>OY856350.1:9007200-11507200 GCA_963693475.1 Ectropis crepuscularia
CCAATTCTTTGAATTCATCTTTCGATACTTTCAACTAAGGCCATCACTATTTAAAAAAAAACCTGTTTAGAGGAAGAGTAAGGTTTCATGAGCATATGTAAAAGGCTGCGGTAATTAAACATCCTCCGTAAAACATTGGCAGTCCACCATTGGTGTTTACTTTTAATAGCAGATGGCTAGAGTACTCTGTACAACTTTTGTTTGAATTTACCATGGACGAGTGACGAGACGAGCACTACAGACACCTGTTAGGAATTTATACACCTACGCTTAAGAGTATAGTCCATGACCAACAGCGCAGTACGCTCGTCACTCGGAGATACAAAGAAGTCTATCTTTATGGAAATCTTGCCCTTCAAAATCGAAGAAACATAAAATATTGCTTTATAGTAGACAGAGGTCTGGTAAATCCCCAGGAGGACTCCACAAAGAGTCCAACCACTAAACAAACTTTTAAAACTTGAGATACATACCTTGAACTCCGCTTTTATCTAGAAAATTACTTAGTTGAAATGTGGAGTTACTCGACGCCAGGTACTGTGTGAACCTCTGGAACGAAACAAAACAGGTTATATAGTCGACATGTTTTGGACAGTGATTGAAACGGGTCGGCAAAGAAAATCACAGAGCTGTGATACATTAATAAACCATAGATCAAATTTGCGCTACTTTCAGATTTAGAGGGTAGAACACTTTTAGTAGATAATTTTAAAAATTATATATTACTTCGAAAACATGACCCAGAACTTAACATCGCGATCTAAAATATTAATTAAGTAATTACCTACCAACTTGGTTAGTTGTGTAGTGACAATGACAACCCTGCAGCTTTTAAGACTAAATGAGGGTAGACGGAGATTTAAGAAATGAGGTCCAATGACACTACTCACATTCTCTTCAGTTTTCGCATGACCACAGCCGAAGACTGAAGAAGAAAGTACCATTGGGACTGAATTAATAAATAATTATTGAGAGATAATTAAACGATCATTTAGATCCCGATTAAGTCCTGTGTGGATAATGTTTTCAATATGAGTTAAAAGTCACAATTTTAAACTTTCGCAATTTTAACTTAACTTGGAATTATGAACAACCAACTCACTAGAGCATTGCCAATAATTAACATTTTGTGAGCCTACATGTAATTTGTTTCGTTTATATATAAGCAGTTTTTTGGAACGAAGTTCCTTCTGGCAGACTTGGAGGAGGTAAGAATTTTGTTGCGCGACTGAAAAACATGTGAGACTAAAACCGTAAGAATAATATAAAAGGGAAGTGACCCGTAAAAACTGCCAGTGACCACTGTTGCCAACTTTAGTTTTCTGATGATCGTATCATAAATTATAAAATTAGGCAATAATTTGTTTTGCACATTGTGTTGCTTCTATCCCTAATATGTCCTGACACATTTTTATCATTGACGGGCTTAAAGTCTGACTGACCTCTAGTGTGACATAAAGTAAGCTGATTATGCTGTAGGTATGGATGGCTGAATATTTATAACTCTTTCACGCAAACATTACTAAATAAATCTGGATGAAGTTTGAGTATAGAGTGAGACTCTCTTTACAGCGAGGAAATTACGGAAAACACGCGGGTTACTAACACCGACTGAAAATGTAAAAGATCATTCGAACGCGTGGATTAACTCGAGTATGTCCCCGATATACCCCTAAACTAATCCCCTGCCCGCCCTTCCATTACCTCAGAAGGACCTTTAAGGGATTAACGTATCCGTAGCTTTGCTATTGATGTTTTCGTGCCACTGGCCTAATTTTATTCTATCCCTCCGATATTGGAATCGGAGATGGAAAAATATGGGTGTTTAAATGAAAGTTTTGCTAGTGATACAAACATTTTCGGTTGGCAGAAAATTTCAGAGCTGGTGAGCAAATAGATGGGCAGTAAATAAAGCGCGCACAGTAATTGATAACTGTATTATGATTGTACGTTAAAAAATCAACATTTCATTTTTTTTTCACTAATACGTTTGTGAGTTAATAAAAATTATATTTCTATTTGTTTTATTTCTTTTTTATTCTTATTTATTCTAATTTAACAGTATAAACTGTTAAAAAAATGTTTATGATATATTTTATTATAAATATTATAGTTTTATTTTTTTTACTCTCGACTTGGAATCTTTGGAACGTAAACCGTTGTAACGGTGGTCAATTCCACCGTTCCCTTAAAATCATTAAAAATATACTTGCCGTCTTAGGAAACCTTTAAATTGTAAAACGGCCGTAGATGGTAAAACGGAACGCTGTCGCGGACCAATCGGGACGCGACAAATTCAAACCATCCAATAGCGTGAGACGACAATAGGTGACATAAAGTTATAAAAAAGGAACGCATTCCCGGCAGACGCCATTCGAAGTAATTCTGTTTTAAAAACATTAAAATAAACTACGCTACTGTTAATTGTGATAAAAGGTAGTCAACTTTACTAGAAACGAACCCCATAGGGTAAGTGTTCCAATTTACATTATATATCGCTGTTGCATCGCTATTAATATTTCGTGTATAATTGTGTAAAACATATGGTGTATGAATTGTGTTAGTTTTAAGCTCATCGAATTTGTCGGCCGATGATTTACGGGAGTCTCCGCGACAGAACGATATTCGTTTGGATTCAGCAATTATCTTGTGACAATCAAAAACCGAGGTCAACGGCCGGCGAATTCGAGAAGTCAGAATTGAAGGTCAATGACCTACCTGTAACTAGAAAAGTAAATGACGGTTAATTTTCCTGCGACCGTTATAAACTTTCCTGCTATTTCTCATATTTATGCTTTCTTTATGCAATTGTAATTTGCTCAGGTACAACAAAATGTAAAGATGACTGCCTCATCATAATCCATCATGAGCGGTCCATCATTTTGGGTTCTGTTCTGCTTCGACGAAGCAAGCCGTGGATGTCGCAGTCATCTTCATATTGGGGGCAACATTCTAATGGTCACCTTCGACCAATTCCAGGGTTCCATCACCGGGCTGAGACCCTAACGGCCAACTCTTATGGCCGGCTGATATACCAAGGGATCTACAACTCTTGAGGTAGCAGTTCACCACTCACTGCTTGAAAAACAGAGGAGCTACCCCCGTGTAGGACACAGGAGCACCATCGCCATGTCCAGCTGACACCACTGAACCCCCCAGAAGGACTGCGACCCGACTCTCCGCGGCTTACACAGGCCAGTGTGTCCCACCTAGATAACAATATAATTCTCTCGATTTGCAAACGACCCCGACCCTCTCTTTAAATTTAACTTATACTCCCCCAGGACTACTACTACATTTAGGCCACCCCTCAGGTGGTAACTGTAAACTTATATACGATAATAAAATCTAATTAGTTAAACTTGTGGTTTCTATTCAAACTCTTAATTTTACTTCTACTCATGTTAACCGGAGCTAGCTTGGATAATCTCTCTCTCTCTTTAAACACAACCAACTAGAAAGGTTACACCGTGGTAGGACTCTTGGCAGAGTCCGCCTGGAGAAGTACCACACCTTGGCCAGTTATTCTACCGCCAAGCAGTAATGTCCAAACATTACTGTGTTCCGGTTTGAAGGGCAATGTTTCCAGAGAAATTACAGGGCTTAGAGATATAATATCTTAGATCTCTGGGTGACGAGCGCAGTGCAGTGGCTAGGTAATGATTTGGACTCTTGATGTTCCAATAGCTGCGTGTCACTGTGCTGTTATGTGGTAGGTATGTTGCTTACCATCAAGCACATGTCCTGCTCGTCTCGTCACTCTTTATTAAAAAAAAACGAAGTCGCTTTTTTCAAGCTACGAGCAGTCAGATAGAAAAAAGTTCAAGGTGGTATTAGATCAGTTGCACGCTCTCCGACATAAATCCGATAAGAAACCGAATAGCTAGCAACTTTGCGGCGATATACAAGACTATGAAGTCTTTTCCTCGTTGGAGTTAATACTATAATCCTACCAATATTATAAATGCGAAAGTTTGTAAGAATGTATGGATGTATATTTATTACTCTTTCACGCAAAAACTATTGAAGGAATTTGGATAAAATTTGGTACATAGATAGACAATGGTCTGGAATAACACATAGGCTAATTTTTATCCCGGCAAAATAACGGGAATGGGAACTACGCGAGGAAAACCGCGGGACGCTGCTAATATCTTAATATATATAAATCTCCTGTCACGATGTTTGTCCGCGATGGATTCCTAAACTACTTAACCGATTTTAAATTAAATTGGCACACCGTGAGCAGTCTGGTCCAACTTGAGAGATAGGATAGTTTTTATTTCGATAAATAGTCTTCAAATGACAATATCCGAGCGCAGCCGGAATGGGCCGCTAGTTTAATATATAACCTTCATATCACTGAAATGATCAGAGTAATAATCACAAGGAGCCTGCTTCATTAGCACCTCTCACGGGGCTCCAGTAAACAGGTCCTCATGAATAAATTGTCATCGCCACTTGTGTCAATAAGCACACAGAAATTTTAATTCAGACATGTACTTACATTTTACGAAGATACAATACGTCTTACGGCAAATATGTAGACATGTTTACTCGGTTATATTTTGTATCCAATACCATGTCTTGAAGGTTTAAAAGTTTAAATAATCATCGTATTTACATTATTAATGTAAACTAACCAACTTTGGATACTTATGTCACCCAAGTACCATTTGGGAGGCTCTGGAATCGATCGAGAGACGTGCCAAAAGGCTCATACCTCGTAGGCAACAACACCCTTGACCGAAGAAGACTTCAAAGTCTTGAAAATCGCCGCGAAATTGCTAGCTTATCGGTTTTTACCGGATACATTTCGGAGAGTTTACAACTGATCTGCATTATGTAACACCTTGCCATGAAATAGGAATGTTTTCCTACTTCTGGGACTCGTGATCTTTTCACAAAAGTCAAAGCCAAATTTCACTACCAAGTATGGGTTGGCAGACGATATACTAGTAATATGTCCTCGTAAGATTCTAAAAGCACGTCGGTTTCCTCACGATGTATTTAATTTCCTTCGCCGTTTTTAGCTAGCGACATTACGCACATGACTTCGAAAAGACATGCGCGTGGGATTCGAACCAGGTGCTCCAGAGCGACAGTGGCCGTTCTCTCCCGACCAGACAATCCGTAACTTAACCTCCGTTGAGCCATTAGGTCTATGTGGGTCATACTTATTTATATTAATGAAGACATGAACATTCGTCGCCCCATTTTCCGTGTCCACGAGGAAAATGACAAAGCACAGAAACGATACTTTAGGTCCCTGTAATTAGATTTGCTTCTACGAAGTGTGTCTCTGTTTTAAGGTACACAGCGGGCCACGGTAAGATTTGAGCGAGTCTCGAACATTCTTATACCATCAATGTAATT
Organism: Ectropis crepuscularia; assembly: GCA_963693475.1. Lineage (NCBI taxonomy): Eukaryota > Metazoa > Arthropoda > Insecta > Lepidoptera > Geometridae > Ectropis > Ectropis crepuscularia. The sequence goes on from OY856350.1 coordinate 9,012,577, forward strand.
GGTTGACAGCGAGCGTTAAATTAATATTTGATAAGAGTCGCGGAGCGTGTGCTACCGCATGTTTCGTTTCTTAGAATGTGTTGTCGTTTAATTTGGTTTCATATTATTCTGTTTTAAACATTTGAGCGCTGTTTCTAAAAAGACCTCGAATCTTATCTGACTCACCTAAAAACAAAGCCGATGTGATTGAGCAAGATACAACCAAACTTTGATATTAACAATATTTGTGGGATTAGTAGAATTCAGCGCAATAAATGCATTTCCATATATATGGATGGGCTCACTCCGTGAACGTAGGTAAATTTCGGGAGTTTTTCTGGCACCGTCTTTATCTGCCCACATTTGTGCACTGTTAACATTAGGGCATTCCACACTCCCATGGATACCTCCGATCGTATCATGGGAGAGGAATGCTTTAACATTTCGGTTCCCGTCACTGTGTGCGGCTTTATATCTTAATCTTTGCGACTCTCGTGTTATCCCCACGCTACATCTATCGGTTTGCAGTATCCAGAACATGGCATGGCACCTTCACTACAGGACCCCTTTGGTAGTAGTAGAACACTGCAGTCTGCCTGGGGAAGTACCACGCCCATGCCAGTTATCCTACCACCAAGCAGTTATGTGCTAACATCATTGTTTTCCGCTTTGAAGGGCGACATTTCCATGTAAGTCACAGGGCAGATGGGGCGTCTTGTATCTCGGGGTGGCGGCGCAGTTCAGTTTTAGGTAATAATTTGGGGTCTTCTATGTCTTCATGTTCTAATAGCTGTGTGACACTATGCTGTTATGAGAAGCCGTGTTGCTTACCATCAGGCACATGTCCTGCTCGTCTCGTCACTCTTTACTACATAAAAATCATCTCGAAAATAGTAGATATACGAAAAGTTAAAGAGTGCCGCGCATCGAGCGCCCCGTTCAAGTTCTTAAAGTAATTCTTGGCGACATCGCCAAACTCAGAAAAACGTGCCAGCATACGTCACAGCAGTATTTATATCACGATGTTCAGTGGGTGTGTAGTTGCTAGTAGGAAACGTTACGTTACGCACAAGACACGCCTCTGTTACGACACAGATAGCGAGGTCCAATTAGGTGACTGACCGGCGGTCAAGAGCGTAGCTTGACCCTACATGGGGTCCTATATTATACTGTTTGATATCGTCACTTGTTTATTGCCTTTATTGAACGAAAATGTTGTAATTGATCAGACATATATCCTACTAATATTATAAATGCGAAAGTTTGGAGTTTTGTTGCTCAATCGCGTCGGAACATCTGAACGGATCGGGTTGAAATTTGGAACACAGATAAATTTATAACACATAGGTAATCCTTTTTATCTAGGGAAAATATCGGAAACGGGAACTCCGCGGATAAAAAACTGCGAGGCGCTGCTAGTGGAAAAAATATTTTCAAAAAGCGAGCTATTAGCATAAATACGCAACAAAAAAGTATCTAATGCCGGAGAATAAACAGTGTCTGAATGCTGCCCACCTACAATCCTACTAAAAATAAAAATGTCTGTTTGGATGTTTGTTGCTCAATCACGTCCTAACGTATGTACAGATCGGGCTGAAATTTAGAACACAGATAGATTATAGTCTGGAGGAACACATAGGCTACTTTTATCCCGGAAAATAACGGGAACGGGAACTACGCGGGTAACACCGCGGGATGCTGCTAGTTTTAAATAATTTGAATGGATATAGAAGTTTCGCACGAAAATACACGACTAGAAATATACAGAACATTTGCACGAAAATAATAATGATTAAAAACAGACAATTCGGTTTCTTTCACGAGGTCATAATTCACCACGCTGGCAGCCAGAGGTACAGGCGGGGATTTGATCCCACGAACACTTATAAAATTGTAAGTGCCACCGTGGCTTTTAGTTAGTATATAGTGGTATTCAAGGACGAAATAAAGCCCTAGACACAAAATAGAACTAGGAATGATCTCGAATACGGAAGCGTTTAACTAGAAAGAAACCGAAGTGAATTCATCAGTAAAGTTACGATATCACAGATATGTCAAAATTGAAACAGCCCCCGATTTACAATCACCAACCTCTATTGGCAACAAATTGGCAAGAATGTTAGAGTCATCAGATGACGAAATCAGCTTTTGTCCGGTACTATCGAAAGTTGTGTGAGAATGTGGCCAAGGTCGGTACAGTGAGCTTAGGTTGGAATCTGTACCTCGACTGAGATAGAAAGTAATACAGGCTATCCAAAATTACCATTTGTAACATCACGCTGCGGAAAAGTCTTATGTAAAAGGAAAAGTCATTTCCGTGCATCTTCAAAAACTTCAGTCTCATACAATACAAAAATAAAGTGACCAAGTGCGAGTTGGACTCGCCCATGAAGGGTTTCGTTGCAGCAAGTAACATAATATACCTACATAATAGTACACATAGATTTTTTAGTTCGTTGTAACTTTGATCGAAGTTTTAATAATAATGTATTTATGACGTACTAAAAAAAACTACTCATCAGATCGAGTTCAAACCAATTTTCGTTGGTAGTTTGCATGACTGGCCTCGTGGCTTAGTGGGTAATAGCTCTGCCTGCGAAGCCGAGGGTCGTGGGTTCGATTCCCACCCAGTGCAAATATTTGTGTGATGAATTCAAATGTTTGCACTGTGTCTGGGTGTTTCTATGTATAATAAGTATGTATTTAAAACTATATAAGTATTATATCAGCTATTTGGCCGCCATATCACAAGCTCTGCTTAGTTTGGGGTCAGATGGTGTTGTGTGTGAATTGTCCACCAATATATATATTATGGTAATGTACATGATATATTTTTTTTAGTTTTTTCATTCTCTTATTTTAGAAGTTAGAGGGGGGGGACACATTTTACCACTTCGGAAGTGTCTCTCGCGCAAACTATTCAGTGTAGACAAAAACTATATTAGAAACCTCAACATCATTTTTGAAGACCTATCGAAAGACATCCCACACGGGTAGGACTGATTGAGCGGTTTACAGAATACATCTACTTACCAAGTTTCAATAGTGTAGTTCTCATAGTTTCGGCAAAAAGTAGCTGTGACATACGGACGGACAGACAGACATGACGAATCTATAAGGGTCCCGTTTTTACGTTTTACGGAACCCTAATGATTAAAAACAAAAGACATGTAATAAAAAAGTTTTGATGTAGCCAGTCCAAAATTAAATCCCCGACACGAATAGAAGAAGTTTCAAACGTCATCAAATGCTAGGTTATCGGTTTTTATAGGATACATTTCGATGAGTGTGCCACTGATTTGCTAGATCCACCTCGTCCTTTCTACTGGACTGCTTGGTAGCTCAAAAAAGGGGCATCGTTCCATGGTTGACGTTCTAAAGACTCGAACGAGGTTTGACTTTAGTTTTGTGACAATAATGTCGAGTCTTAGACTGGAATGAGTAATGATGTGGTATGAATACATTCATGCATTGCACATGTACTAGACACAGAAACAATAGAAAGAACATTCGGTACATTCCTTTTCGATTGCTTAAAGTTCGAGGAATTTTAAGCTAAACGTCATTTTGTTTAACTAACTTCGCACTCGCACTAATCAAAATGCAAACAGGCCTTTACAGTCAGATTTTTTTAATTCGTATAGAGTTTTCAAGTATAAATATAAGGCTTATTATTAACACTTGCCTAAATTTAGTCAACAGATTTTAGTCTCTAATGAATTCAGTATAGTGAAGTGTAACAGCATTCAGTAAGCTAGCATTCTAAATTCAAAAGCGAGGATTGCTTGGATTCAGTCATTAAATTTAGCCAAGCGTAATAAAACCTTATGTTCTAATATGCCCACGCAGTGAAGTACCATTTCGTTCAAGTTCCAAAGTCATAACAATTCGTGATAACGAGTATTTGGGAGTTTAGCGAAAGGCAACATTTTTTATAAATAATCTGGAAAAGTGCATATTTTTTATTCTACTTTACATTGCGGGGAAAGACAGAAAAGGGAAGTACGGGTAAAACCACGGGGCTCTGATAGTGTGTGATATATTGGTGGTGATTAAATACATCAATTTATAATTGCCACATATTTTTTTAGTTTTTCAAATTTCTCTAAAAAAATAAACATTAACGGCAACTTTGGCGCAATTCAGAACTTTTTTTACAAGTATTTACATTCCTTAAATTCCTCTTAATAATCATAAAATGTTACTAGGTAACTTGCCCAGTTCAACTTATTTCGAAAAAGTTCAAACTGTATAGTAAATTTTAAATTCAAATTTCGTACACATTTCGGTACAGTATTAAAATAGGTTCTATACGCCAAATTTAATACATCTACATAAGTACGCAACATGATATCACCACTAAGAGGGGTGCTACCCCCTCTATCCCTCCTAACAATGACCGGTGAAGTTGGGTTGTTCGAGAAGTTCTCGGAAATCAGTCTTTTACAAAGTTGCAAAGTAGATAGGTATTATTAATTTTGTAAAATGCTGAGATTTACACGGAGCAGGTTTACTAAACAAGAAACGCGTTGCACTAAACACGTTACATAACATTATTAAAAATAATTACAAATCGGGAGAACTGAGAAATCGCAATAAAATTATCAGCTGTTTTAACTAAAAAATGTCATTGCATATCGACAAAATGTACATAATATAGCTTTTTTTTGCAGGATTGATCTCATAGTCAAAGTTGGTCATAATAATTGAACAGCATTGGAGTGTGCCCGTTTCGACTCAGTTCTGTACTTGCATATTTCTGTGTATTTACTTATGAAACAATATCGACTTATATTGTATTCATAAGAGTAGTCATTTTAATACACATTTATTGAATACACTCTCTGGGTAAGCCTAATTATATGATGTTAATATATACATATACCTAGGTAATAAGATTAAATAAAGTTAATTATGTATTATATCTGGCTTACGTAGTACAAGCATTAATTAGTTTTGGGTTTTGCGAAAAGATATCGACTTATCGACTAATACATACGTCATGTATGACACCTTAATTTAATACACTTAAAATACGGTCTAGTATGAAAAGATGCCGACTAACGCATACGACATTTTAAACACATTTATGTAATGCCTTACACAGTGTTGTATTTAATGATTTCTACTAAAACATACGACCCTTTTTTTATACATTTATTGAACACCTTATACGGTGTTGTATGAAAAGATGTCTACTAATCCATAAACGACATTTTTTACGCATTTATTTGAGACCTTTCTGGGTAGCCCTACTTACAGCAGTGTAATAAAGGTACCTATATATTCATCGCTGTACAAATTAGTATCAAACGAAACAGATTCAATGACCACGCCAGTGCCTAGTGACCTAGAAATCTTTAATTAGGTACAAGCGTTCATTCATACGTTTGTTACATTTTCGAATTTATTTTCGAGATAGACTTTCGTTTGAACGCGATATTGTATAATGATGTTAAGTCAGGTTGAAATCTTACAACAAAGACGCTAAATAACAATAATGTAAGAAAATAGACCTTACTACTAATAGTTAGGTCTATTTCTACCTGGTGGACTACGCGACTTTCCTACTCTCGTTCTACTTCGTTTCGTCCGATACAACATTGTTTGACGTTTAAATGTTCTAAGCATACTCTAGTTAGAGTAGGCTTGGAACATTTAAACGGACAAAACAACGGATCGAAGTAGAATCGGAGTTGGAAAGTCGCGAGTTTATTTCGAAATTACGTTTTCGTAGAAAGAGAGTAGACGTCCAGCACTGTCGGATAGAACGAAGACTTTACCACACTATTGTTAATCTTTCACTAATAGCTTATACTTAACATTTCCAATTTTCTCCCTGTCAGATCCCCAGTTTGTAAAATATACGATTTAAAACAAAGTACTACTTACAGCTTCTGAACCTATATTGTATAGCAGGCAAAAGGCAGTAGCTATAAATTTAATAAGAAAATCCACTACTAAGTTAGAACCACAATAGATATGCATGCAGCGCTCCTTCCCTCTTGTTGTATTACCAACACGAAGGGTGGACAGTCGGTTACGTGCGGGGTATTGCCAAGTGCTTGTACGGTGATCAAGAATTTGCAAATCCGGAGAAACTCTAATAACCATTTAACAGAAGCTTTAAAGCTTTTTTTCTATTTTTTTTTAATTTTGGCATTTCATTTGCCTATTTTTATATTTCCTTAGTATCCACCCACCACCATCCACCATCCTGTATAAACTGCCACACTTTGAATAAAAAGCCAATGTATCTCAGTCTCAGAAGACTTCGGTAAATAAAAGGAGCACTAGAGAAAATGTGAAGTATCATCGAATGTCGACAGAGATCGATAAGCAAAGAAAATAACGTAACGACAATTCTATTTCAGGACGAGTAAAATAAATACTCAAATGTACTTAGAAGCTTTCTAAGGGCCTAGTTTCTGTAGGTCAAGAAACTAATCAATGGATGTCGATAGTTTGTCAAATTACATTTTTGGGATGACAATTTTGTAAGAGAAAGCAATGGTTAGGTAGGGGGTTTAAGGCAAGCATAAAAAGGCCCAACATTGGTTTTAAACAATCAAATTGAGTCCAAAATAGATACATATAATAGCAAGACAGGCTACCTCAATACTTGCCAGTATTGAGTTCTCAGTATCACCGGTAAAACCTTTTCATTTAAAGTTAGTTTCGAAATAGTTTTGAAGAAGCTGCCGTTCGAGAGAATGAGCCAAGAATTATTGCTTATTTTTGGATTTCGGTAGTTTCATATACCTCAGCCTGAAAGCCTATTTAATTTGCAAAATTAACAATAAAAATATTAATATGCAAAAGTAACAACTAAATTAAAACGGAGAGGATAAAGTCGCCAAAATCTACGTAACAAAAGTTGAATGTTAGTTTCAAAATAGTTTTAAAGCTACCTTTGGAGAGAATGAGTAAAAAATTATTGCTTATTTTTGGACTAAAAGGCTTATTACATAAATTTTTGTGAACTGAATTTAGTCGCTATTGAAGTATCTTACTTAAAGTATCAGTGTCATTAAGCTAAGCATACTACATTCAGAAGCGAGGATGGCTTACTTCTAACTTGGTTTCAAACTTGCGTTTGAATTCAGTCGAGTAATCTTGCTTTTAATTTGTGTAATAAGCCAGTCGTTTTTGACATACCTCAGCCAGACAATATGGCATTTAAAGTTACAACGAAATATAGGTTATTTCGTGCTCAAACTGCTTTGTAGTTTGGCAGAGCTGCAAGTGGTAAGAAATGTAAACCAATTTTTATTTTATATGATAGCTACGAACTAGCGCTCCGCGCCGGCTTCGTCCATGGTACATATATGGCACACAGGAATTACGAAATATAATTATCAGGGTGAAAGATTTTTGAAGTGAAAACTTCTTTAGGCGCGCCTAGACAGATTTTTCGTGGGGTGTACATTGGATTCTAGCGTCACGCTCGGGTATGATAAGAAATCTTCGGATAAACTCGGGACCTTGGCGATTGGGCATCTAGAAATGCGTGAGCCAATGGGAAATGCTGACGCATTTCTAGATGCCCATGCCATCATGGCGAGGCCACGCCCTCCGGTGACACCCGTGTAGTTTCCAACGTAAGATATCAAATTCTGAGTTATAAGTTTTCACTTCTATCGGCAGTTCCTATGAGTGGCATTTTTTTTTAAATCGGTCCAGTAGAGTTCCTAAGATTATCCCGTTCACACAAATAACCTCATCAGCTTTAGAATATTAGCATAGATGAAAAAAACATTTTAAATAAATACACGGGTAACTCACGTTTGATATAGTCAGTCCAGTCAGACTCAAGTTTATGATGAAAAAAAACCTTAGGAATTGAAGGGAAAAAGTCGCCAAAATCTACGTACCTCATTTCCGTAGGCTAGTAGATGGTGTACTGTTATTAGTGACTTATAAACGACCACCCAGTTGGTGTTCTGCGTGCGCTCGACGAGGAGGTTCGCGAGCTGGGGTATCGACACGTTGGGCTCGTTTGTGCAGTGGACTAGATCTGGAACAAGACACAAAAGAAAATTAAATAAAAAAAATATGGACTAAAATCTACAGTTATGTTCATAAGTACACAATTAAAATACAAAAAGACATTATTTAACTTAACCCCTGAAATATATCGTAACTAAGAGCAAATTCGCTCATGGCAACGAGCAAACAAAAACTAAATTTTCTCAGAATAAAGTGCCTATCTTCTCCGAAAAAAAAAACAAAGCGACTATAATATAAAATTAAATTCAGGCACTCGATCAAACTTCATGAGAAGTTATCACTGCGCCGCTTCGTCTAGATAAATGAAAGCAAATTTTTAGTTTTTTGTTGATATTTTCAAAACAGCCACACCGATTTCGAGAAAATTTATATGGGGCCGCCTCTGAACTATGATCTACCAAACAAAAAAAGAACCATCAAAATCGTTGCAAAATTGGCGGAGCTTGAGATTTTCCGAACAAACTGAGAATTTCCTCCTTTTTCCTTTTTTGAAGTCAAAACGAACATATTATAAATAAATAAGGCATGGTGGCCTAATGGCTAGAATGTGCGTCTCACAATAATAGTGAAGTAGTAGGTTCGAGTCCCGCAAACAGCTGTGAGTATTTTTCCGAATGTTAGTGAATAAGTTAGTGTTAGTGACCAGTGACCACTACTGGCTCTACTAAACATCGTGAAAAAAACCGGCATCTCTCAAGAATTTTACGAAGTCATGCGTCATCATGGTCCCTCACTGGACCAGCGTAATGGATTATGGCCTTGATTCTCTCTTTGCGAGATAAGGCCTGAGTACCAGAAGTGGGAACATTTAGTGAACTACTAAAATAAAAAAATGGGCTAAAAAAAATTCCAATCGTATACCTGCTAGGTTACAACTTATTCTGCATCATAGGTTAAAAATATTGTAGTAGTTATTTTTAGTTCACCTTAGTAGACTTTATAGGCTACTTAAGACTAATTGCCATAAATAAGTTTCTTCATAAATTTCGTAGGTCCTAAAGAAATTTGTAATTATGGTAAGCTTTTAGCTCTTTTCTTAAAACTATATGTTTTTACAAGTACCCTATCTACATTCACTAATTGTAATACATTCGACAAAGAATAACAACTTCCGAGCAAGTTCGAGCACCACGCCAATTACGCGAACTTAAATTTAACCTCTCAGTCATAATAGTCTCAAATTACGTAAAAAAAAGTAATTAAATATCATCAAACAATTGCACAATTGTATTATCTCGCCATACAATACACTATAACCTCGTACCGTTGAGTACGTAATCCTCATTGTGATAAAAAAAACAGATGTGAAAATGCTGTAACTATGTGATAAAACACAGATATATTACTGTTGTTTAGAGCCATCGACACGCCCACATTTTCACTCACAGTGTTTTTTAAAGGGACATATGGCAGTTGCTCTGTAAACTAGGGCAAGCCTATCGGGATTTTATCGGATACATTTCGGAGTCTGCAGCTGATCTGCGTGATCTAATACTATCTGAATGGTTTTTTCTATCGGAGTGATCTTAGCTCGAAAAGGCGAGATTGTTTCTTGGTTGACGTACTAAAGACCCGAACGAAGAAGTTTAGCTCAACGTTCGTAATAAGAACGTCTAGTTTGTGAAATGTGGGCTTTTCCCCGATGGATACAATATTGGTGTCGTCAAGTCGCCAAATTCACTACGCGAGAGTATTGACTAACGCGACGATGCTTCGGTTTCCTAAAGGTAATTGTTTCTTGGTTGACGTACTAAAGACCTGAACGAAGAAGTTTAGCTCAACATTCACAATAAGAACTTCTAGCCTGTGAAATGTAGGCTTTTCCCCGATGGATATAATCTTGGTGTCGTCAAGTCGCCAAATTCACTACGCGAGAGTATTGACTAACCCGACGATGCTTCGGTTTCCTAAAGGTAAAGCACGCTCCATCGCCATTTTGGACAATCGATTAAAAATGCTTCAGACGATCTATGTATATCACTGAAGTTGGGGCTGGAGACTGTAGCGCCATACTGGCTCGATCTACGCTTGGAATGTTTACCAGCTTGTTGTTACACAGAATAATGACCGAGCTACACGAGGTTGGTTCTTCAAGCTAAGATAGCAAGCTAGTGTTGGTAAGCTAGCAAGCTAGTACTTCTAGCTTCGTGTAGACAAAACTAGCGTTACGTAGCGTTGTCTACACGAAGCTGGAAGTTTAGTAGTGGTAGGACTCTTAGCAGAGTCCGCCTGGGGAAGTACCACACCTTTGCCAAATATTCTACCGCCAAGCAGTAATGTGCAAACATTACTGTGTTCCGGTTTGAAGGGCAATGATTCCAGAGAAATTACAGGGCTTAGAGACATAATATCTTAGATCTCTGGGTGGAGAGCGCAGTGCAGTGCTAGGTAATGATTTTGCCTCTTCATGTTCCAATAGCTGCGTGTTACTGTGCTGTTATGTGGCAGGCATGTTGCTTACCATCAGGCACATGACCTGCTCGTCTCGTCACTCTATGCTATAAAAAAAAAAAAAACCTAGCTTGCTAACACTGGCTTGAAAAACTAGACTCGTGTAGCTCGGCCATTAGGCAAAACACATACATAACATTATACATTAATTAATTCGCAGTCATGTCTATCTTTTCAAGTTCAAGTTTTGTGTAAGCGCAACCTAAGCTAAGCAGTCGAATTAAAGAGCTAAATTGTGTAACAAATTGCCCCGCAATCAATATGCAGAAAAAATATTGTTAAATTTTACTCCATCTATTTCAAGAAGGCTTTATCGAACCAGCGTTCGGGTCATATTATGCATTCTCAGAGCGGATGTAGTCACAGACAATGTATCAGTTTCTGCACGATATCGTTCCGTTGATAATTTCAATTTACTACATACGAGTTAACCGGGATGTAAGATAATGTGATTGACTGATGCTATATATTTAGAATTGGGACATGATTTGGAGATTCCTTAAAGCTTTCAGTTTTTCCGAAAACTACTGAAACTTTAAAGAAAACTGGGACATTATCTCGAAACATCGTTTAATTATCAGTTTTTCATAAAACGCCTGCTACTATTAAAATTAAAAATGAAAAAAAAAAATTTTGCTCTTTCGAAAAAAAAATGTTCGTAATGCAAATAGGCAATTTCAATTACCTATCTGTTTTTAGTGAAATTACAAAATCCCAATAAATGCGGCTTTTCGAGTAGATGCAAGTTTTCAATGATTATTTCTAATTTCTATCGTTTTGTTTTAACCGCTTAGGGTCCGACCGCGCAATTTGACTAACGACTGTTCGGCTAGCGCCCACTCGAGTTTTTTGCGCGAATCTCCCGCGCGCTACTAAAATCAATATTTCTCCATTTTTTCTTTTGAAACTACCTAAGAATCATATATAATTGGAATTGTCTTGAATGCAGCTTATAATTTATGAACATATAATGCAATTTTATTGGTATAATTGTAATATCAGTCTAAGCTTAAAAGTAGAGATACCGATTTTTTTACCTATTTCTCATATTTATGTCTCAAAATAAAAATAAATCGAACAATTGTTTACAATATTATTGGTTTATTTTTACAATAAATTACCTTTAATTTATTGTTTTTTTTCTGTGTCGACTTTGTGTTGTATAAAATTGAATGTGTTTAAATGAAATAAATGATTATACTCTATAATATATATATAAATTACCAATATACATTATTTTAACGATTTATCACACCTCTCCATACATATTTTTGACGTAACAAGCTTGTAGAAATCCTTACTCGTATTACGGAGATAACTAAACATTACAAGTATTCAAATAAAAATGAGGAACACCTTTTTGGAGGCAAGATTTTGCAGAAATGTAATCTTATACCTTTAAACGAGCAATTCTTGTACCTATATATGTATATTTATATATATAGAATCTGAATCTCGGAAACGGCTCGAACGATTTTCATGAAATTTTGTATGCAGGGGGTTTCGGGGACGATAAATCGATCTAGCTAGGTTTTATTCAAGGAAAACGTCAATTTAGAGGCTTTTTGAGGCAATGAAAAACTCATACAATGTCATTAGAATACGATAACAAATTTCGGCAATTTGCACGTCGTCTGTTTAGCGCAAATGGGAAACGGTCGCTTTAGAAATTACGAGGCCTCGGTTCGAATCCTGATGGCTGTTACCTCTCTCATTCTTCATTTTGTGTTTTTATTTTTGAGAAAAACTATTATAAAAAGGGCTCCCTCTTTATCAACGTCTTAATATCGTTGTATTTAATTTGTAGCTAAGTATTTTCTAACAAAAAACCGAAAAAAAATCCTATTGGCGAATTATCTACACAAACTGACTGTTGTATTTAACTATAGATGGCGTTGCACTACTAAGCCTATGAGTATTTGGTTTGAGGCTAGACCAATAATAATAATCAATTATTCGCTTACGTGACAAAATTTTTATCTTTTTAACCGACTTTAAAATAGGGGAGGTTCTCAATTCCGTTGTATATTCTGGTACGTATCTTGCGCGATAGCTCCGCTATCTTCATTTTTTTGGTACAAAATACTTGAGAGGTGACCTCATATAAATTTTATAGCTTCTTATAAAATTTAGTCGTGTCGGAATTTTATTTTAAATTGAAGTCGCTTATGTTTTCTTCATAGAAAATCCTATTATTTGTAAACCTTTAAACGAGCAATTCCTGGATGTATGTTTATATGTATTTAGTATACAGAATCTGAATCTCGGAAACGGCTTCAACGATTTTGATGAAATTTAGTCTCTATGCAGGGGGTTTCGGAGGCGATAAATCGATTTAGCTAGGATTTAGGTAGGGTCAAAAACGGCGTTTTAAGCGCATTTTGAAGCAATTAAGAATTGCTACAATATCATTAGAATACGAATGCGTATTTCGTACATGATTGTGTTTAGTGTCGTTATATCACAACCGAGAAATTGGGCGGTTTCAAATACAGAAGTGCGCGGTTCGAAACCAGCAGGTCTACTACGAAGTCCGATAAACGATATATCGGCCGAACTTATGGACTTTTCCTACCTCGATAGACAATCGGTCGGTTGATCGAATCGGCCGTTTCGTTCGATCCGACCCTCGCCCGACCTAAGTCTATAACTTCCGACCGAGATGTATCCGATCCAAATGTTTTTCGTGGTAAGCTACAGATCCGATTCAGCTGTCGGTCGGAGCCGATCATTCGGAGTTTGTTTTCGTAGTAGACCTGCAGATCAAACCATTTTTTTCAAATTCCTCATTTACTGTGAGTCCTTCTAATTTAATAGAATCTAAAAAAACACGAACAAATTTTATCCAAGTATTGGCGTTTTTTTAAACTTTAATAGGTTTACACTTGACCGCCATCTCGCCTGATGTTAAACGACGATGCGGTCTACGATGGAGCGTGCTTACCTAGAAAAAAACCGATTCACTCTAGATTTGAAGACACAAAAGTTGTAGCCAACGGGAAAAGCCCACTCAGGCAACGTATTTCCATAGCCTAGACGTTCTTATCACAAAAGTAGAGTCAAATCTCTTTGTTCGTGTCTTTGGAAAATCAACCATGAAACGATGTCGCTTTATCGAGCTACGAGCATTCCGATGTAAAAAGGACAATGTGGGATAAGATCATGGAAATCAGTCGCACTCTCGCCGAAATGTATACGATAAAAAACCGATTGGCTAGCAACTTTTCGGCGATGTTCAAGACTTTGAAGTCTTTTTCGCACAAGAGTGTCGTTGCCTATGAGCTTTTTGGCGCGTCTCTCGATCGACTCCAAAGCCTTCAGGTGATACTTAGCCGATCCATGCCAAAGGTGCGAGCAGTACTCACTCCATACAGGAGCGAATCTGTGCTTGATAAATGTAAGTTACAATACAATACTTGTAACTTAATGTTCCTATACAAACTAACTGATACAGCAACAGTATAACAGTATAATAGATGGCGCTGTTAAGCAAGACTCGAAGATGCTTTATTGAAAAAATATCCCGTTAAATTTTTTTTATGTTATTCCGGCAAGATTAAAACAAGAAAATTATTCACTAGCGACCCGCTCCGGCTTTGCACGGGTGCAATGCTGGTAAAAATGTCCCATTGCATTGCATATTAAATCGGTAATATCCTCGAAAGCATTAATTTAAATTACATGATGTGCCTAAGGCCTATATTGATCTATATGAAATGCACAATGAACCTATTTAAGTTAAGAACTCAATTGAATATTGTTTTAAATCGCTTCGTCAATAATACCTTATTTACAAAGCGATTTTAAGCAATATTAAGCCGTTAAAGATAGATATATACAACAACGGACTTTTTTGTAATCCTTTTTATGTACCTATGTATGCTTAGGGGACCTATTTAAAATACATCAAATCCTTTGCGTGGTTTGAAAGATCTAAATATATATGTGGTATGTAGGGAGAGAAGGACAGCGGGAAGCGTTTTATACTAGGTATGTAGTGATATTTCATCAGTACGTAATTCGTATCTTCCTAAACATAATTTTACGAAAAAAAAACCAAGCAAAGCTCGGTCAACCAGGTACTGTTTATTTTATATTGGCAGTGCCGCGTAGTTTTACCCGCGTAGATTCCATTCCCGTTATTTTTTCGGGATGAAAAATAGTTCATGTGTTATTCCAGACAATAAATAAATAAATAAATATTGGTGGACAATTCACACACAACACCGTCTGACCCCAAACTAAGCAAAGCTTGTGTGATGGCGGCCAGATAGCTAATATAATACTTATATAGTTTTAAATACATACTTATTATACATAGAAACACCCAGACACAGTGCAAACATTTGAATTCATCACACAAATATTTGCACTGGGTGGGGATCGAACCCACGACCCTCGGCTTCGCAGGTAGAGCTACTAACCACTTAGCCACAAGGCCAGTCAATAATCTAACTATGTTCCAAATATCAGCCCGATCCGTTCAGACGTTACTTGATAGACCAACAAACATCCAAATATGGCCATTTCTATTATGAATAGGATTAGTTGATATTTATTTTGGATAAAGAGTAGAACAGCTCCAAAAACTGCACAAAAAACATCTGACGCCGCCTTTTCCTCAGGAACGCGTCTCAACCCTCACCATGAAAAACATTAAGCTCTTCCCTACATATTCAAAGGTATTGGCACTCAAGATGTCAACAATAATTTGAACCTTCTTTATGGATGCCTACCGTTGACGTCACACATGAGAAACGACGTATGAAATCAACTTTATATCATCATATCGATATGACTACCGAATTTTATAGTGTTGAATGAATACCTATTTGATTTAGTTGAACTGGGTTTTTTCAATTTTTAAACACTTTGTTACACGGTTGGACTTTGTTAAATATTTGGTTAAAAGCAAGGCTTTAAAGTTCCCACCCACTGCCGAGTCTGGGGAAGTTACAGCTGGTCTAGTCGGGAGAACGGCGAATGCCGATCCGGAGTCCCCGGGTTCAAATCCCACACCCACCACCGTCTTTTCGCAGTCATGTGCGTAATGCCGCTAGCTTTAAAACGGTGAAGGATCGAACATCGGGAAGAAACCGACATGTAACTAGAATCTTTCGAGGTCATCCACCAACCCGCATTGGGCCAGCGTGGTGCATTACAACCTTGACTGTCTCCTTGCGAGAGAAGGCCCCGAGTCCCAACAGTGGGAACATTTAGTGGGCTCCTTACTAACAACAATGACCGATTTCTGCTAAGGTCTCATTCGGCTTCTACTGCCTACTAACTTCAGGCTATCAGACAGCGTAGAGCCGTAACTAACGTAAACTTACTTATTAATTATCGTAGTGTTATGCAACTTATATACCTCTAGAAACTCTACATGAATTAATCGTCTTTGTCTTAATAAAAATCCAGTGTCAAGAAGCGTGTTCCGAGTAAAACTCTTCACCAAGTCAAATTATTACATCCACAAAAGCTCACATCTATGTGTAATTTGGTCCAACTTGACAATATAGGATATGTTTCGTTTCATCTCTATCATTGGGTGTCTCAGTATCGGTGTGAATATATGTAGAGGTAGATATACGAGACTTTAAATTTATTTCAAAAGGATTAATGGCAATAAGCATACTGTCTACTTAAGGGTAAGCGATAGCCGGTGCTTATGTTATGACATCCGCAACATTAGAAATGTAGAAATGCTGACAACGTTTTACTAGTCCGAAATATTTATAGATACCCAAACTTTTCCTTATTGAAATTTGTTAGTAAAAGCTTAGAAGGAAGGAAGTTACATAGCCTGCAAAATAATATATTATGTACAATTGTTTTTATTGTGATATATCATTACATACAGTACATAGTTCTGTTGACGTTACATGTTCTAACAAAAAATGTTCCACAGGAACATGAAGAGTCCAAATCATTACCTAGCACTGCATTGCGCTCGTTTCCAAATAATATAAGATGATTTATCTGTCATCATGGGATCATTTCCCTTCAAATCGGAACACAGTTGTCGGTCATGTTATGTTTGCACATTACTGTATAGCGTTAGAATAACTGACAAAGTTGTGGTGCTTGCCCAGGCGGACTCTGCAAAGAGTTCAACCACTACAAATAGTAGGTATATTGGCTATATTCTAAAGGTGCGCTTACACGAGGGCAATAATTGCTCGGCGACACGAATGGACCGATCTGGAGCAATTAATGGAGCAATTAAACGCATTTCAATAAATTTCGACAATTATTTCGGCGATATTGCTTCTAATTGCTCCAGATATTTCATATCGCTCAATGTCGCCGATACGAATTGACGAATATCCAATGGGCTTGGAAATTCCTAGCAATTATTGTATATATCTCATTCGCACTTGTTTGTTTTGCGGCTTGCCATCTTGCTTCCGCGGGGAGAGCGAGAGGTCGGGTGGCGCTACAAGCCGCCGCACCAAGAACAATGTCGTCCATAGCGAGCGAATACTGAAATGCTCGTGTAGGACAGTATTGCCTAGTTGATGAAGTTGCGCGATATCGCTCAATATTTTATTGCGCAGTATTGATGCTTGTTGCCGTTGCCGTAAATTGCTTGATGTTGTCGTGACGTCATAGTTGACGAGTATTGACTGGAATTGAGCAATTTTAGTCGCCCGTATAAGCGCACCTTAAGGGTAATTTACACCAACACGTCGCCGCTCGCTGGAAGCTTCTCTCTCTATAATCTATCTTGACATTTACGTAATGAAGATGAAGGAAGGTTAGAGCCGCGAGCCCGATACAGCATTTAAAATGTATTGCCATGAACGTAAATGGCGAATTACCTAATAATGTTGAATTATTTGCTAGGTTTACCTAGTAGGCATTGAGTTGTGGTAGACAGAACGTGCAAACTGTTATTTTATTTATGCTTTTATAAATATAGCAACCAGTTCCGGCTTCGGAAATTGAATGTTATTTAATAATGAAATATTAAATCGCTATAAAAAAAAATCGCAAAAAATACAATAAAACCATAGATTAGGCTATTATAGCTAATAGGACAGTTATCCTATACCTTAAGTTGGACAAAATTTCACATAGATCATATTTTTATTTTGGCTTACTCCCGAAATCCCCTTAGGTTAACTATGCCACGATATTTTACGAAAAAGTGACGTCAACCACTCCGGAACTTTGATGATCTATATTTTTGTGTATTTTCAATTTGATAAAACAAGAAAAACACGTGCCCCATATTTTCCCATTATCTATCCGACGGACTAATTAGAATTTAGAATATTTTAATTTTTGTCCCAGTCCTTAACCCAATTGTAAAAATATCAATAAACCAAATGTTTACCCAACATTTGTACTTGATAACTGTTACCAAACTGACGCTTCGGTTACATCAATGCGATTGCATCGGTTCGAAACGAGTTATGGCAGTTTTTTTTTCGTAAACACTATCAATTAGCGACTGGGCATCTTGAGTGACCTTTCCGATTTTATGGTATTATAAAAAGCACTAGCAGAGCCCGGCGGTTTTACGTGTACAGTGACGAGACGAGCAAGACATGCGCCTGATGGTAAGCAACATGCCTGCCACAATAACAGCACAGTGACACCCTGCTATTGGAACATGAACGAGCCCAAACCATTACCTAGCACTGCACTGCGCTCGTCACCCAAATATGTTTTATCTCTATGCCCTGTAATTTCACTGCAAAAATTGTGCCCTTCAAACCGGAACACAGTAATGTTTGCACATTACTGTTTGGCGGTAGAATAAGTGGCAATGGTGTGGTACTTCTCCAAACTGACTCTGGAAAGAGTCCTACCACTACAAAATACAGCGCTATGTTCCTGCGATACAATATATGGATCCAGTATGATCTCAGTGCTCCAAATATCCACCCGATACGTTCAGAAGTTCCGAGTTCCGACGTGATTGAGCAACAAACATCGTAACTTTAACATTTACAACATAACATTATTATTAACAGTAGGACAAACCGGTCAAGTGCGAGTCGGGGTCTTAAGCTTCATACAAAGAGCCCGATTAGAACTTGGCCAGTGAGTTTCAAGTTTGACAGAGGGTATTTTAACTATGATAAGGTTTGGTTTTAAGCGTTTCTAAATAAGGGTGACAATAAAATATTTACACGGTAAAAATGTAATACATCGCAACAATGAAGGACGCGACTTTAATTGGGTACAGTCTAAAATGTAAGCTTTGAATTGACCTCGAATGCCTAAAATCTAACCATTTAAACACAGGTGACTTTGCGGTCAACTGCTGGCATTTCGGCGTATAAAAAAAAATAAGAAACATAGAATGTTCGTACCTGTGCAGTTATTGGCTTCTCAGTTTCGATACTTACTTTTTAAGAAATAATCAGTTTTATAAAATACATAATATTATATTAGCGATACGAAATTGTGAGTGGCTCCCTTTTACTTGTTTCGTCTTTACGTATTTTGTTGGTAATCAACAAAAATATAAATTACCGAATCTTACTAATATTGTAAACTAGCAGTACCCCGCGGTTTTACCCGCGTAGTTCTCGTTCCCGTTATTTTTTCAGGTTAAAAAGTAGCCTATGTGTTCTTCCAGACTATCATCGATGTTCCAAATTTGAGCCCGACCCATTCAGACGTTACGTGATTGGGCAACAAACATCTATACACTTACATTTATAATATTAGCAGGGTAATAGGATTAGAATCTCTGAACGGATCGGGCTGTTTGGAAAACAGATTAACGTCTGAAATAGTAGGTACATAATATTATGCTTAACTTTATCACGGGAAAATAAACGGGAACAGGAGTAGTATCTAATATAGGTATATGCCAGGTTGATCCAATGCTTCTCTTTTTTCTCAACTTTGAACAACAGTAAAACTACCCGCGTTTACGTACCAAGATATTATTGAACGAGCTCCCAAGATACGAGCGAACATCTGTCGCCGAGTCTCCGTCCTTGACCCAATCACTTTCCTTTTCATAGAGCAGGCAACTCAGGCCTCAGTTTGCTTATTATTTCCAAATTAACGGGTCAAGTGCACTGTACGAACAACGTACAACAGTAATTTTGCTACGGCCGTGCTGCGACCTCTAGGAAGCATTGTGTTGGTATAATTACCTTGTCTGTGAGACCAAGCTTGCATATCGCCGGCCCGCAGATTAAAATTGGTCAGTACAGTCTGATACAACATACCCTTAGGGGTGTATGTTGTATCCCTATATAAGTATCCCTGTGTAAGGGATGTTAGCATCCCTTGTTCGTTGTTCTTTAACGAAAAATAATTGAGTCGCCTAACAGTAGATATAGCTTAGGATGACCGTGGGTCTGTTTGAGTTCATTAATGTAACTTGAATTGACGGAAAAAAGACGAAACGACGAAAAAAAAATTGACGAAAAAAAACACATACATGTGTTTAGTTGTTTATACGTACAGCACGCACTATAAATATGTAGATATTATTGATATATAATTTTAAGTAAACTACACTACGATGCCTACAATTATAGGCATCAATTAGGTATATTTTTTAATATCAAAGGAATTAGTTAATTTAAATTAATTAGTTGAGTACGAAACGACAAGTTTCAGCTATTGCGTTTTTTTCCTTTAATTAGTTGGCGCGTAGCCGTACTTAGTCTAATTACAATCATTAATGAAATAAACGAATCCATTTGTTACCCTCACAACTCGGCCTCAAGAATTATGATACTAAACTTCCACACAAATTAAAATTGTGATAGTAGCTCCTTTTTATATATTTCATCTCATTCTTGAAGATCACCGCAAAATTGCTAGCTTATCGTATATTTTTTTTATCAGATACACTTCGTTGGGTGTGCGACTGATCTGCATGATCTAATACCACTTTGCCCTTTTTCTATGGGACTGCTCGTAGCTCGAAAGAGCGATATCGTTTCATCGTTGACGTTCCAAAGACCGGAAGGAAGAGGTAGAGGGTTGACTCTACTTTTGTCATGAAAACGTCTAAGCTGTTGATCGCGTTGCCTGAGTGGATTATCCCCGATGGTTACCAATCTTGGTGTCTTCAAATCGAGAGCGAATCGGGTTTTTGACGTGATAACGACTTATAATTCGATGAAGCCGGCTGCACGCCCGCAAAACTGTAACGTTCCGCCGTTACCGTTAGTTCGTCTTCCGTGCCATGCGGACGAAGCTGAGCGCTGAGGGCGCCACCCGCCGAGTCGAGCGGTATCACAACTCGCGCTATCAGCGTACTGATTTCTTAAGACGTTGTCACTTTCTATCGTCAGTAAACCGACTTTACAGACAACCATTTTTTAGGTAAACACGCTCCATCGTAGACCGCATCGTCGCTTCATCAGACGAGATTGCGGTCAAGTGTAGGTAAACATATTAAAGTTAAAAAAAACGTACCGCATTTTGTCAGTATTCCACGAAAAATACAAATTAATGAATATAAATCATATTTCAGATCTATTCATATTCAGGGTTGACCCAGTCTAGGTTGACACAGTAGGCAAGCGATACTTTAGTAATATTTTAGACGTCATTTTTTTTCGTGTCGTGACGTAAGAGATAATAATAAGATTCTGCTCGCAAAATGAATTCGTTGGCCAGCTCTGGCATAGCCAGTACCAACAATGCAACCTGTCAAAACACCTATTCTCCGCAAGAGTTACGTATGATATGTTGTAAAGTTTTTGCTATTAACAGCGGATATGTGTGACACTGACGTCAAAACATTTTTTGTTTTTAATACTCAATGGCGCCAAAGTTTATTGATTAGTTCCCACTCTTATTGTATCGGTTCAATAGGTACATTTTTAAAGATGGATTTATTTAATTGTATCCTAGTAACATTATAAATGTCAATGGATATTTGCTGCTCAATCAAGTCGTAACGTGTGAACGGATCGGGCTGAAATTCGGAATCCAAGAAGATTATACTCTGGAAGAACACATAGGCATATTTTTATCCCGGCAAACTAACGGTAACGGGAAGTATGCGCATAAAACCGCAGTTTGCTGCTAGTTTATTACAAACCGTTCAGTGTCGCCTAGATTGCGAACTTTTTGACATTTCCGTAAGGTCAAAAGTTTAACACCCACGCAGATTTTACCGCCGACCGATGATATAATGGCGACGTTAAAATTTTGAATTATGTTTTTCTTAAATAAATAAATATAAATAAATATTGGTGGACAATTCACACACAACACCATCTGACCCCAAACTAAGCAAAGCTTGTCTTGTTCATTTCTAAGATAATATTGTCCCAATTCTTCGTTATTTCAGTCTTTAACTTCGCCAATATCTAACTAGACAAGTCGAAAGTCGAATAGTGGTATCTTGAAGGGGGCTTTTGTAGTAGGCGTCACATGGACACTAGTCTAGTCTGTCGAACTTTGGGCTAGATGAACAGAAGGCGCAGACCCTAATCTCACCTAAACTTTCTGTAATATTCTTATGCGCGTACCTAAAATAAGATGTGCTTGTAAATCTATGTATGGAAAGAGTGGAAAACTTTACACAGCTCTGGTGATAATTGGTGACCGCTGCTTATGGACTAACCAGCTAACTTAAAAACGGTGAAGTTAAGAACTTAAGAAACAGTGAGAGGAAACCGACATATATACCTATAATCTTTCGAGGTCATGTTTCATCGGCACTAGGCCAGCGTGGTGGATTATGGTCTTGGCCCAGTCCCAGCAGTGGAACTATGTATTGGGTTGTTAATGTGTATGAACATCAAAAACATGGATGATGCATTACCTACCCAGAGAGGTGCTTTTAAAGACAGTGAAAAACTTTTTCGCAGTATCGAACCAGTACAAAATCTTAAGCATTTAAGACGCCATAATGTTTTATACATTACTTTTCATACTATGCAAAGCTCGCAAACTTAATTCAATAAGATGTCATTCAATACATTACGTGAACACTGTGTATCTGTGACACGAATATTGATAGCCACGATTTGTAGAGTCTCGAAAATACCTATCATCGACGCCTTGTCAAGAACCGATTCAAGACAAGCACATTTAGGTACCTACTACCATTGTTATAAAACCATTGGATATGCCCTCCCAAACTTCAGGTGCACTCTTGAAGAGTAAGCTCACTCTGTCAGTTCTAGTCGATTGCAGGAAGCGGTGAACGCCGAACGTTTTTACCTATCTATCACTATTCGTTTTCAATGGCCACAATAAGTAGAACCACACCATACCTCGCCGCTAGCGATTCTAGGGGTCAAGTAGATTGGTGGTGTGTAAACCACTTACGCTACACATAAAGACGCAGTTTATTACCAAGGTTCTCGTGCTTCGAGGGCACATCTAAAGGTTTATATCGATACCTACTACAGAGGGAGTCGAATCGTGATCGCGTGTGTGGAATATAGATCTAAAAACAGCTTTAAACTATCATCTTTCATTTAGTTCTACGATTTAATTGTTAAAGTTTAAGGCTTAACAACACGCCTTTTTAATAATATATTTCTATATTTAATAGGTCTGCACTTGACCTCGTCTCGATGTTAGTAGATGGAGCGGTCTACGATAGAGCGCGCTTACCTAGGAGAAACCGACTCAATCTAGATAATATATATATTTTTTTTTAAATAAAGAGTGACAAGACGAGCATGACGTGTGCCTGATGGTAAGCAACATGCCTGCCACATAACAGCACAGTGACACGCAGCTATTGGGACATGAAGAGCCAAAATCATTACCTAGCACCGGACTGCGCTCGTCACCCAGAGATCTAAGTTGTTATATCTCTAAGCCCTGTAATTTCTCTGGAAACATTGCCCTTCAAACCGGAACACAGTAATGTTTGCACATTACTGCTTAGCGGTAGAATAATTGACAAAGGTGTGGTACTTCCCCAGGCGGACTCTGCTAAGAGTCCTACCACTACAAAAACTACCAGATTTGAAGACAGTCGGTTTATTTCCATTAGGGACTACCTGCTCATGTATTCCAAAGTTTGAACTTCTTCTAGACTTCTAGTTCTAGAGTTCTTATTACGAAACGCGAGTCAAACCCTCTGCGTTCGAATCTTTGATGCACATCAACCACGAAACCATTGTCCAATCCTCTGCTTTGGTTTTTGGAGTGCTTGAGCTCATACTACAGCAGGATTTTGACTTTGAAAAACACAAATACCAATCTTACAATTTTGTTTCTAGGGTGGACAAAACTGCCGGCTAGTCTTCTCTAGAAAAAAAACACCAACTAAGGCAATGTCAACGTGATTACAAAGATATACAGGTTATACGGCAGAACCCCTAGAACCCACGCTTTGTTTGATTGCAGTTGAGGCTGATCTAGTCGGGAGAAAGGGCACTGCCGATGCGGAGCCCCTGGTTCGAATCTACGCGCACCGCCGTCTTTCCGAAGTCGCTCATAAAAACGATGAATGATAACATCGTGAGAAAACCGACATGTTCCAAGAATTTTTCGACGTCATGCGTCATCTACTGACCCGCCCAGTGCCAGTGTGGTGGATAATGGCCTTGACTCTCTTCTTTTCTTTTTTGACAATTAACACAACACCATCTGATCCCAAACTAAGCAAAGCTTGTATTATGGCGGCCAGATATGATATAATAAATACTTAAGTATTATAATATAGTTTTCAATATATACTTATCATACATAGAAACACCCAGACACAGTACAAATGTTTGAATTCATCACACAAATATTTGCCCTGGGTGGGAATCGAACCCACGACCCTCGGCTTCGCAGGCAGAGTTACTACCCACTAAGCCACGAGGCCAGCCATGAGCGCTCTTCTTGCGAGAGAAGGCCCCGAGTCCCAGCATTGGCAACATTTAGCTGCATTAATATGCTGTTTGGTTATTTTAAGGACCTGTAGCAAGCTGAAATGTCTACGGGCCGTCCATAGCGCGTGTTTTGTCTAACACGTATCAGAACTTCGACCTTGAACGGCAAAAACCATGAAATTAACGTCCAGTTTTTACGAGCGATCACAGAAGAACGCGATAAATGTTTTAAGTTCGAGACGCGATCAATAACATTGCGATTTGCGATACATTTTTAAACCAGCGACGTCTCAGAAGTTTGAATGAGTTTCAACCGTTTTACAGTTTTTGAAGTGAAAACTTCTAGACTACTGGCCCGTGAACAAAATTTACGTAGTAAATGAACCACCAGGAGACCTATGTAGGATGATAGAAGGGTATATAAAGTAATAAGATTCAGCACTATCCCGTCACTTGTAAGCTGTCCAACTGAGTACAGTCGAAGAGGGGGGGTTGCAACCCTCGATCATTTCTCCTTGTCGCATGATTTTTGTACGGCGCCGGCGTTGCAGAATAATAGATTAGAAGAGGTATTGAAACTGTAAAAATTATAAATTGTAAGTTTTTAATTATTAGTTTGTGGGAAAAATTCGTGATTTTCCGACGATTTACAGATTAAATTTGGGCATTTGATTATGTACGGCATTGGTTCCATACAGTTCCGTTAGCTCTCTTAGTTCATTATTTCGCAATGCCGTACTAAAATCATGCGACAAGGAGAAATGATCGAGAGTTGCAACCCCTCCTCATCGACTGTGGACAGCTTACAAGTGACGGCATAGTGCAGAATCTTATTACTTTATACCCTTCTATCATCCTACATAGGTCTCCTGGTGGTTCATTTACTACGTAAATTTTGTTCACGGGCCTGTAGTTTATTCTTTTGACGTAGTATTCACATACAGAGCGTCACGTTCCTAAAAAAGCTATCAAACTCTAAATTATTAGTTTTCACTTCTATCGGCATTCCCTGTGACTGCCATTTTTTTTAGCTGGCTCGGAGGGCCACTACTTTCACTACTACCTATCTGACAATAGGCTTGTTTCCACTAAGAACGAATCGGATGGATTGGAGGTTCTTACTATTGATTAAGATATAGAGATTTCAAAAAATAAAACAGTTTACCATAATAAGTAAAGATTATTAATATTTTTAGAAAAGAAAATCTTCAAAAATAGGCATTGAGTCACGTGACAGTGAACGCCAATCAGAAAATTTGACGTCACGCCGTGCTAAGCATCACATGACATCACTAATGTTGTTGACATTTTCATAGAACAAATATTGTTATTTTTTATTTTTATTTATTCTTCGCCATGGATACTAGTTCTTCAGCCGCTTTACTGAACTAGTTTTTTATAATTTTACCACTATTTTTGAGGAAAATTATCAGTTTTTTTTACATTTACATTACTTAGATTATACTGTGTCAAATACTTTCATCAAAATGATCTTCACAAAAATATATTCTTGATTTAGTGGGCATCATTCCCCCTCGCAAGCGTTTGCCACTTTTTTCGTATTTGTGGATCGTTTGGAACATAGATAAATAATTTGTCTGGCGTATTTATACTTGTGCTTGTGCATTGAGGCACTATGCAGTTCTTGTATTACGAGGGATTCATTTTAAATTAAAAATATTGACAATGTCCTTACATAAACACATATCTTTGCCACGGCGTGACGTCATTCAA
This sequence comes from Ectropis crepuscularia, assembly GCA_963693475.1. Classification (NCBI taxonomy): domain Eukaryota; kingdom Metazoa; phylum Arthropoda; class Insecta; order Lepidoptera; family Geometridae; genus Ectropis; species Ectropis crepuscularia. The sequence goes on from OY856350.1 coordinate 9,038,529, forward strand.
GACGCCATGACAGTCTGGAGCGTTTTGGTGCAGAAATTTGTTTGATTTTTTGAAATGCAAAATACGTATTGTAAATGTAAGTTTTTTTCAAAAATATAGATGTTTCAGAATAATATAAACATTAAGCTATATGATTAACCAATTTTTAAAATTTAGTACACAACCCTATTGGGTTAGCGCTAAAAGCGCAGTACCCAAAATGTATCACTAAGTAGAGAGCCGTCCCCAACTTCGCCTGGGTTGAGTTAGGGTCAACAGTAGTCTTTTGGCCTTTGATTTAAGATTAGCATGGCCGGCCACGGTAGTATGATATCGTAGGTACGAATCCCGTCTGCATCCACTAAATTTATTTTCATTCAAATCTGCAGTTAGAAAAAAAACTGAGAGGCGTAAGTTTTAGGACGGTTTTGCCTCTAGACCACCCTGAATTTTCGGCACCAGATATTTCCACAACTTGTATTGATCCTCATTAAGATGTAAGTCGATGACCTTTGAAAGTAGGTATCTGTAAGAATGTGGGAGCTTCCAGACAGGGCTATGAGTTGTGATAATTTGTATGAATAATAGAGTAGGCTTCTATTCAGCAATGTAATGACGTTTCATCTAAGTTGTAACGAGAGGGAAGCCGAAATCTTGGATATCACATACTTATGTGATATCCCATGAGATGTGAATTAACATCATCAGAAAAAACCTGTTCTAGGTAATACTAACAACTTTGATGTCTATCTGTCCTACCTCTTTTGGATAGTTCTTCAGAGCTGTAATGTGGTAGATGTGCCATTTATTCTACCGCCAAGCAGCAATGTGCAAACATCAATGTCTTCCGGTTTGAAGGGCAATGTTTCCAGAGAAATCACAGGCAAAAGACATTTAAATCACCTTATATATCTCTTGGTGACGAGCGCAATGCAAAACTAAGTAATGGTTTGGACTCTTCATGTTCAAATAGCTGCGTGACACAGGTGACTGGGCGGTCAAGTGCAAACTTGATCAATTGATAAATTATTATAACAAATTGTCGATGGATCCCTAGTTTGATATTGTGTCAGATTTAACTTCAACTCCAATCAAAATTTCCTCAAGAAATTTAATCTGTGTGAAAATTAAAAAAAAAAATTAAAGCATGGTAAGTAAATCCCATTATAGAAAATACCACTTCACTAATAGGATTTACCATGCTTTCATGCACCATATTCTTGGTAAATATTCCACTATGTTTAATGAAAGCATAGTGATTAACCACTATAGCTTAAAACAATCTTTAAAATAGTAATATTTTTAGTTCAATCTACCAAAGCAGAACAAAAATATTTCCAAATTACTACTTAGCGGCAGAATAAATAGCTATATTTGACAAAAAAAATGACATCCTCACACTCTTTTGAAGTCCTACCATCACAAAAATAGTAGTAATAATTATATAATCAGTATAGGATGCACTCAACTCAGATACTCTCCGAGTCTGTGATAACACAGGAAACAGAGCTATCCTGTTTATCATATTTAGCTGCCATACAGTAAACATATGCTCGTTCTAAACAGATATGTTACATTGTATGCTCGGCTGCTCAGTTTAGGGGCGGGTGTTATGACCAATATGTTGTAGCATATCAATTTTGGTGATAGCAAACAAACTGAAAGTTTTTTTTATATTATAGAGGTGATGAGACGAGCGGGCAATACCAAAGCCAAAGTAGATTTAGTTAGGCGGTAGAACCACAGGACAGGTGATGGTAAGCAACATGCCTGACCATAACAGCACAGTGACAAACAGCTATTTGAACATGAAGAGTTCAAATCACTACCTTTTTTTTTTTTTTTAATAAAAAGTGACGAGACGAGCAGGACATATGCCTGATGGTAAGCAACATGCCTGCCACATAACAGCACAGTGACACGCAGCTATTGGAACATGAAGAGCCCAAATCATTACCTAGCACCGCACTGCGCTCGTCACACAGAGATCTAAGTTGTTATATCTCTAAGCCCTGTAATTTCTCTGGAAACATTGCCCTTCAGACCGGAACACAGTAATGTTTGCACATTACTGCTTGGCGGTAGAATAATTGACAAAGGTGTGGTACTTCCCCAGGCGGACTCTGCTAAGAGTCCTACCACTACTACACTACAAAACCTAGTACTGCACAGTGCTCGTCACCCAGTGAAATAAATAAGATGTTTCATCTCTATGGCCTGTAATTTCGCTGGAAACATTGCCCTTCAAACCGGAACACAGCAATGTAGAATAACTGGTGTGGTTTATCAGTTTAACATAAACAGCTTTCCTTATTCCCCTACTGGGAATAGGCACACCCTGGACAGTCGATCAAAACTCCATACCAATTATTTTGTTAAATACCTATTACTCACACACAAAGATGTTATTTTTATACATATATCCACAAAAGTAGGACTGAAATGCAGCTGAGGCTCTGAGCCGGGAGGAAGCCCTATTTTTCTTTTCTTTGCCTAATCCTCGATAATATAATATGTAAAAAAAAGAACCATTTGAGTGAACAAAGCCATTTGAGTCGGGATTTGGGTATTGAGGTACGGACCCTGGAGTATGTGAAGTGATAAATTTTTTAACCATAAAAAAACACAAATGTGACTGTAGGGTTACTCAATTTTAGTATACCATAGTTGTGCTCTGTATGTTCCCCTGCTGATAGTATGCTATGATAGATAGATAGATACTCTTTATTGACACACCAAAAATAAAAATACATACCAAACATAAACAAAACATAGTAAATTAGTGCGACAGTGGGCGGCCTTATCGCTGAAAGCGATCTCTTCCAGGCAACCTTAGGATGGAAAACAACATGTGGACAAATCAGAAAATGGGGTGCGTAAATAAGAAACCTATGACCTCCAAATGTTATGTTATCAAATACAAAATCAAATTAGAATATAAATCTATTAGTACACATGCTAATAATTTTAGTTCATAATTATTTTAATAGTATATTAATCACTCTAGGTATCCTATATTTCCATTCATGGTTACAAGTCATAAAGTCCACACATTACACTGACTATTTATTACAAGCATTGAATTAACTATTCATTCAATTATTCAATAATCACAATACTGAAACTATAATAATTATAATAAAATTATTCACTGTCACTTGATACAATGTCCTAACATCACCTTCATTGAGTATTTCTCAAGTACTTGCCATGGCAAGGAAATCTCCAATAGTTTGGGGGTGGAAAATTTCCAAATTCATTTTATTTAATATCATTTATTGTATCATCATCTGCCATGGTCTTGTGCCAACATAATATGTGTGTTTATGATTAGTAAATGTTTCTTGCTTGATCATCTTGATAGAACTGAAATCTGGTTATGGTTCGGAACTCAAGACAAATAAACCTAACCAATCACATCAGAACAGATAATGAGTTGAAATTACGGTCTGATAGTCCGTTAATTTTAATCTGGAATAGATCACCTGGGCAATTTTTAACCCAGGAACATATGTAACGAGAACTAAAACTATGTGGAGAAAACTGAGGAGCGCTCCAGCTGATATTAGTATATGGATAGTACAAAATCTGTTTAGTTTAATGCCACTTAGTGTTGGATAAAAATCACCACCAATTTTTTTTTTGTAATCAATTATGATTGCTCATGGTAAGCATGAGGGTGAACAGTTTATAAATTATAAATTAAATGTATTTTGTTTGACAATATTTTTACATACTAAGGTAGGTACCTACTAAGATTTATACTGAGATTCTAATAAGTAATGTTTGTGTTTTATGAATGTTTGAAAATGATATATTTTTTTTTTATCTGATTACTTGAAAATGCAAACCCTCCACCCACCCTCCTCCTTATTTATCACTCTAAATTACAAAGCATGATGAATTGAAAAAATTATACCAATTTTTTTTTCGATTATATTAAATTTGCTTTTTAGATTAGTTGCCCTTTTCCAATTGATAAAAGCAATTTCTGCCTATATACTTCTGACTTTCTGACTTCCGTTGAAAGCTTTCAAACCTACCTAGCTACTTAGAAGGATTAAATTGCTTTGGCAAAAAGTGTAGCTTGTTGAAAATTTTTGCCTTCATTAAATTCTCATTTTTTTTGGACAAGGAAGAAAACCGAATTAGTCAATTATTCAAAAAATTTGATTGTCAGGAGAGTAATCATATTATTGTTGATGCAGTCAAATTGTGTATAACAGTAAGTTATATCAATAGTCAACTATTTTTCAATCCAATAAGAATACCTTGTACTAGATATAAATAATACTGCCAGCTAAGCCAACCACTTCAGGTAGGTTCCTTACATAAAGTGGGTAGTTAAACGGCAGGTTTCGCACAAACACGTTTATCCAACCCTCATAACATGACATAATATCGAATTGTGTGTCAAAGTTATTGAAATAATTAGGTAGACACTTGAGATCAGAAACAATGCAGAAAACAAAGCTTTTAGATACAGAACCAGATATTAAATCGGATCCTAATACTTTCATTTGCTGGTCAATTGTGCGCGAATGAGATTCATTAGACGGTCACCATACCGTTGAGTATTCAAGATCATAGTTGTGTTATCGACCATCGCCTGACAATTTGTCGTGGTGGCGATTTCGTCACTACTTTACACGCAACTTATCAGAACGGGAATACCGTCTAAGTGCTATAATATAATAAAGATGGTACTTACAATCTAAATGTTTCTTTTTCGGTGCTATCATTTCTTCAGTTGTGGCTTTGCAAACGGACTTTGCTAATCCCTGCCCGGCTATGCTGTGGCGGGCGGCTAAAAGCCTATCGTTAATAGTCTGACCCGCCATCCTCACGTTCAGTCCTGACATAAACTATTTACACAGCGAAACTACACAGATTTTCGCTTTTTTTCAACAAATTCACAAAATTACGACGATGACGGGTAAAATATGTCACCGCCCCCCCGACTAGCACAATACTAAATTCAAGATGGCGGAACTGAAAAGTGCTGCCATATCATCGCGTTTTTCTCCCTAGTTATTACATGTAAAGTGAACAAAATGTTCCTCGAACGTATTTATTTTATTTATTGAAGGAGGAACCGTGATCTGTGGAAAAACCGCAGACGACAGATTGTGGATGTAGTCTGTTTGGGTATGTTTTTATGTTTAAAAAACCAGGGTTTAGGGGGAATAGAGGGCTGTATTTGGCCATAGAACTTGCCTGTTACAGTCTTTGTTCGAATCCAGACAGAGTTCCAGCTTTCAATTCAATCATCTTAGGTTGACATGTTGCAGATATAGCATGAGAGTAGACTTGGTATTGTTCTTTATTACCGGAGATAGTAGCTTGTTTAGCATGAAAATCAGCGGTCTCATTACCTGATATACCGGCATGTCCTGGGATCCAGGCTAGAACTATTTGTAAGCCTAATTTGTACGATTTTAAGAGCTCCTCTAATTTTAAGAATAATGGGATATTTACTTTTACATTTGAACTGATTGGCTAAGAGAGCCTGCAAACAGCTTCTGGAATAAGTCAGTATTATAGTTCTGCTGATGGAATGTGATGAGACTTAGTGAATAGCTTCAAGAATCGCCGTGACCTCACCAGTGAAAACTGAAGTCAAAGGGGGGCATTTGAAGCTGAGAATTATTCTATAGCAGGGGATCCAAACAGCAGAACCAACATCGCCGTCCTGAGTCAGTTTGGAGGCATCCGTAAATACTGTCAGCCAATCAGACCAATTGATACCGATAATTTCCGAGAATGCTCCGTTAGGATCTAGTGAATCCTTATCTACAACCAGATTCAGAATAACATGTGGCTGATAGGTTATAGCGTGGTAACTGGTGGCGAATAAATGATTAATGGGGAAGTTAGCAACAGGATAGGGAAGATTTGAAAATTTTGAATGGCTACGGAGCAGGCATGGTAGTATAATTTGGGATATAACACTGTGGGGTGGAGTAAGTCTCAGAAGATTTTGCAATTTAGGCCACAGAGGGTGGTCAGAATTTTGGAGCAGCTTGGTGTAAAATCTATCTGCAAGGAATTGTCTTCGCAGAGGGAGCGGAGGTTCTCCGCATTCGACTTGTACTGCATTAGTGGGAGAACATTTAATTGCGCCTATGGTATGGTATGGAATGGTACGGAGGCACTTCATTTGGATTCTCGATAGTTTGTCTAGTGCAGATTTATTGCCAGGCTCATTGTTACGCTCACGGATAGCTATGGTGCATTGAGGGTCCCACCAGGGAGGGGAGTAGAGGTTATTTCTAGGTTGTTTAAGAGGAAATGATTCGTCCGCAGAGGCTAGGATGGTATCTATGAATTTGGAGTAACATACTATTGGGTTTTCTTGGTCAGGATTGGGCAAGGAAGGTTGTTTAAGGTTGAGGAAAGTGGAGTAGGTATCCCATTTGGTACCAGATATTCGGTGCTTTAAGCGAGAGGTAGGAGGGGGTAATCGGGAAACTCGCAGTCCTAAGCTGATGAGAATGGGAAAGTGGTCACTTCCTCTGGTGAGAGGAAGTACCTGCCAGGATAGGAAAGGGAGTAAGCCAGGAGAGCAGAGTGTTAAATCCACTGCGGATTTCGGATTTCGGGAGGATAGGACCCTTCGTGTGGGGGAACCGTCGTTTCCTATACACAGATTTGCCTCTTCAACTGCTTCTAACAGTAAACGGCCAAATGTATCGCAGTGATACGAGCCCCAGGCAGTGTGATGGGCATTAAAATCTCCCATTATTAGTATAGGTTGGGGGACAGAGGATATTATTAGGAGGATATCTGGGATAGGGTGGGATGAGGCATATAAAGAGATATTGAAGAGACGGACAGTCACAGAGTTGATCTCTAGGCTGTGGGAACGAAGAGGGATTTGAGAGAAGGGCAAGGATAATTTTATGAACAGAGCACAGTCAGCCGAGCCATCCTGTCGGTCGTCATGGAGACAAGAAAAGCCAGGAACACGATATCGTATCCCTGGGACAAACCATGTCTCCGAGACAGCCACCAGGACAGCGCTGTATTCTCTGATGAGGTGACATAGTTCAGGAACCTTCCTACAAAGGCTCCTACTATTCATTGGATCATGGGGCATGAGTCCATGGTGACCTACGAGTGATGAGAGATGGGATCGATTGGGCGACGTTGGACGGTAGGGAATTGGGGGCTTGGGATATTAGGTTAATAATGATGGTGAGAAGTTGGAAGAGGAGTTGATGGGTATCTGGGGTTGGGGGAGGGAGTTGGGACGTTTGGAGAGCATTTCCTCTAGGGAGGGATGAGGGGCCCTGGGCAGTAATGGATTGATGGGCTGCTTTATCAAATGATTTTCCAGGAAGAGGTTTTGGTCTGGTCTTTAGGACAATGGTCTTCTTATATGATGTGGTAGGTTTAGGGTTGGAGGAGGTGGCAGTCATAGATTGAGGATCCTGGTCATAAGATGAAGTAGGGTCACTAATTGTTTGGCTGTATGTTTTTGTTTGGCGTTTGACTTTTTGGTATTTTTTTTGGTTAGATTCCATTCCGAGTCATTAAAGATTTAACATTTCGCTGGCGTTCTTGTTCTGGGCAAATTCTATTAGTGGAGAAGTGATACGCAAGACAGTACAGGCATGTAGCCGGTGACTCTTGGACATCACAGCTGTCACCATTGTGGGGCTGAGTGCACCGGAAAAACGGGGTTGCGAGCGACACTGTGACTTAATATGGCCGAACCTTAGGCAATTCATGCATTGAATTGTAGGAAACTGATAAGCTACCACTGGCAGTGAGGAATAGAATGCAATTTTTTTTCTGGTATTTGTTGCCCTCTAAAGGTGAGCACAACAGTTTGAGTGGTCACCCAATTGATAACGTTGTCAATTTTATTTTTTCTATTTAGACTTCAGGGTAGCGATTCTGAAACCATTCGGTTGCATCCGACACGGAATCTCATCTCTCGGTCTTTGTCATGCTAAACAGATAAGACAAAGACCGAGAGATGAGATTCCGTGTCGGATGCAACCGAATGGTTTCAGAATCGCTACCCTGGCCTTAAGCACATAGGAAGTCCCAGGTAGGTACTTCAAGAGATTCAACAAACTCATCCATCGACCAGTCCACTGGTACTCCCCTAACAATAGGCTAGTTTACAAAATTTTAAAAATTGGTTAATAATATAGCTTTATGTTTATATTATTCCGAAACATCTATATTTTTGAAAAAAACTTTCATTTACAATATGTATTTTGCATTGCAAAGAATCAAATAAATTTCTGCACAAAAACGCTCCAGACTGTAATGGCGTCTTGAATGACGTCACGCCGTGGCAAACTTATGTGTTTGTGTAAGGACGTTGTCAATGTTTTTAATTTAAAATAAATCCCTCGTATTACAATAACTGCATAGTACCCCAGTGTACAAGCACAAGTATAAATACACCAAACAAATTACTCATCTATGTTCTAAACGATCCACAAATACGAAAAAAGTGGCTAACGCTTGCGAGGAGGAATGATGCCCACTAAACCAAGAATGTATTTATGTGAAGATCATTTTAATGTAAGTATTTGACACAGTATAATCTTAGTAATGTAAATGTAAAAAAACTGATAATTTTCCGCAAGAATAGTGGTAAAACAATAACAAACTAGTTGAGTAAAGCGGCTGAAGAACCAGTATCCGTGACCAAGAGTAAGCTAAATAAAAAATAAACTAATATTAGTTCTATGAAAATGTCAACAACATTAGTAATGTCAAGTGATGTTTAGCACGGCGTGACGTCACATTTTCTGATTGGTGTTCACTGTCACGTGACTCAATGCCTATTTTTTAAGATTTTCTATTAAAAAAATATTAATAATCTTTACTTCTTTTTTAAAATGTTTTATTTTTTAAAATCTGTATATCTTAATCAATAGTAAGAACATCTAATCCACCCGATTCATTCTTAGTGGAAACAAGCCTATTCCCATACGGGTAACATTGTATGTAGGGATTACTGCGTCGTATTGGTTTGTCTTGAAGATTGGATTTTCCACGAAAAGGTTAACTGCAGAAGCATTTTTTAATTGGATTGAAATTTTATTTCGACCTACCTTTTTAATTCCGTAGCGACAAAACGCTTTGGATTTTATTGTTCGAAACAAACTGTCCAAATTTGATAGGGCGGATAACTGTGCCTGCGGTTGCGTCCGTCTCCACTCGAGACACGTGAACAATGTATGGGCCAGTGTCGGTGTCCTCGTATTGCCTAATGCCTAGAATGGTTAAGGAAGGATGTTGGTAAACAGATTGCATAGACGGCGATGCCGACTCCTGGGTAGCGATTCTGAAACCATTCGGTTGCATCCGAAACGGAATCTCATCTCTCGGTCTTTGTCTTATCTGTTTAGCATGACAAAGACCGAGAGATGAGATTCCGTGTCGGATGCAACCGACTGGTTTCAGAATAGCTACCCTGGTTTGTTATGTTTTTTTTAGGAGCTGAAACCGCTGCAGTGGTCATCTCTTTGGGTCTTTTTGTTGCATTGCGTGTGGTAGATTGCTCATGTTCCATCTCATCAGGCGGGTCAGGGAGGTCCGGGGCCTCCGGAAATGGACTCCATTTCCCCTGTTAGCTACTTACTACTATAAATTAAGCTACTCACCAGGTTATATATACACAAAAAAACAACAGACAGAAACTAAACACGTGTAGAGGTTATATCCGCCACCGGGTTAGTCGATTCTAAAGGCAATCCGAACGGTTCGGAATTGAAATGACAATCCCTGTCTCTGTCATGCTAAACAGAAAAGACAAAGACCGAGAGATGAGATTCCGTGTCGGATGCAACCGCATGGATTTAGAATCGCTACCCTGTTATGTTTTGTTTTATAGTGGTTGTACAATTGCGGTATATGTTTTGCAGTAGTCGAATGTAAGTATTGTTAATTTCTTGATATTCTAACACTTGGAAGATAGAGGAGTGTAGATTAGCGAGTAGATTAGATTAGATTGTCGGCAATAGAGAAGCCTTTGCAGATATCATGGAAGGGATAGGACAAGAAATTATCAATAGGCGTGAGAAAATGAATAAAAATAGCATGTCTTAAATTGAACATAGTAAACACAACGACACAACAACAACAGCTGACTATTTCTTTCTCGATCTGGCACACTTACCAGTCCGAGTTCACTCGAACAATTATTTCATTTCTGAGGGTAACGATGAACTTCATTCGCAGCCTACAAAAATCTGTGTGTAAAAAAAGTACGCTAAAAAAGTTTTCCCTTCAAAAATAATTTAAACGATTTAAATTTTTTTGTCATATTTCACATTATTATTAGCTGTGAAGAAGAAACACCATAAGGATTTTCGTCGGTGGATGTGCTGATTTAATTTTATATCCCATATCTATGTTGCCATTCGTTCGACTAGCGTCTGAAAGTGCATTTCATTAAAAGTTGACATCCTTAAATCTTTGAAACGCGCTATTTATTCGAAACTGTTACAATCGAACTTTTTTTTTCAAATAAAACTGGTGTTATGCGAATTGTACTCGTGGAGGAAGGGTTCCGTACCATAGTCTAAAAAAACGGCAAAACCAAATCATGTCTGTTGTATGAAAACCCTTCTTTTTGTTAAATTTGATACATATTTTTATTGTGCTCAGGGTAGCGATTCTAAATCCATTCGGTTGCATCCGACACGGAATCTCATCTCTTGGTCTTTGTCTTTTCTGTTTAGCTTGACAGAGACAGGGATTGTCATTCCGATTCCGAACCATTCGGAATCGCATTTAGAATCGCTACCCTGGTCTATGGGTCGGGTAAAAGCAAAAATTACCCTAAATAGATGTGAAGCTATTTTAGTATAGACACACGTTTTATGACATTTAGGAAAAACAGTTACCAGACTAAAAAATACCGTAATAATAATATTTCTTTCATATTTAGGTAGATGGCGTACAGCGTGTAGTATTCACGATTCAGGGTAGCGATTCTAAATGCAATCCGAATGATTCGGCATGAGAATCCCTAAAGGATGGCTCTGCTCCTCATTACCGCACGATTTCCATGAGCTATACGTATGCAAAGTAAAATATCTTTCTTCATAACTATACAATGGGGCGTTTTCAAGCTCCAAAAAGAACTGTCAGACAGTTCCCAACTTCACCATAGGTGGCGCCAATATTTTGTTTTGTTAAAGAAATTTCACAAAAACAAACAGTGGCACCTCAATTGTCAAATAACTATCTTTGACAAGTCAATTTGCCTCGCCTCATTTACTCGTCAATCTTAATAAAACAAAATAAGTAATATTTAATAGTATGTATACATTATTAAAGTTAAAACTGAACATTTAATCGTTCTATAATAAATATCGTACATATGAGTGTTAAATATTATATTGAATGTTTATATTACAACTGTAATGAACGATGTATTTTTTTAAAAATTTTATTGTAAGTTTACAATTCCTCTTTCAAAACTCGCTGTAACTATAAAAAGTTTGATCCACAAGCCAACATTTTAACCTGTTTTTGGACCTGCTGAACTCTAGGCTGATTTAAATATTTTAGGAAGAATGTTAAAAACTTCCGGTGCCATAATATGCGTCAGCTTCTCCAATCTTGTGTGATATACTATACAGCTTGTCAGTGTTCCATATGTTATAAGAAGGTCTCTCTCCTCGCGTGTTGTACAGGTTAAGGTTATTTCTGACATGTAGGTACAGCCACTTGATAAATTAAATTGCTGGAAACATAATAATAACAAACTCTTTGAGCTATAGTCTAGCAAATGTGCGTTGCGACCATTGACATATAAATAAGAAGACGGCAGGTCTAAAAAAAAAATTACAACTAACCTAACCCTAGTTCAACTTGTCAAAGTTGTCAAAGGCATTTGACTTTGAGAACTGACTCGTAGTATCGCACTAGTGATTGCAATCCGGCGTAATTTTCAGTCTGGCCGGTTCCGACTGCATTCCCGTAGATCAGTTATCAGTTGGTCTTTCAAATCGGGATGATTTTTGTTTTTCGGTTTAAGTTTGTCAAGTGCTCAAGTGTAAGTATATACAACGTGTTGCAGAAAGGTCCAACAAAATTTAACAGGTCATTCTAACACTGATGTGGACTTTATCTCTGAAGGTCTCTTTCCCCTCAGCACGTTAGATCACGAGATAATACGAGTCAAAGTTTGATGCAAAATTGACCAGCTTCAACCCTAATGCATGTACAGCTGACAAACGACCTTGCCTGTCAAAGACTAAATTTTGTGCAGAAAAGGTTGTTTTTTGCCTACTTCGATACTGTGAATGGAATTAACATATAAGTTGAATTAATATTTACTGTGAATTTAATCCTTTAATACAATAGGTAATGGCTAGAACTGTTTGATGGTTGGAGTCAATTCGGGCGGTCTACAATTACGATACCTAGTTCACAGGAATAAAACAAAAATAAATCAGCTTTTACGAATAAAGAAACAGGAAACGTTGTCCACCATTATATGGAGGCGGCCATCTTGAATCGATATTAACCAAACATAGCTAAGACCTAACAAGGACAGGGTAGCGATTCTGTAACCATTCGGTTGCATCCGACACGGAATCTCATCTCTCGGCCGTTGTCTTATCTGTTTAGCATGACAAAGACCGAGAGATGAGATTCCGTGTCGGATGCAACCGAATGGTTTCAGAATCGCTACCCAGAACTCAAGGAAAGGGACAAGGAAACTAACCTTCAAATAAAAATTGGTTGCCTGTAAAGTCGGTATACGGGCGAAAGTTTTACGTGACAACGACTTTGAGTGGTAAAAGCGAATCGGCGACTCGGGCATGGTTAGCCCGCCTAAGAGCGAGAGAGACAGACATAAAAAGTGAAAGGCACGCGTCCCTCTCACTCGCTCTCATTGTGAGCGCATAACGTGAGCGGAGCGTAACGCAGTTACTTGAAGTGTCACCCGGCAAACCAATTTATAAGACGTTGTCACGTCAAAAAACCGCATTGAAATCGATCCATGCGATTGTGCTTTACGCTACGGTGCTAATACGAATAAATAATAGTACAAGTACAGAAGGCTCACTTACCGAAAACAATTATATAAATAGCGACTCTTGCTGGGACACAACAAAGTTCAATTCAGCTCGCAATACCTGTCGCGATTTTCAAATAAACATTTGCGCTCTTTCTAATGCGTAACTCTGTCCCTGTCTAGCGCGGAGGGTTGTTGACATATTATCTAATAACAATATGTGCGGGAAACGTGTTGCGCGAGCGCTCAGCCGTGCGTCCGACAACCGACTGGCACTTGTTCCCTGGGAGGAACGGTCTAGCTGTGGGCTAAAACCGCGCGACCTTGAGCGAGTGATGATGCACTGACCGTAGTGCATTCGAGAATACACTGTGGCAAAGTAACACGCACGAGACATATCTGCTGACACCACTCGGGATACCAGTCTCAGTGTAAAGCACGCACTGGTTACTTTGGCAAATATCTTGTCGACGTGGTGTTCCCAGGTTCAGCGACCAACCTCGAACCCTAAAAATGTTGTGTTCTGTAACTGCTCAATCCGAACACCGTTAAGAAACACTTTTAGCTATTTTGTATCATGGCCCGAGTGACAAAAGTGTATAAAACGAGTATATTTTGAAGTGACCATAAAACCGTTCGCACGAAAGCACGCGTTCAAGCCGTTGAATATATGTATATTTTTTTTCTTATTCCTCTATCGAGAGAGTAGTTACTTTGGCTGCAACATCATCTTCATTCACACTTCATACACAACATTCTGCATGCATGATTATGTCTGCTCCCGTTACGGCGCCAAGGGGGATATGATTTGGGATAAGAATAATTTAAAAGCTTGACAATACAATTCACAGGTTTATTAGTTTTCACTGTTATCGGCAGTCCCCAAAGAGTGCTTCGCATGTTTTATTTTTAACGAGCGGAGCTTTTTCAACTCAACTATATTACAATGAAAATGGCACCACATGATTAATTACATAATTTTGTATTAACATCTAAGCACATCTGCGAAGTGATTCACAAATTCACAATCCGGCCGGGTTGCAAAGCGCCGCAATGATAGGTATAATTTCCACAAACTGCATGAACCACATTCAAATTCAAGCATTTGAGACACACAATTTTATTGATTTTAAAATAAAAAATCATTCCGATTCCGACTGCGTTGTGAACCGTTCAAAATAACTAAATAACTTACAATCATACATAGTCTGTCAGGTGCAGTGCTTGTTTTTGTTTGTACGGGCAAGACAGACACATTTTTTTTAATTGTGTTGTTAGCTATGGGTCGTTACGCGTTCTGGCAATCACGAAACTATTGACTGCTATTGCTGGTAATAGCGGTTTCTGAGACTATTTATTCTAATAAATAGTTTTTAGGTCGGTTTTTAGTTATTTTCCATAAACGTTTTCGAAAGATCACACGTTATTTTGAGCAATACAGAAACCGGTATTGCTATTATCTCCACGTGGTTTTTATTTCCAGTGAATTTTAAAATATTAATTGAAATAGGTATAAGATTTATTTACATTAAAATACTTGCGTTTAAGCGTGACATTTTGAACAATTGATAAAAAGACAATATACCTAAAATAATGCAAAATATAAATTTACCCTTAAATACAGCACTAAAAACAGTTTCTAGTTAGGATTATAGTTTATTTTTAGTTTCAACTAAAATTCGAATAAAGGAAAGAATTATTTTTTTTACTTAAAATAGTAACGAGACGAGCAGGACATGTGTCTGATGGTAAGCAACATGCCTGCCACATAACAGCACAGTGACACGCAGCTATTGGAACATGAAGAGTCCAATTAGCACTGCACCTAGCACTGCACTGCGCTCGTCACCCAGAGATCTAAGATGTTATATCTCTAAGCCCTGTGATTACTCTGGAAACATTGCCCTTCAAACCGGAACACAGTAATGTTTGCACATTACTGCTTGGCGGTAGAATAACTGGCAAAGGTGTGTTACTTCCCCAGGCGGACTTAGTCAAGAGTTCTACCACTACAATTTAACTCTATCCAGTATCCACGAGTGCCCTTGAACTTTGGTCCTCACCCAAAAATATTTTCAAAAACTGTTTCTATTTTAGCACCTATACTCAAGTGGCAATATTTCGATACCTATTCCAACAAATTACTTTGAAAAGATCATCCCATCCCGCTCTTGCTTAGTGTAAATTACGATCATGCTATTCTACTCACACCTCGTACGTTTCTCGTAGCAAAAAACGCTGCGATCCCTTGGCGTCCACTTAATAGCTGTATCAGTGATTCAGGTACAAATATCGTCGAGTCGCACAATTTCGTTGCTGTAGCTGAAGTAATAGTTACTAGTCATAGCTACGATAACTGTTTGTATGCAGCATCACGTTACTACGATGCGAGATCGAGTTACTCGTCTGTAGCTGGTTTCTAAGAATCACTGGTTTTTGCGCGCTCCGATAGCGGTTTCTGGCTGTAGTAGAAAAATGCTGCTATTGTAACTATTGACGTCGCGTAACGACCACGACTATGTGTTGTTCAGCTGGTGGCGCCGCCGCCATGTTTCTTTGCTTGCCTTGTAATGGACTGGTTCGTCAAAGAAATAATATTTTTTTGCGTAACTAAATGAAATGTACACAGTTGTTCAACATCCATAGTAGTCATTTTCATTGTTTTATTAAGCATTGGTGAATGGATTTCTGAACTGAGTGATGTAACAAGTAATATATTTAGCTGAAAACTTGAACAGTTTCTAAGTAGAGTTGGCGGTCTGTTGTCTCGACGGTATATTGTGAAACAAAATGGTGAAGAAACGTCCGAAGTCGAGGCCCGTTAGGGTATCAGGTGCTTCGAGCACTCCACGCGATAGTTCCGCCGGCGACTCTGTTGCTGACGTGATATTTTCAGCACAAGCTCTCTTACCTCAGGCTACTCCACCGCTCTTGAAGGTCTGCAGACTCTGCGAAACTAAAGATGGTCCATTTCTTAACATTTTTGACGCTGATAAAGTAACTGCTAAGAGAATTGATGAGGTGTTGCCTTTTACGGTGAGTTGGTTTGTATGCACACTTCTGAATAATATTATAGTGAATCCAACCATTTATTATCTTTTTGGCAGATCTAATTTGTCAGTTATAGTGTTGTGACCAAGTATAAACAGGTACATCGATACTAGCATTTTGCAACGGTCTGGTTAATATTAAATTGAAATTAAATAAAATTAAAGATTATTTTGGCAAATAAGAACATGACATTTTGTCGGGTTGCCTGCGAAAAATCAGTCCCAAAGTCCGGTTGCCGAATTTTTAAAAGTAAAACATTGCTGCGAGCTTTGCTAATATCTCGGAAACTATAAACTTTAGGGCAAAAATTGTTGAGGTCGTTATTGTAGAAAATAATATTTTGCATCTTTTGTGGCCGGAAAACTTTTCTGTGACATGTAGCGTTTACGATTTATGGTTCATTTAATTAACCAGTTTTTCTATTGCAGCCGATAACTCTTGAAATATTAGATTAATCAATAAAACGCATCAGACCTTTTTTAAAGACTAGTTTATTTCCTACAACTTTCGTTTAATTTTTTTTTCTTATGTTCATACGTTTTGAGTTAGAAGAAGCTTAAATTCAGTTATTCTGCCAAAAACATTATAAATTAATTAATTGTATTAAAATGAACAATTGTTTTATTTGTGGTTATGTTAGACGACAAAAACTCTGTACTTGTAAGAAAAAACAGATACTGGGTCTAATGAAAGCCAGCATTAGACGAAGCGAGAGAGAATAGAAAGCAAACTAGAAGATAAATAATTAACGGATTCAAAATATCCATTTCAAACTATACAAATACATACTATACATTTGAACTATACAACAATGACGTTTAAAGTGGTGGCTCTCTACTAGCCAACTAATATTATAAAAGACTATAAAAAGATAGAAACTCTTTATTATCCACAATATAATACTTAAACAACAGGGACTTATCCTAGAACTAGTGAACCAAGTGGCGACATTTTCGCTAATAGCGATCTCTTCCAGGCAACCGAAATACCATGAGTAAATACTATGTTATGTCTAGCACAAACCCCAGGATATGCCATAAATGGCGAAAAATGCCCATACCCAGCCTTCTGGCTCGTTCCCACCACTAGAACTCGGGGAAAGGCCGTGGCCCGCCGTGCTGGTCCGCTGTACATGTTGCTGAAAGATGTCATCACATTAACATCTTCACGAGTATTGATAATACCCTATACATTTCCGAGAATAAGGGTAGATTTGTTACCTTTTTTAAATGTTACAGACCGAATACACATAAGTATTGTTGCGGTGGTAGTATAATCATAGAAAACGAAGATAATTTGTGTGCTATCACATATTACTAGTCCCTATCTAAGAAAACCCGAATAAATTTCGAGTCATTTTAAATAAATTTTACTTATAGCAGTTGCTTAACATCCTGTTATTGAAAAATTAGATATGTCCAGTCTATTGAAACAGTGCTAGACACACAACTAGTAGACGTAGATCAGGTACAGCAGTAACCTTTGGGTGACCGACTGATGAGACATTATTAAGCCAAATATGGAAATATTTTAACACATTAAGCATATCAGGTTAATTTATTTAGAAATTAACGAAAATGGTACATCATGTTCTTCAAAGTTTTCATCAGACATAAATAAACTTTGTTAATTTACCTAACTACAAAATGTTATATAACACTTTATTTTAATAAATATTCAAATGTTTCAGTCATCATAACCTTGTTCTTTTTTGGATATACACCAGGAGATAAACACGTCTTCAAATAATGCTGTATGTTTTCCTGAGGCGCATCAATATAACGGTTTTACATAAAAATAAATCCGATATTATGTGCCGAGAACGGAAAACACCCGTGTAAAAATAGTTCATAAACAATATCGATATATCAATCGTAACTTCGTAACATCACTATGTTGATAGCCATAGAACGTAATTTTTTTAAAACGTTTGTTATTTTATGGAATTTATAAAAAAACTACTGCACTTATGGACTCATTTTGTGAAAGATGATTATTATACGGGATCAAGGAGCAAATTTAAGCAGTTGTCATATTTTTAAAACCTCGCATTTAAAAGTAAACTTTTGCGTAACATGACACAATTACGTTCTATTGGTGCTGTCAAAAAGAGGATAAACGGTTGGATCTACTATAGTGTATGGTACATAACATGATCTTTTTCAAAGAATCGTCCGCTAGAGTCGTGCTCAGTAAAAGACAGTGTATTTGGCACTGAAATTTCAATCCAAAAAACAATGTGTATACCATGTTGTAGAGTTGTAGAGCAATAGCAAAATCCATTAAAATCTTACTAAAGCAATGGCAAAATACACGTAGGTCAACAAATGTTAATGATCTTTTCCATTGCTAGCACTGAGCAAAACTCGAGTTTGGTTTTCTAGGACACTGTAGACTGTAGGACAGCTGTGCTGGAATTGAGGTGCATGTACTTACCATCTTTCCTTATTGCTTGTTATCTCTCCTTATAGCTGCGTGGCTCCTCAGGAAAGCTCAGAAATTCCATAGATTATTATTGCTTTGAATTGAGATTTGCTGGTTGATTGGATGGATAGTAATTTTGTCAGTGCATCCTCACTCGCTCAAGGTCACGTGGTTTTAGCCTACAGCTAGACCGTCCCTCCCAGGGAACAAGTGCCAGTCGGTTGTCGGACGCACGACTGAGCGTTTGCGCAACACGTTTCCCACGCATATTGTTTAAATGTTTTTTGGGTGGTTGAATCTTGTAAGCTCGAGTTACCAATATTTGTAATAGCAGTAAGTCACCTATACAGCTCATTTTAAGCTTGTGCTGGCCTCGTGGCTTAGTGGGTAGTAGCTCTGCCTGTGAAGCCAAGGGTCGTGGGTTCGATCTCCACCCAGTGCAAATATTTGTGTGATGAATTCAAATGTTTGCACTGTGTCTGGGTGTTTCTATGTATAATAAGTATGTATTTAAAATTATATAAGTATTATATCAGCTATCTGGCTGCCATAGTACAAGCTTTGCTTAATTTGGGGTCTGATGGTGTTGTGTGTGATGTCCACCAATATTTATTTATTTATTTAATCTTGTGCAAAATTAGTGCTATTCAGTACATATCTTATGTTATAAGTTTTTACTTCTATGGAAGTTCCTATGATGGCCAATTTCTTTTTCACTGTATTTTTCTTTATTACTAAGTAAATCAAATACTAATGAATTACCAACTTTTTTATAAGCTCTTGGAATATACTCAGAAGTGAAGGTGGATCCTATAATCTCATAATTGGAAGTTTAATAATTTCCCTAAAATGCGAGCAGGGCTCAATAATGCTGATGAATAATTTAATTTCATTTCAGGTTGCAGAAAATGATGAACTCCCAGATAAGATTTGTTTCCGGTGCTCTGCAAAACTTGAAGAACTCTATGAGTTCATACTCAAATGTATCAAGACTCAGGAAAACCTGAGAACTGCCGTTGGTAAGAAAACTCCTCTCGAAACTAAAAGTAGATTTCGCGTCCACCGTGCTCAATGGGAACAAAAACTGAACAAAAAGAACATCACAAATGATGATACATGTAAAGCCCTTATAAAACTAGCTCTAGAGGGACTGACAAATGTTCCACTTAATTTACAACATGTAGAAGACGAAACTAAGGAGACACTCTCAAACAAAGTTAAAAATGGCACAGAAACACCAGTTATACAAAAAAAAGATTCTTCTAATGTGCCCAGTAAAAGTGGTACAATGTCGGATGATGCAGACCTAGAAGATACAAAGCTTAAACAGCACGTGAAACTATCGCTAGAAAAATGTGATGAAAAAGTTCCAATGACAAGATCCAAAAGATCCACAACTAATACAGTCCTGGATGAAACTAAGAAAGTTAAACCATATTCAACACGGAATCGGAAGGTAGAACCGGAACAAGCATTAGACCAAATAAAAGTTAATGACAAAAATAAACAGACCAATGATGTTAACATAGATAATGTCAAAGAGAGTAAAAAGTCTGATGTACCGGCAGTAACAGAAATACCAAAAGAACCACCACCAAAAGCTCCAGAACCTCCACCCATTAATATCATGGACCATGTGAGCATCATAAAAGTAAATAGTGTAGGAACTCTGTTCTTATGTAAACTGTGTAATAGGAATTTCCTTAAGAAAGAACTGGTCTTAACTCATGGCTGTGCCAAGAACAATGTTCCCAAAGATAAGTTTTTGCACAATCTACCTCCACCACCAGAAGTACCCAAACCCTGCACAGTTAAGTACATAAAAATCAATCAGGATTTCAGGAGACCTGTTGTACCTCCTATTACTCTTCCAATAGTACCTGAAAATAAACCAGTTGAGCAAAAGTCCTCAGATGCCATTAAAGTCAACATTCCAGTCCAGGCAGAGACTAAACCAAAACCTAAAATTGGGCCAGCCAGTAAAGTAAAAAATTCACCGAAAACTCCAGAAATTCCTAAAGAAACCATTCAACCTCCATCACAACCAGCTACCCAGGAAAAAATTGTGCCAGAAGTCAAATTCCCCAACTTGCCTAGTCTGAATTCACGTTACAAATTGGTGCCAGGTCCAAATAATACATTCACATTAATAGAAGATAAAGCCAAACTTGAAAATGATGCTACTCAACTACTAAATACCGCTGGTCCCAAATCAAAAAGAAAACGAAAGATGCCTGTAGAAGTCAGAGATGATTCTAACCAGCCCAAACCGGTACCAGATAACATGCCAGGTAGCCCAGAAGTGATTGAATTGGATGATTTCACACCGCCACCAGTTACCGAACAACCTTATCCGGTTGGTTTGTTCCAAACTCCGCATCATTCCGGTGGTTTTGCGTCTGCTCTTCCTAAACCACCTATGTTTACAACGCCGGCGATGAAGAAACAGTCGTACACGGTTGTACAAACAGGGAATCCAAGCAAGCTCTTAATATCGACAAAGCCTCAACCTGTTGTAGAAGATCCCCAACGAAAGAAAATGAAGAAAAGCAAAACAGAAGGTGTACAAAGTATTCCGGAACCGTTCGAAGAGTCTGCAGAAAATCATTCTCAATCAAAAGACGCTGGATTCTTTACGTTTATAAACGTAGATCCATTACTGCAGCCATCATATGTTCTTCCCACTGATAACATAATCCAAGAGTCTCAAATCTCCACTTCGACCCCACCTTCAAAACCAGCAGGGGGAAGTAAAGAAAAAAATGCCTATTCCTGTAATATGTGCAATGAATCGTTTTCAAGGGAAAAGAAGTTATTAGGACATATACAATCTCACTTTAACCAGATGGACGAGGAAGATCAGTTGAGAAAGGAGAAAACTGCTCCACCTGGCCCTAAGAGAAAGACTCGGAAATCATAACTGAAAATGCAGTGTATACGGATGTAGGCACTTGATAGAAGGAACAGTACTTTTTTATTTTAATAGTCAAGGCTTTTATGCCAGAATTTTGCAGGTTGCAATGAGCATTGTAACTAGTTTTGATCACAGTTATATTCCGATAACCTCAGAACTCATATACAGCCCATTTTATGGTCCCATAGCTGGGATGTGGGGCCTTCTCTCACAAGCCTACTTACTCTTTAAAGGTTAAAATTTACCACATAGGCCAATTCCGAGTTGGTGGATGGCACAGCAGAGCCTTGAAAGGTTTTTTTTGAAGTGAAAACTTCTTTTGGCGCACCATATACAGATTTTCCCTGGGCTGTGCATTGTGCTCAAGCGTCACGCTCGTAAATGAAAGAAATCTCCGGGTAAACTCGGATGATCTAGATGGCCATGGTCATGGCCGCGCTTTCCAGTTTCACCCGCGTAGTTCCCAAAGTGAGCTATCAAATTTTGAGTTACTAGTTTTCATTCTATCGCCAATTTTTTTGATGTAATGATGTAATAGCAGTAACAAAGTCTGCTTTTGAAAGCGTGAGGGTCAAGGTTGAAATCCCGCCGAGATTTGAAAATTTTTTCAAGTACAGATGTATAAGTTTCACTTTAAATTGTCAAGAAAAACATTGTAAGGAAACTGGCATGTCTTTAAAGAGTTTATCTCAAAACTAAGTTTTAATAACTTGTAAAAGAGCTCTAAATAACTTCTAATGAAAATGTTAATTTTAAAATTATGTTAAATGTTTCGTATAGTTATGATTGGATTTTATAGAATGTATGTAAATGATTCAAAGCTAGGTGCATGATAGATATGTATTATTATAAAATGTATTTATAGTTTTCCTCGAGACAAGGGACTTACTATTCAGAATATGTTTACAGGATCAAGTCGAATGCCTGTGCTTATCATAAAAGGAGACATTGTTCTTGTAACTGTGAATAACCAAGAGAACAAGCGAGAAATCTCAAATAAAAATCAGGAGTTTTTTTTTTATCTTAATTAAACCACCTCAAAAATCTGTACAAAACATATCTGAATGGCTGACTTTTGACGTAGCGACTTATCTATACCAATATTACAAAGCTTCTTTGTTTGAACGCTTTAATCTCCATAACTACTGGACTGATTACAAAAATTCCTTTACCATTGGATATGACGTGATCCCTGAGTGCTATAGGCTATAAATGTACGACGGGAAAGCCGGGGCGGACCAAATACTCTTATAAATCGATAAACGCCGGGTGCATGCACGAAAAAGTGGCACGTTTCGCTTGAGCCGAGCGTGCAAGCGAGAGCGTGAAACAAGCGATAGAGAGGCACGATCGGCATGAGCATTCGACTTGTGACAGTATAATGATGACGTTATCAAGTAAAATTATCTTCCGTAAAACGACTTAGACATATTTTTTTACCCATTACAGTGTTGGTTGCGTAGTTAAATTGTTCATAATGATTATTTGTATGTGTCTTTCCGTTAGTCTGCGTAGTGTACGAAAATATTACTAATGAAACTCTTTGCAGTGTCCCCTTGGTACCACACCTTTGCCAGTTATTCTACTGGCAAACAGTAATGTGCAAACACTTTAGTGATCCAGTTAGAAGGGCATTTTTTTTTAAGGAAAATGTAAGGGCGTAGAATAAAACCTTATAATAGGGGGTCTTTAACTGTGGGCCTCATAACAAAGCTCAAAGTCACAGCAAGCTATGGAGAGAGCTAAGCTCGGAGTCTCTTTGCGCGACAGCATCCGTAATGGATATTCGCAAAAGAACGAAAGTAGTCGACATACCTCGAAGAGTAGCTAAGCTTTAGTGGCAATGGGCAGGCCACATCGCTCGCAGATCTGACAACCGATGGAGAATAAAGGTTCTCGAGTGGTGACCACGAACCGGAAGACGCAGTGTTGGACGGCCTCCCACTAGATGGACAGATGACCTCACAAAGGTTGCTGGAAACCGCTGGTTGCAGGTTGCGCGGGACCGTTCGTTGTGGAAATCTAGGGGGAGGCCTATGTTCAACAGTGGACGTCTTGCGGCTGATGATGATGATAGAATAAATCCAATATCTCTGTGTGATGAGCGCAGTGCAGTGCTAAGTAATGATTTGGACTCTTCATGTTGCAATAGCTGCGTGACACTGCTGTAAAGGTACAAGTTCCCGCTAAGACCGCGACTGCGACCGGAGACCGCGACCGGAGACCGCGACAGGCACATAACGTTATGGAATTGTATGGGCGCCAGTTCGTGCCGAGACCGCGACACGTAAACTTCTGGCGAACCTTTTAAGGGCAGGCGTGCTTGTTACCATCAGGTACATGTTTGCTCGTCCCGACATTTTTTACTATAATAAATATATTTATTACACTGGACTAATATAATAATTGTGTTCGTTGAGATCATGACATGATAATGAGACAGCAAAAACATCAGACATATTGTATAGTAGTTTTATCTCACGAAGCGACACGCGTCTTACTTGTGGTGACCAAGTGTAAAACACGCTAAGTATGTGTGCGTGGAAACAATTACCGTACACGTGGAAATACATATGCGTGCGTGAAAACAAATGAGTAAATACAATACCCTCGCCCACGTCTCTGGCAGTACTGAGAGCGTTCGCGGTGACGCACACTTTCGCAGCGTGTTCATGTACATCATTACCATAAGTAAAGCTCGCGTCGCTTCGTGAGATAAAAGTACTGTAATAGATTTCTGGCATGTACTCTCGACACCAATGTACAATATTTTAGGTGTGAAACGAAATCAGAAAATCTAGGTTGTATGTCAGCAGCCTTTTCTATGAAAAATAATTTTAATTTATGTTAATATAAAGCTTTAATTGTTTGATTAAGTTTGTTTGTTTACATATTTCCAACTCTATCACGTAAACCTGTACGCTTAGTACGCGGCCTTGTTAAGAATACGATAGTCGTATTTAGATTGTATAGAAATTACAACAGTGCCGCTTTATAAAACAGCAGTACTGGAAGTACATAGAGTAAGTACTGGTGTAAATTCTATACACATCTTGTAAATGTATAGGAGTTTTATCTGACGAAGCGACACGCGTCTTACTTGCGGTGACAAGTGTAAAAATACGCTAAGTATGTGTGCGTGAAAACAAAACCAACCAGCACGTAATTTACGTACGTAACATACGTAGTCTCCACCGGCCCCTCTGCCGCCAGAAAGGCGCTGCCTCTGCGCCTTTGGGTTCGCTATTGCTGCCTCTATAATTTCAAGCGAAAGGGGAAGAGAGAGCAATATCAAAGCTATGACAATTTTACCTGAGCGATAGAAGCCCCGGTCCCTGAAAGCGTCCCCGGTTACGCACACATTCACAGCGTGTTTTTGAACATTCTTACCACAAGTAAAGCTCGCGTCGATTCGTGAGATAAAACAATTATACATTGATTTCGATGACGTCACACCGGCGTATAGTATTGCCGGAAAGCACTATAGGTAAAAGGTGATTAGGTATCGCACCGAAGAAAATGAGCATTGAAATGTGGACTTAATGTCATACTGTTTAGATACAGTTTACTGTGACAATAAATAAATAGCCCAGTCGAGTTAGCTCATTGGAATTAATAAAATTGCAGTCACATTTTTTTTTGCGTCATTGTTTAGAGGGGGTCAAAAATAGCTTAAATCCAAAAACGCAAACGCTTAAAAAAAACAAAAAATCCGACCGGTGCGTTATTGGTTTGAAGGCTTTTTTAGCCTTTTTCTTTTCTCTTTTTTATTTTTTTAGGCCCTAAACAAAAAATATGACTATAATTTTATTAATTTATTAATTCCAGGTTAAAATCTAACCTGACTGGGCTAAAATTGGTAGCAACCCTGCTTGCTATGAGCGTCATTGTAAATTGTGTCTTATGAGTAGGAGCTTAAGTCCGTTGTTGAACGTTTACGTCTGCCGCGGTATAAATTAGCTATTTTTATTAAAACATCGACGAGGTGCTAAGTTTTATGTGATGTGTCGTAATTTTTTTTATTAATAAGTTGTCTTGTTTTTGCTACTTAATTTAGTATGTATGAAGCGAATATAAACGTTATTACCTATTTAACAAGTCATTTATTTCAAAGACGTGGTTACAATAAAGTGTAAAATGTATACAGAATACAAATAATGGTTTAAATAAATTCAATCACCTTTTTTTGGATGAAGAAAAAACCATAGTTCCCAAAAATTATACTAAATAGCTGTAGTGAGTTTTTATATTACATTTTCACTAAACCTTTTACTTACTAACTGTACCCCGCAGTTTACCTAAACTATTGAATGATTTTTTTTTCTAAAATAAAGCCTAAGGCCCTTTTTTTTCTAAAATAAATAAATACATAAATAAAGCCTAAGGCCCTTTTTTTCTAAAATAAGTTACTTATACCATAATATATGCTATCTGCTAGGGAGAGTCCCGTTAAAATTAGTCCACCCGTTTCAAATCTTAACCAAAACAAACTGACCAAAATGAATTTCTTCATTTTGTTTGAAATGTTAAATAGTCGGGTGTCCTTAGATTTTATGTTTAATTAAAACTGGTTCAAGATGGCGGCCGCCACAAAATGTCGAACTACCAATTTTTTCACAACTTCTTTAAAGGGCCTGAATAGCAAAATAATATATAAACAAATCGAAGATGGGTTGGGGGTCAAAATATTTCATTTTCTTCTTGTTTTTAAACAATTTTTCGTTCGTCTGCAAACAGCTTTTTATAAAGTAACTTGGTTGTAAAAAATCGAATGTAAATCTTAAAACGATAAATTGTACTTTGAAATTCTCATGTTGATTTGTTTTGTTGTATATTTTATTTGAAGGCGTGACTTATTATTACCAAAACAAACATGCGCCGTTATAACTTGACCTATATAGCGTAAGCAGACCACTAGATGTTCCCATTGCTGGGACTCGGGATATTCTCTCGCAAGGAGAGAGTCAAGGTCATAATCCACCACGCTGGCCCAGTGCGTGGACACATGCTCTCGAAAAATTCTAGAACAATGCAGGCTTTCTCACTATGTTTTCCTTCACCGTTTTTATTTTGCTGGTATTATGCACATGACTTCGGAAAGACAGTGGTGCGCCCAGAATTCGAACCAGGGCCTCCGTATCGGCTGCAAGCGCGGTCCCAGCGTCGAATTTTGGAGGGGGTCACCAGGACAAAGTCTTAGATTTGGGGGGGGGGGGGGGTCACGAGAGTAGGAATACAATAAATCGAGTTAAAAAGAATACTTGTAGCGCCCCATTTTAATGTAACTTATACGATTTGGGGGGGAGGGGGTCATGGCCCCTGTGACCCTGTCACAGGCAAAACAAAACTATTCCAGGCATAATAATACTATGTTTTATTTTTAAGTAGCTGCCTACCTTTTTTGTTTAGATTTGTTTTGGGGCATTTTCAGAACTTTATTCTAGGTGTAAATATTTGATGACACATTTCTGAATTAGGGTATAATTATGGCTTAGTTATTATCAATCTATATGTATGTACCTATTGTTGAAATTAAACCAATAAAAATATCTCCACAAATACTTTGTGTTTTAAATCATTATCTTATACCTTTAAACGAGCAATTCTTGTACCTATATATGTAAATATATATAGAATCTGAATCTCGGAAACGGCTCTAACGATTTTCATGAAATTATGTATGCAGGGGGTTTCGGGGACGATAAATCGATCTAACTAGGTTTCATTTAAAAAAAACGCATATTATGCGCGTTTTTAGACAATGAAAACTGTCACATTTAGACATTAGAATGCGACGGTAAATTTCGCCGCGTGACGTGACAGCATAATTGGCTCAGACGGGAAGTCGGGCGTTCGTGGAGGTCACTAATTAGTAGCTGCGGGTTCGAATCCTCCAGACGGCTCCTCTTTTTTTTTTCAAGTATTCTTTTTTTTTTAAGAAAATCTAGGTAAGAGTATCTAAGTATTTTTAGTATTTAAACCGAGCAAAGCTCGGTGACCCAGGTACTTATTTTTAAACTATGGTATTGGTATGATAGATGAAACTGTCGACAGGCCTCGTGGCTTAGTGACTGGCCTCGAGGCTTAGTGGATACCAACTCTGCCTGCGAAGCAAAGGGTCGGGGGTTCGATTCCCACCCAGTGAAAATATTTGTGTGATGAATTCAAATGTTTGCACTGTGTCTGGGTGTTTCTATATAAATAAATAAATATTGGTGGACAATTCACACTCAACACCATCTGACCCCAAACTAAGCAGAGCTTGTGTGATGGCGGCCAGTTAGCTGATATAATACTTATATAGTTTAGATGCATACTTATTAGTTATTATACATAGATCTATGTATTATAAGTATGTACTTACAACTATATAAGTATTATATCAGCTATTTGGCGGCATTAGAAGCTTTGCATAGTTTGGGGTCAGATGGTGTTGTGTGCTTGTGTGTGAATTGTCCACAAATATGAAAAAAAAATACATCTGTAATAACTTTAACTAAAACTGAAGTAAGTAAGTAGCAAAAAAGGAAAAAACGAATCCTCAAATTATGAAAGGGGATGTAACAAACAACCGTTATTCTAAGAACAAACAACAATGACTTGTGACCGGTTCTTTCCCGTGGTTCACCTATTTTGTCCACCTGGTGGACCACGGGTAAACATATTCTTCCGTGGTCCACATGATAATCGCGTAAATTATTTTTATTGAAATATATTGCCTATTGTCCACCTCTTTTCATTGGCTAGATTAAATCTATGCAACATTGATCCCGACAAATTAAAAAGTACAGTGAATGTTTTTTTTTTTAAATTCATTTATTGAAATAATTTACTTCAATTAAAATGATGATTACTTAAAACTAAAATTGCTCTCAACGTAGTTTCTCCAATGCGAAATTGATTGGAATTTCACCATTTAGTAACTGTAATTGTATCCCCATAATATCATCGTCGTTATCTATATATATTTTTCTTCTCTTCGATGTTGTCTTGAAACTTGATGTTTCTAGTTTTGTTAAACCTTTTAATAGATTTATTACCGTTGCATTTCTTTTATTTACTTCTTTATTCAATTTCGAATGATAAGACTCTGCACTATTATTGGTGCGGTGTCTTTCACCAAATACGCACAAAATTTCACTGAATTTATCAGTCAGCCAAAAACTTTCAACGTACTTTAAGAAGAGTAACATTTTTTTGCTATCACTGCTTTCAGATTTAACATACTCCAATCCTTCTTTGATGCTTTCATTGGGTATCAAAGGTAGAGCAGCAATTAATGCAGCGATCCGCTTTTCTCCTTTCGATTTTAAGCCTAACTTTTTGGCCATCTTCCAAATCGCCCTCTTCCAATGATAAAAACATCCGCGCAATGTTACATGTGGAAAAGCGCATAAAATAGCATTTATTGCGGCTTTCTCGAAATCAAGATGTTTGTCAAGATGTATTGTTTTAGGATTGAAATTTGGTAACTTTGATTTAATTAAATCGAACACAATCGAATATGATTCCTGTTTTTTGTTCGGCATCAATACGTATATCAGCGGTACAACTTTTGTAGTCGTTATAGTACTTCCGATATCTCCATGTAATATGTACAATTGTTGGAATGGTTTCGGACAACAAGAAAAAGTGGCATCACCGAAATATTCAGTAACATCAGCAATGATCGCTCTAGCTCTTTTTGAACAAAAGACAATGATTCGCGATCCTTCATAAAAATAGTTTGCCAAAACCAAGTGTGCAAATTTGATGGGAACTTCCACTTCTTCAAAATCGCTATAAATAGTTTTTTTAACTCCTAAAGATTTATTTCTTATTGTATATAAGTTGTGTTGTATGCTCGAAAACGACGGTATTTGCGTAACCATGTTCAATCCTTTACTTTCTAAAATATCAACACTATCCTTATAAAGTTGTGTTAAAGGCAAATCAGTGTTTTTGACTTTGTTTTTCAAAGATTCAATTTCATTTGCAACCACAATTTTGGAAAAATCAGATGCACATGAATGATTTTTTTTTCTTGTCACCTTTCCATCCTGAAAGATTTAAAAAATGTCAATTTTTGTATTTGAAAAGTTCTAGGAGCGTGGAGGTTTACGAAACAGGACTTCCTGAATGTTGACTTACCTTAACGATAATATTTCCGGTACATTTCTTTTTTTTGTACTCCGCACATCTCCATAAAACCGCTGCGGTTTTTTTAAAGGTTTTGACTCTGTAGAAAAAATATACATCATGCACCAATACAGTGCCCCCCTTTCTGGTAATATAGTGCAAATCGCTTTCTTCGTCTTGCGTATCTCCCATTTTAATAAGATTTAATTTTACTCACAAGCGATCAGGGACGGAGCACTATTTCATTAAACAGAACACATCTAATTCTGTTAGATGGTCAGGAAATACTCAAAGATTAATTGTCAAGAAATACTTCAAAGATTAATTGTCAAACGATAAAGAAACAATACGTTGTAAGTTCTTGAAAAAGAGGTGCACTTGAAAAGATTCAATTACAGTGAAGCACGTCAACGAAAGACCAAAAAGATTGTGTGCTCAAAGGTGGACCACGGTTAAATAATAATTTCCTATGGTTCACCTTAGTTCACCTGGTGGACCACGGAAGAATATGTTTACCCGTGGTCCACCAGGTGGACAAAATAGGTGAACCACGGGAAAGAACCGCTTGTGACGGCTCAAATATTACATTTCATTTAAATTAATAGGCATGATGTATAAAAAAAAACTGAGTAGTCTGTCAGTTAAATTATTAAAAAATATTGTAGACGTATTTTTTCTTTCACAAACAATCCATATCACGAACCTGACAGCACGAGTCCGAATTTCGGACTCGGACTTCGGACAGCGCTTTAATGACATAGATAAGCTTAAAGCTTATCTCTTAAAGATTATCTGCGTAGCTCATGTGACATTAAAACCCTCACTATGTTTTACACATCGCTCAGTCAGTCAATCTTGTGCTATTGCAATCTGGTCTGGGGAGGAGCAGCTAAATCAATTATAATCAAGCTAGAAAGAGCACAGAGGCCGGTCCTGAAGGTGATGTTAGGGAAACCTTACAGACATCCAACAGAATCGCTATACGCAGAAGCGGTTGTACTTCCGGTGCGGCAGCTCTACCTACTCAAAGCAATTGTTTCAATGCATAAGATGGCGAGAGCTTCTAGCCTACTGTCAGATCTACTCAAAAAGAGAGTACCTACCTATTTAAGTTACCACTAAGTACGAGTTGATACAACTTTCGCAGATCGCTACCCAAGCTCGCTCCTTCCACAAATATACAACTGGGCCCTAAAAGTTTTCCCCAATTTGATAAACGAGAATAGCCGTTCCCTAAATCAAGTCATCAAACAATGGTTGCTTTCTCTATCTTACAGCGAAACAGAAAAATTTAGAATCGTTCAGTAAGGAGACAATGGCATGAAAATACAAGTAGCAAGAGTAGCAAATACCTACTCACTCACGCTTAATCACACACATACACACTCGCCCTCACACACCCTCACTCACTCACACATACACACACACACACCCTTGCACGCGAGTGAGAATTGTACATTGTTATAGTGAGGAATGTAAGAATATTGTTTTTATTCCTGTAATCTGTGTATTGTTCCTTTAATTCTGAATTCTGTTGCTTTGAGGGTTCATTTTTCCACTTATATTTACACTTTATATTTTTAGTTTATCTACTACGGTCTCCCCCAGCAGTAATACTATAAAGTGTTTTGCAAAAATTTTCCATCGGTTACCACAACACGGGCCACAGTGCCTAGTGTGGGGCCAATGGTCAAGACTGGGAGAAACTTTGTAATATGTATCTAAATGTTCTCTAATTTTGTTTCATGTGTTTATTTTATAAGATTCTTGTATGTGGTTATTGGTAATGAATCATTTACTTACTTACTTTATAAATAAAAAACGTGTCCCATAGTTAAACATGATCTATCTGACGGGCTAATTATTAGAATGAAATATTTTAACCAGTCATCATCCCAATTCAGGGGCAACTCACGTGAGCTATAGTCCGTACAGTCCAACTTCAGTTGACAGCTTCTTCGGACTTAAGTTGACCGCTTCTTTTAGCAGCTTCTTTAGCAGCGGCCAATTTAAGTCAGATAGGACTGACTATGGGTCACGTGAGTTAATCTGAAATGCATATTCCAGGCCTTTTTTAACCGACTTCCAAAAAAGTTTTTTTGTTTTACCTGATTTCTCGAGAACGCCCGAACCGATTTCAATGTTTCTTTTTTTGTTCGGATGGATATGCTTCCCGATTTCGATAAAATTAATATGGGACCACCCATTTAAGTTTTATCCAAATCGGCCAGGTGGTTTATGAAATATGAACAAATAACTAATATTTGCCTACAATTTGTCTGGATGACATTGTTGTAGATTTCACAACAGTTATGAAGTTCGATCCTGTCAACACGAAATTGTGTAAATGCATGAATTAAAACTTGTTTTGCACTAAAAAGGGTAAATTAAACTCTTTATAGCGCTACTCACTCACTCATCTATTTGAAGTCGGTGCCAGCCAAGTTTAACAGGTAGTATCTACATAGATACTACTTCCCTATGTCTACTTACATACATACACACGTAAACGTACATAGTATCTATCTAAGTAGGTACTAGCTTTTTGACTCAACTGGCACCGAATTCGAATAGATGAGTGAGTAGCGCTTATAATGATTAAATTAACTTGTTTTTCGCCTATTTGAGGTTGTGAAGTCGTTTTAATTTTTTTGTAAGTATAAAAAGAGTTTATTGTCAATTCTTTTTGGAGGCACGCTTATTCTCGAAAGTTGTAAGTCTATAAATAATTTATTGAAGAACTATGTACGTCTGGTGCTCTTAAAGGGCTCTGCGTGAAAAACCCTGGTTCTGTCCCTAAGTCATTGAGCGACTATGACCATAACTGCCATAGACCCCTTAATTTATATAAAAACAAAACAACCGAACTGAGCACCTTTTTTGAAGTCTGTTAAACAAGAACAGAGCGTAGTATTTCGCTTTTTCCTAATAACGATTTAAATAAAACACGAATTCAAGATTATCCATTTATTGGTTTGTCATTCAAGAACAATAAGCCGTATATACTTAGATAATATAAACACATAAAGTATCTAACAGATATCGAAGTTTCTTATATCTGACGCAAGTTCAAAATAAGTAGGGTACGTTTAATATAGGTATGGTATTCATATAAATTGTCTTAGTCTAAGATCTACCTACCTACCAATAAGTTAAAATATTAAATTCAAGAAATGCTACTAATAGGTATTAGAAGTAGATATTTGAACCTGTTCCGAAGGCATATTCTAAATTTAAAATTCACTTTAATTAATGAAAAGAGACAATGGTAATTACCATTGTCTCTTTTCATTACATTCAATATGACAAGGACAATAAATATGTTATTTTTAAATTTAGAATGAAGTTTCAGGACTGGTACCGTTAACTGGATTCATATGGCAAGAGATGTTCAAGATAAAAAGAAAACATATGGTTATAAATATGTAAAAGTACGCAATATTAAAAGTATCCATTAATACACAGGCACATTTTAAAATTAAGCAGATTTTTTAATTTCGTTTCCTCTTATCTCCCTTTTGTAAGACAATGTAATAAGGATAACCATTTCAAATTATCTTTTTAATTTTAAATCGTGCCGTAGAATAGTATACATACAAGCATCTTAATTAAACGTTTAGTTTTTTCAAATAAATATATATATATAGTTTTAAAAAAATCCTGATTTCAACTCATGTTGATAATATGTTATGAACACAGGAATTAATCACGATCTAAATTACATCGATATAAATCAATGGATGTGCATCCCCGAACTTTAGGCACACGGAATTATGTTATCGTTGGGAAGAGTGAGCTCACTCTTGTAAACCACGCACGCTACGCAGAGACGCAGTTTGTTAACAATTTCAAGGTGCTCACTGCTCAGGGCACATCTTTTAATTTATATCGATGTTAAAATTATTGACCAACGTGGTCACGAGAATTTTAATATGGATCATGATTAAGTCCAGTTTTGTATATACTAAATGTTTTGAATATAGTAATTTCAGATTTATTATCATTAAAATGAAATTCAGCCTTCAGGGTTGATGCAAAATTAGCTTAGATTTTGAATAGCAGTAATCTTTTTCTATGCGCACCTCTTGTCTTAAATCCAAGCTTGTTGAAAACTACGAGTACATCAGTATCAGTTTTTCTAATCTAAGCGTGGATCCATACAGGAACTAGGAAGTTCGTTTTAATAAGTTAATTGAGGGTAGACACAAAAACTTCTGACAAATACAGGCTGATCAAAATATCTAAAAACACCCAATCACGACCGTAAAATAAAACAGTGTTGCCAGCCGCTTAGTATTAATAATCGTACAATTAAAAAAAAGTTAAATATATCAAAAACACGGTACGGTCGCTTGAACACAAAATATGTTTTACTTCTATTTTTGTTTGAATAATTATCTCGAATCTCTGTTATGTATATTGTTTCTGTTTATCATACATATGATTAATTTAATATTTATGTCAATATTACAAGTTAATTCGTTGTTTTCATAGCCCGCATTTGACAAAAGTTTACATAAACACATACGACATCTAGTGTGAGAAATATGGACTGGAGAGTGACGACGTAGAGATAAAACTTACCCTATTCAAGATAAAATCTCTGCCTATTAATTTATATTCTTGCTGCTATCTTAAACCTAATAAACATTCAATAACTCTAAATCTAACATTTATTTAATCACATAATTTTGATATGTATTTTTTTCATCTAACATATTTTTCAAATCACTTAATTTTGATATGTTTCGGATGTGCAGCACCGTTATACTATGCTTTGATAACTAGATATATTTCAAAAACGACTTTAAACTTCTACTAAAAGGATCTATAAAATGTTAAACTACAATACCGATCATAGTAAAATAATTGTACTTTATCAGCTACGAATTAAATCTATGATAATTTAGACCTAAAATTAAGTTACAATGATATGTGTCCGTGGTCCTATTCTGGATTTTTCCAAAAGCCAGATATAAAGCGTATGCATTCTTTACACAACGATTCTTATTTTCTTTTATTAATCTAAGGACTTCAAATCGACCGATTTAGCTTTATATCTCGCTTAGAAAGGACGCTTAACGTTTCCATCATTTCATTTTCAATGCGGAGTCGCCTCTGATATTTTGTGGGTAGACATAGGTATAAGGTAAGGGCGACAATCATTTCTCACTCACTCCTAACTGTTGTATAGGCCACGCCAGGGTCACGACGAACTGCGTCGCGAAATATTTAACCTAACCTCGGAACATTTCCAAATGACAAATCACAGATTCTCATGCTACGATATTTCCACGTCGCCAGTTCGTCTGAGACGCGAGTATCGACCCTGGCGTAACGTTAAAACTTTTAAAATGATACCGAGGTTTACAAAAATATACATTTCTATTAACTATTCTACATCGAAAATTAATACCGTCTGCCGAAGCTAATAAGCTGTTCAAGAAATGAACTTCGAGGTCGGATTGCCATCATAGTGGCCGGAGGCAACACGATCTCAAAACCATTTCTATCTCAGTCACAAACATGCTCTCAGGATTAGGAAATAGAATTCAGGGTCTTTGGTTATTTCCTTCTATATTTGGTAGAATCGTAGGGAAGGTAAGAGTAGAACGAGGGGCTTAGGGGTGCGAATTGGACGATGTAGTAGTCAGAGGCAGACTCCGGTGCTATTCAGTCGAGGAAGCCGGTGTTGACCAGCTTCTCGAGGAAAAATTTGACGTCTCCAAGCTCCGAGTCCTTGATACCGAGCGATTTGAGCATACCGAGGTCGCCGTTCTCGACTGCCATGAAAACGGAGCGTAAATGTTCCAGGTCAGATCGCATCAGGTGCAGTGCTGCGCCAAAGTCTTCAATAGTTTGTGATTCTGAAAAAACGAAACATGGTATTAAATTACAATAAAAAAATAACAACGTTCACGTCAGACACCACGTTGGGCGCCAATATTATTTACGTAACTACATATTGAACATAAACTATGTATCCGTTTTCTATGTTAGTTAAAGGTTTAAATAAAAGGAAATGACTTGCACGATGTGTGATTAAATCATTTCACAGATCAATCTACATAGTTCAAATTTCACTTCTGACGCCCTGTTGGATGCCAATATTATTTGTAGAGCGCTATAGCGTATGAAACAAATTTCGTGTTTTAAGTCAGTTGATTCAATGATGAGTAATGACTTACACGCTGTGAAATTTAATCCTTTTTACAAGTCAAAATCTACGTAGATTTCACTTCAGACACAACATTGGGTGCCAATATTATTTACATACAGTTTGAACATTAAACATATTTTCATTTTATATTTAAGGTTTACTTTAAAGTAATGACTTGCACGCTGTGTAATTTAATACTTTCACAGATCAAAAATTCCATTGTCCAGATCTGGACTCCAGATTTCACGTCAGATACCAGAGTTGCCTCCAAAATTATTAAAAGAGAGTAAGAACGTTTATTTATTGTGTTATCGTTTTTTAATCTAAGATTTGAATTTGTAATAACAAGTAAGGACTTGCACTGTGTGTAACTTAATCCGTTCACACTTCAAAGTCTATGTAGTTAAGATTTCACGTCAGACACCACGTTGGGTGCCAATATTATTTATTTATAGAGCGTATGAATATATATATCATGTTTCTGTTTTTTAAATTAGAGCTGAAAGTTTAATGAAAAGTAACACAGTGCAAGTGTGTATAACTCAATCTGTTCACAGGTCAAAGTCTATGT
Organism: Ectropis crepuscularia; assembly: GCA_963693475.1. NCBI lineage: Eukaryota > Metazoa > Arthropoda > Insecta > Lepidoptera > Geometridae > Ectropis > Ectropis crepuscularia. The sequence continues at coordinate 9,074,749 of OY856350.1, forward strand.
AGTTATGATTTCACGTCAGACACTATGTTGTACGCCAATATTATTTACAGAGCGTATGAACACATAACGTGTTTCTGCTTTTTAAATGAGCTGAAGATTTAATGAAAGTAATGATTTCTGTGTCATCATCATCATCAACAGCCTACTAAATGTTCCCACTGCTGGGACTCGGGGCCTTTTCTCGCAAGGAGAGAGTTAAGGCTATAATCCACCACGCTGGCCCAGTGCGGGTTGGTGGATGACACATAACTTTGAAAGATTCTAGGTACATATCGGTTTCCTCACGATGTTTTCGTTCACCGTTTTAAGTTACCGGCATTACGCACATGACTTCGAAAAGGCAGTGGTGCGTGTGGGGTTTGAACCCAGGGTCTCCGGATCGGCAGGCACCGTTCTCCCGACTAGACCAGCCGTAACTTCTGTGCAATTTAATCCTTTTCAAAATCTACGTCGTTTAGATTTTACGTTAGACACCATTTTGGACGCTATTATTATTTACATACAATAGATACCAACATGAAACATATCTTCGTTTTCTCGTTTTGTATTTATGTCAGTTACCTAAAGGTTTAATTGAAAGTAATGGCTGCATCTGCGTAATTTAATCCTTTCACAGATCTAAAACTACAAGGCACAGATTTTAGATCAGGCACCACGATGGGCGCCAATATAATTAATTAGTATTAATAATAACATGTTTCCGTTCTATAATATATATAATATAATAGTAGACTTAATCCTTTCAAGGAAGCGTTGTGTATAGAAAATTAGGACACTTCAATTACCTGATAATGCGATGGCAACTTTCTCAACTCCTCCTAACGGTTCCAAGGCGTCTCTCGCTTTGCTGCCAAATAGTTTTTCAAGGTAGTTGGGTCCGTGCGACGCTAGCAGTGATTGTAGAAATGACGCCGTCTCTTCCACCGGTGGCCGCTTAGCTGTAGGTACAAAACAATTCTGCGTGAACAACTTGTGTGTTTTTATAGACCAATAACATGTGCCAACATTACTGCGTTCCGGTTTGAAGGGCAATGTTTCCAGAGAAATGACAGGGCTTAGAGAATAAACTTAGATCTCTGGGTGACGAGCGCAGTGCAGTGCTAGGTCATGATTTGGGCTCTTCATGTTCCAATAGCTGCGTGTCACTGTGCTGTTATGTGGCAGGCATGTTACTTAACATCAGGTACATGTCCTGCTCGTCTCGTCACTCTTTATTAAAAATAAATAAAAAAAAATTAGTAAATTACCAAAGTACATATCTCTGGAACTGTCAATATCCTTCAAATCATACATTCATATAATACTTCGAATTCGAAATCTGTATGGTATTATGGGAATATTGGTAGAATATAGTCTGGAATAGCGCATAAGACTTTTATAGCCGGAAAATAACAGGAGCGGAAACTACACGGGTAAAACCGCAGGGCGCTACTAGTACTTCATGATAGCCACAAGGTGGGTAGGTACGTATACGTAGGCATTATCTGCATTAAGAGGGCGCCTAGTGCCAGAAAACGAAAAAAGGACATTTTCGACGCCGCTCACTGAAGTAAAGAAACTAAAAACTATGACAAAAAATTATTGACGTGTGGGCACAATCAAGAAGAAGCACAATAACTGAATAGAATTTTAAAAATAGATCAGAGTTTTTTACAATAAAAAAATAAAAATGACACCGAAAAAACCCGTTTTAATTCGAGTACTCGAAATTATCAGCGGTGAACCCACATTATTTTTTGGTAAAAAAATTCCTATTTGTACGTTCTAGTAAAGTAACCGAACACTTTTTTAAATTTATGTTTAATTATCGAGTAATTTAATAAAACTTGGTCAAAAATGGACTCCTGATTTAATATTGATTTTTCCTCCAAACTGTGTCATGCTATTCTCGACTTTATGTATATCGCATTATCAAACGCGTCGCGCGGGTGAAAACTGTTTTTTCCCTGGCATTAGGCGCACTCTTAAAGCCCAACCATGTTAAATTGCTGGTCTACAATATATAGTTAATTCATTCCTGTCTACTTATATAACCCCTTAATGTGGGGTAGGTACCGACGAAAATGTACTTTTAATGTGTTTGCCGTCAAGGTACCTACGTTTGAAACACGGGTATCGTGACAGTGGGTAATGCCCAAGGGGAGGAAAAACCTACAGAAACTGCCTCTTTGTTTTCGTGGGAGTTGCGCACAGTGGCTTAGAATGAATAGAATGATAAATGTAAGCGAACATAACATAACAACAATGAACGCAAGTACACTGCCGTATGAGAACCCAAAAAGACGGTGACAGATGAGTTACAGAATTGTAAAGAGAACTATTATAGCCGTGCTAATCACTTTTTCATCGACTTGCTAATGTCGGGCAGCGGCGGTGTGGCAACCTAGTGTCGGCCCAACGAACGAGTGGGACGTGTGACTTCAAGTCACCTGTACGTATGCATAATATCTGTAGCTGTGCAGGTGTCGAAATGTGTAACATTAGTGCGGCTTCATACTAAAATTCTAAGTTATAGTCATCACTGAGTATAACTGACCTCGTAGCTTAGTGGGTTGTAGCTCTGCCTGCGAAGCCGAGGGTCGTGGGTTCGATTCCCACCCAGTGCAAATATTTGTGTGATGAATTCAAATGTTTGCACTGTGTCTGGGTGTTTCTATGTATAATAAGTATGTATTTAAAACTATATAAGTATTGTATCAGCTATCTGGCCGCCATATTACAGGCTCTGCTTAGTTTGGGGTCAAATGGTGTTGTGTGTGAATTGTCCACCAATATTATTTATTATTATCGACAGTCCCTATAACTGATAATTTATTTTATTTTGTAACTAGCGGCCTATTCCGGCTTCATTCGGCTTCATTCATCTTAATATATTCAAATAACGCGACACGTTGTTTATCCGCGATTTGATATGCATAAAAAGGTTATTATACCTACTGACGCAACCTTAAAAGAAACATGCTGTCACGGTCTTCAGCAGCTCACGGAACTTTCGTTCTCAAAAAGGAATATTACCCCCCGTTTTTTTTACATTCTTCATTCATGCTCCGTTCCTATTGATAGTAGATAAATGGACTATCCAACAAAAAATAATCTTTCAATCCGAACCAACAGTTCCTGAGAAAACTCTTCATCAACAACATCAACAGCCCACTAAACGTTCCCACTGCTGGGACGCGGGTCCTTCTCTCGCAAAGAGAGAGTTAAGGCCATAATCCACCACGCTGGCCAAGTGCGGGTTGGCGGATGACACATGACACTTCGAAAGATTCTAGGTACATGTCGGTTTCCTCACGATGTTTTCCTTCACCGTTTTAAGTTAGCGGCATTACGCACATGACTTTGAAAAGACAGTGGTGCGTTTGGGGTTTGGGAACCCGGGGTCTCCGGATCGGCAGCCGCCGTTCTTCTCTAGAAAGCTCTTCAGCTTTACAATATTAGTATAGATATGGAGCCAATCGATCAAGCACCTGATGGCAAGCAATACGTTCCTTCTTAACAGCACAGTATCACTTACCAACCTATTTGAACACGTATACACCATAAATACTACATTGTAATGTTTAGAATACCGCGGTTAAATACAAACTACCTACTAGGTACATCATGATTTCATTTATTCTATTCACAGAAATCTAAATAATAACTTATTACCTATTTAGATTTCTGTGATTCTATTCATCTTAAATCAATTGTAGGGATTTCAGTGAAAGTTGTCATATACATATATCTAGAGCAATTCGATAATGCCTATGACTAGCCCGTCCATTTATTCGGTTCAACTATTCTGATTCAAACTAATTGATCAGATTTGGCCATTTATTAGATCGATATACAATAAAGCAATTATCTACCAACGTATACCTAAAATTAACGTTTGGGCTCACTGTTTCTAGAACGATCGTTTATAAATACCATTTTAGTTTAGCAGTAAATCTCCTCTCATTAACCGCCTTACTTTTTTTTAACGCACATAGGTCCGCGTTTGACCACCATCCTGATTATTTTAACTAAAACGGTTGTGGCTTTGCTAGTGCTCTCTCTTTGAGTTTAACCGAAAATTAGAAGAGTCAAAAAGTCTAAATTTTTTTTTATTATATCCGAGGACTCCAGTGTCCATGGCTTTGTTGTAGTCCTTGATAGCGTGGTAAAATAATCTATGCTGATAGCATTCGGTAGCGCAATGGACATTCGCAACACAAAACGACATCGCATCGTCTTTGATGTCGTCGGTGTAATTGTACTTAGATAAAAATCCTATTGTACCGAAACTTATATATTCTATGCCGAAACATAGCCTTGTCTGCGTGCGGGATACTTACGTGTATCTTTAGCTACAATTTTAAGTCTAGAATTTTATTTGGGAAAATGTGTAATTAGTCTGGCTTATGCGAAAGTGTGCCTGCTCTACGACCCTAAAGTAAAAATCAGGCACCTTGTAGTAGGTAGGTACTTATTCTTTTTTATGATACTCCTGCCTTGTTATAAATACTTCACGTAAGTATATCGTTACTGAAACGAAGTCAGATGTCGGAGCACGAAAAGTTTCAACCACAATGTTCTGCTACAGCCAGGAGTTTCCCAACTTTCTCAACAATAGCAAACAAAGAACAGAGTTGCTTACTCTTATCAAAATTCATCTCGATGGGGAGTACCATCACATTGCAAAGAAAAACTACCAGTAGGACGACACATTTGAATTTGTAAAAAAATATGATGAAGAAAATATGACAACGGAGTGATCGTTGTAGGGCTGTGGCCAAAGACAATGAACCCAGGGTATATGCTCTGTGGTTGTGACAAATAAAAAAATGATTTTTACTAATTTATTATCAACGTTATTAAGTATCAGCAACATTATTAAAGATGTATTTATTATAATAAACAATAATTATGAACAAATAAAATCAAAACATGCGTTAAACGCCCCGAACCGCACTCCCAAACTACTAACATCTGTTCACACCGTGTTTACCGCGTCTCGCCCGGCACGTTCTAGACTCTAGACGTCCTACTGTATAATTTATTGGACTATGGTAATATCGTAAAGTAATGTCACAGTCTATTCAATCATACAGCCGTTAGAAGTAGCCGTCTAGACGGGGCAATCGTGCGGGGCGTGCGGGTTGAGACGCTGGAAGCGCGCTCCTGCATTGCCTACATTACAATGTTAGTATTGCAGGAGCGTGGCTCAGGGCCAGGGTTGGAAAAAAAACAGTTTTTTTTAATTTTATAAAACAAACAGTTCAAAATGTTTTAAACAAGTGTTTTTTTTGTTTTTTATGTTTTTTTTGTTCATTTTAGTTTTGTGCATTCATTTCATTTTTAATAGACGTCATATTTATTCATTTATAGGTTTATAGGCTAGGTACTTTCAAATTTGCAAAATGGTTATTGATTACACAGTTGTTTTATGTTGCGAGTTCCGAGCATACCTACATCTAATCTGTACTAAACAGTTTAGATTCACCTGTGTCTTCTAACTAATGTTCATTTTTAACAGGGGAAACCCATTGCTATAAATACCGTTTTTAAGAGTTCAATGGGGAAACTCCAATATTTCTATTTTAATACGGGAAATACCCTACTAGTCCATTGAATTACTTTCTTTCGACGGTCGACATTAGGGACTTTCCTAGCAGGACCAACGGGGAATTACCTATAAATTATAGAGGTATACCTACATTGAAGTGTCTTGTATGTTTCTTTTCAAAAACTCATAATTCCTTTTGTGAGTAGGTACAAAAAAATAAAATAAATAGCATAGCCTCAACTGGTTTTATGTCAATCTATTTCGAGCCCTAAATATTAATTTATTTTCATTCAAAAAGTAGTTTTAAACATTGTTTTTTTTCTTTATGTTTTAAACACTGTTTAATACTTGTTTTAATCTTTGTTTTTAAACATGTGATTAAAAACACTGTTTAAATTCAAACTGTTTTAAACATGTGTTTTAAAACAACTTGTTTTAATCATGCCAACCCTGCTCAGGGCTGACGTCTTCCGTATGTTTTAATTTTGTTTTGGTACTACGTTTTTAAAATTGCGACAATCCTACCCGTGTCTATACATTATCGGGGTTTCTCCCAAGATCAAAGACGATGAACTACTGGTAGTATTTCATTATACTGTGGTAATGTATAAGGTAATAGCTGCGCCTGCAATGTAATCTGTGACTTACCAGTTTTCACGATTATTTATTTTCACCAAAAATGATTCAAAGGTAAAATTGTTACAAACTGTAAACCTCATAAGTATTTATTCACCTATATCTGATCAACAGCTTAAAACCTAACTAATAAGCTTCTAGCTTAGAAATGACTTTCATGCTCTATTTTAAGTCATTAAAACCCCTTTTCACATAAAAAGTAGCCTAGAGATAGTCATAGCAGAGACAGTCTTCAAATTTTCAAATTCAATTTACATCGGTTCTCTAGTTTTGGCGTGAAAACGCAACAGACAGATAGAGTTACTTTCACATTTATCATAAGCACATTTAAACTACTACCAACCTATAGGTTTCTATGTCGTTCGGTGTGGCGAATTGTTAAAACGTATTATCTTAATTTAACTTGTTTACCTAACTTAAGCTTAAACTTGTTTATATACTGGAAGAGATCGCTCTATACGTAAGCGATAAGGCCGCGAATTAGATGTCTAGCATAAGTTATTTTTAAGTTTCTATATCGTGATTTTGTTTTTTTGTAGGTATGTGGATTTTAATAAAGAGTTATCTTATATAAAAGATAAACAATAATTCATTATGCTATTGTATTCTTATATATCTATCTTATACCTTCACTTAGGTAAAAACCGTATAAGTATACCCTATAAATAACCGTAGGTTCGGTAGGCAGTAGAGTCTAATTGAGACCTACTGCTTTGTTTAAAAAAAGAAGTGAAGGTCTAGCGTGTTTGCTGCAATGAATGAAAATTTCACCTTTAAATTTTCTAGTGACTTGACTTACTTTAACTTTGATTTTACAAATATTCTGGTGTTCGTCATTCTCCTACAGTTTCTATCTGTGAGTTATAGGAGTTATAATATATTGCCATCCCTGGTGAACGTCAAAAGGATCTGTATTTTCCATATTTATATTTCTTCTTTCTACCTAAAAGTCATTTAGGCTTAGTGGCGAGAACGATTCGGTCGTAGGCTCCAATCTAATGTAGGTACTCCACGCAAGATGTCTTTCAAGAACGTAGCTCTGTTACTTGGCCAACGTGGTATATTATGGCTTTGAGACCTCGTGAGAGAAGGTCCCAAGTCCCAGTAGTGGGAAAACAAAGTGGGCTACTTATACTATTGCTATAATTTAATCTTTGATGGTCTCATTGGTTGCTTCAGATTAAGACGCTTGTTCACAAGACTTGAAGAAACAACATTTGTTTTAATGTCTATTTCTAAACTAGAAACATCACCAGACACCAGAAGTTTCACTGGCTATTTAAAATGATTCAAATTTTTCTACTCTCTCTTTTCGATTTCAAGTGTAAGAAGAGTGCAACGGCTAAGTTTTCTATCGCCAAAAAATTCTACCGACTAACTAAAATAGCTACATTTTAAGGCCTAGTTAAAACGGCTAGATTTACCGCGTATCTATACTGGCTACATTTTATCACATAACAACGGCTTGATTTACTGCGTAACTAATACTAATACATTTTATCATGTAACAAAACCTGCTGTTTCACTTTAGCGAGAAAAGTATAGGTGAGCAACTAGCAAAACTGCATATTCATAGGGCAATTTCAGAGTAATTTAAAATTCTGTAAAATATATTGAAATTCTTCAAAAGCCAGTAAAATGCACTTCCATTTTACTAACGAGGGCTCTGGGTATTCTGAAATGTTAAAATAAATTACTTACGTTGTACGTCAAGCGAAAAATTGGTTTCATGGGCTCCAGCTAATTTTTTTCTCGGTACGATAAACACAGTTAGCGGGAATGGTACGTTTGTTGTTATCTTTGGGAATTAAATTCCTTGAACTAATAAGTGAATAATCTATTTAACGCGTAATATGATTTTGAGTTCAGCGATTCAACCAATTTAGTTAACTTTTATTGTTCTTATATTTTGTTAATCCTTCACTAAAGAATTCGCTTAGACTTAGAACACTTAATATTCATTTGTACAAAATGTAGGTACACTCCAAAAATACACTTTTACGAGTTATTATGAAAATATTGCGATAAGGGATATGTCCCTTACTTAGAAATCTATTTGGAAGCGGAACAGTCTTAATGTTTACATCGGCGAAAAATGTGATTCTAGCAGAACTTTAAAAAATATTTAAAAGTATTCTGTGGTCCACATTTCAATGGCACATCTTCTTCTCATTGAAATATCGAACACAGAATATGGGCTGGAATAGCAAATAGGTCACTTTTTATCCCGGGAAAATAACAGCAACAAGAACTACGCGAGTGAAAGCTAGCTAGAGCTACACGCACTTATTTATTTATTTCAATTATTGATTATGTGCTTACAGCATAGCCAACACGCACATACAGCCACAATACAAAGATAAAATATTATTAGACACATTAATATTCGCGGCTTTACACACGTATTCTCGTTATTTCCCGGGATTAAAAGTATCCTATGTGCTGTTTGAGACCATGTTTTGTGATCCACCGATCACTACACACACAATACGTGTGTAAAGCCGCGAATATTAATGTGTCTAACAATATTTTATCTTTGTATTGTGGCTGTATGTGCGTGTTGGCTAATATTAATGACGATATTTCAACGCGACTCCGTTTAGGCATTCCGACGTAATTGAGCGACAAACATCCAAACTTTCGCATTTATAACATTAAGTAGGATATTCGCGATACGGCGAATAACGTCCTATTTTCACTCAGTTAAACTCAAATGACAGATACCATTACTTTCTCAACTGTTGCAGACAACAGCTAAGCTTTTGCGCTCCGCAGCACGTAGCGAAGTATTATTAAATGTTAATGTTGAAACATCGCGAGTCGGCTTCAAAATGTTCAAAGCAGACGGGAATGCGATCCCGCGGTCTTTGTAACGGCCCTTAAGTACCGAATTTAATACAGTTATGCCTTGTTGGGTCCCGTTAACTTTGGTTACATTGATTTTATGGTTAAAGTTAGTGTTGGAATTACTTGGAAGTGTTTTAGCCTTTGGTGCTTAACAAGCTTGTCTTTGCGTAAACTTTGACCCCTGAAATTTGATGTCTATATTTTAAGGCGCCATTCAAACGTTAGTTTTGGACCATGTTTTGTAGCCATCAATTTATTCAATTGAATTTATTATTTTCACATTGCAATTAAAATGTTTTTCTTGTGACTAGACGAGCAGGACATGTACCTGATAGTAAGCAAAATGTCTGCCCATAACAGTTTTACGCAGCTATTATTAGCTGGATGATTCTATGTATAATAAGTATGTATTTAAAACTATATTAGTATTATATCAGCTATCTGGCCGCCATAGTACAAGCTTTGCTTAGCTTGGGGTCAGATGGTGTTGTATGTGAATTGTCCACCAAAATTTATTTATTTTTTGAAACATAAACAATCCAAATCAGTACCTAGTCATAGAATAAATATTAGTACAGAAACCTCACTTACCAAAAACAAATATATAAATAGCGACTCTTGCTGGGACACAACTAAGTTCAATTCAGCTCGCATTAGCGCTCAATATCTGTCGCGATTTTCAACTCTCTCTTCTAACGCGTAACTCTGTCCCTGTCTAGCGCGGAGGGTTTACGACATATCTAATAACTAATAACAATATGTGCGGGAAACGTTTTGCGCGAGCGCTCAGCCGTGCGTCCGACAACCGACTGTCACTTGTTCCCTGGAAGGAACGGTCTAGCGGTAGGCTAAAACCGCGCGACCTTGAGCGAGTGAGGATGCACTGACCTAATAGTGGTTGGTTAGTTAGTTTGGCGGGGCCTTTTCTGCACCTAGCCTCGTTATTGGGCCATTCAGTAACTAGTAGCACTGTGCTCGTCATCCAGAGATGTAAGATGTTTTGTCTCTAAGCCCTGTAATTTATCTGGAACATTGTCCTTCTAAACGAAACACAGTTATATATTTAAATTACTGCTTGGCGGTAGAATAACTAGCAAAGTTATGGTACTTCCCCAGGCGGACTCTGCAAAGAGCCCTACCACTATGGCAATGTATTTTGAAGTAGTTGTATAGTGACTAGAAAGTGAGATTCCGAATCGAGGTTCGAATCCCACTTGTTTGTCAAACAGATATGTAAATTTGTCCTCACCACTTCCTGGAACGGTATAGGAAACCGTCGTGAAGAAATCGACACGTTCCAAGAATCAAGGTCATGCGTTATCCGCAATACCGCACTGGGCCAGCGTGATGGATTATGGCCTTGACTCTCTCCTTGCGAGGAAGACCAAGAGTCCCAAATGTGGGAACATTTAGTGGACTGCTTACGCTATTCATAAAAAACAATCGTGGTATGAGTACCTTTTGAATTTTTATTTTTGAACCGATTTCAAAAACGGAGCTTTCTCCTTTTTTCCTCTTCCATTATCTATTTGGATGTATGCTCTTTTTAAAACTTATATAGGATTACACTCGCCTGCCATCTCGTCTGATGTTAAGCGACGATACGGTCTGCGGTGTTTTGAAAAAGACAGTGGTGCGCGTGTGGTTTGGCAGTCGCCGTTCTCCCGACTAGACCAGTCGTAACGTTTTTAGGGTCCCGTATCCAAAAGGGTACAAATGGGACCCTATTACTGAGACATCGCTCTTCGTCCGTACGTCTGTCACCCGGTGTATCTCAAGAATGGTGATAGCTAGACAGTTGAAGTTTTCGCATATGATGTATTTCTATTACCGCTATAACAACAAGTACTAAAAATAAAATAAATATTTAAGGGCTCCTATCCAACATACTTGATTTTTGTACCGTTTCTTTCTCGATACTAATAAGTGACGGTAACTTGCAAGATTAGGTTACAGATAATGGGACGGTACCCTTCGTGCACGAGTCGCACTCGCACTTAGCCGGTTTTTAATATGAATATCTTAGTGTAAACATGCATTTCGCACAAATCTCGCGATACATCAAGAACTCGGCATAGAGCAGTGTCTCTCTCGATACGTCAAGAACTCGGCATAGAGCAGTGTCTCTCTCGATACGTCAAGAACTCGGCATAGAGCAGTGTATCGTCTGTGGTCAAACCTCGTATATTAACATTCTTTGGGCACGTGTCTCGGCGCGGCGATACATCTGTCGAGCGCCTGGTAGTACAGGGAAAGGTCGAAGGCACCCAATCACGCGGTAGATCACCGATGAGGTGGACGGACCAGATTAGGGCCGCGGTAGATGATCCTTTGCACGTGTGCACCAGGAAGGCGGCTACTAGGAGCGAATGGCGACGAATTGTGAAGCGGGTCATTGACGAGGGTAAATGACGACCACGACCACTCTGCCAAGATTGTACCGACTAAGAAGAAGAAGTGTAAACATACTAACCGGCCGTGCAGAGCTTGGAGTCCTCATCGTACCCGTCGATGCAGTCGGGAGCGCCGTCGCAGAGGTACTGGATGGAGATGCAGTTTCCGTCCACAGGACACTTGAACGGCTCGTACGGGTGGCAGTACTCTGAAAACAATACGGAATTGTATTAGCTTAGAATCTATAGTACCTAGTTACTCATCATTATTTCATTTGAGAGTGAGGAGCAAGAGAAAAACCAGATTTTTTTTCAAGTGAAACCTTATTTTGGCTGAATTCTAGCGTTACTCTCGGAAAAGATAGAAATCTTCGGGTAAACTCGGGACCATGGCCGTGTTTATGGCCACGCCCTCCGGTTCCATCCGTGTAGTTTCCAAAGTAAGTTTTCACTTCTCTCGGCAGTTCCTATGTCTAGGTAACAATTTTTTTTATAGTGTTGAGTGACGAGACGAGCAGGACATGTGCCTGATGGTAAGTAACATGCCTGCCACATAACAACACAGTGACACGCAGCTATTGGAACATGAAGAGTCCAAATCATTACCTAGCACTACACTGCGCTCGTCACCCAGAGATCTAAGTTATAATATCTCTAAGCCCTGTAATTTCTCTGGAAACATTGCCCTTCAAATCGGAACACAGTAATGTTTCCACATTACTGCTTGGCGGTAGAATGCCTGCCACATAACAGCACAGTGACACACAGCTATTGTCTTAATCTAAATCATTACCTAACACTGCACTGCGCTCGTCACCCAGAGATATAAGATGTTTCGTACTTCTGACTATTATTTTTACTATTATTATTAATGTCAAGGTTTAGATTTTTGTTGCTCAAATACGTCGTAACCCCAGAATGGATCCGGTTGAAATTTGGAACACAGATAGCCTGGGTATAGTCTAATAGCACATGGACTACTTGTAATCAAAGGAAAATACGGGAACGAGAACTAAGAGGATAAAACCGTGGAGCAACGCTAGTTATCATCAACAGCCCACTAAACGTTCCCACTGCTGGGACTCGGTGCCTTCTCTTCCAAGGAGAGTGTTAAGGTCATAATACACCACGCTGGCCCAGTGCGGGTTGGCGGATGACACATGATTTCGAAAGATTCTAGGTACATGTCAGTTTCCTCACTATGATTTCCTTAACCGTTTTAAGTTAGCGGCATTACGCACATGACTTCGCACTGCTTACTTAGCACTGCTCTGCGCTCGTCACCTAGATATTAAGATGATTTATCTAAATGCTATATCTTATTTCACCCAAAACGTTGCAGAATTTGGGTGTTCATGTGTGGCGCGTGCATTGTAAAAATACACTCTGACGAGTCATTGGCAGCTAACTTCATAATGGCGTTTTTGGTTGTCGCTGTGTGCATCGTCATAAAACGATTTTCGATTTTCTTCAAACGCGTTAATGAAGTAAAACTTCTAAAAGGTAAGAATAAAAACTGACTAGGTATTAGCTATGAAAAGCTCAGAGCCTTATGAATTCCACCAGTACCTTCGCTGCGAAGCGACTGCGTACCGTCAAATCTACGTAGCTCTCCATCACATGAATTATGCAATAATTCCGTGTCTAATTTCGTTATTCCCCCGAATATTTCAGACAGAAACTGCGAGAGACAAGTTTAATTAATGCAAAGGTATTCCTTATTAAACGCCTCTAAAAAGGAATTTCTAAAACAGAATAGAGCTGCGAAAAGAAAATGTCGGAAAAAGTTCCCGTTTTGAGAAAAAAACATTAGCAGTTCTAATTTGCCGAATTACCGGCAATTAAGCCCCGGCTTTCCTAGGCAACAATAAACTGAGGAACCGACAGTGCAGAAGATCGACACAAAATGGTTAAGATAGTTAAGTTTTTTGTGATGTGGCGTCGAAAAAAATATATTTACTCTAACTTACCTTGCCTAATCAAACTAGATTAGGCAAGGTAAAGTAAGTATGTAGTGTTGCCAATGAAAGCGCTGCCCGTTAGATAAACAAACGATGATAAATATATTATCCTATCGGAAATATTTCGGAGAACATGCAGTTGGTGTACAAAATGTAGTTTCTTATTTTTGTAGTGGTAGGACTCTTAGCATAGTCCGCCTGGGGAAGTACCACACCTTTGGCAGTTATTCTACCGCCAAGCAGTAATGTGCAAACATTACTGTGTTCCAGTATGAAGGGCAATGTTACCAGAGAAATTACAGGGCTTAGAGATATAACAACTTATATCTCTGGGTGACGAGCGCAATACGGTGCTAGGTGTGCTAGGTGCGTGTCACTGTGCTGTTATGTGGCAGGTGTGTTTCTTACCATCAGGCACATGTCCTGCTAGTCTCGTCACTCTTTATTTAAAAAAAAAAAATACATGGTCTAATATTTATCACTTTTTCTTTTTTATACCTTCGGTACTGCTCTTAGCTTGAAGAAAAAGACTTTGTTTCAAGGTTGATTTTCCAAAGACATGAAGGAGAAGGTTTGATTCTACTATCGTAATCAGAATATCTAGGCCGTGGAATGTGTTGCCTGAGTGTAGTTTTCCCATTGGTTACAATCTTAGAGCCTACAGGGCGAGAGCAAATTGGTTTCTCCTAGGTAAGCACGTTCCATCGTAGACTGTATCATCGTAAACATCCGGCGACATGGTAGTCAAGTGCAATCCAATCATTGTTAGAGCCGGTTTTCACGGCGGGGCTGCCAACCGCGCCCGCGCGCGGTCGCGGCAGATTTCCATATAAAATTGAATTCAAAACACACGACGCGGTTTACGGCCGCGGCGGCTGCGGCAGCCGCGCGGCGCCCGCGTGGCTGCGCGCGATTCTTGCGCAGTAGCTTTCCGGAGCAGAAACCGCGAAAACCTGCGGTCTCGTGAGTATTGAAACAAAACCGTCGCGCGGCGCGGCGCCGCGCCCGTGCGCGGGCGCGGTTTGAAACCGCGTCGTGAAAATTGGGCCTTACTGTCTTGGTATCTTCAAGTCGAGAGTGAAACTCGTACCTACCGTCTAACTAAAACTGTCTTAACTTCTTCTTTCTGCTCTCTCTTTTCTTTCCGCTTGAAATTATAGAAACAGCAATAGCAAAGCCAAAGCAGATTTAGTTGGGCGGTAGACCTGCCGGTTTCTATAATACTAACTGTGCCCCGCAGTTTTACCAGCGTAATTCCCGACCCCGTCATTTTCCCGGGATAAAAAGTAGCCCGTGTTACTTTTAATACTTCCAAGAAAATGTATAAAAAGTTTCATGATGATCGGTCAAGTAGTTTTCGTGTTAAAGCGTAACAAACAAACATACATTCATTTTTAAAATGTTACAGGATTTGAAACTGTCTCTGACAATACATCCCAATTAGGTACCTCGCGTGGCAACATTCTGATGATTCCCATTTCCCAGGGTGCTGAATTATTTTTTTAAATGGACCCGACGACTATTAACTGGATAGCATCGTTTTACTGGTATTACTCGTGTCCCTTTGGCCGTGCCCCTAGACCTTTGTTAGCGTTATCTCTGGGGCTAGGGACGCCTATTGAATAATCTGCTTATTTAAGAAAGAAAATGAAGCTGGTATACCTAGGGTTTTACCGCAGATATTTAAGATAAAATGTAGCTTTCAGTAACAAGGCTGCCGGTTATATCATTTGGTTCAATCTTGGTGTCTTCAAATCGAGAGTGAATCGGTTTCTTCTAGGTAGTCACACTGCATCGTAGACCGCATCGTTGCTTAACATCAGGCGGTCAAGTTAAAG
The DNA here is from genome assembly GCA_963693475.1 of Ectropis crepuscularia. Taxonomy (NCBI): domain Eukaryota; kingdom Metazoa; phylum Arthropoda; class Insecta; order Lepidoptera; family Geometridae; genus Ectropis; species Ectropis crepuscularia. Next base: position 9,089,957 of record OY856350.1, read on the forward strand.
TTAAGTTTAACTTTAAAAAAAGGAAGAGGTGACCAATTCAACAACTACATTTATTTTTTATGTATGCTCACCGATTTCTCGAGTACGTGAATATTTTATAATTTAACTGTGTTCCAAATTTCAGTCCGATCCGTTCAGATGTTGCGACATGATGGAGCAACAAACATCCAAATATCCAAGCATTGGCATTTATAATATCGATAGAAAATGAATAGGATAAATTACAAGATATATCATTAATTGTAAAAGTAATGGAAATGTAATTAATTTATCAAATACCTTTTTTATGCCCGTGCTCATAGTTCGTTAACTGGTTACTTATTTAGTTCTCATTTCTTAAAACAAAATGTAATTTTTTGCCTACTAACCTCGTCTGACCTTTCATTTAATTAGTTTTAGCGCGAATTCATTTCACAAAGTTGTAAAAATATTTTAACTATAGCGTAAGATTTTCATAAACTCCAAATTTCTAAACTTACTAAACCTGAAGCTTAGGAATATCCGTGTTATCCGGCTTTGTTAGGTACCTATAGGTAGGTACACATGTTAATTTAATTAGTTTTAGGGCGTATTCATTTCACAAAATAGTAAAAATATTTTAAGTATAGCGTAAGATTTTCATAATCCACGACTAAGGCCAATTGTCCACGTGGCTGCACGACATCCGCACGATTTCGACAATTGTCGGATGCAAGACGAATGCTTGCATTTTGCGTACAAATCATGAAGTCTGTGTCCACGAAACGACAACGACACGACAGCCGCACGTCTTGCGTTTGTTCGTAGGATGCATGCATTCGATAAAAGACGCGTGCGTGGACAGTAGGCCTAAGTAAACCTGAGGATTAAGAATATCCGTGTAAACCGGCTTTATTAGGTATAGGTACACATGTTAATTTTGTAATTCCATTTATCTCAACAATAATAATCTCTGGTATGAAACGAATGTCCGACAAAAGTTAAAAATAATGCGCATCCAGTGAGTTATTGCCTTAATTTCAGTAACAAGCCAGAGCCCCATTCCATGGGTATATTAAGTAGATTACTAGAACACATAACGATAACAAATTGTGTCATTTATCGTGCCATCACAATAAAGGGCATGTTTTATGTTTTACAAGCAGAAAATTGCGGCTACTTTTGATGTGGGTTGGAATGATAGTGTTTTAAATTATTAGACTTTGCTTTTGTATTTCAAAAAAGACCAATTGTCGTTTCCAAGGTTTTGTACATTGCCTACGCGTGCCAAAAATCTGCCCATTTTTAATCAAAGTCGAAAGCTCCTGTAGTATCTGTACCCAGTACCTACCTACCTGTAGTTGTACCTAGTAGCTGTTTGCTGGCCAATTATTAAAATTTAAACTTTTTATTAGTCCAGTCATCTTAAGACAAATTAATTCAAAATATTGGGAAATCGAGATGCCCAGTATATTACCACGTAAAAATTAGTATTTTGGCAACCTAAAACTTGTCTCAAAACTCACATAATATATTCACAGATTATATTGCCGCAAGTCTCAAAGGCGTCAAAGGCCACAGAAATCGATATTTTCCATCCGATGGCGTTTACACTAATTGTATTTAAACTCCAGTGTCCTTATGTTTGTTAATAGTGAACTCTTCTTCAAATCAACCGATATTTACAGAAGTTGGCATTTGTTTACAATTTAGCTCAGATTGAGAGATAAGACAGGTTTTATTTTGTGATCTCAATTTCTCATAATTAACAATAAACAAAGTCGATTGTTGTTATTGATCGTAAGTTTCATAAGTCTCGAACAGATAGCGTGTCAGAAGAATAGTTAATTTCTCAATTAATGATCGCATTTTTGTACCGCAATTGTTTATGATATGATCTCACCCGAGCGAAGGCAGAACTGGCCCGTACTTATTTTACAAAAATCTCTAGACTTCTAACGAGACTCGCAGTAGCAATTAGAGACAAATAGCTACCGATTAGGAAAAGAGAAATCACAGTCTCTCGCACGAACACCGCATTGCTAAGCCCTCATAGAAGTTATTTTCGATCTAACTATTTCCAATCACGCCATTATGTACCTAACTAATCTCTACTTCGACTCAACTTTCAAACTCAACTCCTGTGGCTTGCTTTAGTTTCACGTCTAACTTTTCACTTAGTCGACTTTTCGCTCCAGAATCTAATCGATTTTAAAACTAAACTCACATGATGTTTCATTTTAAACTTTATAAAAATAAAATAGTTTTTTTTTTTCAAAATTTGCTACTCCACAGACTCCGGGGTCCGTGACTTTTGTTATTTCAAATCTTATTTATTTTTATATATTATATTATATATAAAAATAAATATATTTTATATATAATAAAATAGCTCTGACATTTTGAGTTTTATATCTCAGGATTAAGGATGAAAAAAGAACATGAAAACTAATTTAGATGTTTTTTTTTTACTTTTCTACAAGGTTAACACTAGACCGCCATTTCGCCGTATGTTAAGCGACGATGTCATTTGCTAAGGGGCGTGCTTACCTATAAAAACCCAGTTACTCTCTATTTGAATGCACACAGATTGTAACCATCGGGAAAAAACCCACTCAGGCAACGCATTCCACAGCGTAGACGTATCACAAAAATAGAATCGAACTCTTCTTTCGAGTCTTTGGAACGTCTACCATGAAACGATGTCGCTTTTACGAGCTACGAGCAGGAATTTATCGTAATAAATAATTAATTTATGTAACTTGTTGGTTCACATGCCCTTAAGTGCCTGGTAGTGGTAGGACTCATGGCAGAGTCCGCCTGGGGAAGTACCACACTTTTGCTAGTTATTCTACCGCAACCAAACGGTAATGTGCAAACATTACTGTGTTCCGGTTTGAAGGGCAATGTTTCTAGAGAAATTACTGGCCTTAGAGATATAGCATCTTAGATCTCTGGGTGACGAGCGCAGTGCAGTGCTAGGTAATGATTTGGACTCTTCATGTTCCAATAGCTGCGTGTCACTGTGCTGTTAAGTGGCAAGCATGTTGCTTACCATCAGGCACATGACCTGCTCGTCTAGTCACACTTTGTTTAAAAAAAAAGTATTATTGAGTAAGTGTACCTTTGTGAGTATCGATCCCATCCGCTTATAGCGCACTATAAAAAACTTCGTCAGACACTCCTCTATTACTTATTTTTAGTCAAATCAACAAAAGACACTATTCCGTTGCAGCATCAAGATAGTACGAATCCTATTAAAATAATAAAATGACAATGTTTGGATTTTTGTTGCTTAATCATGTCACGTCTGAACGGATCGGGTTGAAATTTGGAACACAGTACAATTAGATTAGGTACAGTCTGGAAGAACTCTTTTTAAGCTACTTTTTATCCCGGGAAAATAACGGGAACGGGAACTACGCAAGTCGCTGCTAGTACTTAATTAGGTATCTGTTCTTTTCACAAATCGACATGACTGTGATAACCAACGTTAGACAAATCCACGGGTTGTCAAAAAAACTATCTATCGCGAAACATACAACCGAATTAAGAACCACCTCCTGTTATGAAGTCGGTTAAAACATTGATATTTAAATTGTTGATGTTAGTTAGTTGACTAACTTAGAAGTTTGTGAGGATGCATGGATACTAAAATGTTCTCTAATTTTCATCAGGTAAGGTATACAGAGAAAATACTTAAAAATATAGAATTATCTAAAATTCCGTACAGGTCAATACTCGTAATATGAAGCTATTCATTTTGTTTGAATTTACCCTGACGGTAAAATGGCGCCACCCTAATTTAAAGCATTTGGTCGGCCACATTTTGATGTTCATGCTACTCCTTAGCTCTACGCTCCCCAGTCAATAATTATGATACAAATTTCAATCTATAAAATGTCAATACAAGAGGTCCGTAACTTGAAACAAAGCACAAAGGAATACGTCTCTCTTGATAATATTTTGCAATACGGATAATATACTGAGGTTTTAATACTCTACAAAATTAGGGTTCCATAACGTGATCACACACTCTCTCGCTTCGGAGATCAGCCACACGAAAAGGAATAGCTAAAAATGATAATGTCAAAGATAAAAATAGAAGGTTTGGAGGCATTTTGTAGGTCGCTGAGTTGAGATCAGTATTCGGAGCAGGGCATCTAAAATTCTTGCGATTCACAGACAGAAACTTGAATTTCTAACAATAGTACCTTTCCGTTTCTGACACAATCAAGAATTATAAGTTTAGACTATTATAATATTTATTGAAACGAAGTTCCTTACGGCAGGTTTGAGGGAAGACAGGGATTTTGCTGCGCGACTGAAATGAAAAAATTACAGACGGAAACCGTAAGAAATAGTTATTTGTTATACAAGAGTGCAAAGTGGCTTTTTAACCGCGTGCTCAATTTTGATGACCGAGCAAGCGAAGGATTCTAAAGTTGAATCACGAGCGTAGCGAGGGATTCAAAAATTAGAATCCTGAGCGTAGCAAGGGAATCAAAAGGGCACAAGGTGAAAAATCTTTGCACTCGAGTGTAACACGTAATTTTTCATCCCCCCCCCTAGCGAGGAAATTACTAAAAGCTTTGCGCATTTTCAGTTTCAGTCGATTCTGTTGGCGTTAAATAAACTTCTTGGTCGCTAGAATCACTTATTATATTTATGTTATGGTATTTCGGTTTTTCACTTGTATTCAATTTTATAAGTTTTAAACTTAAGTTTATTTAGCCATGGTTTTAACAATAACAGTATGACGTGAAAATATGGAGAGTTGACCGATTGAGGTAAGGAGTTTCATGTGTACATGAAAAAGTGTCCGCCCAAATGCATTAAATTATAGTAGCGCTAAATTTGCATCAAGGTACACTTTAAAGGAAAATAATAAACGTACTATTCAGAATTCACGAAAGAAAAATATTGGCAGTCATAGGCACTGCCGATAGAAGTGGTAACTTATAACTCAGAGTTTGATTTTTACTTTGGAAACTACGCGTGTGAAACCAGAGGGCGTGGCTATGAGCATGGCCATCTAGAAATGCTGACACATTTTTAAATGGCCAATGGGAAAGGTTGAGGCATTTCTTGATGGCCATTGGCTATGGTCACGAGTTTACCCGAATATTTCTTATCATTCCCGAGCGTGACGCTAGAATTAAATTGACAGCCCACGAAAAATCTGTCTTTGGCGCGCCAAAATAAGTTTTGACTTCAAAATATATTGTACATACCTACAAACCTACATGTTTTCTCAAAATAGTAATTATTTATTTGATGTTAAATTTACTACATTATTTTGTACTGTACAAGTAGTTGAAATTATCTATTAGTTACTATTTTAGTAGTCAATAATATTTAATTATTTAACTCGGCAACTCGGCATACTTCAATTCGATTACAATTGATTCATTCATAGCATTTCAAAATGTTTTGCCATTTGAAATAACATTCTTTACCTCTATCCTCCATACGTGAAAAGAAAATTGCGCGCAAAGCATTTAAATAAAGTCCACCAAGGAGGTTCCGAGTATGAGTTTTTAACAAATTAAAAATAAATGTATGATGAATTCGGCGCCAAGGAGGTAGAAATAAATAGGTTAAATTATGTTTTGAATTCAAAACCTCCGTACACACGATGCTCTAAATTCAAATTTACTTTAACCTCTAGAGGGTAAAAACGACTTTTGCGCCCTGATATCGAGGAGCAAAAGTACTCTTTCCGAGCTGGTGGGATGAAAAACATATTGTAGTGGTAGGACTCTTAGCAGAGTCCGCCTGGGGAAGTACCACACCTTTGCCAGTTATCCTACCGCCAAGCAGTAATGTGCAACCATTACTGTGTTCCGGTTTGAACGGGCAATGTTTCCAGAGAAATTACAGGGCGTAGAGATATAACATCTTAGATGTCTGTGTGGAGAGCGCAGTGCAGTGCTAGGTAATGATTTGGACTCTTCATGTTCCAATAGCTGCGTGTCACTGTTATGTGGCAGGCATGTTGCTTACCATCAGGCACATGTCCTGTCCATCTCATTACTCTTTATTAAAAAAAAAATTATAACGTAAGTGACGCGCAAAAACTGCCCATGACCAGTGTTGCCAACCTTATTTTCAGATGATCGTACCATAAATAATAAAACAAGGCAATTTTTTTTGCAAATTGTGTTGCTTCTATATTTTCCGAAAGAACTTTGTTGCTATCTGGTGTCCCGTGACACGAAATCTTAGGTTTTATTATCTTTATAACTTTATTGGTCTATGGATAATTCAGATGTGCTTAGTGTAAAGTAGTTAGATAGGTATGAAGTCTTGTTCTCATGGTAAATTAGTTTTGTTAACAAAAGCTCTGCTCGTTAAAGTATAAATTTTAAAGTACATATTTAGATATTAAAATAGTGTTACGCAGTCTAGATTGGTAGTTGGTAGTAATCTTTATCTATGTACGTGATATATACATATCGTGACATTATAACTGCGTGACACCTGAAGTTATGGGTGGTTGCCATCACTCGCATATCTTGCTTGTCTTGTCACTCTACTATATGTATAACACAAAAAAAAAACGAAAAAAAATGGTTGTCTGTAAAGTCGGGTTACTGACGTTAGTTGAACGTGATAACTTCAACTACGCCTTAGAGCGAGGTAACGCCGGCGGCGAGGTAACGGCGTTAACGGCACACGACGTCATGTTTTGCGGGCGTGCAGCCGGCTTCATCGAATTATAAGACGTTGTCACATCAAAAAAACAAATAGCTTTTTAACAATGGTGTCGTGACAAACTAGTGACAAGAACGTCTGATTACACGATCGTGAGATAGTAGGTTCAAATCCCGTCGGCACTCGACAATTTTACCTAGTCCAGTAAATGGCGACCTTAGCGATAAATGCTTATCTATTCCGGGCAACCAAAGGATGGAAGAATGACAATGAAATAGAAAAGACGGGGTAAGCGGATAGTGTGACGAAGGTTAAAATTCCATGATAAGTACTAGAAATAACGTTAACCTTGAGATTAACCAGAATTTGTACTTACAAAAGAGCCAAGAAAATTCTTTTGTAAGTAATCTACAGATAAAATAAAACGTATCCTGAAAAGAAACATTTGCTTAGACGGCACCTAAGTGCTTCTGTGTATTGGGAAAATAAGGCTAAAAATATTTTAAAAAGCGGTTTCCTTTGATAACTTGAAATACTAAATAGATTTACGAGTTGATAAAGAGTCGTTGGGAACAATAAATAACTTTCGAGTATGCTACTAATATTATAAATGAGAAAGTTTCGATGTTTGTTGCTCAATCACGATGTGAAAACTGAAAGGATTTGTCATACATTTGAAACTTAGATTCTAGCCTGGAATGGTATATAATGACTACTAACTAAGGATGTAGACTACTTCTTACCCCGGAACGTGTGGATTTATGAGGAATAGTTTTTTCAAAATTTTCGTGCAAATCGAGAGGCAATAATCGACCTTACGTCGATTTAACCTTCGCCGGAATTTGACCTTTGTCACTTATCTGTCTCTTTGAGGTACCTCCAACTTCATTATGTCTAGAACAAGTCTAGAACCTCGCATTGATATATATTAGGCAGAGCCATCCTTAACTCCGTAAAACAACATGTGAATGGAGGAATTCCTGTTACAAAATACATACAAAACAAACAATTTATCAACAATCTTGCTAATATCGCTAAAATGGGAGTGAAACTAACCTAACATTGTAAATAAATCAATATTAATTTGATATAGTTTCTCTTCTAAATCAATATTGACTGGAAAGCCCGCCTTTAAACTATTAAAACAAACTCACTGAGTTGGAAAACTGAACTAAAGCTCAAACATCTCTCCGCTCACGTTACGTATATTTTCTCAACTAATATCGTTGAGTTCAACAGTAGGTACGTGGGCGTACTCAGAGTATTAGTTTTGGATGACCTTATCCTTTAGTAGGTAGTAAAAGAAGGGTTATAGGTAGGAGGGCTTTACTTTACTTGTTTGCTCTTGTTCTTGCTCTATTACTCTTTTACTGAATTACTAGCGGCCCGTTCCGGCTTCGCTCGGATAATAACCTAGATAGCAACTGCAGCGCCATCTGCCAGGCTGGTTTGTGAATCTAAACCATCCATGGTAACACTAAACTTTAATAATAAATGTTTTTTTTAAAACAATTTTAGATTTGCCATAAGCTCCGGGCTATGCCATTATTTTAATCGAAATAGAGTGAAAACCATTTGCAAAAAAGACGATAATTGATCAGTTATCGTCCGGTATGAAAAATTATCAAATTACTAAAATGGCTATTAAAAATAGAGATTGGCGATAACAGGGTAAATATTTAGAGTTGTATGTATTTTTTTATAAAAAAATGTTTGTCTGTAAAGTCGGTTTACTGACGATAGAACGTGACAACGTCTTAAGAAAATACTGATGGAATGGTAGCATTTTTCAAATGAAAATTTTAATTTCATTTGTTTAATAGATTTGTATGTAAAAAGTAATCAGTAGAATTTAGTCATTTTCAATCAAAACAATGCAAAAAAGCTTTTAGATGCCGGGGATCGAACCCGGGGCATTTCACATGCAAAGCGAACGCTCTACCACTGAGCTACATCTCCGCTTGAAATACTGGTCGAAATAATTAATACAACTGTAACAAACATGCGGCGAGGTAACGACCGACGGTAACGACCGACGGTAACGGTACATGACGTTATGTTTTTTTTGGGCGTGCAGCCGGCTTCATCGAATTATAAGACGTTATCACGTCAAAAAATAAAAACAAAAAAAAATTAACTAAAGTTTAAAAAAATAATTTAGGGGTGAACAACCCTTATCACTTATGGGTACGAAAAATAGATAGTAGCCGATTCTCAGACCTACTGAATATGCATATAAAATTTGGTAAAAATCAGTAAAGCCGTTTCGGAGGAGTAAGGTAACTAACATTGTGACACGAAAATTTTATAAATATATAAGATTTACAAAACTGTTACTTTATTTCTAAAACTGTTATAGATATACTAGCAGCACCTCACAGTTTTATGCGCGTAGGTTCCGGTCCCGTTGCTTACCCGGGATAAAAAGTAACATATGTGTTCTTTCAGACTTTAATCTAACTGTGTTCCTAATTTCAGCCCGATCCGTTGACATGTTACGACGTGATTGAGCAACAAACATCCAAACATTGATTTTTATAATGTTAGTAGGATATAGTCGGAAGTAGGATTGAAGTTACGGCTGGTCTAGACAGGAGAACGGCGACTGCCGATCCGGAGATCCGGGTTCAAATCCCACGGGCACCACTGTATTTTTATTTTAAGCTAGCGACCCGCCCCGGCTTCGCACGGGTGCAATGCTGATACTAAATATACTATATCTATCCCTAAGAGATAGACATGTACCAAAGTGAGCTTTTTTGTCGACCTTTTTAAGAGTGCGCCTAAAGCCAGGAAAAAATCAGATTTCACCCGAGCGACGTGTTTCTTAATGTGATGTAAATAAAGTCGAGAATAGCATGACACAGTTTGGAGGAAAAATCAATATTTAATCAGGAGTCAATTTTTGACCAATTTTTATTTAATTACTCAATAACTAAACATAAATTTAAAAAAGTGTTCGGTTACTTTACTAGAACGTACAAATAGGAATTTTATTACCAAAAAATAATGTGGGGTCATCGCTGATAATTTCGAGTACTCGAATTAAAACGGATTTTTTCGGTGTCATTTTTATTTTTTTATTGTAAAAAACTCTGATCTATTTTTAAAATTCTATTCGGTTATTGTGCTTTTTCTTGATTGTACCCACACGTCAATATTTTTTTTTACATAGTTTTTAGTTTCTTAACTTCAGTGAGCGGCGTCGAAAATGTCCTTTTTTCGTTTTCTGGCTTTAGGCGCCCCCTTAAGATGTACAATACTGCAGTACATTATTTTGATCTATCTTGTAGGGTTTAGCCAGCGTTTGTAATTTAAGCGCACAAATTGTGTTTATTAATGACATTGTTTTAGAAACCTTTCAAATTATCAGTGTCTCTCTACTGTACTATGCATGTATTCTGCATAAAAACTTTCCTCTTGAATCACTCTATATTAAAAAAAAAAACCGCATTAAAACCCGTTGCGTAGTTTTAAAGATTTAAGCATACATAGGGATATAGGGACAGAGAAAGCGACTTTGTTTTATACTATGTAGTGATTATTATCAAGCCCATTTTAGATCATCCTAGCTCCGTTCCTGGCGATTATTCAGTCTTGCCAACTATTACACGTTCCAGAGCTTCTGGCCCGGACGTTTGCTAGAATTTCAAATTCCATTCGATATTTTAAATTTTCCCAAGTTTATTTGAATACGATATTTCTGAATAAATTCAAATTGCCCCGTTAGATGGTAATCGTATTTTATAGAAGCAAATATTTTTAGCTATTTCTGTTTAGAATTGTTTATTCATTGTAAGTGGGTGTTTAACGTTTCATTTCTTTTAAAGAAACTTAAATCGGAAACTAGATTCCATTAAGTTGGATATTGTTTTAAAATTAAAATTGCCCAGGTTTATTCGGATACGATATTTCGGAATAAATTCAAATTAGGTGGTATTTTCTAAAAGAGAATGTCTTTACCTCTTTTGTATTTTTGCTTATAAATGTTTTATTTGTAGTGTGAGAGTGTTTCAGGTGTCATTTTTTGCTCTTTTCTTTAAAATATACTATGCCTAATACGAGAGATCGAATCGAATTTAGAATACACATTTAACGCATACATTCGTGGTAAACTCGCTGTTCATTAAACGTAGCTGTTTAGTAAACAAGCTACGCTATTAATTGAACGGCTGAGTAAGCTAGTTATCTGCGACATTATAGAGCTTAAAATCCCGTACAGTTTATTTTAATATTATCTCGATGTTTTATGATAAAACATAAACAAAGTCCAAGAATTTGGATTATTGTATTTAGCATACAAATTAAAGCAAAAGAAACAAAACGTAAACGAACTGTCCTCATTTTGTTGTTATTTCAAAAACGTCAAACAAACTGTGCGAAATTAAAACTCAACGGTCCACCATTAGTACAGGCGACGTCATAAATATGTAACGAGTTTTAACATTTCCGCATTCCGCATTCGTGTTCACCGCGACTGTACCTACGGAAGAAATTGAACAACTTTTGACACTGCATTAGGGAAAATTCGCATTTCTTTAACAAAGCGAGATGTCTGTAAAAAATGTTTTGACAAGGTATAAGCCAGAGGTATTGTAATATATTTTGATGGTAAGTGACTTTCGTCTGTGCAATCTGCAATACTAGAGCTTTGAAATTTTAAAAAGTGGCAGTCATAATGAAGACTTATTTAACTGGGAATTTTAGAAATAGACATGAATTCTGCACAATAATTATTGATTATTTTACAGAAACCGACTTTTTTTCTTTCTTTCATAAATAAATATTGGTGGACATTACACATAACACCATCTAGCCGCAAACTAAGTAAAGCTTGTACTATGGGGGCCAGTTAGCTGATATAGAAGTAATACTTATTTATTTTTTAATACATTTTTGTAATGCATAGAAAACACCCAGGCACAGTACAAATATTTGTATTCATCACATAAACATTATTTGCACTGAGTGGGGATCGAACCCACGACTTCGCAGGCAGACTTACTACCCAACTAAGACACCAGTCTCGCCAATTTAACACAAAAAATTATATTTAAAATTAAATTCAGACACTCGTAACGTCCACATTTCAGAGTCAGTCCATATAATTTTTATCGAAATCAGTGATCCGTTTTTGCAATAACATCAAGAAATTTAAATTTGCTTACTTCGAAAACGTATTTGTACCTACTGCCTGGCTGTTTCATTGGAACATTGCCTATAATGAATTTACCAAAAAAAAAAGTTTGTCCAGTCTAAGTCCAGAAATTTTCAACTGAAGTCAGTTTTTGTTTTCCGGAGTTGATCCAAAAAATCATTATTGGCCTTATCTCGAATGTTTCTACATATCTCGATTTTTCTAATAGTTTAATGTAAACGACATTAAACTATTAGAAACTGCTGTTCTTATATAGATATGGACTGACTAGGTAACTTTCAAAACCAGATTCAATGAATTCTTAATATCTAAGTCATATTATTCCCTGAATGATTTTTTAACAGACCGGAATATTTGATTTGAACATGAAGTTGTTGCAAGATTGACATGTCTCGTGAGGGATAAATTATCTTTTGTTTTAAGATTTTGATGACTTATAATATCATTTTGATTATGATATTACAAACATTTTCTGACTTTTCAATTTGGTTTTCCAGACATAACAGTGTTTAATAATTTTATTATTTCTGTATTACGAGTAAATATATTTTTAATTGTATTACCTAATTCTTAATTTCGAATTTAATGTCTCTGTCAAATTATTACTCATATACATATTTTATTATTATATCCTATTAGACTACAAAAACATTAACAGCTTGCATGCTGACAAAGCGTGAACTGGAGATCCCTATTTATTACCATCTTTGTATCATCTATTGGTAACCCAGGACCACAAGCTAAATTAATGATTTGATTGATTGATTTGATTGAGATATAATATAGGCACGTAATCCCTGAGATATATTATGTACCATGGGCGAAGCCGGGACGGACCGCTAGTTTATAATGATATAATATTATAAGACCTCGTACAGCATTATTATGTTTTACTTCAATTACTTACGGCGAGGTACGGCATCTGTCAACAGGGATGAGATGTGGTGCAATTCATGAGATTTATGGCTACTTCATCTAATTAATATTAAGGAATTATTTAGGTCAGCTATGTTTATTTAACAAAGGAGCCTGTTTAAGCAATCAATTCATATATCTTTATTGCATGAAATTATCATGTTTTTTTTCTATCGGATTGATCGGATTTCGCAAAAGTGACGTCGTTTCATGGTGGACGTTCTAAAGATTCGAGTGAAGAGATATTGAAGTGAAAACTTCTTTTGTCGCGCCTAGACCGATTTTTCGTGGGCTGTGAATTGAATTTTAGTGTCACGCTCGGGTATGATAAGTATTTCTTATTTTAGTTTTCACTTCTGCCGTGCGGTCTTAAGGGCATACATTTTTTTTAATGATTGTTCTACTTTTGGTCATCGAGACACATGTTTGTGATTCTGTGCCTGCTAAACGCCAAATGACTCAAACGTTTGTATTAGGAACGTCTAGGCTGTGAAATACGTTATCTGATTGAGTTCATTCTGATGGTTACAATCGTGAAATTTTTAATCGGGGACAAAACAGTTAATTAATTTAATTCTTACAGTTTATTTCTTACCTAGAGGTAAATACGTTCCGTCGTAGCTTGCATCGCCATTTAACATTAGGCGAAATGGTGAATGCATGGTGAAGTGCAAAGGCAAAATCAATATTCCAATTTAAATAACAATGCGACAATGGCAACCTTGCGGACATGACATTTCTTTTTCATTTTTATGACATAATAATGTAATATTTAGAAATTAATTGTTTTATATAATTGTATACGAATGACAACACCCTTTTACAGCCGCATTTTACAGACAAGGCCATTTTACAGCCGCTTTAATAAAATGTGATTTCACTAATTTAATTTTGATTTGATTGTAATGATATTTAAAAATTCAATGTTTCACTGCTTAGATTTTTTTTTTATAAATTGTTGACGTTACCAAGTGTATCTTAGATGCCTAAGGTTCGAAATAAATGAATTGAATAGAAAAAGTGCAAACCTATCAATTTTGTAACAACTACACTACTATACTATTTTTATATTTTATTGTACTAGTTTTCATAGTAAATGGTAAATACACTGGGAGTATTTTAAGGCATTATGATATTGTAAACTGCAGTACATGACTACTGTCGTAACTGAGTCAGTAGTGACAGTAAAAATATTAAGAACTCAGTGAGCAGAATAACACTACACATTAATAAGTGTGTTTTGTGGCTTTTTTATGGCTGTTGGAGGTAGGAATATTTGCATTTTAGTAAATTACGGCTTGCCAGAATTTCTTTAAGAAGGATACTCCTTGGATAAGTGCTTTTGTCAAGAATTACTGCCGAACGTGCGCCGAAGGATTACTGCCGCCTCGCTATCTGTATGCACTAAAGTTGACAGTTTTTTTTTAACTTTAATTGGTGTGCACTTCCACCATCATCTCGCCTGATATTAAGCGACGATGCGGTCTACGATGAAGCGTGTTGACCTAAAAGAAACCGATTTACTCACGATTTGAAGAAAGATTACAACTATCGGGAAAAATCCACTCAGGCAACTCATTACACAGTCCAGACGTTCTTATCACAAAAGTAGAGTCAAACCTCTTTTTTCGTGTCTTTGGAACATTAACCATGAAACGATGTCGCTTTCTCGAGTTACGAGCAGTTCGATAGAAATAATGATCAGTGTACGCCACGTCTTTTAGTTTGGACTCAATCCCGATGTAGAACGCAACCGTAGCTGTGGTTTGTGATAATGGCGGTCCCGCGGGTAAGCTCCCGTTGCCCCTCGAGACTGCATTTGACGTCACTGGGTTGCCACTAGTGTTACTAAACTGTACTGGTATATCTACTTTGACAATAAAATTAGCATCTGGCCGCAACCTCATCGACATAGAATTAAAAATAAGATAAGAATAAGATAAGAGGGGATATACTGGAGCCGACATACCGCGTACTCTCCCGAACACTCTCTTTTTAGTTTATACTCAAGAAGAGAAAGAGACCCTAACCAGCCAGGGTTACGGGGGAGGTGTGGGGTCCCGCATCCTTACTATCCATGAGGCTCAGGGACTGACGTCCGAGTCAGTAATCGTCATCAAGACGAAAGCTGGGTTGAAGCTGCATGAGAGTGTCCCGCATGCGGTTGTCGCACTCTCTCGGCATACTGGGACCTTCATCTATTATACCGATGACATCGAGCATGATATGATAAGTCGCTTTGTGATGCATGCGTCGGTTGCGCCACCTAGTGCCATCAGGGACTATAACTCCCAGATGGCAATAAAAGATCGTAACGTGGCGGTGATGGGGGCTCTGGGCCGAGAGAAGTTTTCTAAAGAAGGGAATTGTGTAACCTGAGTTCGTAATTATTCTTGCCTAAGAGCATTGTAAAAGCACTGTTATAAGATAATGTATAAGATAACATAATAAGACAATTATATGTAATATTAAAAAAGGCATGGACCTTGGAGTCCGTGGAGGTCATTTATAACAATAAAAAAAAAAAAAAAAGAATTAAAAATAAAATCGGCAAAATGCAAGTTGGACTCGTGTACCGGTTTCCCTACAGGCCTGTAGGTTGAAGTAAAAACTATGGCATGTTTAAGTTTAAAATTATTAAAAATGTTTTTGTTACGTAACTTGAAAAAGTAAAAAAAAACTTTTCTTTTTGCTTTTCCCAATTTTTTCTTTATCTGTGGGATTAGATGTGGCATTGTACCCAATTTCTAGATTTTGAATTCACGGGAAATACCCAGGTTTCGATTCCCTTGTGAGTGTCGAAAATTGCTACATAAACAGTATTTTAATATATATATCTCGGTTTGCTCTTATTTTTTACAGTTTTTTAATTAGCGTCTTTTAATTAGTTCTTTTAGGTACTGAATGTTCCACCAAGCGTATGCTTGGTGTCAAAAACTTAGGCTCCGTGATTGACAAAATTCCAATCAAAACTGTCCATAAAACTGGAAGCATGCCTACGTTGAATGTCCAGGGTAATATTTTGGGCCAGATAAAAAACCAGATACACTGAATATTTTAATAACAAGAATGTCTATTTTAAAATTCTAATTTGAATATTCATCCACAGATGTTCCAAAAAGGTCGACCTCGTTTTTGTAATACGAGTACTGACGGATTTTTGTTATCTCTCTGCTGTTTTTTTTTAAGTTTTTCGGCTTCGCGACGTAGGCAACACCGGTTGCCATTTACGGCATCTGGGTCAGCTGTGAAAATGCGGAATAGAAGAAAAAGCAGCAACGAAAGAAACGGTAGCGACGAGACGTTTACCAGATGCAAATAGAACTGTCAAAAATATTTCTAAATTTCAACAAGTGTGGCGCCAATGTTTCATTTTGTGAAATATTTGTAAGGTAATAAATCATTAATACGAAATAATAATTTCTACCAACAGCGATTATTATCTATATTAACTACTTTTTTATATATTTGTAGTGGTAGGACTCTTAGTAGAGTCCGCCTGGGGAAGTACCACACCTTTGCCAAATATTCTACCGCCAAGCAGTAATGTGCAAACATTACTGTGTTCCGGTTTGAAGGGCAATGATTCCAGAGAAATTACAGGGCTTAGAGACATAATATCTTAGATCTCTGGGTGACGAGCGCAGTGCCGTGCTAGGTAATGATTTGGACTATCATGTTCAAATAGCTGCGTGTTACTGTGCTGTTATGTGGCAGGCATGTTGCTTACCATCAGGCACATGACCTGCTCATCTTGTCACTCTATGGTATAAAAAAAAAATATCACTCTCTTTGTAGTTAGGTAAATTACGGTAAGTACGGTAATTAGGTTACTATAAAGTAAAACTGTATTTGACAAATATATATATACTAGCAGAGCCCCGCGGTGTTACCCGCGTAGTTCCCGTTCCCGTTGTTTTTTCGGAATAAAAAGTAGCCTATGTGTTCTTCCAGACTATAATCTATCCGTGTTCCAAATTTCAGCCGGATCCGTTCATCCGTTAGGACGAGATTAAGCAACAAACATCCAAACATCCATACATTCACATTTATAAGATTAGCAGGATGCGTCTTGAAAACACCTCATTTTATTCGTATCCAATGTAAGATTATTTGTGTCCAAGGTAAAGTGCAAATCAGCAGCAAGCTATGCTGAGCTAAATGCGAGTTCGTAATATTTAAATTTCTCGTATGTCAGCAAGGTTGAGCTTAACGATTTTAAAACACCCGTCTTCTTGTTTATCTCAGAAACGGTTGATCTTTCTTCGTACAAATAAAATAAACAAACATTTCACACACAACACCATCTGACCCCAAACTAAGCAAAGCTGCGGCCAGATAGCGGATATTTTAAAGTTACTTTGCTCCGGTCATAGATATTTTTTAGTTGATATTATGCTATATCTATTATACTTATTTAACCACTTGGTAAAATATATATTATACGAGTATGATTTACGTTGAAAATAATGGTATAAAAATATTCTAGTTGGCAGGTATCTAATCTCCTAGCATTACCAGCGTTCTCAGAACTGAATCTAGAAATTGAAACTTGAATTAGAATCAAAGACATTCACAGAATTTACATTATTTACAGACTTGAAATGCTGGATTATTTTAGCTAAATTACATTTATTCGTTCATTTTCCAAGTGGTGATATCGCTTCAATAACTCTAATAAGTCGAATGTTATTGTATCCCTTAGATAAAGGGTAAAATAATATTCGACTTCGCAAAATTTGAAATTAAATTGAGAGCACTGTTAAGTAAATATATTTCGAAGGTTGCCTAAAACACGATCGTAGAGTACAGATTCAATAAATATTTGCATCAATATAATCATCAGCCTCTTTGGCTCCTAATAATAGCTAAGTAAGAAACTTGGCGTAACAGGAACTACTTAACTATGTTATTAGTAGTACCTGTCAGATTATATACAATTATAGAGTGCTCTAAATTTTAAGATTTTATACAAGTAACAATAGACTGCAGAGATACTAAAATAGAAAATATCCAAAAAGACTCTTATACTCCTTCTATACATATATACGATACTTATTTACTAGTTACATATTGTATGGTTGCACTCAATTTTATGTGGGTACAATTCGTTTCACAGTTTTTTTAATTAACATAGTAGGTAGGTAGAAGAATCTTTGGTGAAGTAATCGAGTAAGTTACGAGGTATATGAAAGTAAATATTAGTTTTGGGTCATATTTCAAAAACAGCCTCAGCGATTTAGATAAAATTCATATGGAACCTCTGAACTATGATCTAGCAAACAAAAAAAACAACCATCAAAATTAATTCACAATGAGGGAGTTTCCGACGAGACAAAAATAGTTCCAACGGACGCACTAGATGGCGATTGTTCGAGATGCAGATAGATCTGTCTCTACCATATACTCTCAACAGTGTAATCCCTTTAGAGACCCTACCCGTTTTCAGGGAAAAAGTATAGTGTAAAAAGTGTCTTTTTAAATTTTAAAATATTGGGAATAAAAATAGCTAATTAGGTTGATAATGTAATAAATAACCGTTACTGATCACAATCCCTTTTCAGTAAAAATCTTTAGAACTCCCGAGGCAATAGACACCAACTAAGCCAAAGTAGAAGGAAAATTCAAAGATATAAATAGCAACACTGATACGACAATATTTTATCCACAGACTAAGTAGAGAGATACTCTCGCGGCTGAAGGATTAGTATCCATAGCCAAGAATAAATTAAAAAAATATATACTTTGTCTTTCATCAGGTTTACGAATTTGTTTTGAAATTTTGATGTTTTGATATAGTTTTCATTCGAATAAAATGCGGACATGGATAAAGTAGTTTATTACTTATTACTAGAAGTCGTGCTTTCGTAAATTGAATGAATTGAGTCCCATTATGCCTACCGCTTTTGACAACAAACCAAAAGACCTACAAGCGCCTCCTATTATCGTTTTATTAAACCATATCTTTTTGTCTCGTCGGAAAACGGCTCATTGGCGTAGCTATTGCGTGACATACATACAAAAAAACACACAACGGAATCGAGAACCTTATATTTCGGAACCTTAGAAGTCGGTTATACTTACTCAGAGGTAGGGTTCGACGCTATGACGACACGTTTGTGAAATAATACGGTCTCACTAGCCAATCGTGGCACACAGGGATAGTTTTAAATTACAGGGCATAGAGATTCAACATTTTATATCTCTGGGGAGTAGCGCAATGCAGCTAATGAACTCTTCAGGTTCCAAAAGCTAAGCTAAGCTAAAGTTATCCACTGAAGCATTTAATGTGCGCGACACTCCTGCCTTGCTTGCATCGACCGTTTCATATCTCTGGGAAATAGCGTAGAGCAGCTAATGGACTCTTCATGTTCCAATAGCTAAACTACATAAGCTAAAGTAGTTTATCCATTGAAGCATTTAATGTGCGCGACACTCCTGCCTTGCTTGCATCGACCGTTTTATATCTCTGTGGAATAGCGCAGAGCAGCTAATGGACTCTTCATGTTCCAAAAGCTAAGCTACATAAGCTAAAGTAGTTTATCCACTGAAGCATTTAATGTGCGCGACACTCCTGCCTTGCTTGCATCGACCGTTTGATATCTCTGGGGAATAGCGTAGAGCAGCTAATGGACTCTTCATGTTCCAAAAGCTAAGCTACATAAGCTAAAGTAGTTTATCCACTGAAGCATTTAATGTACGCGACACTCCTGCCTTGCTTGCATCGACCGTTCGCGACAAAATCCTAGTCCGAGCAAAAATAAATATAACAGAACCTTACTAATCAATAATTGTTGAGTAAAGATAAAAAGATATTTCGTAAAATAACCCATTTATGAAAAAGTACACCTAGACTTCAAACAAAGAGGATGTTCCCAATTCGGTTGTTTTTTGTAGTATGTATGTTATGCGACAGCTCCGCTAATCGAGAATAAATTTTGGTGATATTTTTTTTGTTTCATGGATCTGCGGCCCGGGGGTCTACCGCCTAACGAAAAACGCTTTGACGCTTTGACGCTATGATATTGCTGTCTCTTTTCTTCTCGCTTGAAATGAAAGAGACGGCAATGTCAAAGCGTCAAAGCGTTTTTCGTTAGGCAGTAGGCCCCCCCCCTTCTGGCTTTGCTCGGATAATAACCTAGATACCAACTGCAGCGCCATCTGACGGGCTGATTTATGAATCTAAAGCATCGAGGACCCTACCCAAACGCATACAGAAAAATTCATTCAAACCGGTTCAGCCACTTACAACGAAAAGTGGCATTGATTTTTATATATATAGATTATTATAAAATGTACATTGAACCACCTATACATTTGATGTAAATGATTCATTGGTGGATCCATATAAATTTTATCGAAATCGGTTTAGCGGTTTTTGAAATATCAACACATGCTTAAATTTTATTTACCTCTAGGACAAGGTGTGATTTCACAAAAATTATAAAATTTAGTCAAATGTAAATTTTTGTTTTATTGGAGAATATTAAAACATTTTCAGTAAGTAGTAAGTACTAGTAATATGATCTATGTAACCTGTATTTAACGTAAAACTTATTGAAGTCGTTCGGTTACTTATAGTCACTCGGACGTTTGAGTGGGTAAGTTAAGTAACTGTGGACTCAGTCCAAAAAAAAAAATCATCAGCTGTAACATCGATGTATTTAGCGACGCGCTGTGTTGCAAAAGCTGACTGAAGGTCAAATTGATATCTTTCAGTCCATATTAAATCAGAATATGTAATATGAACTGAAAGAAAAAAATAAAACATTCTATACTAAATTTATTATTATTATGTTTTGTTATTTAATTTGCTTTTAATTTAGTGTAAGGATGTCACTTTTGTTGAAGTGTGTTTGATTTTACTCTTTATTTCTTTTACTTGTTTTGTTTTTTATTTTTAAATGTTATTTTTTATTTTGTCAAAAATTAAGGCATTAAGGTAGAGATCGCTCTAAGCGATAATGCCGCCAATTAGAATGCTAAGTTAATTTGTATGTTTTTTATATTAAGTTTTTTTGTCTAGTGTTTTAATAAAGAGTTGTTGTATTGTATTGTATTGTATACTGATCCGACTTTGCACAAAAATTCGACAAATTTTAACCTTTGTAAAACGTATGAAAATGGCTGTTAGTATTCAGATGATGAAATCTTTTAGGTAAAAATAGTAGTGATGTAATATTTAGGTTATCACATTTCAAATGTTTTCATTCCCAGTCAAAGGGACAATTTACCTTTCTCAATAAAATTTAATCACCCTTATTTGTAGGCAAATGGCATTACAAAATCATACTTTATTGCTTTTAACGTGGGTAAGGCGATAAATCTCATGATCTTTCACAAACCAGGCTGAAGCCCAGTATTCAGTATAACCAAATTTTAACAGAAGAAGGATACAAATATCGCTTTTCCATAGTGTCAGAAAGGGATAAAAAGCCTGACACGGAATTTCGACATAAATAATTCAGACAGGGATTTATTTGGGACATATTTCAGGGCGAGTATAGAAATTTCTGTTCCATTAGTCAATTTTGTTACAAAAATTGGGAATATGAAGTCGGGTATTCATTTTCGAGGGCACGTTTTAATAAATTTATCTTTCTTTCTATTTATTTTTTATTCGGAATAAGTTTGGACTTGGCTGCCTACTCAAAGAACGAGTGTATCTAAAAGCTTTGCCTAGGTTCACATTCGATTTGCAGATGTCGGCATCACTTTTTTGTATTGGAAAAATAAACTTGCGATTTGAGGATCCATAACAGCTGGGTTCTACTCTATTTTTATATTACTCCCGAAACATATTCCACTATATTTCTGTTCTTATATACTAAGTGGATCAAACAGTTTCGCTAGAATTTTCGGAACACCATATAATAATATTATTATTGACTGGCCTCGTGGCTTAATGGGTAGTAGCTCTGCCTGCGAAACCGTGGGTCGTGGGTTCGATTCTCACCCAGTGCAAATATTTGTGTGATGAATTCAAATGTTTGCACTGTTTCTGGGTGTTTCTATGTATAATAAGTATGTATTTAAAAGTATATAAGTATTTTATCAGCTATCTGGCCACCATAGCACAAGCTTTGCTTAGTTTGGGGTCAGATGGTGTTGTGTGTGAATTGTCCACCAATATTTATTTATAATTATTTATTTATTATGCAAACATTACTTTGTTACGGCTTGATGGATGATATAGATATAGAAAGAGCAAAAAAATAAACCACATTAAACGTTCGGGTAACGCTGTGCACCGGTAGGCAATGATTTTTACTCTTCATGTTCAAATAGCAGCTATTATGAGCAGCTATGCATTACTTGCCATCTGGCATATCTCGTGGCCGTCCCGTCATTCTTGTGAATATAATTAACGAAATCAACCATGAATTGTGAACATTTGCGAAAGACATAATATTTTCTCTCATACTTGTTGTGTCAATGGGAGATAACTTGTTCTTCCTGATACTGAGAGATGAATGTCTCTCACTCATTTAAACTGTTGCATCAGTGAGAAATAACGTTCTCTCGCTCACATATACTGCTGTATTAGTGACAGATAAAGCTCTCACGATCGCACAAACAGTTATGTCAGTGAACGTGAATTACGTTCTCTCGCTCATAAACACTATTGTAACAGTGAAAGATTACATTTTCACGTTCATATGCACTGTTGTGTCGGTAAGAGGTTACGTTCTCTCGCTCATACATACTGTTGTGCTAGTGAGATTTACGTTCTCTCGTTGAACACACTGTGACATTGAAAGTAAACGTTATCTGACCCATACAGTCAAAGATTACGTTCCCTCGCTCATAAACACTGTTGTGGCAAAAAGAGATTACATTCTATCGTTCATGTAGACTCTTGTGTTGATAAGAGACGTTCTCTCGCTTTTGTTTAAGTAAGAGTTTACGTTCCCATGCTCATACACACTGCTGTTTAAGTGAGAGATTACGTTCCCATGCTCATACACACTGCTATTTAAGTGAAAGATTACGTTACCATGCTCATACACACTGCTGTTTAAGTGAGAGAGTATGTTCCCATGCTCATACAGACTGATGTGTAAGTGAGAGATATTTCTACGATCGTACACACTGTTGTTTAAATGAGAGATTACGTTCCCACGCTAATACATACTGTTGTTTAAGTGAGAAATTACGTTCCCACGCTAATACACAATGTTGTTTAAGTGAGAAATTACATTCCCACGCTAATACACACTGTTGTTTAAGTGAGAAATTACGTTCCCACGCTAATACACAATGTTGTTTAAGTGAGAAATTACGTTCCCACGCTAATACACAATGTTGTTTAAGTGAGAAATTACATTCCCACGCTAATACACACTGTTGTTTAAGTGAGAGATTACGTTCCCACGATCGTACATACTGTAGTTTAAGTGAGAGATTCCGTACCCACGCTCATACACAATGTTGCGTCAGTAGGAGTTCTTTTGAAATAAAAAGATAAAGTATTATCGTATCGTAGGCAAATCCACGGATTTAACGTACATTTTAACAGATATTTTAAGGTGCGGAGTGAGAACTTGGAATGTACTTAGCTGCAATGCGACCCCTATTGGTCGATGTTTGGTGTTGTTCAGAGGAACAACACCAAACTTATCTGAATGTTAAACCACTTAGACAACGAGTACGAGTCAGACTTTGTATGGCTTCCTGAGAGTTTACTATAGCGGGTCGGTTTAAAGTTAAGGATACTATGTAAGTAATGCTAAACTTAACGAACATAACACATGCTAATCTATTTTGGGATAAGTGATAACTGATATTCGAATTTGAAAAGTTTGTGTGTTAGATTTCGAAAAAGCTGCTATATTGAGTCTTCGATAAAATATTGAAGTTTATTTACAAGGATGCCATTTTCATTTGGGACATATTGTATACAGGTTTATGTACAGGCGGCTGATAATGATGATGATGATATACAGGTTGTTATTATTATTGGATTATTTTTTCCATAATTATTTTTCTAATGTAACACATATTCAAGGGCCCTGCGTAGTGAAACAAAAACGATTTTGTTCTATCACTTACCGCGCGGCACGCTCGCTTCGCTCGCTCGGCTCGTTCTTTGTTGGTCATTATTCTAACCTAACCGATTCGCAATTAAATTTTTTGCAAATCTTTTTTTTTTTTTTTTTATATAAAGAGTGACGAGACGAGCAGGACATGTGCCTGATGGTGAGCAAAATGCCTGCCACATAACAGCACAGTGACACGCAGCTATTGGAACATGATGAGCTGAGTCCAAATCATTACCTAGCACCGCACTGCGCTCGTCACCCAGAGATCTAAGTTGTTATATCTCTAAGCCCTGTAATTTCTCTGGAAACATTGTCCTTCAAACCGGAACACAGTAATGTTTGCACATTAAATCTGTTTGTAGATTTAAGTTGCTATAAAATTGCATGCAAAATTAGTTTATTTTTTATCGTAACATAAATGTACGAAAAGGGAACTGTTACACAGACGAAACGATTCGTCTAAAAGTTGTCTTTCCTAGTGAAGGATTTGGCAAATGATAAGTGCACTTAACGTATTGTGTCATTATAATAATAAGCTTAACAATAATTCTACTAAATAAAACGTTGTCATACAAAATTTTGACAATCGATAGTTGTCAAAGTGAAAAATAGGCGAACCGTTGGTTGGCAAGTGATATTCGGCCAAATAATTCTAATTTATATATATAATATTCTAATTTTACCGCCGTTGGCAAAAAATATTTCTCTGACACAATTATCTACTACTGGTCATATCTACCAATTTCTGAATGTCAATTCTGTATTATATCGTCGTAATTGATACTACACTAGTATTTCATAGTACTATTATAATATATAGACTTCCTCGCTGATTTCGGCTTCGGCGACTATAACCTGCTTTTAAGTGTTGCGACGACGACGCCTATTATCAACTACTAGCGGCCCGTTCCGGCTCTTCGCTCGGATAATAACCTAGATACCAACTGCAGCGCCATCTGCCGGGCTGGTTTGTGAATCTAAACCATTCATGGCAACCCTAAACTTTAATAGTAAAAAGAAATGTTTTTTTTTATAAAACAATTTTAGATTTGCCATAAGCTCCGGGAAATTTAAATCGAAATATAGTGAAAAACATTTACAAAAAAGACGATAATTGATCAGTTATCGAGCGGGTCGAAAAATGATTAAATTACTAAAATGCCTATTAAAAAATAGGAGTTGGTGATAAAAAGGTAAAAATTTAGGGTTGTATGTATTTTTTAACGCCATATTATACAAAAATAAAAACAAAAAAATTGACCAAAAATTAAAAAAATATTTAGGGGTGAACCCTTACCACTTAGGGGTATGAAAAATAGATAGTAGCCGAATCTTATACCTACTGAATATGCATATAAAATTTTGGTAAAAATCAGTAAAGCCGTTTCGGAGGAGTTAAGGTAACTAACATTGTGACACGAGAATTTTATATGTAAGATGTAATACTAGTGTAGAAATTCATAAAAGCTATCTCCCAGCCTATGTTAAGTGGATTTCCCACGTCGTTGTAAATAAAGTGCCTCGTAGTCCCGAATATCGAGTAGATGCATAAAACCGCTCTATATTGTGGCTCCACAATACTGCTATAGCCAGCCGACGCGGCTATAAACGGCTCCACACGTTTGTCAATAAATACAGCTGTTACGGCTCGATACAGCCAGTTAATGTTTTATAGGTTTCCAGGTGAATTGACGGTTCATATTTTATGGTTTAGTGTTATGTGCTACTATTCCCAATTTACATATATCATGTCAGTAATAGAGATACTATTAAAGGTTTGTGCGGTGAGCTACGTGAGTTGTGCATTTTGATACGCGATATATTACACTGGGCTTTTATTACGCAGGAAAAACTTACATAGTTGAAAGGAAAAATTACAGGTGTAGTTTCCAGAGAAATTACAGGGCTTAGAGACATAATATCTTAGATCTCTGGGTGACGAGCGCAGTGCAGTGCTATTGGACTATCATGTTCCAATAGCTGCGTGTTACTGTGCTGTTATGTGGTAGGCATGTTGCTTACCATCAGGCACATGACCTGCTCGTCTCGTCACTCTATGCTTTAAAAAAAAAAAGGAGTATTTTGAACAAACTATGTAGTACTCGTAGCGTCCCGCGGTTTTTGCTCGGGTAGTTCCCATTGTTTTCTCGGGATAAAAATTAGCCTATGGTTTATTCCAGATTGTCTGTATCTATGCATAAAATTTAATGTAGATTCCTTAAATAGTTTTGACTGAAATGTAACAAACGTTCACTTTCGCGTTTAATAGGTTTGTTTGTGTTTTGTGGTGAGCGACATGGTTTGTTCATATTAAAATGCGATTTTATTATACTGGGATATTTCGAGTACCTATTACGCAGCAAAAATTAACATAACATAACATGGTGTTGTGTGTGAATTGTCCACCAATATTTATTTATTTATTATTAACAAACTACTTAGTAGCGTCCCGCGGTTTTACTCGTGTCGTAAAATTTGCCTGTGTGTTATTCCAGACTTTTCATTATATCTAAAAGATTAAGTAGGTACAAATATTTCACCCAAATCCATTAAGTAGTTTTTTGCATCAAATATCGACAAATATCCATAAATACAAATAAACTTTCGCGTTTATAATATTAGTAAGATTTTCACTAAAGAACGATGTTTGCGCTCGCGTTTCAAACTACCAAATATTTTCCCAAGGCGAATTGTCGTACACAGCTGTCTGGGAACTGCCTGTTAGGAATTGTAGCGATCTAAGACGAACGGAGTCTTTGTAGAGACTGCCTGGGTAAGTACCACACCTTTACTAGTAGGTACATAGTTATACTACCATTAAGCAGTAAGTATAGGTATTCCAAGTATTAGCATGTATGATTATTGATATGTATGTTTATGTTGTGATACCTTCAGTCAAACTGTACCCTAACCCCGTCTATTTCTATCTCATGTTTCTCTCCATCCTTCGGTTGCCTGGAAGAGATCGCTTTTTGCGATATGGTCGCCACTTGATTCACTAGTTCTGGGTTAATCTTGGTATCTTTGTTTTTTTTAAAGTTTTATATTGTGGACAATAAAGAGTTTCTATCTATCTATCTAATGTGGCAACGTTACTGTGTTTCGGTTTGAAAGCTTATGAATTTCCAAAAAAGCATACAGGTCATACAGGTAAATCACCAACTTAAAAATTTCGGGCTGATAAAGTTTCGATGTTTGGCTGTTCGTTGCTCAATCTCTATGTTTCCTCAATCAGTGTGAATCCATCACGTTTATATTGGAATACTAAATTGTCTGAAAAAATCTGAAAAAACATGCTACTTTTTATAATGAAAACAATAAGGTAATGAGAACTGTGTGGGTAAAAGTACTAACTGGTATTCAATAAAAAGTTGCTATTCACTCTAACCCTGAAAATACTTACTTAAGTAATGACTAAACCTCTATAATTAATGGGAGGAACTAAGATGGAGGCTTTATAGCATCGTTTTAAATTAACAACACCACAATATCTCGATTCTATAGTCTTTATCGTCGACAGTTAGGGTTTTATTACTCATTTCGTATTTGCTCTTTCCAACTAAAAGCGGTGAAACATGAAATGCAAGCGGAAACTTATGCTGAACGCTGCGCCATTTGCATTTCCCCCTCCCTATAAAGTTTGCTTAACCCCACAATTTGTACATTTAAATTCCTTCCAAGTTACACTGTTACCGTTTTAAATGAGTAAACATTTATCAGTGCAGTTAAACTTCGAAACACTACTGGAAGTCTAATGGCGGCGTGTGAAAAATGTTAGTACACTCTTATTGCCAACTCTACGGAAATGTTGGTATGTCTTTTGAAGTAGTTTGGTAAAGGTGGAATCTTTTCTCGTTAAGATAAATAGAAGTTTGTTTTTGACGTGATAACGTCTTATAATTCGGTGAAGCCGGCTGCACGCCCGCAAAACATGACGTCATGTAACATTACCGTTACCGTTAGTTCGTTGTGCGTGCCATGCGGACGAAGCTGAGCGCTGAGAGCGCCACCCACCGAGTCGAGCGGTATCACTACTCGCGCTATCAGCGTACTGATTTCTTAAGACGTTGTCACGTTTAACTATCGTCAGTAAACCGACTTTACAGACAATCATTTTTCCTTATCTACGGTCTTGTTTATTTCACGATTAAGACGTCACATGGCTTAGCCTACGGCTGGTTTAGTCGAGAGAACGGCAACCGCCGATCCGGAGCCTCTGTTTAGAATCGCATGCACACCACTATCTTTTCGAAGTTATGTGAGTTATGCCGCTATCTAATGGCGAAGTTAATGTAATGAAACCGACAAAATTCACCTATCGGGCCTAAGACTAAGCTTCTTTAAACAAAACATAAATCTCTCTCTCATAACTCTCTTCCTGGTCATATACCTCGCATAGTGGTGGGGTCAGCCTTCCTACTTTTACTTCTCCACTTCGCTCTATCTATGACATCGCTATCGGACAGCTCTCATTCCTTCATGGTCTTTGCGCTATACAGTGTTCCATCTGGTTTTGAGTCGGCCTTTGAATCTTCCACCACGGACGGACAATTGCAGCGTCAAGTTTACTACGTAGTCGGGTGACCTACAAGTCTATACCATCTACCATCTCTCTCAGCCTACTCTCCTGCATCTTGTCAGCCATGTCGCGCTCACTCAAGCTACTTTGCACGAAATACAATAAATAATACTTTTTTATAGAATATGAATTGAAGCAACATGCCCATAACAGCACATACACACGCAGCTATTGGAACATGACGAGTCCAAATCATTACCTAGCATTACACAGCGCTCATCACCTAGAAGCCTAAGATTTTGATGACCCGAAGATTTCTTCCATTTCGTAAATTAATTAACTCCTTGGGTAAACGTGGCGCTTGAGTTCAATTCACAGCCCATGGAAAATCTGAATGTGGTGCGCCGAAAAAAGATTTCACTTCAATAGAATGTTCACTTCAATAATTTTAGTACTCACCAGAGCGCTTGGAGTGGTGTCCATACAGCCTGGTGAGGTCCAGCGCATGCGCAGAGTCGAGCGGCGCACAGCACACCGCCGCTAGCGCCACGCAGGCCGCCACTCGCCACCGAGACATCTGAAGACAACATTATAAATAACTTTAATTTAAAAAACCCGACTGCCTAAAATCAACAGGTAAAAGAACATTGTATACCTATCTAAGGGCACTTGGCTGATTGAGAGGAATCTAACGATATCTTAATTGTCAAAATCCATCCAGCCGTTTGGAAGATACGTGGGCATATGGTGTTGCACGCAATAGGCACTTTGATTAAATTTGTATGTTGTTATCCATTTGAATTGTTATAACAATAATTAATTTTGTGTGTTTGGTATTGAAACCTCCACCTATGACTGTTGTAATTAATTAACTCTCCATTGATTTATTGACTGTATCATATTATTCATTAGAACTATCAGAATTATGTAAATATGTGACGTGTAACCCCTGGTTATTATTAAATGAGTATATGAGTATAAAGAAATTTACAAACATACAAGATACGCGCGAGAAACAAAACCCTTATTTCAGTCGGATAATAAGTGTTGCCATTCAGCGCGGTAATGCCGCCAGCATGTTTGGAACGTTTCCGTTTGGACTTGATCGTCTTAATAATTTAATTGCAGCCCACGGTTCGAGAGGTTTTACCCGCGTATTTCCCGATCCAGTTATCTTTTCGGGATGAAAAGGAGCCGACGTGTTTATCCTGACTATAATCTAACTGTGTTTCAAAATTTAACTTGATCTGTTCACGCGTTACGCATTGATTGATTGATCGATGAACAAAATATCCAAACATTGACATTTCTAGTATTAGTAGGGTAGACCTCCATAGGCCGATCATTCAGTTGTGCTTTGTGTAAGCGGTTAGGGATGTAGCGTAGTGTAGTTTTCATTGTTTATTATAGACTAAGAGCCCACGAGGGCCAGACCTTCGTTGTTTTATAAAGGCTGAAAGTTCACCTGTGCATGTCCCCTATACAAGTAAGAACGACCAGGGACTATATAGTTTGGGTTGTGGTTACTTGGGCAGGTAACCGGTAGTAAAGGTGTACTCGTATAAAATAGTACCTTACATTCGTTAACGTATAAAACTCAATTTTTTTATTTTTTGTTAAAGATAACTTCAGAAATCTCGTCATCCATTGCCAGACACTTATGACAGTTGCTACCCCCTGCCAGACATCCCTAAACTTTAATAAAGTATCATTATACTTTTGTTATAGTATAAAAGCTAAATTTTATATATGTTACTTGGGGACCTATGAAAATATGTTGCCTCAACAGCCGGACAGTTTTAATGGTTTTTACATCTTGCCAGACACATCGAAAGTCCGCTGTAAGTACGAGCGCGAGGTAACAACTGTTAGTCGACTGCGATATTTTACTGCGCATCATCTGTCTTTTAGTCATAGATCGTAGAACCCAAGATGGGCCCTCCCAAACTATCAATCATGCGTTTAATTTCATCTATTAGTTTTGTTAATAAAGCTTCTGCTCCTATAACAGTCACATAGCTGATATAATATACACATAGTTGTAATTAGTTTTAATAACATAGTGACATCGTTAAAGAGTGTACATGCATAGTGTATACAAACTGTCATTTTATCCAGTTTTATCGCGTATAAGAAATGCGTTTACGCGTAGTTCTTAGTCTTTTAGTGATACCAAATCTTTTTTTTTTTTTTAGAATAAAGAATGACGAGACGCTTATTAGTATCTTAAAATCGTAGAACGTCTGCTCAAGAAGCTAGCGGCATCGCTTTAGGCGAGATTTAAACGACGTCAAACGAAGCAAGGCTTTGAGCTCCAGTCACGTTTTCAGGTGCATGTTGGACATTGATGGGCCCATGCCATGTCTTAGATTTTTGAAGTGAAAACTTTTTTTTTCAGACAGATTTTTCGTGGGCTGTGAATTGAATTCGAGCGTCACGCTCGGGAATGATAAGAAATATTCGGATAAACTCGGGACCAGGGACAATGCCCATCTAGAAATGCGTCAGCATTCCACATTGGCCCTGCTCACGCATTTCTAGACGGCCATGCTACGCCCTCCGGTTTCAACCGTGTAGCTTCCAGAGTAAGCTTTTTTTTAAAATAAAGAGTGACGAGACGAGCAGGGCATGTGCCTGATGGTAAGCAACATGCCTGCCACATAACAGTACAGTGACACGCAGCTATTGCAACATGAAGAGTCCAAATCATTACCTAGCACCGCACTCCGCTCGTCACCCAGAGATCTAAGTTGTTATATCTCTAAGCCCTGTAATTTCTCTGAAAACATTACCCTTCAAACTGGAACACAGTAATGTTTGCACATTACTGCTTGGCGGTAGAATAACTGCCAAAGGTGTGGTACTTCCCCAGGCGAACTCTGCTAAGAGTCCTACCCACAGAAATCTAAATAATCCTTATTATTTAGATTTCTGTGGTCCTACCACTACAGCTATAAGTTTAGACTTCTATCAGCAGTTCCTATGAATCCTATGACTGCCAATTTTTTTACTATGTAGGTAGTCTTTAATTTGCCTGATATCACATTCACTAAATATACACCACGGACAGATATGTTGCCCCTACCGACTAAAACTTCCACGATATTCCAACTTTAACGTTTCAACTAACCTAACATAGGTTCTCTCTTCTATCTCACACTTTTTATTAAAAGCGGACAGTCTTAACAACTTTACGGTGGTATATACATGTGATGTATGATACTCGTAAAACCTCGGTAAGATAATAGTAATGCCGCAAGGGGCGACCAATTTCAATTTATACTAAAATAATGCCTAAAACAGCGGTGGCTGGTCCCTTGTATAAATTTTTCCACTTAAAGCCCTCCTCGTTAAGTGATGGGACCGTACTCGGCACTAGTTTATAGACCTCTCAGCATATTGAGTTGGGTTGGAGGCTAAAATTGGACTAGATCGTTCAGTGCTACTCTAGTTTCCAAGTTTTAGTATCATTGCTGGAGGTTTATTTTTGTATTTTTCGATTTCTACGAGCTAGTATTTGGAATTTGAAAAAAAAATGAAATTCTATTTTACATTTTCTTACTATACCATCCATCCAGGCTACCTTTTTGAACTGAAAACTTCTTTCGGCGCGCCAAAGATAGATTTTTCATGGGCTGTGAATTGAATTCTAGCGTCAAGCTCAGGAATTAGAAGAAATCTTCAGGTAAACTCGGGACCATGGCCATTGGCCATCTAGCAATGCGTCAACATATCTAAATGACCATACCCATGGCCACGCTCTCCGGTTTCACCCGCGTAGTTTCCAAAGTAAGCTATCAAATTCTGAGTTATAAGTTTTCACTTCTATCGCCAGTTCCTATGACTGCCAATTTTTTTTGTAGTTTTCTGTTTCAACGAGCTAGTATTTGGAATTTGTTTAAAATCGAAAATAATTTTGAACATTTTCTTACTATGCCTTGCATCCAGGTTACCTTTTTATGAAGTTACACTACTATTGCCGCGTTTGGGAAATATTATGAGAGAATCGTACAACGTTGTGGACAACACCACGAGAAACTGACACCCTGAAGTTGGGTAGTCAACATTTTAGGAAACATTGTAACTAACTTCAGGTTAATACTTATTTCGCTAAAGATATATCCTATTTTATAGTTGAAGTTCTTAGCACAAGGAATAAAGAGAAGAAGAACTTGTTAACTTTCTGCGTGCGTACACTAGTACATACACTTTTTTAAAGAGACGTATGGCGTTTTGCCTCGATGGTCTATATTGCCTATCGAACTCTTTGGTAGTGGCGAAAGCTTGAGTAGTGGTAGGACTCTTAGTAGCAAAGTCCGCCTGGGGAAGTACCACACCTTTGCCAGCTATTCTACCGCCAAGCAGTAATGTGCAAACATTACTGTATTCCGGTTTGAAGGGCAATGTTGCCAGAGAAATTACAGGGCTTAACATCTTAGATCTCTGGGTGACGAGCGCAGTGCAGTGCTAGGTCATGATTTGGACTCTTCATGTTCCAATAACTGCGTGTCACTGTGCTGTTATGTGGCAGGTATGTTGTTTACCATCAGGCACATGTCCGGCTCGTCTCGTCACTCTTATTTTAAAAAAAAAGTGCAGAGTGTTATTAATCTACGATTATATTTACCAACTAACTAAATTATTTCGACTTGAAGACCGATGATTTCAGATGAATTACAAGTCAAATAATTAAATATCTTAAATAAATGGGTGCCGGGCGAAGCGCAGCACTGGGACGTCATTTGGAGGCTTTATGTGGCACTGTGCTCTCATAGGCAGACGTGTTGCTTTGATATGATACTTTCATCCTTTTTTTTCGACTCCTTGAAAACTGCAGTGAAATGAAATGAAATAGTGTAATGCAGTAGTTTTGACGTGAAAGTGAAACAGACAGACACAGAGTTACTTTCACATTTATAAAATAAAAAAGTGTCAGACACAAGTGACGTATAGAAACAGGTGAAAACTACAAACCCTATTTGCTTTAATCCTTTATGTACTTGGAAGATTCAAAGGACATCGATATCTTTCGAAGTTGTTCCAAGTTCGAGAAACACTCTATTATGGGCGGAAATCCCTTAACGGTACCAATTTAGGTTGCCGCACCACATCGGAGGAAGAGGGGCCCTACCGTAGACCGTAGTTTTAAATTTAGTTTCAAAAGGAGTAACATCACTAGAAGCTAGTAAAAAAATGGGACATTTTTTTTATATGCCATACGACATTTTTTTATATATATATTTTTATATGACATAAGCTGTGTGTATATATTAAGACAGCGAAAATTAAGACAGCATGAAAAAAATGGGACAATTTTTTATTCGCTTCTAGTTATGTAAAAAATTGTCCCACTTTTTTCACGCTGTCTTAATTTTCGCTGTCTTTATTTAAACACACAGCTTATGTAATCTTTTTGCATAACAAAAGAAAAAAACACAATGTAATGCTCACTATACAATATGCATGGGCCCAACAGCACGTGGACATAAATTAGAATAATTGAAAAATACATTAGTGCCCAATTCACTTATATTATTCAAACGTCAAGATAAATTAACCATATTTGGTTAATTTATCACGTTAACAGCATTAAAAGCTAGTGTAGGTATTTGTAGAGACCCTTTGATCACGGATCACGGACGGAGATAAAAGAGAATTGAAAGAAACAAATTAAATAGGTACTTATTTCTACGAAACTCAAAGCCTATTTATATGATAAATTAAATTAAAACATTACCTCATGTTTTGTTAAAACGATACAATGTTGCTGTTGGCTTTGTGAGGGCAATTTGTTTGGTAAAACTCTTTAATAAAACTAAGTAAACGAAGTGAGCATAATGTGGCGAAAATCTCACACAAGTATACGCAATGTGCACACAGCTTCACTTGCATCGTGAGAGACGTTTGAATGAATGACAAAGACATCATGACAAGTAGGCAGGAAGTGGAAATGAGATAACTATACATCACATTTGTTTAGATAATTTTTTCGACAAGAATAGAAAGACATACGAATGCACTGGCGTGAAAGAGACAAAATAGCCGGAACTAACATATCGCCGGTCGTGTTGCACTCTTACGCTGCATGTATATCTGTCTCTTTTTAGAAATGGCAAATTGTAAAATTGTTTACACCAGAAAAATAATTTTAGATGAAATAATTATTGAACTGTTATGGAAATAATTCAAGATTTTATGTACTTACGCGTGAAAAGTGATACCATGGAACTTGTTCTTGGTCTTTGAATTGTTTATGCACCTTGTAAAAGCACAATAAGGCGTTATTACGGCTTATATCGTTTTTTTTTTAATTATTAGCGAACGTCCACTCAACTTGTGGCTCCTGTTGCGACTGATGTGAGACTCAATCAGGAGACGTCACCTGATTTTGCATTGCCATCGTAGAATAGCGCGTGCCGCTTCTTAGTGTTTTAAGAGTTCAATGGCTGATGTATGTGTTTGTAATGTCCACTAGTTTTATCTAACTGTGAATGAAAACGTCGTGAGAATATCGGTGTGTTTCAAAAAAGACATCTTTCGAGGGCATAGGTCATCCTCCAACCCGCTGTTGGTCGGCGTGGTGGATAATAGCCTTGACTGCCTTTTTAACACGATTTTATTAGCTTCACCTGTATGTATGTATGTATGTAACCGACCCCTTTGAGCTCGATTTTGTCCTACTTTGTACGATCAGATTTAATTCAAACTTTGCACACCTGTCAAAAGTCGATGACAATGCAATAATCCGATCGAAGCATCCGATTATCCTAATTAGATTCGCCAGGATTTATTAATTTCTTTCCGCATCCTTTGCATGCGAGTTTAACTCCATACAAACTGCTAACGATTCTGCGCATGCATTCTGTTGTATTTGTGTACCTACAGCGAGCGATGTATGCAACCGTTAGAAAAACGACCGTTGTCATGGTTACGTTCGACGCCTAGAGCACAGTAAATACATAACATTCTTTACTGTGCCTAGAGGCCCCGTCTAGGGACTCCGGTGACACGCGCTCGCAGGAAATTTTAAAATCGACAAGTTATAACCTTTACCGTGACCCTGAGGACGGGGATGGTTCATGCAACGTTCGCAATAATTGTAACTGGAGGTATCGGAATTGGATTCCGCATCGTACCGCAAGTACGTGTAATAATGATTTTGTTTGTAATTTTTCAAAGCAATCTGATCATAGTCGGAGAGCCAGTGGTACAGATTTTTCACGGAAACCCGATTATAGTCGGGGAGGCAGTGGTACAACTAATATTGTTCAATGTTTTTGTAATACCGGTGATTGTTTAGCGTTGGAAGACAATCGTGAGAGACCACTATGCCTACTACTACGCATGCCGCGAAGTACGTCCGATTTAAAAAAATTAAAATTAAAATTAGAAATGAATGTACATATTTGTAAAAAAGCGTGGGGTGCATAGTGTCAATAATTATAAACATTTTATTGACAGATAATGAGTAGAAGAATCATCACTTTGATAATATAATATCTTAAAAAGCGCTTTGATTACACCCCACGCTTTTTTACAAAAATGTACATTCATTTCTAATTTACAATATGCTTAATCTAAATTTATTAAATTGTATTTTCTGATTTTTAGTTGGATTTTTTATGAAAGCGTGTTTTTTTTAGTTTTTTTAAACTATTATTTATTGTAAGAACAGGCCCCGAGTCCTAGCAGTGGTCCAAAATTAAGTGGGCATAATTACAAGAAATACATTTTACACCATGTAAGACAGGGGCTTACTTTTGGCAATCAATTGTTAGACGCTATGAAGAAAAACGATAAAATTACAAATATTTTTAGATTTAGATTAAATTAAATAAGTTCTTTTAAACACAATTCATCGTACATTGCATAAAATTACGTTCACAGTAATAATTGAAGTATTCGTAGCTATTTGCGTTGTGTTCATTGATATTTTATTTCCCATAGCTCTTTTCTAAGATAATGGAATAATTGATAGTGGTAACCCCTTCGCGATTCACGAGGGAGTCGGAACTGATGGCAAACCTAACGAAAACCGACAGTTTAATATGTAAAACTTCGTGAAACAGTACTTTTACCTGCTAGCCAAATTTGGAGACGAATGAGATAAAAGATATTTGAACGCTTTCTTTGAGTCTATTGTTTTCTGCTAATGTTAAAACAAGCGTTTTATTATGTATTCTCACATGTTACTATTAGGTACATACTATCTACTATATCTTATACCTTTAAACGAGCAATTCTTGTATATACCTTATATGTATATATAGAATCTGAATCTCGGAAACGGCTCGAACGATTTTCATGAAATTATGTATCCAGGGGAATTCGGGGACGCTAAATCGACCTAACTAGGTTTCATTTAAAAAAAAACGCATATTATGCGCGTTTTTAGAAAATGAAAAACTGTCACATTAGACATTAGAATGCGAAGGTAAACGTGGCGCGACAGCATAATAGCTCAGACGGGAAGTCGTGCGGTCATGGCCGTCACGCCTTAGTAGCTCCGGGTTCGAATCCAAACGGCTTCTTTTTTCAACTTTTCTTTTTTTAGAAAATCTATTACCTGGAGCCTTTTATCTGTAGGTATCTAAGTATATTTAGTATTTAAAACGAGCAAAGCTCGGTCACCCAACAACACCATCTGGCCCAAACCAAGCATACCAGAACTATGGAATCCAGATAGCTGATATAAGACTTATATTTGTTAAATACATAATTATCACCACCACCCAGGCACAGTCCAATTATTTGTATTCATCACACAAGTATTTGCACTGGGTGGGGATCGAACTCACGACCCACGGCTGCGCAGTCAGACTGTTGGTAGTACGCCAACTAAGCCACCAGGCCAGCCTTTAAACTGCTTTGGAGTTTTATTTTTTTAAGATCTCGGTGTGTAGCTAACGTAATTAGCTCAGTAGGTAGGTCGACAGTCAAATTAAAAATAAGTAGGTACGTACAAACAGTCTAGTTCGCGCTCCTTGCTATACTCGGTGGCAAGGGACTCATAACGTTGCCTACATTGTACCGCTGAATGGCGATAGATAAATAATCTTTATGTCAAGCATGAGTTGGAACGGAGTGAGTTATTGATGTGCAACTTTCTTTTAGATGATTTCGTGAAAATGGAGGGAAATTAGTAACAGGAAACTGGAAAAGAGCGCGCTACTTGTCTTGAGCAATGTCCGTGCGTAGTGGCGGAAAGATGGATGGATGATGCCAACTCATTTTGCCACGTTGTTCGGTCGGCCAACGTGCTTAGTTTGTTTTATTGCAGTGAAAACTTCTTTTGGCCACACACAGATTTCTCGTGGGTTGTGAATTGAACGCAAACCTGAATAAAAATAAAGTGGCCAAGTGCGAGTTGGACCCGCCCATGAAGGGTTCCGTTGCAGCAAGTAACATAATATACATAGTACACATAGTTCTTGTAGTTCGTTGTAACTTTGATCGAAGTTTTAATAATTTTTTTTTTGTACGTCATAAAAAACTACGCCTCAGATCGAGTTCAAACCAATTTTCGTTGGTAGTTTTCATGGTAATGTACATCATATATTTTTTTTTTTAGTTTTTTCTTTCTCTTTCTTTAGAAGTTAGAGGGGGGGGGGACACACATTTTATCACTTTGGAAGCGTCTCTCGCGCAAATTATACAGTGTAGACAAAAATTATATTGGAAACCTCAACATCATTTTTGAAGACCTATCGATAGACACCCCACACGTGTAGGTTTGATGAAAAAAACATTTTTGAGTTTCAGTTCTCAGTATGGGGGGCACCCCTAATTTTTGTTTTTTTTAAAAACATTTGTAAAAATCTTAATGCGGTTCACAGAATACATCTACTTACCAAGTTTCAACAGTGTAGTTCTCATAGTTTCGGCAAAAAGTGGCTGTGACATACGGACGGACAGACAGACAGACAGACAGACAGACAGACATGACGAATCTATAAGGGTTCCGTTTTTACGTTTTACGGAACCCTAAAAAGGTGTGTGCTTAAGACCACACGGCAGAAGTGAAAACTTCATTAGCTGATTTTTGTATTAGGTAGGTGTTCAGTATTTATGCCAGAAATACCGTCTCGGGGCCCATAAGCGAGAATTAAAAACAAACTAAATGCCGTTATACCGATTTTAAGATTTACTCCTTAGTTGCAAACAGGGTACCTAAAATTACTCACCCAATTACTGCTCCCGGCGTCGTCCAAAGTCCAGTTTGGTTGTCAGGAAGAAGGAAGGAAGGGAATTTGTGATACCAAACCAGACGATATCGAGGCGACCTCGCGAATTCCCGTTCCAGCAGAAGCAACGGTCCGGCGTTGTAGAAAAGGGCCAATCCAGTAGCCACTTCACAAGTACTCCAGCACTAATCCAGTAGTAAATATTCACGTTGATAATGTATTCCCGCACAACACTCAAGGTTTTATCCCGAAAAACTCGTCGTTCCCGCGAACTATAACACTTTTATCCAGAAAAGCAAACCAGATTATATAGATCAAAGTAAAAAACGCTTCTTTTTTCGTTCCAGCGAAAAACAGACAACGTCACTTCACAGCCGGCTGTCAAACCATAGATCCGCTATGATTTTTAATGTTGCCCGATTATACGGAACAAAACCCCCGACCAATTGAACTCCTGTTCAATTTTAGAAAACCAGTATTTAGTAACTAGTATTTAGTAACTAGTATTTAGCAGTATCCAGACCTCAAATAAAAACGAAATTCCCAACTTTGACCCGAAAGTGGAAATCAAACCAAAAAAAAACCTTTACCAAAAATAGCAATAAAATTAAATAAAATTTTAACCATGAAAAATACGTATATCTAATAAAGAGGCAGGCGTGCCAGAGAGGACACCGCGCGCTGAAGTCTGGAACCAGAAACCAGAATCTCCGCCACGCGGGGTGTGCCATCAGTACCAGATATCAATTTTAAAATACGTCCCCTACGCCAGAGTAGGGGGGCCAAATTTGCCTCTTTTAATAATACTAAGTCCCCTTCCCGAGGGGCCTCCGTCCTATCTGTCCATTTTACCCGTTGTTGCAACAGATGCAAGTACTCGGCCGACCAGCGCCTCCAGAAGTCTTGACTTATTTGCTGCAATAACTGAAAACGGGACAGGCGTCCGGGGCGCTCATCCTTCCAGGGATACTCCGGCAACGCGGTTAAAGGCTGACCGATCAAGAAGTGACCCGGCGTCAAGACTTTTAGATCGTTAGGGTCAGGCGAGATTGGACAGAGAGGACGGGAATTAAGCACTGCCTCCACGCGGCATAGTACCGTGACTAACTCTTCCCAAGTTAACACGGTCTCCCCGATGACACGGCGGAGATGGGTTTTAGCAGACTTCACCGCAGCCTCAAAAATTCCTCCCCAGTGAGGACAGGCCGGCACACTAAATTGCCAGCTGATTCCCCGCTGGGCGAGAGCCAGACTTAAACTATTATTACCAGAATTTAAAAAATTATTAACTTCGCGTAAATAATTCGCCGCCCCTCGATAATTTGTGCCATTGTCCGAACGTATTAAAGAGGGTACTCCTCTTCGCGCTACAAAGCGATCCAGCGCCGCGACAAAGGCCTCCGTAGACAGCGCAGAGACCAGCTCCAGGTGGACTGCTTTGGTGGCCAAACACACAAAGACGCACAGGTAGGCTTTAACGACCTTGGCGTTACGCAACGTTGATGACTTGACCGAGAAGGGCCCAGCGAAGTCCGTTCCGACCCCGTCGAACGGCCTCGAGGGAGAAATCCTATCCGGAGGAAGATCTCCCATCATGGGCTGCATGGTAGACGCCTTGAGCCTATAACAAGGGACACATCTAAACAGCACCTTTCGGACCGCCCTGCGAGCCGACAAGATCCAGAATTCACGCTGCAACACAGCGAGAAGCGCGCCACATCCAGCGTGCGCGTTACCGATATGCCGATCGGTGATCAGCAGGTCCACCAGAGGACCTCCTTTCGGTAGCAACAGGGGGTGCCTGCTGCCGTACGGCAGGTTGGCTTTCCGGAGCCGACCTCCTACGCGCAGAAGACCATCCTGATCTGTGAAAGGGTTCAACTTGGCGACCGCACCCTTCAAGCGAGCGCGACCGCAGCGCAGCGCCTCAAGTTCCGTCGGAAACCTCTCACCCTGTACCAGCCGAATGAGGTGCAGCAAGGAACTCCGACGCTCCTCCACAGTGGCGATCTGGTCACTCCTCCTCTGACGAGGGTGACGACAGATGTGGATGAAGCGCTTAATCCAGCTAGTTACCCCCAGCAATTTATCCAGCTTGCTGTAACGACCCGTCAACCAATCAGGGTCTGGGGGCACTTCCGCCACAATCGCATGCACGCGGACTCCGGGCAGCTCCGCTCGCTCCGAGTCCGCGCCGAGAGCTGGCCAGGAAGCTTCTGGCTCCCGCAGCCAGTCCGGACCCCACCATAAGGGGTGATCAACTAGCTCCGGCGCGGAACAGCCGCGCGAAGCACAGTCAGCGGGGTTCAACTCACCCGGGACATGTCTCCAAACAATGTCCAGTCCAATGTTTTGGATTTGGGAAACCCGATTTCCCACAAAGGTCTCCAAAGTGTGAGGGGCTGCTCTCAACCAGGCAAGCACGACCTGACTGTCTGACCACGCATAGACATTCCGGATGTCTATCGAGGTGGACAGTTCCTGATATACATGCTTGAGCAGCCGAGCAAGTAATGTGGCTCCGCTCAATTCCAGTTTCGGAATGGTGAGTCGTGTCCTGATAGGAGCTACCTTGCTCTTCCCCAATAAGAGCGTGACATTGACGTGGCCTCCAGCGTCAACTGTACGCAAGTACACAGATGCGGCATAGCCCAGCTCGGACGCATCACAGAGCCCGTGCAGGCTGATCCGGCTACAGCCTGGTGGCAGAATGCGACGGGGCAACGCCACTCTATTGACCGTTTCGAGGTCAGATATTAAACGAAGCCAAGTGTTAAGCGAGTCCCCAACCAGGGGGTCGTCCCATGAGACCTTCAGAGTCCAAAGTCGCTGTAACAGACACTTGGCTGCGAACAGAACCAGACTGATCCAACCGTTTGGAACATCCTGGCGATGGTGGACAAAACCGTCCGTTTTGTCCACGCGCGTGTGGCTTCCAGGGCCACCCGAAAGGTGAAGATGTCAGCAACCGGTTGATACTGCATGCCCAGAACCGCAATCCCGTGCGGATCGTCACCTTCCTCGAAGAGCCCCGGATCCTGCTGGTGATCGTCCGGGATACCAGCCAGGACGTTGGGGTCGTTAGAGAGCCATATCCGAAGCTCATAGCCTCCAGATGCGAGAAGCTCTGTAAGCTCATCCCGGAGCAACAGAGCTTCCTCCACCGTCTGCGCACCAGTGCAAACGTCGTCCACGTACAGGTCGCGTTCCAGAACTGCGGCTGCACGTGGGTACCGAGCCCGTTCTTGCTCCGCCAACTCCAGCAGTGAGCGGATCGCAATGAAGGGGCTTGATCTCAACCCATAGGTGTTGGTGTTCAACTCATACACCATCATAGGGTCCTGAGGACTTTCCCGCCAGAGGATCAACTGGAACCTCCTGTCCTCGGGGTGTATGACCGTTTGTCGGAACATCATACGGATGTCCGCTCCCAACACCACCTGATGCCTACGGAAATTCAGGATGATGTCTACAATATCCCGATGTAACTTCGGTCCAGCGTGGAGGCACTGGTTCAGTGACACTCCTGTCGAAGCCGGAGCGGATCCATCGAACACCGTCCTGAGTTTGCCTGTCGACGCTTTCAAAACAGCGTGATGAGGCAAAAAGTAGTGGTCCATGGTCGACCAGTCGTCGCGAGCCGGAGACATGTGGCCCAGTGCCTCATACTCCCTCATGAACTCGATGTACTTTTCCCGAAGTACAGGATCTCGAGCCATGCGTCGCTCCATGGACCTGAGCCTTTTCTCGGCCAATGATCGAGACTGGCCCAGACGCGGGGGGTTATCCCGGAAAGGCAGCCTAGTCTCCAATCGCCCAGAAACCATTCTCCGAGTGTGAGCCTGATAAAAGTTCTCACACTCCACGTGCTCGGGATCCAGCCGAGACACGGTAGGCGGCTCTTCGATCTCCCAGTAACCTCTGCATGATCTGAGCGAGGGCCGTTCCCGTAAAAGAAGCCTGATTCGTCTGCTGCCACCCATCCACCATTCCCAAAATGGCGTTCCCGTAGATGGTGGGCAGCGCCATCAGCGAAGACTGATCCAGCAGTCTAGGCTTGCCGTTCATGATGTAACCCAGTACATCAGAACCCAACAAAAGGTCTACCGGACCCGCCATCCCGAAGCGGGGATCCGCCAACCTGAGACCCTTAGTACAGGACAAAAGATCCGGATCTATGTCCGCCTGAGGAAGCCAACCGACAACCGAATCCATGACGGTGGCCCTGACCGCAATCCTTTCCGAATAGGAATGTACGGACGAGAAGGAGAGGCGGGTCTGTCCAGCCGACCGCACCTCTGTGTTCCCGACTCCCCGCAACGGAGTCGGTGACGGAAACCTAGCCAGGCCCAGGCGATGAGCAACCCGGGTTGTTAAAATGCACCCCTGGGACCCTGTGTCCAAGAGCGCTCGTATCCGGACGTAGTCGCCTCTTGGACCCCAAACCCTTAACCAGAGGGTGGGCAGCAGGACCACCGGTTGATCCTGTGCCAAGGGAACGGAGGCTAGTCAATCCCTCCGAGGCCCGTCCGAACCACCAGAACTTCCACCTCTCCAGTTCGCCCGCGTCCGCGCGGGCTGTGAGGTCGGTGACCGAGCCGCGTGTAGGACGCCCCTTGTTGGGCTGCCCGGTGCTGCCGTGGGTTGGGGTGGAGGGGGTGTGCTCCACGCTGTAGCCACTTCATTGTTGTACAATGCGTGGCTCTGCGTGGGAGCGCCCCCGCCCGTGGAGGGCTCCTCCCTGAGGGCTGTCGACCAGCACCATCGCTCCTGACGCACAAGAGCTGATGGTGTGGTCCCCCAC
This sequence comes from Ectropis crepuscularia, assembly GCA_963693475.1. Lineage (NCBI taxonomy): Eukaryota > Metazoa > Arthropoda > Insecta > Lepidoptera > Geometridae > Ectropis > Ectropis crepuscularia. The sequence continues at coordinate 9,133,194 of OY856350.1, forward strand.
ACCCAGGACACGGCCGTGCCGTGGGGCAGTAATTGAACAAATGACCCCCCAGGCACCCGTAGCACCGACGCAACCTCCGAACGATGCCTCGTCGGTCGGAAGTCGTCCTCTCAAGCAGGGCCGGACACTGCACCAGCGCGTGAAGCTGGCCACAGTTCGGGCACTCCTGCTCCGACGCACTCGTCACCGTCGCCGTCCGCTTCACCCCACCCTGAGTGCGGGAATTGGTAGGTCGCGGTCCTGTTCCGGCAGGGCCACGAGCTGAAGCGGCGGGCTGCGCCTCCTGCGGCGCCGACTCGACCATCCTCGCCTCCCACTCCAGGACCCGAAGTAGCTCCTCAAACGTGGGGAAGACCTTCGGGTCGGCGTGAAGGCCCCTTTCCCGCTCGAACCGGGCGCGCAACTCCAGCGGCACCTTGCCCAGCAGGATGTGGACCAGCAGAAACGACCAGTGTTCCACTGGCAGTCCCAAGCTGCGCAAGGCGTTGTACGCCACCTTCCCGGGCGTGAGGATTAGCGGCCTCAACTGAGACCTCTCAGTCACCTTCGGCAGCCCCAGTATTTGGGACACGTGAGCGTCGGCGAGGAGCCGAGGGTTTTGGAACCTCGTCTCCAGCAACTCCATCGCCGTGCCGAAGTTGTCGTCGTCCAGCTCCAGGTGCTGGATCAGGGAGAGTGCCTCACCCTCCAGTGACGTGCGGAGATAGGCCAGCTTCTCCGCCCTCGTCAAGTCCGTGCGTGAATCTACGAGAGAGGCGAACATGCTCCGGAAGCCGCGCCACTCTCGCAGGTTACCTGTGAACCTGGGCAAGTCCAGGGTGGGAAGGCGTCCCACTACACCCGAGCCCGCATCCCTGATGACGGGTCCCGAGCTCGCCCTTCCCTGACGAGACCTCTCCAGCTGGCGAACCCCTTCGGAGACCTCGTCGTACAAATCCAGGATGCGCCGCATGTCCGCGTCGATCCTCTGTGCTCCTCTCAGCGATCTCCAGGCGCCTGTCGAGGTGTTCTGCCCTGTTTAATAGCGCCTCCTCCCGGTCTCTCCTGCCGACCAATCCTTGTAAGGATTCGAACCATCGGAGCTGGTTGGCCAAATCCGAAGCCATTTCAAATTTAAATTTAAATTTTAAATTAGCCTAAAGTTCGGACAATGTCACAACAAATATATCCGCAACCTAAAAAACCGGATACCACTTAATACTAATTTCCCGACAGTTTGGGGAGAAATTATAAACTGGGAACCCCCAAATATTCGGCCTACCCGGTATATTTTGCCAGAAAAATAAAACAAAAAAGGGAGTATTTACGGCCAACGACGCTCTGTCTACCAAAAAATGTTCAGTATTTATGCCAGAAATACCGTCTCGGGGCCCATAAGCGAGAATTAAAAACAAACTAAATGCCGTTATACCGATTTTAAGATTTACTCCTTAGTTGCAAACAGGGTACCTAAAATTACTCACCCAATTACTGCTCCCGGCGTCGTCCAAAGTCCAGTTTGGTTGTCAGGAAGAAGGAAGGAAGGGAATTTGTGATACCAAACCAGACGATATCGAGGCGACCTCGCGAATTCCCGTTCCAGCAGAAGCAACGGTCCGGCGTTGTAGAAAAGGGCCAATCCAGTAGCCACTTCACAAGTACTCCAGCACTAATCCAGTAGTAAATATTCACGTTGATAATGTATTCCCGCACAACACTCAAGGTTTTATCCCGAAAAACTCGTCGTTCCCGCGAACTATAACACTTTTATCCAGAAAAGCAAACCAGATTATATAGATCAAAGTAAAAAACGCTTCTTTTTTCGTTCCAGCGAAAAACAGACAACGTCACTTCACAGCCGGCTGTCAAACCATAGATCCGCTATGATTTTTAATGTTGCCCGATTATACGGAACAGTAGGTATGTAGTATTAGTTGAATAAACGAGTAAAACAAGCCAGAAATTAGAGTAAATATTTATTGAAATTTTATTTAGGTATATACAAAGTAGCTGTTACCCGCGACTTAGTCCGCGCGAAATAAATACTAAGGTTACTCAGGCAGTACTTATTTGTATACCCGGATTGTATACACATTTATGGTTAGTAAAAAAAGTGTCCATGTTCAAAAAGTTGTTAGCCGGGGCCGGCTTTTTAAAAGTTACTCCAACTTTGTATGCATTCACACGGTGCACCCCTATGATGCCCCTAACATCGTCCGCAAAAAGGTTGGTGAGTGTAATAGGATTTTTGTTACCGACTTTCTCCTGTTCCGTCGATTCCACATACACTACACATTCTCCACTACGATTTTCTGGGAATAGTCTCTTTCTCTTATAAAGGGGTTTTCTAAATAGTTTGTAAGAAACATTTTCACTTGGATTTGGCTTCAATAGTTTTCTTTTTCTGGTCTGTTCGACGGGGTCACCCCCGTCGCTAGCGACGCTCATATTTATTTATACTATTGACTATATACAAAACTAAATATTTACACGAAAGAAACGAAATATTTACACAGCAAAACTAATTAATTTGATTGTGAAAATTATAAAGCACCCGTCGTGTTTTCCCGCCCAAAGAAAAGTATTTTGGAGTTGGTAGCCGTCAGTGTTGCCACTATGATTTTGAGCTTGTCGCCAAATAGTTATGAAACAAAGTCGCCGGTTTTGATTGAATTATTAAGGGAATAACAGTCTGGAAGAATACATAAGCTTTTTCCTTCTCCAACCTTCTACACTACACTAGTATATTCCCCTTTGTCGGTAACACGTCGTCTAAATCCGCTAAAAGGTTTTAAAAATTCGCCAGTTTCAGCGACAAAGTCGCTAAAGTGTCAACACTGGTAACCGGTAGCGAGCAGCGAGAGAGAGAGAGAGTATCTATTGTCCTATGTCCTCCTCTAACAATTATCTTTCTCGGTCTGGCACGTTTGTTGACCACATTATCTTTCTCGCTCTAGCATCCCGAGCTTACCCGAAATTTCTTATCATATCCGAGCGCGATGATCACGTGATCATAAATCTATTTCACAGCCCACGAAAATTCTGTCCATAGCGCGCCTAAAGAAGTTATCACTTCAAAAAAAATTGCAGTCATAGGAACTGCCGATAGAAGTGAAAACTTATAACTCAGAATTTGATAGCTTACCTTGGAAACTTCACGGGTGTAACCGGAAGGCGTGGCCTCACCATCATAGCATGGCCATCTAGAAATGCGTCAGCATTTCCCATTGGCTCACGTATTTCTATATGGCCATGCCATGATGGCGAGGTCACGGCCTTTCAGCATTTCCCATTGGCTGACACATTTCTAGAAGCCCAATCGCCAAGGTCCCGAGTTTACCCGAAGATTTCTTATCATACCCGAGCGTGATGCTAGAATACAATTTACACCCCACGAAAGATCTGTCTAGGCGCGCCTAAAGAAGTTTTCACTTCAATAAATCTTCGGGCGAACTCGAGATCAGCCATATATAAATGCAATTCTAGATGGCCATGGCGTGTTACCCTAGATACCCTAACACATTTACACATCTAACCATGGACATATTCAGAAGACTTATTTAGACGACTTTGAATATTTACCCCAGACTAGCGATACCCAACGGTTTCACCCGTGTAGTTTCCTAAGTTTGCTATCACATTTCGAGTCGAAGTTTTCACTTCTATCGGCAGTTCCTATGACTGACAATTTTTTTGTGTCTATCCTGTTTGTAAGCGACAAGAAAGAGAAAGACAAATAAATCATTATTGGAACTAAAAGATTTATTACACTTCGCTGAATTTAGTGACTAAATTTCGAAGCAGATTTAGATACAGGGTTATTCGACTTAGTTCATATATTTATCACGGATGCAATCCTCGCTTCTGAATTTAGTATGCTAGCTTGCTGAATGCTATAACACTTAGCGACTAAATTCAGTAGACTAAATTTAGCCTAGTGTTTAGCCTTTAACTAAGTAGTAACTAGTGCAACTAACTTCGGGTTAATACTTCTTTTTTTTTAAATAAAAAGTGACGAGACGAGCATGTGCCTGATGATAAGCAACATGCCTGCCACATAACAGCAGTGACACGCAGCTATTGGAAGATGAAGAGCCCAAATCATTACCTAGCACCGTACTGCGCTCGTCCCCCAGAGATCTAAGTTGTTATATCTCTAAGCCCTGTAATTTCTCTAGAAACATTGCCCTTTAAACCGGAACACAGTAATGTTTACACATTACTGCATGGCGGTAGAATAACTGGCAAAGGTGTGGTACTTCCCCAGGCGGACTCTGCTAAGAGTCCTACCACTACCAACACTTTATCACTTCTTGAAGATATTATGTAATATTTTATGGTTGTAGTTTTCTTATCACGAAGAATAAGTGTCAACTTCTTTCGTGTGCATATAAGTTCACATACTCTTCTTTTTGTCTCGTTTCAAAACGGTGTCATTGTGTGGAAGGAATGATTTTAAAACAGTGGTTAAAGTTATTCGTTCAATTAGCTGCCATCTCGCGTGTTAAACGCTGAAATAAAATAAAGCGCCATTTAACAGTTCAAAATGAAATAAAACGAAACATTTCCTTATTCCACAAAGTAAATTTCCACTGCATTCGGCGTTCCGAAACACTTAATTAGAACACGCAGTTGAACGAATCAGTGGCAGAATATAAATTGTACTTAGAGTAGGGAGGGTATTCTGAACGAATTTGGAATCGTCGGATTTAGGAACTCTGGAATTTGTATTGCAAGGTACTGTTTCTGTCAGAAAATGTTTTAAACTATAATGATTAGGTACTTCATAAATACTTAAATTAATATTGGTGGTTATTTCACATACAACACCATCTGAACCCAAACTAAGGAAAGCTTGTTCTATGGAAGTCGGATAGCTGATGTGGTTATGTTTCACCAATTTGGTCTTTGGCTCACTACTTACATCGATTTTTTAAGTATATTTGTTTTCGAAAATTAAGCATGATATCTTTAGTTATTACGACATGATTGAACAATAGACATCCATAATTTATTATAATTTACGCGGTTTCACCCCCCTAATTCCAGGTCCCGTTCTTTTCCCGGGATACAAAATAGCCTATGTTGTTCCAGACCATTATCTACCTGTGCACCGAATTTCATCCAAATCCCTTCAGTAGATTTTGCATGAAAGAGTATCAAACATAAATTCATACATTCTTACAAACATTCGCGTTCGTAATATTAGTAGGATTAGTCACCAGCTACTCTACCGCCTAACTAAATCGGCTATGGCTATTGCTATTGTTGTCTCTATCATTTCAAGCGAAAAGAAAAGAGATAGCAATATCAAAGCTAAGACAGTTTTTTTAATAAAGAGAGACGAGACGAGCAGGACATGTGACTGATGGTAAGCAACATGCCTGCCACATAACAGCACAGCGACACGCAGCTATTGGAACATGAAGAGCCCAAATCATTACCTAGCACCGCACTGTGCTCGTCACCCAGATATCTAAGTTGTTATATCTCTAAGCCTTGTAATTTCTCTGGAAACATTGCCCTTCAGACCGGTTTCAGTTTTAGTTACGTCCGCCATACACGCTACGGTCTGCCGGAGAGGTCTACCTGTGCAGTTATGCCTGCGCAGTCCAACCGAACAGAATTGACTTTCGATCTTGCTCCGGTCGCCTGTGCAGGCTTCCCACACACACTCCGGTCTACCTGCGCAGGCATAACTGCACAGGTAGACATCTCCGGTAGACCGTAGCGTGTATGCCATCCCGTTGACCCTCCGGTCTTTGGCATTGATGAGAGAAGCATTTAAAAAGAAATACAAACACAATAGTTATTTGTTGTACAAGAGTGCAAAGTGGCTTTTTAACCGCGTGCTCAATTTTGATGACCGAGCAAGCGAAAGATTCTAAAGTTGAATCACGAGCGTAGCGAGGGATTCAAAAATTAGAATCCTGAGCGTAGCAAGGGAATCAAAAGGGCACAAGGTGAAAAATCTTTGCACTCTAGTGTAACACGTAATTTTTCATCCCCCCCTAGCGAGGAAATTACTAAACGCTTTGCGCATTTTCAGTTTCAGTCGATTCTGTTGGCGTTAAATAAACTTCGTGGTCGCTAGAATCACTTATTATTATGGTATTTCGGTTTTTTACTTGTATTCAATTTTATAACTTTTAAACTTAAGTTTATTTTTCCATGGTTTTAACAATAACAATATGACGTGAAAATATGGAGAGTTGACCGATTGAGGTAAGGAGTTTCATGTGTACATGAAAAAGTGTCCGCCCAAATGCATTAAATTATAGTAGCGCTTAATTTGCATCAGGGTACATTTTAAAGGAAATTAATAAACGTACTATTCAGAATTCATGAAAGAAAAATATTGGCAGTCATAGGCACTGCCGATAGAAGTGGTAACTTATAACTCAGAATTTGATTTTTACTTTGGAAACTACGCGTGTGAAACCGGAGGGCGTGGCTATGAGCATGGCCATCTAGAAATGCTGACACATTTTTAAATGGCCAATGGGAAAGGCTGAGGCATTTCTAGATGGCCATTGGCTATGGTCCCGAATGTACCCGAAGATTTCTTATCATTCCCGAGCGTGACGCTAGAATTAAATTGACAGCCCACGAAAAATCTGTCTTTGGCGCGCCAAAAGAAGTTTTGACTTCAAAATATATTGTACCTACATGTTTTCTCAAAATAGTAATAATTTATTTGATGTTATATTTACTACATTATTTTGTACTGGACAAGTAGTTGAAATTATCTATTAGTTACTATTTTAGTAGTCAATAATATTTAATTATTTAACTCGGCAACTCGGCATACTTCAATTCGATTACAATTGATTCATTCATAGCATTTCAAAATGTATTGTCATTTGAAATAACATTCTTTACCTCTATCCTCCATACGTGAAAAGAAAATTGCGCGCAAAGCATTTAAAAAAAAGTACACCAAAGAGGTTCCGAGTATGAGTTTTTAACAAATTAAAAATAAATGTATGATGAATTCGGCACCAAAGAGGTAGAAATAAATAGGTTAAATTATGTTTTGAATTCAAAACCTCAGTACACACGATATTCTAAATTCAAATTTACTTTAACCTCTAGAGGGTAAAAACGACTTTTGCAAAATATTTTAAAAGTTGACCCATACCAACTGGCATTTGCTTCTAGAGGCATGCAACATGTCTGGCAAAACAATTTGTTTTACTCTTAATTTATACAATGCAAAAAGGAATAAGTAAATAAAATAATAGTCAGCTGATTAAAGTCTTCTTCTTTTCATTTCTAGCATTTATTCGGTTGTGTTATTTAACATAATGTAAAAGGGAAAACAATACAGTTACAGGGAAGGGGTAATAATACAGTTTTCATAATACGGTCTTCAGTTGAATAATGGGGCTGTGCAAACTAGACTTAGTTAGTTAGTTTAGCGGGGCCTTTTCCGCACCTAGCCTCTTTATTGGGCCATTGTGCACTAACTATTTAGCGAACTAGACTTACTCTTAACTGTAATTAGTCTGCTTTAAAGTTGAACAAATGAAGTCCCAGTACAATGTAGTTAGTCTAAATTCGGAAAATACGAGTTAGTCTAGCGATTCAGCTTATTGTACCTTTAGAATTGGAGTGATTTGATAAAACACTTGTGTTTAAAAAAAAAAAACAATTGAATACTTGGTATTTTTTTTTTGTTCATAATAATTACGGTTAAGCAATCTTTGTTATTTTGGTATGTTTGTACTTTCGTTAAAAATATAAATAAATATTGGTGGACAATTCACACACAACACCATCTGACCCCAAACTAAGCAAAGCTTGTACTATGGCGGCCAGATAGCTGATATAATACTTATATAGCTTTAAATACATACATATTATATGTACATAGCAACAGCGACAATACAAATATTTGAATTAATCACAAATATTTGAGCTGGGTGGGAATCGAACCCACGACCCTCGACTTCGCAGGCTGAGTTACTAACGTGGCCAGAGGCGAGAATGCATGTTTCTAGATCGTTACTTTGATGTATAAAATTACTTTCGTTGGATTTTCAGCTAAGACACGTCAATGCTAGACGTGCGTTATGCCCGGTTTACATTATTCCAGTCCAGCGATCGAACCCAGCGCTGGCTTGCTTACTGGAAAAATGTAAATCGGCACTGGAAAGCATTGGCACTGTTGATTGGATTGATGCTTTCCAGTGCCAGTTTACATTTTTCCAGTAAGCAATCCAGCGCCGGATTCGATCGCTAGACTAGAATGATGTAAACCGGGTACTATTATAATATATTTTTTTAAGTCTAGTCGCAAGTAACATTTATGTATCAACTAGCAGCGCCCCGCAGTGTTACCCGCGAAGTTCCAGTTCCCGGTGTTCCCGTTGTTTTCCGGGATAAAAAGGAGCCTGTGTTCTTCCAGACTATAATCTATCTGTGTTCCAAATTTCAGCCCGATCCGTTCATACGTTAGGACGTGATTGAGCAACAAACATCCAAATATCCAAACATCAAAAACATCCAGCCATTGACATTTTTTAAAATATTAGTAGGATTATCGCGACATTTTTACAACACGAAAAAGCGCATGAATGAAGATTAAAGAAAGAATAAGTATTTATTTTCTACCCAAAAAAAGATGTGTTTTGTATCAGGATTAGTTAATTTTCGTGACTTTAGGATACGTGTACATGTGAACCGATGTTAGAATGTTGTTAATTTGTTTCATAGACTACTGATATTTTACAGATATAAATCACATTTTTTGAAGATACATCATATCCAGTCATACCTACATACATCATTATTACGTCATACGTCCGTGCATACCTCAGGTGCATACTATACATACAACAATGTGCTCAACGCTACTTTGAGTGTAATTTAGTTTAATAGCAGAATAAAGTTTTCACTTCAAAAATATTGAGACGTCTGTGACGTCAACACACTCAAAAGATAGGTAGATAAACCCTCTATTGCACTTAAATTCCAAAGAAAAAAACCTTAGAATAAAGTAGCCATTGGCGACCTTATCGCTAAGAGCGATTTTTTCCAGGCAACCGTAGGATGGTAAAAATAAATTAATAATTGGGAGTACAATTAGGAATTTAAGATAATACTGAGATAAAGGTTTACCAAAACATCGGCAACGTTAATATTATATGGCAGTATAAAAACATTAGAGTAAAATCTTTGAGTTATCATTCCCAAGCGACTAAATACCTTTTTCGCAGTTCCCTAGGCATTAATTAAACTTACGACTATATTTCCTGGATTCATTAATTTTATCTCGCTAGCTACCTAATTTAACTTCTAGCTTGCAGTGTTCGCAGTAAAGATTAAGTTGGAACTGGTCTAATACCTACTTAATCTTTAAACGAGCTAACAAAGTACCTAGCTGCTTTTTGTGATAATACCTTCGGTTTGCGAAACTTTATATTCTCGGAGGAGAATTGTTACCACATTTAATGAAAAGCGATTTTTAAAACCCGTGTTAAAATTTTGCAGTGTTTATTACTTAGGCTTAGAGTTTTACGTTTGAAAAGATAAACTTTGGTTCATGTGTCTTTTAAAATAAGTTTAATAATTTGGAACGAGTACCTAACAGATTACAGGCCCGTGAACAAAATTTACGTAGTAAATGAACCACCAGGAGACCTATGTAGGATGATAGAAGGGTATAAAATAATAAGATTCAGCACTATGCCCGTCACTTGTTAGCTGTCCAACTGAGTACCTACAGTCGAAGAGGAGGGGTTGCAACCCTCGATCATTTCTCCTTGTCGCATGATTTTTGTACGGCGTTGCAGAATAATAGATTAGAAGAGGTATTGAAACTATAAAAATTATAAATTTTAAGTTTATAATTATTAGTTTGTCGGAAAAATGTGATTTTCCGACGACTTTCAGATTAAATTTGGGCATTTGATTATGTACGGCATTGGTTCCAAAAAGTTTCAATACCTCTCCTAATCCATTATTTCGCAATGCCGTATAAAAATCATGCGACAAGGAGAAATTATCGAGGGTTGCAACCCCCCCTCTTCGACTGTACTCAGTTGGACAGCTAACAAGTGACGGCATAGTGCTGAATCTTATTACTTTATACCCTTCTATCATCCTACATAGGTCTCCTGGTGGTTCATTTACTACCTACGTAAATTTTGTTCACGGGCCTGTAGTCTATAAGTAGAGGCCAAATCCTATTTGTATTATAAATGTCAAAGGTTAACGCCGATTTTTACCAAACAACAAAATCAGCAATTACAGTGAATGTGCTTTCACGTTTCAGTTCGACTATAACAGTTGTGATCGTCCCGAAAGACTGACACAGAGGGTAGTTCGATGTCTGCCTGGGATTAGAAACAGTACTATCAATCAATGTGAACATGGCACATGAAACTGCAGCGAAACATCGGCTACTCCCTCTGTCACTCCATCACTCAACTATTGTAAATATCACGTAAAAAACAATATGAGTGCGATGGATATGATGATGAATTCAAAATCAAAAGAGGTTACTGAACCTCTTTTGATTTTGAACCATTACTGCATTTTACCAACTATAGGTATTACTGACCTATGGTTGGTAAAATGCAGTTAACTCGCATGTAATAAAATTAACTACAAACAAATACGTTGGCTAGCTTTACTAGACACATTTCCAGTATTAATGAAACGAGTTGTGGTTTAATCTCACCAACTGATCATACATTTACTGCTTTAGTGGTTACGAATATTCGTACGGTACCTATAAATACATTACCCGAAATGAATGGTGTAGATACAGGGTGCTAAACTCGAGGCTCGTAGACAAGGGGGGATTCAGGGAGGGTGGGGATCACGAGGGTCCTGACACCCCTGGGCTGGGTCCAGAACCTAGGTGGACTACTACGCATCATCAGCCCGTGTTCGGCCACTGCTGGACATAGGCCTCTCCTATAATACGCCACTCAACCCGATCCTCGGTTTTACGTTTCCAACCTCCACCAGCCGTCTTTCGTATATCGTCACTCCATCTAGTCTCACTACGTCCTACACTACGTTTACCGATTCGAGGGCGCCACTCCAGAACTCGTCTACCCCAACGGTTATCGGGTTCAGACCCGATAACCAGACAGATGTGACCGGCCTATTGCCACTTCAGTTTGCCAATACGCTGAGCTATGTAGGTGGCTCTAGTTCTCTGACGAATTACTTCATTGCGGATGCAATCCCTCAAAGAAACCCCAAGCATGGCTCTTTCCATAGCACGCTAAGTGACTTTGATCTTTCGGACCACTACGCACGCATGTACTTATCGCACGGTCTTGCGTCTTCATCACGATTGTATGATCCTCCCCTGGATCCAAAGTAGCATCCGCTCTTGTTAGTAGGTATTAGTGTGGACTGCCAATGAATTTGAAATGGTCCGGGTAATAAAAATAGTCGTTTACTGGGTGGCCTGGTGGTTTAGTTGGAAGGAAGTCTGCCTGCGAATCCGTGGGACGTGGGTTCGATCCCCACCTTATACAAATATTTGTGTGATGAATTCAAATATTCGCACTGTGCCTGGGTGTTTTCTAGTTTAAGTATCCATTTAAAATTATACAGGTATTTTATTAGCTAACTAGCTCCTATAGTACAAGCTTTGCTTAGTTTGTGTTGTGTGTGAAATGCCCACTAACTTTTATTTATTTAGTATTAAAAAGGGAGCCGTGGTTTCAGTGTACGTCACTTTAAACTTCCTTAGCCAAGTTATGACTTATGGGAAAACTTATGGGTTCACATCAGCGACATGCTAACGTAGTGGCATAGTGTCGAAGAGGCGGCGGAGCACCGAAGCTGGCCGTACAGGAGACCGCGACAGGCACTTGACAAAACATCTTTGTATGGGCGCCAGTTCACGCGGCGACCGCGACCAGAGACAGGAGAGCTCATTCGATGCGTGAAAACTTGTGAATTCTGTCGTACCTAATTGTCAAAATGTCATAATTCATGTTAAGCCAACGAAAAGGGTCGAATTTGCGATACATTCAAAGAAATAAGTTACATTTAGATTTAATAGTTAATCCATCCTCAAATTTGTTAATATATTTGTAGTGGTAAGGTAAAGGCACCATTTTCCGAGGTATTTTAACCAAAACTCGAAAGGACATTGAAAATTAGATATTTACTGAACTTCTCTGTCAGTTTGGCTATTTTTAATAGAAGCTTTATTGTTTTTACTTTTTAAATAAACTATATATTTAATTATAAGATAAAATTTTGTACTCAAAATTAAATTAAATCTGAAAAAAGTCCAAAGTACCTTATTCCGATGGAAAAATCCTTATTCCGATGTATTTGACCCTTAATTCCGAGTGTCCAAAATAACAAATAGAAGAAGAGGTAGGAATGATACATGGTGCTCAAAAATTACTATTTATTTATTCATATACATAAAATCTTTGCCATACGTATTAATTATGTGTTGTTTTCGTATCAATTTTACATCCAGATTTTTGCTACAGTTGGGTGTCCTGATAAAAATTGGCTAGCCAGTGTTTACCAGGAATTCTATCTTTGAATGTGTTTCGACTAGCTTTGCCACTTGCTTCAGTTGTTCTTTAGAAACTGGAAACCCCTGTTTTCCTAAGTAATCCAATCAACAATTTTTACTTCTTCCGACTGTGTGAGCACCGTTCTTATACCTGGTACACTGGTACAGTATTTTTTGTCGCGTTTATCTCGCAGTGTTGTCTCTGGAATCTTGAAGTCTCGAGAAGCTTTATAAACGCTACAGCCATTTTCGATCTTTGTAATAGCATTTTGGAGATCGTTTTCTGTATATTTAATTCTAGGCTTCATTGGTCTATAACAAAGAATATATTATGTATTAAAATGAATATATTAGAGAAATAAAGAAAAAAGTAACCTACATTTGTTTAGTTAGTAAAATAAATTCCAGTAGGTAATACAAACGTAATATTGGGCTCACTGCCAATCAAGGTATTATGTACATATAATGATAGCTTTACATTATATGTATAAAAAAACGTATCAATAAATGTTAATACCTTACCTTAGTTTGTGATATTTTGTAACTGTTATGACAGCTAATTAGTAATTTTATTATTTTTAATTATAGTGTTGACATTACTGAAACTAAAACGGCTGCATTGTAACCTATATAAAGCTATGAACACTCTGTATTTTAGTTGTGTCTATGACGCGGAATAACGTGCTTATAGAACCCAAAGATGTCAAATGTAAAAGACACACAAAGGCTGCTCGGAGACCTGATTAAACATCATATTTACATGTGTTGGTGACTAGTGTAATGATTCGGACTATAATATCGTCTTGTATCACATTCACGCACAGAACATGCCATAATATAAATAATTTAATAAAATCGTCTGCAATCCAAGGATTAATAAAAAAAATACACGATTTTCACCGCGACGAAATCAGACTGTTACGTTCGGGTATACTAAAATATTGTAATGACGTTACTTCATTCACTTTCTCTTCTTCTCTCGAGCGATTTCCACTTGAAAATGATTTCTCGCTCACTCGCTTTGTTGATCTTTTTGTGTAGCAAAAAAAATTCTTCATCTATGATAGAACCTTATCCCGACCTACTGTACATCGGAATAGCGTTTCATATAATCAAATAATGTTTCCTAATTCCGAGTACTAAAAAGTAAACGATTTTCGTATAATTTTAGAACAGATTTTTTTTATTTGCAATATCGTCGAATTTATATATAATGCTTGCTTACACTAATATTGGATTGTGTATGAACCTTATTTCTTTTTCTTATCTTTTCTATACAACGAATTAATAAAACAGTTAGATAAGTCACCTATTACATGTTATAATTAGTGAAAGTGACGCAAAAATGTACCTCGGGAATAGATTTTAATATTCATTCACTATTTAATTTGTCAAATCCAAAGAGATTTATGTATATTTATACAAAAAAAGCTTTAAAATTAAAAACTTAAATCAACTCTATGAAATCGCTATTCCGCGGTGTACATCGGAATAAGAAACTGACTAAAATATTTAGCATCTAATTCTGCGGTATATTCGAATTGCATTTTTTACTTAATTTACTCAGAAAAATATACAAAAGCTATGTGTTTTTGGCTTAAAAGATATTTTTACAATAATTTACCTGAAAGGAGTAGACATACAGTACAAAAACCCCGAAAATAACACTATTTGAAAAAATATGGTACTCGCGTGCACAGGGTCCAAAACGTATGAAGTGTGCGTTTGGGCCAGCTTCTGATGCAATACCAACCGATAATTTCAAAACGTATACACATGACACTACTTATTTGACGATATAACTACGCAAAGATATGTTATTTTTGTTACGAAAGATTTTTCATTTGTTTTCAGTTATTAAATCTCTTGTAAATGCCGTATTTTTAAATACCTCGGAATATGATGCCAATTCCAGAACCCCACGGAATAAGGTGCTTTTACCTTAGGAATCTTCGCAAAATTCTCGAGGGGAAGTGAGTACCCGCACCTTTGCTAGTTATTATGTCATGCGATAGTATGCAAAAAATACTGTTTCGTCTCGTTCTTATTCCGTTTTGAAAAAAATCTGGGACTGTTAAAAAATCCTAAATTGCTGGATGACAGTGTCAGCGCGGTGTTAGATAGTGATTTGTTCAAATTACTACATGGCAATTTGCTATCATGACAAGTTACGGCTGGTCTATTCGGGAGAATACCCCGGATACAAAACCAAGCGCACCACTGTCCTTTCGAAGTCATGTGCGTAGTGCCGTTAATTTACAAACGGTGAAGGAAAACATCGTGAGGAAACCGACATGTATCTAGAATCTTTCGAAGTCATACATGTGTCATCCACCAACCCGCACTGGGCGAGCGTGGTGGATTATGGCCTTGACTCTCCTTGCAATTGAAGGCCCCGAGTTGGGCTGTTTATGCAATTTGCTGTTATAGGCAGGTATGTTGGTTACCACCAGGCACATGACTTGCTCGTCCTGTCATATCACAAAGCAAAAGCAGTAAAAACGCCATTTCTCTCATTCAAGAGTGGATATTAGGTGTTTTATCTTGCTAAGGCTAGGATATTCATTTTATCCTGTGGTTCTCGTGCATTTTATTTAATGGTACTTGGAACCAGTAAGCTCATTACATGAATAGTGATAATTTACAACTTTTCGACGTCCTGAGGAAGGTAGATATATTTTAGGTCACCGTGCATCTTCTTCCGCAACACCGTCGCTCACTTCCAGGCAACGTGTTGGCGAAACGAGAACTAATAGATGTTATTTTTATTTTATTTAATCGTATTTATCGATCGATATATCACTGTCAAACTGCAATTACCACAGGCGTGAGGCTATAAACCCATGGTAGGTTTGGTTAGATTATAATCTATCGTCGTTTGATTGTTTTCTGTTTTTTCAATTTTTACCAATTAGAAGCCAATTGTATTTCTACCATTCTTGATTAACTGTCAATCTGAAAATATTCACTATCCGGATTGTATCGAAATACTAAAACTTTGATCGCTTTGATATTTGCAACGTTTGTGATATCAAACGAACTCTAAGAGACAATATTGAGCAAAAGGAAAGTTTTGTGACAGTTTTAACAACTATTTATTACCAGCTACGCCCCGCGATATAACCCACGCCTTACCCAAACTATTAGCAGTGATTTGACTACGTTAATAACAATAAAAAAAAAAATACAAACTTTGAACGTCGTATTTATTTATTCTTATATCAAAAGCCTAGAAACTTTATTTGCATTAAAAATAGACTATGTCGTGTCCCTGGCTGTAGACTATCTCTGTTCAGGGATATTTAATTTCAATCGGTTCGGTAGTTTCATGCCTACATGAAAGCGGAACAGACGAAGAGAAACAGTACCGTTCGCATTTATACTGTAAGTAGGGCCATTAATCTAAGCAGCGTTTAAAATAAGGAGTGCCACCCTAGTGCACGAGAACCCTAGGCATTTGAAAACCTTTGGGAGTGGTTTATTTGGGTCATAAAAATGTTTCCCGCCTCATTTCAGCGGGCGATGGAACCTTGTTACATAAATTGAGGTAATTATTCCTTTAAGTAGGGAATAACTTTTTATATTACTCAATCTTACGCTTAGCAACGCGCAGTGAAATCTCAAATGTAAGAATATGGTGTCACGATGTCACATAGAAACACTTTATTGTCCACAATACGAAATAAATAATTACATAATATAAAATCTAATGAATCCATTAGCGACCTTATTATAAGTGTTGTCTTCCAGGCAACCGATGATGAACAGAAACATTAAAAACAAATACACAGGGTTGGATGGTTATACCCGTAAGGATATACTACGGATATAGATTGAGTGACTAACATCCATACAGCCACTAAACCTTATTTTCTATTAGACTGCTCGTAGTTTAATCGGTTTTTTTCTAGGTAAACACGCTCCATCGTAGACCGCATCGTCGCTTAACATCAGGCTAGATGGCGGTCAAGTGTGAACCTATAAAAGTTAAAAAAAAAAAGTTTGAAATAACGTTATTTTCAATATTACCTTATTATTTCAATATTATTCAAGTTTGAGTGGGTTTGGTCTATATGGTTACTATTTTGGAGTCTCAAAGTAGAGAGAGAGAGCCGGTTTTTTCATTCAATACCATCTTATATTTTATTTCCCTTCCAAAGGTTGACTGACAGAAATTGCTTTAAGCAATAAGGCCATCCTTACACAGCGTAATATTGTTACCAAATTAAACGAGGTTAAAGTCGAATGTCACTTAGTACTTATACTCGTACATATTACTTTTCTTATTTGTTGTTAGTTTTTGTTTAAGTTTAAAAAATGTAGTTATTTGTTTTGTAGTTTCATAGGTGTAAAGGAGTTAATTATTATTTCTTTAATTGTAAGTAAGATCGCTTTATCGTCGACTGCTTGTCGACGACATGCATGCTTAGTATTTTGTAGGACTCTTAGCAGAGTCCGCCTGGGGAAGTACCATAGCTTTGTCAGTTATTCTACCGCCAAGCAGTAATGTGCAAACATCACTGTGTTCCGGTTTGAAGGGCAATGTTTCCAGAGAAATTACAGGGCTTTGAGATATAACAAGTTAGATCTCTGGGTGACGAGCGCAGTGCAGTGCTAGGTAATAATTTGGATTCATGTTCCAATAGCTGCGTGTCACTGTGCTGTTATGTGGCAGGCATGTTGCTTACCATCAGGCACATGACCTGGTCGTCTCGTCACAATTATTAAAAAAAAAAAAAAAAACTTACCATCAGGCGAGATTGCGGTCAAGAGTAAACCTGTTATCCATAAGAAGTTTCTTATAACACATCTGCTCCAAGTAGGTAGAGACGTAGAGCAATATGCGACTAAAAGAATAACAAATTGGCTAACGCACTTACGCCGCCCTGGGGCAAAGAATACATAAATGTAAGGTATTTTCTTTATGTGTTTTTCTACGCTGGCCTTTTGACGAAGGTTGCCCTTGGGGTTCGCCGCGTTATTGTTTAATTATAACCGCAAAAAGTTGCAGTAACACTTAAGTCCGTATACCGAATCATTACTTATGCGCAATCCTGCTAATTTTACAAATGCGAAACTTTGGACGTTTGTTGGTCATTAAAGTGAAGGGACCAGAGTGAAATTTTGAAATTAGATAATAAGCCTGGAATAACACGTAGGCTACCTTTTATCGCGGCATAATTACTGGAACGGGAACTATCCGAGTAAAATCACAGGATGCACAGGAATATTGTTTTATAAAGGGACCTCTTGCATTTGACCTCGCGTGGCATCTACTTCCGACTGAACTTTGAGCTAGTGATGAGGCGCAGGAACATATTTTATCACGTTTATTTTAAAGCCCTAAAGACCGTAAGCCGCAGGGTTACAGTCCGCGAGGTATAAGCTGAGCTTTGCATTAGTGTGAGTGATCACCAAAAGTACAGTCAGACGCAGGACGCTGTGACCATGTTCTCTTAATAAGGTGTTTCTTCAAACCAGAAGTGCTGCCATCTGAATATGATTTTGATGAAGTGTGAGTGGTGTCAATATATGTTTCATCGGTATAAACGATAGGCCTGCCCTGAATACGGTATTCGGAAATTTTAAGTAAATAAGTTATACGTAGGTGACGGATCTCATGCTTTTCCATTAAACATTTTCTGTTATTCTCTGTCCTTGACCATTTGAATCCTAAAAGAGATACTTCTTTTCGCAATGACCATATTGATCCTGGATAGTTAATGTCAGCTTGTTGTTAAGAGTTTGTTGTCTGACTGTACTTTTGGTAATAGATGCGTATGCATGTGATCACTCACACTAATACAAAGCTCAGCTTATACCTCGCGGACTGTACCTGCCTGTTACTTTTTCGTCATAAAATGCAGAAAATGGAATTCGCGAAAGAACTTTGATTTACTTGGGATAAAAAGTAACCTAGCTGCTATTAATTACAACGTAATTGAGCAACAAGCATCCAAGCACCGAAACTTTCACATTTGAAATGAAATCTTGTGAATCGATTATAGGTACCTTACTTAAAACATCATTTTGGCTCACGTTATCTTGAGTAAAATTAGAAATAATTTAGCAATAAAAGGTTACGGACTCTTTTTAACTATCTTTAAGCAATAAATTCACTAAATGACGATTTCAAAAGTCGAAAGTCTACTGTGTTGTTTTTAAAATTAGAAACGCTATTAAAAAAAAGTTAAATATATCCAAACCATTCGTGTTATATTACACATATGGTGCGGCTCGCCAGTTTTTTACTTGAACTCGGCTGGCCACACTGCCGTGTGCTAGATTATTTTACAAGGAGGAGCATTTTATTTGGAAGAGCACAAGTATAACAAGAAAACAGTTGTTGCTGTAAAGTTATCTCTGAGTTAATTTATATCCAAAAAAAATGATTGTCTTTAAAGTCCGTTTACGGACGATAATTTTACATGATAAATTCACAAAAAATATTGATGACAAATTGCATACTTTTATTCATATACTAGCGGTCCGTCCATAATATGTAACCTATTATAGTACTCGTACGTACATATCCAATGGTGAAATACAATTTGCAATCGGTCCAGTAGCTCGCAAGATTAGCACGTTAAAGCAAATGCACTCTTTAGCTTTATAATACTTGTATAGATCTAATTATAATGTTCAACTATGATTTAATTGTTATTTTTATATTTATGTCATTTATTCAATTTTGTGGATATATGTATAGATATACATAATATAGATTACTATGAATGTAAATATGTAATGATTTTAATATTATGTAATAATTTCAAATAATTGTACTTGTTTTTTGTTTAAATGTGTTAATTAGATGAATTAGGTAACATAGAAAATGCTCACGGAATGCCAAGGAATATATAGGACTCGGTATGCTGTCTAAAGAGAGAAGTGAACTATTACATGATATTAATAGTAACTTCTTGGTTTTGCATCCGTTATTGAGGAACTATCCTTAATGATGGAATCAGGTCTGTATGCCATCCATGGTTGGAACTAGTGAAACCAAAGACCCCTGTAGAATTGCAATAAAATGTAAATAGTATGAATTACAATAAAGTTATGATAGGTTTAATAAATTATACTCATACTTTTTACTTAATGATACTTTATTAGTCTATGAAACTAGGTCTAAGTTTCATAGACTCATAGACTAATAAAGTATCATTAAGTAAAAAGTATGAGTATAATTTATTAAACCTATCATAACTTTATTGTAATTCATTATGATTATTTGTAAAAGTGAACATGTAAATGATACTGTTATCAATAAAATACTCCATGGCTTTGGCTATTATTAGTAGTAAAATGAATTGTACAAAACGTGATTGTACAAAACAGTGTTGCCATGCGCCATGTTGCGATTACCCGTTGTCTACATTTACGCTACTAGTAATAGTTGGGACCTAATTTAATTTAATAGTCTGTGGAGACACCTTGGGCCTAATGAATTTTAGCAAGTTCGTGGGACCAGTTATGTTCATTTACGTTCCAAACTTTATGTACGCTGTGTGCGGCGTACTTAACTGCGTTAGTTCTAGTTCGTCTAGGTACTATCCTAACGTAACACGTAATTTAACCATCGGAATTCTGTTATCCTAGTAATCAGGCTAATAATATTAGAGCAAAAGTTTGTGCCTTTGTAAGTGTGTATGTTTGTTAATAAGGGTTCTCTATTGATTACGTGAGGTAATTTTAGAGATTTTTAACTAACCCTTCCCTTGGTGAGAATCAATTTAACCGTATAAGATAGATTATCTACTTATTCCACCGAATTTTAAATACACTTAAAAAATACATAGTAGCGATTGGGGAATTTAATCACACATTTTTAAGTTGTTGTTTAATACTGTAAAAGAAATATTTTAGAGATGATAATATGCTTTTTAGACGGCGCGTCTATGCCGTAGTGACCTCGCAGAGCTCTACTTTTAGCGTTAAAAAAAGTGTATAAATAATAAATATTTCTGGGAATTAAGACTGTAGTTATATTGGAAATACTGTCTTTTTTCAGGATCTTCTTTCAAAATTTCTTAAGTATGAACAGGTAAGAAATTATGAAGGAATAACTAAATACCTACTTTTTGTTATCTTATTTTGTTGACAACTATTGCATTTTTGAAGTGAATACTTCTTTAGGCGCGCTATAGACAGAATTATCGTGGGCTGTGAAATGGATTCATCAATCGTCACGCTTGGATATGATAATGGATCGGATCGGAAATTAAATCTTCGGGTAAACTCGGTAAAAAACGCCAGGTAGGTTACCAGGGCAACAGAAACAGTAAAGAGTTTCGATTACCTACCTCCAACAGCCCAGCGTTTATCTCCAGATACCAGGACAACAGAAATATAAAAGAGTTGCGTTTACTTTGCCCTAGGTACCAGTACCAGGGCAACAGCAAGTTTTCACTTCTACCGGCAGTTCCTATGACTGCCAATTTCTTTTTGTATGCTAATAAACCCTTTAAACATTTTTCTAGACGTCATTCTAAATCAAATGAGGTATCGTAAACGTTTCTAGAAGCTTTATTTCTTTCTATTCAGCACGTTTTTGAACTTGTTGAGTAGACTATCAGGCATCCGTAGAATAAGAGAATTGAGAAAGATTATTAAAACGGCGAATATTTGAAATGACAAAAATCCCCTTATTACCTGACCGTGGAAATTCTATCAATAATTTAAAATACCACCCTAAAGGGACGTAAAGACGACGGTGGTCGGTGGTGTAGCCAGACTGAATAAATCTAACCGTTACCCTGGGGTAATTCGGAACGTTAAGAAAATTATACGTAGGTACACAACTGGACCAGTATGGGTTTGGTGGATGAGGCAGGTCTTTGAATGATTCTAGGAACATTGTTTCTTCTCGATGTTTTCGGATTGGATCACACTTGCCTTTCTCCCGACTAGACCAGTCGTAATTTCTTACGCAAATCCTAGTCTCAAGGCATCCTACTACGAACACTACGTTTTCTGATTCGCCGTCTGACTCCAGAACCCAAGACTTACACGAGCCATTTTTGACGTGTGAATTGTACATTTATAACTTAAGAACTTTGTCTTTGCCAAAACCATGTGTGATATTTTGAACGATGTGACATTGGTATTTGTTTTCTTTCAACGTCAGTGACGTGACACGTCAAACAAAAATGCTCTTAAGTTTAGTTGTAATGCACAGGGTTGAAACGTGTTAAAAAATACGAAGAAAGATTGTCCACGCATTTTAATCCTTAAAATATTAAAAACATACTTAAAGATAGGGTATATTTTTGCCTGAAACGTCTGAAGGTCTAAGTTAAACCATTTTATAAACTACGTGCGATGAAAAATTACTTTACCTGTAGGTAATGAAATATAAGTTTTCTTGTGGAAAAATATTTTTCATTTTGAAGAATTTCGTGGTTTTCAGATGTTTTTATTCGGATTTATTTATCGTTATAGAATAATAATATACCTAGTTCTTATATTTGGTTAGTCGTGCTTTAACTTCGGGTAGTATAGTTTTTGATATGGTCTTCGGACATTTTACAAATTAGGTTTTAAATGTATTGCCAGCGCTATATTAAATTTAACCGACTTTTATAGCAAATGCGTTTTGTAATCAAACACGACTGCATACACTTTCTATCTACACTCAACTGAGTAATAAGATTACATAGGTGTATTCTAGGTCAGTATAGATAGATGCTCATGCTGACTTTGATTAGTACCTACCGTCTAGATTAAAATTAATATTTAATAGCGTTACTATTGTTTTTAACTAGGTATATGCAATACGAAAAATAATTGAAAAGCTCTACCTACAGGAGTTTTTTTAACTGTCTGTACAGGTGACTATCAATGGATCCACGAAGGTAAGCCTCCAAAGGAATCTCCGTAAAATAATAAAAGAGTTATATTTTTTGGAGGTTTTTGGATCATTTTGCCATATAATGTGTTAAACCTAGCTGGTTTTTTAAGCATTTTCTTTGGATCGCTACCAAAGCAAGGAGAATTTCAGAATTTCAAATTAGAATGCGATAGCGTGATCCTTTGCGTATTTCCCCAGAGAGTACCATTTCCCTTCCAACCAGCTCGAGAATTCTTGTTGGCAAGTCATCTTCAGAAAATTTCCCTTGTATTTCCCATCAGGCACCAGTTTGTTTAGGCCGAGCGTATACTTGCGCTATGCGAGATAAGTGAGCAGCGTGCAATGAAACTATCACCTTATAATAACCATAGATTTTATTTTACTCTGGTCACAAGTAAAAAAAATTGGCAGTCATAGGAACTGCCGATAGAAGTGAAAACTTATAGCTCAGAATTTGATAGCTTACTTTGGAAACTACGCGGGTGAAACCGGAGGGTGTAACCATGAGCATGGCCATCTAGAATGCCAATGCAAATCAAGGCCAATGGTCATGGTGCCGAGTTTACTCGAAGATTTCTTATCATTCCCGAGCGTGACGCTAGAATTCAATTCACAGCCCACGAGAAATCTGAATGTGGCGCGCCATACGCAGATTTCTAGTTTTCACTTCTATCGGCAGTTCTTAACTGCCAATTATTTTGTTGATATTTCCAAACCCACCATACTGATTTCGATAAAATGTTTAGTATCTCCAAAGTATTTATATTATTACACTTATATTATTACTTGATTTACAACTTGCGGAGCTATCGCGTTTCATATCTACGTACAAAAAACACAACCGAACTAAAAAGCTTCTTCAAATCAGCTTTTTCAAATCTGTTTAAAAGAGATTGGATTGTACGTAAGGAATGTAAGTGAAACGGTGTAGTGAATTATGAACAAGAATCCGCTACGCGTCCTCAAACCACTTAAAGCTTAAGTACACTTGGCAAAACTTAGTGGCTGAATTCAAAAGACAATTTAGAAGGAAATTTAGTCAACTGAATTCAGAAGCAAGTTTAAAACGTTTTTTCGGTTCCGAATTCAGTGTGCCAGCTTACTGAATGATATTACAGACTTCACTGAATTCAATAGCGACTAAATTTAGCCCAGTGTAATAAGGCGTTTAGCAATGCACAGCTCTGCTAAGTATCCTTGCTCCGCTCACGCCTCGGTGGACACGGCTTAGGCTAAAAACTCATGGAGCGATTTTCAGTCGCGACCGCCGCGGTTGCGGGCCGGCAGCTTCTGTAGAATGGAGATATATTGTATTTGTAAAAATTGAAAGCACAACTCGCGTCGCATTTTGCCTCTGCCACGCGGTCGCCCGCGCGCTCTGCGGTCGGTTGGCGTTGATTGAACCTCAAGCAATCGTTAACCGCCCGTAGCCCGCCACGTTCGCGGGTAATAATCTCACCCGCGGCGGCTGCGCAACCGCGAAAATCAACGGTCTCGTAATTTTTTTATAAATAAAGCCTGATGCCTGATGGTGAGCAACACATACCGGCATAGAGACACGCAGCTATTGGAACATGAAGGGTCCAAATCATTACCTAGCACTGCGCTGCGCTCGTCACCCAGAAATCTGAGATGTTATATCTCTAAGCCCTATAATTTCTCTGGAAACATTGCTCTTCGAACCGGAACACAGTAATGTTTGGACATTACTGCTTGGCGGTAGAATAACTGGAAAAGGTGTGGTACTTCCTCAGGCGGAATCTGCTAAGAGTTCTAGCACTACAAAATTATGAAATACAACCGTAGTTCTGCAACCGCGGCAAGCGCATGTGAAAATAGCTCCATGAGTTCTTAGCCTTAGCAGAGGTAGCACGTAGCTAGTCCCGGAGCGAGTGCAATTATAACTTGTAACAAAGGCGGGAAGTAGGGCGCGCAAATGGAATTACTTGGATCGTTATTTTTCTTCGAGGAAAACTACGAACTAAGGATACCATAGAACGGTAATTATTATTTGTGTTTCTTACTAAGACATTATTTTGTTTAGAATGTGTCAAATTACAGAATATAAATTCGTAACCCTCAACGACATAAGAACTGGGTGTTATATAGATAAGTTTGACGTATCTCTGTGTGTGTGTGTGTGGAATCGTAGCTCCCAAACGGATGACACAATTTCGAATTGTTTCTTATTTGTTTACAAGGTGAAATAATCGGGGGGGGCGTTCGAAGCTATGTTTCATCGAAACCGGTTTAGCAGTCTCCAAGTTATTAACTATTTTGTAACCTGGGGTAGGAACGTAATAACGCACAATGGGTATTTGCTTTACTTGCAAACATACATAATATATGATCAAAAATTTAAAAAAATCGTGTTAGGGGTGTTTGGCGTAACAAAATTAAACTCTACCATCAATACCTTAACAAGTTTATTATTCTTTTAGATGACAATCTTTTTTCACAATTTGTTGACTCGCTGTTATAATTCTATAATTATTGGTTTGTAAATTTCTGGTATACTGGGGTCTTAAGAATGCGTAGATCGTTGTTATCTTAAGTAATAGTAATAATACTTTCGTGTTAGGTGTTAGGTATTATATTCTGATTTGATCACATACTTATTGTTTACAATATTATGATTGCTCGGAAGAGATTATGTACTCGTAATAAGGTATTTTCGCGTCTAACGTTTCAAAGTTGAGAGTGTCTTAGTTCTATATAAATGTAAGAATAAGGTCGCCAGCTGTTGGACTAGCTGACTACTGTTTGATTGTTAATTCTTCTGTAATAAGCTATCTACGAGTATCGAGAGTACATAATACGGCAGGCTCATTTTTGCTTTGGAATGTGCCTTTCTAATTTAGAAGTTAATTATTTGAGATATTGTGAATATTTTGTGTTTTGTGAATAGGAGTGATAAGAAACACTTAATTTAAGTTACAACCACAAGACCTATCTACGTTAACGAAGGTGTGGGCTCCGCTAGTATTCAAATATATAGAAATAAATTAAGATGTTAACCTAGGTAAGGAAAATGATACAGATACGTGGAGAGAGCGGATATGATGCGCTGACCGCAATCGAAATCGAATAAGGGTAGGCGAATGATGATGGTACTTTTACTAATATTATAAACACAAAACTTTGCATGTAGGTACGTCGCGAGTCGGGATGTTTGTGACTTTTAAAAGCAAAAATTACTGCAGGGATTTAGATGAAATTTAGTACACAGATAAATAAAAGTCTGGATTAACACTTAGTCAACTTTTCCCCCGGGGAAATAACAGCATCGGGAATAACACTAATGAAACCGCTAGCTGCTTACTTTCTGAAAATAAATGTAACAAAGTTAGATAAAAACGTTTCCACGTATTTCTGTGATAAAGAAAATATTTCTACAAAATAAAAGACACTACAGTAGAATGTTTCACTGACATTGAAGTCAAAATCATTAGTCTTATTTGTCCGTCGGCGTCGGGCCAGCTAAACGACGCCTGAGGCTGTTTTTGGCCAAAGACAAATAATGTTTTTACCTTCGCAAAATAAATAAATGAAAAACCGGTATATATCTACGGTGTATCTGATAGGTACGTCGATAAAATCTATACTAATACTATAAAGCTGAAGAGTTTGTTTGTTTGAACCACAGGAATCTAAATAATAAGGTAATATTATTTAGATTTCTGTGGTTTGAACGCTAGGATATCGTGAACCGAATTGAAAGATGCTTTTTCTGCTGGATAGTCCATTTATCAAGGAAGGCTATTACAAACTCAGATTTTGAACAAATTTGATTAGCAAAGGTTTATAATCATGCAACCTTAAAAGATTGACACATGCTGTCACGGATTTCGGCGAACGCCAGCGCGCGCAACTAAACTTAAAAAAAATAATTAAGAGTGACAAGATGAGCAGGACATGTGCCTGATGGTAAGCAACATGCCTGTCACATGACAGCACAGTGACACGCAGCTATTGGAACATGAAGAGTCCAAATCATTACCTAGCACTGCACTGTGCTCGTCACCCAGAGATCTAAGATGTTATATCTCTAAGCCCTGTAATTTCTCTGGCGATCTTGCCCTTCAAACCGGAACACAATAATGTTTGCACGTTACTGCTTGGCGGTAAAATAACTGACAAAGGTGTGGGACTCTGCCAAGAGTCCTACCACTACAAAAAAATCTAACATTGGTAACCCTAAACTTTCAACTAACTAAATTAAACCAAATCTCTCAAAAAGGAATATTTGTTTCCAGTTTTCATAAAATGTTTTCATTTATGCTATTACAACATTACGCTACCTACTATTAATAGGATGAATTGCGTTGCGTCATTATAAACTTTTGCTAATAATAATTTGTTCTAAATATTAGTTAATACGACCAATTTTCGTGGTTCCCAAAGTTCGAACAGGTGGCGTAGCAACTCGCGCAATGGTAGCTAGTTTGTAAATAAATATTGGTGGACATTTCACACACAACACTTTCTAGCCAACACTTTCTAGCCCCAAACGACGCAAAGCTATGGAAGCCAGATAGCTGACATACCTAATCTATATATATAAAAGCGAAAGGTGATGAGTGCATCACGAAATCTCAGAAACTACACATGCTAGGAGTCTGAATTTTTGCATGAAGTTGCCTTTTAGCACGTAGGCGCTTGCTAAGACGGGGTTTTGCGAAATTCAACCCCTAAGAGGGTAAATTAGGGGATGAAAGTTTTACGTAAACGCACAGGGCAAACCCAACAAAAAAACGCGACCGAAGCCGCGGGCAAGAGCTAGTAGTTATATAATTGTAAATACATACATATTTATTATACATAGAAATACCAAGACACACAACAAATACTTGAATTCATCACACAAATATTTGCCCTGGGTGGGAATGCCTACGACCACGGCTTTGCAGGCAGACTGGCTATAAAAAACTTAGTAAAAAAATAAATATAACATCATTTAAAAACTCCACTCTCTCACTCACTCATGTAAAACGTCACCCGCAATAAAGCCAGTAGGATGAACCCACAGGCTACCAGGATCGCTTGTATAGGCCTCTAAGCCATCAACAATGCAGCCATGTCGGTTGCACGGTGTATGGGCACCGGCGGAACTGAGGTGGGCTTGAATGTTGGGTGCAAAGAGTTTATATATACTACGTATAGAGTTAGCACAAATGCTGAAACGAAACTGAAAGCACGGGTCTGATCGCTCTTGTCTTGTTGCTCTCGTGGAAGTGTCTTACTTTTGTCGCGGCACATCACTATGTCGCCATAGCTAACATACACCTCAACTGCTTACGATTGGTACAAAGGCCCGTGCGGAAAAACCTGATTTATTTACTTATTCTTTATCTAAGATTGGGTGGTAAGCATCGTGGCTGTAGAGGCGAAGCCACCATTCTCCCTGCCCTCCAAAGTTACGGCTGGTCTAGTCGTTAGAACGGTGACTGCCGATCCGGAGATCCCAGGTTCAAAACCACGCCCACCAATGTCTTTTCTAAGTCATGTGTGTAATACCGCTAACTTAAAACAGTGAAGGAAAACATCGTGAAGAATCCGACATGTACCTAGAATCTTTCAAGGGCATGTCAGAGGTCATTCACCAACCGGTACTGGGTCAGGGTGGTGGATTATGGCCTTGACTCTGTCCTTGCGAGAGAAGGCCAGCAATGGGAACGTTTAGTGGGTGGGTGAGTAGTTTATGCTGTTCTCCCTGCCCGCCGCTATCGGACGGGGTTATCACTGTTAGATAGCGAACGCGATGTGGCTGAAGGGGAAGAGACTTGAGTGGATTTTTTCAAATCTTGGTGACTTCAAGTCGAGAGTGAATTGATTTTAGGTTTCGGTCTAGGTAAGCACGCTGAATCGCAAACCGCATCATGGCAACATCGGGTGAGAAAACGGTCAAGTGTAAACCTAAAATAATTAAAAAAAAACCTCGACATAAGAAAGAAGGACACTGTTTGCATTTCATTACTCTTTCCGCTACGTATAGTGAAATTGGGTTACTATTTCATCATGACCCGTTTTTCGGGTCGATGGGTTAAATAACACTAAACGAATGGGATAACTTTGACCCATACTTTTTATAGGTGTTTGGCCACGGGACCCCAAATGGGAATGGCATTAGAGATCGCATGTACACTTAACCTAATTTTCAGCGTAATATTTTTTACGCGGATATGTCCGCGTTATAAAGTACAAGTTCGCTCCGAGACCGCGACAGGACACCGCGACCGCGACACGTGTCTCGGTCTCTGGTCGCGGCGTGAACTGGCGTCCATACAATTCCATAATGTCAAGTGCCCTGTCGCGGTCTCCTGTCGCGGCCTCGTGTCGCGGTCTTCGCGCGAACCGCTACCTTTAGACCACCAAACTCGCCTGATGGTGAGCGACGATGCGGTCGAAAATGATGTACGCTAACTTAGTCAGTACCTATTTTCAGGTATTTTACTAAACAAGCACTGCCCCGCGTGTTTACCTGCCTAGTTTCTGTTTTTTCTATTTCCCCGCAAATAAGCCTTTATCTATGCTTTTTCAGACTGTTATCTTCTGTAAATTGTGCTCCAAATTTACACCTGGGGGTCTACCGCCGAACGAAAAATGTCATCGTTTTGATGTTTCTCTCTCTTTTCTTTTCGCTTGAAATGATAAAGACAGCATTAGCAAAGCAATAGCCGATTTAGTTAGGCGGTAGAAGCGCGGATCTGTACAGGATTTACGACGTGCGTCTAAACATCTCAATATCCAAACATTCAAACCATGACTTCTATATTATTAGTAGTTCCAATTTTTATTTATGAACAAGTATACCAGATCTGTTCTTGATATAGACAACAATAGTTTCGTATCAAACCGTATTACATTGCATTGCTAGTGAGAACTATACAAAATAAATATGATCATCGATATGTGGCGTTATAATCGTATTCTACGAAGATACACGAAAGGGAAGATACAAGAATAAATTTTGTAGTAGTAGGACTCTTAGCAGCGGCCGCCTGGGGAAGTACCACACCTTTGCCAGTTATTCTACCGCCAAACAGTAATGTACAAACATTACTGTGTTCCGGTTTGAAGGGCAATGTTTCCAGAGAAATTACAGGGCTTAGAGATAACTTAGATCTCTAAGTGACGAACGCAGTGCAGTGCTAGGTAATGATTTGGACTCCGCATGTTCCAATAGCTGCGTGTCACTGTGCTGTTATGTGGTAGGCATGTGGCTTACCATCAGGCACATGTCCTGCTCGTCTCGTCACTCTTTAATAAAAAAAAAAACACTTATAAAAGAAATTCCAGGGTCGTCCTCCAACGCGATGGAAGGACGAGCTCGGAGCGTTTAAAAATTATTGGACGATGGTAGCTCATGACCGGATAAAGTGGAGGGAATTGGGGGAGACCTTTGCCCAGCAGTGGGACAACTGAGGTTAAACTAAAAAAAAAATAAGAAATTTAGTTCAACAATTTCACCTAAAGATCTCAGAGATGGCAAGAACTCTAGAATAGAACACAATCGGTATAAAAGCTGCGTACAAGGAACGAGTAATGCATTTAAATTACCTTTTAACACGAGTCGACTGTCGTTAAATGGCTTACGAGTTTAATCTCCTAGGACATAATTTCATTTGGCTTTTATTAGGTTTATTCTCGACATAAATGGATAATAAACACAGCTTTGATTAAGCCAATAATACCTACTGTTATTTTCCAATATCATAGTATTCTTATAAATATATTCTTAGTAATATTCTAGTAGATTTACTTAGTAACTAACATTACTTTTCATAGTCTTTTGCGGCGGTTGATGAACTTTGTTTTTTATAGTAAAGAGTAAAGGGATGAGCAGAATTTGTGCCTGATGGTAAGCAACAGCACAATACGAAGTATTATGGGCAGACGTTGTAATAAGTAGAAGGAGTACGATTTAAATTTGCATTTTAATGTGAAAATTACTAAACTCGAATGAAGGGTTTTCCTATCAATTAAATATTTAAAAAATCTTGTTAAGTAGATTATTGGGATTTGATTAAATTTATAAATTATGTTATTCAAAATGCATACTTAAAAGTACTCCATTTAGTAAAAAAGTGGCCAAGTGCGAGTTGGACTCGCCCATGAAGGGTTCCGTTGCAGCAAGTAACATAATATACATAGTACACATAGTTCATGTAGTTCGTTGTAACTTTGATCGAAGTTTCAATAATAGTGTATTTATGACGTACTAAAAAAAACTACTCATCAGATCGAGTTCAAACTAATTTTCGTTGGTAGTTTACATGGCAATGTACATCATATATTTTTTTTAGATTTTTCATTCCCTAACTTTAGAAGTTAGAGAGGGGGGACACACATTTTACCACTTTGGAAGTGTGTCTCGCGCAAACTATTCAGTGTATACGAAAATGATTTTAGAAACCTCAACATCATTTTGGAAGACCTATCGATAGACACCCCCCACGTGTAGGTTTGATGAAAAAAAAATTTTGAGTTTCAGTTCTCAGTATGGGGGGCAACCATAATTTTTCTTTTTTTGTTCAAATCTTAATGCGGTTCACAGAATGCATCTACTTACCAAGTTTCAATAGTGTAGTTCTCATAGTTTCGGCAAAAAGTGGCTGTGACATACGGACGGACAGACAGACAGAGAGACAGACAGACAGACAGACATGACGAATCTATAAGGGTTCCGTTTTTACGTTTTACGGAACCCTAAAAAGCGCGTCGCACAACAACTAACATCCAAACTTTCGCATCACACTAATATTATGAATGTTAACGTTTGTATGTTTGAATATTTTGTTGTTTGTTGCTCAATCACTTCGTACCGTATGAACGGATCTGGTTAAAATTTGAAAC
The DNA here is from genome assembly GCA_963693475.1 of Ectropis crepuscularia. NCBI lineage: Eukaryota > Metazoa > Arthropoda > Insecta > Lepidoptera > Geometridae > Ectropis > Ectropis crepuscularia. The sequence goes on from OY856350.1 coordinate 9,164,390, forward strand.
ACAGTTCAGATTATAGTCTGAAAGAACACATAGACTACTTTTTATCCCGGGAGAATGACGGGGACGGGAACTACGCGGGTGAAACGACGGGGCACTGCTAGTCTATAATATTAGTAGGATATGCTTTGATTAATAATATATGTAAAAAATTAAATTGTTAAATTAATAAATATTTTTTTGTAATTTTGTTATTTTGTAACTTAATTTGATTATTTCGATTTGATGACATGAATTTGTACAGTTTCCTATTTTTTGTACCCATATTGTTGAAAGGTGATTTTAATATAAGGAGCGAGTTGTTAAGCTAATTTTGTGACTAGACTTATACACCATGTCATCAAACATTCAAGAATTGGAAAAATATTTGTATGCCTGCCTACCATATCAGGCAAAATATGACGACAAGCTGCTTTGAAATTTGGTGACCTATTATATATTATGCATAATGTGTGTTTGTAATTTACTCATGTTTTGAACAAATAAATTAATTATCTTGTAAATACTGCGGCGTAATATAATATTGCGTAGGACATTGACGTTGGACCTTTTTGGACCAACCTTTCCAGCTTTAGTTAATTAGCACTAATTAGTATAATGTCAAAGTTTGTATGAGAACGCTAATCACAGATGTCACTAATTAATAAACTAGTCATGTCTACCTGCATGAGTTACTAATTAAATATACCTCTACTTTACTCATTACCCCAGAATGAGCACATTTACCCCGAGTCGAGGTACGTAACCGAAAGGTCCTAATACGTCTGTTCTCAGAATCATTTGTACTGAATATGAGAATAAAATAAATGTTGAAATGTGATTCTGAGTAACTTTTCTTGTTTCATCAGATAGAGTAAGCAAGCACGCCCGCCCATAACAGAACAGTGGTGGCTCACATCTATTTGAACATGAATAGTCCATAATATCTCTGTCTAGTGCACTGCGCTTGTCACTCAGAGACATAAAACGATCTATTTCTTCACCTTGCAATTTTTCCGAAAACATTGCCCTTCAAACCAGAACCAACAAAGTTTATTACTTGGCAGTACAATAGATAGATAGATAGATAGATTAACTCTTTATTGCACTTAACAAAGTAAACAAAGTTACAAAAACTTAATAAAATAAAGTAACAATTGGCGACCTTATCGCTAAAAGCGATCTCTTCCAGGCAAATAGCTGACAAATATGTGTGATACTTTCCCAAGCGGACTATATAAAGAGTACCTATAAAATTTGTTATTTATCATTGTTAAAATGGTTAATTCCATAAATTAGGAAAGGGCGGTGGGAGGAATAGTTTTATCAGTTGGTTTATTTAGGGCGACATTGGAACGAGTCGGTTTAAATACATTACATTCACAAGAATCTATACTAATGTTATAAAGCTGAAGAGTTTGTTTGTTTGAACGCAAGGATCTCGGGAACTACTAGTCCGAATTTGAAGATTTTTTTCTCTGTTGGGTAGTCCATTTATCAAGGAAGGCTATAGGCTATTTAACATTACGCTACTATCAACAGGAGCGGAGTAGGAATTAAAAATGTAACAAAAACGAGAAAATATTTGGTTTTTGAGAGCTTTCGTTGCGTGACAGCATCTGTCTATCTTTTAAAACGTTGCGTCATTAGAATCTAAGGCCTACTGTCCACGCACGCGTCTTTTGTCGAATGCATGCATCCTACGAACAAACGCAAGACGTGCGGCTGTCGTGTCGTTGTCGTTTCGTGGACACAGACTTCATTATTTGTACGCAAGATGGAAACATTCGTCTTGCATCCGACAATTGTCGAAATCGTGCGGATGTCGTGCAGCTACGTGGATAATTGGCCTAAGGTAACCAAATTTGTTTTAGATTTGATTAGATGACGTAGCAACGTGCGCACGGATCAGCTAGTCTAGAATAGAACTCTAGTTTGCTGGGTCTAGGGTTATCTAGTATTCGTTATACATCTGATAAAACTTATTAAACTACGTAATAGCTCTGAAGCTACGTGGTAGCCCTGAAAGTACGTGGTCTAATAGGATAAACTTGCGCCTCGATAAAAGTTATAACAAATAATACGAAATAGACCTTGATAAAGAATATTGCTATTACCTAAACTAATATAATAAAGCTAAGGAGTTTGTTTCTGTTTATCTGTTATTTTCGTAGAAACTTTGTGATATTGTTTAACATTAGACAATTTGCGGTCATTCGCAGACCTCTACCACTTATATTTCAAAAAGTCGTTTTTACATCTACTGATAAAATTGATAACGAGGGTAATAAATACGGGATATTTTGCGTGGCTATAGGGTGGAGCAAATTCCCGATATTTTGATGCAGTATCAAACATACCCCTCGCTTTTTTTATTAAGTGTTACAGTTTTACACTTGACCGCCATTTTGCCCGCCGTTAAGTAACAATGCTAACAAAAGTATATAGTTGTTTTACCTCTTGCATACCTCTTTGTTTGAGTCTTTAGAAGGTCAACCAGGAAACGATATCACTTTTTCGGGCTACGAGCAGTCAGATAGAAGACGGTAACAATAAGTACATGCATGCTTTTTAATAAGTGGTCCACCTAGGTACTGGACCAAGCCCAAGGTCATGACCCCCATGACTACCCCCTCTGGATCCGCTCTAGGTTCCAAATTTCAAATCCGATCCGTTGCCACGTTCCGCCGTGATTGAGCAACAAACATCTAAACATCCGAACGTTCAAAGTTTGCCATTAATAATATTAGTAGGATAATTATGTACTTACATTACCTTTTGAGGTGTTTTCAACCATTAATCGTAACTTTGTAATAGGTTGCTAATATGTTTCGCTAGACACAAAAGGACTGCATTAAGGCCATTACCTAGGCCGATTAAGGAGGATAAATGTTGGAAGGGATTAGTTCTAATTGCCGGATCTGCCCCGAGGATCAATGACATAATTACAGTATTATCGAGAACGTAATGGCACTGAAATATACTGAGGCAGTTTTGTAGGTAGAGTTTTTGTACACGAAAAAATTTCATCATTTATGTAATAAGCTTGGTCTTGTACTTCCTTGTTTCTGTAGTGAAAATTTTTCTACCTATGTCGAACACTTTTTAGTAGGAACAATCTTATAGCTCCGCGTCACTGACTTGGATTTTTGTAGTATATCATAATCATAATCATAATCATATTTATTCATAACAAAAATATTACACGTCACAATATTGAAATACTTAAAATTACACGAAATGTAATTAAGTACAAAACAAATAATGAAGAGGTAGATACCATCAATTATAAAATAAGTTAGAATGTCAGACAATCATCAAAATAACCAAGTCAATAATTAATTAATTGAATACAATAAACAAAAAATAAAAAAGTGTCAGAAAATAATTAAAATACCAATGTCATAAGTACTATGTACTATAAGTACACAAAGTAAATTAATATTTATGATAATAAAGTTAAGTCAATTTCAGCTTCATCATTTCCGAGTACTTATAGAACGCCTGCTCGACAAGCCAATGTTTTACACCATGTTTGTACGATCCCCTAGCGAACGCAGTTTTTACTTCTTTTGGCAGTCTGTTGTACATCTCCGTCGCCGCAACATGCACAAGTTTGTCAGACTTGGCTAGGCGGTGAGGTACCGCGCACAGCCGGTGCGCGTGCCTCGTCGTGTCGTGCGCTCGCGTGTCCCCCAGTTTAGAGTACTCCTCCGGGTGGTCCCTGGCGTACAGCGCCGCCTGGAGACACACCTCGCTCGTTAGTGTCAAAATACCCATGAACCGGAAGTATGGCAAGACAGATGTGTCCTGTGGCACCTGCACAATCGCTCGTACTGCCCGCTTCTGCATTCTGAAGACGCGCTCCCAGTCGGCGGCGCGCCCCCAGAGCTCGACACCGTACTGCAGAAGCGAATGCACAGATGCGAAGTAGCATTGCCGGACCATGGGTTGCGGTAGGATCCGCGCCACACGCCGCAGAGCGAAACAGGCACTACCCATCCTGGCGCAAACTCCATCGATGTGGTCTTCCCACGTCAGTGCGCTATCTAGCTGAAATCCCAAGAATCGAGTCGAGTGAACCTGATTAATGCTCACATTACTGATTCCGACAGTAAGGGGTCTATATTTGCGGCCGGACAGGTTGAAGTGCATGAACTGCGTTTTTCCAGCGTTCAACATCAACCCGTTGACTCGGAACCAATAATTGAGACTGGCAGCCGCTCGATTGGACTTCAGCTCTAACTTGTCTATAGTCGGCGCTGTGATGACCACCGCGACGTCGTCAGCGTACATGAGCGCGTGCCCGTCAGGAATGCTCTCAGGAAGGTCGTCGGTCTATACAGGTGTCGTATTATGCAACATTAGTGCTGTTTAATGCTACCTACTAATATTATAAATGTCAATGTATAGATGTCTGTTGCTCAATCACGTCGGAACGTCTGAACGGATTGGGCTGAAATTTAAAACATAGATATAACATAGTTTGGAAGAACATATAGGCTACTTTTATCCCGGGAAAACAATGGGAACGGGAACTACCCCTACCCGGGTGAAACCGCGGGGCGCTGCTACTATAAATATAAGTTTTCGCTGCTATCAGCAGTCCATAACTGTTTTAAGGTTTTTTAGGGTAGGGTTGTAAAACGTAAAAACGGTAACCTTATAGATTCGTCATGTCTGTCTGTCTGTCTGTCCGTCCGTATGTTACAGCCACTTTTTGCCGAAACTATGAGAACTACACTGTTGAAACTTGGTAAGTAGATGTATTCTGTAAACGGCATTAAGATTTGAACAAAAAAATTAAAAAAATTAGGGTTGCTCCCCATACTGAGAACTGAAACTCAATTTCTTTTTCATCAAACCTACACGTGTGGGGTGTCTATCGATAGGTCTTTAAAAATGATGTTAAGGTTTCTAAGATAATTTTTGACTACACTGAATAATTTGCGCGAGAGACACTTCCAAAGTGGTAAAATGTGTCCCCCCGCCTCTAATTTCTAAAGTAAGAGAATGAAAAAACTAAAAAATATATATGATGTACATTACCATGCAAACTACCAACGAAAGTTGGTTTGAACTCGATCTGATGAGTTGTTTTTTTTTAATACGTCATAAATACACTATTATTTTTAAAACTTCGATCAAAGTTACAACGAACTACAAGAACTATGTGTACTATGTATATTGTGTTACTTGCTGCAACGGAACCCTTCATGAGCGAGTCCAACTCGCACTTGGCCTCCTTATTTTAAAATGACGTCAATTTGTCACATGTTTTTTTCAATAACAGGTTGACACTTGTCAGTCTTTCTGATTTTAAGTGACATATTCTTCGACAAAAAAGTTTTCCCAGAGCTTCTACTTCTCAGGTTATTTGAAGCGATCTATCGATTTGCGTTTCATGAAAGGTAACTAAACTACAGATATTCTATCTAACAATTGTACCTTTCGCCCAGTCATGGTCATTAGCCTTTCTGACGTATTTCTGACGTCACGCTAGACGTTCTTCGATTCCAGCTACTGCCCACGCCAAACCAATTTCGTCGTGGAACAAACAGTAAGGAAAATAAATATACTCTATTGATTTGTATCAGCTTTTGGAGATGTCTTCGAAATATGAACCAACGAACAAATGATTACAGGCTTGTAATTGGCTTTCTGGCCACTATAATCATTGTAGATAGAGTTTTTTCTCGCAAGGGGAGAGTTAAGACCTTAAGACAATAATCCACCACGCTGACATAATGCAGGTTGGTGAATGACAGATCATATGTTGGAAAGTTTTTAGGATCATGCTAGTTTCTTCACGTCTTCACCGTTCACCGTTCAGTATTCACCGTTCACCGTTCAGTATTCGCCGTTCACCGTTCAGTATTCACCGTTCACCGTTCAAAATCTGAATAAAGATACTTGAAAAAATAAAAAATACTCATTGAAAAAGTACATAATAAGTGCAAAATATGATAGCTTGATAGAATTCGAACCTATAATCTCAAGGTTGTGAATTGTACTTCAGCCACCACTCCACCATGGTCTTCGTCTGGCACAACTAGGTCAAAAAGTTACGAAATTAAGTTGTTAAAAATTTACCTCCGAATGCCAAATAAAAAAAAATAAAAATATCGTTTTATGAATGTTCAACGTTTGTCAATAAGAGTATTAGACATTACAAATATTGACCATTTTCTATATTAGGTATAGCTAAAAAGTTGACCTTTTGCAGTCATTTGATTTGACAACTAATTGACTTATATTTTTTTTTTCACCAGACAATTTTGTAACATAAATGATATTATGAAATAATTAAAATTAAAAAAACATGTTTATGAACATGTTATTTACAGAATAACGTTATAGCAAAATTAGATAACTTATTTTATTATTATAACTTTTGGCATGAAGCCGAGAACTTCAAAGCCATCATGTTAATTTTGTAGCTCATTATATTAAAAGCTTTTGATAGTCTTTTTAGATTTTTAATGATCTAATTTATTTGTAGTTTAGAACTGTTTATAATTTTCTTAAAATATAATATCATTAAAATACATATTCGTATGTGATTAAGGAATACATTAATTTTAAGGATTTGTTTTTTCTACATGGTATAGCCTCAAAGTAAGCTAACAACTAAGTAATTAATAATCTGCTAATGCTCAATCAGGTAGGAGCGGCTGAACGGATTGCGTTGAAACTTGGAAAATAAATAGTTTGCTCTGCAATCACACTTTTAATTATACTGCGGGACAATTAATGGTATGCGAACCACGCGGATAAAACCGCGGGCGCTTCTAGCTTATAAGATTAATAGGATTAACTACTTAATACATAACGTTTAATTCTTTTTTTTTTAAATAGTACGTACGTAATTAAATAATAATTGGCAGTCATAGGAACTGCCGATAGAAGTGAAAACTTATAACTCAGAATTTGATAGCTTACTTTGAAAACTACACGGGTGTACGGGGAGAGGGTGGCCTGGCCATCATGGCATGGCCATCTAGAAATGCGTCCAATGGGAAATCCCATTGGCTCACGCATTTCTAGATTGCCAGTCCACGCCCTTTCAGCAATTTTCATTGGCTGACACATTTCTAGATGGCCAATGGCCCTGGTCCCGAGTTTACCCGAAGATTTCCTATCATACCCGCGCGTGCCGCTAGAATTCAATTCACACCCCACGAAAAATCTGTCTAGGCGCGCTAAAAGAGATTTTCACTTCAAAAAAGTATATTGCACGTAATATGAAATGAATTATTAAGTCCATAGAAAACATCAAAGTTACGGGAGAGTCAAATTACTCAAAATTTCCCCCACGTTCCCCCGCTGTATATAGCCAATGAGATGCGTTGCATCACCTATAGATAATGACTGTATACTATACTATGGACTATAGACGACGACCTTAGATAAAGTATAAGTAAGACGACGACCCATGGACCGAAAATATTTGTGTTTTGTTTTGAAAATTGAAAAAGAATGTTACCAAGCTTTACAGAGCTCTGAATCTCTTGAAATAAATCTCCCGACGCCAATTCGAAGTTCTTTGACAAATTGAGTAGAACTAGACTTGGCCAAGTGGCCACCGCTTCGGTCCCGCGGCGAAAATTTGATTTATAAGCTTCTGTGAAACAACATTAGAGTGTCACGACGGATTCCGATTGTGGCGCTGCGTGGGTTTGAGTGTTAGGTTGTATATCCTGCTAAGGATTTGCGAGACAACTAAAAGGTTGGAAAAATTATATTTTGTACGCGCATGTGAAGCGACACTTTTATTATGTGATGGTATGAACAGACCATGAGTATGAAGGTAAACAACACTGTCCATAACAGGACCACAGCCACCCAGTTTGATATTTATTTACATACTCGTATCATTCATCATTGTTTCATGTATTAGTATATTATTATGTTCGTATTTATGTTTTAAGATGTATAATTACTGTGTAAGTATGTCAATACATTATTTGGCATTTTCGTTTTTAATATCTTTGTAGTGTTTATAATTGTTTAATTATTGGAGCCAGCACTTCTTTTTGTACTTTCCCACCTCCTTTTCTCAAATTTCTCATTCTATCCTATGGTTGCCTGGAAGAGATCACTTTTAGTGATGAGGTTGCCAATTGCTACTTTATTTTGTTTTGTTATAAATAAGCAACTTTTGTTAATTTTTAATTTAAGTGCAATAAAGAGTTAATAAAATATAATAATCAATGCAATCATGACAAGCCCGAATCATTGCAGTCGTCATACAAACATACACACTTTTTCATATATAGTATTAGATAGATAGATTTATTGTACACACCAAAAGGAAACAATACAGTAAAAGTTATTGTTAAATTAAAATAATGTTACAACGGACAGCTCCATCGCTAAAGGTGACCTCAACCTCAGGATGGAAATGTTTTTTAGAAGTAATAAAGAACGGAGTGTGCTAAAAAGAGTATTAAAGCAATGTAATGTAGTGACATACAGTAAAAAATAAAGTAGCCAAGTGCGAGTTGGACTCGCCCATGAAGGGTTCCGTTCCAGCAAGTAACATAATATACATAGTACACATAGTTCTTGTAGTTCGTTGTAACTTTGATCGAAGTTTTAATAATAGTGTATTTATGACGTACTAAAAAAAAACTACTCATCAGATCGAGTTCAAACTAATTTTCGTTGGTAGTTTTCATGGTAATGTACATCATATATTTTTTTTAGTTTTTTCATTCTCTTACTTTAGAAGTTAGAGGGGGACACACATTTTACCACTTTGGAAGCGTCTCTCGCGCAAGTTATTCAGTGTAGACAAAAATTATATTAGAAACCTCAACATCATTTTTTAAGACCTATCGATAGATATCCCACACGGGTAGGTTTGACGAAAAAAAAATTTTTGAGCTTCAGTTCTCAGTATGGGGGGCACCCCTAATTTTTGTTTTTTTTTTAAACTTTTTTAAAAATCTTAAAGCGGTTTACAGAATACATCTACTTACCAAGTTTCAACAGTGTAGTTCTCATAGTTTCGGCAAAAAGTGGCTGTGACATACGGACGGACAGACAGACAGACAGACAGACATGACGAATCTATAAGGGTTCCGTTTTTACGTTTTACGGAACCCTAATTAACATACTAATAGTGGTATTAGTAGAGTTACTCGGCTAGTACATGTTACGCGGACTCGCTTCGTATGTTAAGGGGGCGCCTAAAGCCAGAAAACGAAAAAAGGACATTTTCGACGCCGCTCACTGAAGTTAAGAAACTAAAAACTATGACAAAAAAAATATTGACGTGTGGGTACAATCAAGAAGAAGCACAATAACCGAATAGAATTTTAAAATCAGATTAAATCAGAGTTTTTTACAATAAAAAAATAAAAATGACACCGAAAAAACCCGTTTTAATTCGAGTACTCGAAATTATCAGCGATGACCCCACATTATTTTTTGGAAATAAAATTCCTATTTGTACGTTCTAGTAAAGTAACCGAACACTTTTTTAAATTTATGTTTAGTTATTGAGTAATTAAATAAAACTTGGTCAAAAATGGACTCCTGATTAAATATTGATTTTTCCTCCAAACTGTGTCATGCTATTCTCACATTAAGAAACACGTCGCGCGGGTGAAATCTGTTTTTTTCCTGGCTTTAGGCGCACTCTTAAGTAAGCTATAATTATGTTATTCTAGACTATTACCTTTGTACCAAATTTCATCCAAATCTCTTCAATGGCTTTTGCATAAGTAACAAACATCCATACATACGTACTTTCGCATTTATAATATTAGTAAGATTTTGGAGCAATCTGCTCTGTTGATCTCGCATAGCTACAGCGGATTCATACCCTTAGATCAGAGTCTGCGAATGTTCCACCTACGTTCAGGTAAATAGTGAACGCGTGGGTGTATTGAAAGAAATCATTTGTCTCACCTACGCGACGTGCCTACGTTTGTCGTTAAGGTTCAGAATAGCACAACTGCTACGGAATTTATTTGTTTAGGTATACAAAACAGAACACAATTACCTTAAATATGTAGCAATTTACCGATTAAAACTATGTTTCTTTCTAACTGTGTATACAGATGTTTCCAGAGAAATTAACAAAAGTAAACACACTAAATGACATCCCAAATGAAGCTAAAATAGAACTAATTGATGATGAAGATTTAGGAAGTTACGTTTATTTATTTGTTTTTTTACAAAAAAATATTCGTCACGGCAAAACATAGGTACTTAGTTTAATTTTCTCAAAAACAAAAGCCTGAATTACATATTTTGTGTGAAATCTACCAATACGTCATCCGGCAAAATAGGGTAAAGGTCGATTCACAGATATCAGTGACGGCTCAGTATCCGCTCAGTTCAGTATCAGTGCTTCATTGTTGCGTCAGTGATTCAATTCACACGTCAGTACTCAGTTCACGGAGCTTCAGTGAAAACGTGTCCGTCGTCAAGTATCGTGATTGCTGTTTTTTTTAATTATTTTTTTCAATAAAGAGTGACGAGACAAGCAGGACATGTGCCTGATGGTAAGCAACATGCCTGCCACATAACAGCACAGTGACACGCAGCTATTGAAACATGAAGAGCCAAAATACCTAGCACCGCACTGCGCTCGTCACCCAGAGATCTAAGTTGTTATATCTCTAAGCCCTGTAATTTCTCTGGAAACATTGCCCTTCAAACCGGAACACAGCAATGCACAATACTGCTTGGCGGTAGAATAATTGACAAAGGTGTGGTACTTCCCCAGCCGGACTCTGCTAAGTGTCCTACCACTACTGCTGTTGTGGCTCTCTGTTCAATACTGCGGAGCAATAATAAAATACAACAAATACATACATAAATAAAGTATTAAAACTATGTGATGGTATTTACCATCTAACTTTAATTGCGCTCCTATTTTGTTCCACAAATTGGTTTTGTATGTCGAATCCGTGTACGTTGCATGAGACAAATCACACAAAACCTGTATGAAAACAATATTTCGCACAGTGCCGGTACTGTGCCGGTGCTGTGTCGGCACTGCGCCGTCACTGATATGTGTGAATCGACCTTAAGCCATTTTTTTTGTTTTTGTTGATATTTCAAAATCCAACTAAAACTTTCATGGAACTTCTGATCTACCAAATAAAAAATATTATCACAATCGATCGATCAACTATTGCTGTAGCTACACGTAACATCATCATCATCATCATCATCAACAGCCCACTAAACGTTCCCACTGCTGGGACTCGGGGCCTTCTCTCGCAAGGAGAGAGTTAAGGCCATAATCCACCACGCTGGCCCAGTGCGGGTTGGCGGATGACACATGACTTCGAAAGATTCTAGGTACATGTCGGTTTCCTCACGATGTTTTCCTTCACCGTTTTAAGTTAGCGGCATTACGCACATGACTTCGAAAAGACAGTGGTGCGTGTGGGGTTTGAACCCGGGGTCTCCGGATCGGCAGCCGCCGTTCTCCCGACTAGACCACCGTAACTTATAACTTATAACACGTAACATACATGCGAAAAAAAACAATCGAATTCGGAACTTCCTCCAGTTAAACGCTGACCAAACGTAATTTGATAAGTTTTCAGGTTCCACAATGAAGAAAAAAACAAAAAAATGTATGAGTACATTTTGATCCTAATTCGTCCTTTTCAAAGGGGTTTTAAACGATAGCTCCTTTCTTCTTTTTGCTGACCACTCCTTCTAAAATTCTGTACTAACTATGCCATGTTGCTTATTGATTGCTGATCGAATGAAAAGTTGGCTGACCGCTAGCACTGAGTATTCTTTGAACAATTCATCACTCGGGAAAACAAGTAATTAAGGTTTGAAGTTCATTATTTATTTGTGCTCTTAGTGTTTTAGCTGATGTGCCCCATGACAGTGTACAACGTATGAATATTAACTAAAGCATGGTGTAAAGTTAGTTAATGTTGCTCAGGTAACATTATATTTAACATTCCAATGATTAAACAGATCTGAAGTCGGGTTTTTATGTTTATTTATTGTATTATGAAACTAAACTTATTCGGTTTTTTTGTTATATTACTAAAGTCTATGGAAAATGGACGAGAAAGGAACGCCTAATATCGCTTTCTCTTTTCATCCACTTTGCGACCTCTAGTAGATGATAAAAAAACATGCCAGGCATTGTTTTAATTTTTTCATGAAATGTTACGAATTCAAATTAGGATCAAACCCTAGTAAATATGAGAGGTACTTTAATATGCCTGTGAAATGTGCGCATTGTGGCCGGAATGTAAAGCTTGCGTCGAAATGGGAAATAATATACAATGTGTGGAGTATTTTTGTGCTGCTTTAGTCAACCGTAGTGTGGATGATGGCTTCTTTGTGCGCAGTTATTTATGAATACATGTATTTCCGGGTCTGACAGCGTAGTGTTACTTCATAAATAAATATCTATACCTTTGTTATGATGAAGGAGGATGTTTATTTTTGTTGGTAAATAAACAAAAATTGTTCACACAACACCTCTACCCCAAACCAAACATACCTAGTCCGTACTATGAAAACCAAATAGCTCGATAAAAACATATACTTATATCTAATTTTAAATATAAACTCATTATACATAGAAACTCCAAAAAACATGAGTAAAGAGAAAGCATTTGTGTTTTGGTCCTGAAATTTAATTAAAACTATAAATGTAATTGGTTTTTAACATTCCTTTACTAATTTTATGGAACATTATTACTGACTAGCTGAACTCGCTATATTATTCGCTTAGGCAAGCTTTGGACTCGTTAATCTATGCAGTATTTCCTATCACGATTATTTACAAAAACAAATATACGCCAATATTAGCTAATATCCAAGTATACTGTACAATGAAGCAATTAATTTGAATTAAATAATATGAATTTGAATTTTTGAATGAAATAATTTATTTTCTTTGAAAAAACAAGAAACCGACTTAGTTATTTGAAATTAAATTAATATATAGATACTCGACTAAACTTTATAAGATGTTATGATTATGTCGTCCAGATTAATTATAAGCAAAAGATTTTTGGTCATATTTAAAAAACCACTACACTGATTTCAATAAAACTTACATGGAACACTTTCTGAAGTATTCTCTATCACGCACAAAATAATGATCAAAATCGATTCACATTTAGCGGAGCTATTGCATAACATACCTACACACAAAAAAAACATACAACTGAATTGAGAACTTCCCCCTTTCCTGTAGTCAGTTAAACGGTGTAAGGGACTCTGGCTTTTGAAGCATTCAGTGAATTGAAATTGGCGTCAAACGACAAAAACATGATTGAAAAAAGATTGGATCCTTCACAAGCAAAGTAAGTCCTCTAAATGGAGGCTTGAGAGTTTGAGACTTGAATAAGTTGAAATAAATGTAAAAGGAATTATATCAATTTTTGTTACATCCGTACCTAATGCCGTACCTTTTAAATGTTCTCGTGCCTACGGTCGTTGTAAAGCTGCCGAAAAGTCGGGAGGTAATTAAAAATCGCAATTAAGCCCTGTATAATCTTTTGAAAATGAGTTCGTATCGTAACAGTTTCAAAACGATATCCGTACCTTGTGAAATATTATATTCAACGTCAAAACAGCTATGTAAAACAAATTGTCAGTCATTGTATCAGACGAAAATTGTATTATTTTAAGACAGTGACGAAACGACGACAACAATAAATTGAATAGAAATGAAACAAAGAGTCTTACCACTATCCCAAAGTGCTAAATATTAACTAAAACGAAGTTTTATGAAATTTGTAATAAACTTTTATTATCCTTTGTTCTGCTTTTCAAATAATTCAACCATAACTTAGAAATGAGGGAACATTTTAAATAAATGCAAATAAGTACCTACTGGAAAGGGTTTGGTTGTTTTGTTTTATGGAAATTGCAAAACTGTGGTTTTAATCAAGGTACAAAGTAGGTAATTGCTGCACATACCGGTGCGTATATAGGTAAGTGGGATGTATTGTATTGATTATGGATTACATTTAAACGAGATCTTGAAACTAAATTGCATATCTCCATATCTATAGTGACGATAGAAAGAAGACAGCAGGCAGTAGATGAAGTTATAAAGCCGAGAATAGGGCTGAGTGGCGAACCATGATAGAGGCATATGTTCAGCAGTGGGCTAAGATAGACTGATGATGACGATGAAGATGATGGTATCTACAGCATTTATGCTGCGAGAAACCCTATTAATTACCTAAGTAAGAAGCAATGCTTGAAGAATAATATGTATGAGATGCGGTGGTTATAGCAAATGTAGTATTTTCGATATTTGTATCTTTGTACTTATACTGAGTCGAGTCTCGAGTATTTAGTTACCAAAATACTTAGTCTGTATTTCAAAATAAACTCCTTATAATGCCAAAAACAAACAAATGAGTTAACTCAATTATATCTAATGCTTTTAAGTCCTTATTTACAATTTACGGGGCCCTAAGTTTCGACTTCAAAGGATCATTTCTGCTACAGTTAAAGTAAATTATCGTGTCTATTTATGGTATGTAACTGACAAGACTTATTTGGTAGTAAATTACTAAATTAACTTGGCAAAGCTTGTATGTATGGATAATTACTGATTACTGAGTACTAGAGGTTATATTAAAGTTATCTATAAATTCTGACGTCAAGATCAGTAGTTGGTAGGAATCTCGCCTGTACTTCTGAATGTTTTTGAAGTGAAAACTTCTTTAGGCGCGCCTAGACAGATTTTTCGTGGGGTGTGAATTGAATTCTATCGTCACGCTCGGGTATGATAAGAAATCTTCGGGTAAACTCGGGACCATGGCCATTGGCCATCTAGAAATGCATCAGCCAATGGAAAATGCTGAAAGGGCGTGGCCTGGGCATCATGGCATGGCCATCTAGAAATGCGTGAGCCAATGGGAAATTCTGACGCATTTTTAGATGGCCATGCCATGATGCCCAGGCTACGCTCTCCGGTTACACCCGTGTAGTTTCCAAAGTAAGCTATCAAATTATGAGTTACATATAAGTTTTAACTTCTATCGGCAGTTCCCATGACTGCCAATTTTTTTATAAGAGCAGATATACGAGTTTTTGTCACCATTGTCTTTAACGAGATACCTCGTGAGGAACACGGGATCTTTTAGGAATCTTTTGAGGTCATGCGTCCTTCACCAAACCGTACAGTGCTAGCGTGAATGCATGAATGAACATTTAATATTCAATTCTTTAATTTAAGAAAACAGTAAGACCATGGAAACAACTATCAGCTTAATTTCTGAAAGCGATTTATTACAGAAAATCTTGTGATGGACAAAAATCTTGAAAACTCAAAGCGTCGAGAGCAATGCGTGGTGACTTGACTCTTTTCTTGCGAGAAAGCCTCGAGTCCCAGCTATAGCGATGTAACACTTTACAGTGAGCCACTCATGCTACTCTTAAATAAGAATCAAATAGTTATTTCTTTTTAATACGTACTTGCGAAAATATACCTACTCATGTAAACACGGTTTACAGTCGCAGGTGTGCAAAGTTACTGCGCAATACGAAACGATACAATAACCATTTGTAGCACGTTACATTCCATTCCCAAAACGATTTCTTCGACTAAATTAGATTATTCGGCTCGTCTTGGATAATATTGCCTGTTTAGTTGTGGCAGCCGGTAGTAAGGTAAAGAGGGCTATATCGTAATGTACGTTGGAATACTGCCGGAATATCCCTTCCCCAACATTATACTCGGGTAATACTCAACAGTGCGGTGGAAATTACTGGATTATAGGATTACAAAGTAAAATTTTTCCCCTTCAGCTTCAGCAACTCGTCGTTTATATGCTAGGCACGATTTCAACTGGGTTTGAGCATTTGAATGATATCTTGACCCTTATCGGTTTATCGATAATTCAAATGTGTTGGTAATAAATAGTTCACCAGGGTTGTAAGGAATATTATAGGTTTACCAAAGTGTTTAGAGATATTATGGAGATATTATTTATTATGGAACATAAAGATAAATAATCTTATATTTCTGGGTGACGAGCGTGTAATAATTTGACTCTTCTTGTTCCAATACCTGCGTGACACTGTGCTGTTATAGTCAAGTGTGTTGCTTACCGTCAGGCACAAGCCCCTTTCCCGTAACTCTATGTAATAAAATAAGGTATTTTATTTACTCTTTAATCAAATTATTGAACTAAATACATAGACGATCTACGTTATGTGATGATAATTCAATGTATTAGTAATTCAAGTTTTGTTATCATGCCAAAGAATGCAAATGTCCTATATTTATAACCAGTAATGCTCTTTCATCTGCACAGTTTCCGATCCCGTATTTTCCTGGGATACATTTTTTTCTATGTATTATTTCATACTATTATATAGGTATCTACGAGTAGTCTTCTATGTATTATTTCATACTATTATATAGGTATCTCGTATGAACCAAATTTTAAAACTTACTTTGTGGTTGTGCTTGAAAAAGTAACAAGCATCCATCCAATAATTCAACCTTTAGATAAGGAATAAGTAAATAGATCAGGTTTTTCTTTTCCGGTTCCTTTGTACCAATCGTAAGCAGATGCAGTGTATGTTAGCTATGGCGACATAGTGATGTGCCGCGACAAAAGTATGACCCTTCCACAAGAGCGACAAGACAAGAGCGATCAGACCTGTGCTTTCGGTGTAAAGCGTTTGTTCTAACTCTATACGTCGTATATGTAAACTATTTGATTCAACCAAACAAACTGTCGCATTTAATTTAACTTTTTAACCGACTTCGAAAAAGGAGGAGGTTCTTAAGTCGGTTGTTTGTTTTTTTTGCATGTATGTTCCAAGACAGCGCCGCCAATTCAGAACCGATTTTGATGGTTCTTTTTTGTTTGATAGATCATAGTTCAGAGGTAATCCCATATTCTATTGAAATTGGTGCGGCAATCTTTAAAATATGAACATAAAAATAAAATTTTCTTTCATGTATTCAGACGATTTAGAGATATAGATTCCTATGAAATTTGGTCGAGTCTGAATTTCATTTTAAATTGAAGTCGGTTTTGGTTTTATCGGAGCAAATAAATTGTATAAGTTGACACTTGACCGCCATCTCGCCTTATGTTAAGTGACGAGTGGTCGACGGTTTACGATGCGATGGAGCATGCTCAATTGGAAGAAACCAATTCACTCTCAACTCTAAGTCACGAAGATCATTCAAGCAACGCATTCCACAATCTAGACGTTCTTATTACAAATTTATAGTCAAAACTCTCCGTTCTAGTCTTTGACTACTATACTGGATACCGGTTTAAATTAGTAAAACAATATGGAAATTTTAAATATTATTTTGTTTGTCTGAATATTCGATATTCCCAATACATTGGCCCGAAACACTCGCTAGTACCTCCCAATCCCCTGCGTCATCGCGACATGTGTATCAATTTATGGGACACGTCGTTTCGCCACGAAGCCTCATTTGCATTGTAATCGAACCTCCTTGTTTGTTAAATATAAACTCGGGGTTCGTTTACAAACATGTGGGCGTTTTTGGAACAAACTGTAGGTACGAATGTTTGTTGGTCCCGAATTGGGCTATGAATTATTTTGTTTTCGTGGCTCTACGGATTCGAATCTAATATTCCACATTCTCGGGATAGGTTATTTTAAGGTTATGGGTAGAGTGATATAAATAACATGATGAATATATTTAGAAGTTTTAGAACAAATCAAATTTTTTCAAAGATTTTGCGTATTTGTTTATTGACGTTGTTTAACTTATACCATCAATTTATGAATGTCACTAGCAGCGCCCCGCGGTGTTACCCGCGTAGTACCCTTTCCCGTTGTTTGTCTGGATAAAAAGCGTATGTGTTCTTCCAGACTATAATCCAGCTGTGTTCCAAATTTCAGCCCGATCCATTCATACGTTAGGACGTGATTGAGCAACAAACATCCAAACATCCAAATATCCAAACATCCATACATTGACATTTATAATATTAGTAGGATTATTGTTGTAATATTGTTGCCATTTAAATTTTCTACTTTTTTAACGGGCAGAGCTTTTATTAGCAAAATTACAATACAATAAAAACTACGCTACATACCTAACTAATTACTTACAATGAACGTATCTGAATTATCTATAGACCTTAAATGGAGGTCTATAGATAAATACCCACAACTAGTCGAAATAAATTTTCTACTGAATGTTATCTAATATTTTACTCGTAGCGCTCCGTGGTTTTATGTGCACATATCCCGTTCTCCTGCAATAACAAAATAACAATAGCTCTATTGTCAGCCCATATTCTATGTTCCAATTTTCAATGATTGAGCAAACATCCAAACTTTCGCATTGATAATATTAGTTTCATTTTTTTTTACTATAATAGGTTCGCACTTGACCACCATCTTGGCTGATGTTAAGCGACGATGCGATCTAAGATGGAACATGCTTACCTAGAAGAAACCGATTCACTATCGATTTGAAAACGCCAAGATTGTAACTATCGGGGAAAACCCATTCAGGCAACATATTCCACAATCTAGACGTTCTTATCACAAACGTGGAGTCAAATCTCTTCGTTCGTGTTTTTGGAACATCAACCATGAAACGATGTCGCTTTTTTGAGATACGAGAATTCCGATAGAAGAAAGGATTCTTATTATTTCATACCATTTATTTTGCTGACAGTAACTTACTAAACCGACGAGCAAAGAGTACATTTCACACTTCCCCTAACAATCTTGACGTCGCGATCCTACCCACCTATTCCGAGGAAATATCAGATAAAATAAGTTCACAATTTCCCTTTTTACCTCCCTAAATTCTTTTTAAAATCCCCATTCCGGCGATACGATTCGTACGTTCCATTCTCTGTGAAAGCTCGGGAATTGTTTCAAAAAGCTTCGTATATTCTATTCGTGAGTATCGCGCCATCTTGAAACGTGTTTAACCGAATGAAAGCGCCGTTTTCCAGCGTGGAACATCAACGGCGACGGGAGGATTCACCTGGTTAGAGATACTCGTACCTGCAACGTGAAATGTTACGTATGTTTATTAGAAATACGATTTTATACATAGGTAAGACCATAGCTGGGCATTAACTCGTTAATCCGTTAATCGTTAATTAACGAAGTTAACATTTTGATTAACGGATTAACTTTTAAGTTAACTTTTAAAAATGTTAACGGACATGTTAACTTCCGTTAATTATGCAGAAGTCCGTTAATCGTTAATCCAATGCTTACTATTTACCGCACGGCACCTCGGCGCAGCGCAAAAAACAGGTTCAGACAAGTATGAAACGAAAAGTGGTGGGCGCAGTGTGACCATATGTGGCGGGTTCCTGCTATTTTGGCAGGATTGAGGCGTCATTTTAGCCTGTGGCATGATCGGTTGACGTTATATGAAAACAAATATAATTTTGTTATCATAAGTCATATTTCCGATAATCTCGAGTTCTTTTTGGCTGAAAATTTGAGCATAGACAAATAGACATACTCGAATTTGACTGAGGTTTACAATTTAGTTGAATATTTCACACATCCCTAGTAAACCAAGTAGATTATAATAATCCATAGCTAGTGGGGAACTCCCTGATAAATTCAATCATACTTTCGATCGTTTATCTGTATTGTAACTTTCTTTTAATAAAATCGGTGGTAGCTAATTTCAACTAACCAAAGAAAAGTAAAATAAAATGATCAAATCAATGTATAAGAATGAAGAAATGGAGGTATGCAATGAAAATTCCAGTGTTTAACATCTTACTAAAATTATAAATGGCAATTTTTGGATGTTGTAATGTTTGTTGTTTCATCACGTCAGAACGTCTAGGAACGGGAAAGGATTGGACTGAAATTTGAAAAACAGCCCTCAAACGCTGCAGTTGAACGTCTGCTATCCACGGGTAAAGACATTTTAACACCAAAGCTTTCAGACGAGAACTTCGACATGTTAATGTTCATGAGGGGAAATAGATACCTATGCGCATTATGCCCGACGATTAAATTACACATTAAATTAAAAAAATTGGCAGTCATAGAAACTGCCGATAGAAGTGAAAACTTATAACTCAGAATTTGATAGCTTACCTTGGAAACTACACGGGTGTAACCGGAGGGCGTGGCCTGGTCATCATGGCATGGCCATCTAGAAAAGCAGCAGCATTTCCTATTGGCTGATGCATTTCTAGATGGCCATGCCATGATGGCCAGGTCACGCCTTTTCAGCATTTCCCATTGGCTAACGCATTTCTAGATGGTCAATAGCCATGGTCCCGAGTTTACCCGAAGATTTCTTATCATACCCGAGCATGACGCTAGAATTCAGTTCACAGCCCACGAAAAATCTGTCTTGGCGCGCCTAAAGAAGTTTTCACTTCAATAATAAAATTAAACTCTACAAGTATTTGGTTTTTTTCTAACCTGTTAACTTCCAGAACCTAAACCAACAAGTTTTATAAGTTCACTAACGCAACGATATAAAAATCCAATACGCATATTAACGGATTAGCGATTAACGTTATAACTTCCGTTAATTCTTACGAAATGTAACGCTTTAACGTTTAACGAAGTTAACTTTTTTTGTAACGGATTAACGATTAACGAAGTTAACTATTTGATTAACGGTGCCTAGCTATGGGTAAGACTCTTGGCAGAGTCCGCCTGGGGAAGTACCACACCTTTGCCAGCTTTATTTTAACGCCCAGCAGTAATGTGTAAACATTATTGTGTTCCGGTTTGAAGGGCAATGTTTCCAGATAAATTACAGGGCTTAGAGACGTAATATCTTAGATCTCTGGGTGACGAGCGCAGTGCAGTGCTAGGTGATCATTTGGACTTTCATGTTCCAATAGCTGCGTGTCACAGTGGTGTTATGTGACAGGCATGCTGCTTACCATCAGGCACATCTCCATGCTATAAAAAAAATCTTTATCCGTCTGATAATATTGTTCCCTCTTTTTAATACATTTCGCAAGACCGAGAATCGGGCTGAGTGGCGTATCATGGGAGAGGCCTATCTCAAGCATTGGACGAATACAGGCTGATGATGATGATAAATACATGTGCACTGTGAAGAGCTTTTATTATGATAATTAATTTTTTCAAAAAAAAAAACAAAGACCGACTTCAATTTAAAATTAAATTCGGACATTCGACCACATTTCATAAGAATGTATCGTCTAAATATACAAAAGTAAATTTTAGTATTTTGTTTATATTTTAAAAACCGGTATAGGTACTGTTTTTGTTTAAATTTATATGGGATCAACTCTGAGCTATCTAGCTAACAAGAAAACATCAAAATTGATTCACAATTGTCGGCGTAACTGCGTAACATACAATAACGCTATCAATTGATTGAGATATATTTTGTTTGTTTGAAATTTAGCTCAACAAGAAGTAGATCTATCAGTCCATCTATTATGAACAGAAAATTTTCTCGAATTCGGGTAAGTCAAGTCCAAAGTTGTTCATTGTGACTTTTATCTTCCGTCTCTTGCGGCTCAGTACAATTTTATTCTAACCCAGTATTATGAGCATTTTGGTAAATCAAACACAAATATAGCATTTAAATCATTTAACATTCTAAAATGATGCTTTTTACAATTTGTATATTAATATGAGAAATTTGTGCGAGAAGTTTATGAATGATTCAGCGATGAAAAGCATATTTTAAGTAAATTGGAAATTTACTTTAAAACTTCGACTATTTCCCCGAAGCTAAAGTAAAAAGTTTGATAAAAACGGAAAACTCCTACGTTGGCTTAGCGATAAATAAATTATTCGTTCAATTAAGCCGTAAAAATCTCAACTAGTTGAGATTGAGATTTTCTTAGTATGAAAATCTCAACCGTAGGTACTTTATATTATACTCGTAGACTGCACAATCTATTTTAGCTACGTTCATTAAATTCGAGACTACGCAGCGCTACGAGAAACTGCGCTACATTGCTACGTAAGAGCTACGAGATGCTACGAGACGATCTTTAGTTCGTTAGATGTAGTTAGGGAGCAAATTGGATTTTGCAGATGATAGTTTATGTAGTTAATGAACACATTCAGCCATTTGTTTTTAAAGACTTAGTTTAATTAAATTTAGAGTAATGTAATTTAAGCTTAAAGAAAAAAAGCTTCAAAAACGAATTAAGAAGATGAAAAAAGCTGAGTATTGCTTTGTACCGCCGTATTTTGAATATTTATACCTTGTCCTTAACCAAATCATATTAAAATATGGATAATTATTTAAGACTTACACAAACCATACGTCTAGTCTTCAAATATAAAACTGGCCATTTGATTTTAAAGAAACAGACTCGTAATAGAAAAAAGCTTAGAGATAAACGAATGAAGCCAAAGAAAAGTGGATATTGTGATGTACTCGTACATAGTGTCCGATGGTAAGCATTACGCCTGCCCAGAACAGCACAGTGCCACGCAGCTATTAGACCACGACGAGTTCAAATCATTAGGTGACGAGTGCAGTGCACTTCTAAGTGCACTGCACTCGTCACCCAGATACATAAGATGCTTTATTTCTATGCCTTGTAATTTCTCTGGAAACACACATTACTATTTGCCGGTAGAATAACTAGCAAAGGCGCGGTACTTCCTCAGGAGGACTCTACTAAGAGTCCTACCACTACATGACTTATTTAGGTTCGTCTGTGTAATCATCATCATCAACAGCCCACTAAATGTTCACACTGCTGGGACTCGGGGCCTTCTCTCGCAAGGAGAGAGTTAAGGCCATAATCCACCACGCTGGCTCAGTGCGGGTTGGTGGATGACACATGACTTCGAAAGGTTTTAGGTACATGTCTGTCACACAATGTCCTCACACTGTTTTCCTTCGCCGTTTTAAGTTAGCAGCATTACGCACATGACTTCGAAAAGATAGTGGTGCATGTGGGGTTTGAACCCAGGGTCTCCGAGTGCAGGCGCCGTTCTCCCGACTAGACCAGCTGTAACTTCTGTGTAATATAACACCAAATTTCAAATACGTATTGTAACCTCAGCTATAAATTACGTACATTTTTAATAACAAACGGCTTTCGTGGGCGCGGGCCGTTTCGGGGAATAGCAAATACCTTTAATTAACAACACCACGAGTTAATTCGCTCGAAGTATTCATTAATTATCGAAATTTCGATAATTCAGCGCGGCTACCGTCGAGTTACAAGAACTGACGGTTAATTTTGGCTCTTTGAGTTCGTTTGAGCTCAATTTTAAGCTTCAAGTTGCGCTTGGTTTAGTCGGGAGAACGATGACTGTCGATCGGGAGAACTTGGGTTATTTTCCCAGGCACATCACTGTCTAAGTCATGTGCGTAATGCCGCTAACTTACAAAATGTGAAGGAAAACATGTACGTAGAGTCTCTCGTGGTCTTGTGTCACCTACCAACCCGCACCGGGTGGTGGATTATGGCTTTGACTGTCTCTTGCGAGATACGGGCTCGAGATTCAGTCGCAGTGGGAATATTTTGTGGTTTTCTTATGTTCGTGAGCTCGTTTATGCTCAATTTTGGTGATTGGATGAGATTGAACAAACGTTCACGATTGTGTCGTCACAAGTTTGGATCCCGTCTGTGGACGTCGCTTCTGTAGAATCATCTCTTAAGTACCTAATTTAACGAGTGCAAATGTTCAAGTTTGTCATTTAAAAGGTGCAAGTTTTCAAATTAATCACATTATTTTTTATTCATCAAATAAATAAGCCTATTGAGACGAAAAAAAAAAACGAAATCTCACATTATTGCTTACGAAAACTCGACTTTTACATTTAAAATATCACAGAACCTACATTAAGTAAACCAACTTGAGAATCACACGCATTTTACGACTACACATTATACCCCGTTTACATTATTCCAGTCCCGCGACCGAATCCATCGCTGGATTGCTTACTGGAATAATGGAAACCGGCACTGGAATGCATCAATCCAGTGCCAATGCATTCCAGTGCCGGTTTACCTTATTCCAGTAAGCAATCCAGCGCTGGATTCGACCGCTGGACTGGAATAATGGAAACCGGGTATTACGCTATGTCGATAAGTTGTTCAACCCGAACGAAGTCGGGCAGTTTTGGTAGTAAATTGTAAACAATGAAACAACGGATCATTAATGACAATACAAGTATCAATAAAATGCCTTTAGTCTTCAATTATTATACTAATGAGTGGTTTCAACGATGTCAAATGAATATTTGAGCGTGTCGTTGTCCAATATAGAGGCCAAATGTAGGCCAAATCGATTTTAAATTGTACCTCATCGAAACTAACTCTAGAATTATTGGTACGAGAATGATGATAACATTCAGGATATATATTACATAACATTAATCCTACTATGCTATTTCCTACTAATATTTTAAATATGAAATTTTGTATGTATGGATATTTGATACTCTTTTATGAATACTTTCATGCTGAAGGGACTGAATGAAATTTAGAATGTTGATACTATGGAGTTCAGATCTATGAAAACCAAAACAAGCGTCATTTTGAAATATGTGCTCTAGTTATTAAATCTTTCTTGTTTCATCACCAGTTTTAACAGTTTTACAATAATAATACGGCAATCAATCATGCGCACTACATTATCCGCCATTAAAAGTGTTGCCATCCCTTCTCTGTCTAACTTTCTATCTATCTATCATGCACGTTAGACTCTTTTTAAATGGGTGAAATCGTGTAAGTTCACGTCATTAACTTACCTAATAGCAGTAAATCTGTAGCTGTACAGGTGACGTACTATTGTGGTTGTATGTGCAATTTTAGAGCTGTTAAGTACTTAAATTCTGAGTAATTAGTTTTCACTTCTACCGGCAGTCCTTATGCCTGCTGATTCTTTTGATTTTTGGAGCATGTGAGGTGTGGGTCCGTGCTGAAGTCCAAATAATGAAGTTTACCGTTAACCATACCGTTATGTGTCACAAATTAACTATAATATAATGTTTACAACGTTAAGGCCGACGTAAATCACACGCGCAGTCGGCCTCACCGAATTTACTAGACCGAATAAGCTGGATTAAGGTTAGTATCCGGTTTCACATCACTAGCAAGGAGCGTTCAAAGGACCCTACCGCCTTTGATCCGTAACATAATGATTCTACTCCGTTAAAAAGTAAAAATTCTTTCTTCAAATGTTTGCGGATCTCATTCGGATCAGTTACTTTCTTTTGTAATGGATATTTTTCGACGAATCGGTTATTTTTTTATTCGAACCAATTCTCGGACCGTTGGTTCATGTAAAACGATACTTCTGTTTATTTAAGACGTTCCCGAAGTGATTTTTTTACCCAATTAACTTAAATTGTGAAAGTTTTACGAAGCCTACGATAAATGAGAGAATTTTCGTTGGGAAAACATTTACATAGTTGTTTCTCATGTCAATTAGGCCAGTAAAATAGAATTTTACTTTGCACTAAATTTCCGATCCATTTTTGAATATAGGTAAGGTTTAGAATCATTTACTGAGCATATTTAGGTCTATAAGTTACGGTGGTCTAGTCGGGAGAACGGCGGCTGCCGATCCGGAGACCCCGGGTTCAAACCCCACACGCACCACTGTCTTTTCGAAGTCATGTGCGTAATGCCGCTAACTTAAAACGGTGAAGGAAAACATCGTGAGGAAACCGACATGTACCTAGAATCTTTCGAAGTCATGTGTCATCCGCCAACCCGCACTGGGCCAGCGTGGTGGATTATGGCCTTAACTCTCTCCTTGCGAGAGAAGGCCCCGAGTCCCAGCAGTGGGAACGTTTAGTGGGCTGTTGATGATGTTGATGACTGAGCATAAAGTCACAAAATGCTGAGAGATCTAGGTAGAGTTTCAAGCAGCTTGAATAAACGTTTTTGGCACTTTGGAACAAAACATAATATGTACAAGCACATAATTATGATTTTAGAGTGAGATTAAAATGAAGAAAATATAAATACCTTACGAAACCGCAGAAAATGATTAACTGTGTGTTTACTAAGGTTTGCGTCGTGGAGGTCAAAATAATAATTCAATTAATAAGTTTAATTGGATACTACACGCGGCACATTGCTTTGAAACAACTAAGTTAATTAAGCTACGTACAATTAAACTTCAAGTTAACATTTCACAAGTTTCTTGCCTCCAGAATTCACTTAAGACCGTGCTCTGAACCTTTAAGTTTGAACATCACTGCAAACCACAGACAAAGATGATTGTACACACATTTTCTGAGATTCTCAGAATTTACTCAGAATCCCACTGTGCCCCGTTCCCACTGTGGGCACGATCACAAGCTAAAATTTTAAAGTAAAATAGACTTTACTAGCACCGCTTACCGGTTTTTCCCGCTTCGTTGTCGTTCCAGCTATTTTCCCGCGGTGAAAATAGCCCAACTGCTACTACTACTATTTTAATTATTTATTTAAGCCTTTATTTCTAGTACATAATACATAACGTGTTACTTAAACTATTTTTCACACAAAGTTTATTGGATTAGTGTTAAGCGTGTCCTGTGACACATAGGTCTCTTCTAGCTCCTTCGAATCATATCTGTTCCTCGCCTTTCTTGTCCAGATTGTACCTCCAATTTTCTTGATATCATCTGTCCATCTTTTAACCTGTCCTCCTCTCTTTCTCTTTCTATCTCGCGGTTGCCATATACTACTACTATACTATAGTTTGTATATCTGTGTTTCGAATTTGTCCAAAACTCCCATCCGTTTCGACGTGATTGAGCCACAAATTTCGAATCTTTTACATTTATAATACCTATTACATGATTAGGATTTATAGTACCTATTAGTACAATTCACATTGTTTTGTGCACTTTATACATCAAACGTTATCTTATAACAGTACCGTTTGAGTCAGTATATAATAAAATGCATTGCGTCTAGTCTATAAAATTTTTGCTTTTCTTTATTTTGTAAATTGGATTAGATTATGATCATAGGGGTTAAATCATGACCATAAATACTTATGTAATTGTAAATACGGATGCATCATACATCAAAACGCCATATTTTTCATACAACAAATATTTGGATTCATCATACAATAGTTATTTGAACCGAGATTCAAATCCATAACACGTGTCTAACTGAAATTTACTTCCTCATTTATCTAGATGATGTAGCGATGGCTTCTTATGCAAATCGGTCGTGTGTCTGGATTAATTTCAAATTGAATTCCGTTTTTTTCATAGATTATTCTGTAATAAATATACTACAATCGTAAATAAGTGTTCTTATCATTAATTAAATAAATAAATCTTACCAGTTTCAAACAATAAATTTAATCTGCGATCAATAGTACCGTGACTCTAACATTCAACTATACGACAGCTTCGTGCTAACAGCCATCGTTAGTCCTAACTCAAGTTAATTTCTGGACTACGAAGTTTCCACAGTACGAATAGACTTTTGACAATATGTGTTTTACGGCTTTACTCGTGTCTCTTGATGTTAATAATTAACGTAGCTTGGTTATAGTGAAGTATGTATAAAGAAGCAAAGTCGAAGTCAAAGTTTGACTGGCCTCGTGGCTTAGTTGGTAGTAGATCTGCCTGCGAAGCCGAGGGCCGTGGGTTCGATTCCCACCCAGTGCAAATATTTGTGTGATGAATTCAAATGTTTGCACTGTGTCTGGGTGTTTCTATGTAGAATAAGTATGTATTTAAAACTATATAAGTATTATATCAGCTATCTGGCTGCCATCATACAAGCTTTGCTTAGTTTGGGGTCAGATGGTGTTGTGTGTGAAAAGTCCAACAATATTTATAAAAAAAAATAAGTCAAGTCGTTATGTATATATTATGTACAATTTACACGTTCTCATATCCGTTTGATATATTTCTACATAATATTTTTAAACTTTCGGGATTTTAAATCAAATTGAAAATGTTACAGATAACATAATCGCAATCCAAATTGGCGGTAAAAAACGTTAGGCTGCCAAAACGTTGAGATAATTAAATAATATTTTAGATCGCCATTTTATAAATAAATATAGGTGGCCATTTCACACACAACATCATCTATTTCCAAACTAAGCATATACGTTGTCGACAACTACACAATAATTAAGTAGGTATTTATTTGGAAAACCAAACTAACTTTTTAAACTCAGACGCTACTCATTTTAATGAAATATGTTAATTCAAAATTATGGGTAGACTAAATAAATGTACTGCTCCAACAAGTTAGAGAAGTTTTGAAGATAAGGAAAATATTGTCGCTGTCGATCAACACGCGCACTGATTTTTTAATAACCGGTTCCATTTAAGAAAAAATCCCTGACGGGTAAGTGTTTTGTAACAAACAACGATTTTTAAAAGATATCCATCGTGCAAACTCTTATTCAGAAAGTCATAATATACCAGAGAAGTTACAACAGAAATACGAACCCATACGACTTTAAGGCTTTAACGTAAAGGTAAGGCGGTAAGCTAAAGGTCACTACTCTGTAAGTTGAGTCCACAATCCGACATTTTATTACCGTAACAAATCACGTCCCTGCCGTCCCTGCATGTGGGACGCAAATAAATGTAATTACATAAAACATCATAATTCCCAACACATCTTCTATCTAACCAGATTTCCACTGAGCGCAGAAAATTATCCCTCGTAGTCTGCAAGCTAGTGTTTAGTTTAGTTACGCCTCGCTAACTACGTCACTGTATTTTTAGATTGCTAGAGGTGTATGATACTTTTTTTTTAGTTTATCCATCCGTCCAATCATTTTTAAACGCTCCGAGCTCGTCCTTCCATCATGTTGGAAAACATTTATTTATTATTTTAAATTTATGAAGTTATTCACGTCTTAGATAACTTGAATTAATATTATTATTTTATTTTTGAGCTTGTTTGATGTCATAAAATTCGATTTATATAGCGATTAGACTTTAGTTAGATATGGCATATTTTTCTGGCTCACTTAAATTCTTGGAGTAAGAGTTTGTTTGGCCGTTACTTATTTTACCTATATAACTATTATTATTTTCTTATTTCAACCTGTTTAAATCAAGTAAGCGTTCCTTAAGCTCTTATTAACTGAACGCTAATTTCAATCCCGAAGAAGAAACGCAGAAACAGTGATTTTCAATAAAGTATATGTTGTACATTTTTCAATCTATCCGATTTAATGAATGTAACAAAAGTACCCATTAGCTCGCAGACTATCGTAAACACTGAATAATACATCGCGGGCTCACAGGGCACAATAACTAACGAGCACAATGGCACAAAGGTCGGGGATTACTGCTCTCGCGCCAGTGCTGGGGCGGCTTCCGGCAGCTTTGGGGCATTGACGCACTGGTGGCTAGTCAAAAGAGCAAAACCGGACTTTCCTGATAATAATTGACGCCTGTGAGTTTACCCGCTTGGGACTTTTCCTATGGGCAACGTGTTTACTTTTTTGTAGCGGTAGGACTATATGCAGAGGCCCCTAGGGAAGTACCACACCTTGGACAGTTGTGCCGGCTCTGTGTGCTGGTTTGAAGGGCAATATTTCTAGTAAAATTGGAGGGGCATAAAGACATTTTTTATCTCTGGGTGACGCGAAATGGCGGTCAAACGCAAACTTATATTGTTTTATAGTTCAGAATGACGAGATCAACAAGGCACTTGCCGGATAGTAAGGAACGTGCATACCATGTACCATAACAGCCTAATAACACGCAGCTATTGGAACATGAATAGTCTAAATTATTACCTAGCACTGCGCTGCGTTTATCACCCATAGATATAAGATATTTAATATCTCTTAGCCCAGTATTTTTCCTGGAAACGTTGTTCTTCAAATTGCAACATTGCATTAATAAATAATTAAGATATTTTTTTTAATTGTACTTACTACATACAGTCCTTTTGATGGTAAGTGGCAGTCGCTCCAACATCAGTGATGCTGACGAAGTAGGTTTTGGCAACTCAGTTGACTTTTTTTTTTTTGTTTATTTAAAAGGTATGGGCAGAATATTTTGCTACGAATTGTAGGATGTTAGTTCCGTAAGCAAGCAAAAAGTCTATGATAAAAAAATATTTACATATTAAGTTATATTATATATAAAATTTTTGTTTCATCAATGTCACTTCACTACACTTTTCTTACGCAATAAAGTCGCTTCATCTCTCTGTTTGTTTGTTTTTGGTAATCTTAGAAAGTTGTTGCGGATTTTGTTTTGTTTATGACAATCGAAAAGTTTTTGGAAGGAAGATTTATTGTATTTACGTAATTATCTATGGGTAAACTTTATCTAAATTTTAGACTTATACTTCATTACCTTTGTTAACAAAACTACATTTCAATGAAGCTACATTACGTAACTATTTCTACTAAGCACATCTACCTACCATCAATAAATCTACAAATGACTGGCCTCGTTACTGACTGGCTTAGTTGGTAGTAGCTCTGCCTGCGAAGCCGAGGATCGTGGGTTCGATTCCCACCCTGTGCAAATATTTGTGTGATGAATTCAAATGTTTGCACTGTGTCTGGGTGTTTCTATGTATAATAAGTATATATTTAAAACTATATTTAAGTATTATATCAGCTATCTGGCCGCCATCACACAAGCTTTGCTTAGTTTGGGGTCAGATGGTGTTGTGTGTGAATTGTCCACCAATATTTATTATATATTATTATTTATTAAATGTAAAAAAAATATAATGGTGTTCAATCACACTACTTACTAGTTTGGAGGATGTTGTCACATTACCACACTGAATAGCAATGTATATATGTCGAACCAAATGAATTTTGAACGCCCTTTCTACTAAATCTATGCAATGCCAAGTAATGAAATTTTCAGTGAATATTTTTTTCATCGCGTTGAGTTCCCTGATAGCTATAATCTTGGTGTCTTCAAATCGAGAGTGAATCGATTTCTTCTAGGTAAACACGCTCCTTCGTAGACCGCATCGTGGCTTAACATCATGTGAGATGGCGGTCAAGTATAAACCTATAAAAGTTAAAAAAAAACAAGTCTCACGCTCTTCGTGAATAAAATGGCAGATACTTAATTCAAGTAATTAAGTACTAACTGACATAAACAGGAAAGAGACAGCTATTGCGTTCGGTTGGTTAGAAGTACTAAATTATTGAAGCGAGAAGACCCCAGTCCTCGCCCACACACATTAATTTTGTTTGCAAATGTTTTCATTTAATTAAGACCTATCTTATTTATAACTGCCTAAACGCGCTGAAGGTTCAAAGGGCGCGTAAAGCCTGCGGGTTTTGCTTAAGATAACGGGAAGCCGAAATAACGCAGACACACACTTTATAAAGTGATGTTTCTGGAACAAAGAAGCTTGAAACGCTTCGTTACTATTTCATACTAGGCTTTGAGGGAATAATTACAGAGCTCCAAAAGTCTTTTGGCGTGAAAATCTCTGCCAATTACTACATTTATGATTTTTTACGAGCAGAGCCTTTATTAGCATAATTTATTTTCTCCGAAAAATAAACATAATCGGCTTCAATTTATAATTAAATTCAGACACTCGACCAAATTTCATAAAAATCTATCCCTACGTCCTCTAAATATTTATATGAAATCCAATTTTAGTTTTTTGTCCATGTTTAAAAAAAACACGTCACCGATTCTTATTTTTTTTAAGTAAAGAGCGACGAGACGAGGATGACATGTGCCTGATGATAAGCAACAGGCACATGTCTAACAGTTCTATGAAATGTAAATGGAACCACCTCTGAACTATGAAACAGAAGAAAAACCGAACAAAAGAAAATACACAAAAGCAGATGACTTGAGAACCTCCTTCTTTTTTGAAGTCGATTGAAACTAAAATACAATGATAACTACAATACTCTACATCCCGAACTAACTACTTATACTAAGCACATCTGAATTAGTAGGAGGTGGGAATAAAATTTAGCGTTATCGTGTAATAAATGCCATTGGCACTTGCCGTTTTTTACTATAGGACTCCCCACGCTGTAATCCACGTCTTAACTAAACTGTTGAAACATATATTTATTTATTACTTATTTTTTCCTAAAATAAAAATATCTCAAGTTACTCCCTATTAAATCAACTATCTACCAGTGAAAGTCCCGTTTAAATTGGTCCAGCCGTTTCTGAGATAAGCCGGAACAATGAGACAGTCAGACTGACATACCAACCATTTTGAAATGTGTTTCTTTTTGTACATACATTTTCGTACGCAAATGTGTTTATTTTTGTAGGTACCACTTAAATTTTCGTACGCATTTAGTGATAATTTGTTAATTTTGAATTACAAAACGTTATTTCAATTTCAAAGAAAAAATATAATTTATAAAAAGGAATTTATAGAAATCTCTGTTATTAGTTGTATAGAAATCGAAACAAAATGGAAGTACATATACTATCCTGGAATTTATTGGATGCAACCATATTAATTAAATCATTTTAACACGTTAATATTTGACGATATTTGAATTGGAGGATGGATCTTCATAGACTACAGGCCCGTGAACAAAATTTACGGGTCAAATGAACCATCAGGAGACCTATGTAGGATGATAGAAGGGTGTAAAGTATTAAGATTCAGCACTATGCCGTCACTTGTAAGCTGTCCAACTGAGTGTGATTGAAGAGGGGGGGTTGTAACCCTCTACCATTTCTCCTTGTCGCATGATTTTTGTACGGCATTGCGAAATAATGGATTAGAAGAAGTATTAAAACTGTATGGAACCAATGCCGTACTCAATCAAATGACCAAATTTGCTCTGTAAATTACTCTTACTCTGTAAATTTTTCTGGCAAACTAATGAAAAGTAAAAAAAAATATAGTTTCAATACCTCTTTTAATCTATTATTCCGCAACGCCGTACAAAAATTATGCGACAAGGAGAAATGATCGAGAATTGCAACGCCCCCTCTTCAATTACATTCAGTTGGACAGCTTACAAGTGACGGCATAGTGCTGAATCTTATTACTTTATACCCTTCTATCATCCTACATAGGTCTCCTGGTGGTTCATTTGACCCGTAAATTTTGTTCACGGGCCTGTAGTCTATCACTAGTGTCTTACTTTGATTGATTGTAACTACTTGTGTACGATTATTGTTCTAAATAATAGTTGAGTTAGAGTATAATACAAAAACATAACCACTAGCGGCCTGTCCCGGCTTCGCTGGGCAATGGCATTTAATAAACTAATAAATAATTGATAACAAAAAAATGCGACCATAAACTGAACAATCCTTTCTCTCAAGTTGGAGCAAATTAAATTTAAAAGCAGACTTGTGAAGAGTTCACGGGGAACAAACATCGTGACACCGAATGTTTATACTTAACCAGCAGCGACCTGCGGTTTTACCCGCGTAGTTCCCGTTCCCAATGATTTTTCGGGATAAAAAGTAGCACATGTGTTTTTCCAGGCTATAATCTACCTGTCTTACAAATTTCAGCCCGATCCGTTGATACGTTATAATGTGATCGAGCAACAAAGATCCAATCATCCATACATTGACATTTACAATATTAGTAATAAGTTTTTTAATAAAGAGTGACGAGACGAGCAGGACATGTGCCTGATAGTAAGCAACATGCCTGCCACATAACAGCACAGTGACACGCAGCTATTGGAGCATGAAGAGCCCAAATAATTACCTAGCACCGCACTGCGCTCGTCACCCAGATATCTAAGTTGTTATATCTCTAAGCCCTGTAATTTCTCTGGAAACATTGCCCTTCAAACCGGAACACAGTAATGTTTGCACATTACTGCTTGGCGGTAGAATAACTGGCAAAGGTGTGGTACTTCCCTAGGCGGCCTTCCGGAAGTAAGTACCATCTCGATAATGACGTGTTTGAGTTTTGTTTCTTTGCTATATAGAATCACATCCCAGAGCAGTGAATATTTTACGGCACTGTGTCGTGAATACTGTGTGTTTATCAAACAATAGCGAGTGATTGGCCAACACAATGCAGCATAGGGACTTCGGACTTGTTGGGATCCAATTATGTCCAGTTTACTTAGCCAGTCGTGTGTGTGATTTGTGCATGATTTGAATAGTTCAAATTTCAGGTTTTGAAAAATAGTCGTTTTATAAACATACATGGGTCATTTTAGTATTAAAATTAACAAATACAATACAAAAACACTTTATTGGCACCACAAACCAATTAACGTGGTTGTTACACACATTTATGGGGTAAGCGGGTAACTTACGTGTAATATGGTCGGTCAACGCGACTCGAGTTTTGGGCGCCTTTTTCAAGGAGAGTACATGCGCGCGATGGCTGCCCATTTGCCTCGTTTGGTTTGAGTGCCAAACGTACAGCCATCGCGCTCGTGCACTCGCCTTGAAAAAGGCCGCCGGACGCGGCCAAAACTCGAGTCGGATTGACCGACCATATTACACATGAATTACCCGATACCCGTTTACCCATGAATGGCCATTCATCCCCTAAATCCAATTTGAAATAAATATTTCCTAACACATGTCTCACTCAGTCTCGCGCTTTTACCCATAGAGACATTAAATTCAGTTTAGGGAATGATTGGCCCCTTGGATCGGTCTGTCTTTTTGGAAAAGGCTTTGAAATAGTTGAGTGACGAATATTTATGCAAATAGAATATGAGAATTTAAGTGATGATTAGTCTTTATTTTGGGAGTTTTAAGGATATTGAGTATAACATACGTGAAAATCAGCTAATGAGAAATACGTGAAGTAAGTAATGTTTTATGTACCTTCATTACCCTATATCTCAAAATTGGCCGTCTAAGCAAGTTAGTGGGTAAGCATGTGTTCTTAGTACGTACTAACTCTACTCAATCATCCACATTTCGTTCATCAGAAAATACGTGACGTCTGACGGCTCTGGGATCTTGGACTAGCAGGCATGTTGCTTACCATCAGGAACATGTCTTGCGTTTCGTCACTCTGTACTAAATAAATAAAGTGGCCAAGTGCGAGTTGGACTCGCCCATGAAGGGTTCCGTTGCAGCAAGTAACATAATATACATAGTACACATAGTTCTTGTAGTTCGTTGTAACTTTGATCGAAGTTTCAATAATAGTGTATTTATGACGTACTAAAAAAAACTACTCATCAGATCGAGTTCAAACTAATTTCGTTGGTAGTTTTCATGGTAATGTACATCATATATTTTTTTTAGTTTTTTCATTCTCTTACTTTAGAAGTTAGAGGGGGGGGGACACACATTTTACCACTTTGGAAGCGTCTCTCGCGCAAGTTATTCAGTGTAGACAAAAATTACATTAGAAACCTCAACATCATTTTTTACTATCGATAGACACACCACACGTGTAGGTTTGATGAAAAAAAAATTTTTGAGCTTCAGTTCTCAGTATGGGGGGCACCCCTAATTTTTGTTTTTTTTAAAAACTTTTTTAAAAATCTTAATGCGGTTCACAGAATACATCTACTTACCAAGTTTCAACAGTGTGGTTCTCATAGTTTCGGCAAAAAGTGGCTGTGACATACGGACGGACAGACAGACAGACAGACAGACAGACAGACATGACGAATCTATAAGGGTTCCGTTTTTACGTTTTACGGAACCCTAAAAACTGTAAGCCCCAGGTCACATCGCGTGTCGCAACTAGTTTCAAATAATTGAAAGTAAACACATGCTAGGAACTAGGTCTATTCATGTCTGTGTGAGTTGTTAGTTAATTAGTGACCGTTACGTTTGATCATCGCTGTTGAACGCAATTCCGACACCCACCGACGCCACACAGGCTTTCTCGAGCAAATTGGCGTTGAAGGTCTAATTGTAGTAGTAAATTGATCATTGTGTTGCGTCATAGGTCGCAAATGTATAGATGAATGGGTTTGATTAAACTACAGATTGACCGGCGTCGTGGTATTATAGTTGGTAACTCTGCGAACACAGCGAGAGGTCGTAGTTTTAACTCCCACACGCACACATATATGTATGACGACTAAACGAATACAAAAATGTTTTTTGTCTGGTCTTTTCTGTACATACAATACATACATATAATCGTATAGAAAAGATCAAGAACTAATATTTGTGCTCATTCCATAAATTGCTTGCGTAACGTCTCATAAAACAACTACAAAATGAGATTTCTGTTTACAACATAATTTTTCTGGTTCACAATTGAATGCTAAAGAGGATCTTTTTGAGCCAAACTTATCAGATTTAAGAGTATAATTGTTTCGTTATTATAAAAGATTATACATTTTCATGTTGCATAAACCTTTATCTTTTACTTGATGTATAATGATTGCAGAAATAACTTATAAAAACAGAATACTTACTACATCACTGACGACAATTAGCGTACCAAAATTCAACGTGAACGACATCAAACCTTTGTTTGTTTTTACAGACAAAAAATATCTCAGAAAATGAAATATTTACAATGAAGTCATCAACATTTTTTTTTTGCAGTGCTAATATCATCTTTTTAATCTGTATTTAACGCTAAAGATCGAAGCAATTCGATGACTATAGTCACCCGGACGAGCTGGGATAGAATTCTTTTAATGACTACAGTCACCTTTGACGCTTGTGTGATTATGATATTCGAGAAGGTCTGATGTGTAGAATAATATCGTTATATTGTTTCTCGTAATCCTGTATTTCTTACTTACCAATCCCTTTCTCCTTATACCGTCTCAGATATCGCCTTACCTGAAAAGAT
This sequence comes from Ectropis crepuscularia, assembly GCA_963693475.1. NCBI lineage: Eukaryota > Metazoa > Arthropoda > Insecta > Lepidoptera > Geometridae > Ectropis > Ectropis crepuscularia. Next base: position 9,200,959 of record OY856350.1, read on the forward strand.
AACTTGCGATTAGTGATCGTAAAATAGATTTTATCACGACCGTACTAAAGTTTAATGTCGGACACCTTCTACCCTTGCGTTCAATACAATGAATTGTTTAATCCATACAGCGTGTTCTAGAAATGGTTGTTTACGCTGAATACAAACATATTGTGAAAATATGTGCAATTTAGCACAATTAACTAAAAAACTAGGTGTCCTCTCAAAGGTGCGAAGGTACTTTTTTATATTTATATCAAGCAGAGATTCGCTCTTTTATAGAGTACTGTTTGCACCTTTGGGATAAATCGACTAGGTATTAGCTTGAAACTCTAAAATCGATCGAGAGGCGCGTCAAAAGGCTCATCATAGGCAATGACACTCTCGTGCGTAAAAGGCTTCAAAGTCTGGAACATCGCCGCAAAATTGCTAGCTTTTTGGGTTGCTATCGTATACACTCCGGAGAGTGTGCCACTGATCGGCATGATTTATCGTATCTTGAAAAAGAGACACAATTTCAGGGTTGATTTATTTATTTATCAAGTACTTATTGATGTTCCAAAGACACGAACGAAGAGGTTTAACTCCACGTTTGTGATAAGAACGTCTAGTTTGTGGAATGCGTTGCCTAAATGGGTTTTCCCTGATGTTTACAATCTTGGTGTCTTCAAATCGAGAGTGAATCGGTATATATCTTGTAGGTAAGCACGCTCTAAAATGTCTTACTAACTTCGTAGTCTCTAAATTTACATTGTTTTTTTTTTATATTATGGCATTTCATAAAATGGTTTTTTTCTCATATTTATCATTGTGACAAACTTTTACTATCGGGTCAGCCATAAAAATGTCATGTGAAAAGATACCGTTATGTATAAGAACAACGGCTTTGTAACCGTTTCGGAGATTAGCCGGAATAAACAGACAGACAGAAAAGAATTGTAAAAATGTTTTTTTTTGTATAATGTACCGTCTATACATTCATAAACATGTAGTAAAATCAAATTATTTTAATATTACAAACAAACATTTCAATTTTATTTATTTTTATATCAAACACATTTTTCGTCAAACGGCGTTACAGAAGCACTCTGTATGCGGGTAAGGTCGGTAAGCTATACTAGTAATTATTGTTGATCTCGTACTGGATATGGGGGTTTATTGATATCGCTGGGATTGATCCTCATGAAACTACTGTTGACATAGAGAGTATAGATAAAGGATAAGCCAATGTATCTTGAGTACCGATTCAAGGTGCTCATTGCTCTAGTTGTATGAAATGTAGTACTCATTGAGTATGCTAAAAGAGTATGGTAAGCTTTTAAATATGCTTTCGAATATGCTCTACTTATAGGGGTAAAGTGGCGTCATTAAATATTGGTGGACAAAAAAAAAAGTTTGTTAGTTCTGTGTTGGATAGTTCATTTATCGAGGAAGGCTATAGGCTATTTAACATTACGCTACTATCAACAGGAGCGGAGAATGAATGAAAAATGTAACAAAAACGGGAAAAGTGTTGATTTTTGAGAGCTTTTGTTGCGCGACAGCATTTGTCTATATATTAAATGTGGCATCATTAGAACCTAAGGTAACCAAATTTCTTCAAAATTTTAATTGGTACGACCATATTTCGATAGGGAAGGTGAACATTTTAAACCTAATTCTAGTTCTAGTTAGTCCGATTTCGTTTGTTGAGCCAATCACTACCGGTTGGGATACCGATAGTAATCGACACGACATCGTCTTTTACCTAAGCCGCCTCCTCCCGGCCCAGAGCCTCCTAAATAATAAGTAGGTACTCGTGAAATAATTATTTCAATACGTCAATTAGTTTCCAAGATATATAATTTTAAAGTGAGCGGTCCGCGTTCTTTGCGCGTGACGTCATACACACTACAACACTCGCGTAGTTAGTTCAAAACAGGAAGCGATGAAACACTCTTGACTCTTTATGTTCCAATAGCTACGTGTCACTGTGCTGTTATGTGGCAGGCACGTTGCTTACCATCAGGCACATGTCCTGCTCGTCTCGTCACTCTTTATTAAAAAAAAAAAAACTTTTTTTTTTCACTGTTGTATATTTACGTGATCCCTGAGTGCTATAGGTCGTAGATTATGAGCCACGGGTGAAGCCAGGGCGGACCACTAGTAGACCAATAAAAATAATGATCGATATTAGTCATACATATATACTCGTAACCTTTAAACTTGACCCGAACAATGCAAATTCTTCTATTTGATACCTATCAACCTAATCGTACTTACCTAAGTACGATTAGGTACATTATTGCGAGTAGCTGTAGTCACGAAACCTGCATGTGGAACAACAATAACGTTTACCTGGATCAGATTAATATGATTGTCTTGAAATATACGACATAAAAAAAACTGATCCGCAAACTACAAATGGGTCTAGTCGGGAGAACGGCGGCTGCCGATCCGGAGACCCCGGGTTCAAACCCCACACGCACCACTGTCTTTTCGAAGTCATGTACGTAATGCCGCTAACTTAAAAACGGTGAAGGAAAACATCGTGACGAAACCGACATGTACCTAGAATCTTTCGAAGTCATGTGTCATCCGCCAACCCGCACTGGGCCAGCGTGGTGGATTATGGCCTTAACTCTCTCCTTGCGAGAGAAGGCCCCGAGTCCCAGCCGTGGGAACGTTTAGTGGGCTGTTGATGTTGATGTTGAAACTACAAATAACGATAAAAACAGTCTGCAGAAAGAAATGCACAGGATTCGTCTTCGGGATGGATGAAATAAATTAATGAAAATTCTTTATTGTTCAAATCTACCATTACATTCGAGTAGGTACATATAATTTAGGAAAACAGAAGGACTATTGAAACAACTGACGGTCTTATTGCTGAAAGCGAATTCTTCCAGGCTCCCTTAGGATGGACCTGGGGAAGTACCACACCTTTGCTAGTTATTCTACCGCCAAGCAGTAATGTGCAAACATTACTTTGTTCCGGTTTGAAGGGCAATGTTTCCAGAGAAATTACAGGGCTTAGAGATATAACACCTTAGATCTCTGGGTGGCGAGTGCAGTGCAGTGCTAGGTAATGATTTGGACTCTTCACGTTCCAATAGCTGCGTGTCACTGTGCTGTTATGTGGCAGGCATGTTGCTTACCATCAGGCACATGTCCTGCACGTCTTGTCACTCGTTATTATAATAATAATATTTTTCCTTAAGTTTAAGCCACCGTTTTTCAACTAGGTGGAGTGACGATTTACGGAAGGCAACTGGTGGCAGTTGGAAACGTAAAGCCGAGGATCGGGCTGAGTGGCGTATCATTGGAGAGGCCTATGTCCAGCAGTGGACGAATGTTGGCTGATTATGATGATGATGATGATGATGAAGCCACCGTTTTTCATAACGATTAAAAAAGTTGAAAGTTGAAAAGTATTAATTAATCCTGTATCAAGATAATTCTGTACGTAATACAATGTTTTGAAAGCAAATTTCAAGGAAATGTTCAATCAAATAGAATAACTCGGTTATAACATGTAAACATCATTATGTCATGAAAATTAGCTTAATATAGATATTGGCATTGAGCTCCAACTCTGGTAATGTAAAATGTATCGGCAAATATTTGGGCCAATTATGTTGAAACATGATGACATGACACTTTGTTTACTGCTGCCAAATTGATGTTGTTGTGATGCGTCATCTATTTAGGACTACATCTACGCCTATACGTCTACATTTACAGGTACATCTGACTGTGGCTTGCACTTGCGCATCGTTTGCCACGTTAAATTAGGCAGATTTATTGAGGCTAACTGTCATAGGCTGGCCGCAGACACGCAATAATATTGACAATACAAGATTGTCAAAAACTTTCATCAACATTTAGCCCTGAACATTATATATTACACATATATTGAACAACTAGCAGCGCCCCGCGGTATTACCCGCGTAGTTCCCGTTCCCGTAGCCTATGTGTTCTTCCCGATTATAATCTATCTGTGTTCCAAATTTCAGCCCGATCCGTTCATACGTTAGGACGTGATTGAGCAACAAACATCCACACATTGACATTTATAATATTAGTAGGATACTGCAATACAGGTCGTACACACGCAATATAATTGACAATACATACTTTATTGTCAATATTATTAAGTGTATGCGGTCAGCCATATATTATTTTTTATAAGAAAAATGAATTGGCAGTCGTAAAGACTGCCAATAGAAGTGACCTTATTTTATTATTAGACACCTCTAGTGTGGCACAATACGACACGTAATATATCGGTGTCGCTAATTCACAAGAGAACGGGAGAACGGCTACTGCCGATCCGGAAACTTTGAGTTCAAAACCACGCGCACTACTGTCTTTTCGAAGTCATGTGCGTAATGCCGCTAACTTAAAACGGTGCCGGATGACATCGTGAGAAAACCGACATGTACCTAGAATCGAAGTCATATGTCATCCACCAACCCGCACTGGGCCGGCGTGGGGGATGACCTTGACTCTGTTCTTGGGAGAGAAGACACCGAATCCCAGCAGTGTGAACATTTAGTAGGCTGTTAATGCTTATGTATCCATCTAAAAAGTCCATTGTTCCACTGCTCCGGAGCTACTCAGTTAGATATTATAAGATTAGAACCTACAAGGTTTTCCCCTTTTCATCGTCGTTTACAATCAGCAGATCTACTACGAAAACAAACTCCGAATTTTCGGATCCGACCGACACCTGAATCGGATTGTTGCCTACCACGAAAAATATTGGGATCGATACATCGGTTGGAAGTTATATACTTAGGTTGGATGAAGGTCGGATCGAACGAAACGGCCGATCCGATCAACCGACCCATTGTGTTTCGGGGTATGAAACATCCATAAGTTCGGCCGATATATTGCCGCCATCTTGACCGCCGTCAAGTGCAAACGTATCACTGTTAAGAAAGAAAATGGGTAAAACCATACGGCCCAACTCGTGATAATAAATTTCTAAGTTTCTCTTTTAGTCGCAGTTTCGTTTAAGTTTTATTATCACTGTTTTTACAAAGTTTGCGAATTAATCTATATTTATTAACTTTTAATTAATCTAACTCTTCGTTGTATTTGTTTTATAAAAATCTCAATCCAATTTATTTTGAACTCGTTACATTTTAATTAAATGTCAGCTTCAGTGCTGTTATTATAAGGACCACGGTTGGGTGACAGAAGCTGAGGTAAACATTTTTTAACCGACTTCAAAAATGGGATAAGTTCTCTCAATTCTCAATTTGTTTAGAATGTTCTTTGTTTTTTGTTTATATTTATGTTAATACTAGCAGCGCCCCGCGGTGTTACCCGCGAAGTTCCCGTTCCCGTTGTTTTTCGGGATAAAAAGCGCGATAAATAGCCTATGTGTTCTTCCAGACTATAATCTATCTGTTTTCCAAATTTCAGCCCGATCCGTTCATACGTAAGGACGTGATTGAGCAACAAACATCCAAATATCCAAACATCCATACATTGACATTTAAAATATAATATATAATAATTATATGTAAGTAGGATAAGCGATAGCTCCGCCAATTGTGAATCGATATTGATGATACGTTTTTTCTTTGATATACTTATCATACATAGTATTTTTTAAACGGGCAAAACTTTTATTAACAAATGTAAAATACAATGAGAACTACACTATGCTACATACCTAACTAACTACTTACACTAAGCACACCCGAATTATCCATAGACCAATGAAAGTCTACAGATAATCAAGATGTTCAAGCCCACTACCAATCGGAAGCGTACCCAGCATGCTGGCGGCTTTACGCGCGCTGAATGGCAATGATTGTGCGTTGGGCCAAATAAACGCCAGGATTTTGGTCACGCGTCGCGTCGACCAAGCGCATACATAGATAGTTCGCAGGTACCTAGTCCCATATAAATTTAATCGAAATCGATGAGGCGGTTTAAGAAATATCGATAAATAATTTGATTTCATTTATCTGGACGACGCCGACGTAAGTGATAGCTTCTTATGAAATTTGGTCGAGTGTCCCAATTTAATTTTCAATTTAATAACCGATGTTATTTGTTTTTTCGGAATAAATAATAGTACATTATGATATAAGTGCGCTAAGTTGATACAAATTTTACAGCCGAGGCGTTATTGCTATAATTAGCAGAGGACCACAGCAACATAATTAGCAGAACATCACGACCTCTCTTAGCTCAATTTTTAACCGATTCCAAAATTGGCAGGTTTTCAATTCGTCGGAATTTTTATATTACCCACTACTATTTCTAAAGCAATCAGAATGACTTGATTATTTCTTTGAAACGTTTTTTTATCAATACAAGTTATTTTTTGTTTTAATTATTCCACAATCAAACGATATTTTTTTGAAAAATCAAAAAAATGTTGGTTATTCTGTGTATGTGTGTGCAATAAATATATGTGTATGTAAGGATGATCGCTGTATACGTCTTTCAGATTAACTACATACATACATTTAGGTACTTAGTTTAATACTTTTTTTCTCTGAAAATGTGTCTGTGCGATTGCTGTGATTTCATCGGGGGTCGTGTTAACAACAACACAATAGTTATTTTGTATATAAATCCCTGTAGCATTTATTGGAGGTATCCGGTAAGCTGTTATTTGCTGAAACAGCGCTCTGATTTCCAATTCAGAGCAGAGCTCGGTTGCAGCTTAAAGTTTGGTGAACCGTTATATGGCCTTTGTTAGCGTTGCCCCATTTTAAAATATTGTAATAACATAGTAAATAAAATAAAAAAAACATTTTGCGTTACGTTTGTAGTGGTAGGACTCTTTGCAGAGTCCACCTGGGGAAGTACCATATCTTTGCCGGTTAGAATAACCGCCAAACTGTAATGTTTGCAACATTAGTGTGCTCCGGTTTGAAGGGCAATGTTTCCACTGAGATTACAAGGCAATAAAAATCTTGTGTCTCTGGGCGACGAGCACAGTGCAGATCTAGGTTTTGATTTGATCTGCGTGTCACTGTGGTGTTATGAGCAGGCATGTTGCTTACCATAAGGTATCTTTCCTGCTCGTCTGGTCACTCAATATTTAAAACATAAAAAAAACGTGAAGAGAGTAGAGTGTGCAGTGCTGAAGGGATGAGTTATGCTGAACATAATATTTAAATATATGTACTATGTTACCTACATAGTATATTTTAAATAGTAAAATAAAAATCAGTTTAAAATGTATGTGTATAGCAGCTTCCTACGGCATTAATGCGTAGCTTCCAATCCCGTTTTTTATCGTGATATAAAGTAGCCTATGAAAAACTATGAAAAATTATTTCAGACAGTAATCTAACTATGTTCTAAATTTTAACTCGATGCGTTCAACCATTACGATGTGCTCGAGCAACAAACAACCGAACATAAGTAGGTACATCTTAGAGCACAGACAAAATTTTAATGACCAATTTATTTCCGCCAAAAACAAGAATACCGAAATATTACATAAAATGTTTTTACTTTCACCCTTATCTTCTATAATGTCTTCCTGTCGTACCTATGTGTTTCTTGACTGACAGCCAAGTGGTCTCGAAGATGCCTCGTGCAGAAGCGAAACATGTGTCGACAGGAAAGATAAGGGTAAGCCAAAATGGCGGCGTAAAATTATGTAAGTAGTTGCTATTTTTCGCCACTAAAGAGAGTGGCGACACGGGTTTAATTATCGAAACAGAAAATTCGCAGATAACTTCGGTATTCTGCCATTTATACTTTTTTTGCCATTGCCATTTTGAAGCCAAGAAGTTGTAGAAATTTAATATATTTTTTACCAGTTAATATTTGTTTTGGCTAATGAGTAGGTAGATAGCTCTTAAAACTGGACAAAAAAACTCGTTTTGCTAGGGGACGCACCTTAAGGTGAGAATAGATAGGGGTGAGAATAATTTATTTTCTACCAAAAAAACAAAAACCGACTTCAACTTAAAATATTAATAAAATTCAGACACTCGGCTAGTTTCTACCACAGAACATATATCAAGATATATGTTTGATATAATTATGTTCTGTGAATTTTAGTTTTTTGTTTTTTTTTTCAAAAGCTCTACACTGATTTCTACAACATTTATACGGAACCACTTCTGAACGATTATCTATCATAGAAAGAAAGAATCGTTAAAATCAATTCACAATTGGCGGAACTATCGCGTAACATAAGTCCAAAAAACACATACCTACAACCGAATTGAGAATCCTTCTTTGAGGTCGGTGAAAATGGAACAAAACCAAGTATCCTACTAATATTATAAATGTCAATGTATGGATGTTTGGATGTTTGTTGCTCAATCACGTCCTAACGTATGAACGGATCGGGCTGAAATTGGGAACACAAATAGATTATAGTCTGGAAGAACATATAGGATACTTCTTATCCCGGAACAAAGAACGGGAACGGGAGCTACGCGGGTAACACCGCGGGGCGCTGCTAGTGTTTAGATATTTTTTACACTAGTATAATGAATTAAGGTGTATTTACCACCATGGCATTTGATAGGCCATGATGTCCTAGTACGTACGTAGTCCAATTGCGAGCACGTACAAATTCATTTTTACTTCTTATTTCAAAAAACAACTTTCAAACATACACAATTATTCTTAGCCACAATTTAGAACTTTCGATAACTTTCCCTAAAAAAGGTGGAAAAACACTTTGTATAATGAAAAATAGCTCGATGCCTTCACATGATCTATTACTTAGAATAGGTACACCAATGTAATTGCGTTTAGGAGTGGCATTTAATACCGCAGGGTTGTCGACTGTCTCATTTCTTTTAGACAATGACAAAGCAGCTGTATAAGAAATATTCTGGCTGGTAAAGGTTAGATAATATCATTGTAAGTATTTTTTGGTTCAAATTTAGTTTTCCTTTGCTGTCAAGTCACTGTGCTGTAATGCCGCCTTGATACTTGTTATATGGTGAAGCGATGGACATCCACCATCCATCCGATATTTTGACGCAGTTTCATTTTCACGGGTAAACTGACGAATGGAAGAAGTGACAACTAATTTAATTATCAGTTACACACAATAATTAATCTTCAAGATTTTGTTGCCTGAGTGCAGCGCAATGCTTGGTAGTGACATGGACTCTTCTAATTCATAGAGTAGCGTGGTACTGTGCCGCTATGAGCAGGCGTCGAGCTAACTATCAGGGACTTGCGTGTCTTGCTCGTCTCGTCATTTTATCGTATAAATAATTTATTTTCTACGAAAAAAAGAAACACCGCTTTCAATTTAAAATTAAACTCAAACGTTCGACTAAATTTAATAAATGTTGTGGAATCAACTAAGCACACCATTCCAATGAGCGAGATTTCAGAGTAAACCAAATTACCATCGGTGTAATGTAAGCCGTTCAGATTTTTGTTGATTTTTCAAACACTGGTAAACTGACTGGCCTCATGGCTTAGTTGGTAGTAGCTCTGACTGCGAAGCCGAGGGTCGTGGGTTCGATTCCCACACAGTGCAAATATTTGTGTGATGAATTCAAATGTTTGCACTGTGTCTGGGTGTTTCTCTGTATAATAAGTATGTATTTAAAACTATAAAAGTATATTATCAGCTATCTGGCCGCCATCATACAAGCTTTGCTTAGTTTGGGGTCAGATGGTGCTGTGTGTGAATTGTCCACCAATATTAATTTATTTATTTACGGGATTAAAAATTACGGGACCGCCTCTGTAGTGTAATCTATCAAACAAAAAATAATCATCAAAATCGATTCACGATTGGCGTAATACGCACAAAAACACATGCAGCCGAATTGACGTTAAAAAGGTACATAGTACGTAAGTATTCGTTAGTAATAAATTATTTATGTGCAATATGTAGCACAGCCCTACTCTTGCATTTAATTTTGATATCGCCGTGGGACGCACCATTCATCATGTTTTGCGAAGTTATTGCAGACGTGGTGGCTTAGCAGCGTAAACATTCAATTTCACAATTGAAGGTTTGAACCCGCTCATGTTTGTGTATTTTTTTCAATTTCAGATAGAAGATATGCAATTTTGTCAATACCAATGTTTTTATGATGAAGGAAAATATCGTTAGGTTAAAAATATTCCTTATTTCCCCCTTATTTTCCTTTTTTTCTAGTAAACCAAGATATATGTTAAAAAGGAACCCACAGGACAAAAATCACGAGGCCTATGTAGTGGCTTAATTATAAATAATAAATATAACTTGTATATTTTCTTCGAAACAAAAAATCTGAAGCCGATGACTACGTCGTCCAGATAAATGTTAGCAAATTTTAGTTTTTTGTTCATATCTCAACGATTTCGGTAAAATTTAAATGAGACCTAAAATATTTTCTACCAAACAAAAAAGAATCATCAAAATCGATTTACAATTAGCGGAGCTATCGCGTAACACACATACAAAAAAACATACAACCGAATTGAGTTCCTCCTTTTTTGAAGTCGGTTAGTAAACAAAAAAAAGTTCCTGAATTTTTTTGTTTATAAAATAAAGAGTGACGAGACGAGCAGGACATGTGCTTGATGGTAAGCAACATGCTTGCCACATAACAGAACAGTGACACGCAGCTATTGGAACATGAAGAGTCCAAATCATTACCTAGCACTGCACTGCGCTAGTCACCCAGAGATCTAAGTTGTTCTATCTCTAAGCCCTGTAATTTCTCTGGAAACATTGCCCTTCAAACCGGAACACAGTAATGTTTGTTTGTCCTGATATGCCGATCCAGTTTCATGTAAATATAATGTTCACGAGTAAACTGACGAATGGCAAGGCTTAAATGGGCAGTGCTATGGTAGTTAGCCAAAGTTAGCCTACTTCCTACCGGTACACACGCAGTTAACATTACATCGTCTTGAACAGTTGCGTAAAAACGATTAAAAACTCTTTAGTCTTTGTTATAACTCATAGCTGACAAGATAACGACCCAGGTTTGATAAATGCCTATCCTGTAAAGACAGTATACAGCTGCGAAGGAAGCTTGCAATTAAGATGAACGCGGATAGAAAGTACTCGGCATAACTTTGAACCACAGATTTAGAGAAATCGTTCAAACGTTAGATCTTTCGTGTCTTTTTTCATAGTAAAAGATAACGGGAGAAGCGGGACATGTGCCTGATGGTACGCAACACGCCTGCAAGCAACAGCACAGTGTCAAGTAGCTATTAAACACTATAAATATGATATCAGCTATCTGGCCGCCATAGTAAGTACAACCTTTGCTTGGTTTGGGGTCATATGGTGTTATATGTGAATTGCCCACCAATATTTACTCGTATTTATATATTGGAACACAAAGAGTTAAAATCTCTACCAATCACTCCATTGAGGTCGACACCTGGAAACACAATATGGGTTTTCTTTATGCAATAGGCAACATAGTAGTGGTAGGACTCTTAGCAGAGTCCGCCTGGGGAAGTACCACACCTTTGCCAAATATTCTACCGCCAAGCAGTAATGTGCAAACATTACTGTGTTCCGGTTTGAAGGGCAATGATTCCAGAGAAATTACAGGGCTTAGAGACATAATATCTTAGATCTCTGGGTGACGAGCGCAGTGCAGTGCTAGGTAAAGATTTGGACTATCATGTTCCAATAGCTGCGTGTTACTGTGCTGTTATGTGGCAGGCATGTTGCTTACCATCAGGCATATGACCTGCTCGTCTCGTCACCCTATGCTATAAAAAAAAAAAAAACATTTTCAGAGGAATTTCAATGAAAAAATTGCCCTTCAAACTGGGACACTGTTGATGTTTGCATATTAATGCTTGGCAGTAGAAAAAATGGCAAAGGGTACTTCCCCAGGCGGACTCTGCAAAGAGCACTACTACCACTTTTGTGTCTTCGCATAAAATGTTTTGAAGCTCATTCATAATACGAATTCATATATCTCTTCTCGGTAGCATAGATCGCTTTGTCGCTCAACATCGGCGAGATAGCAAACACATACCTAATGTCGATAAAAATATATTTTATGATAACGGAAATCAATCAGTAACTCAAGTATATATTTATCAACACTCAACTCAGCATCTAAATTATACTTAAACTGATTATATCTAGAGATAGCCAAGATGCTCAAACGTAGATTATGTCTTGAGACAGTCGAGGTTTGCTGGTAGTGGAAAGATCTTCCCACTGCCAGTTGTATGAGTGCGCAGCATCGCCTATCAGTTTTACAACGCTGAATGGCAACCCTAATAATCCTACTTCTTACTAATATTATAAATGCGAAAGTTTAGATGTTTGTTACTCATTCAGGTCGAAACGTCTGAACGCATCAGGTTGACATTTGTAACACTGTTAGATTGTAGAGGGAAATAGCACATACGATACTTTTATCTCGGGAAAATAACGGCAATGGGAACTATGCGGGTGAAACCGCAAGGCATTGCTACTGTTTTATACAATTACTTGTTATTTAAGTGGACGCATCTATTTTTTATTATCTGCGGGGTTAGTCGCCATATCTTCTGAGCTCGGGCATTCGTTCAAGTCTAGCCGCCGCTTATCTTTCTCGTGGCAGTTACAAATATCTGTTATTGTTCTCGAGTTTAAATGAAAGTATTTTCAGCGCTGGAAAAGGTGTGATTTACGTCAGAATGTAATACTTTGTCTGAGCTATTTCATTTGCATGTCTAATTGTGTGGAATTTATTAAAACCTTAATGCTTTTTACAATTTAAAAATGTAAATAAATCCAAAACGCTGTTGTTCAAATTTTTAGGTAACACCACGGTAACACGAATGTTTGAAAGTAAATCAAATACTTTAATAAATGAAAGTAACTTTGAAACGACTGAATCAATTTTGATGAAAAACAGCTAAAACACTTCCGAGCAATTCACCTTTCAAACAAAATCAAAATTGATTCATCCGTTTGGGAGCCACGATTCTCTTAAGCTTAGAACTAATGTCGGATTCGTTGAAAAAAATTAACTCGATTTAAATGGTTTTCCCATCTCTCCCATCGCGGTGTCTACACTACACACACACCCAGATGACTACTCTCAACATTGTTCCATCTCAGTAACCGGTGCTCATATACTGCGCAACCTATAAGTACCTATGGCCATATCGTCGTCGGCTTAAAACCAAACTCAGGATGAGCAGCCCTAACTCAACCCGAGTTAGGGCTGTCTCTTAGCTGCCTCTTAGCTTCAAAGTGGCGACCTGACTACCGGCTTCTAGACAATTCTGGTCAGTCAAGTTAGGAAGTCAGGAAGTCACTGTTCAGTCCCTACTACCAACATGTGGTTCTGTCCTGCTGCCTGCAGTGACAAAGGTTTTGATTGTTTTCATCTATACTAATACTCGTATTATAAGCTAAACAGGTTTTTTGTTTTAACGCGCTAATCTCAGAAAACACTGGACCGATTTCAAAAATTCTTATACCATTAGATATGTACGTGATCCCTGAGTGCTAATATAGGTTATATATTATGTACTAAAGACGGACCCCTAGTTATGTATAATGTTAAAACTTACGCTTATTACTTTAAATAAATATTTGCACTAAAATATTTATCAAATAAATGCCATTTCAGCTATATAATTTCAAACAACAATAAAAATCGTAAACATCTGTTTATTCAAACAACGTCCTTCGAAGTAATAAAACCCGTCATAAAAATAGCACAATGCAGTAGTTTGCCAAATCTCGGAAACAGAGACTGTGTGCGGGATCCGCAGAATCTTCGAGTTTCTAGATCTTGTTAAAACTTAGAGGTTGTTCCGAATACCAAGTGGTTTCTTTGTGAACAACCCGTACCCATGCGATTACCGATGTGTTCGGGGGATATTACGAAGAGCGTGTAATAGACACGAATATGCGTGGTAACAATAAATTGAGATCTTATTCTTAATGATTGGGATGATGACATTCTAATTAGAGCGGAATAATTAGAATGTCATCATCCCAATCACGTATGTAGGTAGGTTATGGAAAAATATAGATCGACAAAGATATAGATTATCAAACTTCCGGAACAGAGGGTAGTTACGTCATTCGACTCTTCGTCATGTTTTGTTCGAGAAACATAATAAAGAATACGTGAATAATATTTTTGTAATAATCTAACTAATGGGTTCATTAGTTGTTTTAGTCTAAATGCCTTTATAATGTTTTTGGGGTTATTTCACAATTTATCCGGACTAACTTCTTACGAAATTTGGTTGAGTATCTGAATTTAATTTTAAATTGCAAATTGGTTTTCTTTTTTCGTAGATAATAAGTTATTGTTGAGTAGACTGTTATTATATATTTATACTTGGCTGCTCTGATTATTAACACTCCTTGGTAGCATTATTAAGGAAAAGTTGGCTTGTAGCTTCCCCGTTATAGTCAGCTATCTCATTATTTTGTTTCGGCAGTAAAACTTTTATTATGCCTCGAGCTAAAATGATGAGATTTTTGAACAGCCACGGATGTTGCAAAGCTGCGTGGGATTTACTTCTTGTATTATCTACACTATTAAACTAATAGCTAGATCAAACAAAAAACTTATTACTATACTCTAAAACAAATAATACGAAAAGTATTCGTCACTGGCCTCGTGGCTTAGTTGGTAGTAGCTCTGCCTGCGAAGCCGATGGTCGTGGGTTCGATTCCCACCCAGTGCAAATATTTGTGTGATGAATTCAAATGTTTGCACTGTGTCTGGGTGTTTCTATGTTTAATAAGTATGTATTTAAAACTATATAAGTATTATATTAGCTATTTGGGCGCCATCACACAAGCTTTGCTTAGTTTGGAGTCAGATGGTGTTGTGTGTGAATTGTCCACCAATATCTATCATCTATCATTAATCTAAAAGAACCCACCCCGAACAGCACCCGGTGCAAAAGTGCCCATTACACTGGCCGCATTGCCTCGCTGGATTGCCATGGCCAGCCTTTGCACCAGGTACGAGCCGGCGCGGGAGTCCCCCGACTTGTCTCGTAGTCTACGCCCCAACTCGCTCACCAAACTTTTCGCCTCAGTTCCCCTACTACCCAAAGTCTCCACAGCAAATGGGACAAAATCAAATGATGACTCTAACATACTAGATTGTCTAACCTCTGTGAAATTTTATTTTTACATTTTAATTTTATAAATCTGTCTTCCGTTATATACAGTACCTGGGTGACCGAGCTTTGCTCGATTAAAACACTGAATATACTTAGATATGTACCTATAGATAAAGGGCTCCCAGTGATAGATTTTCTCATAAAAACTTAAATATAATATTAAAATGTATATAATATTAATATAACAAAAAGAATGAACTTGAAAAAAAAATCAAGCAGCCGTCTGGATTCGAACTCGGATCTACCGTTTCGTGACCGCCCGTCTTCCCACCTGAGCTATTTATACTGACGCGCGTGGCGGCGAAATTTACCGTCGCTCTCTAATGTCTAATGTAACAGTTTTTCATTGTCTAAAAACGCGCATAAAATACGTTTCTTAAAAATTTAACCTAGCTAGATCGAATTATCGTCCCCGAAAACCCCTGCATACATAATTTCATGAAAATCGTTCGAGCCGTTTCCGAGATTCAGATTCTATACATATATACATATTTATATATATACAAGAATTGCTCGTTTAAAGGTATAAGATATATAGCTAGCGGTGCCTCAAAAAAGCACGTCTGAGTTATCTATAGACCAATAAAGGTTGAAAGATAATAAACCATGATGGTCATGTCTACTACCAGTCGAAAGACTTTTTTTTTTTTAATTCCCCACGTATCATGCAAAAGAAATGTTTATCCGTACATAAAAACTTCGCCTCTCAAAGTTTTTCGCAACTAAATTCAAAGATTAGATTTATGATTTTACTTTACTAAGAAAATACAGGTTTTTGCTTGACGGAAGACTTAAAAATTAAACTGACTTCTGATACTAACAAAAACTGTCCATACAGTGGCCACTTTCAACAAAATGGATAGGATATTATGTTTGTAGCACTGCGATCGTATAGCTGAAAAATAATAAAATATTCAAATTTAATATACTGTTGAATACCGGTAACAATGTTATTAGGCCCATTATTTTCGTAAATCTCTGGAAATGTGTTTTGGTTTTACGCGAAGTGGAAAACTAATTATAATTGATTAGTGTTAGTAATAGACTCATTCGAAAGTACTGACCACTTTAAACTGTGATCTGGGTACTCTCTTAAAATTGACAAAATATGTAATGGCAGTCTTATATAAAAAAATAAATCTAAGAACTGAAGACTGTTGTATTTTACAGATAGCATTTAGAATTTCGTTGAGTCGAGACCCCTTTATACAAAATCCGATGGCTGTCCATCAGTGCGAAATCAACATTTTCAGTACCGAATACCTTTTGTCCGTAGTTTCTTTTGTCTATTCTGTTACAAATTGTATTGTGTTTTAGGAGTATTATAAATCCTTTTCTTTGAATCCTTCTCTTTTGATTGAACTCAACGACGTAAAACACAAAATAGGTGAATACCAGTGATAGATGTAATCATCATTCATCTTGTTATTGCTAACAAACATACTTTTTTTCAGTGATTACATGGGACGACGACGACAAGCATTTGCGCCCGATGGTGAGTATAATACGATGCCCTTTAAAAGTCGACTAAAAATTATTATTTTCTGTAACCTCGTCGTTTTATGCGAAATATTCACCAATATTTATTTATTTATTTTAGCGGAAAGTTGCAGTGCATGCTTATTAAATGTACCGTTGCGAAACGTAAATTGAAATACTTATTTTTGCTCACGAACAAAATTAAAATTTTTTAATTACTCCCGACCACCTTGGATTTGAAATACTACCAGTCAAGAACCTATCTTTTTTCCTTTTAAGTCCTTTGTTACTCATATGAGTATGGAGTCGTTTTTTTAACTTTTAGTGTTTGTAGATGTTAAGGACGATGCAGTCTGCGAATTACGGTCATTTTGAATTTAAAGTATATTTTAGTGAGAAGTATCTTACTTGTCGAGCTTTTTCGTATGATGAGAGACATTGTGAAAAAATATTATATCCGCCATTTTGTTGCGGCGGCCATTTTAAACCGTTTTCATGAAACATAGCTAAGAACACTCCTAATTAAATCATCTTTCAAACAAAAAATAACTAAATCAACATTTAATTTCATCCGTTTGACAGCCGCCACAGACAAACACACACATACATACCCAGACACGTCAAACTTATAACATCCTGTCGTTTTTACGTTGGGGGTTATTATTAGAATGTCTGTTACTGTTGGTGTATAATCTCCAAAGCCTTGATTGGAGCTTGTAGCACGTCTCGTTAGTGGGTGATGTACAAAATGACACAGTAGCATAATTTTGAGAAAATGCGTTGCCTGAGGGGGATTCTCCTTTTTTTTTAGGGCAGAGTCTTTATTAATAAAACTAAAATACAATGAGAACTACACTACGCTACATACTTAACTACTTACTCTTAGTACATATGAATTATTTATAGACCAATGAAGGTCTACAGTTAATCAAGATGTTCAAGTCAACTACTAGTCGGAAGCGTGTCTGCATGTGTATAATTCGCGTACCGTCAAGTCGTGTGTGAATTGGTGTGCGCGCGTACCTAGAGTACGCGCGCTCCGTCGTAGACCGCATCCTCGTCTACCATCAGGTAAGACAACGGTCAATTACAAGCCGATACTAATGTTATACGATCAACAAAAGATACGATCAGACAAAAATCGACCTTGTAGACCTCAGGGCGACAAACACCGCTGTATTTCTGGGTAATGTGAGCAATTCAGTGTACTCGGCAGTCCTAGTTTGAATTATTTCATTTGCAAATTTTCCATCACGTGTACCGTCACTCTGTTTTATTATAAAAAAAACATTCCTGGCTTGAAAAATTTTGGATGTTTATTCGTCTAAACAAGTCGATTAAATTTTAAGGCAACTTTAGTTTTGCAGGAACTTGAAATATTTATATTATAACTAATAAATGAATACTTTTAGAACGAAAGCAAGTACGCCGACGAATGTGGCGTACCTACCCGTCAAAAAATCGAAATATTTAAAGCTGCGTCCACGCTAGGAGAGCCGAGCACGAGCTGAACATAATTCGTCTAGTGTGGACCGACTTACAAGCCTCGAACGAGCGCGCTGCGAGCATTTCGTTCGTGCTCGGCTGCGCTCCGCCTGTTGTCGGTTTTTTGACGAACACAAAGGGATTTGCTTCGCGCTTGCAGTGCGCTGGTGGTTTTCCGATCATAGAACGATGCGCACATTACTTACTTTGGAACACTAAATACATTCTGCAATGTATACAAGACGGACCAAAAAATTTTGCAACTACTGATGTAGTTATCGATAAAATATAGTTCCAGTTGAGTTACTGTCGTCACATATCGTATCGGATTGGTCGAAAGCCACAGTTCCGGTCATAGAGCGATTGCTCACAGAGCCGGACACGCGATAACGAGCCCCGCCGGTGAGAGGCCATCGTTCATTCAGCCGGTCAAACGGAGCTTCAACACCACCGGTGTGCATCGAAAACTCACTAATGTGTCAACATAAGATAAACTTAAATGTCAAAGGTATACTAATATGGCAAACTAACACTTGCCACATAATAATATATATATATATACTAGCTGACCCCGCAAACGTTGTTTTGCCTTAGTGAACAACCCTTGTCACTTAGGGGTATGAAAATTAGCTAGTAGCCGATTCTCAAACCTACAGATATTGCATATAAAATTTGGTTAAAATCAGTAAAGCCGTTTCGGAGGAGTAAGGAAACAAACACTGTGACACGAGAATTTTATATATAAGATATATATTTTAAATAAAGAGTGACGAGACGAGCAGGACATGTGCCTGATGGTAAGCAACATGCCTGCCACATAACAGCACAGTGACACGCAGCTATTGGAACATGAAGAGCCAAAATCGTTACCTAGCACCGCACTGCGCTCGTCACCCAGAGATCTAAGTTGGTATATCTCTAAGCCCTGTAATTTCTCTGGAAACATTGCCCTTCAAACCGGAACACAGTAATGTTTGCACATTACTGCTTGGCGGTAGAATAATTGACAAAGGTGTGGTACTTCCCCAGGCGGACTCTGCTAAGAGTCCTACCACTACTAATATATGGTAACACATATGTAGGTGTAAAAAATAATGTTGCAAACATCGCTATAAGCCATTGGATGTGCTCTCCTAAACTTCAGGCGCACGGAACTATTACATCGTTGGGAAGAGTGAGCTCACTGTTTCCGTTCTAGTCGGTTGCAGGAAGCGGTGAACGCCGGACGTTTTTACCTATCACTATTCGTTGTCAATAACCAAAATAAGTAGAAGCGCACCATACCTCGCCGCTAGCTATTATTGTAGGGGTCAAGTAGGTTGTTACTTTAGCTACACACATAGACGCAGTTTATTACCAATTTCAAGATGCTCAGGGCACATCCAATGGATGTGCATGGATGCGTCGATGGATGCAAACGTCTTCCTATATACGTAACATACGTAATAGGTATGTTATTAATGTGTGTCTATCTCACCGTAGAATTGTAAATACCGTTAGATTGTAATTTAACGACGTTCTAATAAACTAACCTAACCTGACGGTGATTGCAAATTTACGGTGACATCCTAAATATATTATAAATGTCAATGTATGGATGTTTGGATATTTGGATGTTTGTTGCTCAATCACATCCTAACGCATGAATGGATCGGACTGAAAGATAGATTATAGTCTGGAATAACACATAGGCTACTTTTTATCCTGGAAAAACAACGGGAACGGGAACTACGTGGGTAGCACTGCGGGGCGCTGCTAGTACCTACATAATAATAAATAATGAATACTGTGTTTGAGTATGTGCGTGTGTGTGTACACTTATACATATATTAGCTACTACTAAGAGTTACTAGTTTTTAATCCTCGTATTTCCTCGCTTTTGTTTTTCTGTGATAAAAAATAGCCTATGCGTTATTCCGGACTATTCTGTATATATGCAACAAATTTCATCCAGAGTTTTTAAGTAGTTCATCATAGTGTTGATCTCCTTAAATATATGGTCTGTGTGGTATGCTTCTTCTAAATACTTATTAAATAGTCTTGTTTACCCAGTTGATAAGAAAAAAAGCAGTGAAAAAAGCCTAGGTGACTTAGTGATAAGAACGTCCGCTTCACAATGTTGAGGATTTGGTTCAAACCTCGCCGGTTTCTCTGAATATTATTCCATCTCCAGATGTAAAGATCTGTCACTACCACAAGATTAAATAGTGAAGGAAAAGATTGTAAAGTAACCGACATATCGCAAGAAATCCATCTTTCGAAGACATGCGCAATTCACCAACTCGCAGTTGTCCAAAATGGTGGATTAAGACCATCACTCTCACATTGTTTTATAATATGTCAAACATCAATTCCCAGCCGTGGGACCACAAACTGTTGACGTTTTGAATTTTGTAGAAAAAATGCCACCTCCAACTTTTTGTAATTAAGCAAGTCTCAGATTTTCACAAAGCTTTTGTTATTATACTTTAATTAAATCCCTCCAACACCATAGCCACTAAAAGTCATAATAATAAAATAAAAACGCAACTTTGGCCATTTATTAAAGTACGTAGCTACTTTGTTCTTTGCCTACGAAGAAGGGTCTTGCTCAAAACAATGCACCGTCATTTTCTTTTTAGAATCTTAGGGATAATGTTTTATACAAAAGGGATGTTTTGTATATTGCTGTTTCTACTTAAAAGGAGAATTAAGGCCACGGTCTTATTGTGGTGGCCTAGTAACGAGAACGTCCGATTTTTTAAGTGAAAACTTCTTGGGGCGTGCCCCAGATTTTTCGTGGGCTGTGAATTGAATTCTAGCATCACGCTCGGGAACGATAAGAAACGATCGGGTAAATTTGGGACAATCACCATTGGCCATCAATGCGTCAGCATTTCTAAATGGCAAATCTTTCGTATATCGTCACTCTATCTAGTCAGGGTGTCCTAATTAATTTAATACCAAGTATTCGGCGCTTTATCTCGCAAGTCAAGGCTATAATCCACCACGCTGACCTAATGCGGTTTGGTAGATGACACATTACCTTAAAAGATTGAAGGAACATGTCGGTTTCTTTGCGATGTTTTTCTTCAACGTTTATAACCTAGCGACATTACACACATGACTTCGAAAAGACAGTGAATCAAACCAGGGGCTTCGGATAAGCAGTTGCCATTCATTCGGCTAGACCAAACGTAACTTGTAAAAAAGTGGCCACACTTCAGAAGCTTGTCTTAAATGAATATGAACCAGGATTAGGTGGAGAGATAAACGAGCGTAGTAATTAATGCCTGTCAGGGGAAATGAAGACGTGTGAAGCTTCCAGGATGGAAACTAAGTAGTGGAATCATTAGGTGGCTTAGTTTGACTAATGAAGGATTATTGTCGTACAGACGAAATGTTCCACTGCATAGTTTATATGTATTTACATCCGTAATCCTACTAATATTATTAATGTCAATATTTCTATGTGTATTGCTCAATCTAGTCTGGAAGAACACATAGGCTTCTTTTTAACCCTGAAAAAATGAAGGTAGTGTCGAGAACGGGAATTCCGCCAGCAAAACCGAGGGGCGATACTAGTATTATACATAAATTTGAAAGTTTGTGAGTAATTATGCTCTTTGTTTAAAGAAGAAATCTTAGTGAAATTTGGTATGTAAATAGATGATGAGTCTGGATTCTGATACTTTTTTTGTCCCAAGAGACAACATAGCTTAATTACAAATTCTAGTACCAAATAAAAGATATTGTTGCTAAATTAAAGTAACAGTCGTTACAATTATTGCAAATGACAGGGAAGTTAAAATATTGTTACTGATTACCTACTTGATTGTCAATCAAATCGACATTGTAAACCATTCAAATATTTCAAATTATTGTATGTAGCATAGATGAAGAATTTTTTTTGCTACGCAAAAATATCAACAAAGCGAGTGAGCGAGAAATCATTTTCAAGTGGAAATCGCTCGAGAGAAGAAGAGAAAGTGAATGAAGTAACGTCATTACAATATTTTAGTATACCCGAACGTAACAGTCTGATTTCGTCGCGGTGAAAATCGTGTATTTTTTAATTAATCCTTGGATTGCAGACGATTTTATTAAATTATTTATATTATGGCATGTTCTGTGCGTGAATGTGATACAAGACGATATTATAATCCGAATCATTACACTAGTCACCAACACATGTAAATATGATTTTTTATCAGGTCTCCGAGCAGCCTTTGTGTGTCTTTTACATTTGACGTCTTTGTTACTGATTACCTACTTGATTGTCAATCAAATCGACATTGTAAACCATTCAAATACTTCAAATTATTGTATGTTTACTTACCTCAAATCATCTCATCTCTCTGAGGTGAAGTGTTTCCCCATTTGCTTTAGTCGGAATACTTACTTCTACTAACTGTTCTACAGCAGGCTATTTTATCTATGTACGAGTACAAAGTACGCTATCTGAAATACTGTTTTACTTTCTGCAGTAACGCCCACTCAAGTTTTCTTAGACCAACTTATTCTTTATATTCTTTCCTTTCCAACATTCACTGCACCCTGTGAAACTTCGCTTGCTTTCCAAGTAGGTAGTTCCGTTGTAAAAGGTTTTGAAGAGATATCTAATTTCCGATTTCAGCTAAATTTCTAACTATTAATTCTAAAAACCCTGTGGAACTCTGTACAGCATATCACTTGCTTTCCAAGTAGGTAGTTCAGTTGTAAAAGGCGTCGAAAAGTAGGCAATATCTCATTACAGATTTATATTCGTTAAATTTTAAATTAATTACAAAAAAAATCTGGTGTAACATACTAGTAATAACAAGTAAATTGTGACGAAATACTTATTCAGACAAATACGAGTACATCAAACTATTTAATAGAATTTCCTTGAAATGAGAAATTAATTGTCAATGTGTTTTACAACTGCATAAAGTTTTGTTACAGTAAATTTGTGTTTTCATATTAATAGGTATATTACCAGGAACTACGTGGGTAAAACGGGGGGGGGGGGGGCGTTTTACCCACGTAGTTCCTGTTACCGTTTTATTCGTTGTGTAGTGTGTGTGTATAATAAGTAGCTTGTGTGCTATTTCAGAACAAATCAAATCAAATTTCAAACTGATCCGTCCATCCGTTCCGACGTGATTGAGCGAGAAACATCCGAACTTTTGGGGTTTATAATTTTAGTAGGAAGCAGTATAGTAAGATTTTATACAGAAACCTGAAAACAGAAAATAAATAAGTAACATAATATTTTATGAGAATGATTTTACCTACCTCTGTAGCTACGCACGGATTACTTCGTCGGATTAGCTGGCAAACATGTAATACGGAGATAAATACCTATGTTTGTTTGTACGTATTTAGATGTTATGTAGAATATAATAATATTAATTATTATGCTATTATTTATAAAGAAAATGTGTACCTACCTAAAATGAGCTACCGGAGTGGATTTTCCCAGATAGTTATAATCTTGGTGTCTTCAAGTCGAGAGTGAATCGGTTTCTTCTAGGTAAGCACGCTTCATCGTAGGCCGCATCGTCGCTTTACATCAGGCGAGATGGCGGTCAAGTGTAAACCTATTATAGTTTTAAAAAAAAAACCTACATGAGAGTTTTAGCAGTGTTTTCTTTAACGTTTTGTAATTGTAATTTTTCTATTTCTGAAGTTGTACCTACTTCTTAGAGGAAAATTATGATTAGAGTTAATGTTTACTTACGCTCTTTGTGTCGAAAAACCGATACCCTGAAGTTAGCTAGTTGATATTTCAATAAGCATTGTAACTAACTTCAAGTTAAAAACTTCTTGCACTGAAGAATATTTCTATTATATGGTTGAAGTAAGACTTCGTAGCATGAGAGATAAAGAGAAATATTGACTTCTTGCGTGTGTAGATAACACACACACACAATTATTTTTAGAATATTAATATGTTTGTTCTTGACCACCAGATCGCCTGATAGTAAGTAACGGTTATAAAATTGAAACAACATTTATTTCACACCATGATATTGCGGTTGATTTAATAAACGTGTATAAATAACTTCCTCAGTGTTCCCACAGCTGGGTTTCGTGGCATTCTCTCACAAAAAGTCAAGGTTTTCAAATGGGTAATCGATGCTGTTGTTATGAGCAAGCGTGTTACCATCAGTCGCACGTGTTAGAATCAGTTAGGATTCTGCGCTGTTACAACCTAATTTACATCAGGATAGCCTTAATTCTGTGAACTTAGATGTGAATGTGCTGTCAATTACTTAAAAGATGGTAGGATAAATAGAAAACCCAATAGATGGTATTTAAATGTCATTTATTCTTTTATGCCACTTTCGGAAATACAACAATTTCTTTCCCTTTATTTCGACAATCCATAAAATACCACATTATTCAGGATTTGACACGTATAAACCACCCATTTAGTCAATTTTAACGTTAGGTGAAGGGTTCCAGAAACCCTTAATCTAACACACGCTTTGCTCGTCCCGTTATTATACTAATCGTAGTATATTAAGTAGTACCTTTAAAAAAGTCAGGTTTATTTAATTCACCACGTTGGTTAAGGCCGCGTTGTTATCAACAAAATAAATTGACGTTTTTGCATAGACTTTTTTGGATTCAATACGTGTCGTCGAATTATGAATTCCTAGTCATTTTTACGTTGGCTACCTAAAATTTGCACGATACATGTGTAAAAATTATATCAAGGCAGAATTTTATTTAGTACAATTTGTATTTATTACACATTTCGTTTTAGTACGAACGTGGTTGAAATAAGGTATTCTTACGCGAGCTTTTTATATATTGCTGTTAGTTAGTCAAAACTCGAGAACGTATTATTTCGCGTATGTTACCTCTAAAAATATACAAGCGATCCGTTTTGGCTTCACTCGGATATTTTCATATAGAACCATCAACCATATCGAAATAAACACTACCCTTTCTCTCAAATTGAACCAAATAACACGTAAATGCTAACTTTTGTGAATGTCGTCATTCACGAAAGTGATGCATTGTCATCCAGTTTTATGACATAATATTTTAGGCGCGACCACAGCTACCCCCCACAAACAGCGCATTATTTAAAAACCGCGGAGTGCTCCGCCCGAGTAGGTGTTCCCCGATAAGATTCATATGTCAAACTTTGTAGGTAGGTACCCCATATTATGAAATTTGGGCGGACGGAGGAGTATGAAACATACACTTAATTGACGTTTATGATATCAGAATAGCTCAAAGAAACACAAAAGTAAGAATATTACATTTTCGAGCCATTTGGAGCTCTAAGAAAGACATTAGAAGGACTTCAATCGATTCTGTGGAAATGAGATCGAATTTCTTTGATTAATTACAAATGAAGTTTAAGGAAACCGATTCATTCTCAACTTTATTTCAATTGCTATAACTGTTGAACTTCTACGGTCCATTTTGACTGTTGGTTTATATCTTAAAGTGGTATGTTTAGGTCTACGTAACGTGATACAGAGTCGACCACTGGGCCTGAACTAATTTACTTGTCCAAACTAAGGTTCGAAAAGGTTCGTCGATTCGTACTGATTCATCAGAAGTTATTTCGTCTGAAAATTGAATTTGTGGCGCGTAGGAGAGAGAGAGAGAGTCCGTACGTGACTCGCGTGCCCGAATTCTTGAATAAGTCTCATGAAACCTACTGAATTAACAACAAAAGCTTGAAGCTCTTGCTCAGAGAATTCTAAAGAATCAGGTTTTCAATTTAAATATATTAAACTTTCACGGGTAGCATCACACCTGTTTAAGCAAAAAGGACGCTTTTTAGTCTTCTCTATAGCATATTACTGTCTTGGCTGGGCTCACCTTTGTATTTTTTTGGAGGTGAATGCTTTTTTAGCCGAGTTGAGCACTTTTTTTTGGGAAAAATCATATGAGTTCGGGTGACTAACATGCTAATGTCTTTGTTATTATTAAATTTAGTAACTCCACAGGCTCTGTGGTCCGTGACCTTTGTCATTTAGGTTCTTTTTGTACATTAATCTTGGATTGGGAGAAGAAATGGAAAATATGGAGGAGTTTCATTTTCATCCTAATTCTAGTGAGTCCGATTTTTTTAAGCCGCTTTCTACCGTCCCAGAGCCTCCACTACGGCCGCATTTGTGTCCTGATGATATCTGTAGCTAGCCTTTCATTCTATCGGACTTCTCGTATCTCGAAAAAGTAACATTATTTCATGGTTGATGATTCAAAGACACGAACGAAGAGGTTTGACTGCGTTTGAATGCGTTGCCTGAGTGGGTTTTCCCCGATGTTTACAATCTTGGTGTCTTCAAATGCGTGAGTGAATCGGTTTTTAGATAAGCACGCTCTATAGTAGATCGCATTGTCGCCGGTGGTTAAGTGCGAACCGATTATGGTTTAAAAAAGCTATACAAGTGAGCTATACACGTTGATTAGTGCTGTTTAATACAAAGTTTAATTCAAAAAGTTTTCACTTCTATCGGCAGTCCCTATCACAACAAAATTTTGTTTTATTATGTAGAGATGGAACGAGCAAAGAGCAAGACACGCGCTTGATGGTAAGCAATACGCCTGCTTATAACATCGCTTCGCCTAACCATGTACAGTCCGCGAGGTATAAGCTGAGCTTTGCATTAGTGTGAGTGATCACCAAAAGTACAGTCAGACGCAGGACGCTGTGACCATGTTCTCTTAATAAGGTGTTTCTTCAAAGCAGAAGTGCTGCCATCTGAATATGATTTTGATGAAGTGTGAGTGGTGTCAATATATGTTTCATCGGTATAAACGATAGGCCTGCCCTGAATACGGTATTCGGAAATTTTAAGTAAATAAGTTATACGTAGGTGACGGATCTCATGCTTTTTCATTAAAAAATTTATGTTATTCTCTGTCCTTGACCATTTGAATCCTAAAAGAGATATTTCTTTTCGCAATGACCATATTGATCCTGGATAGTTAATGTCAGCTTGTTGTTTAAGAGTTTGTTGTCTGACTGTACTTTTGGTAATAGATGCGTATGCATGTGATCACTCACACTAATGCAAAGCTCAGCTTATACCTCGCGGACTGTACCTATGTAGGCGAATTTCCTTTAAGCTGCCTGGAAGAGTTTGCTCTAAGCAATAAGGCCGCCATTTATGGCAGTAGTTCATAAGTGTTTTACTTAAATATGTCTGTTTTTGTGTCACAATAAAGAGTTATATTTATAGGGTAAACGGGTAAATCACGTGTAATAAGGTCGGTCAATGCGACTCAAGATTCGGCCGCGTGTGCCAAACGGGCAGCCGTCGTGCGCGCACACTCTCCTTGAAAAAGACCGCCGGACGCGGCCGAAACTCGAGTAGGATTGACCAACCTTATTACACGTGAGTCACCCATTTACCCAATAAATACCTGTAACAACCACGAGCCACAATTTTAATACTAAAGTTATCTTATTTATCTATCTATCATACAAATCAGTTATTTTTCCTGCGGCATCTGCGCCAACCCAAAGTACAAAAAGTAGTAAAAGCAACTTGAATACTATAGGATTAAAAAAAACAGTTATTTGAAGTCGAAGAGCTCAAATCACTATTCAAGACAATACTATTCACTCAGAGTTATATTCGAAAGAAATTTTATCTCTTGACTCTGTGATTTTTCAAACAGTTGTGGGTGATTTTATATCCCAGTTCAATATAATTTCGATATCGAATACAAACAACGTTCAATAAAATTATGAGTAAGTTGGCAGAGATAAAGAAACCTTTCCTAGACCTCATCAAACATTGATGTCACAGATATGTGTAGGGTTGTCAAACCTACTATTTAATACTCATGTTACAGCATATCAGCATCATCAGCAGGCAGTTTTTGAAGTGAACACTGGTTTTGGCGCTGATTTTTCGTGGGCTATGAATTAACCTCAAGCGTCACGCTGAAGGAAAATAATCTTTGAGTTAACTCTGGACCATGGCCATATAGAAATACGTTAGCATTTCTAGATGACCATGAGATGTTACCATGGTTTCCATTACACATCTAACCATGTCCAGCTAGTCTAGATGTCCATGCTTAGAAGACTTATTTATGCGACAATGCTTTGGAGATTGATTCTATTTATGTATTAATTCTTTGGAGATTCAGACTACCAGTGCCCTCCGGTTTCACGTATGCTATTAAATCCTGAGTTAAAAGTTTTACTTCTATTGGCAGTCCCTATGACTACCATTTTTTGTCCCCACTGCTGGGACTTGCGGCCTTCTTTCACTAGAAAAGAATCAAGGCTACCACCTTATTCAAGTACGGAATTATTAAACTATTATAAGTTGACACTTAACCGTCATTTAGGCTGATGATGTGGTCAACTATGAAATGTGCTTACTTAGAAGAAACCGATTAATTCTCGATTTAAAATATTAAGATCTTACCATCGGGAAAAACCCACTCGGGCAACGTTATTCCACAGCCTACTTTGACACAAAAGTAGCGTCAAACCTCTTTGTTCAAGTCCTTCCTAGTCCAAGCATTTTCAAATTATGATTGGCGGGCGAAACATTACAAACGATTTATTTTAAACATACCGCTTTCATCAAATTATTCCGGTTACCGTTGTGATGCTATGCTCCAGCACTGTTGACATACTCATTCATCTGCGCATGGGCATATACTCAGAAGAGTTTATTTAGCGGGATTTAAAATCAGGACTTCACCATTAACCTGGGATTGATGATGATGATGATAAAAATTCACCGTTATGATGTTTCTTCCCAGTAAACTCTCCACCAAGTCAACCGATATCCATGAAAGTTGACATTTATGTGTAATTTGGACTAAATTGAGAGATGAGATAGTTTTCATTTTGATTTACGGTCTTTATATGACAATATCCGAACGAAGCCGAAACGGGCCGCTAGTGACATAGCCGGTATTACCTAATGATTAAAACAAGACGAACCTTGTGATTATTTTTTTTACTCTTATTTGCCGAGCTGTCACAACAGCAGGTAATTGGGTTTAATACGTTACGACTCAAACATAACATACTATTGATTATTGGAGTCTAATATAGTTTTGGACCTAAAATGGATATCTCCAATTGAATATTTTTGTCAGCCCTAGACTTCTGTGCGACCGTCGTCAAACAACTGAGATCTTATAAGTACTTGACGTACCTATGTCGCAGATCTAACCAGCGACCCCTTACTGTATAGACATGCTTTATTTAAGTAAAAAAGTCTTTGCTCTTGACTGCTATTTTTTTTTTGCAGTATTGAGTGACCAGATAAGCCGGACATGTTCCTGTTGGTAAACAACACGCCTGCCACGAAACAGCACAGTGACCCGCAGCTATTGGAACATGAAAAGTCCAAATCATTACCTAACACTGCCGGAGATATAAGATGTTTTATCTGTATACCTCTCGATTTCCAGTGAAATTACAGGTAAGTGATTTCACTGTAAACAATTATAACACTGTAAACAACAACAACAGTAGAATCAAGGGCGAAGCCTGGGCGGACCGATAGTTGATGATACTCGTAATATAGGATTATGATAGAAAGATGCAAATGAAGTCGTTTTTTCTAGGCAATTGCGTAGACTGTGACGTTCCTCAAATGCGATAGCTGTCAAACGTACCTTACCAATTATAAAAAAACTTAAATGACTAGCGTTTGACCGCCTCTAACCTAATGGAAAACACTAATGTGATCTGTTTCTAAATATAAATATATTTTTTTAACAGTACTAAATAACACTTAAAACTATACTAACTGAGTAATAATAATTTATTACAGTCATATTTTCAAACAACAGCATCTAGCCCAAAACTAAACAAAGCTTGAAGTATATCCGAATTGTCCATAAACTGATGAAGATTTCGACATAATGAAGACGGGCAAGCCCACAACCAGTGCAAAGCGTATTCAGGATGCTAACAGTATCACCACGCTGAATAGCAATATTTAATGAAATAAACGACATAATTTTGTTAACACGTCGATATTTTGTTATTAATTTTTGCATAAAAAAATATCAGGCTGTGTCTTATCCATACAGTATAATGTCCGCGCCTATAACCCTCTCTCATTCGTGCCTACATTTTCTTTCCCAGATTCACACAGAAATGAAGACAAATATAAGGGAATTTCATTGTTTTCGAACCCCAAGAGGGCACAAAAGGTAGCAGTAATAAAATAAAATTATTACGGCGAAATTCGATCAAAGATATTTCTATTTTTATTTGTGTTATATAGAAGGTTTGTTTAATAAAATAATATATCAGTATTGACGAAACAATAACCTAACCAAATGTTAAAGGGCTATGAACGCGAAGACAAATAATTGAAAATACCAGTCTAAATATGTATTTACCATCTTGATGTTTGTGTTGTGGTAACTTAGGAAAATATTTTTATTGGTTTCGCTTTTCATTTGGATCTCATGTTGATTTGGAAGGTACCAGGAATTGATTTTAATATGATTTATCGTCATACTAATATTATAAATGTGGAAGTTTGGATGTTTCTTGCTCAATTGCTTCAGAACAGCTAAACTAATCGAGTTGAAGTTCAAAGCACAAAATAATGGTCTGAAATAACACATTGGCTGCGTCGCCGTCGCTTTAGTAGTAGGTAGTGGTTCGTAGTTTGTCGCAGGGAAAATTACGGAAATTAAAACTATGCGGGTAAAACCGCTGGGTGCTGTTGGTTTTAATAAAATTTGTGAAAGTATAATATGGGAAGGCCCTACTAAACTTGCCGATCCAATGAAATAGCGAGGTTTTGGGGCCAACGAAAATATTGTCGATGTTTACAATTTTTAGATTTTGATGATTGAAAAACCACTTGGGAAGTAAAAACAAAAATAATTTTCCAGATTGAAATTTGAAACAAACAATAAAAACAATCTGTTCGATTCGAGTATTCAGAATATATTTAAAAAGATGGCGCATCCACTTTCGATTGTCAACCTTTCGCAGATCGTCGCTGCACCTGGCTGCAGAGTGTTCCACTTTACGCTTACCGGTTCGCGGTCTCCACTCCAGTACCTTCCAACCGCAGTGATGATCATCTTTCGCTTCTACAGATATGTCCAACACATAACACATTGTCCCTTCAGGTTGCTACATAATTCTGTTAGCTAAGTATCGACTTAGCATTTAAGACAATAATTTAGTTCTGTGTCGAATTAACTTAAGTCTTCCTGCTTCTGTCTTTCAAAGAAATGCCGAGCATAGCTTGCTGAGTGACATGGGGAGAGGTCTACGTCCAACAGTGGATGAGTATTAAAAATACTAATCATGATGATGATATAAAAAGATTTTATTTACCTCGTTTTTGAAGTCGATTAAAGTATGTTTTATTAATCACGTAAAGTGCTTAACCCTTTCTCATTGTGTTTCGCCAACACCGTTCATATTTATTCGTAACATAATACCTGGTAATACCTAAATACCTATTGCGACATGAGTTGGACTGCTTCCAAGAAAATAAGGCCTCCGACAAAATTTATGGAAACAGTCTTTTAATAACTTTGGAATTCTGGGAACGCATAAGGTAATATTGTCATAAATCTACTTCGTAGACACGGCGCGTATTACCGAAGATGTTCGGAGGAGATATTATAGATGGATAGCTTTTGTATGTCGTTAGAGAGCATAAATTATAACACTTAACACTCCTCTAGAACCCGGAAAATTTAACATTAGTTATTTCATTACTGTGTTCCGGTTTGAAGGGCAATGTTTCCAGAGAAATTACCGGGCTGAGAGATATGACAACTTAGATCTCTGGGTGACGAGCGCAGTGCAGTGCTAGGTAATGATTTGGAATCTTCATGTTCCAATAGCTGCTGTCACTGTGCTGTTATGTAGCAGGCATGTTGCTTACCATCAGGCACATGTCCTGCTCGTCTCGTCACTCTTTATTTAAAAAAATTAAATAAAAAAAAAAAATTTAATACCTTTAAGAAAATAACGGTGCAAAAGAAAGTGTTTTTGACAATAAATTTTTTTGTAAATTTAAATCAGTTCATTTGTTCATAAAAATATACAATCTTACCAAAAGACTCGTAGGTTAGGTAGTTTTAATTTCGATAAATGTAATTCACCGAAAGAGATATGAACACTATCTTAGGTACTTTTAATGTAGTGTATGGGACACTTAATTTTTAAATTATTTTTACAAGAATAAATTATTTTTAAAATATGTTCTGCCCCCAACCAGTTTTATTTTGAAAATTTACATAGTTATAAACTATTATACTAGTAAAGATCTTTCATATGATACCCGTGTTGAGATTTAAAAAAAAACATTTGCCATTTTGTGGTGGCGAAATCCGAGACCACCGAGATTGGAAATTCATCATAGTGTTTTACCTACCAGTCAAGCCCTTTTATTTGATACTCATATTGAAGGAGTTGTGAAAAAAAATGTTATTCGCCAATTTATTGCGTCGGCCATCTTGGACTGACTTTCCTCAAACATAGCAAAGAACACTGCCGACTAATTCACTTTTCGAAGAGAACAATATATTAATTATTAGTTATTATTATATTAGTTATTCTACCACCAAACAGTAATGTGCAAAGATTACTGTGTTCCGGTTTGAAGGGCAATGTTTCCAGAGAAATTACAGGGCTTAGAGATATATCAACTTAGATCTCTGGGTGACGAGAGCAGTGCGGTGCTAGGTAATGATTTTGGCTCTTCATGTTCCAATTGCTGCGTGTCACTGTGCTGTTATGTGGCAGGCATGTTGCTTACCATCAGGCACATGTCCTGCTCGTCTCATCAATCTTTATTTAAAAAAAAAAATCTAAATCGGTTTTTATCCATTCAGAAGCTACGATACCACAGTCAGACACACCATGACACGTCAAACTTGTTCAAACGTAAACCACCCTTTGGAGGGATAATGCTCCGATATAGATTATAGTCCGGAATATCACATAAGCTTACTTTGTATACCTACTTAAAATGTAGAGATCCTTTGCCATTGTCTACGTTATGGTTCTCGTACTTTATTAAATGAACTGATATAGCATCACATCGTTTCTTAGTAAACTAAATTGTAGTCACAAGTACATCACACAAACAGCTCATGTATCTAAGCAAAGGCGAAAGCTAAGAATAAAACCTTTATTACCCGAAGCTTACACTACGGCGTTACTAAGCACTAAAGTACTAAGTAAGTGCGCACTTAGGTCTTGATTTGTGGATCCTGACATCATTGCTGGAATATCTTGGAATTGGCTCAAGTAAGAATTGTCTGTCTAAGGCTCCTAGCACACGACGTATTTTAAACGCGTAGACGACGCGCGTTTTCTGCGCCGTGAAGCGCGTTCGTAACTGATTTGAAACGCGTAGGTACTTACTTAAAAAGCGGCGGAGGAAGGGCGTCACTATACTTGGTGAGGAGTGTTTGATCAAAACGTGGAAGCTACGAGTGACTACAGCGCGTTTGTATCGCTGTGTCTACGCGTTTACGCGCAGTGGTCGTATGGTTCACGATCGCTCCATGTTCTTTGGAATCTCGTTTGAAGAACGTTTACACGCGTCATCTGCGCGTTTAAAATACGCCGTGTGCTAGGTGCCTAAGAATTACTAGGTCTTAACTTAGAATGACCTATACGTAAGAAAAGTTTGTGAATTGCTCCAACATGCCAACATTTTTGGGAAATAGCGATCTCATACTATTTGGGTTATATTTAGGCTTAATAAAGGACGACGAATTAAGAATGTCTAATAATTCATTGTCATCATTGATCATCATCGCTTATCATCATTGACCATGTTCTCGCTAATTTGCAAACTTGTCCTACTATCTATACTAATATTATAAAGCTGAAGAGTTTGTTTGTTTGTTTGTTTGTATGTTTGTTTGTTTAAACGCAAGGATCTCTGGAACTACTGGTCCGAATTGAAAGATTCTTTCTTTGTAGGATAGTCCATTTATCGAGGAAGGCTATAGGGTATTTAACATTACGCTACTATCAACAGGAGCCGAGCATGAATGAAAAATGTAACAAAAACGGAGAAAAAATATTGCTTTTAGAGAGCTTTCGTTGCGTGACAGTATTTGTCATATGTTAAAGGTTGCGTCATTAGAACCTAAAGTAACCGAATTTGAACAAAATTTGAATTGGTACGACCAATTTTCGATAGATGACGTAGCAACGCGCGTGCGTTCAACTAGTAATATTATAAACGCGAAAGTTTGTAAGGATACATAGATTGATGTCTGTTACTCTTTCACGTAAAAACTACTGACGTGATTTGGACGAAATTTTGATTCATAGATAAATGTTGGTCTGGGATAACACAGGCTTCATTTTATCCCGGGAAAATAACGGGATCGGCTACTACGCGGGTGAAACCGCGGGGCGCTACTAGTTATCTACAAGATTATAGCTTGGTAGAGTATAGCTTTTACTCGCCTTCTCTCTCTTTCCTTGCTCCTTGAGATAAGTCCCTAACATCCATATTCTGAAACCATTCGCTACCCTGCTCATTAGCCTTTTTGAGAAACTTTTAGTTTTGTGACGTTTTACTACTTTTATAGCGTCATTTTTTAAACCACGCCCAAGTGTGACGTCATCAGTTTTGTGCCTGAAGAGATTTTTATCAAACCTAAGAACCTTATTTTACCTTTAATACTGCATCAAGGACGCTTTTTTCTAGTAATCTCAGAAGAAGGAAGACGGAAATAGATGAAAGAAATTGTCTATGTCATAAAATAAAATCAGGTTACAAAACATACACCAAAGAGGACAAATTGAATAATACCTGTAGGCAATTAATATTTATCCATTCCAAGTTTCCAAGAGAACTTGGCATACGGCACTTAAAAAGGGCAACAACGTGTGATGAACGCAAGTTGGCAGCACGTTGCAACCTTTGCTTATGATTCTCGCGTTTCTATCTCAACAAGTCCACAGATATTTCGATTTATTGTACCTACATATTGTGCACTCCTACTTTCTCTATCATGACCCTGCTATGTATCTTTGTTTAGTAGATACATACGTATACTATTAACAATGCACTGATAACGCTGAAACAACCCAATTTATCAAAAACACGGTATCAGCCATTTCTTAGATGGCGTTAAATAAATTTGCAACTGCTTGTTGGTTAATTTTTTACATATGTATGTATATACGACCTATTACATATATTTTTTTGGTTCAGTAGCAGTACTCGCTAGATCGTGAAATCATTTTTAGGAGCTTTAATATATTTAAGACTTTGTACACGTTATCTGATGTGTTCGGTATGCAATTATTATAAGTATATGAAGTAAGATACGACTAAAAATTAAAGATACTTTCATGGCTTTAAAATATTGATAAGAGTCGTTAGATCTTTACTCTTCTTCATTTAAATAAAACAATGTATTGGTTGTGATTGCATCACTTTTATTACTAACAAAACTACAGAAAAGTTAAGCAAAAAAGGGCATAACGCATTACAATAAACTAATTATAGTCTACTGACGTAATGTTTATCATTTATAAGTAGGTATATCAATGCATTGCTGTGGTGGCTGTTTTCTCGAAATCCTGATTTTCTCTTTCAATATTTTCGAATCTTTTGAAAATCATTCGACAAGCACGTAGGACATAGTAGTTCATTTGTGTTTACTATGAGTCCTTTGTACAAAACTGAGATTAAAGTTTTCATTTTAATTCAACAAATTTAAGTACTTCAAATACTTATACCACAGAGCTCCTGAAACACCACTGCTAAAAAATGCTCCGAGAGCTGTTTGATTTCGTCTATCGGGATTTTTGAACTGAATGTGTGTACAATATATTGCATCTATGTATAACATGCAAAATAGCAATATGAAACAATACTTTTGATTATCTTGAGCTATTCATTGAGAAAATTTTCAAAATTAATTTTTAGGAGACCCGAATAGTTTTGACTGAAATGATAATTGAAAGTTACCGCCTTCATAAGAAGATCATTTTAACTGCAATTCAACGCTGTTATTCCCCTTATTACACGCTAAAAGAATTCAAGTAATTACTTTATGATGAACCAAGTTGTTCCCAAGAATTCACATCGTCACCATTTTATTATGGCGATAAATTTTTTGAGCGGTTTGCTGTGTTTTAAATACAGATACTTACATCATTAAATAAAGTAAAATTATCGAAAGAAAATAAACAAATATTGCATTTTGTTAGTTGTGACCACTGATTATAAACTTGTCTAGATAGACCGCTCGACTGTAGAAACACCAAAAACTATGTCAGCCAATAATAGTTGGCTGAAAATCTCGGCTTGTCAGAATCACGATACACGATACCACTGGCATAAGAACAATAGCAATTACTGATACTTTTTATTGATACTTGACTTAAATTTGTGTCCGTGATCACGCAAACAAGTATTTGAAACCTGACCTGTGCTTCATCCAGATCAGTGTTTAATCAAAGGTTGTCACAGATACAACATAACAAGACTTCTTATTGGTTGAATTTCTTATTGAGTCTGCTTCATAGTTTTGGAGAAGGTTCCAAAAAGCTGTGAGCCTACATTTATGACATTAAAAAACGTCATGACTGACGTCATTATTGATCATGTCTAATAAAATCATGGAATCCGCCCCCCAATGGCGTCATACAGAGATTAATTCCTCAAGTCATTTGAAGAAACTCTTGAACTACGTCTTTACAAATAAATGCTGGCAAGTATAAGACAGTAACGCCAAATGTAGCATCAATGAGTTCATGAAACATGATGGTAAAAACAGAATAAAGTAATTCATTTTAAAAAAAATACATTCAGCGCTATATTTTAATATTGACACAATGTATACATTTTGACTAAATGTCAAATAACACTGTGCTCTGTGCTCATGTGCTGTGTGATATTAATATCATATTATTTGCCCTGTAATTTACTGATGATAGATAATGACAGATTACTAAAACTTGGGACTTATTTTTTGCTTAGAGAAACTAATGTAATCATAGATTATTATTAGTAATGTAGAATTATTGTTTACGTAAAGGCCTGTTAACATTTTCATTACTGCTAGTGCGAGTGCGAGTGAGAAATAGAACACGTTTTTAATCACTTCACTATGCAAGTTACTAAACATTCGCACTAATCAATCGGTGTCCACGCGTGTTTGCTACTAATCACTAAACACCTGCACTAATCACTCACACTCGCACTAATCATAATGCAAACAAGTCTTAATAACAGTAAAATATGACAAGCAACTACGGAACTCTATATTGCGACCCGTCACACACTTGCCAAGTTATATTGAAATTTTACACAAATATTCAATGTTTTATTTCTGTAATCTGTGATTCAACATAAAAAAAATGTGAAATTGGTAATAAGTTCCGGCTGGTTTCTAGTCTGGGAGAACGGTCACTAGCTTCGAATCGCTAGTGACCGTTCTCCTGCCCC
Organism: Ectropis crepuscularia; assembly: GCA_963693475.1. Classification (NCBI taxonomy): domain Eukaryota; kingdom Metazoa; phylum Arthropoda; class Insecta; order Lepidoptera; family Geometridae; genus Ectropis; species Ectropis crepuscularia. The sequence goes on from OY856350.1 coordinate 9,238,347, forward strand.
TGGTAGAAATTCCACGCACCATGTGGCCTAACTTATTATATTTACTTCGTATTTTCGAAATAGTGTGCGTAATGACCCTAAAAATTACAAAGGCAACAAATCATGAAATTGATACTATCAATAAAAACGTGGTTTGTTCTAGATTTGTTAACTATAATTTATTCCAAAGATAATATCTGTATGAATATATATATCACACAGCAAGAAATAAAAAAAATTATCATGGTCTTATCGTTATTTTATTTTCAATTAAGTATATCAGATTCCTAATTTTTTTATATGTTTTGATGAACACTTTTTACACATGAAAGTATGTTACAATAACCGAAGGCGCTAGCAATTCCAATGTAGTTCACGATTTCTCTTCCATATAATCCAAACTATATTTATCTAGATTGGTATATGATAAGCAATGAGCCTATTTTACACTTTTAAGTGGGTAAGAAATTTTGAACGCTCCACACCAGCCACCAGCATGGCTCTCATTTCGTGAATAAGTGTGGGACGCTGCTAGTTTTTTATTCATTTTATAGAAAGGGATACTTGCAGGTTAAAAACTCGTTCATCATGTTGTTAAGTTATCTTCAAATAGACAGTGGTTGTGACTATCTTTACAAGTAAGCTGTTATTGACACATACATTATGCTCAAAATATAGGCCGTGGAGAGTTTCAGCTTCAATTTTTCTGCACGGTGACCGTTAGTTTTTCCACTGAAAATTTGAGCTTCACTACATTCATAAGCAAGTTTATGTCGATTGAATCATTTTTTATCTAATCTCATCTTTTTAAATTAATGGCTTATTACTTTTTGTAAGATATTTAGGTACCTATATGTTTTATTACACAGGGCATCAAAATGGTTTTGCTCCATTTCTATCACATAATTACCTAGAGGTATCTGAAATAAAATGAAGGTGTGAATTTAAAAATGAGTTACGTTTTTCCATTATCGTTACATGCTCTTTACCATCGAATATATATAAAATTAAAATTAAATATTTCTGTGTTTGTTATGACACACAGAAGACATCAGAAGACATGTTTGACGTACCAAAATAATCATAGACAATTATAACAGTAAAGTTTAAAAGTGACATTCAAAACGTGCTCATAGTGGACGGAGCCAGGATTTTATTCAAGGGGGGCAGGCAGAAATAAACTAATTATTTATACGAATGTAAGGTTTACTCCAAATTACCATACAATTTGAACAAATTAAACTAAATAATAGCCTACAATAACTGACTTGTGTCAGTAAAATAAGTTTATTTTTTACAAAAATAATGTTTGAGCTTGACAAGACGTATGAAAATTTAAAATTAACTAACAGTTAATTATGGATTTGAATTCGAATGGTGCCATTGATTTAAATAATTACTTCTGCGTAAGACCTAGGCCAGCCGTGAGACATATAATAACGTGATAGAATGTAATAAGGTCAGTGTTTCTGTAAAGTACTCGTACCTAGTTTCAGTCTGGTCTTATTTTCAAATGGTTTTCTGTAACGGTTTTGTATGATTTTAGAAAATAATTATATAACATAATTATTATTTAATATAATTATTAATAATTAATAGAAATATATAATAATATTATTATTATTTAGGTACTTATAGGAATGTGTTTTTCTATGTTTCATTGAAAAATTCATTGCCTTCTATGTTTTATAGAAAATGTTGTGTTATCAAATTAAGTATTAAAAGTCTCTTATTATCCTTCCTCGCTTCATTTTATTCTTAGATACTTTAACAGCGCTGTGATACGATGTCGTGGGTTATGGATCCCGAGGTCTTTGTTTTAGAGGTGGAGTCTCGTCTTCTTCGAGAAATTAAATATTGTTATTGACTGCCGGCTTAAACTCGTGGTTTTATGTTAAATTCGAAAAATACGCATTTCATTCACTTTTGTCTGTCAGGCCACCATACAAAACCGTTAATAATCTTGCTAAGCGGTGTTAAAGTTCGGCCATTCAGAGAATGCGTTCCTGCAACCTATCAGTTAGTCACGACTAGTGATGGGCACAACATAACACTGAGTTCGTTACCGTTCCTCCAAAATGAACCGCCGCATTATTTTTAAAATTATTTTCGTTTTAAATTGCTTGTAACCAAGCCACCATTTCTTCTTTTTTATTAGCTTGGGTAGGTGGTTTCTGTATTTTAAACCGAGTGATAGGAGGCATTATCCATGAATATTACAGAAGGCTCTGGGCAAAATCACGTTCTGGAACCACTCTTTAAATGTAGTGGCATTTATTTCCTCGTGGTAGTCATTTGTGGTTTTTGATTGAAATTCCACTAACGCGTTCTCCACAAAGCCCTATTTTGCAGAACCTGCGTGGCATATTATCAGACGGTATCCTTACCCATTGGTACTTTCGACGTCGACGCTTGTGTATCATCCGTCCAAGAACGGGATACCGTGTGATTGGCGTTTAGCCATGTCTCGTCAATGAACACGACATTATCCCAGTTATAATTTTTTTATGCTTCTCTCAAAAAAATTATCCGTTTTAAAATTATGTCGTATCGTTCTACTAAAATTTTTCTTTTGTCTGTTTTTTTATACGAACAACCAATACCTCTTAACATTTTGGTTAAAGCAGTTTTACCCCCGCTAAACAGTCTAGCTTCTCTTAAGAGTGCGCCTAAAGCCAGGAAAAAATCAGATTTCACCCGCGCGCCGCGTTTCTTAATGTGATGTACATAAAGTCGAGAATAGCATGACACAGTTTGGAGGAAAAATCAATATTTAATCAGGCGTCCATTTTTGACCAAGTTTTATTTAATTACTCAATAACTAAATATAAATTTAAAAAAGTGTTCGGTTACTTTACTAGAACGTACAAATAGGAATTTTATTACCAAAAAATAATGTGGGGTCATCACTGATAATTTCGAGTACTCGAATTAAAACGGGTTTTTTCGGTGTCATTTTCATTTTTTTATTTAAAAAAATCCTGATCTATTTTTAAAATTCTATTCGGTTATTGTGCTTTTTCTCGATTGTACCCACACGTGAATATTTTTTTTGTCATAGTTTTTAGTTTCTTAACTTCAGTGAGCGGCGTCGAAAATGTCCTTTTTTCGTTTACTGGCTTTAGGCGCCCCCTTCGATGCCAAAAGCTTCTTCCTGTTGAGATATTCATTTCTGGAATAGTAACCATAATTATTTATTATGATTTCTGATTGGATCGGCGTCAAAGGTGTCAGTATCTGTCACGGGTTTAGTTCTTCGTTTCTTCTTCGGAGTACGTAAAATATTATCTTCCGTGCCAGTAGAGCCGAACTTTTCTTTACTAACATTTGTTTTCGTTCGTTTGCGCTAACTCCAAGCGCCTGAGAGACGCGTTCTTGTACTTGTTCCACAGGTACCAGGGGTCCACAATTTTGCCGCTCCCGCTCAAAGTAATCTTGCAGCTTGATGATTAACTCACGGGCTCCACTTTTCAATGTTTGTCCACGTGTAGGCATTATTATGCACCAAAAGTAAAAAGAACGTAATTCAAAACACAACCAAAGTCCGATTTAGCGCCGATGTCAGTTTGAAAAGCAGAAACAGTCTATCTAATCTATCTAGCTGGTACCCGCGACTTCGTCCGCGTGAAATAAATACTAAGGTAAGTAACTCAGGCAGTACCTACCAATTTTTTATACCTATTTATACCCAGACACAATTTTATCAAAATCGGTTCAGTTGTTTAGGTGTAAAAGTGTAAGAGACATTCGTTCCGCATTTCAACTCCAATTTCATCCCCGTACAGTTCGAAATTACAAAATGGCAAGAACAAACATTTATTTGCTTCGTGTCAAGTGCCTAGATATACAGAGTTTCATGGTTTTATCTTCAACTATTGGAAGTTTCCAAGCATACTTTCACCCCCATTTCAATCCCAATTTCATCCCTATACAGTTCAATCGCGACGTGTCAGGAACGCATTCTCTGAACGGCCGTAGTATAGAATTGAGCCGGTACTGAAATCTCTAGAAATAATCTAGAATCATACAATACGCGAGGAGAAAGACATTCTCGTAACATACGCAGCGCGGACAAGCTGGATGTTATCCCACACTCTCTCACGAGGTCACGGAAGTTAACTCACATTAAGGGACCGGAAGTTTATTACACTCTTCCCAAAATAGTTATATCGGCCCTAAGTTTCGGCACCTTTAAAAACAAATTAAAGTGCTGGCTTATCGATCAAACTTTTTATAGTTACAGCGAATTTTTAGAGAGTGATGGTAAAGTTCCTATAAAAATGTGAAAAAATTGACATTTATTAGTACAATTGTATTTGAAACATATTTGTTATACTCGTATAATGCTTGACAGTTTTCTGTACGATAATTAATAATTGTTATTATAATACAGTGAAATGATATTTCAAACTTTGAAAATGTATAGAATTTGTATGCCCTTTCTTTTGTTTAATTTTTTTATTAATTGACGTGTAAATTGTACATTTATCATTATCAATAAATAACTTTGACTTTGTAATGATCTGGTCAGAACATTGCTTGCATGTAAAATGACGTGTGGATTAAAAAATAGCAATTTTGATAGGACCACTAAGCAACGAACCAGAGGCAGGCTAAAACAAAGGTGGGCAGATGAAATAATAAGAGTAAAGCTAGCTGCCACAAACTGGATAGAGAAAGCAAAGGAGAGAAAAGATTGGAGAAAATGGAGGAGGCTTAGACAAAGAATAAGTAAATAGGTCAGGTTTTGCTGCACGGTTCCTTTGTACCAATCGTAAGCAGATGAGGTGTATGTTAGCTATGTCGACATAGAGATGTGCCGCGACAAAAGTATGACACTTCCACAAGAGCGACAAGACAAGGGTGATCAGACCTGTGCTTTCAGTGTTAGGCGTTTGTTCTAACTCTATAGTATGTGTATATGTGTAGTATATGTAAACTCTTTGGGAGGAGGTATTTTTAGAGTATTTGATGCCAAAAGAAAGGGGAGGGTGTAACTGCCCCTCTCTGTCAATACCTTGGTACGTCCTTATGTGACTGAGGAAAACGTAAGTCAATTCTCGATGACGTCATCGTTTGCGGACGAAAAATTAAAAATAATACAATGACGTATTTCCGTCGTAAATCTGCTCACATGAGCATACTCATTGATCGGTAAAATACGGGCATAAAGTCTCAGCAGTGAGAACAAAAAGTGGGCTGTTTATTCTACTATCATTATAAATATAAATGTTAATGTTTGGGTGTTTAGATGTTTGGATATTTGGCTGTTTGTTAAATATCCAAACAATTGGTAACAAATAATCAAACAATCGGTAATCAGATGATTACCGATGGGATCTGGCTGAAATTTAAAGTTGACGTGGTCCGATTGATCGAACCAACGGAAAAAAAGTTCACGTGGTTCGATTGATCGAACTACGCTGTCGAACCACGTGGCCTGGAGGGAAACTTAGAGCACATTTTTTTTTTAAAGTATTGGTGGACAATTCACACACAACACCATCTGACCCCAAACTAAGCAGAGCTTGTATGATGGTGGGCAGATAGCCGATATAATACTTATATAGTTTTAAATACATACTTATTATACATATAAACACCCAGACACAGTGCAAACATTGAGTTAGATGATAGACTGGAAAAACACATAGGCTACTTTTCATCCCTGGAAAATTAAGGAAACGGGCGCTACCCGGGTAAAACCATCGGGCGCTGGTAGTATTGCTAGTGCTGCTAGTATGTACATTATGGTTTTTGTAATAGAATAAAGTATCTATTTTACAAAGCTGTGTAATGTTATTAAAGAAGATATAAACTACTATAGACTATAGCTATCTGAAAGGATTTATAGACACATTTTCAAATAAAGTGAAAATAGAGTGAAAATGTTCGCTATTTCTACGAAACTAAACGATTCTCTGACGTCAGTTACCTACATGAATTGTTAACACACTTATTACTTTCGACTAAATTGGCTACAGCGAAAAGAAATTTAATGGTAGCATTTATCAGGGCCTTCGCGTAGAATTTAGATAATATTTTCTAAGAAACTTAGAATTTTTACGCTATAAATTAATTTTATAGCATATAAAATAATTTATAACTAATTTTGTTATTTCGACATGATTGAAAAACACCTAAAGATCTAAACATAAACGCTTATTTTGAAATGCCAGGGAGAGATTGAATACGAAAAATCGAAATTTCTGCCTAGTTGGTCACACAGATCATTTTCGTATATAATATATAGTAATAGTAGGATAGGATATAATATAACACCATTTGGCCATTGATGATATATAGCGCGACTACCTTGTACGATGAAGAATTTAAAACGAAATATTAAAGGCCGATTTACATCAGACGAGCGAATGTTTATTCTATCCCCACTGGATCAAATTCATTTGGTGGAAACAAACGTAGAGCATTTTTTCGTTGTTTTGTTTGCGTTCGCAAAGATTCTATGGAATATTCTAAGAATGCTCGCTCGCTTGATGTAAACGGTAATAGAGCGTGCGAACAGATTCTTAGAACGTTCTTGCGTGTTCGGACGTGCTCGCTCCCCGGAGCGGTCTCTTCAAACTGTTCTTGTGTTCGCGCCTTCTGGATCTCATCGATGAGCAATGAGCATTCGCTCGGCTTATCTAAATATCTATCGTGCAAGAATTCTAGCTCTTGGTCCTCATTCTTGCTCGATGATATTTTGGTGTAAACGCTAAGAACGATCTTTCGTTTACACTAAAAGATCGGAAAGAGTGCTCTTGTTTTAGCTCTAGCTCTATGTTCGTTCAGTTTAAATCGGCCTTAATAGGAATGAACAAAATGATTATTTAGGCAAAGTTCGATTCCTTTTATTAGCAGAAATATCATTTGAAAATGTAGTGGAAAAACTAGTTATTTTTATCCAAGACAGCCGCACTCCCTGTTAGATATTTGCGATGATCAAACGCTGCAATATTCATAACGTAATTGACTTATTACAACGCTTTCTGCAATTCTATTCTACATAATAATTGTAATTATCTTTCTTCCCTTCGCCAGACTCTCTGATATCCCTCTAATTACAACTTGAAAGCAATTATCAGCTGTTTAAATATTGATAGCCATGCTTGCTCTATTTTCTGGCAACTTGGGAACAATATAGGCAGTATCGCAACTCAAACAGTTCTCTTGACAAATGTTCTTATAGATGAAACAGGGGAGCAAGCAACACTGTCGTCTTTATTGGCATGCTGCTTAGATAAAGAATAAGTGAATTTAGATCATAGATCAGGGTTTTTCCGCACGGTTGCACGGTTTCCGATCGTAAGCAGATGATGTTACCTATGGCAATAGGTATTTAGGTATATAGGTATAGTAATAGGTAGGTAGTGATATGCTGCGACAAAAGTATGACACTTCCACAAGAACGACAAGACAAGAGCGATCAGACCCGTCCTTTCGGTGTAAAGCGTTTGTCTAATTCGAGGTAAAAAATCTTTGTCTAATTCTATACGTGGTATATGTAAACTCTTAGGTATGCAGTCACTAAGTAATTTGAACATACAACATACATATGCCACAGTAAATTTGTACAGATGTCGTACAAGCTTTGCTTAGTTTGGGACTTTGTGTGAAAAATCTTCACAAATATTTATTTATTAGTTACTAGCAACACCCGCAAAATTTCCGATCCCGTGTTGTTTTCCCGTGCAATTGTTTTTTTCTTATTTCAGACCATAATTTGCACCACAATTCATTCAAACTCTTTAAGTAATTTTTGAGTGAAAAAGCAACGAACATACAATCCATACACTCTCTTTACTTCCAAACATTATCGTTTATAATATTACTCGTAGTAGGATGTACATACATAGGTATATTTATACAACAGTGTATGTAAGGGTCATAAGAGTGCGAGTTAACATATTTTATTCCATACCAAAAAATATTCGGCGCGCGTAAAGAAGGTTTACATAAATAAAACCGTTTTAAGCTTTCAGCAAGGTCAAAATTGTGTTTAATCAAGGTATTTTCAATTCAATGGTGTTTATCTAGTCCAGTTTGACTACGTAAAATCTAAGTGTTCTAATCTAATTCCATACTACCTTGTCCCACAGCGGTTTGGTTCTAGCAGGGCAGTGGGCCAAGGGCGCATCGCTTTGGATTGCTGAAGGCAACTTTTTGTAAGTACTTACGTGAAATATTAAACGAGTCGAAATCTAAATGATACTATCATTAAGGATCTAATTGGACTTTTATAAAACGGTTTTATTGGAGCTATTGATAATCAAGGTATAGTGCTTTTCAAAGGAAACTGGAAGGTATATCGTTTAATCAAATTGTTGGTGGCGTAATGTCGATGTTCAAATGTGTCCTGCAGTTCACACTATGACGCGCAGCTAACTGCGTTCTTCATCGACCCGCGAGCCAAGTGATCCACCGTCTATAGTAATTGTTTTCACAACCAATGTACACAAGCAATCACTCTCTGTTATTCGGAGAAAAATTAAAGCAATGAAATCAGCATTTTTTTTAAGCGGTAGAAGCTCAAGAGCTTCATTTTAAAATATTTTTTTAGTAAACCATTCGACCAATTTTTTTTTTTAAATAAAGAGTGACGAGACGAACAGGAGATGTGCCTGATGGTAAACAATATGCCTGCCACATAACAGCACAGTGACACGCAGCTATTGGAACACGAAGAGTCCAAATCATTACCTAGCACTGCACTGCGCTCGTCACCCAGAGATCTAAGATGTTATATCTCTAAGCCCTGTAATTTCTCTGGAAACATTGCCCTTCAAACCAGAACACAGTAATGTTTGCACATTACTGCTTGGCGGTAGAATAACTGGCAAAGGTGTGGTACTTCCCCAGGTGGACTCTGCTAAGAGTCCTACCACTACTAATTACTATTATACTATTTTGCTGATGTTAAGCGACAATTTGGTCTACGGTGTTGTACGTTTACATAGAAGAAATCAATTCATACAAGACTTGAAGACGCTAAAATATGTGCATCGAGAAAAATCGACTCCAGCAACGCACTCCACAGTTTAGTTGTTCGTATAAATGTATGTTTAAAGAATCCGGCGTCTCATCGTTTTAGTCTTAGGAAATGTCGACCCTAAAACAGCGTCGCCTTTTCGTGCTCTAAGCAGTTCGATAGAAAAAATACTAGGTCGAATTAGATTATGGAGATCAGTTGTATCTTCACCGAAATCTATCCGATAAAATTGCTTTCGCACAAATCATACTACACAGTTGATATTTTATCAGTAAAAGGTTTTCACATGGATGCCATCTCACCTGATGTTGAGCGACGATACGGAACTTTGATGGAGTACGTTTACTTAGAAGAATCTGACTCATTCTCGACTTCTAGAAACCAAGATTGGACATATCAGGAAAAACGCACTCTGGCAATGTATTCCACAGCCTAAATCTTCTTATTACGAAAGTGCCATATTTTGAAAAGTCAAATATGCAATAGGCAGATGTTATGGACTCGCTTGTGCAACAAGAACTGAACTAAGTTTTAGACGAATCCGTTCAGTTATAATTTTGTATTTAAGAAAGAAACACCTCAACATTCACATTAATAATATTACTTAGAAGACGTTTTTGTGAGAAGTGTGATACAGATTCACCTGCACTCTTTTTCATTTTTTTTTTTTTTTTTTTTTTTTTTTAACTTTTATAGGTTTACACTTGACCGCCATCTCGCCTGATGTTAAGCGACGATGCGGTCTACGATGGAGCGTGTTTACCTAGAAGAAACCGATTCACTCTCGATTTGAAGACACAAATATTGTAACTATCGGGAAATACCCACTCAGGCAACGTATTCCACAGTCTTGACGTTCTTATCACAAAAGCAGAGTCAAATAAATCTCTTTGTTCGTGTCTTTGGAACATCAACCATGAAACGATGTCGCTTTTTCGAGCTGCGAGCATTCCGATAGAAAAAAGGGCAAGGTGGTATTAGATCGTGCAATTCAGCCGCACACTCTCCGAAGTGAATCCGATAGAAAAATCATCACGTTAATATTGTACTTAATGTTAAGTTTAAATCAACGTCCTAGTCCTGTATTTTTCATTTTAACTGTAATTTAATGGAAATGGATGAGGTAACGAGAAAACCATGTCGGTTAATGGATAACGACGTGGCTTTTCATTAGAGCTCTGAACAGCATCACTCATCCGCTAAAGAGCGTGTTTTTATAGGTCTCATGACAGTTTGTCAAGCATGGCTTCTACTGCCTTTCTCTACTACTTTACTGCTTTACTTTGGGCTGCGTATTTCCTTTACCTTTACATACACTATACAGTAGGAGACACAGCCTCGAAACGCGCATGGGTTTATTCAACTCTTTTTCCAACCCGTGTCCAATACGAGACATGAGTCCTTCAATCGCGCACGTGTTTGCAGGTGGCGGTGGTTCTTAGCTATTTTTGGTTAATATCGATTCAAGATGACTGCCTCTACAAAATGGCGGATAAAATATTTTTTCACAACGTCTCTCAATATGGGTATCAAATGAAAGAGTGAATCCTGATTAAGGCCTGTGTTTAAATAATCTTTATTTCAGACATGAATTCATAGTGGAAATTTGAGACATTAGTGCATAGTGCAAAAATATTACCTAAATCAAAATAAATATTACAAATATGTCAAGAAACATTAAATGCAAAGAAAAAATGATCTTATATATCCGCGTGAAAAGTGCAAAGCATTGCTAGGCAGTGATTTGGTCTCTTAATGTTCAAAGAGCTACGTGGTTCTTGGCTGTTAAAGCCAGTAGGTGGGCTCTATGTCTTTTGCACTAGTTCAAAGGCTTTCCTTTCCCGTGTACAGTAGGAGACAACACTGGCTCGAATTTAACACTTATTTAGAAGAAAAGGCACGACCTTTTCTTAAACACAGGCCTTAATCAGGATTCACTCTTTCATTTGATACCCATATTGAGAGACGTTGTGAAAAAATATTTTATCCGCCATTTTGTAGAGGCAGTCATCTTGAATCGATATTAACCAAAAACAGCTAAGAACCACCGCCCGAAATTAACTTAAAAAAACGCAGTGAAATCGTTCCATCTGTTTGAGAGCTACAATGCCACAGGCAAACTCACACACACTAACGGATAGACAGATATACAGACGACATCGACATCAAACTTATAACACTCCTCTTTTTGGTCGGGGGCTAAAAAGAAATGTCTCTTCAACACTCTGTAGATACCGCTGCCGCATAGGAGGGTTCCCAGAAAGCTGACAACATTCCCCGTTGAGTTTATAAGGGTTCTGTAAAACGTAAAACAGAAACCTTATAGATTCGCCATGTCTGTCCATCCGTATGTCACAACCACTTTTTGCCGAAACTATGAGAACTACACTATTGAAACTTGGTAAGTAGATGTATTCTGTGAACCGCATTAAGATTTTTACAACAGAATATAAAAATACAATAATGGGGTGCCCCATACTTAGAACTGAAACTCAAATATATTTTCTTCGTCAGAGCTATACCTACGTGCGTCTATGGATCGTCTATGGATAGGTCTTCCAAAATCATGTTGAGGTTTCTAATTTCATTTTTTTTTACACTGAATAATTTCGCAAGTTTGGAAGTGTCTCACTTCCAAAGTGGTAAAATGTGTAACTTCCAAAATAAGAGAATGATAAAACCAAAAAATATATGATTTACATTACCATGCAAGCTTCCAACGAAAATTGGTTTGAACTCGATCTAGTGAGTAGTTATTTTTAGTACGCCATAAATACACTATTATTAAAACACCGCACAAAGCTACACCGAACTACAAGAACTTATGTAATTCTGTTACTTGCTGCTACGGAACCCTGCATGGTCGAGTCCAACTCGCATTTGGCCGCTTTTATTTTTAAAAATAAGTTGCACGAAACTGTAAGCATACCTACTTTAAAACACAATTTACCCGTGATATTGAGAGAGCTTTTCAAATAACAGACCATCAATAGCTTTAGAACTCACCTGAGAATTCATACCACTATTTGTCGCCATCAATACGCGGCGCCTCTAACGCATTTTCGTTTATTTCAAAAGCGCTTGGTTCTATTGTTTCATTGGTTAACTGGAGTGGTACCTATATTCTTGGTTTCCAGAAATAGTAACAATTCGTGACTATCGATTGTCTCATACAGTATGCATAAACCTCCACCCACTCCTATGCCAGTGTCAACACTGTTCATTGTGGATAATAGCTATATAATTAAAATATCTTTTGTCTTTAGCCTTGTGGAGTAAAGGTGGTGTTATAGGTGGAGGTTAGGTTCTCAGATAAACATTTGTATGACGAACGTATATGCTTCTTTGTCGGGGAGTTTCAACGCATTTAGTGTATTTACAAATGTATAGGTAAGTATATAAGTATTAATATGCATAAAACCTTGCGGCTAAATAGAGATATATAGATAGATAACTCTTTATTGTGACACAAAAAAACAGAAAAAATACAGTAAAACATTTATGAACTAGCGCCAGAAATGGCAGCCTTATTGCTGAGATCAATATCTGCCAGGCAACCGCATGAATAGAAATACCACATAAATATAAGTAAACTAGCAGCTCGTTTCGGCTTCGCTCGGATATTGTCATATATTGTCATAATCTAAGTTAAAACTAACCTACCTTTCAAGTCAGATCAAAATGCACACGGTGTGTAAATTTGATTAAAATCGGCTAATCGGTTGGAGTCCATCACGGACAAAATATGTGACTTAAAAACGGTGAAGGAAACCATCACCACGGACAAAATATGTGACTTAAAAACGGTGAAGGAAACCATCGTGAAAGAACCGATATGTTTCATGAATCTTTCCAGGTCATGCGTCACCCACCAACCCGCACTAAGCAGCGTGGTGGCTTATGACCTTAACTTGGGAATCTGCTGCAGAAGCTTATGTCTTGTTATTTTCTTTTATTTCTTTTTTTACAGCGTCAGTTCTTCGCACCCCTCCTCTGTATAACGGAGCTGTTCATTCTTTGAAAGGATAACTCTGACAAATTAAACTATGGTTCCTTGTTAATAATGTTTCGTAAGATATAGAAGCTAGGAAGGTTGGGTTGCTTCGAAATATGGCAAATTTGCTTGAGTTAAATCACAAATCGCAAACCTGTGTCAGGTCGATCAATAGCCGTTTGTTCGTTGCCGTGTCTAGACATGTTACATAAACTTGAGCCTTTTATGAACCTCCTCATGTCTTCAACTTGGGTAACAATGTTGGGGCAAGTTTGAGATCTTGTTATGTTTTTCTGACAACTTTCGTATATGTATTGTGGACGTAACATTCTTGATTTACGCTTATTGTTCCATAAATTTGAGCGGTGACAGCGAAAGTTTTCTGTATTTTATTAATATTTGTGTCTATATCGTCTATATCAGTTCGTCTATCTTCTGTCAGTTTTGTGGCTTGAATATAAAAATATTTTTCAGGTAAATATTTGCACCACATTCTACATACCCGTACACGAATCGCGTTGGTTTGTCTCAATAATATAATACGTATTACACCTTTAAACGTCTGTAGACGTTTAAATTATTTGATAGTGGTAGGACCACGAATATCGGGTAGGACTCTTTGGAGAATTTGTCTGGGGAAATATCAAACCTTTGCAAGCTATTTTTGTGGTAGAATAGTATAGACTACAGGCCCGTGAACAAAATTTACGGGTCAAATGAACCACCAGGAGACCTATGTAGGATGATAGAAGGGTATAAAGTAATAATATTCAGGACTATGCCGTCACTTGTAAGCTGTCCAACTGAGTGCAATTGAAGAGGGGGGGTTGCAATCCTCGATCATTTCGCCTTGTCGCATTACTTTTGTACGGCGTTGCGGAATAATAGATTAAAAAAGGTATTGAAACTTTTTAATTATTAGTTTGTCGGAAAAAATTACAGAGTACGAGTAATTTACAGAGCAAATTTGGTCATTTGATTAAGTTCGGCTTTGGTTCCATACAGTTTCAATACCTCTTCTAATCCATTATTTCGCAATGCCGTACAAAAATCATGCGACAAGGAGAAATGGTAGAGGGTTGCAACCCCCCCCTCTTCAATCACACTCAGTTGGACAGCTTACAAGTGACGGCATAGTGCTGAATCTTAATACTTTACACCCTTCTATCATCTTACATAGGTCTCCTGGTGGTTCATTTGACCCGTACATTTTGTTCACGGGCCTGTAGTCTAGTAGAATAACTGGCACAGGTGTGGTACTTCCCCAGGCAGAATCTGCAAATAGTCCTACCACTACATTTTATGTTCAAAAAGGTGTGTGACACTGTTCTGTTATGAGTAGACATGTTGCTTAGATCTTGCTAATACCGTTTATAGACAATTTATAGACGTTTATAATTATTCAATATACATATAAAACTGTGTGTTAAACTAATTTCAATAAACGACCCTTTCGACAAGGTAAATTCAAAACAACTTTACATTATTCAATAGGGAGCTTGTATGAATGGAACAGCAACATTTGAATTCCGACGGAGGTCGGTCTGGGACCGAATTGAATAATGAGCGAAGGCTATTAAATGAGGTTGTTAGCAAACATGAACCGTAAATACCTGCATTGAATTGCTAATCAATACAAACCACACTGCCTTATAAATAAACAGAGTTGTATTTCATTTGATTCATTTTAGTGACCAGTAGGAGGAGATAGAACACTTGCACATCTAGTCGCGTAAAGGTAATTCTCAAACGAGCTCATAAAAACGTGCTTAAAAATTTGCATGCTTTGCAACTTTTCTTATTTTCCAGGAATAGCCATGCTTGTTTTAAGCATACTCAAAAATAAGCATGCGCTATTCGAATCAGAGGCACTCAGAACACGCCTCCTTCTTCCTGTGTCTCAGTTAGTTAGTTATTGAAAATCAAACGTAGGTTTATTTTTTAAGGCATAGATAGAGACATGTTCATTACTAGCACTTTCGTGCTGTTCGTGCACGCTTTTATTGAGCAACTTTTCATTTGTAGCACCTGTGTCGCAACATTGATGATTAAGGAGCATGCTAAACGATAATAATAATTTTCATGCAAGCATGCATGCAACCGTCCTGAACTCCTGAAGCGTGGGTGGAAGGCGCGTTTGGGCCAAAAGTCTTGTTCCAAATAGCACGTCTGTATGTGCCTATGATTATAGTATGCTTATTTATAAATATGCTTAAAATCAGCATCATTATTGCAAATGTGAACAGTTGGAGAGCATGCTGACTTTAAGCACACTTATAAGCCTACTTTTTTAATACCTTTAGCAAGCTTAAAATAAGGATGCTCATTGATAGCAATGTTGAGACACACGTGCTACCCAAGAAAACTTGCTTAATAAAGGTATGCTTTCGTGCTATTAATGAATAAGACTGTCTGTATCCTAAACTTATCAAGCCAATAGTGGCCAATAGTAGCGAAAACGTACATTTTACAACCGTCATTAATTCGAGTTTTGCTTGCACTTTTGAGAATTTCTAAAGTGTAGATATGCAAGTTCGACATTGCTACTGGCTTTGTCGATGAAAGATAATAACTTGAGGTAACCGGCATGTTTTACGGAATATATTTTGAGGACATGTATCATCCGTCAAGTCGCACTTAACAGAATGCTGAATGATGGCCTTGACTGAGAGAGTATTATGTCCTCCAATTTACTGCTGGTCTACTCGGGAGTACGACAATTGCCGATGTGCATCACCTGGTCGGAATTCACTGTCATTTTGAAATCATGTGCGTAATACCAAAGACGTCAAATGTAAAAGACACACAAAGGCTGCTCGGAGACCTGATAAAAAATCATATTTACATGTGTTGGTGACTAGTGTAATGATTCGGATTATAATATCGTCTTGTATCACATTCACGCACAGAACATGCCATAATATAAATAATTTAATAAAATCGTCTGCAATCCAAGGATTAATTAAAAAATACACGATTTTCACCGCGACGAAATCAGACTGTTACGTTCGGGTATACTAAAATATTGTAATGACGTTACTTTATTCACTTTCTCTTCTTCTCTCGAGCGATTTCCACTTGAAAATGATTTCTCGCTCACTCGCTTTGTTGATCTTTTTGCGTAGCAAAAAAATTCTTCATCTATGCGTAATACAGCTAACAATATACAATACAATATACAATATATGCTAATAACATATCTCCAGCAGTGGTTGACTGGTTCCAAAGTTATTTGTATGGGCGTCGACAGAGGATACGCTTGGATGAGAATTACTCAACTTGGTGTGTCACATCTGCTGGTGTACCGCAGGGTGGCGTCTTGTCTCCATTACTCTTCGCCATTTTTATAAATGCCATATCTCATAATCTTTCGTCTTCCTATCACATCTACGCCGACGATTTACAATTATACTGTCAGGCTCCATTGGGATGGCTCTCAGAAGCTGTGAGGGCTTTAAATGACGACTTACGGCGTGTACTGGATTGGAGTAACTCATATGGTCTCAAAGTAAATCCTATGAAAACACAGGTCATTATTTTAGGCAGTTCCCGCATTATTGGTCAAATTGACTGGAACTCACTGCCACAAGTAACATTTGATGGAATACCTATTCCATATAGCCACTGTGTAAAAAATCTTGGCGTTCTTTTTGATCGTAATATGTCGTGGGTTCCTCAAATTACGGAAATAAGCCGCAAAATATTTGCTTCTGGAGGATCTTTGCGTAGACTACGTAATTTTCTACCCACAACCACCAAAACTGAGCTCGCACAATCGCTTTTACTTCCCATTCTTGATTACGCCGACGTATGCTATTTAGACCTCACAGAGGAGTTGCTGGATAAACTTGAGCGCCTTCAAAACTTCTGTATAAGGTTCATATTTGGCTTGCGCAAATATGACCATGTGACTGAGTTTCGCGCTAAGCTCAAGTGGCTGCCCATCCGCCGTCGCCGGGATGCACATATTCTTTCCCTTCTTTATAACGTCCTTTTTAATCCCTCTTCCCCTCGTTATCTACAAGAGCGGTTCAATTATCGACATTCTCTCCTCTCCAGACCCCTAAGAGCGTCAGATACCCTCACGTTAGATATTCCTCAGCACAACACCTCTTTCTACTCCTGTTCCTTCACAGTAAAGCTGTGAAATTATGGAATGCTTTGCCCCTAGAAATCAAGCGTTCACCCTCTCTTGATATATTCAAGAGTCGTGTTAAGGCATACTTTCTTGAATTGTAGGTACGGTACATCTATGATCAATATTATTTTGTATGTGGGTATTAAATTTAAATATTTATGTTTATGTATTTTTATTACTTATTTATGTGTATTGTATAATATAGGTATGTATTCTGTCGTGTTATTAGGTGTAATTCACATATTTGTTTTTAGTTTCTGTAATATTTGTATATTTTTTTTTTTAGTAAGTTAGTTAATAGGTTGTTAAGTACATAATTTGCTATCACAATTTATTTGTTAATTAGGGGCCACCTTATGTAAATATTCTCCTTTTCCGTGCAAGGTTGCCTGGAAGAGATTGCTTTAAGCAATAAGGCCGCCTATTAAAAGTGTCATCCGTTAGTTTCTAAGTTATTTATAGTTTGTTTTTCTTGTGTGGTCTTTTAATAAAGAGTTTATTATTATTAATACAGCTAACTAAAAAAAATTGGCAGTCATAGGAACTGCCGATAGAAGTGAAAACTTATAACTCAGAATTTGATAGCTTACCTTAGAAACTACACGGGTGTAACCGGAGGGCGTGGCCTCGCCATCATGGCATGGCCATCTAGAAATGCGTCAGCATTTCCCATTGGCTCACGCATTTCTAGATGGCCATGCCATGATGGCGAGGCCACGCCCTTTCAGCATTTTCCATTGGCTGACGCATTTCTAGATGCCCAATCGCTCGAGTTTATCCGAAGATTTCTTATCGTACCCGAGCGTGACGCTAGAATTCAATTCACACCCCACGAAAAATCTGTCTAGGCGCGCCAAAAGAAGTTTTCACTTCAAAAATGTTGACGGAAAACATCGTGAGGAAACGGAAATTTTCCTAGAATCTTTCGAGGTCATGCGTCTTTTGCCAATCGACGCTTGGCCAGCATGGTGGATTACGGCCTGACTCTCTTGTAAGATAAGGCTCAGGGCCCTAATTGTGGGAACATTTAGTGGGCAGCTTATGCTCTCCTTGTGAGAGAAAACCTCAACTCCCAGCAGTGGGAATATTAAGCTGTTTATGCTATTTTAAACTTTAGCCAATTAATAGAAAATACAGTTTCCTTTACGTTCGCTTAGGGTGCTGTGTTATTCTCAGCAACTCTAGTAATTAGTTTTAAGCGAAGGTAGTTTCAAAAGTTACGTACTGTTACCTACCTGTTGTTGGCGAAAAGGCTAACATCATAGCACCCCTAGGGATGAGCCCTTTCAGCCGTAGAAGGGTTTCCTGATGACGTCACTCTGTCTACACTAACCATGAGTAATTGGTTTGGCGGACTTTCCATTACGTGGCCGTAGGTGGGTCTCATACGAGTGATAACAATATTGAGGGCGAATTACTTTTTTAACAAGAATAAATTGAGGTTTTTTAAACAAAATTACTTTTAAGAAGCCAGCTCTCCTTATAACTGACCTCAAAAAGGAGGATCATATTTAACATCTATAAAATAACTCGCTCATCAATTATTTCTATACATTTCATCCCGTTTGTCCTTAATAATACAAAACTTACGATTCCGTTGACTGCAAATGACATAAATTCGCTAAGTTTGTGAATTGGTTTGCTCACAAAGAAGAACTTTATTTTTTCTCTAAATTAATTATTATCTAATCTCCTTATGTTGTACGGTAATTAATTGTAAGCCAAGATTTTAGAAATCTCAAATAAGAAAACCATTATTCCAACAATAATGTTTGATAATCTAGTAATCATTTAAATAATAATTGTATTCAAACCTGAGCGTAGACGTAAACAAAGAAACTCTGTGTTCAAACACATCGTTTTCCCCTGAAGCGTATTTTGTCTGAAATAAATGAGCGAAAATCTGTCTTAGGGTCCTAGCACACGGCGTATTTTAAACGCGCAGACGACGCGAGTTTTAGGAACGCGCGTATTCGTCGAATAAAACTCACGTTTTCGTTTCACTCACTCACGTTTCACTCACTCACAAACGCACGCGTGATGCTCGTTCGAAACTCGTTTAAAGTGAGTACAAAGGGGCGGAGCAGGGATAGAGGAGAGAAGTAGGAGTATTTGATCAAAACGCAGAAGCTACGAGCGACTACAGCGCGTCTGTATCGCTGTGTCTGCGTATACGCGCTCACGATTGCTCCATGTTCCATGTGCTTAGGTTACAAGCCTACGTTTGAATCTCTTTTCTGTCATCTGCGTGTCGTCAGCGCGTTAAAAATACGCGGTATGCTTGGGGCCTTAGCTTTTCCAAGAAATTAAATTAGGTTTTTCTATTACCACAAACTTACGTAACTAGACTTGTGTGCGCACAAAATTACGTTCAAGTTTTTTGATTGGCCAAGAATAAGAAGTTTGAAATTTCCTCTGATTAGGTTTTAAAAGTAAAATTTTCTCTCCAAGAAAAATAAAAAAGTAATTTTCGCTTTGCGCACGTAAGATTTTCTTGAACAATATAATATGTTAATAGTTAAGTATTATTATTTCTGTAAGCTTTGATATAAATGTGTTAATACTAATTGTCAATTTACGGATATAAAAATAAAAAAAAGAAACATATTAAAATAAAATATTAAAGGACTTTTATTTTATTGTTATTATTATGATTATATTATGTATTATGATTATATATTTATGATTACATTATTTTTTGAAAGAAACGTACAATTATAGACAAGCCTCGTTAGTGGCTTAGTTGCTCGAATGTCTGTCTACTACAGAACCGTAGGTCCTGGGTTCGATTTCCATTTAGTTCAAATATTTGCTGTGTGTGGATGTTTCTATGTGTCATCTAACCAATACTATAAATGTAAATGTTTGGATGTTTGTCATTTACGTCGGGACAGCTGAACGGTTCGAGTTGTACACAGTTGTGTTCAAAATTGCATATTAGAGTCTGGAATAGCTCATAGTGTACTTTTTTTTTCACAATAAAATAACAGGAACAGAAACTATACAACTTAAGTAACAAACATTCATCCGTACAGACTGGGGAGTCTGTATGGATGGATACATCGGCGCTTCTACCGCCTAACGAAAAACGCTTTGACGCTTTGATGCAATGACATTGCTGTCTCTTTTCATCTCGCTTGAAATGAAAGAGACGGCAATGCCAAAGCGTCAAAGCATCAAAGCGTTTTTCGTTAGGCGGTAGACCCCCGGGTGGGGGACCCGCCCATCTACTGCCTAACTGAAATGAAATGAAATGAAATTTATTTATTTGCAAGAATACATGTTTGTAGTTTGTGTATGTTACATTGTCTTTGAAGTCCATTTGTATTCTGTCATGTCTGGCGTGCAAAATTTGAATATAAATACTAAGTAGGTACTTTTACACATAAAATTAAAATTATAATTGGGCAATATATCCATGTCTATAAAATTTTGTTAATAACACGTTTGTCAAACTAACATTCACAGTCAAGAAATGACATTTGAGCAAAAGGATGTTAAACCAAGTATTGCTTAGCTATGGAATGGTTTCCGATAGTTTAAATAATCCGTAACCTTACAAAAGCAGTCGTCAAGTAAATATTCTGTCAATTTTTGTATAAAATTATTGTAGGGCAATTTCTTTGTCATTGGGTAATTTATTGAATATTTTAATCGCCATGCTAAATGTATTTCTTTGACTAAGTTCCAGTCTTATTCTTTTAGGGTATATCAATTTATCCACTCTCGCTGAAGTGAATCGGCTTTCGCTTTGCTATTGCGGTCTCTATCATTTCAAGCGAAAAGAAAAGAGAGAGTAATATAAAGCTGTGACAGTTTTAGTTAGGTGGCAGCCCTTCCGATGTATGACAACCCGGCGTTCGACAAGGACGTGGCAGTCATGAAGATGCCAATACAGTTTACTGAGACTATCCAACCCAACGCGCTTCCTCCTGAAGGGAGACCTATGGTGGGTCGCTCCACCATCAATGTTAGCGGATGAGACAGGACTAAGGTACGAATAGATATGCATTTTATTATTTTTCTATACTAAACTATACCAGTAACCCTGTATATACTAGCGAACCGTCCCAACTTCGTTTGGTTTTACAACTAATCTACATGGCCTACTGAGGCACCACCTGTTCAAGATTTACGAAACTTTCGCATCTATAAAATTAGTAGGATTCAATTAAATAATTAGGAAAAAACATACGCGATTAGTCCGTATGCGTACTGGCGCTGTATATTTTGGAACAACATAATACATCTTCGTCACTACAAAGTATACGCAAGTATTTGCGTACTGGTCTTGTATGGTTTGGAAGAATTAGTAAAAAACGTATTTCCAATCTATATGTTAGTATAGTTTCATACCCTTGCGTTCTGGCCTTGTATGGAATGGAAAGACGCGGTAGCGAGGGAGACACACCATTTTTTTGGGATATGTGTTGAGTTTTAACGAAAGTTGTAGAACAAAAGTTTAAATATACATGGTCTACTGAGGCGCCACCTGTTCAAGACTTACGAAATTTAAAAAAAATTCAGGCCTCCACTTGAATCCAAACACAAAAATTCTTACTAGTCGATCCAGTCGTTTAGTACACAGTACAGGTAAATGCCCTAGATATCGATTACAGCCCCACTTGCCGGGCTGAATTTATGAATCAAAACCATCCAGGACGCCATCTAAACGCATACAAAAAACATTCAAATCGGTGCAGCCGTTTAGGAAAAGCTCAGTGACATAAGTACACACGTACCTCCAGTAGAGTTATATTATGTATAAATAATTATCCCGACACGTGTACTGAATATGAAATAATAAAATACGGCTATGTTATTTCCTTAATTAGCTCTGTAAAACCTAATTGGAGCAAGGAGGTAGCAAAATCTACTGCGAAGCAGATCTCATTAGCTTTGACGTAAGATGCGTCATAAATATTATATTGCGAAGATAAGATTGAGCGAAGATTACAAGAATATTCTTGGTTAGTGTTTAAAAATTCTCGAATAAAGTATCTTCACCTATTTAGTAAAGTTATGGTGGTAGGCTATATAACCACCACCTACTTAGCAGTAATGTGTAAACATCACTGTGTTCCGGTTTGAAGGGCAATGTTTCCATTGAAATTATAATCACAACGAAGCAAGGCGATGGTATGGGCAGGTGTGTTGCTTACCATCAGGCACACGTTCTGCTTGTCCCGTGACTCTGTACTAGACTATATAAAAAATAATAATCGAAACGAATGAACCTACTCGTATATCTTGGGGTTTTGACATAGGCAGACTGAATTCCAATATTCATTTCATGTCATCCCGATTAAAAAACCTGTCCAAACTTTGAGTGAAACGAAATCGTTAAATAAATACTTGATATTCTGTGTAAATTTTGAGAAATGACTAATTAATAAATATCTTATATCTCGTTTTGGATTTCAAACAAAACTCTAACATTAATAAACAGCAGCGCCCAGCGGTCGCGTTCTCGTAGTTTCCGATCCTGTCAATTTCCCGGGACAAAAAATAACTTGTTATTCCAGACTGTTCTGCTCTATTCTATCTATGTGCCAAATTTCATCTAAATCAGTAGTTCTCCCTTCCCTTCAGTAGTTTTTGCGTACATACATACGAAAGCATACAAGGTTACATACTTACAAACTTTCACGTTTAAAATAATATTAGTTATAATATAGGATTACGGGATATGTGTCGTGGTTGTAATAAAGTGGACCGAGTCCCAAATATTTCGATGCAAGTTCACGCACAATTAAATCTGTGAACAACCCTGATATCTTATTGTCTTTTAAATCAACGCAATAAATAGTTTAAGAATTGCAAGACTACTGAAAAAAAACACACCAAACTTTCAAACCCTGTTTTTTCTGGGTTACAAATTCCAAAAGATGCTCGAATCCACAAATAACAAATGTTTAAACAGTAATAATTTATTTCAGACACAAATTTTCCTCAATATTGGGCTGTCTTATAAAGAGATTGACAAGTATAATTTCACTTAAATCGATTTTCAGTTTGTCCAATCACGTGAAAGCAAATTTGGATTACGTAATACAATTTGATCAATAGTCGAGTTTGGGAAATCCATTTCAATTGAATTTTGCTAAAAGTTTTGGTGCAAAACATCTGGTATACCAAATATTTGTATTTATTTTTTCAACTTGCATAGATGAAGGCTTGAAGGCGGATGGTTTTCAATTTATTGAAATTATAAATTATATCGTGAAAGCAACTTTGGATTACGTAATACAATTTGATCCATAGTAAAGTTTCATTTCAATTAATTTTTTAAAATTTTGGTACAAACCATCTGGTACACTAACTGTGTGGTGGTTGGTGTTTGGTGTAAAACATCTTTTATTTATTTTTTGAACTTAGATGAAGGTTTTCAATTTATTGAAATTAAAAATATATTACTCAATTTTTTCGCACTGCACCCTCCATATGCCAGTAAAAATAGAATTTAACTTGCACTAAATACCAATAAAAAATCTACTACCATGAATTTGACGCACACGCATAAATAGTCTGTGGTCAAATTGAAAATAATTGATGTACAGAAATAATGTGTCTGAGCACAGAACGTACGACCGTATCCGTATTAATCACACAAATACTTTTACTGAGTGGGAATCGAACCAGCAACCTACTAGGTTACCAGACTCCATACTGACTGAGTCACATGGCCGGTCAAATCAGTCAGTTGTACTTTTTATGGATTTTCTTTCGTAACACCGTCGTTAAACGACCGATTAGACCGTTTGTTTGAAAGAATAAAGTTAAATTTGATGTCACAAAACAAAATCCCATAAATTAAATCGTAGATAATAAAAAAAATGTTATTGGTTAGGTATTTTTAACTACAGGACGGTTTTCGGTTTTCCAGAGAAAATAAAACATTTAGGTTAAGGACAACCTTTGCACGTGTCAACGGTTTCTTTTTGCGTAGGTTTCTCGTTTTCGCTGTCTGCCAATTTGCAGTAAACAATGGCTTTAAATTGTATAATAAATTGTATGTAAATATGTCGCTCAGGTTGTTAATACGAATGTTTATTTCTCATCAAGTTCAAAAAAGTTCTTCATTTGGCTGTATATTTGTAGGAGGTACTCAATTTGGCTGTATATTTTTATGTACTTTACACGATAGCTCTACCAATTGCGAATCCATTGTAATCGTAATACGGATTTTTGTTATGTACCCAGACACAATTTTTCTATTATAAGTATGGGCATATCTTTGCTAATATTAGTTAGAGGTTTAAAGCTGAAGAGGTTTTTGATTTGAACGCCCTAATATCAGGAACTACTCGTACTAGACCGATTTCAAAAATTCTTTCATCGCCTGGTACGTGATCCCTCACTGCTATAGGCTATATATCATGCACCAAAGCTTGGGTAGACCACTAATATACTAGATACAAAAGTGCTCGTTTCAAGGTATTAATAACATAGATACTCGTATATAGAAGTACCCAGACACAATATTTGTATTCGTCATACAAATATTTTTCTTGTCCCGAAAGTCGTAGGTTCGAATTCCACATTCGAACTTACGACTTTCGGTTCCGCAGCCAGACTTACTACCAACTAAACCACGAAGCCAGTCAAATAGTCAAAGATTTCAAACTAAGCAATCACGTGTACCAAGTGCCTCAATTTAAAAGGATTCAACAGAAGCGTACTAAGATCGTTTAAATATACCAAACCTACCATTTTTCTTAACAGGATTGCAGTTTACAGCCACCTTGTCTAATGGCCGCCGCGGTCTACGATGGAGCGTGCTTACCTAGAAGAAACCGATTCACTCTCGATTCGAAGACACCAAGATTGGAATCATCGGGAAAAACTCACTCAGCCAACGAATTCCACAGCTTAGACGTTCTTAACACAAAAGTAGAGTCAAACCTCTTCGTTCGAATCTTTGAAACATTAACCATGAAACGATGTCGTTTTTTTTTCGGGTTACAATATTCTAGTATTTTTAGCTAAGATATATTTACCATGATTATATCGCAAAGTGTGTAAAGGTACAAGTTCGCGCTGCGACCGCGACCGGAGACCGCGACAGGCACTTGACACTATGGAATTGTATGGGCACCAGTTCGCGCCGCGACCGCGACCGCGACCTGTCTCGGTCTCCTGTCGCGGTCGCGGCGCGAACTGGCGTCCATACAATTCTATAGTGTCAAGTGCCTGTCGCGGTCTCCTGTCGCGGTCTCGCGTCGCGGTCTCAGCGCGAACTTGTATCTTAATATGTAATAATATTACAGGTGATAATCCTACTTATCCTACTAATATTATAAAGGTCAAAGTTTGGATGTTTGTTGCTCAATCACGTCGGAACGCCTGAACGGGGATTGGGTGGAAATTTGGACTCCAATTAAATTACAGTCTGGAATAGGACATTTAATTTTTATTTCTCGAACATCACGAGAACGGAATCTACGTGGTTAAAATCGCGAGGTGCTGTTAGAATCGATATAATATTATAATATAAATGAAATATCGGTAAATCGCTTCATCATAATAGCCATGGTAATTTTCCCGTAATAACTTAAAAAAAATTTTTTTTAATTAAGAGTGACGAGACGAGCAGGACATTTGCCTGATGGTAAGCAACATGCCTGCCACATAACAGCACAGTGACACGCAGCTATTGGAACATGAAGTCCAAATCTTTACCTAGCACTGCACTGCGCTCGTCACCCAGAGATCTAAGATGTTATATCTGTAAGCCCTGTAATTTCACTGGAAACATTGCCCTTCAAACCGGAACACAGTAATGTTTGCACATTACTGCTTGGCGGTAGAATAATTGGCAAAGGTGTGGTTGTTCCCCAGGCGAACTCTGTTAAGAGTCCTACCACTACCGATGTTTCATAAGCCGCCCGCCCACTTAGTGTTCTTATCACTGGGACTCAGGGTCTTCTCTCAAAAGTGGAGAGTTAAGGATGTGATCCATCGTGTCGGGCGAAGACGGTTGACAGATAACACATATCGTATCTCAGTATCTCACTGGCTTTAACGTTGAAGGAAAACATCGTGAGAAAATCGTCGCGTTTCGAAACAGACTTGAAGCAAGTCTTTATTTTCCTTCACCGTTAAAACTAGTGCTGATGACATAACTCTTACATCTGAACTTACAAAATACAATGTTCGAAATGCTCTGAGTATTTTAAACTTTGTGTAATTAGCACGTAATAGGTGCACACGGGATTTGAATCTACGATCTCACCAATGCGAAGTCAGACTTTCTAGTCACTAAGCTATCACGGCTTAAAACAATGTATAAGAAATAATGTAAAATAAGATCGCCGGACGCGATCGAAATTCGAGCCGGACTGTTCTGACTATATTATACGTGAGTTACCCGTGTATTTGTTTTAAAATGTGTAATAACCACGTTAGTTTTCATACTAAAACTGTATAAGAGTTCTCCAGCTTTCAACTGATAAAAATAGTCACAGCGTCCGATAAAATATATCGAGCAGCTAACTCTTTACACCTCATATCAGCGTACAATTCATATTAATTATCATTTTATGCTTGATTCAGGCGGCTTCCACACCTAGTAGTTTTAGCGAAAATATATTGTACCTTCTGAAAAAAATTACAGTATTTTCTTAGAATACTCGTATGAAGAAAACAAAAGCTAGTTTCTAAGTAAAGCTGAGTAAAACGTTCCCTACTTGTTGATTAAATGCGCAACAGATATGTAATTCCTTTGTCTCTGCTGTCTGCTTTTTGAGACACGTAAGGCGAAAAACTGCGACGTTTTACGATGCTTTCTCTACTTCATACCTTCGTTACCCCAAAATATGGAAAAGAAAATAGGTTAATAAAGCCTTTGTTACACAAAAATACCCCAAAATTATTTTACGTGAGAAGAACGTGTACAAAATTGTTAATACCAGCACCCTTTTTAAAGAATCGAGTTTTTCATTCGCTAAATTGAATGCCTAGCAAATTAAAACAAATGAACGCGCCTTTGTTTAAAAATAGAATGTAATTTTCTTTTTTGGATTGTATTTTGTGGGCTAAAGTTAACGATTTATTTTAAGGTTTTCTTACCTTTATTTTTGGCAGCCGTCTGCAACCGAACCACTGTATAGTAATTTTAACTAAGGCAAGAAGCCCAGAAACGCGGCCGTTCCTCTGGACTGCCGGACTGATACTGGTAGCTGAAGGGCGACGGAGTAACTGTTACCTTTACCTGTTACTTTGCTTAGGGAGGGGGTTGCTAGGGACGTGGCCGATACGAATCAAGTATCGTACTTGAAAGTTATTCGATACTTGCGTTCTTATTCCACGGTTTAGCGGCTACTCGATTAGATAATCTGATGGTTAGTGATGTTTCCTGTACGCGCGTTAATGTGGAAATACTTTTTAGAAACTCTACATATTTTATTTTATGGAGAAAAAATATTGGAAGCATATTACAACGTTTAATAAAAACGGTAGCTCAATTTTTGCCCTAGAATCGTTATTTTATAGCGTCAGACATAGTGGCGGCAAAAGCGACGAATCGTTATTTAAAGCTGAAAATTTAACTTTTAACGATATCACCGGATATAAACTGGTGATGCGTTCTATAAAGTTTTTTGTGGTTTTTGTTTTTAATTAAAATCACCGACTGAAACACCGCTTCGATAAAACGGCTATCAATTGACTGGGCAGGATTAGTGGGTAACTCTACCTGCGAAGCCGAGGGTCGATTCCCACCTAGTGCAAATAATTATGTGACGAATTCAAACATTTATACTGTATCTGGGTGTTGCTATGTATGTATAATAAGTATGTACTTAAAACTATATCTTATACCTTTAAACGAGCAGTTCTTGTATATATATACCTATATATATAGAATCTAAATCTCGGAAACGGCTCGAACGATTTTCATGAAATTATGTATGCAGGGGGTTTCGGGAACGATAAGTCGATCTAGCTAGGTTTCATTTTTAAGAAACGTATATTATGCGCGTTTTTAGACAATCAAAAACCGTTACATTAGACATTAGAATGCGACGGTAAATTTCGCCATCACGCGCGTTAGTATAAATAGCTCAGGTGGGAAGACGGGTGGTCACGTAACGATAGATCTGGGTTCGAATCCAGACGGCTGCTTGGTTTTTTTCAAGTTCATTCTTTTTTTTATTTTATAATATATATATTTCTGATATTATATTTAAGTTTTTATGAGAATATTTTATGAGAAATTTTATCTGTAGGTATCTAAGTATACGCAGTGTTTAAATCGAGCAAAGCTCGGTCACCCAGGTACTAAACATTAAATCAGCTATCCAGCAGCTATATTACAAGCTTTGCTTAGTTTGAGGTCAAATGGTGTTGGGTGTGAATTGTCCACCAATATTTATTATTATTTAATTACTTGTTTTATTTGAAGTGAGAACTTCTTTTGACGTACCACACACAGATTTTCCGTGGGCTGAGAATTGAACTCAAGCATCACGTTCGTAAATGAAAGAAATCTTCGGGTGAAATCGGGACCATGGCGTATTACCATGATTATCATTACACATTTAGACATTTCTAATCTAGATGGCCATGCTTAGAAGACTTGTTTAGACAAGCAGCGCTCGTCGGTTTCACCCGCGTAGTTTCCAAAGTCAGTTTTCAAAGTTAGAGTTATAAGTTTTCACTTCTATCGGCAGTCCCTATGACTGTTTTTTTTTTGTTTAACGTATTTTATATTTTTTAGATAGAATGATGGAATGAGGATGAAATGCGCCTGATAGTAATGCACATGATTAGTATTACAACACAATACCACGCAGTATTGAACAAGTTACGGCTGGTCTAGTCGGGAGAACGGCGGCTGCCGATCCGGAGACCCCGGGTTCAAACCCCACACGCACCACTGTCTTTTCGAAGTCATGTGCGTAATGCCGCTAACTTAAAACGGTGAAGGAAAACATCGTGAGGAAACCGACATGTACCTAGAATCTTTCGAAGTCATGTGTTATCCGCCAACCCGCACTGGGCCAGCGTGGTGGATTATGGCCTTAACTCTCTCCTTGCGAGAGAAGACCCCGAGTCCCAGCAATGGGAACGTTTAGTGGGTTGTTGATGATGATTGAACAAGACAGCTTCCAATCACTGCCTAGCACTACACTGTGCTCGTCACCCGGAAACATAAGGTAAGTTATCTATTCGCCTTACACTTTCGCTGAAAATTACAGGACAATTAATTGATATTATTGCCTTTTATAACGAATCACCCTAATGTTTTCGCATTATTACTTATCGGTAAAGTAACTGGAAAAGTTATTGTTCTTACGGCCTTTACAGAAAGTACCACACCTAATTCACGCTTAAATGTTTTTTTACAGTATAGAGTGATGCATGTCAGCATGTCATGTGCTTGATGGTAAGCAACATGTCTGCACAAAACACACAGCTATTGCAACATGAAGAGTCCAAATCATTCATTACTTACCTTACACTTCGCTTCGCTCGTCACCCAGAGAAATAAGATGTTTTATGGAAACATTCTTGTCGTTTAGTTTATCGGATATGTGAAGGACCGTATTACTGTGTATAGTAAGTATTAGAGATGCGCCGAGTAACACTTTTGCCGAGTAACGAGTACCGAGTATTACTCGGTTCCATTTTTTTACAACCGACTACTCGGCCGAGTAACTCGGTTCAATCAAATTCCCATTTCGCGCGCGTGAACAAGTACAAACAGGTTACTATTACTACATACTCATTCATTAGCATAATTTTGATTTTATTGATTGAGATTATCAAAGCTTTCCTAAATCAGTAAAAAAAAACTTTTTGATTAACTGTTAGGTAGATATAATTAAGCAATTATATCTACCGATTCCCGAGCGTGGTGCTTGAGGTCAATTCACAGCCCACGAAAAATCTGTCCGTGGCGCGCCAACAGATGAAGCGCTCACTTCATATTTGAACTTTAAAACTCATAAACTTCATATTTTAACTTGAATATTTGAGTCCACATTTTTTTCGTAACAAGCTATGATGCTGACGACAGCTACGCAAGCAAAGCGTAGCACAAGCCATGTAACATGGCAAAAGCTTTAACAGCCTACTAAATGAAATGTTCCTACTACTGAAGCTAATTTTCTCTCATAATGCACGAGTAATTGTAAATTTCTATATTGTAGTGGTAAAAATTACATAATAATGTGCACACTATTGTAGTGGTAGGACTCTTGGCAGAGTCCGCCTGGGGAAGGACCACATTATCATTACACTTTTACACATATCTAGTCTAGATGGCCATGCTAAGAATAAGAAGACGTGTTTAAAATAGTACAAAAAGTAAAAAAAATATTGTAGTGGTAGGACTCTTAGCAGAGTCCGCCTGGGGAAGGACCACACCTTTGCCAGTTATTCTACCGCCAAGCAGTAATGTGCAAACATTACTGTGTTCCGGCTTGAAGGGCAATGTTTCCAGATAAATTACAGGGCTTAGAGATATAACAACTTAGTTGGCAAGGCAACTCTGGGTGGCAAGCGCAGTGCAGTGCTAGGTAATGATTTGGACTCTTCATGTTCCAATAGCTGCGTGCCACTGTGCTGTTATGTAACAGGGATGTTGCTTATCATCAGGCACATGTACTGCTCGTCTCGTCACTCTTTATTAAAAAAAAAACTGTTAGTTAATATATTTTCCAAAGTTTTTTACAAGCCGAGGTGGCCTAGTGGCGAAATCTTTTATGGTCGTTTCATGGTTGATGTTCCAAAGACACAAACAAAGAAGAGTTTGACTCTACTTTTGTGAGAACGTCTAGGCTGTGGAATTAACTACCTGAGTGGATTTTCCCCAATAGTTATAATCTTGGTGTATTTAAGTAATTACTGGTAAAAGCTATATTTTGCAATGACCATTAATAAATGTCAAAGTCAAGGCTTACATTTATTTTGATCGTTGAGTGTTTTTTTACACATAAATGTCACACTATCAAGAATACGTCTAAAGAAATTTTGTTTATTCTGTCTCAAGAAGAATCAGCTGTAAATATTGAATTTACAAAAATGTATCTTGCAGTAAATAGATAAGACTAGGATTTTTTTTTTATTTTCGTAGTCTAGGTTATCATTGAAGTTTTTTCTTGTTGACATTTGTCACTTTAAAAATAAATTTTAAGTGTATTAAATTACTCGCATTGTTTTAGCAGATCGGAACACAAGCTTGGGTCTATAATGATTGAGCTGTTGATCATCCTGAAGGCTAAAAACTTGCTTGGCCTTCGAATTTGGTTATCATTGCACCTGTGCATAAAACTTAAAACACGGCTCGAACAAAAGAATACAGCGCAATTAATGCTTTTAACTGATTAAACTTATCTATCTACGTGCTACTCTACGCTGCGTTGTGATGCGCTACGCTGCGTCGTGGTACGATACGATGCGTTACGCTGCGTTTCGCAACGCTACGTCAAATTCTTGTAAAAATTCTGGAAACATCGACCTTCAAACAGGATCACAGTTTTAAATCACAATTGTAATAAATTCTATTAATAATACTGTTGTTTAATGTTAAAATTTTCGATCAAATTGAGGGATTAAAATTGCTTTATGGTCGAATTTCCCTTGGCGATCACTAGTTCAAATAAATCCAGTTATTTTTTTAAGATGGCAAATAAAACGCCAAAGTAGAAATACGGCTTGTTCCAAAAGATTTCCTTCCGCTCTACATAAGTTTTTTTCACAAACTACCTCTTTTGTTCCGTTTTTGTACTGAATAGAAATAAAGCGTTGTTTCCATTGAATGAGAAAACGTTCTACGCAAAGTTAAGTACAAAATTGTAACAGTAAGTTGAAAAGGACTAAAATTGGCATAGCGGTACAATTAATGACGAAACGCATAAAGATAAAAAAACGCATAAACTCTATTGTCTCTTGCTTGCACTAATGAGTAGTTTTCCAACTACATTTTTTTTGTTTAATCTGGGAATGATTCGATAATTCCCAGAAACCATAATTAAACAAAGTTATTGGTAATCAGTCTGCACCCCTTTAACGTTAAGTACCATAAAAACGTCAACTTTTGTTCTACAGTTTATAAAAATTCGTAAATTTTTTTCTCGTACAAAAAATAAAAGTGTATTTGCCCAGTCTAAAACATCAAACTCTTCGTAACAAGATCGTGCGCACTCTTAAACGCTCGCTAAATGAATAAACACTAAACAGCTGCTAAACAGTGCTAGAGAGGACAACAAAAACGTTTTTTTTTGGGATATGTATGGAATTTTAACAAAAGTTGTTTAATGACATATACAGAACATGTTCTGAAACGTATGTAGGCTGATTACCAGTAACCCTGTACATCATCCATTGACGTGTAAATTGTACATTTATGAATAAAGTACTTTGACTTTGACGACGGCTAAGCATAGCCTTTCATCGTGTACTGCATTCACAGCCACTAACAGAACAGAACAGCGAGTCAAAGTCATAATCTTCTACGCTGGCTAAGCGCGGGTTGGTGGAGAATGACTTCGAAACATTCTAGGTAGGTACATGTCACTTTCCTTCAGTTATCTTCACCATTATGAGTTGGCACATGGCTTCAAAAAGACAGCGGTGCCCTTGAGATCTGAACTCGGGGCTCCAAATCCGCAGTCGCCGTTCTCCCGACCAGATCAGCCGTAACGTACAGTAATTCCTGATCTTACGATTTTCCACTAACATTTATAAATTCAGCGTTTAAATATTCGTTCGTCAAAATACGCCCATGGAAACGTAGACTAATAGAACTTACATTGCGAAGTACCTATACGATCTAACCTGATATGAACCTCGTAGCTTAGTGAAGTTCCAACTCAAAGTTTGTTTATAACTGGGTTAAACCCTCGTTTGTTATGATTTAACCGACTTTACGAGTTCAGACGAGATTCCCTATCTTTGTACGCTTTTGGCTTTTTACGATTTATGTTTGGTTCATTTTGTTGAGGTTAATTCCTATTCTACTTATTATCCTCTCATAATTCGGCTGATTTCAGATAATATTATCCTATTATAATCTGAAATCTTCCGAAGTGTTAACTCTTCGGTTTCAGATTAGCATTTTCTCTACCCGCTCTTGGTATGAAAGTTAAACTAGACTAACAGTTTGCCGAAATATGGTATTAGGTATGTGGGCTCAAGCATACTCTACAAAGAGTATGCCTGAGGAAGTACTACATCTTTACCAATTGTTCTGCAATGCTGTCTGCCAAGCAGTACGGTACAGACAATAATGTGTTCCGTTTCGATGGGCAAGTTTGCAAAAAAAAAACAATAGAACAAAGAAATAAATCATCATAAATAATTGGGTGACGAACGCAGTACTGGGTAGTAATTGTACTTCATGTAACATCTTGAAATTTCAATATCTGTGCATAAAAAAACGCCGAACCGGAATTGCGCTCCCAAATTGCTAACATGGTCGTGTTCGCAGCTTGGGAGCTCGCTTCCCGCGTCTCGCCCCGCACACCCCGTAATATTGCCCCGTCTAGACGTCTTGTGGAACGACTGTATGATTTATTAGCCTGTGCCGTGTGCCCATACCAACTTTACTGCAATATGCAACTGCAATATCGCATATGTCTGGCCTTTTATAATATCTAGTCTACGGTGGAGTACTGTGTTTCGTAGTTGTAGTGTATAGTTTGATTAGCCGCATGCCTAAGTTAGCGGTAATAGTTAGCGATAGTAAGTTTGCCTGCGAAGTCGTAGGTTATAGAGCCAAAGAAAATTAATATTAATAGTTCTGTGTATGAATCTCTACGTTTCATAAATATGTATTTACAATTTTATTATAAAAGGACTAACAGCGCGTCGCGGTTTTACTCGCGCAGTTCCCATTTCCTTTAATAAAAAGTAGCGTACCTATGTGTTGTTCTAGATTTTTTTAAGCCTATGTGTTATTCCAATTCTTCTAAAATATTATAATAAAAAATATTCTATGTGTTTATAAGTTACGGTGGTCTAGTCGGGAGAACGGCGACTGCCGATCCGGAGACCCCGGGTTCAAACCCCACACGCACCACTGTCTTTTCGAAGTCATGTGCGTAATGCCGCTAACTTAAAACGGTGAAGGAAAACATCGTGAGGAAACCGACATGATCCTAGAATCTTTCGAAGTCATGTGTCATCCGCCAACCCGCACTGGGCCAGCGTGGTGGATTACGGCCTTAACTCTCTCCTTGCGAGAGAAGGCCCCGAGTTCCAGAAGTGGGAACGTTTAGTGGGCTGTTGATGATGTTGATGTGTTATTCACGACTATAATCTAACTATGTTCCAAATCACAAATACGGAAGTTAAGATGTTTTTAGCTCAATCAAGTCGGAATGGCTGAACGGATGGAGTGGAAATTAATAACGTAGTTCGATTATCCGGAATAGCACTACATGGGTAAAACCGCGAGACGTTGCTAGTGTTACATTATGACGATTTATCATAGTTTACAGAAAATGTAATTTTGTAACCTCTGCTTTCCAAATAGAACTCAAGGATTTTGCAAGCCAAAATTCTGTCAAACTTTGAGCAGTCTAACTGGCACTAATACCCCGTTTACATGATTCCAGTCCAGCGACCGAATCCAGCGCTGGATTGCTTACTGGAATAATGTAAACCGGCACTGGATTGCATTGGCGCTGGATTGATGCTTTCCAGTGCCGGTTTCCATTATTCCAGTAAGCAATCCAGCGCTGGATTCGGTCGCTGGACTGGAATCATGTAAACGGGGTATTAAGGTCAAGAATAAACTTCGAGCTTAACATCAGGCGAGATAGCGGGCAAGTGAAATAGAGCAAAATCCCAGGGCCGCCAGACGTCACGTATTTTCTGACGAAGCAAATGTGGACGATTGAGTAGAGTTAGTACGTACTAAGAACACATGCTTACCCGCTAACTTGTTTAGACGGCCAATTTTGAGATATGGGGCAATAAAGGTACATTAAAACACAGCTTACTTCACTTATTTTCTGCCAACTGATTTTTACGTATGTTATAGGCAATATCCTTACAAATAAGGCCCCAAGAACAAAAGCTCCAGAGTCAGAAAAAATGTGGAAC
Source organism: Ectropis crepuscularia (assembly GCA_963693475.1). NCBI lineage: Eukaryota > Metazoa > Arthropoda > Insecta > Lepidoptera > Geometridae > Ectropis > Ectropis crepuscularia. Next base: position 9,273,504 of record OY856350.1, read on the forward strand.
TTTTTGAACCCACCTGTTCCAGACTAGCGATGTGTAAAAAGTTACCCGAGGTCATAGGCCTGCATCTGTACAGCAAATTGCCAGCACACGTACAAGATTTAAGTAGTGAATCTGAATTCAATAATTAGGTCAAAAAAAATCTACTGGAAAAGACATTATACTCAGTGAAAGAGTACATTGAAAATGACTATAACGACCTAAAAGTTTGATGAAGTTTAACAATAATAATCATGAAATTAATTTATTAATGAATGCAATAAATAATAAGAATAAAATAGAACAAATAAATTAACGCCAGAGCCACGATTAGATAAAGGAGTGCCCAATCATGAAGAACTATGTGCCCAAACAAACCACAACAGCCCGGCCAACGTCACAGGTGAAACGTGATCAAAAACTTTAATAATTATTATATTACTTATGACGAGTCTGTACAGAAACTCATGCTTATTGTAACTAATGATGTGTGTTTGTGACTGACATGACAATAAAATTATTTCATTTCATTTCATTTCAATACTCCCAGACACTTTCCGTCGGCCGTTTTCCTTAACAGACGCTTTAAAACTCCCAAAATATGTGGCACTGCACAATGTGGCACCGTACAGGTCAAACGAATGGGCCGATTTCGATGCGGTTTTCTTTATTTGAAGGTTGATTTCCGTGCGAGTGTTTTTAGCTATGTTTGGTTGATATCGATTCAAAATGGCTGCCTCCACAAAATGACGGACAAAATATTTCTTCACAGCTTACTTTAATATGGGTATCAAATGAAAGGATTTGACCAGTAGAACACTATGCACTACCTATCTACCTGAATCCACCATCTTGGGCTTACACTAATGTCATGTCTTTAGTGTCACTCGCCAGATTAAGAGGAATCGATTGACGTGTGAATCATAAAAATCGGCCCAGGCGTTTGGTCTGTATAGTGCTTCAAAGGAGCATACAAACATACATACATACATACATAGACTGTTAAACACATTACCACTCCTTTGCGTCGCGCAGTCGGGTAAAAAAGAAATAAATTTCACCATTTTGCGGTAGCAGCCAACTTGGCTTTGAAATTTGTCATAGTGCATAGTGTTCTACTAGTCAAATCCTTTCATTTGATACCCATATTAAAGTAAGCTGTGAAGAAATATTTTGTCCGTCATTTTGTGGAGGCAGCCATTTTGAATCGATATCAACCAAACATAGCTAAAAAACTCGCACGAAAATCAACCTTCAAATAAAGAAAACCGCATCGAAATCGGCCCATTCGTTTGACCTGTACGGTGCCACATTGTGCTGTGCCACATATTTTGGGAGTTTTAAAGCGTCTGTTAGTAAGTACTAAGAACACATGCTTACTCGCTAACTTGCTTAGACGGCCAAATTTGAGATATGGGGTAATAAAGGCACATAAAAACACAGCTTACTTCACTTATTTTCTGACACCTGATTTTTAGGTATGTTATAGGCAATATCCAATATCCTTACAAATAAGGCCCCAATACTCCCAGGCACTTTCCGTCGGCCGTTTTCCTTAACTCTACTCAATCGTCCACATTTCATTCATCAGAAAATAGGTGACGTCTGGGAGCTCAGGGATCTCGGACTAAAAGCCTATATCGACAAATAATGACGTATGAGACATCTAACGAAGTGAGAGGGACAAAACTGTTAGTTAATATCTTTTTCGAGGTTTTTTAAAAGCCGAAGTGGCCTTGTGGCGAGATCTTTTATGGTCGTTTCATGGTTGATGTTCCAAAGACATAAGCAAAGAAGAGTTTGACTCTACTTTAGTGGTCGTCTAGGCTGTGGAATTAGCTACCTGAGTGGATTTTCCCAGATAGTTATAATCTCGGTGTATTCAAGTCGAGAGTGAATCGATTTCTTCTAGGTAACGCCTCATCGTAGGCCGCATCGTCGTTTATCATCAGGCGAGATGGCGGTAAAGTGTAAAGTGTAAAACTATTCAAGTTAAAAAAAAAAGTCAGATATCACGTTCATGTGGTCATTGGTTCGAATCCTGTTTGCACTTCTGAATATTTTTATAGAGTTAGTGTATCATGTAGAGGTAGTATACGAGTATCTTCGAGTTTATCATCACCACTTAAATTAACGACGCAGGTAAACATACACATAACATTGTAAGATAATTTATTTTTTGACAAACAGAAAAACATCCGACGTCTATTTAAAATTAAAATCAGATACTGGACAAAATTTTATAAAATACTAGCAGCGCTCCGCGGTGTTACCCGCGTAGTTCCCGTTCCCGTTGTTCCCGTTATTTTTCCGGGATAAAAAGTAGCCTATGTGTTCTTCCTGACTATAATCTATCTGTGTTTCAAATTTCAGCCCGATCAATTTTGATAAAATTTATTTGGGGTCACGTCTGTAAAATGGTGTACCAAATAAAGAAAAAAACATCAAGATCGATTCCCAATAGACGGAGCTATCGCGTAACATAAGTTACGAGACGAAGTTACATTCTGGCCTCGTGGCTCAGTGGGTAGTAACTCTGCCTGCGAAGCCTAGGGTCGTGGGTTCGATTCCCACCGAGTGCAAATATGTGTATGATGTATTCAAATATTTTTACTGTGTCTGGGTGTTTTTGTGTATAATAAGCATGCATTTAAAACTATATATCAGCTATCTGGCCGCCATCATACAAGCTTTGCTTAGTTTGGGGTCAGATGGTGTTGTGTGTGAATTGTCCGCCAATATATTCATTTATTCATAAAAAAACATGGAACCGAATTGCGAACATCCTCCTATTTGGAAGTCTGCTAAAACATTTGAATCGTGTGATTCTTGAAATACCATGTATTATTGCGACTTGCATAAATATCTTGGGTAGCGCTTGGCCAACGAGGTAGATTTTAATAATCTTGTTATTTTTCGTGAGAGAAGACCCCTAGCAGTGGGAACACAGAGTGAGCTTATGCTGAAAATAAGACCGTAAGATACAGTTTTGTAAATGTCTATTTCTACATTAGGTAAAGGAAAACAGTAGAGTTCAAAATCCAAAACCCACAGTTGTAGCGCCTGATTTTAGCCTTTTCGCGTCAGGCACTTCAGACGTGAGAAACAATTATATTATTAGAACGAAGGATCGTACGGCAGGATTCGAGGAGGATCGAACTGAACAAATATATGACTAAAACCATAAGAAAAATGTGTATAACGTAAGTGCGTAAAAATTGCCCATGTAATTGCCAACTTTATTTATCACATGATCATACCGGTTCACTAACGTTTCAAAAACATTTTTTGACAAAACATCACTTTAAAACAAACAAATCGTATAGTATTCATTGCAAAAACTTCACAATTTAACATTGTTTAATTTTACAAACAACGTTTTATGTTTATTTTTAAGGCGCCTTTCGAACTGACGCTGCGTTGGTGTCGCTGTGCTCGAATGATGTTCCATAGAATTTCATACATTTGTATAGAACATCTATCTGTCGCGGCGTCACAGTCGCGGCGCCAGTGACGCTATAGACGCTCGCTTCGAAAGGCTACCTTAAAATATCTTACATCGACAAACGTTTTATTTTACAAACCATCATTTTACATTCTATACTAATATTAAAAAGCTGAAGAGTTTGTTTGTTTGAACGCAAAGATCTGGGGAAGTACTGGTCCGAATTGAATGATTTTTTCTCCGTTGGACAGTCCATTTATCAAGGCTAAAGACCATTTAACATTACGCTACTATCAACAGGAGCGGAGCATGAATGAAAAATGTAACAAAAAACGGGAAAAAATATTGCTTTTTGAGAGCTTTCGTTGCGTGACAGCATGTATCTATCTTTTAAAGGTTGCGTTATTAGAACCTTTTTTTTTTTTTTTTTTTTTTTTTGCCCAGGGAAAATTCTTTATGAATTCCACCCAGCTTCAGGGCTAACCGGGTGGATATGTGGGATTCTCTGCTAGATAGCAGCCTACCCACTAAAAACCCTGGGGTGTTTCGTCCGTGCGCTTGTTTGCCGGAGCTACGGGAACGCTTTCGCACTCTACCGCGGCCCCGGCGGCGCAAGTCCTCCAGGACTCGTTCCCGTTTATAGAAACTTATCTTTAGTTTGGCGCACAGGAACACTGCACGCGCCTTCACAAGGGTTATACTTGTGTAGTGGTGGATCCCCGTAAGTCCACCACCCAAGATCCCTTTTCATGGGGGTTGAAGGAGGGCATGATATATCCTCCTCCAGCGCCCAGGATGTCGTTGGCGCATAGGGAGATCAGACGCGATTTCCCGTTCGCGCTCGGCTGTTTCCTTTTTTAACATTACCTGTTCGCAAAAGGAAACAGCCGCTTCCCACGATCTCTCACTTGCGAGCATTGAATGTATCAATGTTGCAAGAGAGAGATCGTTTCCCACAGCTGGCACAAGAACCTGACGCTCACTCGTCCATGCTGGGCATTCCACCAACGTGTGCTGCGCTGTGTCCTCCTCGCAGCTGCAGTGGTGGCACATGGTCGTCGGTTCTCTTCCGGCTATACGGCACAAGTACTTTCCGAAGCATCCATGCCCGGTAAGCACCTGTACCAGCCGGAAGGTAAGCGAGCCATGTGCCCTGTTCAACCAATTTTCGAAAACGGGGTGAACTGCTTCGATGGTCCAACTTCCAGCTCCAGGATGAGCCAGTCGTTCCTTCCATTCTTCCCACATAGAGAAACGAGCGTGGCTTTTCCACACTTCAACCTCTTGCGTCGTTGGACACTGCCCTTGTTGGCGGAGATCCCTACGCCAAGTGTACATTTTCGCATGGATCTCCGCCTCCAAGTCCCACGGAGGTGACCCAGCTAATAGGCATGCCGCTTCGCCGGATATGGTGCGATAGCCCCTAATGACGCCTATTGCCATTGCTCTCTGTGAACGTATCAATAGAGGAATCGTTCTTTTATTTAAGGCGTCTGCCCATAACGGCGCTCCATATAGGGCCATGGATCGCACCACTCCTAGATACAAAAGGCGGGTACCTGCCTTTGGACCGCCGAGATTGGGCAACAGCCGCTTAAGAGCTCCAGCTGCACTCACATAACTCACAGGGGCACCAGCATAGCAAAGTGCTCACGGAAGTTCCACCTTGCATCGAGGTGAAGTCCAAGATATTTTATCGAGGGTTTCACCTCGAAGCGCATTCCCCCGATAACAATGTGGAAACCCCTTGGAGGTGCCTTTCGAGGGCCATGGAAAGCCATGACTTCTGACTTTTCTAGAGCCACTCGGAGTCCCAGCATCGCTATCCTTCCAATCACTAACTCTGTGGCTTCTGCGGCAAGATGAGTAGCCGCCTCGAAGTTCTCCCCCCGAGCAGTCACGAGTGTGTCATCTGCATAGCAGGTTATGCTGGCACCTGGGTTAAGAGCTTCTCTCAACACCCAGTCATATCCAATGTCCCACAGGATCGGCCCAAGAGCTGAACCCTGTGGTACACCGCATGACATTTCCCTCCGCAAGACTCTACCCTCCTTCCCCGTAAACGAGATAAATCTGTTGGACAAATAGGAAGCTACAATCCGGCTGAGATAGGGAGGTACTTCATGGTACTTCAGAGCCTCCTCTATACAGGCCCATGGCAGCGTGTTAAAGGCGTTAGCGATATCGAGAGACACCGCCACCACAACGCCACCCTGAGAAACCGCCTCCTCCGTGAGAGCCTTAACACGATTGATAGCATCTATCGTGGAACGCCCCGCTCGAAAGCCAAATTGTTGTTCCGATAAATTTGGACCAACTCTCTCAAGGTGCTGGACTAGACGACTGGCTATTATGCGCTCGAATAGTTTGTCTGCTTCGTCCAATAGAACAATAGGGCGATATGCGGATGGAGACTCCGCAGGGCGACCGTTTTTCCGCAGAAGTACCAGTCTACCTGTTTTCCATAAGCTAGGAAACAGCCCCGTCTTTTTTTTTTTTTTTTTTTAACTTTAATAGGTTCGCACTTGACCACCATCTCGCCTGATGTTAAGCGACGATGCGGTCTACGATGGAACGTGCTTACCTAGAAGAAACCGATTCACTCTCGATTTGAAGACACCCAGATTGTAACCATCGGGAAAAACCCACTCAGGCAACGCATTCCACAACCTAGACGTTCTTATCACAAACGTGGAGTCAAACCTCTTTGTTCGTGTTTTTGGAACATCAACCATGAAACGATGTCGCTTTTTTGAGATACGAGAATTCCGATAGAAGAAAGGGCAAGGTGGTATTAGATCATGCAGATCAGTTGCACACTCTCCGAAGTGTATCCGATAAAAAACCGATAAGCTAGCAATCTTGCGGCGATGATCAAGACTTTGAAGTCTTTTACGCACAAGAGTATCATTGCCTATGAGCCTTTTGGCACGTCTTTCAATCGATTCCAAAGTCTCCAGCTGATACTTAGCCGATCCATCCCAAAGGTGCGAACAGTACTCCATACAGGAGCGAATCTGTGCTTTGTACAACGTGAGCAACTGCTCAGAACTGAAGTATTTTCGCACCTTTGAGAGGACACCCAGTTTTTTGGCGGCTAATTTAGCCTTAGACTCAATATACGTGCCAAAGTTGAGCGTCGATGACAAAGAAACGCCCAAAAGCTCGAGATGGTCAGTAACCGGCACGGATACGCCTCGAAAAGTAGGAGCCAGTGCGAATGGACTCCTTTTAGCGGAGAATAAACACGCCTGTGTTTTTCCTTCGTTAAACTTGGCCAAATTGGCATCACCCCATGTAGAGACTGCCTCAAGGGCCAAGTTCAAACGCTCGATCATACCTTCTCTCAGTAGCTGAGTTTGTTGTCCACTGGCTCTCGCGCTGGATATATAACTCTCTACGACGGTGCTATCATCTGCGTACCCAAAGATACCGGGCTTCAACAGATCATTGATATGTAGCAGGAAGAGCGTCGCAGAGAGTACCGACCCCTGAGGAACTCCGGCATTGATAGCCATTTGATCCGACGAGCAGCCATCAATGACGACTCGTATGGATCGATCCCTCAAGAAATCCGATATCCACGCAATAAACCCAGGTGACAAACCATAGCCCGAAAGCTTGCTTATAAGGCCATCATGCCAAACCCTGTCGAAAGCTTTCGAGATATCCAGGGAGACTGCAAGTGCTTCCCCGTGTTTCTCGATAGCTTCACTCCAGATGTGGGTGACATACGCTAGAATGTCCCCGGTGGACCGGTTCCGGCGAAACCCGTATTGCCGGTCACTGAGGAGGTCGTTCGATTCTAGGTATGCCAGGAGCCTGTGGTTTAAGACACGTTCCATAGTCTTACAGAGTATAGACGTGACTGAGATGGGCCTGTAGTTGACAGGGTCAGTACGACTGCCTTTTTTGGGCACAGGTTGCACGTTAGCAAGCTTCCACGACTTCGGCACTTGCCCAGTTTGGAGAGAAAGTCTAAACAGGCGCGTTAGTACTGGAGACAACTCAGGTGCACAAACCCTCAGTACTATGGCTGGAATTCCGTCCGGGCCACTGGCTTTATTCACATCTAGATTGCGTAGCACTTTACGAACCTCCTTCTGGCGAATATGTATTTCAGACATTACAGTCTGACTGCCAGGTGGAGTTGGGGGTATCGCACTACCAGCATCTAGACGTGAAGATTCCGCAAACTGAGACGCAAACAAGTTTGCCTTCTCTATAGCGGTGTGAGCCAGCGTCCCATCAGGTTTAAGCATTGGAGGTAGTGAGGGGCGGCAGAAGTTCGATTCGACTGACTTAGCTAGGGACCAAAACGCTTTGCTGCCCGTAGGGTATGAAGCTAGTTTGTTCCCTATTCGACTAATATGGTCGAATCGAGCCCTCTGTAGAACCTTTTTGCATGCCTTAGCAGCCTTGTTAAACGCTTTCTTCTTCTGGTGCGTGTCCTTTGCCTTACGTTGTCGAGCATCAACCCAAGCTAGGTAAACCTCATGCTTAAATGCTTCAGCATTTTTACACTGAGGACCAAACCAAGGGCGAGCTTTGCTGGATACTGGAACGTCAGAGTATGGTATAAAATATTCCATAGCCGTTTGGATCACTTCAGTCACAGCATCCGCGCAAGTTGAATGATCACCAGAAGAAAAGCACAATGGCTGCCATGGGTAAGACGCAAAAAAAGAACGCATCTCATCCCAATCTGCTAACTTGTATCGCCACAACCGCCGGTTGCCTCTAGGGCTTGGATCAGGCGGATGGTACATTGATACTGACTTTACCAGACAGTGGTCGGAGCTGCCTAACGGCGAAGATACCGCCACGGAATATCGGTCTGGATCAGTTGTCAGCAGAAGGTCTAAACAATAAGGAGTATGCGACGCAACGTCAGGTACCCGAGTGGCCCCTTGGACCAGCTGGGTCAGGTCTAACGATAAAGCTAGCTTTCTCGTTTCCTGCCCAGCGTGGTCAGTGTCCCGGTATGGGAACAGCCAATCCTTGTGATGGCCGTTAAAATCCCCCAGCAACACTAGTTGGGCTGATGGGTACTTTTGCTGAGCCGCGTCCGCCGCCTCACTCAAATATTCCATGAGCCTAGTTGTCTCCAGATCCCCACTGTGCGACCGATAGACACAGGCATACACAATTTTGTCTATGCCTGTGTCTATCAGCGCCCAAAGAACAGAGAATCTGGTGTCCTCAAGGTTACGGAGACGCCGACAGCAGATATCGTCACGGGCGTACAGGCACACTCCAGCACGTGACTTAAAGTTGTGCTCCAACGTGTAACCAGGGTAGTTAAGGTACGCCACGTCTGGCGGACGCCCTATCTGCGTCTCCGTAAGAAACAACAGTGATGGCTGCTCAGTCTCCAGGTGGTGGTGGACTGCTGTGATATTTGAGTGCAGACCTCGGATATTCTCAAGGTGCACTTTAAGGATCAAGGAGTGCAGCCGCTTAATAACTTTGTTTCTATTTTTGACCTTGTTCATGATTGTTTGAGGGTGAATTACGGTGGGAAAACGGAAGTAGAACGAGGCTACACACTGCTGACCAACGGCCACAACACACAACACGAATACATCTATGGGAAACTAGTCTGGAGACTGCGGGGACGCCCGAGCCCCCCCGGGGATGTCTATCTGGCCTTGATATCCGGTCGCCAACCGGCAGGATAGCGCATCCCGGGATTTTTCGCTAGATGGCGGGGCAGCCTTTCATGAGGGGCTAGCTCACTACTTGGGCCCCCTACTGTCTGCGGTCGGTCGCGGCAACCGTGCCTCGGATCCCGCTACCCTCCACGACTAGCTTTCCGATGCAAAGTAATGTTGTGTGGCAATCCGGTCTTGCAGTTATGCAGCAACTGTTCTGACCCGTCTTCCCAAATGGCGTCATCAGACAACATGGCCGGAACACGGCTAGGCCGCTTGGCGGCATGACTTAAGTCTGATGGGTGGTCACCAGCCACGGCCGAGGCCTATCACCGGTATTTTTGTCAGCTGTTTAGCACCACCCAGGGACCACGTGTGAGGTTTCTATTTACAGGTTCTTTCTCACGGACGAAGCTGACACAGTCCCCAAAACACAGTCCCGTCTCCAAGCAGGCACCCAAAAGTCGTCGAAAACGGTCTCCGAGTTCTTCCAAAGCCACAACCCATGCTTTGCCCGGGATCCCATCTGGTCCAGGAGCCTTGTTTGTGGTTTTGAGCCTTAAAATTGCTGCCCATAGCTCACTTTCTGAGATATGCGGCACATCGTCACTAACAACAACACTACTTTCTTCTTGAAAAGACCTCATTTCTGGGGGCTGAAAATGTGCGTTTCCATTCGGAAAGAGCGTGGCCACAACACTCTCGAGAAACTGCGGTTCAAGAGTTTCAGTCAAAGGGGGAGCCCAAGGACGAATCTTCTTTCTAACCTCCTATATTATATATATATAGGGGATAAGGGCGTCCCCAAGGGTCATGGCTGAGTGTCTCTAAAAGTTCTTTATACGCTCGAGATTTGGAGCCGCTTATGGCCAGTCTTAGGTCCCGTAATGTCTCCCGGTATGCACCGTACAATTGATCCTCAGCAGCTTCATTCCTAAGCCGTCGCCGGCGCTGTCTCGAGTACTGGCGTCTTGCCTCTACACAGCTGCTACGAAGAGCAGCTATTTCTTGGGACCACCAGTACACCTGACGTCGTGAAGACCGCCGCCTGGGCGTTATTAGAACCTAAGGTAACCGAATTTATTCAAATTTTGAAATGGTGCGACCAATTTTCGATAGATGGCGTAGCAACGTGCGCACGGTTCAGCTAGTCAATTATATGACAAACGTTCCACTTAGGCAAAATATTGAATTACATTTTGTTTTTTGGATATTTTTTATTTCATAAATTAATCTTGGTATAAATTTAACATTTACCAAAATTAAATTGGAACAAATATTTTAAAATTACCCAATAAATTGTTTATGTAAGCTAACTATTTCGATTAGGTTCGATCTATCATTGTTTGACCACCGGTCCCATTAGGGTTTATCACTGTATTTTGACTCTGGGTGGGCTCCGTCAGAAGCTCTACAGTCAGCCCTGAGTGTCGCTTCTCCATACTTGACCTACCCTCCACTAGGGAGGTCGCTGGCTCGTTTCACTCTCCACCTCCTCCCTTCGCTACGCTCAGCCTCGCATCGCTCGCTCCACTCAGGACCTCCCTTGAGCTTCTGGCTCCCTTATTTTTATACACACTCTAGGGGTAGTAGCGATTAGACTAGGTGGAGTCGATGAGTCGGGGTCCTCCAAGTCGGATCCTAAATAACCTAACCGGTCCGATTTGGTTACTTAGAAACTAAAAAATTACAATCAAGGTTGTATGTAATCTAAATGTAAATTGAATTGTTTGCTAAACAACACAATACAAAATAAAACTATGTCAAGTGTTGGTTTTGTTTATAAATATTTATTAGTTAACAAAAATATGAAAATAATCATTTGTCAAATAAAACCTACGTCATAGAATGAATGTATGTCAAATAGTTACTTTGAGATATAACCAATTAGCTAAATATGTTTTTGTGTAATAATCATTTGACGACCCGTGAGTTTGTCGAAGGTTGGTTATCAGGTTGTCACATATCGATTTGTGAAAACGAAAAGTTAAAGTTACGATTTGTGAAAGTTACGGCTGGTCTAGTCGGGAGAACGGCGACTACCGATCCGGAGACCCCGGGTTCAAACCCCACACGCACCACTGTCTTTTCGAAGTCATGTGCGTAATGCCGCTAACTTAAAACGGTGAAGGAAAACATCGTGAAGAAACCGACATGTACCTAGAATCTTTCGAAGTCATGTGTCATCCACCAACCCACACTGGGCCAGCGTGGTGGATTATGGCCTTAACTCGCTCCTTGCGAGAGAAGGCCCCGAGTCCCAGCAGTGGGAACGTTTAGTGGGCTGTTGATGATGATGATGATTTGTGAAAAAAAACGAATACCGGTCAAACCATAAATAATAAAATTAAGCATTTTTTTGTAAATTGTGTTGCTTCTATAGTATCCGAAGAAATTTTATTCGCACCTTCTTTATTTTTTTACTATGTAGGTGCACCTCACGGTTTCATCCGCATAGTTCAAGTTCCTGTTATTTTCCTGCGATTAAAAGTCTATGTGGTATCGCAGACTACTTGTGGTCTATATTTCTTTTGGTTCAATGAGACAAAGCATTTACTAGACGAACATTATTCAAAGGTCAGAACCAAAATCAACATTCAAAGTTGATGTTGATTTGGGCTCTGAGATTGAAATCAAATTAGACACGTTCACTCCAGCAGAGCATCGGAAACTAACTAGAAAATAGAATGAAGTAAATGTACCCACTCTAACCATTACCTTTCAACCCCGCTCAATCTTAATATCTTACGTTACTGATTTATCTGAACTAGTATATAAGTACTAGACTTATAACGGTATAAACTAAAAAGTTTTAATCTCTAAAATGCATTAATAATTTCTGAAATATTTACACTTTTATGTATCTAATAATAGCTGAATTCAAATGAAAAGCCATATGGCTCTAATCTATAGCATCAGCTGATGAAAACGCGGGCACATAATATAATTAATAGTGAATTTTTTTTTTTTTTTTTAATATGGAGTGACGAGACGAGCAGGTCATGTGCCTGATGGTAAGCAACATGCCTGCCACATAACAACACAGTGACACGCAGCTATTGGAACATGAAGATTCCAAATCATTACCTAGCACTGCACTGCGCTCGTCACCCAGAGATCTAAGTTGTTATATCTCTAAGCCCTGTAATTTCTCTAGAAACATTGCCCTTCAGACCGGAACACAGTAATGTTTGCATATTACTGCTTGGCGGTAGAATATTTGGCAAAGGTGTGGTCCTTCCCCAGGCGGACTCTGCCAAGAGTCCTACCACTACTAATTAGATAAGTCCTATCTGCAAGCAGATGTCAAACTTTTTTGATCTAAGTCAAAATTATTGTACTTCAAACTGCGACGGGTCTCCTGGTGGTTCATTTGACCCGTAAATTTTGTTCACGGGCCTGTAGTCTATTACAATCAGGCGAGCATTTCATAATTCTCCAAAAATAAAAGATTTGTTATATATAACATTTAAGCAAGAGAACAAAAGAGAAAGAATAAAATAAATAATATGGTTTTACATCGATTACGTATAGTGTTTTTGAAACATACGTATACCAATTTTTTTTGATGCGATAAATAACGTCACAGTACGAGTATGTATTGTATTAGAAGAAGAATATATAAAAATGAATGTTTTCATGTGTGTCCTTTGTAGAATCGTAAGCTAAGCATTTGATCATGTGATGAACTTTAGCAAAGTTGTTGTGCATCAGCCAAAGAAGGTTTCTGAGTTGGTACGACCAATTTTCGACAGGTGGCGCAGCAACGCGTGTCTAGTTGCAAATAGTTCACATATTTCAAAACAGGCCTTACATTTGTGGAAATAAATACAAAAATCTTTATTGCAGTTTGTAGGTACAACTATAATGTTATTCACTAGTTTGTCATAAAAATACGTTTTTCATTAATATTCATGGGATAAGGACTTGAAAACTGAAACTGAAACCACTGAAAATTGTTTTTTTTATTATGAAAGAAATGCTTAAACTCATTAGCATAGTATACACGTACACTTACAGTAAGACATGACCCTTTAATTCCACAGTACCAGATAATTATCATCACCAAAAATCATCCCTTACCACCCACGCCCGTCATAGTCTAGGAGAATTATTTATAAAAAGGTCTATTCAGATTGGAATGTAATAATCGCGACGCCTTTCTGTTGTTGCATCCAATATTTGAATAACGATGGAAATGATTAAACTGCGAGATGAGAAAAATAAACTAGGAAATAAATAATGGATGACACAAATTTTGATTTCAGAACAACGAAACACTATTTAACACAAACAGCTACATACATATGTTATTATAGATTACAAATTTCGCCAGAAGTTTACATAATCGATTAAAATTAGTTTATATGTAGTTTACTATTTTTATAGTTTTATGATAAGTTATCGAATTTATAATAATCATTTTTTCATAATTAATGCATTATATTATATAATAATACATTACATAAAAACATAATAATTAAATGGTGACAGTTGATTTTATATCATGTAAGAATAATATTATTATCTTAAAACATTCAATTATAATGTTCATTGGACTTAGTCCAGCTTAATTCTCATTAAAGTAAGTCGTTGTTTATAACGGTACTAATTAATATAAATAATTAATAATCCTAAATTGATGCAAAATGGGATGATATTTTACGTTACATATTAATGGAAGTCAAAGCACAAAACCAGGAATTTTTGTCAAACAATGTTGAACCTACAAATAAATCAATCTAGTTTACATTTTAATAATAATAATAATGCTAATAGTGCAAGCACATATATACCTGACAAAATGGTTTACTTTTAATCTCAAAGAATTTTATGATTATTTAAAAAAACGATCACATCTAGATTAATAAATTTTATAAACACATTCTAATTATCAATACGCAAACATTGTTTTTTTCTGAAACGTTGAAAACCACGCTAATCATCTATTAAACACAACAGCTGACGCAACGTTCACATTTGAATAGACCTTATTGAGATACACTATTCTAAAGGTGAGCGCACATTACCGTACGCCGATACGCACCGCAACTATCTACATAAGGTACTGACGTAGCGCTGTTTTGCTTACAATATTGACATACAATGTTACAATAATACTATTACATCGGACTCAGACACCACCAAGATATTATTAAAATAAAAATTCTCAATAATATCCAAATGTACATCATTCCACGACATTACCAACGTAATCTCTAAACTACTAACATTGAAACAGCTGCTACAGATAGATTGAAAACTTCAAGTAAAGGCTTCATATACAAATTCAGTATTAGATCAAAAGCACAGTCGTACCTATGCAGAATCTAAACTTTACATCTGATATCATGTCAGTCAGTTCTATTTGGCAGTCTTCCTTCTTCCGTTTGACAATAATAACATACAATTTCAATTAAATACTTTTTAGTTAAGAAGACATTTTACGTCAACACGTACGCCAGATAAATAGGTACATGAAATACGTAAAATCAATTGATAATTACAAAATCTTCTTTCCATCGCAACTCTAATTAAAATTAAAATAATTATAATTAACAATTGAAGGAAATAAAATTATTCTATACTGATATTTAAAAACTACATGTTTTTATAAATGACATTTACACTCCGACAGTAATGATATAGAACATGAAACGAGTAGCTTCAAAATGTTCGCTCTCGTTCTCTGCAACTAATGTGTGCCGCGCTATAAAACCAAATCAATCAATACCAACCAATCAGATCGCTCGTCGAATCTCTTAACCAATCGCAGGCCAATTGCGATGCGTAGCGTACGCGCACATAACAGATTCACAGTTCTGTGTGGGTAGACGGAAATTTCTTCAATACTGCGTGATAGAGGTTGTAAAATGCGTATACTGATACACTGACGATTACTAAAAGAGTTCCACCAAATACAAAGCTGAGGAAATTCCCATCAATCATGGTGGTGCCTCGTAGGCTCCTGGCTTCTCCTTGGAACAAATCCTTGGTCCCTGATCCAGCAGCTTTTCGCTCCTCCATCATTCTTTTCATCGACGAGAGCCGCTCTTTCAACTCATCTATTGACTCCATCATGTCTTCCGATGCTGGAAAGAAAAAAAACATTGTTATTACTTAGTTAAAACTGTGTATGTTTACTCCAATGCTTTCTTTTATTTTCACGACCTTTTGCAAATTTGCTTATGACGTTAGTTTTGATTTATTATTTGAGTACCTATCTAAAAAAAAGTATATTGTAGAACCAATAACAGATCTAGTTACGTGTAATACCAATTTTTCGCAGCTTTATTATTCCATTGTACGTACCTATGCTATTTTACAGACAGCACGCACCACAAAATTTGGTACATGTCAGTGAAAAGTATTTTTAGGCATATAATATCAATTATCTTATTCGATATTATTTATTTATGTCTTCGTTACCAAAATTCCGCAAAAAATGTATTCCTCAAGTTACTGGTGAGCTAATTACATAGTCGAGCCGGCTGGGTCTACCGGCAAGCCAAGAAAACCTTGTAATCACGCAAAATAACCACCACTACAACATAAAAACGGGATAATAGTATAATTCTCATAAAAACTTACCATCGTTCTCTCTTTCAGGACTCATTTTTTACAGTAATTCACAAATATCACGAAGAAACAGCTTGGAAACTCTTTGTTTTTGGTTGTAGTCCCGCTGTGTCCCGATTTCAAGATGGCCGCCACGCGTGCGCGGGAATGATAGGGAGTCATATTGATCGCTCCCGGGACTTCCTAGGTCCGGCCTAGTGCACAAATCAATCTTGTGCTGATGAATCCTACAAGCTCTGACTGTATTTATCACTACTATTTATTTAATTACTAAGAAGTTTTGAAGCGAAAACTTTTCGTATAAAATAAAATAAAAAAACCATTTATTTCCAGTTAAATTTAAATTTCTTATAATCTATTTATGTACAAATACAAATATCTTTATTGAATAATAATAAATACATTAGTAATACCTGCCTGTAGCTTTAGCGTTAGCTGTGTTGCTGCAGGCAGTCTCTTCCTAAACTTGAGCAAATAACAATAAAGATAAAAACTTTACTTTAGTACGAGTGTATGTTTGTGTGTGTGTGTGTGAGAGAGAGAAGTGTAAGGGTGCATGCGAGGGTGTGTATGAGGGTGTGTGTGTGAGTGCGTGTTAGGGGGTGTGTGTATGTGAGGGTGTGTTTGTGAATGTGTTGTTGTTCTCTTTGCAATACATAAGTCAGGGTTTGCAGATATGATTACTCTTCTTTTAACAATACAAACATGTTCCACCGCATCGTAGTCTAACTGGTTTAGCCAGTCAACTATATATTTTTTACCTTGTAATTAGTCATCTCGTTTCGGTTTTTATTTTTGTTTATTTGATTATACAGTACAGGTGCTATGTGGTTAAAGTGCCGCCACGCTAAGGCGCTTTTATAGCTAGGAACCGGACATTAGGGTCGTCTTTATTTATTTACTGGTAGGTGGGGTACCGTAAGTGAGTGATACCTTTTGATACACTGGCTATCAAAGATTTTTTGAATAGAATAGAATAGTTTTTATTAACATATATAAACATTCCATTAACATTATTCACTCCAATGTATTGTTAAACAATGAGTAATAGTGCTTATAATATGTCTCGTCGCGTACAAAATTAATACAATTTAAAAAAAAAATATGATAAGTTTGCTGTAAAGGGGCAATACAATTAGCGTCTAATCATAAATATAATAAATTATTAATTAATCATTTTATATAAATATCAGCATTATTAGAATTATTAATGGAAGGCAAAGTCATTTCAAAACATTAAGTTAGGATGTCATATTTTTCATAATTACAATTTAAATACTCTTTTATGCTGTACAGTGTTTTCTCTAATAGAAGTTGCTTCACTTTATTAATAAAAGCTGTGTCATTGGTGGTAGATTTAAAGCTTTCGGGCAGTTTATTATATAAAACACGTCCCATCTGTAAAGGCGACTTTCTTGCTGCGGCCAGTCTGCATGGTATTGGTAGCAATACAGTCTTCTTCAGGCCTGATCTTCTGTTTCGTGTTTCACCTCTATCAAATTTTTCCAGATTATGCCTAGTATATTTAACAACTTCTAATATGTAAAGTGCTACCGAAGTCAGAATGTTAAACTTTTTAAAATGATCTCAACAAAGTTTCTCGAAACTTAGCATTGGCTAATACCCTTATAGCTCTCTTTTGCATTTTAAGGACTCTTTGATAGTCTGTAGAGCAACCCCAAAAGATGATGCCGTAGGTCATTATAGAATGGACATAAGAATAATAGATATCCTTCAAATGTTCTGTAGATGTGACATGTTTGAGTTGCTTGAGAGCATATACGCCTTTTGCCATTTTACGTGAAGTTGCATCTATATGATTCTTCCATGATAGAGTTACATCAAGTTCAAACCCTAATAGCTTTACTTTATTGGTAGTCAAAAGGTCTGTTCTTTATAAAGGTCGGTGGTCTTGTATAAATCAGTCGGGTACCTGAATGGGAGAGACAAAGTAACTTTAAGAAGAGCGCGTTGGGCATGCTCTGCCATGTGTGTTAGTTTAATTTAGTTTATTCTGTGTTATTTATTTGTATTTAATCCATGTTTTTATTTTTTTAATCTACTGGAACCCCAAATTGGGTGTAGACCTCCTCCAATGGTGCCCATTTCGTTCTGTATTTAGTTACTTCTATCCAGTTTGGACCAGTTATTGCTCTCAAATGATCTTCCCATCTTGTAGTAGGTCAACCTTTTGTTCGTTTTCCTACTGGGCCTTTCCAGAATGTTACTGTTTTGGTGTTTGGTTTGAATGTTTGTTTTGGTAGAACGTCTGAAAACTGCAATGCACAAGGTTAAAATTTTATGACATTATTAAGCTTATATTGGTTAACAACATAAATACTAAAAATTAAGTAACTGCTTATTTTGCACTCGATTTGAATTTCAAAAGGAAATTCCATCAATATAATATCTACCAATATTTATGTGATGTGATACCCATCATAACCATCAGTGTGATTAGCTAACTCACACTTGACTGAACTTTGATTATTCACTTTACGTGCAATTAATTCACTTTGATTGTATTTACGGTTGTCTGCGCCTGAGTGGTCTGAGTGCGCTCAAAACATAACATACCAATTAATTATAGGTTGATTACGAAAGCTACAGACGGAGGGTTCGAAAAGGATATTAGAATTTCTTAGAACCAACTTTACTTTATTAATGTTATTTCAAACCTATCTAACCTAGATGCGAATGCGCTCGATGTGAGAACGACACTCACATTATAGGATCTTATTAAGCCTATCTAACTTAGGTGCGACTGCCTTCGATGTAAGAACGACACGGGCTTCTTCATTGAAACTAGCTTTGATGAAGGGTTATCTGGGTCACAATATAATGAGGTTAGCATCATATGTCAGCGAATATATGTTGGCACGAGGCACTGCTGATAGGTACCGAGTTCTGTTGAATTTGCTGACTTGAACCTCGTGAAGGAATGCAGCTCACGTTGTAGGGACATATGCAGGTACTGGTACATAAGAGTTAGTTAGTTAGTTAGTTGGTTTGCGTAAAATTTAACTTTAGTTTGTTGTTGTTTATTTTTGGGTATTTACTGTAGCTATATGGTGGAGCAAGTCGCCGATATTTCAATTTAGCGTACCTGTAAACCCGGTGCACGAAACTCCATTGAAGTGTCGGGAATACACTCCAACATAGTAGGTAATGACAACAGGGACTGAAAAACAGGGATATTTGCACATCACTGCTTGGCGATAGAAACTGGCAAAGGTGTGATGCTTTCCCAGGCGTAGTCTGCGAAGGGTATTTGCCAGTTTCTATCGCCAAGCAGTAATGTGCAAATATCCCTGTTTTGTTTGAAAGGCATGGGTTCCAAAGAAATTATAGGGCTTAGAAATAACTCATTTTAAATCTCTAGGTGACGAGAACAGTGCAGTGTTTGGTAATGATTTGGACTCTTGATATTCCAATAACTGCTCGAGACTGTTCTACTATGGGAAGGCGTGTTTTTTCCATCAGGCACATGTCCTGCTCGCCCTGTCACTGCATTATAAAAAACAAGAAGGTACCTAAGCACAGTAAATATCATTTAATTAATAATTCTACTGTAAATAATCACAGAAATAGATAGATAGCTAAACAGATATACTCTTTATTGACACGCCAAACAAAATAAAACAAAGAAAAAAGAACAATACATTTTAAAGTAGTGAATAGGTACGTTTAAAGTTAAAGCTACAGTTGGTAGTGAAATATCAAAATATAACGAAATAATTGGACCGGAATCAGACGGAGTCGATTGCCTCATCATCATCTTCAACCTATCTTAGTCGACTGCTGGACATAGGCATCTGCCATGGTTCGCCAGTCACAGTCAGCCCTATCCTCTACTTTACGTTTTCATCCACAGCCTGATGTTTTCCGTATATCGTCACTCCATCGAGTCTCAGGGTGTCCTACACTACGTTTGACGGTCCGCGGTCTCCACTCAGGAACACCTCAAATTTACTACGACGCTTTTTTTGTCATGGTTAACACGGTCTGTCCCTAACGTTGTTAACTAACACTGTTATTAAAACAGGCACGATTAAAGATAATCCTTTATCGGAATTTCAGTAGCATGCAGTAGCCGGTAATGCGATAAAGTAATAAAACAATTATGCAGACACTTGATAACCATAATTAGGCTAATAGTTGATAAGGCGCAGAAATAATTCATTCAATGGAAAATGCTTCTAATGGGTTCTGTATTGCTGTTGCGACGATTCTTTTTTTAACCGACTCCAAAAAAGAAGCAGGTTCCCTAAAAAAACATGTTACCGATGTTTTGTATGTATGTTATGCGATAAATCCACCAATTTTAATGTGAATCAATTTTGATGGTTCATTTTGGTAGATCATACATAGGTGGTTCGATATAAATTTTATTGAGATCGGTGTGGTGGTTTTTGGAATAAGAAGGAACAAAAAACTAAAATTTACTTTCATTTATCTTAGAGTAAGAGCCCGTGAACCCCACACCGTCGTTATTTTAACAAATCTAAAAAATTGTCAGCGCATGCATACATATGTAGGTAAGAGCGATGGTCTATTTTGAAGTTTGTGGTCCTGGCTTAATAAACATAAGTAGATAAACGCTACTCAAGGTGTGTGCAATACAGATCCAAATCAATCAATCCATCAAATATTTATTGCAAAAACACAAAGCTGACATTATAGCCAGATTAGCTTGAAAATTTGTTATAATAACTTTAACTAATAACAACCCACATTTATGCTCACTCAGGTGATAACGGCTCAAACATTAACGGGCTAATTTATCGAATCATATAGCTCGAGAGATAAACCGAGATTTGGCCCCACTTTTGTGATAATAATGTCTAGGCTATAGAATGCGTTGCCTGTGTGAGTTTTTCCCGATGGTTACAATCTTCAAATCGAGAGTGTATCGGATTCTACTAGGTAAGTAGGTACGCTCCATCGTAGACCACATCGTCGCTTAATATCAGGTGAGATGGCGGTCAAGTGTAAACCTATAAAAGTTAACAAAAAAAAATGGTCATACCTATTTTGATTAATTAGTTTTGGTAATCCAAGTAAATCCATAAGACTTCATAACGTTTTTTTTTTTTTTAATTCGACTACATTAATACGACTGTTACACAATTAAACAAAAACATAAATTAGGTTTCGTGCCGTATTAAAAATGTTTACTCCAGAGGAGTTAAAACCCAAAATACGGCATAGGCAAGTTAAATCTATATTAAATGTATCGACGTAACTTCAATCAACTCAAAGAGAGCGACTTCAAATTTAATCCAGTTCTGAGATATGATGTTAAGTTTTAACCCTTGGGACGCTTGGTGGTCTGACAGACCCGTTATTTAAAAAAGGGGAAGTCCGCCTGGGGAAGTACCACACCTTTGCCAGTTATTCTACCGCCAAGCAGTAATGTGCAAACATTACTGTGTTTCGGTTTGAAGGGGAATGTTTCCAGATAAATTACAGGGCTTAGAGATATAAAACCTTAGATCTCTGGGTGACGAGCGCAGTGCAGTGCTAGGTAATGATTTGGACTCTTCATGTTCCAATAGCTGCATGTCACTGTGCTGTTATGTGGCAGGCATGTTGCTCAGGTACATGACCTGGTCGTCTCATCACTCTTTATTTAAAAAAAAAACATTTTTAGTATTTTTTTCAATTTGAATCAATCAAATTGAATTAATAAAAAAATTGTTGAAGTTTAGTTATAAATATTTTGTGTTGCTTAAAAACAGGTGTTTTTAAACAACAGTATTTGTGGCAGTATTTTTTTACGTTTATCGACTTTTTTCCCACTGTTAGGATCTAATAGCGTAGCGTCACCAATTTATCTATACTTAAATAGTTTACCATTACAAAAAAGATAGAATATTTGGTTTAGGTACACTTATCGTAGACGTTGGTCCCTAGGGACAATTCACTAGTTGAAACAATATATTACTTCAAAGCTAGTGCAACAAGTGGCGCCCTTTTCGCTAATAGCTTCCAGGCAACCTAAGGGTAGAAAAATAAATGTGGAAATAATTGATTGTTTTAATACTTCGACGTTTCGGCAGCGTTACATGTAGAAGTAGGAGCGAGAGGTATACCAGCAAAATCTCTCTATAACCTGCTTAAAGACCTTGGATTGTCCAGAAGTGCAGTAAGTTCTATACTAGAACGAGTATCTAAAGCTGCACTAGTAGGATCATATCGGATTTGGCTGGGCAGGGAGAGAAATACGAGTAGTGAAGGTGAGTGTTGACGTACGTCAATGTAAGGGGCCCCTTTTAAACCTACAGCCCGAGTCACAAGTCTTGGGGTCTATTCGAGATTTCTCTCTCTGCCACACGATGGACCCGGCACCCGCACGGTGAATCCATGGAATGCTAAGAAGTACGTCTCTCTGTGTTCAAATTGCAAAATTCTAAAAACAATTGTTGGAAAGTTATAAGACGAGGTTATTTTCACAAAATCGTTGTCGTCACATACCTACCCTCAAAGGTACATTATGTAGCGACGGTCATCTTAGACCGATTGGAGTCTAATAACACTCCCGACTAATATACCTTTCACTTTAAAAATAAACAGAACCGTGGTTAATCGTGAGCTACGATGTCACATACGCAAACACATGTCAAACTTGTAACACCTTGTCATTTTTGCGTCGGGGGTTAAAATTAGGAACAAAATCATGGTAAATTTGTTATAATAGACTATAAAATCATTGATATAAATCAATGGATGTGCCCTCCCAAACTTCAGACGCACGGAATTATGTTATCTTTGGGAAGAGTGAGCTTACTTTTTCCGTTTTAGTTTTTTCCGAATAGTCGATTGTAGGAAGCGGTGAACGCTGGACGTGTATACCTATCGCTATTCGTTGTCAACAACCAAAATAAGTATAGCCGCAACATACTTCGCCAATTTACTTACCAATTTACTTGACCCCTAGAATCGCTTTGTAAACCACTCACGATACACACAGAAACTCAATTTGTTAACAATTTCAAGGTGCTCAGGGCAAATGTTTTGATTTATATCGATGTATAAAGTAACAAACCCATTGTTTTGTTTGGAATGGAACCCAAAATTGTTAGACGAAAACTCAATCATTATAAAAAGTTATCGATTAGGCATGAAAGATTAACATGTGGTTAATCTCCATGCTTTAGATTAAAGGGATCTTTATGATCTATAAATATGGAACCCAGTAAATGTCCTCGTCAATTGGTTTCCAAACATGGCGGCGTTCAAGGTCTTAGCTCTGGTTCTGTTAGCGGGTAAGAGAAATGTTTTTATAATAAATCTTGCATTAGCATTAGACTACTAAATGTTTTCACAATTCTGTTGCGATTTGGGGCTTTTTTTCAAAATGAGTGAGTCAATGTAGTTTTTAAAACTTTCGCGATTGAGTCTTCTCGTGATCTCGGTTGTAACAATATTCATTTATATCATGATTAAGATCGGAGTAATGTAAATACTATGAGAGTGCTGCACAAAGATTTGCTAGTCGCTGATCAGCACTTCGGCCGCGTCGGTGCCGCCATGACACCCGCGATGGCCGTGCGGTAACAGGCTAGCTTTGTGAAGTGTATTTATTGTGTGCATGCCGTTCTGTGCTTTAAAAAAATGTTGAAGATAAGCGTATCCAGGTCATAACACGCCACGCTGACTCAATTTCTCACTTACACCCTATAATGAGAATACGAGAGGTATAATATCCAAAGAGTTTACATAATATACTTACTACGTATAGAGTCAGAACAAACGCTTTACACCGAAAGCACGGGTCTGTCTTTCCTTATCGCTTTTGTGGAAGTGTCATACTTTTGTCGCGGCACATCACTTTGTTTCCATACGCCTCATCTGCTACGATTGACATAAAGGAACCGTGCGGAAAAACCTGATCTAGTTACTTATACTTGTATGTGAATGAAATCCTACACTTGTACACCGCGTGTGGAGACCGAACTGCATACCCTACACGATGCGCAGGGCAACTAGAGCCAGTTCCTCGGCGATTATCGAAGTCCGACAAGCTCACTCACGTCATGGGACCAACCGTGTACAATAGGCTACCTCTTGACGTTGTTGGTGCTCCAAGCCAGGCCTGCTTCAAATCTCGCCTGAGGCGCTGGCTTGTCGATCAGACTTTTTATAGCCTCAAGGAGTTCCTTGAATCCAAGCAATAACTCTGTTGAAACAAGATTTTTCTTGTTTAGTATTAATGTGTTCTCTGGTCAGACAATGTAATCTGACATTATTATTCTTTATTATTTATTTTTTATACATTTGACATGTAAATAATATTTACGAAATAAAGATTATGATTATTATTCTTTGTCAAAGAGTATATCTATCTATCTATTACGTAAATTAACGTAAGCTTTTTTTACTTTAGCAAGTCCAGAGACTTCTTTTGGTTCATTTTTACACATACCTTGAATTAGAAGAAGAAGAGAAAGAATTAGCGTAAGCTCTTATGTTTGCCAATTAATTTTCCAGGTACGGCGTGCTCTGCCTCCCCTAACCGTATCGTAGGGGGTGAGCCCACCACCATCGACAGATACCCGTCCGCCGTGCAAGTGGATTTCCTAGGGACCTGGAGTGGTACCTGGGGCCAGTCGTGCGCTGCTAACATCTTGAATACCCGCTACGTCCTCTCCGCTGCTCACTGCTTCGAAGGATTGTATGTCAATAACGATAAACATATCTTATAGTCCGAGATCCCAGAGCTGCCAGACGTCACCTATTTTCTGATGAATGAAATGTGGACGATTGAATAGAGTTAGTAGGCACTAAGAACACATGCTTACTCGCTAACTTGGTTAGACGGCCAATTTTGAGATATGGGGTAATGAAGGTACATACAAAACTTTACTTACTTCACGTATTTTCTAATAAGTGATATTCACGTATGTTGTAGACAACATCCTTAAAAACAAGGTCTCAATACTCCCAGACACTTTCCATCAGCCGTTTTGCTAACAACTCCAAAATAATAATTTAATTTCACTTAAATTCTCATGCTCCATTTGTAAATATGTTCGTTAGACAACTATTTTGTTGCATTTTCCAATAAGATATACCAATCTAAGGGGGCAATCATCCCCTAAACTCAACTATGTCCTATGGGCTGAGCGGGAGACTGAGTGAGACATTTATTAGGAAATATTGACTTAAAATTGAGTTTAGGGGATGATTGGCCCCTTAGATTGGTCTGTTTTATTGGAAAAATCATTAAAATAGTTGTCTGACGCACATATTTACAAATGGAGCATGAGAATTTAAGTGAAGTTAAATTATTATTTTGGAGTTGTTAAGCAAAACGGCTGATGAAAAGTGTCTGGGAGTATTGAGACCTTGTTTTTAAGGATGTTGTCTACAACATACGTGAAAATCACTTATTAGAAAATACGTGAAGTAAGTAAAGTTTTGTATGTACCTTCATTACCCCATTTCTCAAAATTGGCTGTCTAACCAAGTTAGCGAGTAAGCATGTGTTCTTAGTGCCTACTAACTCTATTCAATCGTCCACATTTCATTCATCAGAAAATAGGTGACGTCTGGCAGCTCTGGGATCTTGCTCTATTACATAACATAAATTAGTCCACTGAAATGTTAAGGACCTAATATTGCATTTTTATAGGACGCAATTTTTCCATTCAAAATCTTTTTTATGTTAGAATTTTCGAGGAAAAGTAATATAAACATACTCGTAGAAAATTGTATTTGCTACAAATCATAGTTTATAGTGTAGGGTTGGTAGTTTGAAAGATATATCGAAAAAAGCGTTTTCTAAGATGGCGGCCGGAGGAAAAGGGAGGCAACCCCACAAACTTGAAGTTAAGCGTCTGTCGACCCCCCAAACATGTTTCAAAAATAAAATTGCGTCCTCCAAAAATGTAAAGCTCATGTACTAACTTTTCAGTGGACTAAACATCCAACCCATGAACTGATTTTGAAAACATTACGGGAGTCATAAATAACGGGGGCTCATGATCGGCAGTCGCCGTTTTCCCGACTAGACCAGCCGTAACTTCAAACACCTTAGGTGTTCTGTTAGGTGACTGCCGATCCTGAGCCCCCGGGTTCAAATCCTACGCGCACCTCTGTCTTTACTGTCATACGTAACGCTGTTAACTTAAAACGGTGAAGTAAAACATAGTAAGGAAACCGACATGTAACTAGAATCTTTCGAGGTCACGTGTAATGCACCAAGGCACACTAGACTAGCGTGGTGGATTATGGCCTTGACTCTTTCCTTGCGAAAGAAGACCTTCAGTCTCAGCTGTGTGAATATTTAGTTCTAGTAAATCGAGAGTGAATCTGTTTCTTCTAGTTAAACACGCTCCATCGTATACCGCATCATCGCTTAGAATCAGGCAAGATGGCGGTCAAGTGTAAACATATAAACGTTAAAAAAAAGAGTAGTCGTAGGATTGTTTTGGGGAAGTAGTACCTTTGCCAGTTATTCTACTGCCGAGCGGTAAAGTACAAATATGAATCATTTCTATATTCCGGTTGGATGTAGTGTTCCATTCCGGCTTTCATTTCATTTCATTCATACAAATACCATTAATCCAAATAAAAACTATCTTATCTCTGAAGTTAAATGAACATAAATGCTAACTTTCGTGAATATTTATTGATTTGATAAGGAGTTCACTGTGAACTAAGTGATATCTGTGCCTCCTGTGATGAGTGATTAAAGTCGAGTTGTAAATTTTTTGACATTTTTACATTGTAATAATCAGAATAAAGTGGCCAAGTGCGAGTTGGACTCGCCCATGAAGGGTTCCGTTGCAGCAAGTAACATAATATACATAGTACACATAGTTCTTGTAGTTCGTTGTAACTTTGATCGAAGTTTCAATAATAGTGTATTTATGACGTACTAAAAAAAACTACTCATCAGATCGAGTTCAAACCAATTTTCGTTGGTAGTTTACATGGTAATGTACATCATATATTTTTCTTAGATTTTTCATTCTCTTACTTTAGAAGTTAGAGGGGGGGGGGGGGACACACATTTTACCACTTTGGAAGTGTCTCTCGCGCAAATTATTCAGTGTAGACGAAAATGATTTTATTAACCTCAACATCATTTTTGAAGACCTATCGATAGACACCCCACATGTGTAGGTTTGATGAAAAAAAAAATTTTGAGTTTCAGTTCTCAGTATGGGGGGCAACCCTAATTTTTATTTTTTTTTATTTTGCTGTTGAAATCTTAATGCGGTTCACAGAATACATCTACTTACCAAGTTTCAACAGTGTAGTTTTCATAGTTTCGGCAAAAAGTGGCTGTGACATACGGACGGACAGACAGACAGACATGACGAATCTATAAGGGTTCCGTTTTTACGTTTTACGGAACCCTAAAAACAGTACGATTTTTTTGTATCTCAAATTCTTGTATCTGCTGTAGTTTCGGAGATAATTTGGTGCAAAACGATACAAGTGTCAGGATTTTAGCAAAAAAATGGTGAATGTAGAGTATCATGACTGTATTTTTAAATATTACTAGCTGACCCGGTGAACTTCGTACCACCATACTTTTTTCGTCAACATTTTCAAAATTTTGCTTCACTGTGCTGTAGTGGACAGGCATGTTGGTCATTAGGCACATATTCTGCTCCTTTGGTCAGTCTATACTCTATACTATAAAGAAGTCTCTATAGCCTACAGAGACGTCATCTATGCGAGAATTATGAATTTTGCTAATTACAAATTATTAAGACCTTTAGGGCTCCCACAAAAAAATGTGATGCGATGCGATGCGACGCCGCATCGGAGCAATTCGCCATCGGAAGTTCCTCCGATGCGGCGTCGCATCGCATCGCAGTTTTGTGTGGGAGCCCTTAATCGACGTAAAGACTACCCTATCTGTCAAGTTATACGAAATTACACAGAAAATGCCAACATTCGTGTATGTCGATTGACTTGGTGATAGGTGATTGGTGAAAATTTCCCTGGGAACAAACATCATGACTCTGGATTTTTAAATATAAGGATTTAAAAACATTTCATTTAACTTTATTTTGTATTTGTATCTGTTTCAAGGTTTTATACCCCATCGAGTCGTCGCATCCGGGCTGGCTCCACCGACCGCAACACCGGTGGTCAGATCACCTACGTCACTCGTGAATACAACCACCCGTCGTATGGTTCGTCCAGCTATGATGGAGACATTTCCGTGATCCTTCTGTCCTCCGCTATCACCTACAACCCAGTGATCCAGCCGGCGACCATCATCGCTCATGGCAGCCAGATTCCTTATGGTTCTCCCGTTGTGCACGCTGGATGGGGCGCAGTTGCGGTTAGTCTCATCAAATATTATCATTATTATCATTATAAAGCAACCCAATTTACATTCCCATGTTTCTTTTTAAATAAAGAGCGACGAGACGAACAAGACATGTGCCTGATGGTAAGCAACATGCCTGCTACATAACAGCACAGTGACACGTAGCTATTGGAACATGAAGAGTCCAAAACATTACCTAGCACTGCACTGCGCTCGTCACCCAGAGATCTTGAAGATGTTATATGTCTAAGTCCCGTAATTTCTCTGGAAACAATGCCCTTCGTTTGCACATTACTGCTTGGCGATAGAATAACTGGCAAAGGTGTGGTACTTCCCCAGTCGGACTCTGCCAAGAGTCCTACCACTACAAAGCCATTATCTACTTTACTACTACTACTATTATCATTATAGCGCAACCCAATTTATGTTCCCATGTTTTTGAATTTAACTATACTTTAACCATCTCGCCTGATATTAAGCGACGATGCGGTCCACGATGGAGCATGCTTACTTAAAAGAAACCGATTCACCCTCGATTTGAAGACACCAAGATTGTGATTATCGAGGAAAATCCACTCAGGAAACGCAATCCACAGCCTAGATTTTCTGCACAGCACAAAATAGAGTTATATAAGATTTGGGGGGGGGGGGGGGTCACGAGTAGAAATAGATTAAATCGAGTAAAAAAGACTACTAGTAGCGCCCCATTTTAATGTAACGTATACGATTTGGGGGGGAGGGGTCACGTCCCCTGATCCCCACCTGGGTCCCCAGGTCCCACGTGACCCCTTCGGACCGCGCATGGTTGCTACGCCACTTATCAAAAATTGGTCTTACCAACTCGGATTTAGAACATGGTTAGCTTAGGTTGTAATGACGCAACCTGAAAAGATAGACACATACTGTCACGGACTTTGGCGCACGTCAGCGCGCGTAACGAAAGCCCTCTAGCGTAACGAAATTACTATATTATTACATTATTCATTCGTGCTCCGCTCCTAATGACAGCAGCGTAATGTTATATAGCCTTCCTCGATAAAATGGACTATCCAACAGAAAAAAAACCTTCAATTACCAGTAGTTCCCGAGATCTTAGGGTTCAAACAAACAAATCTTCAGCTTTATAATATTAGAACAGACAAGAACTGAAAGCGACATTAACTGTGCTTTGTACGAATATGACGTTAGGCAATATAGACTACAGGCCCGTGAACAAAATTTACGGGTAAAATGAACCACCAGGAGACCTATGTAGGATGATAGAAGGGTGTAAAGTATTAAGATTCAGCACTATGCCGTCACTTGTAAGCTGTCCAACTGAGTGTGATTGAAGAGGGGGGGCGGGGGGGTTGCAACCCTCTACCATTTCTCCTTGTCGCATGATTTTTGTACGGCATTGCGAAATAATGGATTAGAATAGGTATTGAAACTGTATGGAACCAATGCCGTACTTAATCAAATGACCAAATTTGCTCTGTAAATTACTCGTACTCTGTAAATTTTTCCGGCAAACTAATAATTAAAAAGTTAAAATTTATAATTTTTATAGCTTCAATATCTCTTTTAATCTATTATTCCGCTACGCCGTACAAAAATAATGCGACAAGGAGAAATGATCGAGGATTGCAAGCCCCCCTCTTCAATTGCACTCAGTTGGACAGCTTACAAGTGACGGCATAGTGCTGATTCTTATTACTTTATACCCTTCTATCGTCCTACATAGGTCTCCTGGTGGTTCATTTGACCCGTAAATTTTGTTCACGGGCCTGTAGTCTAATAGAGGTCACCTGAAGCCAACTGGTATAGGTTTTCTTATAAAAAAAGGATGCTTTGTGTAATTATGGAATAGACTTAGTTAAATTGTCTTGTTAAGCTTTTACCAACAAGATGTTTTTCCAACAGCAAGGAGGAGCTGCGTCACCGGTACTCCGTGACGTCACCATCTACACAGTCGACACCCAACTGTGCCGTGAGAGATACCTGTCCGCTCCTTGGCCCGGCAATGTTACCGACAACATGATCTGCGCTGGTATCCTGGACGTCGGCGGCAAAGACGCCTGCCAAGGAGACTCTGGAGGCCCTCTCTATTACCAAGACATCCTCGTCGGCATCGTGTCTTGGGGTCAGGGATGTGCCCAGGCTGTCTACCCCGGAGTCAGCACTAAAGTCTCCTCCTACACTAACTGGATCGTTTCTACTGCTACGTAAATTTGTTTAAATGGACGAATATTACGAGAATAGTTCTGGATTTGTGTTTTAAGCAAAATGACTGTGTATATGAATGAAAGGTAATTTTAAGTACAATAAAAATTGTTTCTTTTTCTCATTCCTTGCGTCTGATAAGCAGTTGTCTAAGAAAATAAAATCAGAGTACAAATGGGTGCTTGAAATACCCATTTGCGTTCACTATCACTCTGGAGAATGAGCTCCGTCTATACGCGGAATGAAATCAAATCGAGAGTGAAACGGTTCCTTTGCGGACATTTCACACATAAATAACACTATGAAGTCCCAAACCAAGCAAAGTATATACCGTGAGAACCAGATGACTGATATAATGGTTATATAGTTGTGAATACATACTTATTACATCTGTATATAAACATCCAAACACAAAACCAATATTTATAGTTATCACAAAAATATTTGCCCTGAATGGGAATTGAACTCGCAACCTACGGCTTCTCAGGTAGACTTACTCACTAGGCCAACCGTACCTGCATAACATAATCGACAAAAAAGCTTACAAAAAGTTCAACGTAACTTTCAAAACAGCGCAACATTCTTTGGAAGTTTGGAAACTGGATTTAATTACAGTCAAATCCGTAAAAAATATTACGCGAGTGACGTCAATGGAACTAACTAACTCAAAGATACTAAATTGAACTTTAAACTGAAGCCAGGTTATATAACACGAGTTAATCTTTTTATCATGGCATCTACGTCGTTATTCGATATTTAGATAGCTAAATTTGAACAGTAACTGAGCCAGAATTTATAACTCAAGATATTTATCAATGATTTAGTGTAGTGGATTAATTTCTACCCGATTACGATTACTTTAATTTTCGGTATCTTTATAATTGAAATACAGTCGAAATGTTTCATACGATAAAAAATATAATAATAATAATAATAATAAGAACTTCATACGTTTGATAGCATGGATACCACAGAAACATACAAATATCTAGGCATACAACAATCGAGTAATATTAATCATATTAAAATAAAAAAAGATCTTGCTGCGGAGTACTCGAAAAGATTAAATTCTATCTGCAAAAAGCAACTTTATTCTAAAAACTTATTCAAAGCCATAAATACCTTTGCAATTCCCATATTAACATATTCATTTGGAATTGTTAAATGGACACGTACTGACATTAACCGACTAGAAATCCTAACGAGAACCACACTGACCAAATATAACTATCTGCACCCCAAATCTGCAATAGAACGTATTTCTGTTAAAAGACACGAAGGTGGTAGGGGGTTGATTGATCTAACAGTACTCTGGGAAGGACAAGTGCGCAGTTTAAGAGATTTTTTCTACTCAAAAGCATCTAGTCATTTACATTCAGCGATCACAGAATTAGATTGTAACTACACC
This sequence comes from Ectropis crepuscularia, assembly GCA_963693475.1. Lineage (NCBI taxonomy): Eukaryota > Metazoa > Arthropoda > Insecta > Lepidoptera > Geometridae > Ectropis > Ectropis crepuscularia. Next base: position 9,305,066 of record OY856350.1, read on the forward strand.
CATTAAACCTTTCTAATATTAACATCCAATACAAAACACCGCAAATTTATAAAAAAGAAAAAATAGACCGATGGCGTTCGAAAGAATTGCATGGCAGACATCTACATGACTTGGAACAACCTCATGTAGATGCTGAAGCATCAAACAAATGGCTGAAGCTAGGTTGTATGTTCCCAGAAACTGAAGGTTTCATGATCGCGATTCAGGATCAGGTTATTAACACCAAAAATTACAAAAAGTTTATTATCAAGGATCGTACTGTCCAAAACGACAAATGTAGAAAATGTCACCGCGTATCCGAAACAATACAACACATTACTGGTGCCTGTCCATCTCTGGCACAAACAGATTACACTCATAGACATAACCAAGTAGCCCATATAGTACACCAGAAATTAGCCATTAAACACCAACTCATCCTATCAAACATAGTTCCATACTACCAATATAACCCAAAACCAGTGTTGGAAAACCAGAGACACAAAATATACTTCGATAGAGCAATTTTAACAGACCGAACAATACACTATAATAGACCAGATATAACTGTAATAGACAAAATAAACAAAACCACTTACTTAATTGATATAGCTGTACCCAATACACATAATTTACAAAAAACTATCACGGAAAAAATTCACAAATACACTGAGCTGAAGGAAGAAATCATTAGATTATGGAACATGAAAATAGTTTATATTGTGCCTCTGGTAATCTCCAGTACTGGAATCATCCCTAAACACTTAAAGCACTACCTGCAACAGATTGGTTTACAAAACAACATATACATGACTATGCAAAAAGCAGCTATTTTAAATACATGCCGAATCGTTTGAAAGTTCTTGCAGGACGATTTGAACACTGAAGAAAGTTCTCATGAATTCCACTTGGCCTAGGCCCGTGGCTTTCATTGTAATACCGACACTCTTTTAGTGCCGTGAAAAAGAAATTTCTAAATAATAATAATAATATTTCTTTATTTCACACATCAGTCCATAGTGCACATGTACATCAAAATAAAATTTTACACAGAATATTTAAAAAACAAGAAACAAGAAAAAATTTATAAACAAAACATAAAACTGAACTAATGAGCCTAATGAGCCCAATTTATAAACTAAACATAAAACTTAACTTATGAGCCCAATTGTTACACTCACTAAGTGTATTTGGATTGGACAATCGGGTTTGAAAGATATAGTGTTAAGGATGCTGTTTTGGCTGCCACGTATTCTGCTAAGTAGGGAATGCGCTTTTTTCCTCATGATGGCATGAAAACCATCCGTGCGCGCTTCAGTGAACATTCCTGAAGCACTACAGAAGCGTGGCAGCCCCAACAACATCCTAAATCCATTATTGTATTGGACTCGAAGAGCATTGTAAGCTTTTTTGGTAAATGAAGTCCACAGGCTGCTCGAGTAGAACGATTGACAAAATGCTTTGAAAAGAGCAATTTTAACATCGTCCGCACATCGAGCAAACTTACGGACAATCATATTACACCTCACTGACAATGCTCTGCGCTCCCTTTCTATGTCCTTATCATCCTTCAGATCATTTGTCACTATGTGACCAAGATATTTAAAACTACTTACTAATTTCAAAGGGCTCCCGTTTAAAAGAACGGGAGGAACGACATCAGGAGAATTGGTCTTAGCTTTAAACATCATTACCTCACTTTTCTTGCTATTATATCGCAGGCCGTGTTCTTCTGCGTATCTCTCGCAGCATTTCAGTAATTTGCGAATACCACTGATCGATGGGCTCAGCAACACCATATCATCTGCGTAGCTAATATTATTTACGCTAATATCATCTTTGTGGCATCTGACATGGCTGTTGCTGAGCTCAACGAGCAGCTGATTGATATACAAATTAAAAAGTTTTGGCGAGGTGAAACCGCCCTGCCTAACCCCACATTCTAAAATATACTCTTCAGACATGTCATTAGCCCATTTTACTACATTAAGTTGTTTGCTATACCATATTTTATAAATATTTATTAGTTCTATTGGCAACTTTATACTATGAAGCTTGTCCCATAGTTTTTCGTAGACCACTAGATCGAAAGCTTTGGACAAGTCTAAAAAGCAGGCATATACTGGAGTTTTTCTTTCTGTGTAGTATTTGACAGTATGCTTGAGAGCCATGATAGCTGTTTCAGTGGACAATCCAGCTTTGAAGCCGAACTGAGCGTCATGTAAAATTAAATGGCTTGTGAGGTGTTTTTCAAGCACACTGTCAAGCACTTTTGCTACGATTGTGGCTAGTGAGATCGGTCTGTAGTTTGATACATCTGAAATGTCCCCGGTCTTATTTTTTAGTATGGGTACCACTATTGTTTTCATTAGCTGTTCAGGCAAATGACTATGACTTAGACAGAGTGAGAAAAACATAGACAAAATCCTAGATAAATGTGGCCCAGCCCACTCCAAGTGTTCGACACTGAGTCCATCGTGACCCGGGGATTTTCCTTTCTTCATGTTTTGAATAATTTGTCTTATTTGGTTGCTGGTGAACTCAATGGTGAGGGTCTTATCACTGGACTCTGCATTAGGCAGTTCAGGTGTCACAGATGTACTCAGTGCCGATTGAACTCTAAACTGTTTCATAAATAAATTTGCAATTTGTTTAGTGTTATTAATACCTTCTATGCTAACTGGAAGACAAGGCTTTGTATTGAGCTTGTTTGTGGATTTCCAGAATTGTTTAAAATCTTTGTTTTTATGGTGCGTCGCCAGTATGTCCATCCTAATTTGTTCTTGTTGATTTTGGCACCATTTTAATTTAACTTTGAAAGCTTTTCTACTTGATGACATTTCGTCATAGAACGGACCGTTTTTTGGCTTACCAGCCTCTAACCAAGTACAATACATAATCCTTGCCTTCCTGTGAAGAAAAGAGACTTGTTTATTCCAGCCTAACACTTGAGATTTTCTTTTTACATTTAGTTGAGTGGATGACGAAATTGCCGCCTCACTAAGGATGGATATAATATCGTGGTACATTTCATCTAATACTAAGTTATGCTTAACATTACTACAAAAAGTGTTACTACACTCTCTAAAACATCTGGAAAGTTGATATCTCGCAGCTTTTCATGACAAAGTGAGTAATATTTGTCTCTTTGCTCCCTTGTTCGTTCCCCCCAATTTATTTTACTTCTATTAATTTGTTTGGTAAGTAATTTTGGTTTAATACCACTTATTTCACACTGTACCATCAGTGGAAATTGGTCTGACCAAAATGAACCGTGTTTTACATCTATTGCTTTTACGAGTTGAAATGCTGCTTTTGTAACCAAACAATGATCCAGCCAGCGCTGTGTACCAACAATGTCACTTAAATACGTGTGTGTGTTAGAACTATACCCCATATGAATAAAGTCTGCACATAACCATTCCTGTTCAGAGCAAAATTCTAACATCTCTTTACAAAATAAAACGTCTGGGTGTGCGTTGAAATCTCCTAACATAAAAGCACACTCAGTATCACTACTCTCTATTATGGCACTTATAATTCCTAAACAGTCTGTGAATTCAGGCAAGTTCTGGTCCGCGTTAGTAGGCATATAAACACTGAACACTAGAATATTTTTATCATTTATAGTAATTTTAATTGCACCCACCCTCGGATTATTGCACTCGACTATAGATACACAGGGAAATGTGGATTTTTTCCAAAGAAGGGCTACTCCACCATATGGCCTTCCATGTAAAACACCTTTCGAGGTATCGACAGCAGATTTTCCTGTACAGCTAAAATTATCATCAACACCATTGAGCCATGACAAGTCATGCGGTAGAAGCCATGTTTCTTGTAAAGCAATTACGTCGGCAAGTTTACAGATCTCTCGGACCCCATCAATTGATCGTTTGAGTGATCTGCAATTAAAGCTACGTACATAATGAGCACTAGATATATATATATAATAGATAGAGATGATACACTACGTGTATAATGAGCTGCGGAACGAGCATACGTCCATCGCACGCGCGCTTACAGCGACGCGCCGGAGACAACTGGCGAACTAAGCGGTCGTCGCTGCGCGCGCCAAAATATATATTTATAGTGTGCGAATGAAACGGAGACATGCGGCATCCCTGTCACAATTTTGAATTAATACTGCGTACATGCCATGTCAAATGTTAATATTAATTTTGTATATATTTAGGACGATTTACTCAATAAAATGTTCAGTACTTTACTTGAATATTATTTGTCTCCTCTCCCTGAAATAAGAAAACAGAAGCAGCCCCACAAATGGTGACCCCGAAAGAAGTTTTGAGAACCGGAACACCAGTTTACGTTCGTCCTCGACCGCTAGCGCCTGACATGTATATCGCAGCAAAGAAGGAATTCGAGCGCCTGATGGAAATGGGAATCTGCAGTCCAGCACACGGAGCCTGGGCAAATCCTCTTCATATAGTAAAAAAGAAGAGTGGACAACTTCGTATATGTGGAGATTATCGCAGACTGAACGCGATGACAACACCAGATCGATACCCGATACCAAGAGTTCAAGATTTTACACTGAGACTAAACGGCACGAAGATATACTCGAAAATTGATATCAAAAAGGCTTACTACTGGATTCCTATGGCGAGCGAACAAGACGCAGACAAAATTGCCGTAACAACGCCGTTTGGATTATTTAAATTCAATTCTATGACTTGCACGAAGTATTGAAACGCCTGACGGAATACGGACTCACGATTAACGTCGATAAATGCGAGTTCGGGAAAGAAAATCTCAACTTTCTCGGCTATCAAGTGTCAGCAGACGGTATAAGACCACCAGAAGAGAAGACAGAAGCCATCTCATCATTCCCCAAACCGAGAACAATAGAAGAATTGAGAAGATTTCTAGGAAGGCTCAATTTCTACCGAGATGCGTTACCTAAGCAAGCTGAAAAACAGTTAGAACTCAACAAACTGTTACATAACGTAAAGAAACGAGACAAGACTCCAATCCAGTGGACACCGCAAGCAGAAGAGGCTTTCGAACAATGTCGTGACAGCATTAAACACGCGGCGATATTGGCAAACCCTATTCCTGGAGCCAAGTTACACTTAATGACCGATGCATCCGGCACTTGTATGGGTGCAGTTCTACAACAGTTTCAAGACTCAGCCTGGCGTCCATTAGCATTCTTCTCAAAGACACTTAGCGAAGCACAGAAGAAGTACAGCGTGTACGACCGCGAGCTACTAGCGATTTACACTGCTGTCAAACACTTCAGAAGATACATCTAAGGTTCAGAAGTGGTTATTCATACTGATCACCGACCACTTACGTACGCCTTATCAAAACCACCGAGCAACAATGATACGCCGAGGCGCGAAAGACAACTACAATTCATTAGTCAGTTTTGTACGGATATTCGATTTGTTAGCGGTGAGAAGAACCCAGTTGCCGATACGCTATCTAGACTTGAAGAAATCACGTGCACTTCAACGCTAGACTACCATCAACTCGCAGAAAAGCAAGAAAGTGACGAAGAACTCAGAAAACTTCGAACAAAAAGCAATTTGAAGTTTGCGCAGATAACGTTACCAGACATCGTCAAACCTATATATTGTGAGATGTCTATGACTGACCCAAGACCATACCTACCCAGTACATTTCGAGAAGCAGCTTTCAAAGCAATCCACGAACTGAGTCACCCTGGTATACGGAACACAAGGAAGCAAATGACCAAGCGATATTTCTGGCCGAGTATGAACGCAGACATATCCCGATGGACAAGATTATGTATTAATTGTCAAAAAAACAAGATACAACGTCACACTGTCGCACCACTAGGACAGTTTCAAGAAGCTGGAAGATTCGACCACGTCCACATTGACATCGTCGGACCGCTGCCACCGTCAGAGAATTGTACGCACATCGTCACCATGATGGACCGCCGCACTAAATGGGTTGAGGCGATACCAGTATCCAGCATTACAGCCTCTACGACCGCCAGGGCTGTATATGATCACTGGATCTGTAGATTTGGTTGTCCGTTGAGAATAACTACAGACCAAGGACGACAATTCGAATCTGCATTGTTCCACGCGCTGATGAAGAAACTAGGCGTTACGCGAATAAGAACGACCGCATATCATCCTCAAGCGAACGGTCAGATAGAACGTTGGCACCGTAGTCTAAAAGCAGCACTAATGGCGAGAGCATCAAGTACCGATTGGACGAGAGAATTACCCACAGTTTTACTTGGACTACGCGCATCACTACATAGGTCAACAAACACAAGCTCAGCCTTAAACACCTACGGAACGACACTACGTTTACCAGCTGATTTTTTTGTTCCATCGAAGACGGACCCGAGTGAACCAGCGGAATTAATAAGAAAAATATCAGAAACGATGACGTCACTCGCACCAGATAAGACACAGAAGTCACGATCGCACACTCCATTTGTACACAAAGACCTGTCCACTTGTACACACGTCTTTGTCCGAGTCGATTTTGTCAAGAAGCCACTTACACCACCTTACGAAGGGCCATTCGAAGTACTAGAGAGACACGACAAGTACTTCAAGATAAAGTTGTTACATCGCATAGCAGTAATATCAATAGACCGATTGAAGCCAGCTTACTTATGCAATGACGAATGCAATATTCAAAACGCTACGTCTACAGCTACAAAGAATACAAGCGCTACGGGAAATATTAAGAAATCTAATACAGATGATACAGATGAGAACTCGACAACAGGCCAGCCAGATCAACCCAGATCAAATGTCACACGGAGTGGGCGAAAAGTTCGTCGCACCGTACGATTTTTTTGAGAAGGGGTGATGTAGTGACTAACGCACTACGTGTATAATGAGCTGCGGAACGAGCATACGTCCATCGCACGCGCGCTTACAGCGACGCGCCGGAGACAACTGGCGAACTAAGCGGTCGTCGCTGCGCGCGCCAAAATATATATTTATAGTGTGCGAATGAAACGGAGACATGCGGCATCCCTGTCACAATTTTGAATTAATACTGCGTACATGCCATGTCAAATGTTAATATTAATTTTGTATACATTTAGGACGATTTACTCAATAAAATGTTCAGTACTTTACTTGAATATTATTTGTCTCCTCTCCCTGAAATAAGAAAACAGAAGCAGCCCCACAGAATTATAATTTCTTTCCTGTTTCATGTTTATTTTTGCGAGTGTAACTCTCTCCATAGTTTTTCCAAAGACGTAGTTAATAATGTCTTCGTCCGTGACGTCTTTATGCACATTCGTAATAAATAACGGGATTTTTAAATCAGCCGCTTTAAATTTACTTTCCGGTTGAATTTCAGCTTTACCAACATGGCCAATAAATTTATTCCGAAGACGTTTCCTTTGCACCAATACCCAATTTTTGTCATTCTCGTCACTTTTCCATTCTCCGTCTTGTACAACTTGCGCCATCGACTGCTTTTCCTGGTTTATCACTGCTGTATTTTTTGATGAAATGCACTTTTTTATTAAAATATTATCGATTCCAGTTGAAGGTGAATCGAATGTTTAAGTTTTCCTTTTGCTCGATGGTATAGAATCAAATAACAGCGTCTTCGCTGTATCGATGTCTTTTTCGGTGTAAGCAGTCGCACAAATACGGATCATGCTTTCATTATCCATCACATCTAACTTATTTTGAATGAAAGCTAACACTTCATAAATCACTATGTTACAATTAGAACATTTTAAAATGTCTGAATTTGGCGGTGGCGCCATTTTTCAAATACTCGTAATTCGCGCTTAACGCGTCAGGTCCGCTCAGAACGGTATCCCGGACGGAACTCTATATAGGGTCTTGTGTTGACAAGTAAAATTTATTAATTATTGCATAATAAATATAAATATTTCTCAAATTTATACAATGTGACGCAAATTACTTACATGTCTTGGGTCATTAGAATCGCGTTTTAGGTTTCGTTCTGAACAATAGGGGGGAATCTGCGTCAAAAATAAACCATGCTAGTCATAGCCATGTTAGTCCGTCAGCTAGATCAGCGATATCAAAAAACACGTAATTTTTTTTGGGCATATTATTATGAGGGCAACTCTGGAATCACAAAAAAAACAATCTACGCCCTTCTTAGTCGAGTAGGTTTAAAACTAATGAGTAATGATAACAGTAACAAAAAACTGTGTTTTCACCGCAACAAAAATAATAAAACGGGTGTGTCATCTCCTGGGCGATGATATAGTAGACCAGAGAGTTTGAGGAGGAGGTTGAGACGGTGACTCGTCGCTGGTTTCCGACGTGTTACTGGACCCAATTGTGGGGTCCTTTCTTCCACGAAGCTGGGCCACAATCTGGTCTATCAGCAATTTTTCAGAAATAAGAATTATGTGTATGCAAGCTTTTATGCTCACCAACAAGGGCTCCGTGTCGCAGCGGCATTAATTAAGTGGAGAGTCGTTATCTTCCATATAAAAATGGTCGAGAAGAACTATGTGATGGCTGTAGTGCGTATCAAACTGGAGATCGGGTGCTGTTTTCGGAAGCTGGTTCTCTTGTGGTACACAAAACAATGCGATAGCTTAGTTCGTAAATATTCCTACCCAAAGAGTTTACATATGTATACTACGCATAGGGTTAAAACAAACGCTTTACACCGAAAGCACGGGTCTGACCGCTCTTGTCTTGTCGTTCTTGTGGAAGTGTCATACTTTTGTCGCGCCGCATTACTATGTCGCCATAGCTAACATACACCTCATTTGCTTACGATTGGTACAAAGGAACCGTGCGGAAAAACTTGATCTATTTACTTATTCTTTATCTAATTTACTACCTGACCAATTTAATGTAAAAAATTGGGCAGTATGAAAGCATAACATAAAAAAGTATGAGCCCAAAGTCTGTGGTGATAATTATAGGTGTATTTATACATGTGTACACCAATGCTACCGGCAAAACCTATTTTGTTGGATAAACTAATTCTTCCTAGGTTAAATCAGTTCATCTTTTAGGCGATAGGATAAACCGGCATAGACTAGGCTAAACTGGTTCATCCTATGGTCAATTGGAGAAACTAATTTATCTTAGGCTGAATTAGTTGATCGTAATATAAATGAGCCCCATATGTAAATTAGGAATGATGAATTCATTAACCTAATCTAACCTAACCAAATCCGTTTATCCTGAAGTGTAGTTGTTTATATTGGTTTCAACTAGTTCAGCTCAGGTTAAACTAGTTTTACCTATAAGTCATAGGACGGACCAGTTTAGCTTGGTATGTACGGGTTTATCCTATCACCTAAAGATGAACCGATTGGGCTAGGAAAAACTATGTAGTTTAAAATAAACGGGTTTCGCTTACTTACATAATAGACCAAAGATTGCGGCTGAAATTGAAGTCCGACAGAAGTGGTTTTGTAGTGGTAGGACTCTTAGCTGACCACTTGAGAAAGTACCACACCTTTGCAAGCTATTCTACCGCCAAGCGGTAATGTGCAAATATCACTGTGTTCCGGTTTAAAGGGTAATGTTTCCAGATAAATTACAGGGCTTAGAGATATAATACCTTAGATCTCTGGGTGATGAGCGCAGCACATTGCTGGGTAATGATTTGAACTCTTCGTGTTCCAATAGCTGCCTGTAACTGTACTGTTATGTGGCAGGCATGTTGCTTACCATCAGGCACATGTCCTGCTCGTCTTATCACTCTTTAATATAAAAAAAATTGGCAGTCATAGGAACTGCCGATAGAAGTGAAAACTTGTGACTCAAATGTTTTCACTTTTAATTGAATTATTGAATTATTTAATATATATATCACCTTGTCAGAAGACAAATTATATGTTAAACCATCATAGGTCTATGTACATTCGCATAATTTCAACACCGCCAGCTAAATCGATGTTTGCGCCATCTAGTTTTATATCAACGTAATTATACAGAATATTGCAACTCTTTACTGTTTCTGTTGCCCTGGTACTGGTACCTAGGGGCAAACGCAACTCTTTTATATTTCTGTTGTCCTGGTATCTGGAGACAAACGCTGGGCTGTTGGAGGTGGGTAATCGAAACTCTTTACTGTTTCTGTTACCCTGGTACCTACTTGGCCGTTTTTACCGAGTTTACCCGAAAATGTCATATCCGATCCGATCCATTATCATATCGTCACGCTTGACGATTGATGAATCCATTTCACAGCCCACGAAAATTCTGTCTATAGCGCGCCTAAAGAAGTTTTCACTTAAAAAAAACCTAATAGTGATTAGACATGCACCAGACGGTAAACATCATGTCTGCTCATTACAGCACAGTGTCTGGTAGTTCAAAGTAGTTCTCTGTATTTGAACATGGAGAAGTGTCCAGTTTACTGACTAGAACTACGCTGCTTTGATCACCCGAAGACAGGTATTTCTTTGCCCTGTCATTTCTCTTGGAAAATTACCCTTTGAACCTTTGAACCAGAGCCAGCACTACACAATGTTTCTTCATTAATGTTAGCATGTTACTGGCATCACACACGTGGATGACAGTTATAGAATTGAGCGAATTGTATAAAATGGAAAGTAAAAACAATTCTACGATTCGATATTGATACGATTTTATTAATTTAAGAAACAATTTTACAGTAAAAAAATTGGCAATCAGGCCGCCGATAAAAGTAAAAACTTAGAATTTCAATATTAAATTACCTTTAATTTTTTTGCTGTGTAGGGTCGATTACATACTTTGAAAAAAAAAAAACGCACCCAAAGACCTAAAAAACTTGAACATAACAATAGAAAATAATGTTGCTCAATATGTCACAAACAAATACACAGATATACTGCTATTATGCATGTCGATGATGCGATTCTCGAACTCACGATTTCACCCGTTCCAAAAGCATCTAACACCGACATCCCTCTCCGTTGCTCCGTCGCCGCTCCGGCGCTACGCAAACCACCTATTGATTTTCCTCTATCAAAGAGTTCAATGTGACTGAAAAATATTTCACTTAAAAATACTGACTCAAACAGCTTAAATAGAATCTGATACGAGTATAATGTTTTGATACTTATATCAATGTTTTAATCACAACACCAAAGATAATCCGATGTTCTCCGTGTATTGAAAGTATGAGGAAAATAAACACAGATTAGTGATTTTAGTACAGTTTCTTGGTAATTACAATATGCCTGACTTGGTGGATGTCGCAGATTTTTTTGCATCTTGATTGCGCACAGTTTTTTCATAAGCACACGAGTACGTATCCTAATGTAATAATTTACTAGATGTCCGCCCCGGATTCGCCCCTAGTAGGTACATACATATATATAGTGTACAAATATAGCACTTAAAGATCCCGTACATATTCAACGGGGAAAGAACTTTTGAAATCGGTTTAGTAATTCCTGAGAATATCGCGTTCAAACAAAAACCGCTACGCCAGCTATCGAAAATTGGTCGTACCAACTAAGATTCAGAATAAATTTGGTTAGCGAAGGTTTATAACGTCGCAATCTTGATGTCATGTTAGCGGTCGGTACGAAAGCTCTCAAAGGGGAATATTTTTTCCCCGTTTTTGTTACATTCTTCATTCACGCTTCGCTCCTATTGATAGTAACGTAATGCTGTATAGCCCATAATAGCCTTTGTCGATTTTTCGAGTTTCCGTTGTTTTACCGGGATAAATTCTAACTGTATTCCAAATATCATCCCGATCCGTTCCTACTTTACGACGTGATTGAGCAACAAACATTCAAACATTGACATTTATAGTATTAGCGAATGTCAATGTATGGAAGTTTTTTGCTCAATCGCGTCGTAACGTATGAACAGATTGGGGTGAAATTTGAAACACAGATTAGATTGTGGAAGCATAGCATAGCAAGATATTTGCTAATAATTACAAAACATGGCCCATGTTTTGTAATTGTTTCAAATTTCATCCAAATATATATATATTTACGTAGTTGATTTTTAATGTATTATTAGCAAATATCTTTCCACTAATACAACCTTTCGCAATTATTTTAATTTTATTTGCTTTTTGTTGCGGGAAAATAACAGGAACAGGAGTTATATGGATAAAATCGCGGGACTTTACTAGTAAAATTGACATATTATGAATGTAACAGACATCTGTACGTACCTACCATTGTCGCAATTAGTGACAATGACAATAACTTTTTTATCATTTAATCAAACGGACGTCTTAATTATGATAATGGAAGATTTTAATGGTATCTGTAAAGGTGCTATCGGATAAAGTTTATAAATAATAATTAAAAAATGATAATAAAAAAAATATGATAACATCAGAAAACGTCCAGTATCAATGATATTCAGAAACACTTTGGAAATGCGTGGCATTGACGATAATCGGTAGAGTGATTCACAAAAATCTGGGATTTCCATCTGTTAAGGAAGAGATAACAAAACTATTCGAAACTTATTTTCAAAAATAGGTCTCTGATAAAGCGCCATATACAGATAGTGCAATCCACGAAGACGCGCTCCACTATTCCTCCTAACCGTTCATAGTATAGGTATGTGTGCAAGCTTCCGTCAATGTTTGAGTGTTATCGGTACACACTAATTACAATTCGTAGGTAATTAGTGTGTACCGATAACACTCAAACATTGACGGAAGCTTGCACACATATACTAAGTATAAACGGTTAGGAGGAATAGTGGGGCGGGTCTTCGTGGATTGCACTATCTGTAGCCTGGTGTAAGACGACGATCGTTGTCGACGTGCGATCCAAGATGTAATCCAAGATGAATCGTAAATCTAACCGTCGGACTACAAAACTTGACTAAAGCTAAAATTTGTTTCCGTACTTTTAACATCAAAACAAAATTAAGCAGACGCTAAGAATTATTTATTTTTACAGTTTTCCTTAGTGTAGGTACCTAGTTTTATGGGATATTGAGATTAGTTTTATCTAAATGGTGTTTCTATTGCCATTTGCCATTCTAATTGTTTTTGTATACGTACGTGAAAGAGATCTCAAAACTCTTCCCAGTTTGCGTTTTTCTTTGTTACTTAATTTTGCTATTGTGAAATTACATATATATTAGGAAGTAATAATACATAGGTATTGCAAAATGTTTTGACTCTCTAACTAATAATCTACTTGTAATTATCTCGCGATGACTATTTTGTTTCTAGTCGTAAGTTAACTTTTTATCGATAATCTTCTCTTTAATTAATTGATACAAATAAATGAAATTGGACTATCCGTTTGTAATTTTTTTTTTCTACACAGGTACAACAGACCTGATTTACATTGGACCTCACCAGTTGTACCTTGGACACATGAACATTAAATTAAGATAAATGCTAGCGGTTGATGTAGGTGGTTTATATTTTAATGTCTACAATATTTGGCTGATCATATCAACACTTGTAATCAACAATAAACATGACTATAGATAGCAATAATTAAATAAACTATTAACTTACTTAACAGTATATTGTCTCTATATATTTCATAAGAGAGTCACATCCATAAAAAAAATGAAAATGTAGTCAAAAACAACACCCAACTTATAATCAAAATACTTTGTATTTTTTTCAGAATTTCACTTATTAATTATATTTTGAGAAGATGTACTTTGGTCAGTGTCCAAGGTACATAGTCAGTTGCAGGGCCAAGGTACAACATTTCAACCACTTCATACGCAAATTTTGCTACCCAAATTACCCAAATTTGAGGCAAGCTAAAAACTGCTCACATAGCTCTCCTATGATTTTCCAACACGGAGGTGCAGACCTGGCTGGTGAGTGACGAGGCAAAATTAATCTCTCAATTTAGATCATCTGGCAGGTAGATATTCCATCTAGAATTATATCTTTTTTTGAGAATCCCAAGTTTAAGTTATAAATAACACCCAATTTAATTATTTCAAATTACCATTTCAAAGCCATTTTTGTATTTGCTGCAAACCTCTGTGTTGGGATATAACAGGAGAACTACGTGACAAGCCTCAAATACCTGCCCAATTTTTTTTTTAAATAAAGAATGACGAGACGAGCATGACATGTGCCTTATGGTAAGCAACATGCCTGCCACAGAGGTAAAACTATCTTTGCTGCCACATAACAGCACAGTGACACGCAGCTATTGGAACATGATGGTCCAAATCATTACCTAGCACTGCACTGCGCTCGTCACCCAGAGATCTAAGATGTTATATCTCTAAGCAAAAGCTCTAAGCTCTCGGAATAAGAGTGATGGGATAAGCAGGACATGTGCCTGATGGTTAGCAACACGTCTGCGCATAACTGTGCAGTATCACGCTGCTATTGAAACATAAAATGTTCAAATCATTACCTAGTACCTACTGCACTGCGCTCGTCACCCATAATGAGATAATTTATTTCTATGTCCTGTATTTTTAAATTAATTTTAATGAATAAATTTTCCGATTCATGAATTGATGCTTTGGGATAGTTATTGGCACCAATTAGTTTTTTATTTTTAGTTGACTTCAAAAAAGTAGGAGGTGCTCAATTCGGTTGTAAGTTTATTTTGTAAGTAGAGCTCCGCTAATTATGAATAAATTTTGATGATTGACGATATGTTTATGTTTGGTAGATAATACTTCAGAGGTGGTTCTTAACAAAAAATAATGTTGGTGTGGTGGAGGTTGATGTCTAACTTAAAGTTTGCGTCATTAGAACCTAAGGTAACAGAATTTGTTCAAAATTTGAATTGGTACGACCAATTTTTGATAGATGGCGTAGCAACGCGCGCACGGATCAGCTAGTATATTATATAGCTTCCAACTTTGAACGAGTGTCAATAATTTAATTTTAAATTGAAATCGATATTTGTTTTCTTGGAGAAAATTTAATTATTTTCATTCAGTCTGATTGTGCAGGGTAATCACCAAAATGGTGTTTTGTGAAAGGGACCAGGGACCTACGGCATTACGTTTAGGCATTACGGCAGACCTACGGCCTCAAATAGCTTCTATGGCTTTAGACTAGTGTAGAATACTTTTCTAATCCAATCTTACCTATTAACTGTACTTTCGTTCATATGTACAACAATGGTAAAATATATTTCAATAGATAATTTTATTGAAATAACACAGATTGATAAATTTTAGAAAATCTTTTGGGGTTCGCAAGCGAAAATTAAACACTGACAATTTTTAAATTTAAATGTTTAGAAAGCTGTAACTTACAGTTCAAAAGATCCATTGAGTAATTATCACTGGAACACAAATAGTGTCGTTCCTATGGCTATTACTACTAAAAATTTTTTGAAAATACGTTATTCCTACGCTTAACTAATACCACCAAAACTATACCATACGGTATACCAGCAAAATCTCTCTATAACCTGCTTAATGACCTTGGCTTGTCCAGAAGTGCAGTAAGTTCTATACTAGAACGAGTATCTAAAGCTGCACTAGTAGGATCATATCGGATTTGGCTGGGCAGGAAGAGAAATACGAGTAGTGAAGGTGAGTGTTGACGTACGTCACTAAGGGGTCCCTTTTAAACCTACGCCCGAGTCACAAGTCTTGAGGTCTATTCGAGATTTCTCTATCTGCCACATGATGGACCCGGCACCTGCACGGTGAATCCATTGAATGCTAAGAAGTTCGTCTCGTCTCAACTAAGTAAAAAATATAAAACTATACTTTCATTAAGCACTAGCGGCACTCCGCGGTTCCTACGTAGTTCCCGATCCTGTTATTTTTCCGGGACTAAATGTAACCTTTATGTGAATTCCAAACTTAAATCTAACTATTTTTTTTACCTATAATAGGTTCGAACTTGACCGCTATTTCGCCTGATGTTAAGCGACGATGCGGTCTACGGTGGAGCGTGTTTACCTAAAAGAAACCAATTTACTCTCGATTTAAAGACACCAAGATTGTAACCATAAGGGAAAATCCACTCAGGCAACGTATTCCACAGTTTAGCCGTTCTTATCACAAAATAGAGTCAAATCTCTTTGTTTGTGTCTTTGGAACATCAGCCAGGAAACGATTTCGCTTATACGAGCTTCCTGTGCTAGGAAAATTATCACACATCACTTCCCCTAGATTAGCGTCTCCAACGCCCAACCCGGGTGAGAAAGTTCACCCCGATACCGGTACCCAACTTACCAAATATTAAGAAAGGAAGAACAAATCATGATGATGATATTATGAGCTTAGAAGCGCGTCAACGCCCGTGCGAGTTGCACGTATGGAAAAATGTGAGCATATACCTACGCGACTGTGTTTCCAAGAACGAGCTTATTATACGCGCGTATAAACGCTAGTCTGAAACCGCTCCATCATTTCTGACCGTCAGAAAATTCTTTGTACACAAACCCGTGGAGAGCACGGTGGAAATGTGAAACTCCTCACTGTCAACCTACTCACTAAAATCCCTCAGGTGTTTCATCCTTTCATCCGAAAGTTCATAATTATAGAGGTAGATGAAATACGCGGTGTTCAATTTTGAACGACACCCTTGTCCGAAAAAGATTTGAACATCGCCGCAAAATTGCTAGCAATTTTTTGATAGCTTATCGGTGTTTATACACCTCGGAGAGAGTGCAACTGATTTGCATATACTGTATATACTTACCATAACTTATATTGTGTTTTTTTTTAATTTTCTAAGTACTCATGGACATCATTACGCCGCGCCGGCAGCAGTTTGGGTGGGTTGTTCGTGTGTGGGATTAGTTTTCATTTTTTTTCTAATTTAACACTAGACTGCGATCGTGCGTCGCGTGCTTTCTCTCCATTTGAAGACACTAAGGTTGTAATCATCGGGACAGACCCACTCAGGCAACGCTTTCCACAGCATAGACAATCTTATCAAAAATGTAGAATCAAATCTTTTTGTTAGAGTCTTTTGAACGTCAACCATGAAACAATGTAGCTTGTTCGAACTACAAGCAGTTCGATAGGATAAAGGGCATAGTCGAATCAAGTCATACAGATCATTTACACACTCTCCGAAATGAATCAGATAAGAAACCGACTAACTTGCAACACTGCGGCGATGTTCAAGACTTTTAACTTTTTTTCGCACAAGAATGTCCTTACGTTTGAGCGGTTCAGCACATGCTCTGAGTTTCCCAGCCTGATAAAATCAGAAATGAGGAAATCCGCAGGAGAACCAAAGTAACCGACATAGCTCACCGAGTTGCCATACTTAAGTGGCAATGGGCGGGGCACATAGCTCGCAGAACTGACGGCCGTTGGGGCGGAAAGGTTCTTGAGTGGCGACCACGCACCGGAAAACGCAGCGTGGCAGGCCTCCCACAAGATGGACCGACGATCTGGTGAAGCTCGCCGGAAATCGGATGCTGGCGGGGCAAGACTGGTCTTTGTGGAGATCTTTGGGGGAGGCCTTCGTCCAGCAGTGGACGTTATTCGGCTGATATGATGATGATGAGTGCTTTGGTGCCAGATGATAACCAGGGTCTGATCATGGAGCTGGAACGTGGCTATATACTTTTTAGTTTTTTTGTTTTAGCACATATAATAATTTATATGTGCTAATTAACTATTAGCTCGTTTTTAACTTTATTTTGTTAATTAAAGTTGTACGTAATATAATAAATAGTAAATATCTGTACTGTGTATGCACATAAATACGTATTTAAACGACGACATGTAAAGTAAAACCAGGGGGGTCTTACTAGTGCCAAATATTATAATGAATACTTGGAAACCATACTACAGTTATCAACCAAAATAATAATCCGAGTTGGTTTTCCTCATTATCTATCTTGAAGAGAATCATATTATCTCTAGTTGTGATTACCACTTTTCATATAAATATCTCAATTTCATAACAGCTTCTATTAAATTGTCAGACAGTAGACATGGCTACAATGCAGATCGCAAGTTTAGTGCTTTTGGCAGGTATGAGTTTGTGATGTGAAATTTATTTTTTCAACCGAATTAAAGAAATATGTATATGTTCTCAATTAGACTAAATTTGTTCGTGTTTCTTATGTTACCTCAGACCTTTTGATTGTGTAAACCGATTTCGATGATTCTTTTTTTTTCGAAATCGAATCGGTATATCGAATGATCCTCTTTCAATTTAATAAAATCTCTGCAGCAGCTTTTAAATTGAAATTGGTTGTTTCCTTTAACCGACAAAAGCAATTATTATCTTACTTTTTTATTTTTTTTAAAAAATGACATATTAACAAAGAATTGAGTGATGTTTCGTATAACTTGATCACTGGTATAAACGGGCCTGTTTACCCATGAAAATACTCGTTGTGCATAAAAAAAACATGGGTTTATGGGGCCGTTTCCGCGTTCCGTTATATTACGGTAAAAGTGAAACCATGTGGAGGTGTTAGTCGGTAGGGGCACCACTCGTGGTGTCAAATCCGGATCCAGATCGTTCCTTTTAGCTTCAAGGAGTACGCGTAAATGAATTTCCTCCTCATAAAAATTAATTGGTCTTAACTCCCTGTAGTCCCCAATAAATAGAAATAAAATAAAAAAGTTGGCCGTCGGTTGGTGGTAGGAACTGCCGATAAAAGTGAAAACTTATAACTCAGAGAATTTGATAGCTTACTTTGGAAACTGCGCGGGTGAAACCGGAGAGCGTGACCATTTGCCATGAGGATGGCCATGGTCCCGAGTTTACCCGAACGTTTCTTATCATTCCCGAGCATGACGTTTAAATTCAATACACTGCCCACGAAAAATCTGTCTTTAGTACCTACGCCAAAATAAGTTTTCAATTCAATTATTATTATGGCACATTGCATCCCACACTAAGAAACGTCCCATCGAATAAAAACAAATAACATCTTTAATCGAGAATAAAATCTTACTCTTCAAATAGAGAATGAATCGGTTTCTTCTAGGTAAGGACGCTTCATCGTAGATCGCATCGTTGCTTAACATTAGAGCGGGTCAAGTGCGAATATATCATAGTTAAAAAAAAACAATGATATTAGTACACAGAATCTACAAAAAATCGAGCTCTCGATTGGGTGTCACAAAACTGACGTTTTCAGCCGTTTTTTAAACAATTAGTGAAAGACTGGAAATGCCCCGCGATTTCACCCGCGTAGTTCCCGATCTCAGTTTTTTTTCGGGATAAAAATAGCCCAAGTCTTAATCTTCATTAAATAACTTAAGCACCAAATTTCATCCGGATGCTATGAGCAGTTTTTTAAGTGAAACATCCATCCATCCCTCACAAACATTCGCATGAATTATATATAATACTAGCGGCCCATTCCGGCTGCGCTCGGATATTGTCATTTACAGATGAATCGAAATAAAACTATCCTATCTCTCAAGTTGAACCAGACTGCTCACGGTGTGGCAATTTAATTTAAAATCGGTTAAGTTGTTTAGGAATCCATCGCGGACAAACATCGTGACAGGAGATTTATATATATTAAGAAGATTAGCACGATTATTTCATCGCAAAATAGCTTATGTGGAGTATAAAATTCAAACCAGTAGTAGCATTTTACTGTAAAATAGTAGCATTTTACAGTAGTATTTAATTTCTGGAATAGTATTCAGTTTCTGGAGAAATACTTAAAACATGATTTCTCGTATTAAGTTGGGTTGGTAAACATTGTTTTATTTAGGAACAATCGTAATCCCACTAATATTGTACATATGAAAGTTGTACCTAATATTTATTGCTCAATAATAAATAATCCATACATGTCAATCAACTAAAACATTAAATGTCAAAAATGTTTAAACAGTCCCGCGATCGTCAGATCCGCGCCCAAAAGTACCCATTAAACTAGCGGCGTTCCCACGCTGGATCGCCAGGGTTGCTCAATTATGTCAAAACTTCTTTACGAATAAATAGGGGGAATAATTTCGAAACAGATTATAATCCGGAATAGCACAAGCTTCTAATTATTGCTGTAACGCTACGTAAAGGTTAAACTGCGGGATACTTCAGTGCTAGTTACATAATATATGTATTATTATTTGCTATTAAAATAATAACTAAAGACTAAAAACTATATAACTAACGAATTCTAAAGAGCTCATATTAATTAACTAGCTGAATCGTGCGCGCGTTGTTACGCCATCTATTGAAAATTGGTCGTACCAATTCAAATCCAGAACAAATTTGGTTACCTTAGGTTCTAATGACGTAACCTTCTAGAAGATAGACACATGCTGTCACGCAACGAAAGCTCACAAAAAGCAATATATATTCCCGTTGTTGTTACATTTTTCATTCGTACTCCGTTCCTGTTGATAGTAGCGTAATGTTATATAGCCTATAGCATTCCTCGATAAATGGGCTATCCAACAGAAAAATAATCTTTCAATTCGTACCAGTAGTTATCGAGATCCTAGCGTTCAAACAAACAAACTCTTCAGCTTTATAATATTAGTATTAGTATAGATTACACATTTACATAAAATTACGGCTAGTCTAGTCGGGAGAACGGCGACTTCCGAGTCGGAGCTTCCGGGTTCAAACCCCACGCGCATCACTGTCTTTGCGGAGTGATGTGCGTAATGCCGCTAACTTAAAACAGTGAAGGAAAACATCACGACGAAACCAACATGTATCTAGAATCTTTCGAGATCATTTGCCATCCACCAACCTGCAATGAACCACATCGTGGTGAATTATGACCTTGACTCTCTGCTTGCGAGAGAAGGCCCGATTCCCAGTAGTGGGAACATTTGCAGATTGTGCTGTATTATAATTACAAGTAATTAAATTGTTTTTCTTTTTAATTCCAGTTGCAGCTTGCTCTGCTGCTCCCAATCGTATCATCGGGGGCTCTCCTGTCCTCATCGACGAATATCCTTCTATAGTGCAAGTCGACTATAAAGTCATTTTCAGCGAAAATTTCGCCAGGTCTTGCTCTGCTAGCATTCTAAACAGGCTTTATGTTCTGTCTGCTGCTCACTGCTTCCATGGATGGTGAGTTTAAGTTATTTTCCGTTTGAAATGTAGTTATTTTTATGTTTTTCTAATCATAATTCTGGTAAAGTTGAAAAATCAAAATAACATTTCAATGTTGGTTTCTGAAATTAATCAAAGCTATCGATTTCACTATTGATGGACATATCACATACAACAAAGGCTCTATTTTATTGCATCAGTATAAAAAAATACAATTTGAAGTTTTTAAATATATTTATATACATATAATATATATCATCTCATCACTCTTAAATATATATATATATATATTTTAAGAGTGATGAGACGAGCAGGACATGTGCCTGATGGTAAGCAACATGCCTGCCACATGACAGCACAGTGGCATGCAGCTATTGGAACATGAAGAGTCCAAATCATTACCTAGCACTGCACTGCGCTCGTCACTCAGAGATCTAAGATGTTATATCTCTAATCCCTGTAATTTATCTGGAAACATTGCCCTTCAAACCGGAACACAGTAATGTTTGCACATTATCTTCACCATATTTTTCTACGTTATCATTCCAGGATGTACAGACCACATTGGCGCCGCATTCGCGCTGGTGCCACAATGAGCGATATCGGTGGATACGTCCACTATGTTACCGAAGCGTTCAACTACCCCGGCTATCACATGTTCACCAACAACAACGATATCACCGTGGTCCTCCTGGAGACTCCTATAACATACACTCCAGTGGTACAACCGGGTGCTATCATCGCCCAGGGATTTGACCTGCCCGATAACACACCTGTTACCTACGCTGGATGGGGAGCCATTCTTGTGAGTTTCCTTTTCTTCTCTGATTTCTTATTACGTGCGTAGTGTATCATCTAATTCATTTCATCTGGTTTGATACATAATGCTCCAATCAACTCCATAATATGAAGTTAATAAGACAATATAAATATGCCAAATTCTAGAATCAGTTGTTGAATTTACTTGAAGTAGTAGTAGTTGAATTTACTCGTACAATATTTATATGTCATGAAACAGCAACATTACAAAAACTACAGACAGAATATTTAACATCAGAAATTTTAGACATACTATTTAGACCAGTCATAGGATGACTGACTTTGGGCCTTTTCGTTATATGTCATCATCAACAATCAACGATGAAGTTTTTGATAAAGTGAGCTTCCCCAGATCAAAAAAAAACTCTTCATCCAAACATCACATCATAGATTTAAATGACGACAAATCTTCTTAATATATATAAATCTCCTGTCACGATGTCTGTCCGCGATGGATTCCTAAACTACTTGACCGATTTTAAATTAAATTGGCACACCGTGAGCTGTCTGGTCCAACTTGAGAGATAGGATAGTTTTTATTTCGATGAATAGTTTTTATATGAATGGGCCGCTAGTTAACTATAAAATTGATTTTACTACAGGAAATCGGTGTGCAGTCTGACGAACTCCGGCACGTAGATGTCTACACAGTTAACCAGGAGGAGTGCCAACAACGTTACGCTGAGCTAGAAGAAATTGATCCGATACTCGTGCCTCGTATTGTCACCGAGAACATGATCTGCGCTGGTCTTCTGGATGTGGGAGGCAAGGATGCTTGCCAAGGCGACTCTGGAGGACCTCTATACTTCAAGAATAATGGGGCACTAATTCAGGTTGGTGTCATCTCCTGGGGTGAAGGTTGCGCTAACGCCACATACCCTGGAGTCAACGCCAGAGTTGCTGCTTATACCGATTGGATTGTCGCTACTGCTGTTTAATTAGCTCAGTAAAGCAAACGGATACTGATAGATGTTGATTTTCGATAAGACAATAAACGTTTGAGTAATCATGGCGTAATTTTATTTGAAAGACATTTATGTTTTAAGTTTGTCTTTTTTAAGTAATTTATTGTTTTTCGATTACTTTTACCTTTTTGACCGTCGTGGGTTTTTTTTCCGAAATATTTAATTTTGTTCATTATAGTTGAATGGAGTTATTTCAGTTTACTTGTCATGGGACCACCCATGATAAGGAAACTAGGTTCTGATAATGCCATCATGAATTGCGGGGAACTTTTAAATATTTTACGGGAGACTAGTAATTTAATTTAAATAATTAATAATCCATAATATGACAAACACAAAAAAAACGGCCCCTAGTCCCCGGCGGCTCCGTTATTCCAGGCGTGGGTGGCAGCCTTGGTTCCGGCGGAGCAGGGGGTACCAAGAATCCCCGGCAGACGCCCCGCCACCATACCCAACGACTCGACCTGGCAACGTACAACGCACGGACGCTGAGGGCTGACGAAAAGATTGTGGAGCTGTAAGAAGAAGTGAACAAGTTGCGCTGGGATATCATAGGGTTATCCGAAGTCCGTAGACAGGGCGAGGACAGGATAACCCTCGAATCCGGCAACTTGTTCTACTACCAGGAGGCCATCAACAATCCCAAGGGTCGGGTTTATTGTCCGCAAGTCTCTCGTCAACAACGTGATAATGATCGAGAGTGTGTCGAGCAGGGTTGTATACCTTGTACTTAAAATAACCGACCGGTATTCATTGAAGGTCAAACAGGTATTCGCACTGACCTCGACACATCCCGATGAAGAGCCATAGCATACATGTCTCGCCAACACATTTCACAGTTGTGATGGGAGACTTCAACGCGAAACTGGGCAAACGTAGCGGTGATGAGTTGAGAGTGGGACAATGCGGATATGGGCAGCGGAACCCAAGAGGGCAACGTCTAGCTGATTTCTTGGAAAGGGAGAGCCTCTTTATGATGAACTCCTTCTTCAAGTAACAGCCACAAAGGAAATGGACCTGGATTAGCCCAGATGGTTCCACCAAAAATTAGATCGACTTCATTATGATCAGCAGGATCAAGACCGGCAGCGATCACCGTATTGTAAGAGGCACGCTGAATCTAAACATTAAGTTCGAAAGATCACGTCTAATGAAGTCCACGCTCCGACCAAATTATGCTCAAATCGAAGATCCCGAAAACTTTCAACTCGAACTTCAAAATCGCTTCGAAGCCTTAGATGAATGCGTAACGGCGGACGAAATAAACGACAGGCTGGTGGAAACTGTTCAAGCAGTTGGCAGAAAATTTTATAAGAGCCGACGCCAAAATAGAACCCAAAAGCTCTCCGATCATACTCTGAATCTCATGGCGGCTAGGTGAGATATTCGATTGCAGTCTTCGGTCGACATGACGGTATACAGACGGCTCAATAGACAGATCTCTACTTGTGTGCGACGCGACCTACACTGCTTCAATACTTCGAGTATTGAGGAACCTATCAAGCGGAACAAAGACTCGAAAGTGTTCGCAAGAAAACTGTCTCTTGGGCAAAGTCAATTGACCAAACTGAAGACCGACAGTGATAACGTCGTCTCGTCGAAGCCCGAAATTTCGGAGGAGACTGAGAGGTTCTATGAGCAGTTATACACCTCTACGCAAGCACAACCTGTCGTTAGTATGGCTAAAGACCCCAGAGCCAAGCTGATCTGACACTATACCGAAAACATCCAGAAAGTCAGCCTGTATGAGATTAGGATGGCCCTCAAACAACTCAAGAACAACAAGGCACCTGACGACGATGGAATTACGACTGAGCTTCTGAGAGCGGGTGGAAAACCGGTACTTAAAGTCCTCCAGAAGCTGTTCGACTCCGTCATATTTGACGGTAATACGCCAGAAGCGTGGAGCAGAAGTGTGGTAGTGCTCTTCTTCAAAAAAGGTGACAACACTTTGTTGAAGAACTACAGACCCATCTCACTTCTGAGCCACGTTTATAAGTTGTTTTCGAGGGTAATCACGAATCGTCTCGCACGCAGGTTTGACGACTTTCAGCCACCCGAACAAGCCGGTTTCCGAAAAGGCTATAGTACCATAGACCACATACATACGCTCCGGCAGATTATACAGAAAACCAAGGAGTATAATCGGCCACTATGTATAGCGTATGTGGACTATGAGAAAGCCTTCGATTCCATCGAGACCTGGGCAGTGCTTCAGTCTCTCCAGCGATGCTGCATCGACTATCGCTATATCGAAGTGTTGAAGTGTACAGCAAAGCCACAATGTCTGTCCGGTTACAGGACCAGTGCACAAAACATATCCAGCTACAGAAAGGTGTGAGACAGGGAGATGTTATGTCTCCGAAACTGTTCACTGCCGCGCTGGAAGACGTTTTCAAGCTTCTGGACTGGAACGGACATGGCATCAATATCAACGGCAAATGCATCACTCACCTTTGGTTTGCCGACGACATAGTTATTGTGGCGGAGTCGCTGGAAGACCTCGGTGCAATGCTCAGGGACCTCAGTAGAGTATCCCAACAGGTTGGTTTGAGGATGAACATGGACAAGACGAAGGTCATGTCAAATGTTCATGTCTCACCTGTACCGGGTATTGTTGGGAATACCACACTCGAAGTTGTTGACGAATATGTCTACCTGGGTCAAAAGATCGAATTAGGTAGATCCAACTTCGCCAAAAAGATCCAGCGAAGAATCCAATTCGGATGGGCAGCGTTCGGGAAACTTCGACACATCTTTGAGTCCAAAATACCCCAATGCCTAAAGACAAAAGTCTTTAACCAGTGCGTGTTGCCAGTGATGGCTTATGGAACTGAGACGTGGTCCTTAACTGTGGGCCTCATAACAAAGCTCAAAGTCACACAGCGAGCTATGGAGAGAGCTATGCTCGGAGTCTCTTTGCGCGACAGAATCGCCGACAGTGGCCGACATAGCTCAAAGTGTAAGCAAGCTGAAGTGGCAATGGGCAGGCCACATAGTAAGACGGGTAGTAACACGGGCAATAAACGAAATATCACTACATAGTATAAACCAAAGATCTATTAGATCTTTATTTAGATCTTTCAAACCACG
This sequence comes from Ectropis crepuscularia, assembly GCA_963693475.1. Lineage (NCBI taxonomy): Eukaryota > Metazoa > Arthropoda > Insecta > Lepidoptera > Geometridae > Ectropis > Ectropis crepuscularia. The sequence continues at coordinate 9,330,778 of OY856350.1, forward strand.
CAAAGGATTTGATGCATTTTTTAATAGGCGCCCTAAGCATATATAGATACATAAAAAGATTTACAAAAATGTCCGTTGTGGTATACGAGTATATCTATATTTAACGGCTTAATATTGCTTTTAAGTCACTTTGTAAATAAGGTAATAATGACGAAGCGATTTAAAGCAATATTCAATTGAGTACTTACCTACGTACTGGGAATTAAAGAGTTAAATAGGTTCATTGTGCATTTCATATGGATCAATATAGGCCTTATGCATATCATGTAATATGAATGCTTTCGAGGATATTACAGATTTAATATGCAATGGGACATTTCTACAAGCATTGCGCCCGTGCAAAGCCGGAGGGTCGCTAGTGTTTTTTTTAATTTTATTTAATCTTGCCGGAATACCTAATATAAAAAAAAATGACAGGATATTTTTTCAATAAAGTATCTTTGAGTCTTGCTTAACAGCGCCACCTATTGTTAAGTAGGTATACTGTTGCTGTGTCAGTTATTTTGTATAGAAACATTAAGTTACAAATATTGTAACTTACATTTATCAAGCACAGATTCGCTGCTGTATGGAGTACTGTTCGCACCTTTGGGATGGATCGGCTAAGTATCAGCTGGAGGCTTTAGAATCGATCGAGAGACGTGCCAAAAATAGGCAAACGGAGACGCAGATCGGTTGTCCATCGGACGTGGCGTACCTACCCTACCCAGGCTATACCCTGGAGCACAAATTCCGGCCTCCCTCGTGCTGGAGTGTGCCTGTACGCCCGTGACGACATCTGCTGTCGGCGTCTCCGTAACCTTGAGGACACTAGATTTTCTGTTATTTTGGTACTAATATATACAGGCATAGACAAAATTGTCTATGCTTGTGTGTATCGGTCGCACAACGGAGACCAGGAGACGACTAGGCTCACGGAATATTTAAGTGAGACGGCGGACGCGGCTCAACAGAAATACCCTTCGGCTCAATTAGTGTTACTGGGGGATTTCAACGGCCATCATAAGGAATGGCTGTACCCATACCGGGTCACTGACCATGCTGGGCAGGAAACGAGAAAGCTAGCTTTATCGTTAGACCTAACCCAGCTGGTCCAAGAGGCCACAAGAGAACCTGACGTTGAGTCGCATACACCTTATTGCTTAGACCTTCTACTGACAACAGATCCAGACCGTTATTCTGTGGCGGTATCTTCGCTGTTATGACGGAACTGTTCTTGGACTAATATGAGTTTACCATCCTTTTAAGTTATTGAACTTACCAATTGTACTTAACTTACTTGTTGCTCTCAATATAATGGTACTGGACTGAGGTTCTGTCGCTGAGATAAAAGAAAACTGAAAAATGGGAAGAACTCAGGTGGAAGTTCTAGGCTTGCGCTGGTTGGGCCTCCTTGAAGTCGTGATTCCGCCAGGCGAACCGTGACAGGAGCACAGACTATCTCTTCAGAGTGATTCGCTTATCAACTGAGTGCAAGCTTTGACTACTGTGAGGTCAACTAAGACACAATCTCGATCGTATGCTTAAAGTTTTACCGCGAGAAAGAATAAAGATAGCGTTGACAAATTTTAGTACGACACTTTATCGGTGTTGTTAGATTGATTACAATCTAATAAGACAATACAAAAAAAATCTAATAAAACATTCGCAAACTCTAGGTGATAAGAGAAATCATCTGCCTCGTTCTTCTTTATTTGACTTATCAAGTCATTTCATAGCTATACGATCAGGGTAGATGGAAGGTTTTGTGTCTCGCGCCTTTTGCTTCGGCCCGGCCCCTTTCGTAAGCTAGGTCATCATAGCCTTAAGATCGAGTTAGGTGGTGGGGGTTGTGTCTCGCGCCTTTTGCTTCGGCCCGGCTCGTATCGAAAGGTGTGACCTTATAGGGTTACCATATAGGCCCCTTTTATAATTCATATTTGTCTTAAAAGACCGACGCAGTTGAGATCTCACGCCCAATCCGGGAGTAAGAAGACCGCAACCAACGAGGAGTGAATGATATTCAATATATATACAAACAAGCCTGAGAATTCACCTATTTGAGTCTTCCCGTAGCCACTATGTTACAGTTCCTAGCAGGCCTTATCCGGGTTCTGCAAGCAGTGACTATGAAGTTACTGTTAACAATTGCATGGTCGTAGATATCGTGAGCTGTGATATATGACAAGAGTTAACGAACTCCAACGACCTGAAGGGTCGATTTCCTATTCTTCCTGTGGCTAATGTATTGACATTAGCGACAGGAATAAGTCGCACATAACATCAGGTTATTAGACAGCGTTTTTACAAATAAATGTACACAAAACTCAAATTAAATGCAGCAAGATGCGAAAGTGAAAGTGCAATAAGATAGAGTATAACTTAGTAGGTATTTTGTGACAAGATATTACCATTTCCAATTGGAACTTAGACAAGATATGGCCATTTCCAATTGGAACTTAGATTACAAAATTAAAACACACAATTATCATTTCAACTGCTTTTCATATATTCATATGTTTATTCCCTAAGATCGTTCTAAGGCGTTCAACATCTGTTGCACTAAGAGGTGAGAAAAACTCAGTTATAATGAAAGAAAACTCACCCAAGCGCCTTTGAACAAAATAGATCTTTAAAATACATCAGAAATACATAATAAGGTTTACATAGCATTACGTTTGGTCCAATTTATTGAAGTATTTATTTCACTTAGTACAAACAGACTACTGAGACTAATACAGTCCTTACGTTACTCCTTTCTTAAACCATAACTAGACGTTAAATTGTACCAAACGGTAAACATAGTTATTAGGTGCTAATTACTTAACTTTTAGTCTCTCTCTCTCTCTGGGCGTCTCTCTCTCTATCGTCGCGTCGGGTTTCAAGGAATCACATTATTACTTTATAGACATGGAAAACTTTAGAAACAAAATTATAACACTTTGGTAATCTACTCGAAAAATGCGTACACGCCGTTACATACTTACATGGAGAAAAATATAGTCTTTAACTCAAAATAATCGCGAAAGAAATAGGTGCGCCTCGTTACACGGCGATTTTCTGACTGCCTCTCCCGCCGTCTTCCTGGATCCTTTTGTAAAGGGCCTCGGGTTTCAACAGGCCATGCCCTAACGCCGCTACCACAGGTCCATCCGAATCAAAGAGGTGGGTCTATGCGCCTACGCCGCCCCTTATGACTCCATTGCGAGGTTACTGAAAAAAGTTTTTAAAAGTGTACATAAAAAATCCTTGAATGCCGGTTAGGGTGCGGGTCCAACTTTTGCCAACTTTGTTTGCCATATGGCTGGCTTAATAACTTAGTAGGTAGCAAGTCTACCTGCGAAACCGTGGGTCGTGGGTTCGATTCCCACACAGTGGTGTTCATGTGATAAGTATTTTATAAATGTTGGTACCACGTCTGGGTACTTTCTATGTATAATGAGTATGCATTTAAAAATATATAAGCATTATATCAGCCATCTGGGTTCCACAGTAGGGCTTTGCTTGGTTTGGGGTCAGTTTCCTTAGTTTAGTATTGTATGTGAAATTACCAGCGATATTTACATATCTATTTATATTGTAGACATTTTAAGTCTGGCAATTATATAACATGCCAATTGTAATCGCTGATACGTCTCTTGACAATGTTATCTATACTTAATTTATTAGTTTATGTTATATAGATTTCATAAACATTAATCATTCTATCCGAATATGTGCCTATTATATATGACCATTGTGCTTATGTAAAGTAATGTAAACAAAAGAATAAGTCTTAATAAACTTAATTATACTAAATAATATCTTGTCACATATAATATTTATATACTAAGTATATAAAGCAAGCATCATTCAATCGCATTCCTTTCACATGGACTCAGTATGGTGCCAGTCCTTGGTTATAAAAAAATACCTTATCGTCTAGAAGCGTTCCTTCTCATGCGCATTCCAAAATCCACACAAAAAAATATAACCCACTTCATTTATCCAAAGCTCAAAACAACATTTGACATATTTATTGCCTGTCCCCCTATAGTGTCTTTGTTCTACAAAACCAATTATAAGTATCCCGAAAACTGCCCTTCGCTAAGTTCAAATGTGCAAGTCGTAAATAATTAGAATTTAAGTGTTTAGCCCAAAGGATGTTCTTTGTTCGATTCAATAATAGAGCCGTGTCAAATCTGTTTAGATAAAAATGCCCTTTTCACTCAGAATAATATTATAAAAAAAAAGGAACAAATGAACACATGTAGGCGAGTTTAGGTTCCGTAACTAGGACAGAAAAAAAAGAAATATGAGTTTGGGTTCCATGACACTGTTAGGCAGCTCCGACCACTGTCTGGTGAAGTTAGTATCCGTCTACTATCCGCCTGATCCCAGCCCCAGAGGCAGCTGGCAGATGTGGTGATATAAGTCAGCAGATTGGGACGAGATGTGCTCTTACTTTGCATCTTAACCATGGCAGTCGTTGTGCTTCACTTCTGGTGATCCCTTAGTCTGCGCGGATGCTGTGACTAATGTAATACAAACGGCTATGGAATATTTCATTCTATACTCCGACGTCCCATTATCCAGCAAAGCTCGCCCTTGGTTTGGTCCTCAATGCAAAAGTGCTGAAGCATTTAAATATGAGGCCTACCTAGCCTGGGTTGATGCTCGACAGCGTAAGGCAAGGGATATACACCAGAAAGAGAAAGCGTTCAACAAGGCTGCTAAGGCAAGCAAAAAGGTTCTTCAGAGGGCTCGTTTTGACCACGTTATTCGAATAGGGAACAAACTAGCTTCGTACCCTGCGGGTAGCAAAGCGTTTTGGTCCCAAGCCAAATCGGTCGAATCGAACTTCTGCCGCCCCTCACTATCTCCAATGCTGAAAACTGCGCTCGCCACCCAGAGATCTAAGGTATTATATCGCTAAGCCCAGTTATTTCTCTGGAAACATTGCCCTTCAAACTGGAATACAGTAACGCTTACGCATTACTGCTTGGCGGTAATGATGGACAATGTTTCCAGAACGACTACAGGACTAAGAGATAATTAAATTTTATCTGTGGGTGAACAGCGTACTGCAGTACTATCATCATCATCATCATCATCATCAGCCGCAAGACGTCCACTGCTGAACATAGGCCTCCCCCCTAGATTTCCACAACGAACGGTCCCGCGCAACCTGCAACCAGCGGTTTCCAGCGACCTTTGTGAGGTCATCTGTCCATCTAGTGGGAGGCCGTCCAACACTGCGTCTTCCGGTTCGTGGTCGCCACTCGAGAACCTTTCTTCCCCATCGGTTGTCAGTTCTTCGAGCGATGTGGCCTGCCCATTGCCACTTCAGCTTGCTTACTCGTTGAGCTATGTCGGCCACTTTCGTTCTTTTGCGAATATCTTCATTACGGATTCTGTCGCGCAAAGAGACTCCGAGCATAGCTCTCTCCATAGCTCGCTGTGTGACTTTGAGCTTTGTTATGAGGCCCACAGTTAAGGACCACGTCTCAGTTCCATAAGCCATCACTGGCAACACGCACTGGTTAAAGACTTTTGTCTTTAGGCATTGGGGTATTTTGGACTCAAAGATGTGTCGAAGTTTCCCAAACGCTGCCCATCCGAGTTGGATCCTTCGCTGGACCTCTTTGTCGAAGTTGGATCTACCTAATTGGATCTTTTGACCCAGGTAGACGTATTCGTCAACAACTTCGAGTGTGGTATTCCCAACAATAACCGGTACAGGTGAGACATGCACATTTGACATGACCTTCGTCTTGTCCATGTTCATCCTCAGACCAACCTGTTGGGATACTCTACTGAGGTCCCTGAGCATTGCACCGAGGTCCTCCAGCGACTCCGCCACAATGACTATGTCGTCGGCAAACCGAAGGTGAGTGATCCATTCGCCGTTGATATTGATGCCATGTCCGTTCCAGTCCAGTAGCTTGAAAACGTCTTCCAGCGCAGCAGTGAACAGTTTCGGAGATATAACATCTCCCTGTCTCACGCCTTTCTGTAGCTGGATATGTTTTGTGCACTGGTCCTGTAATCGGACAGACATTGTGGCTTTGCTGTAGATACACTTCAACACTTCGATATAGCGATAGTCGATGCGGCATCGCTGGAGAGACTGAAGCACTGCCCAGGTCTCGATGGAATCGAAGGCTTTCTCATAGTCCACATACGCTATACATAGTGGCCGATTATACTCCTCGGTTTTCTGTATAATCTGCCGGAGCGTATGTATGTGGTCTATGGTACTATAGCCTTTTCGGAAACTGGCTTGTTCGGGTGGCTGAAAATCGTCAAACCTGCGTGCGAGACGATTCGTGATTACCCTCGAAAACAACTTATAAACGTGGCTCAGAAGTGAGATGGGTCTGTAATTCTTCAACAAGGTGTTGTCACCCTTTTTGAAGAAGAGCACCACCACACTTCTGCTCCACGCTTCTGGCGTATTACCGTCAAGTATGACGGAGTTGAACAGCTTCTGGAGGACTTTAAGTACCGGTTTTCCACCCGCTCTCAGAAGCTCAGTCGTAATTCCGTCATCGCCAGGTGCTTTGTTGTTTTTAAGTTGTTTGAGGGTCATCCTAATCTCATACAGGCTGACTTCCGGGATATCTTCGGTAAAGTGTCGGGTCAGCTTGGCTCTGGGGTCTTTTGCCATGCTAACGACAGGTTGTGCTTGTGTAGAGGTGTATAACTGTTCATAGAACTTCTCAATCTCCTCCAAAATCTCGGGCTTCGACGAGACTACGTTACCGCTATCGGTCTTCAGTTTGGCCAGCTGACTTTGCCCAAGAGACAGATTTCTCGCGAACACTTTCGAGCCTTGGTTCCGCTTGATCGCTTCTTCAATACACGAAGTATTGAAGCAACGTATGTCGCGTCGCACACAAGTAGAGATCCGTCTATTGAGCCGTCTGTATACCGTCATGTCGACCGAAGACTGCAACCGCATATCTCGCCTAACTGCCATGAGATTTAGAGTATGATCGGAGAGCTTTTGGGTTCTATTTTGGCGTCGGCTCTTATAAAATTTCCTGCCAACTGCTTGAACAGTTTCCACCAGCCTGTCGTTTATTTCGTCCGCCGTTACGCATTCATCTAAGGCTTCGAATCGATTTTGAAGTTCGAGTTGAAAGTTATCGGGATCTTCGATTTGAGCATAATTTGGTCGGAGCGTGGACTTCATTAGACGTGATCTTTCGGACTTAATGTTTAGATTCAGCGTGCCTCTTACAATACGGTGATCGCTGCCGGTCTTAACCCTACTGATCACAGAGACATCGCTGAATATTTGCCGTTTAGTCGTCATAATGAAGTCGATCTCATTTTTTGTGGAACCATCTGGGCTAATCCATGTCCATTTTCGTTGTGGCTGTTTCTTGAAAAAAGAGTTCATCATAAAGAGGCTCTCCCTTTCCAAGAAATCAGCTAGACGTTGCCCTCTTGGGTTCCGCTGCCCATATCCGAATTGTCCCACTCTTAACTCATCACCGCTACGTTTGCCCAGTTTCGCGTTGAAGTCTCCCATCACAACTGTGAAATGTGTTGGCGAGACATGTATGGCTTTGGAGATGTCCTCATACATGGTCTCAACCTCTTCGTCGGGATGTGTCGAGGTCGGTGCGTATACCTGTATGACCTTCAATGAATACCGGTCGGTAATTTTAAGTACAAGGTACACGACCCTGCTCGACACACTCTCGATCATTATCACGTTGTTGACGAGAGACTTGCGGACTATAAACCCGACACCCCCTTGGGATTGTTGATCTCCCTCCCGGTAGTAGAACAAGTTGCCGGATTCGAGGGTTATCCTGTCCTCGCCCTGTCTACGGACTTCGGATAACCCTATGATATCCCAGCGCAACTTGTCCACTTCTTCTTCCAGCTCCACAATCTTTTCGTCAGCCCTCAGAGTCCGTGCGTTTAACGTTGCCAGGTCGAGTCGTTGGGTTTGGTGGCGGGGCGTCTGCCGGGGATTCTTCGCACCCCATGCTCCACCGGAACCAAGGCTGCCACCAGCGCCTGGAATAGCGGAGCCGCCGGGGACTAGGGGCCGTTTCTGTATTGTGTTCTTCATAGGGGGGGTATTTGCCATAGTCACCACACCATACTACACCACACCATACACACACCACACCATACTACACCATAGGCAGTACTATACCTCATTCCAAATTTACGTGAATAAAAGGTAAACAAACCAATGTCACTCTCAAAATGACAGACCAGCATTTCTCAACCATTGTTTTACAAGATAGTTTGTAGTAGGTACCTACCTTTCATTGATTGCCCTTTTAAATTTTCGTCGCAAAACAAGGCTAAATATATATGTATGCATATCATAAACACCCAATTAAATGTTCCCACTGCTGGGACTTAGAACAATCAACACATTGCCGTTGTAAAAAATCGTCAGACACAAGAATCTGCAATTGCTGAACATTTGATTGATGCTAAAACTGGTCATTGGATCGAGATCCACGACCCGAAGGTTCTATCTACCGAATGTCATAACTACGCAAGAATGGTTCGGAAAGCATTAGAAAATAAAAAACATAGGTATATATTTCAACAACGACGCGATGACCACGATGCCAATAACCGAAAACTACCCAGTTTACGGTTATCGGCGTCGCGGAATCCTCTAATAAATAAATGTGTGCATAACGCACTGAGTTTGGAGAAACCTGATATGGTTAGTGTTGTGTGTAGTTTTGGTCACCCTGCGATTTTGAAGCCCAAATGAGAGTAGATGGAGATCTCTCATTTCATAATGAGAGTATGGCGGGCATCCGTACATTTATTTCCCCCACGTAAAAAAAGGAAAGGCAAAGCATTTGAGTTCGGAGAAGAATGTAACACTAGAACCAGTGACTTAGAAAAGTAATTTAGATGTTTCCTTACATGAAAACGTTCCTTTTGTTTTTAACAATAATTAAATCTCGATCGAATTGTCCTCGTACTACCCAAACTGATCATAACACTATGATGTAATATTCTGGAAACATACAAAAGTTTCGATCAAAATAACACAAAATTTATGGCATTTTAGAGTGAAAATTATACAAGCTTTTGATAGTAAACAGCGTAATTTGGAACACGTATTTTGTTGTACACGTAGGTTTGCGATTTTTTCTCAACACGTTGCGACACAAGAAACCTTTTTCTCGGAGTTCTTTAGTCATACTCATACTCTTTTATTGATAACGAGTAGTTACATGTCATAATATTCGAGATATATAAATATTACCAATACAAGTCAATAATTAAAAAAAAATGGCAGTCATAGGAACTGCCGATAGAAGTAAAAACTTATAACTCAGAATTTGATAGCTTACCTTGGAAACTACACGGGTGTAACCGGAGAGCGTGGCCTCGCCATCTTGGCATGGCCATCCAGAAATGCATCAACATTTCCAATTGGCTGATGCGTTTCTAGATGGCCATGCCATGATGGCCTATCCACGCCCTTTCAGCATTTCCCATTGGCTGACGTATTTCTAGATGGCCAATAGCCATCGTCCCGAGTTTACCCGAAGCTTTCTTATCATACCCGAGCGTGACGAATGAATTCAATTCACAGCCCACGAAAAATCTGTCTAGGCGCGCCTAAAGAAGTTTTCACTTCAATAAAATAAATATTTAAGGTGAGCTCCCATACAACAAAGTTGATTTTTTACCGTTTCTTGCTCGATTAGTCCGTCCTAAGCAAACTAGATGGCGCCAGTAGTAAAATAAAACGTGATATCGATGTCTTAGTTAGAAACATAAGGATAAATCAAAATGTTAAGCAAAACTTTTTGGATGAGAGCCTGTCTGAGGAAACTGTGATAGTCTATGTATACGGAATTTGGAATAAAGCCAAAGAGGTTTCGCCGTTTATTTGCTATGGTACATAACCCTTCGTGCGGGAGTCCCACTCGCACTTGGCCGGTTTTATTTATATTTAAATATTTGTCAGTATGAAGACGAACCTACGAATCAGTGACCTTTTTTTACTTTTTTTTTGGACTCTTTGCAGAGTCCGCCTGGGGAAGTACCAACCACACTTTTGCTAGTTATTCTACCGCTAAGCAGTAGTGTGCATATATGAATGTTTCGGTTTGAAGAACAAGGTTTCCCTGACATTACAGGGCATTTTTTGTTTTATATTATTATATTTATCCTATCATCTTATATTTCTGGATAGCGAGCGCAGTGCAGTGCCAGGTAGCGATTTGGACTTTTCAAGTTAATTAGTGCTGTTAAGGGCAGGTGTATTGCTAACCATCATGTGCATATTTGTCTTATTCGTCTGGTATAATATTTGACTTGTTATTCTGTACCATACAATTTGTACAATTGCTATAAAAATTTTGCCCTCACATTGTATCGTGTGCAAAGGATTTCTTTTGTGTGCAACATCTGTTTTTATCCCATAGTCATTTCTACACAATTTTCTTCAGATTTATAGGTATTTTATTAATGAAAAAGTGCTTAATTTTTAAGAGAATTCTGTTATTGTTTAGTATAGGTATTTTGATTAACTATGTATTCTGTTTAACTATGTATTTACTTCTGACTATATTTGTAAGTTGACGCATATTCTGACATGTCTGTTGTTCGCAGTTACGCGTTTGTTTCTGCAATAATTGTTTTATTGATAGGTATTTTGTTGAATAGGTACTACTCCATAATTGTACTTGTATATTATTTGGTATTTTGGTTAACTAATGTAATTGGTCTGTACGCCCGTTTTAGTTAATAAATAAATATAGAAATAAATAAATATAGGTAAAACGCAGTCTTTTTGGCTTAGTAAATACAGGTTTTTTGCAGGAGGCACGTTATTTTAGTTAATAGGTACTTTGATCTCCATTTTGGCGGCGTAATTATTCCAGCGTATTTGCAGCATAACAATGGTGTAATTAATAAATTAAAACATAAACCAATATTCAGTTAAAAAATTCTTAATAAATTTTAATGTTTTATTTACTAATAACGTTATTATACTTAGACAGCAGTGGCGACGATCCAATTCGTGTAAGCGGAAACTTTAGTGCTGACTCCAGGGTAAGTGGCGTTGGCACAGCCTTCTCCCCAGGAGACGACTCCAACGAGGACGTTTTCACCGTTATAGTTGAGGTAGAGAGGGCCTCCAGAGTCTCCCTGACAGGCGTCCTTGCCGCCGACGTCCAGGATACCAGCGCAGATCATGTTCTGGGTGACGGTCTGAGGCCACGGCCGGAGGTCGGCGTAGCGCTGACGGCACAGCTCGAAGTTCACAGTGTAGATGGTCACGTCCAAGAGTACAGAAGACGCCGAACCTCCTTGCTGTAAGAGAAATATAAAAAAGTGAGTGAGGTTTACATAATATAGGTAAATCAATAATAGGTCGTCACTTGACCATCATATCGTAATGATTTGATGTATGGAACAGTATTGCTTAGACAAAATCGATTCACTCTCGAGATTGTCGTGTTCCGGTAGTCACCGCTAACTAAAAACAGTGAAGGAAAACCTCATGAGTAAACTGACACCTAGAATCTTTCGAAGTCGTGTATCATCCGCCAACCCGCACTGGGCCAGCGTGGTGGATTAATAAGGCCTTGACTCTCTCCTTGCGAGAGAAGGCATCGAGTCCCAGTAGTGGGAACATTTGGTGGGTTGCTTATGCGGTAGTCTTCGTTGTAACAGCACGAATGTTAGCTATAACTGTAACATCATTTGTATTGTCACTAGTTTAGTAATTAAAACCATCGAAACTCACAGCTACTAAAGCTGTGAAATTACTGTGATGAGCGTGGTCATTGGTCAACTTTCTTGGCGCATTTACGATTGTCGGGAGCTGAGGGCTCGGGTAATTTCAGCATTGCTGATGTATGTAGCTGCGGCGATGGGGCCTTCTGGGTCATACAGTATGTCTCTTAGTCGTTATCGACGCGGCGGCAATTGCTTGCATTTTTAATTTGAGTAGTTTCGCGGGTACCTAATCTTTTCACGGCGCGCTATGCCATATCATTGAAAAATTCCACAGTTCTTCATTTATATTGTTATTGCAAGAGTGGGTACTTTTGCAATAACTTTCCATGATTAGGTGAATGATTGTAAATGTACCCTCTTTGTCTGGTTTTATTCATAGCATCAGCCAGTCATTATTATATTATATGGTAAAGACAAAATTATAAATTTATTATTTATGTGAGGTGAAAAGTATGTTATCAATTGAGTAAAAGTAAACCAATTAAATAAATGTAAGAATTTATATTAACAACTGTTCGATCTTTCCCATATAAAATTTCCCAAAGGAATGCTCTTCAACGGCTTAGCTCCATCTACTTATAGCGCCAACCCCTCTAAAACTCTTTTGAGATGGCGGGTAGAAGTGAATGCTATCCCACCGGCGCTCTCTACACTAAATTTTATCAGTCATACCCAGTTCTTTAAATAATCAGATACTTGTTCTTTTATATGACACATATTTAGACTCAAATCCCAGTATTAAATATAATACTATAGTGAAATATACTACAAACAAATACAGGTGACAACAAGTATGTGATGCATTGGCTGTGTTGGTGAAATATGAGTGTTGAGATCTGTTGTTGTGTTCCAAGCGAGGTAGGTCCTATATTGCAGGGATGTGGGACAATGGATTGCTTAGAAGTGACTTTTCCTTGCAATTTTATTTTTAAGAACATATGTTACATACATCATTGCATATACTTATTATTATCTTAGTATATTTTGTACAGGTTTTCTAATTTATTTGTCGTATTCATATTATATATTAGTATATTTTACAAGTATCGTAAGTAATAGTATATGTAATCTGTACTCGTATATATTTATATTAATTTTTAGTGTATGTAACTAAAATATTTTTACATATACAACCCGCTTTTAAAAATGTTCGTAGTAACCATTTCCATCCTAAGGTTGCCTGGAAGAGATCGCATTTAGCGATAAAGTCGCCGCTTGTAGCACTAGTTTTATTGTTATTCTCTCCTGTGTAAGTGTTTTTTTGTTTATGATGTGTACAATAAAGAGTATATATCTATTGTTTTAATTTTAGGGAATATTTGCTACTGTCGCTTTCATTTTTTAATTATTTCTATTACATTTTTTTTACACAGCCCTTTTACAGCTGAAGTTATTAATTATGTTATTGTTGTAATTTAAATTATTATTAATGACCAATGTAATAATACCTACCGACGAATTTGTACCTATTTGACGAATCTGCATGGAAATACTCATTTAGTTATAAATATTTGTGAGTGTAACTAGAGAGTGCATTGACAATAAATTTATTCTATCCTATTCTATTCTTTTTATATATTTCCTGGGGAAATTATACACTTCATAACCATATTGCGTACAAAAATAGTTTATTCACCGTCTACGCTTCAGCGACCAATGACCATTCACCGCGTAACAACTTAAAAACAGTATGTAGGACCCTTAGCAGAGTCTGCTTGGGGAAATACCACTTCTTTGGCAGTAATCTTGACTGCCCTCGTGGCTTAGTTGGTAGTAGCTCTGCCTGCGAAGCCGAGGGTCGTGGGTTCGATCCCCACGGGAGCCTATTAAAACGCATAACTTTTCGTTCCTAATTTAGGTACTTTGTCATAATGAATGTAGCATAATGTATAGTGTCATAATGCAACTTTCGTATAATCATTTTTTGGCGTCATGTGTTTTAAGCATAACAATCTATTGTACTACATTTAATTCGACTATTGATGAGACGCATAATAGTTTTTAGGCATTTTTTTATTTGTTATATTTTTTTTGAGGTGCCGTTTAAATCGCATAATTTTTTTCCCTAATTTACTTTGTCATAATGAATGTAGCATAACATATAGTGTCATAATGTAACTTTTGCATAATCGTTTTTTGGCGTAATGTGTTTTAATCATAAAAATCTATTGTACTACATTCAATTCAACTGTTGCTCAAACGCCTTTAGGCATTTTTAAATTATTTGTTGTGCTACGTAATATATAACCAGGTTATATAGGGTCCAGATCCGACTCGGAGCACCCCGACTCCACCTAGTCTTGTCGCTACTACCCCTAGAGTGTATTTAAAAAATGCGGGAGCCAGAAGCTCAAGGGAGGTCCTGAGTGGAGCGAGCCATGCGAGGCCAAGCGTAACGAAGGGGGGAGGTGGCGAGCGAAGCGAGCCGGCAACCTCCGTAGTGGAGCGCAGGCCGAGTATGGAGAAGCGACACTCAGGGAGAGCTTCTGGCGGGAGCCCACCCGGAGTCAAAAAGTGCACCATATGTCTTAGGTGTATGTAGATTTTTAAGTCCTAAAAACGTTATGTCTACATAAATTAGTACAAACATTGTTATACTACTGCATAGTCCCGCATAGATATTCCATTAAACTAGTAGATACCTACATTACGAATAATAAATATTCTTGTCAAAGTACCCACCCGCATTTCACACACCCACGTATTTTATTTAAATAATGTTGCTACAGTCCGCTCTTTGCATTTATTTTTTAGTTAGGCATTTAAAGTTTATGCCTTTGATCATTATGTATAAGTATTGTTATGCTTTTCTCAATATGTGCCTTTAAACATTATGCTATTTATAGTTATGCGTCGAAACATTATACTAAGTTATCTGTATGCTATATATGGCTATGCGTTTAAACATTATGCTAAGTTATCGTTATGTCATACATGGTTATGCTAGTTAACATTATGCGAAGACAGTTATGCGTTTAGTTGTTATGGTTAATTATCATTAGTCCTAAAAACGTTATGCCTACCTAAAATAGGACGAAAAATGTTATGCCACCCCATATAGACCCGATCCCCACCCAGTGCAAATATTTGTGTGATGAATTCAAATGTTTGCACTGTGTCTGGGTGTTTATATGTATAATAAGTATATAGGTATTTAAAAACTATATTAGTATTATATCAGCTATCTGGCCGCCATCATACAAGCTTTGCTTAGTTTGGGATCAGATGGTGTTGTGTGTGAATTGTCCACCAATATTTATTTATTATTTATTTATTTAATCTTACCTCGCAGCAGTAATATGCAAACAGTACAGTGTTCTGGTTTCAACTACAATGTTTCCAGAGATATTATGGAGCATCCAGTGATGTAAGATAAATCAACATCGCTGTATAACAGTTAAATAGTTACTAACGCATTGCAGTCCTAGGCAGTAATTTAGACCCTTCGTGGTAAAATCGATGTGTGACCTTGTGATATTAGGAGCAGTCGTGTTGATTACCATAAAGCGTATGTCTTTCTCGTCCCGTCCTTGTATTAAAATCCAGTGGCATGATGTTTTCACCAAGTAGGTAACCGAGATTCAGGAAGCTTGGCATGTGTAATTTGGTGTTAACTTGAGAGATCTTAGAGATCTTGACAGATAGTTTTTTATTTCGATTAATGGTATTTATATGACAATGTCTAAATGTTTATCTATGTCTGTCTATATATGAGCTAAAATGGAAGAGGCCGCAAGTATTGAATTAAAAAAATGAAACTTACAGAAACTGCTCCCCATCCGGCGTGAACGACCGGTGTGTTATCGGGGAGGTTGGCACCTTGGTTGATAATAGGACCAGCTTGCACCACCGGGCTGAAAGTCAGGGCGGTCTGCAAGCGAACCACGGTGATGTCACCGTCAGCACCCAACTGGCCGTAGCTGGGGTGATTGAACTCTTGGACGATGTAGTGGATGGAACCACCGGTATTGCGGTATGTGGCGCCAGCGCGAATTCTGCGCCATTCGCGATTGAAAGTCCTGGAATTGGAATATAATACAACATTTAATTCAAGTTCTTAAAACGTTAAAATAATATATGACATAATAATATTCATATAAACAAAATTTAAGTGTCAATTTGTACTTCAGGATTAACAGCTTTTCTCTAACACCGTTTTTCATGTTTGAAAGTGTTTGAAACTATGTTGTATTTGTACCTACAGTACGAACACAAAAAAAGCAATTCAGATTTTTTTCTTTTTGTATTTCTATTTGTTTGCTCCAGCAAATTTTTCAAACTTTTTTGTTGATCTGGTTTTAGCTGGATTTTTACTGTCAGATAGCTGATAAAGAGTAACTTAGGTTCTTTAGTTTTGAAACATAGGTATAAAGTTGGTCTAGTCGGGAGAACGGCGCCTGCCGATCCGGAAGCCCCGGGTACCACTGTCTTTTCGAAGTCATATGCGTGATGTCGCTAACTTAAAAGGGTGAAGGAAAACATCGTGAGGAAACCGACATGCACCTAGAATCTTTCGAGGGCATGTGTTATCCACCAACCCGCTCTGGGCCAGCGTGCTGGATTATGGCCTTGCCTATCTCCTTTCGAGAGAAGCCCTCAAGTCCCAGCTGTGGGAAAATTTAGTAGGCTGTTTATGCACGCATGCAGGAGTAGGTCTACTAACCATCCAGCGAAGCAGTGAGCGGCGGATAGCACGTTAACGCTGTTTAAGATATTAGCGGCGCAAGACTGTCCCCAGGTACCGGTGAAGATGCCGAGGTAATCGACTTGTACAGAAGAAGGGTAGGTCTCGATGGTGGTAGGGTCACCACCGACGATGCGGCTTGGCACAGCAGAGCACGCTGTAGCTAGAATTAAAAAAATACTTGTTGAAAAATTACAATAGGCTAGAAAACTAAAAAAACGAATTAATCAGTGTTTTAACTTATATTTTTAAATTTGAGTTAACATTTTAATATTTTGTTTTGTTCTCGGGGACCTTATAATAGTCGTCTTTTCTCCAGTTTCGTTATTTCTATTACTTAATAAATATGCCCCTAACTGGTTTAATTTTTATATTTTTATTTCAGGACAGTATTTTCTAAACCGGCCATTTTTGGGACTTATTTAATTAATTCCATGACCGGAAATACTTTAAGTTTTATAATTTAGAACAGCAATCAAAACATTAACGTTATTAACATACCTGCCAAAAGTACGAATGCTAGAACTTGAATAGCCGCCATGTCCACTGCTTATCGATTGAATAGTAGCTGCTACCGTATTTAGATATTTATACGAATTATAATAATCTTGGTCATAAAGATAAATTCGGGTTTTCCACTGATTTACTCGTTACAGAGCACTGGGAAAACCGAGGGTGATAAATAAAAATTATCACTTAAGTTCATAGTTCTAGGGTTGAATACTTGAACAAGTATTAATTTGTACCCCCAAAATTAGTCAAAAACGCGAAATTTTGTTGTGTAGATGCCTAAAGTGATGCAGTTTCTAAACCAGAAATATAAATAAATAACAGAAGTGCTAACAGTTTTGAGACACAAGCTTTCAAAATGATGGAAGGGGCACCATCAGACCCGGCAGACAACTAGGGTTTCAACGTCGTCTTAAAATTATGTGAAACTTTACAATTACGAAGTGTGGAGCATCAAGAACTCAATACTAACGCAGATGCAATGCAATGTTGTAAAATTTTATAGGAAGCTTTCTCCTTGGCAAACGATAACTACCACAAACCATTATATTAGTGGTCAGAATCAATGATCGCAAGGATGTGTGGAAGAACAAAGTGCTACATTTTTCTTCTTCTTTAATTTGGTTTTTGGTCTTTCGGGCTCTGACAGGGTCCGATGTGAGTAATGAGTATGCTTGCCTCTTTGAGCTAACTGCATTTCCGGAATTGAGTAAAAAAGGGTGCTTGATGTGCTATTAGATCTTTCGGGCATTCCAGTTGTTTGCATTACTTCTTTCATCTATTTGGGAAATTTTAGGGCTGAAGTTGTCGTCTATCTCAGCTCAAGTATGTAATGTGTTGGTTTAATTTTTAACTGTAAGTTAAGGGGACGCCTAAAGCCAGAAAACGAAAAAAGGACATTTTCGACGCCGCTCACTGAAGTTAAGAAACTAAAAACTATGACAAAAAAAAATATTGACGTGTGGGTACAATCAAGAAAAAGCACAGTAACCGAATAGAATTTTAAAAATAGATCAGAGTTTTTTACAATAAAAAAATAAAAATGACACCGAAAAAAACCCGTTTTAATTCGAGTACTCGAAATTATCAGCGATGACCCCACATTATTTTTTGGTAATAAAATTCCTATTTGTACGTTCTAGTAAAGTAACCGAACACTTTTTTAAATTTATGTTTAGTTATTGAGTAATTAAATAAAACTTGGTCAAAAATGGACTCCTGATTAAATGTTGATTTTTCCTCCAAACTGTGTCATGCTATTCTCGACTTTATGTACATCATCACATTAAGAAACGCGTCGCGCGGGTGAAATCTGATTTTTTCCTGGCTTTAGGCGCACTCTTAAATGTTTAAATTACAATAAATAAATCACGCTAACGACGAGTACTTACAGAGAGACAACCCAGTAGCTATCATTATTCGCCAGCATCTTGCTCTTAGATAACAGCGTTGTCGAGTGCGAGATGCCATAACTTACTTATTTTGCCATAACATCAGTAATTGCGCCAGTTCTAACAATTTTTTTCCTAGTTACCAATCACTTTATAGAGGTAGAATGATTTTAGTCGACGTTTTTCTCGGACAGGTCTACAACCGTCAATAAATCTGATATCCTGATGATAAACCGAACCCTACGCCGAGCTGTAAGTGGTGTAAGTACTCTTCAACAAAACTTTGCCACAAGACGAGAACCTCGTGAAAACCAAGAAGGACAAGCTCTGCCAATATTTTTTTACGGTCTTAGCGCAATAAATCGCAATTAACATCTTAAGACGATTTCACTAGACGGTTAGGTTAACTCCGATACAAAGAGCCAAAGAGCGGTCATCCTGGATACGGTACCCATTGTCAGGTGGTTATTCAGTCTGGAGTTTTGACCACTTATAGCTTAGGTTTATGTCACCTGCCGGTAGCAATCAAGCTTTTATTGTCATTTTTTACTTTATTTTATTTATTACATTAATAAGAAATTAATACATAAGAAGAAATAGATTTATTACACCCATATTCTGAAACCATTCGCTACCCTGCTCATTAGCCTTTTTTTTGAGAAACTTTCAGTTTTGTGACGTTTTACTACTTTTATAGCGTCTGGCGAAGAAAATTAATTATTAATTATAACAATTCTCGTCACCAGCGGTGCGCTGGTACTCTTGGATATCTATGAGATTTCGTGACGGCGGAGCGGGTGGAATTTAAATTATAGGAACAAAAACAATAAGAGGGTGGAAGACCCTGGGGTTTGGCCTTTTCTCCAGAAACACAAAAGAAAGGTCCTACCTTAAGAATCCAGCGTCCTCCGGGCGATTGAGCGGCAGTTCTTCTTCCTCAATTATATTTCCTTCAGCAGCTGCCTTTGAATTGTGTGTTGCGAAATAATCTTGTGGTGCGGTGCGGTACAAATCGGTAACTTTAACTGGTGCGAGGCGAACTTTATAAACAGCTGGAGTATAAGTTACTTTTAAGAATGCGCGAAAAGAAGTGACGTGCGCCCTCGGCGCGAAATCGGTTAAATACTGCTCCGCGGGACGAGTCACCCGAGAGTGGCGTGAATTGTCAGGCGAGGTACCCTCTAAGTGACTCAGAAAAAAAGAACCATCCCCCCGGCCTTCAGGAGTTGTAGGCTCCTGAACTAAAGGGAAATAGGAATAGGAGACAATACAAATAAGTATTAGATGCGGAAAATATACAAATACATATAGTGTGGATAGGATATAGGTTAAACGGATAAATTGTTTAACTTGCGGGTTGGGTGAATGATGCGGGTAAAATCAATGGTGCGGGTAAAAAACAAGGGTGCGGGTTGGAGCAAGGGTGCGGGTAATAATGCATCCAGTGACTAATCACGGATGTCTGGAATAAATAAATATTAAATACGCATGTAAAAGAGAATGAAAAAAAATAAGAGTGTGAATTAGATTTACACATGCTAAGTAGACATGCGTAAGAGAAAAACAAAAGGTGCGAATTATTGGGAGGGTAAAACACACAGTTTTACCACTGGTCGAATGTAAGTGCCATTTTTTGTGCGTATCTCCACAATACGAGCGATGCCGTCCGAAGAGGATTTAATATCTTCAATTATACCTAATGGCCACTGTAGTGGCGGTGAATTTTCTGTTTTAAGTAAAACTACAGTGCCTTTAGTTACCGGGTTAGTTTTAGTATTCCACTTGACACGAGTTTGGAGCGTGTTGAGGTATTCCCGTCTCCAACGGTTCCAGTATCTCTGAACTATGCTGTCAACTAGACGTTTGTTGCGGATCAAGTCTACGGAATCTATGCGCGGATCGGAATGAAAAGAATCTAATGGACCTTGTGTTAGAAAGTGCGAAGGGGTTAAAGCTTCAGGTTCCGAGGGGTCAGAGCTTAACGTGGTTATAGGTCTTGAGTTAAGGATAGCCTCGACTTGCGTTATTACTGTTAGCATTTCTTCGTACGTGAGGAGAGCGTTTCCTATAGTACGGCGCAGGTGGACCTTTAGAACCCGGATCATACTTTCCCAAGGTCCGCCCATATGGCTAGCGGATGGTGGGTTTAGAACCCAATTTATACCTTGATAAAGGGTTTCTTGTGTAAAGGAATCACCGAATGTTTTGGATTTAAGAAATTTATTAAGTTCATTGAGTTTTGTTTTCGCGCCTATAAAATTTGTTCCGTTGTCGGAGTATAGCGAAAGGACTTTTCCTCGACGTGCTATGAATCTACGAAAGGCGCGAAGAAAGGAAGCTGTTGATAAGTCGACGGAAATCTCTATGTGTACTGCGCGGGTTATCAAACAGGTAAATAGCGAAAAATAACAACGCTCCCTTCGTGCACCACGATAGCGGCTAATGAGAATATCTTGTGGACCCGCATAATCTACGCCCGTCCAAAGAAAGGGCTTTGATGCTTCGTTTACGCGAACAGCGGGAAGAGAAGCCATAAACGGCGTCTCTGTGCGTGGTTTAGCTTTGAAGCAGCTGTTACAAAAATGAAAGCGTTGTTTGACAGTACTGCGTCCGGATATAATCCAGAATTTCTGTCTCAGTAACGACAATAATAACTGTGGCCCTGCGTGTAGGTATTTGCGATGATAATAGTCGATGATAAGATTGACTATATGATCCTTTTTCGGGAGAAGAATTGGATGCTTACTATCGAATTCGAGAGATGAATTATGTAATCGTCCACCGACGCGGAGGATGTCATTTTTCAAAAACGGAGAAAGCGGGAGAAGTTTCTTAGAGGCTGGTTGACCTTTTGAAATAGTTTTCATGTCATTTTGAAAATATTGTCGTTGAAGGGCTTTTATAATCGCAGTCTCAGCAAAGTGTAAATGTGTAAGTTGCATTCTATCAGTGCGGGGAAGTTTCCTAATAAATATATATATATAAACGACGATGCGGAGAAGCTTAGACCAAGAAGAAACGCGCTTAGCTAGAGAACATAGAAAAGGTTCTGGATCATCGGTGACAAGAAAAATGTTTGCCTGCCTTTTAAGCTCTAACAGTTTTTCATCTTGTGCGGGATTAAAAATGAATCTATTAATCGGCCATGTGTGTACTTCATTTAAAGCCCACGGGGGGCCATGTAGCCACAATTTATGGTTTAAAAATTGACCAGGTGTAAGGCCGCGACTTAAACAATCACTAGGATTCAGTGCGCTTTCACAGTGAAAAAAATGGTTTGCGTGAAGATTGTCCTGTATTTGAGAGATACGGTTGGCAACAAAAGTGTCGAATCGATGCGGAGACGAATGAACCCAATGAAGGGCTACTGTCGAATCAGTAAACGCGAAAATTTCATCTATTTGACAGCGGCAAGAAATAGTTTCTATCATAAATCGAAGCAATTTGGATAATAATAATAACGCGCACAGCTCTAAACGAGCTAAAGAGACAATTTTGAGCGGGGCGACCTTGCTCTTTGAGCCTATCAAATGGACCTGGTTATTACCCGAGGTATGTTGAGTGGCAAGGTACACGGAGGCACCCATCGCCTTTTCTGAAGCATCCGCGAACCCTAAGAGTATGACGCGAGAGTTAGGCCTAATACCTACAAAACGGGGTATTTTAAAATTATGTAACGTAGGGAGCTCCGTTAAGAAGCGTTTCCACGCTAAACAAATGTCCAGCGGTGGGGTAGAATCCCAGTCGACGCGTGCCGTCCAAACAGCTTTTATTAATAACTTTGCGTGTAATATAACAGGACCGCAAAACCCGTTAATGTCCCATAATTTCGCGACCGTCGAAAGCATAAGGCGTTTTGTGCATTTTGACTGCGGGTTAAATTTTACGGCAATAGAAAACTCGTCTTCGACTGGAGACCAAATTAGGCCTAAAAGCTTCATATTATCCTCTTTGTCGAATTCGATTTTCGAAGATAAACGATTTTCCAGTGGAATCGCTTTTAACACTTTAGGTGAGTTGCTCACAAATTTAACCAAGTCAAACCCACCACGCTTAAATAACTCGATCAAATCTTGTGCCAGCTGAGCACCTTCCTCAGCGGTAGCTACCGAAGCTCCCAAGTCGTCCATGTATAAATTATTAACAGCGGTTTCCGATGCGTTTGGAAGATCAGTTTCATCTTGAGCGAGTTGTTTGACTGTTTTCATAGCGAGGTACGGCGAGCATCGCAAGCCAAAGCAAACCCGATTAAAGTGATATAGTTTGGTGGTAGAATCGCCGTCAAATTTATATAGAATATTCAAAAAACGACGGTCTTCCTCGCGGATTCCTATTGCTAAAAACATTTGTCTGATGTCAGCGGTCAGTGCGATTGGAAACAATCTAAATTTTAAAATAATCGCGGTTAGATTAGCTTGTAAATTAGGGCCGGAATGTAGACAGTCATTGAGTGAAGCGTTCGTGTCAACACATTTTGCGCTCGCGTTCAATACAATACGTAGCGCTTTGCCCTCCCGGCAGACGCCATGGTGCGGAATAACGTAATAATTTTTATTATTTAGCGGTGGTGCAGGTGATAATATACCCTCACTAATATAATTTTTCAAAACAGTGTCATATTCCATTTTTAAGGCGGTATTTGTTTGGAATTTTCGTTCAAGGGATGAAAAACAGCGAGAGGCTACGGTTAATGAATCACCCAACGTCACGGTTGATTTTATAAATGGTAAAGCCGTAACATACTGTCCAGTAACTTTATTGCGATGCGTGTTTGACGCGTAGAAGTTTTCACATTCTTGATCCCTTTCAGACAAATAAGTTTTAGTGGGTACCGATTCGAGATCCCAGAACTTGGAAACTAAACTTTCAATTGAATTACCCTCACTCGACGAGAAAAATGAGTGATTGTTTTCATTATTGTCTGATCCATTATGAGCCTGTAACGTAGCTATTGATCCTAATATTACGTATCCAAAAGCAGTTTCCAAAAGATCGGGACGCCCTGGTGGACCCAGCAATTTTCCGGGTCGTAATATCTGTAAAAAGGCTTCAGCCCCCAACAAAATATCGATCTCGGCGGGTTTATTAAAATGCGGGTCTGCCAGCTGGAGTTTACCTATATAAGACAGCGGTGAGATGTCAAATTCACAGCTGGGCAAACAACTTGAAATGGTTTTAAGAACGAGAGGTTTAATCCGCAAGTTAACGTTTCTGTCATATTTAGATACCAACGTTACGTCTGTATAGCCTAATATAGACTGGTAGCTGCCACCAATTCCGTTTACGAAACGGTCAGTATCATCGTGAAAGATGTTAATACCTAATTTCCTGCAAGCGAAGCGGGAAATAAAATGATTTTGCGATCCATTGTCCACGAGGACACGAACTTGAATCACGGAACCGTCTCTTTTGCGAACATCAGCAAGAACGGTACCCAACAAAACATTTTGAGTTTTTCGCAAAGATTTTGAATTTGCGTTCATACTACAAAATGAAGCGTCATTATTCGTCGGTTCATTCAAAAATAAATTTGAAGTAGCGTTATTATTCTGAGCAGCCACTACTGGACTACGACTGTTATCACTCGACGGACCGGTTCTACTGTTATCAGCTTGAAAACAGAGTGAAGTGTGGTGCTTTTTTTTACAATTTGCACAAGTTCCCTTAGACCGGCATGCGTTTGAATTATGTTGCGAACTCAAACAGTTAATGCAAGCGCGTAATTGTTTTACATGTTCGTAACGTTCTCGAGCGGTTAAAGTCCTGTACTTTTTACAGGAATACAAGTGGTCGTGTTTGTCATTGCATAATGTACAAATGTTATCGCTTACTAAGAATGCGCGTGAATTATTTTTCGGAATGTAGTTTTCTGACAGCTTGGCTCTCACACAAGTACTTGAGTTTTCACTCGTCCTATTCAAAACCTTAATACGGTCGCGAACAAATTTAGTAATTTTATCAGACGCAGGTATTTCCGAATCGCGGTTATCCATTTCGAATAAACGTGCCGAATCTCTGTCCAGCCGTTGTAATAAAAGGTATGACATGACAAAATCGTACAAGTCGGGTATGTTTAAGTTAATTAATGCGAGATGCGAATTTGAAAATTGGTCGATTAAATATTCTAAGTTATTAGCGGTGGGGGAAACAATGGGCTTCAATGAGAAAATTTGGTTTAAATAAGTACTAGCGAGATTTCTCTTATCTTCGTATTTAGAAACGAGCGCGTTATATATTGTTTCATAGTTTTCTTCACAGGGTACGAATCCAATGTATACTTGTTTCGCTCGACCTTTCAATTTACTAGTGAGATAAAATATTTTTTCCGTTACGGAAAGCGATGAATTTAAATGTACAGCCCTTTGGAAAGTAGCATAAAATAAAGGCCAGTCGTTTGCATTTCCGTCAAATTCCGGTATTTCTATACGAGCTAGCTTAATATTTTGAAATGTTTTATCTGGTTTAACCGTTGGTGTGAGCGCTGTGGTTGTAATAAACTGAGAATGTTTACGTTTAACACGACAATAAAGATCTTCAAATGCGAGCCATTGATTGAAATCCGGAACTGAATCCTTATCAATTTTCAATAATAAAGATTCGATATCTTTCACGCAAATCTGAAAGTTACACCTGATTTCTTGTAAAGTCTCAACCGAGCACAGAAATTCTTCCAATAATTCTGGGTCATTCAAATTAGCACGCGATTTATCGTATATTTGTTGAAGACGCTCGAAATATACTTGTCTTTGACATTCCAATAATTTTAATTTTTGATCATTAGACGACGTCATCGTGATCAAATCCAGACAATAGGTATGATCCAAACTCAAATGTTAAAGTGATCGTACAAAATAACAAAAATGCGAGGTAGGTAAATAAATAATTTCCAACGGCGAACGAGATAATATAATGCGTTGGTAATTATAAGTGATTTATGTAGGTAGTCATTAACAGAATTGAAAACGGTTTATAAAAATTGCGGTGTAAATGCGAAATTCGAGTTTATTAGGCGATGCGGTAACCAAAGGCAATGTTTGACTTTTGAATGTTAAATAATTTAAATAAGCAAATATTATTTATTTAGAGTGACGAGACGGGTAACGACAAATCTGTTCATAAAAGTCAAACGTCACGAAGTTGATTGAACATGAAGAGTCTAAATCACTGTTTGACACTGCACTGCTCGTCACTTTGAGATTTTAGGTGTTATATCTCTTAGCCCAGTCGTATATCTGGAAACTTTGCCCTTCAAACCGTAACACAGTAGGTAACTGCTTGACGGCAGAATAATAGGCAAAGCTGTGGTACTTCCCCAGGCGGGCTTGGCAAGAGCCCTACCACTACAAAACGAACTTGACTTCAAACGAGAGACACACAAAATAGGCGGTAGATAAATAAATTAATAGGAATGGGGTAAATAGCCACGAAATCTCAGGATAAACAAGGCATCCGAGTGACGAAGGACCATTAATGGCGAAGAAAATTAATTATTAATTATAACAATTCTCGTCACCAGCGGTGCGCTGGTACTCTTGGATATCTATGAGATTTCGTGACGGCGGAGCGGGTGGAATTTAAATTATAGGAACAAAAACAATAAGAGGGTGGAAGACCCTGGGGTTTGGCCTTTTCTCCAGAAACACAAAAGAAAGGTCCTACCTTAAGAATCCAGCGTCCTCCGGGCGATTGAGCGGCAGTTCTTCTTCCTCAATTATATTTCCTTCAGCAGCTGCCTTTGAATTGTGTGTTGCGAAATAATCTTGTGGTGCGGTGCGGTACAAATCGGTAACTTTAACTGGTGCGAGGCGAACTTTATAAACAGCTGGAGTATAAGTTACTTTTAAGAATGCGCGAAAAGAAGTGACGTGCGCCCTCGGCGCGAAATCGGTTAAATACTGCTCCGCGGGACGAGTCACCCGAGAGTGGCGTGAATTGTCAGGCGAGGTACCCTCTAAGTGACTCAGAAAAAAAGAACCAGCGTCATTTTTTAAACCACGCCCAAGTGTTACGTCATCAGTTTTGTGCCTGAAGAGATTTTTATCAAACCTAAGAACCTTATTTTACCTTTAATACTGCATCAAGGACGCTTTTTTCTAGTAATCTCAGAAGAAGGAAGACGGAAATAGATGAAAGAAATTGTCTATGTCATAAAATAAAATCAGGTTTCAAAACATACACCAAAGAGGACAAATTGAATAATACCTGTAGGCAATTAATATTTATCCATTCCAAGTTCCCAAGAGAACTTGGCATACGGCACTTAAAAAGGGCAACAACGTGTGATGAACGCAAGTTGGCAGCACGTTGCAACCTTTGCTTATGATTCTCGCGTTTCTATCTCAACAAGTCCACAGATATTTCGATTTATTGTACCTACATATTGTGCACTCCTACTTTCTCTATCATGACCCTGCTATGTATCTTTGTTTAGTAGATACATACGTATACTATTAACAATGCACTGATAACGCTGAAACAACCCAATTTATCAAAAACACGGTATCAGCCATTTCTTAGATGGCGTTAAATAAATTTGCAACTGCTTGTTGGTTAATTTTTTACATATGTATGTATATACGACCTATTACATATATTTTTTTGGTTCAGTAGCAGTACTCGCTAGATCGTGAAATCATTTTAGGAGCTTTAATATATTTAAGACTTTGTACACGTTATCTGATGTGTTCGGTATGCAATTATTATAAGTATAAGAAGTAAGATACGACTAAAAATTAAAGATACTTTCATGGCTTTAAAATATTGATAAGAGTCGTTAGATCTTTACTCTTCTTCATTTAAATAAAACAATTTATTGGTTGTGATTGCATCACTTTTATTACTTACAAAACTACAGAAAAGTTAAGCAAAAAAGGGCATAACGCATTAGAATAAACTAATTATAGTCTACTGACGTAATGTTTATCATTTATAAGTAGGTATATCAATGCATTGCTGTAGTGGCTGTTTTCTCGAAATCCTGATTTTCTCTTTCAATATTTTCGAATCTTTTTAAAATCATTCGACAAGCACGTAGGACATAGTAGTTCATTTGTGTTTACTATGAGTCCTTTGTACAAAACTGAGATTAAAGTTTTCATTTTAATTCAACAAATTTAAGTACTTCAAATACTTATACCACAGAGCTCCTGAAACACCACTGCTAAAAAATGCTCCGAGAGCTGTTTGATTTCGTCTATCGGGATTTTTGAACTGAATGTGTGTACAATATATTGCATCTATGTATAACATGCAAAATAGCAATATGAAACAATACTTTTGATTTTCTTGAGCTATTCATTGAGAAAATTTTCAAAATTAATTTTTAGGAGACCCGAATAGTTTTGACTGAAATGATAATTGAAAGTTACCGGCTTCATAAGCAGATCATTTTAACTGCAATTCAACGCTGTTATTTTCCTATATTACACGCTAAAAGAATTCAAGTAATTACTTTATGATGAACCAAGTTGTTCCCAAGAATTCACATCGTCACCATTTTATTATGGCGATAAATTTTTTGAGCGCTTTGCTGTGTTTTAAATACAGATACTTACATCATTAAATAAAGTAAAATTATCGAAAGAAAATAAACAAATATTGCATTTTGTTAGTTGTGACCACTGATTATAAACTTGTCTAGATAGACCGCTCGACTGTATAAACACCAAAAACTATGTCAGCCAATAATAGTTGGCTGAAAATCTCGGCTTGTCAGAATCACGATACACGATACCACTGGCATAAGAACAATAGCAATTACTGATACTTGACTTAAATTTGTGTTCGTGATCACGCAAACAAGTATTTGAAACCTGACCTGTGCTTCATCCAGACCAGTGTTTAATCAAAGGTTGTCACAGATACAACATAACAAGACTTCTTATTGGTTGAATTTCTTATTGAGTCTGCTTCATAGTTTTGGAGAAGGTTCCAAAAAGCTGTGAGCCTACATTTATGACATTAAAAAACGTCATGACTGACGTCATTATTGATCATGTCTAATAAAATCATGGAATCCGCCCCCCAATGGCGTCATACAGAGATTAATTCCTCAAGTCATTTGAAGAAACTCTTGAACTACGTCTTTACAAATAAATGCTGGCAAGTATAAGACAGTAACGCCACATGAAAACGGACAATACTGTTGGCAAAACATAAACATGCTCAAGGAAATACTGATGCACCATACACTTTCAATTCGTTCAGCATTCAAAAATATGATAAGAAAATACAATCGTATATTTTGTGTTTATTAACACATTATTAATACATAACTCTCTCCTTGCGAGAGAAAGCCCCGAGTCCCAGCAGTGGGAACGTTTAGTGGGCTGTTGATGTTGATGTTGAATACATTACGGGGCGAGATTAGCTATTTCAGTTCCTAATGTAGTCAAAACAAAATGAAACTGTGAAATAAAATACATAGTTTTAGTGCCTAGTTAGTATTTTCATTTCACCAGTCACTCGGCAATATAAAGCCTATTAATGCTGAGTTATTTTACCTACGCTACGTCACAAGAAAGTACAGATGCAAAGTTATAAATTAATATGTACGTTATATGCTGTATTTGGTCAGAAAATTATTTTCATATTTTAATGGCAAAGCAAAAAAAAGGTGAAAAACATCAAATTAAAAATGATCTTGTCATTGACGTATGACATTGACGATGTTGCCATGTTAAGGTGATTTTCTGTTCATCAGGGAGAATCCCAAAATAATGAAAAATGAACAGGAAATACGAATGCAAAGTTATCCAAAGACCACAACAAATGTTGGTACCTAGTAGGTTTTGAAAAGTAGGTACTTAATTCAAAACTTTCCAAAACACTAGCTCCAGCCAACCTACCTGCAGTCTAAATCTCTTTACAATAATAAGCTAGATGACATCAGGGTAGCGATTCTAAATGCGATTCCGAAAGGTTCGGGGTCGGAATGACAATCGAGTCTGTCAAAAACGAGTCTGTCTCTATCATGCTAACCAGATAAGACAAAGACCGAGAGATGAGATTCCGTGTCGGATGCAACCGAATGGATTTAGAATCGCTACCCATTTCTAGATCTAACATCAGTCAAACGATAACAGCTATCCCCGATCAGTCAGGTGACACTAGAATGTTGCATAAACATAATAGTTAGTCTACTATTCATTAAGTACGGTAATATTAGGTTAGTAGAGGCCCGCGCCTTCTGCGCTGGCCCAAAATTCTTTAGGCAGTAGAGACCATGTGAAACTAGCTGCCATAGGTCCATTAAAAAAATAACGACGACGTTCTAAAAGTGTCACGGGCTGCAGGACGAGAAGTGGGGACGGTCACCGTAAAATAAGGCTTTTTCAAGAATCAAAAAGACCCGTCAAAGATCTTTCCTGATTTCACGAGCTAATTGGCGTTTTTGTTGTTTTAGTCGAAATAAAATTGATTTCATTTGATTTTATTTGAATTTGGACAAAACCAAAGTAATGTGCAACGAGTTTATTGCTCCGGGGGTGATTGCAGGAAGTGAAACACATTGGATATTGTTCAGAGATACACACTACATAATAACACTACATAAATGATTTTCCTAAAGTAATTGAGCATCCAATGTCACTATTTGCAGATGACAGCACAATAACAATAGCATGTCAAGATAAAGCTACTAATTATGAGGAAGATATCAATGCCGCACTAAATTCATCTATCCATTGGTTAAACATTAATAACTTAAAAATTAATTTAAACAAAACCAATTTCATGCAATTTACTCAAATAAAAAATTACTTGAGTAATATAAACATAAATTATCAAAATAAAAAAATTGCAGAAGTCACTACAACAAAATTTTTGGGCCTAACAATAGACATGAAATTGAATTGGAAGGCACATGTTGAGATTCTCTGCAAGAAGCTGGGTAGCTCGGCATATGCTCTGCATAGGCTTGCTCCAGTGGTAAAGAAAGAGGCTCTTCTGACATCTTACCATGGATTGGTGGCATCAGTCTTGAGATATGGGATCATTTTTTGGGGGAATTCAACTGATACAGCCTCAGTTTTCAAAGCACAAAAACGATGCATTCGTGCTATGTTCGGGATGCAAGTTACAGATAGCTGTCGACAAGTATTCATAGACAACCAAATATTAACCCTGCCATGCCTGTACATATTTGAAGTAATGTGTTTTGTAAGGAATAACCCTCATTATTTTCCTCTATTGAGTGACAAAGTAAAACGTAACCGGCGTGATAAGTGTAGACTGCTCATAGACAAATGCAAAAAAAAGATTATGAGTGACAGCATTTTTTGTATGGCTCCTCTTTTATATAATAAGCTGCCAAATGCCATAAAAGAACTTAACATAACAATGTTCAAAAGTAAACTAAAAAAAATGCTTATACACAAATGCTATTATACTGTAACTGAATTTTTAAATGATAAGGAAATTAATTGGAATACTAATATTTTAGACATTGTTTAACATGAAATTTTTACAATCTTTAAACCTTTTTTCATTAATATCTCAATAGATATTATTATTCCATTATGAAATTTGACATTCAACTGACATAAGACCAAATAATGATATATTGAATCATGATGAATTAGTTTGTACTGTATTACATTTTGACATTCTTTGAGTATTTACATGAATATTATAATTAACGACATTTTTGATTTTTTGATTATATACATTTATTGCACTTTATACATTCTTTGACATTCCTCACATGGATGAACTGCAAGATCTACTAATGCAAGACCTTAGACCCTGGATGGACATATTGATCAAACTCAAAAACACAAGACAATATCCTGATGAAACACAAGACGTTGGCGAAATTGTGCTCACCAAACATTTATCTCACACAAATATATATCACAACCAAATAGAAGCCAGAAATGAATCGAAGATGAAGAATCAGATGACATAAATAAAAACCAGAAATTAATAGAAGATGAGGAAGAAGAAGACTTTAATCAGCTGACTATTATTTAATTATTATTTTTTTTATTTAAAAATTAAGACTAACAAATTGTCTTGCCAGACATATTGCATGCCTCTCGCAGAGGCCAGTTTGTATGGGGCAACTTTTAAAATATTTTGTATTATCTTATCTTACCTACAAGCAGCAATAAAGATTTTTGTATTTGTATTTGTATTTTGTATTTGAGATCCGTTTTCCTACGGCAGATGCTCGAACTAGGTAGATGTAGCTTTAAGAGTGAGCCCATGAAAAAACTACAGTTAGACTGGGCATCATTTGGCAAACTTCGTCAAGTCTTCTCGTCGCCCATCCCATAAAGCCTCAAAACAAAAGTGTGCAACCAGTGCGTCATATCGGTTATTAGCTACAGTGCTGAAACGTGGACACTGACAGTCAAAAAGGTTCGAAAGCTCAAAGCCCGAGCTATGGAGCTATGCTTGGGGTTTCTGAAGGATTGCATCCGTAATGAAGAGAACTGAAGTCATCGACATAGCTCACCGTATTTGCAAACTGAAGTGGCAATCAGCCAGTCACATCTGTCGCTGCCCAATAACTATTGGAGTAGACGGGTTCTGGATCGGAGACCGCGAATTGGTAAACACAGTGTATGACGCCCTCAGGCTAGATGCATTAACGATATACAAACGACCGCTGGTGGCGGTTGAAATCATAATACCGAGGATTGGACTGAGTGGCGTATTAGAGATGCCTATGTCCAGGAGTGGACGAACCCAGGCTGATGATGATAGACCTTAGTACAAAAGATTAAATCGCCCAAATGGGGGTCGGACTCGGCCATGAAGGTTCCGTAACAGCAAGCAACATAATACATAAGTAACAGTACATCGTTGTAACTTTGATCGATGTTTAAATAATAGTGTATTTATGACGTTCTAAAAAAACTACTTACTAACTAGATTGAGTGCAAACCAATTTTTGGAGGAAATTTGCATAGTAATGTACATCATATGTTTTTAGACCTACACGTTTGGGTTTGATGAAAAAAAAATTGAGTTTCAGTTCTAAGTATGGGTCACCCCCAGAATTTATTGTTTTTTTAATATTTTTGTATAAAATCTTAATGCGGTTCACAAAATATATCAACTTACTCAACAATATAATATGTAGTTCAACAGTATAATATGTAGTTCAACAGTATAATATGTAGTTCTTGTAGTTTCGGAAAAAAGTAGCAGTGACATATGGACGAACAGACAGACAGACATGACGAATCCATAAGGGTTCCGTTTTTACGTTTTACCGAACCCTACAAATGTGTGTGCATCCTTTGGAAACTACGTGCTGCTAGGTTAATGTAAATTTCGTTGGCCAGAGAGTATAGTAGATTAAAACTAACAACCTCTTTGTACGACATTATTACAAAGGTTGAGGTAATTTTGGATTACATCTGGCAGCATTGTAAATCAAATTAGGGTTCCATTGTAAACATCTTGAAAAAAAAAAACTACCAACATAAATAGAATTCGTGCTCTATATAACAATGATTAAAAACTTTCTATAACTTATTTCCTCGATTTACTGCAGTACATTACTGCGGGTGTCGTGCGTCGCCTGATTTTTGATGGAAGTTTTAAGAATACGAACGAGCGGGTTTCGTTCCTCTTTAAGAACGCCAAGGCTGTGAAGCCATCGATATAAACCATTGATGTGCCCTTCCAAACAAGCGCACGGAATTATGTCATCGTTGGGATGTGTGAGCTCACTCTTTCCGTTCTAGTCGATTGCAGGAAGCAGTGAACGCCGGACGTTTTTACCTATCACTATTCGTTGTCAACAACCAAAATAAGTAGAACCACAGGATACTTTGCCGCTAACAGTTCTAAGGAACAAGTAGATTGGTGGTGTGTAAGTCACTTACGCTACACACAGACGCAGTTTCTTACTAATTTCAAGGTGTTCAGGGCACATCTGATGGTTTATATCAATGTGTGAAATGTGTTGGCTGAGTGAAGTTGAAAGAATCTTTCAACCCGGACCAGTAGTTTTTATTTTATAGTATAGAGTGACGAGACGAGCAGGACATGTGCCTGATAACAGCCCAGTAACACGCAGCTATTAGAACACGAAGAGTCCAAATTCATTACCTAACACTGCACTGCGCTCGTCACCCAAAGATCTAAGATATTATATCTCTAACCCTGTAATTTCTCTGGAAAAATTGCCCTTCAAACCGGAACACAGTAATGTTTGCACATTACTGCTTGGCGGTAGAATAACAGGCAAAGGTGTGGTACTTCCCCAGGGCAACTCTGCCAAGAGTAGGCCACTACTAAAACAAACAAACTCTTCAGCTTGATAATATTAGTATAGAAGATTTAATCAAATGTAGCATCAATGAGTTCATGAAACATGATGGTAAAAACAGAATAAAGTAATTGATTTAAAAAAAATACATTCAGCGCTATATTTTGATATTGACACAATATATACATTTTGACTAAATGTCAAATAACACTGTGCTCTGTGCTCATGTGCTGTGTGATATTAATATCATATTATTTGCCCTGTAATTTACTGATGATAGATAATGACAGATTACTAAAACTTGGGACTTATTTTTTGCTTAGAGAAACTAATGTAATCATAGATTATTATTAGTAATGTAGAATTATTGTTTACGTAAAGGCCTGTTAACATTTTCATTACTGCTAGTGCGAGTGCGAGTGAGAAATAGAACACGCTTTTAATCACTTCACTATGCAAGTTACTAAACACTCGCACTAATCAATCGGTGTCCACGCGTGTTTGCTACTAATCACTAAACACCTGCACTAATCACTCACACTCGCACTAATCATAATGCAAACAAGTCTTAATAACAGTAAAATATGACAAGCAACTACGGAACTCTATATTGCGACCCGTCACACACTTGCCAAGTTATATTGAAATTTTACACAAATATTCAATGTTTTATTTCTGTAATCTGTGATTCAACATAAAAAAATTGTGAAATTGGTAATAAGTTCCGGCTGGTTTCTAGTCTGGGAGAACGGTCACTAGCTTCGAATCGCTAGTGACCGTTCTCCCGCCCCTGGTAGAAATTCCACGCACCATGTGGCCTAACTTATTATATTTACTTCGTATTTTCGAAATAGTGTGCGTAATGACCCTAAAAATTACAAAGGCAACAAATCATGAAATTGATACTATCAATAAAAACGTGGTTTGTTCTAGATTTGTTAACTATAATTTATTCCAAAGATAATATCTGTATGAATATATATATCACACAGCAAGAAATAAAAAAAAATGATCATGGTCTTATCGTTATTTTATTTTCAATTAAGTATATCAGATTCCTAATTTTTTTATATGTTTTGATGAACACTTTTTACACATGAAAGTATGTTACAATAACCGAAGGCGCTAGCTATTCCAATGTAGTTCATGATTTCTCTTCCATATAATCCAAACTATATTTATCTAGATTGGTATATGATAAGCAATGAGCCTATTTTAGACTTTTAAGTGGGTAAGAAATTTTGAACGCTCCACACCAGCCACCAGCATGGCTCTCATTTCGTGAATAAGTGTGGGACGCTGCTAGTTTTTTATTCATTTTATAGAAAGGGATACTTGCAGGTTAAAAACTCGTTCATCATGTTGTTAAGTTATCTTCAAATAGATAGTGGTTGTGACTATCTTTACAAGTAAGCTGTTATTGACACATATACATTATGCTCAAAATATAGGCCGTGGAGAGTTTCAGCTTCAATTTTTCTGCACGGTGACCGTTAGTTTTTCCACTGAAATTTTGAGCTTCACTACATTCATAAGCAAGTTTATGTCGATTGAATAATTTTTTATCTAATCTCATCTTTTTAAATTAATGGCTTATTACTTTTTGTAAGATATTTAGGTACCTATATGTTTTATTACACAGGGCATCAAAATGTTTTTGCTCCATTTCTATCACATAATTACCTAGAGGTATCTGAAATAAAATGAAGGTGTGAATTTAAAAATGAGTTACGTTTTTCCATTATCGTTACATGCTCTTTACCATCGAATATATATCAAATTAAAATTAAATATTTCTGTGTTTGTTATGACACACAGAAGACATCAGAAGACATGTTTGACGTACCAAAATAATCATAGACAATTATAACAGTAAAGTTTAAAAGTGACATTCAAAACGTGCTCATAGTGGACGGAGCCAGGATTTTATTCAAGGGGGGCAGGCAGAAATAAACTAATTCTTTATACGAATGTAAGGTTTACTCCAAATTACCATACTTAATTTTGAACAAATTAAACTAAATAATAGCCTACAATAACTGACTTGTGTCAGTAAAATAAGTTTATTTTTTACAAAAATAATGTTTGAGCTTGACAAGACGTATGAAAATTTAAAATTAACTAACAGTTAATTATGGATTTGAATTCGAATGGTGCCATTGATTTAAATAATTACTTCTGCGTAAGACCCAGGCCAGCCGTGAGACATATAATAACGTGATAGAATGTAATAAGGTCAGTGTTTCTGTAAAGTACTCGTACCTAGTTTCAGTCTGGTCTTATTTTCAAATGGTTTTCTGTAACGGTTTTGTATGATTTTAGAAAATAATTATATAACATAATTATTATTTAATATAATTATTAATAATTAATAGAAATATATAATAATATAATTATTATTTAGGTACTTATAGGAATGTGTTTTTCTATGTTTCATTGAAAAATTCATTGCCTTCTATGTTTTATAGAAAATGTTGTGTTATCAAATTAAGTATTAAAAGTCTCTTATTATCCTTCCTCGCTTCATTTTATTCTTAGATACCTACTTTAACAGCGCTGTGATACGATGTCGTGGGTTATGGATCCCGAGGTCTTTGTTTTAGAGGTGGAGTCTCGTCTTCTTCGAGAAATTAAATATTGTTATTGACTGACGGCTTAAACTCGTGGTTTTATGTTAAATTCGAAAAATACGCATTTCATTCACTTTTGTCTGTCAGGCCACCATACAAAACCGTTAATAATCTTGCTAAGCGGTGTTAAAGTTCGGCCATTCAGAGAATGCGTTCCTGCAACCTATCAGTTAGTCACGACTAGTGATGGGCACAACATAACACTGAGTTCGTTACCGTTCCTCCAAAATGAACCGCCGCATTATTTTTAAAATTATTTTCGTTTTAAATTGCTTGTAACCAAGCCACCATTTCTTCTTTTTTTTCTTCCCTATTTTGCAGAACCTGCGTGGCATATTATCAGACGGTATCCTTACCCATTGGTACTTTCGACGTCGACGCTTGTGTATCATCCGTCCAAGAACGGGATACCGTGTGATTGGCGTTTAGCCATGTCTCGTCAATGAACACGACATTATCCCAGTTATAATTTTTTTATGCTTCTCTCAAAAAAATTATCCGTTTTAAAATTATGTCGTATCGTTCTATTAAAATTTTTCTTTTGTCTGTTTTTTTATACGAACAACCAATAAGTACCTCTTAACATTTTGGTTAAAGCAGTTTTACCCCCGCTAAACAGTCTAGCTTCTCTTAAGAGTGCGCCTAAAGCCAGGAAAAAATCAGATTTCACCCGCGCGCCGCGTTTCTTAATGTGATGTACATAAAGTCGAGAATAGCATGACACAGTTTGGAGGAAAAATCAATATTTAATCAGGCGTCCATTTTTGACCAAGTTTTGTTTAATTACTCAATAACTAAATATAAATTTAAAAAAGTGTTCGGTTACTTTACTAGTACGTTACAAATAGGAATTTTATTACCAAAAAATAACGTGGGGTCATCACTGATAATTTCGAGTACTCGAATTAAAACGGGTTTTTTCGGTGTCATTTT
Organism: Ectropis crepuscularia; assembly: GCA_963693475.1. Lineage (NCBI taxonomy): Eukaryota > Metazoa > Arthropoda > Insecta > Lepidoptera > Geometridae > Ectropis > Ectropis crepuscularia. Next base: position 9,367,867 of record OY856350.1, read on the forward strand.
CATTTTTTTATTATAAAAAACCTGATCTATTTTTAAAATTCTATTCGGTTATTGTGCTTTTTCTTGATTGTACCCACACGTCAATATTTTTTTTGTCATAGTTTTTAGTTTCTTAACTTCAGTGAGCGGCGTCGAAAATGTCCTTTTTTCGTTTACTGGCTTTAGGCGCCCCCTTCGATGCCAAAAGCTTCTTCCTGTTGAGATATTCATTTCTGGAATAGTAACCATAATTATATTATGGTTTCTGATTGCATCGGCGTCAAAGGTGTCAGTATCTGTCACGGGTTTAGTTCTTCGTTTCTTCTTCGGAGTACGTAAAATATTATCTTCCGTGCCAGTAGAGCCGAACTTTTCTTTATTAACATTTGTTTTCGTTCGTTTGCGCTAACTCCAAGCGCCTGAGAGACGCGTTCTTGTACTTGTTCCACAGGTACCAGGGGTCCACAATTTTGCCGCTCCCGCTCAAAGTAATCTTGCAGCTTGATGATTAACTCACGGGCTCCACTTTTCAATGTTTGTCCACGTGTAGGCATTATTATGCACCAAAAGTAAAAAGAACGTAATTCAAAACACAACCAAAGTCCGATTTAGCGCCGATGTCAGTTTGAAAAGCAGAAACAGTCTATCTAATCTATCTAGCTGGTACCCGCGACTTCGTCCGCGTGAAATAAATACTAAGGTAAGTAACTCAGGCAGTACCTACCTATTTTTTATACCCAGACACAATTTTATCAAAATCGGTTCAGTTGTTTAGGTGTAAAAGTGTAAGAGACATTCGTTTCGCATTTCAACTCCAATTTCATCCCCGTACAGTTCGAAATTACAAAATGGCAAGAACAAACATTTATTTGCTTCGTGTCAAGTGCCTAGATATACAGAGTTTCATGGTTTTATCTTCAACTATTGGAAGTTTCCAAGCATACTTTCACCCCCATTTCAATCCTAATTTCATCCCTATACAGTTCAATCGCGACGTGTCAGGAACGCATTCTCTGAACGGCCGTAGTATAGAATTGAGCCGGTACTGAAATCTCTAGAAATAATCTAGAATCATACAATACGCGAGGAGAAAGACATTCTCGTAACATACGCAGCGCGGACAAGCTGGATGTTATCCCACACTCTCTCACGAGGTCACGGAAGTTAACTCACATTAAGGGACCGGAAGTTTATTACACTCTTCCTAAAATAGTTATATCGGCCCTAAGTTTCGGCACCTTTAAAAACAAATTAAAGTGCTGGCTTATCGATCAAACTTTTTATAGTTACAGCGAATTTTTAGAGAGTGATGGTAAAGTTCCTATAAAAATGTGAAAAAATTGACATTTATTAGTACAATTGTATTTGAAACATATTTGTTATACTCGTATAATGCTTGACAGTTTTCTGTACGATAATTAATAATTGTTATTATAATACAGTGAAATGATATTTCAAACTTTGAAAATGTATAGAATTTGTATGCCCTTTCTTTTGTTTAATTTTTTTATTAATTGACGTGTAAATTGTACATTTATCATTATCAATAAATAACTTTGACTTTGTAATGATCTGGTCAGAACATTGCTTGCATGTAAAATGACGTGTGGATTAAAAAATAGCAATTTTGATAGGACCACTAAGCAACGAACCAGAGGCAGGCTAAAACAAAGGTGGGCAGATGAAATAATAAGAGTAAAGCTAGCTGCCACAAACTGGATAGAGAAAGCAAAGGAGAGAAAAGATTGGAGAAAATGGAGGAGGCTTAGACAAAGAATAAGTAAATAGGTCAGGTTTTTTATTCAGGGCAGGCCTATCGTTTATACCAATATACAATTGATACTGCATAATAAACAACGATTTATTGAATATAAAATTGACACCTTATTAAGAGAACATGGTCACAGCGTCCTGCGTCTGACTGTACTTTTGGTGATCACTCACACTAATGCAAAGCTCAGCTTATACCTCGCGGACTGTACCAATCGTAAGCAGATGAGGTGTATGTTAGCTATGTCGACATAGAGATGTGCCGCGACAAAAGTATGACACTTCCACAAGAGCGACAAGACAAGGGTGATCAGACCTGTGCTTTCGGTGTAAGGCGTTTGTTCTAACTCTATAGTATGTGTATATGTGTAGTATATGTAAACTCTTTGGGAGGAGGTATTTTTAGAGTATTTGATGCCAAAAGAAAGGGGAGGGGGTAACTGCCCCTCTCTGTCAATACCTTGGTACGTCCTTATGTGACTGAGGAAAATATAAGTCAATTCTAGATGACGTCATCGTTTGCGGACGAAAAATTAAAAATAATACAATGACGTATGTCCGTCGTAAATCTGCTCACATGAGCATACTCATTGATCGGTAAAATACGGGCGTGTATAATTTCGTGAGTTCATTTTTGAGTCCGTTGTTAGTACGTAAACCCTAAACCTCTGCGTAACCCTAGAAGTAAGTACATTTTATCATCACTTCGTTCGGATTCAGCATTAATGCCTGATAAAAAATTAGGCCAGTCACGGTATATTAATCGTAGTCATTAAATACCATGCAAATACTTGCCGCTTGACGATCTCAAAAAATATAGTGTATTTACCGTATTCTAAACATTTATTCAAGTCAAAAGCCGCGGTAAGCTATTGGCGGGACGTCCGACTTATAATTCTGTGGTCGTAAGTTCGAATCCAGACTACGCTTCTTAATATTTTTCAAGTGAAGATGTACACCCTTGTCATCACCATTGTCAGGTTCAACGGTGAACGGAAACATTGTAAGAAGACCAATATGTTTCAAGATTAACATCTTTTACAACTTTGTGCCCTTCATCTTCAAATTTAATTACTATTTAATTATTTTTAACCGACTTTAAAAAAAAAGTAGGTTTCTCAATTCGACCGTATATTTTTTCTTAATCAAATTTCAAAAACGAATTCTATAAATGGAATAAAACAAAATTGAGATATCGTTTACTTGTCACTTTGACAAATTTTATTACATACTAGCAGCGCCCCGCGGTGCTACCCGCGTAGTTCCCGTTCCCGTTGTTCCCGTTGTTTTTTCGGGATAAAAAGTAGCATATGTGTTCTTCCAGACTATAATCTATCTGTGTTCCAAAGAACAATGGCAGACTTTCATACTTTAAAATAGTTGAGACGAAATGATAGCGTCTATTCATCAAAAATATCTTAAAATGTTGAGCGTCAGTCCCTGAGTAACATATGGAAAGATTTTTGTCTTCAAAAGGCCTAGAAAAAAAGATATTTAAGTTGAAACTTTATTAAAATTCGATAAGTCACAGACTAAATAGAGAGATTGGACAGATATACTCTGTATTAGTGGCTGACGTTAACATGCCAAAGACGTAATATTATTTTTTAATTTAAGTTTGGCTATGGATACAAATTCTTTAGCCGCAGTGACATAGGAGAATTTCTGATGTTGCCATATCATTAAAATAGAATTATACCAATAGTTTTCACATTGATATTATTAATATTCCGGAAAGAAGTTTTAATGAAACTTATATCTACTACTATCTTTTAATTTTTATAACTACTGATATTCCATATACTAATGATAACCAACTTGAAATAAAATATATTTTTGCCGTCATTATTGTTTTACAATTACTTCCAAAATAGCACGATTATAGAAAATGGTCATATTTAAACGGTGTACTAAGTCATTTTAGTCATATGAAAACCCAATATGTTGTAATATTTTTTGTGGCTTCTATTACTACATATATTTATATGTAAAATCTTAGAAAAATCAATGAATTCATTTCTTATAAACATTATTTCTAGACGCTACCATGAAGCTAACTATTATTTTGCCATTGTTCTTTCAGCCCGATCCGTTCATATGTTAGGACGTGATTGAGCAACAAACATCCAAACATCCAAACATTGACATCTATAATAATATATCTATACTTATAATAAAACTGTAGCGGGTCGAATTCTGTACATCGAAAATATTTTGAAAAAAAAAATCTGGGGGCACTCCATAGTCGATACTAATGGCGAAACTGCATTTTTTTCTTTCATGTCTGTCTGTCTGTCTGTCTGTCTGTGTGTATAGGGAACTCTCATCACGCCGAAACTACTGATTCAATTCGAATGAAACTTGACATGATTTAAGATCATACTAAGTAGATGGTAGCTGTCTACTTTTAATCCCCAAATTCTGCACGGTTTTGGGGTCATGCCGTCAGGTCTTTTGCCATCGTCACGCGTAAGACCACTCCGGTTTGAGTACCTATGGCTGGGACAATGGCGGTGGAAAAAGCCAAAGTTTTGGGTGTGAATTGTCCACCAGTATCTATTTATCTGGACGACGTAGTTCTTAAATAGTAGACGTAGGCTTCTTAAATTAGTCGAGTGAACTTTTTACTCGACTAGAAGTTAGTTAGTTGACGTGAAATGATAATTTAATAATTGAAAACAGTTTTTATTTCTTCGGATATTATTTAAATCCAAATACTAAATTTAGTGTTTAACAAGCTTCAGTGACCAAAGCAGACCGTTGTTTTTCTAAAATTGAATAAAATGTTATCTTACTACTAAGCATTATATGTATATTATGTAAAGGTATGATTTGGTTGAAATTTGAAACACAGATAGTTTATAGTCTCATATACTACCTATAATATCGGAAAAAGCATGGGCCCTAACGAAACAAATATTAACGACAGAACGACATTACCAATTAGATTGACATTTGAAACACACGTGGCTTAGAGTCTAAAATATCACATCGGCTAATAAGTCTATCACCTATTAAGCAATTAGGTAAGTATCAGATCACGCACATCAGCTACATACTCTTCGTAATGTATCCTATAAAAATCCTACAAACTTAACACTGCGGCTATGTTCGATACTCCACAACCTTACTACGAGTATGTTTGATGTTGCTAAAAATATAAAATTGCTCAACTCGAATAAATATATTTTTGTGTGAAAAAACACATTCCCTCGGTTTGTGTAATGGCCATCCATCCAAATATTTTTAGGTAAGTAGGTACTACTAATGTACTAATAAGGTCGCAAGATCAACGTACGCGAACGAAGTAGCGGGTTCAGCTAGTTTATAATATTAGTAGGACTAGCTGTAGGTACCCTGCGTTCGTTGCTACGCCACCTGTCGAAAATTGGTCGCACTAACCAAAGAAACCTTCTTGGGCTCAGGTACAACTACTTAACTACTCATACTCATACTCATACAAGAACATACAGATAAACATTAATTTTCATATATTAAATAGAAAAGAGGATAATGCTTCACAAAGGAAAAACAGTTTTGAAAGTGACTCTAAAAAGGATTCAGTTTGGCTGAGGACCCGCACTGGGCTAGCGTGGTGGATTATGGCCTTAACTCTCTCCTTGCGAGAGAAGGCCCCGAGTCCCAGCAGTGGGAACGTTTAGTGGGCTGTTGATGATGATGATGATGATGAGGACTTGTTAGGCTACGTTGAGCCTTATTGTGTGTGTGTCTTAAAATATGTCTAGTGTATATTGGTTTAGTTTTTAACACTTAATAGTTAGCAAAAACATCAAAAGAATCGTACGTAAAATAATAACTTTGAGATATAACCAATATGTTAAGTATTACTTTGTGATCATTAGACAACCCGTGAATTGAGAGTACAAAGAAATACTACTGCCAAAGTAGTGAGCCTCGAGTGGTGCATTTAGACGCGAACTCAATTACCATGCCTCGTATTTATAACTCGTTAAATAATAAAAAAATATATAAATAAATAAAAAAAAACAAATAACAAATAAAAAAATAAAAAAAAAACGTATTAAAAGCAAATATAAAATATATAATAATAATTTTTAAATATTATAATTCTTTACATTGTAGGAAACATAGATTAGTCAATTAGGTTTAATAATAAAATAACGTTATCAACACGAAGAAGAAGAACTCGTATTTAGTTAAATACGAGGATAAAGGATAAAGATAAAAACCCTAGATAAGGAATAAGTAAATTGATCAGGTTTTTCCGCACGGTTCCTTTGTACCAATCGTAAGCAGATGAGGTGTATGTTAGCTATGGCAACATAGTGATGTGCCGCGACAAAAGAATGACACTTCCACAAGAGCGACAAGACAAGAGTGATCAGATCCGTGCTTTCGATGTAAAGCAGAGTTTGTTCTACATAACTCAACACGTAGTATTTATGTAAACTCTTTGAGAAGAACAGTTTGCGCTGCAAACCCTTGCGCGATTGGAGGACATGACCCTCGTATTGAACACGGATTTGGAAAGAAAATCAGCTTAACAAATCCGTGCGCGTTTCGAGACAGTACTGCTTCCTACTGTACACGGGAAAGGAATTACGCCACCTGGCCGCATCGCTATAGGCTTAGAGCTCTGATGAGCGGCGCCATCTTGTCAGAGGACACGTGCTCAACATACGCATTACTTTATTGGGCTATCACTCAGCCAGATATAAATATCAACCGAGTAACGGTCCTCCAACGAACTTATACACGTGATCCTAGGGAAGGTGAGGTTGACGGATAGAAGCTCGCTTTCTAGCTAGAATCAGTCATCAGAGAACAATCACAATTAATACCACCAAAGTAAGTTTTTGTCTAATGCCCAGGGTACTACACCACGTGAAGGTTCCTTGCACACACTCTTTTCTCCTCTCTTTTCTACTCTCTTCTCCTGTTCCTCACACCCTAGCATCGTTGAATGTACCTTATTGTATAGCAACTTAGCAACGAGTATATTCTTACTCACAGTGCACCACACCATTGGAAAGCCGTCAGCAGTAATCAGTTCCATACATTTCTTTAATTATAATAGAGCTAAATTGAAGTGGAGTATGTTTGAAAATAAATAAATTACAATTGGTTAACAATTACCTAACTAAAACAAAAATAAAAACAGAGCAAGTAACATTCAAACCTATAACCTACTTCTAACAAACAACATTTTTCAGTCAGTTACAATCGCTTCCTAATCAAAATAGATTTTTTAACCTTTTATAGGTTTACACTTGACCGCCAACTCGTCTGGCGTAAAGCGACGATGCGGTCTACGATGGAGCGTATTTACCTAGAAGAAACTGATTCACTCTCAATTTGAAGACAACAATATTATAACAATCAGGCAAAACCCACTCAGGCAACTCATTCCACAGCCTAGACGTTCTTATCACAAAAGTAGAGTCAAATCACTTCGTTCGTGTCTTTAGAACATCAACCATGAACCGGTGATGCCACTTCAAGCTACGAGAAGTCCGATAGAAAAAAGGGAACGTGGTTTTAGATTATGCAGATCAGTTGCATACTTCTCCGAAGTGTATCCGATAAAAACAATTTTGCGGCGGTGTATGAAAGACTTTGAAGTCTTTTCCGCACTAGAGTGTCTTTGCCTATGATCCTTTTAGCACGCCTCTCGATCGATTCCAGAGCCTCAAGCTGATACTTAGCGGCACCTCTACCGCCTAACGAAAAACGCTTTGACGCTTTGACGTTGCTGTCTCTTTTCTTCTCGCTTGAAATGAAAGAGACGGCAATGGCAAAGCGTCAAAGCGTTTTTCATTAGGCGGTAGACCCCCCGATCCATCCCAAAAGTGCGAACAGTACTCCATACAAGAGCGAATCTGTGCTTTGTATTTTGTAGTTTTGGTTTATCATTCATCCACAAGGTCTGTCTACGCAAACGAAGGAACAGGTTCAGCTTGGAGTACAACACGAGTTCTCTTTGAACCGGACCACGATTTCCTTGTCAATATGGCTAAGTAGCGAGCTTATCTAATCATGATTGCGTGTAATCCTAGCAACTTAATAATTATTAAATGATAATATTCACTGAATATTGATGTGATCAGTAAATGGTGTTTAAAATTTAACACAGATAGTTTTATTTAGCAAAACAATGGACTTAATAAAATTAAAAAATATGTTACCTATTTGTAAAAGTTGTAGCCTCGTCGATTATCAACTTAGTTATTTGTCAACTGTCTATTACAACTACTATTGCAAGTTAAGTTATACCTATAAATACCGGCAACGCCCCGCGGGTATACCCGCGTTGTTTCTATTCCCGTTTTATTCTGGCAATGAAAATTGTGCTATTCCCGATCATAGATAGAAAAGGCCGCTGCCAATCAAAGCGGCAGCCGAGGAACGAACGCGGCTTTCGTGACTGCCTTCAACGCAGCGGCAAGGAGCATACTCCGAATCTCATCCCATTCACCACACCCCTTGACGACAAAGACCCCCAAAGCAGCTTCACAGCAACAAATAAGCCGAACGAGAGCCGATATGGGTCAGGTTGAACCGCCCCGCTATGTCACGGCTTCGGAGCCGCGGAGCCATGCACGTAACGCCTTCATCGAATTCATAGCCACACTGAGAGCGACAAGACAAGTCAACCTCAAGACCTGCGAAAACATCATGCAGTCCTATAGGCTAGGAAGTCAAAGCCTCTTAAAGGCGAAACTCGAGGAGGCCGAAGCAGCTATCTACAATAATGTCACTTCCCGGGTCATCAAGGGAACCATGACAGGACATTATATGGCAGCTTACAGTGCAGAAAATGGCTTCGTGACACTGAACGAGATAGAGACGAGTTTTGTTTTTCTTTTTAAGAATTTTAAAATAATGGACTATAAGATTACTTTTATGAAATATAAAAATAAAACTACGACCAAACCGAAGGCGCGAAAGAAAGTAGCATTTTTATGTTTAGGTTGAAAATGGTAACCCCAAATGGCGTTATGGGCCGAGATTTTGTGAGGCTAAAACAGTCGTCTGTTGTCGTTTCGTGCGCATAGACCACGTTCTTCAAGTGTTTTTGATCTGTTTTTATTTGATTACCCGGCTTTCGTTTAATGGACTGTTTCTGCTTTTCAAACTGACATCGGCGCTAAATCGGACTTCGACTGTGTTTTGTATTGCGTTCTTTTTACTTTTGGTGCATAATAATGCCTAAACGTGGACAAACATTGAAAAGTGGAGCCCGTGAGTTAATCATCAAGCTGCAAGATTACTTTGAGCGGGAGCGGCAAAAAAGCGGGCCCCTAGTACCTGTCGAACAAGTACGAGAACGCGTCTCTCAGGCGCTTGGAGTTAGCAAACGAACGATAACAAATATTAATAAAGAAAAGTTCGGCTCTACTGACACGGAAGATAATATTTTACGTTCTCTGAAGAAGAAACGTAGAACTAAACCCGTGACAGATATTGACACCTTCGACGCCGATGTAATCAGAAATCATATATATGGTTACCATTCCAGAAATTAATATCTCAACAGAAAGAAGCTTTTGGCATCGTTAAGAGAAGCTGGACTATTATACTGGATTAGCGGGGGTAAAACTGCTTTAACCAAATCTTAAAAGATATTGGTTTTTCGTATAAAAAAACAGACAATAGAAAAATTTTATTAGAACGATACGACATAATTTTAAAACGGATAAGTTTTTTGAGAGAAGCAAAAAAAAATTGATAACTGGGATAATGTCGTGTTCATTAACGAGACATGGCTAAACGCCAATCACACGGTATCCCGTTCTTGGACGGATGATACACAAGCGTCGACGTCGAAAGTACCAAAGGGTAAGGGGGCCCGTCTGATAATATGCCACGCAGGTTCTGCAAATACGGCTTTGTGGAGAACGTGTTACTGGCATTTCAATCAAAAACCACAAATTATTTCTACGAGGAAATGAATGACACTACATTTAAAGAGTGGTTCCAGAACGTGATTTTGCCCAGCCTACCAGAGCCTTCTGTAATATTCATGGATAATGCCTCCTATCACTCTGTTCAAATACAGAAACCACCTACCCAAGCTAATAAAAAAGAAGAAATGGTGGCTTGGTTACAAGCAAAAGGCATTGACGCAAATATGCAGATGCTAAAAGCAGAGCTAATCAAATTAGTTAAAGAAAATAATGCGGCAAATGTGCGATACGAAATCGACGAACTGACTCTGGAGTACGGTCATCGCGTTCTAAGAATTCCACCGTATCATTGCCAATATAACGCGATCGAGCTAATCTGGGCTCAAATAACAGGATACGCCGCCCGCCACAATAGTTCCCCGCCATTCAGCACGAAAAAAATGATGACCCTATTAAAAGAAGCCTGCGGGGAATTCCCAAGAGATGACTGGGCAAAGGTTGTTGAGAAGACTAAAAACCTGATTTTGGAACATTTTGACCGAGATATCAGGATTGATTCTGTTATTGATAATAATATAATTATACGTGTAGGCGAAGATGATGATGAAGACACCACCTCCTCAAGCGAATCGGAGTCTGATTAATATTCTGTACACACATTCAATTCATAGATCTTTATTGCATAGAAATACAGATTGTAACTTTGTAACAAAGAATAAATAAAACAATTTTATTACATTAATATTACCTTTTTTTGGTTTCCACTTAAATAACTAAAATATAGATTTTAAATGATTCCGCCAATTTAAAACGGATAATCTGAAACATAATGCAGGGGTTCATTTTGGAGGAACGGTAACGAACTCAGTGTTATGTTGTGCCCATCACTAGTCGTGACTAACTGATAGGTATCAGGAACGCATTCTCTGAACGGCCGAACTATAATATTGCTTGGAAGAGAGACAAATGCCAACTGTCGCACTAGTTTTAAATATTTTTTCTTTATTTTTTTGCATCTACATATTTATCCACCTTTCCATATAAATTGTTCATTCTAGTTCAACTGTTGTGCATTTGTTATAATAGACCTCATTTTACAAAGAGGATCAATGAATATTCTCATTCGTGTTTTACGAATCAAACTTTAGTACTGTAATTTACTTTGATAGGTAATCCACTTTAGGTAGACAATTTTACTGTATGTAGTAGATAAAATTCGATTTAATGTTATCTAATCTAGTTTAAAATGGATAATTCAGCATGAGAAATGAAAACGTTGATTAGATTTTCTGATGCTTCTGTTGCGATTTCTTTACTTTTTCGTCAGATGGGCCTGAGCGACAAGCAGTACTTAACGTGCTAGAATGTGTTTTATTAAATTTGTTTATTAGTAGAATACAAGTTTATTTTAAAAATTATATTGCATAGAGTTACGGGACGACAAGGACATGTGTCTGATGGTAAGCAACGCGCCTGTCCATAACAGCGCAGTGTCACGCAGCTATTGGAACAAAAGTCCAAATCATTACCTAGAACTGCTCTGCGCTCATCTCCCAGTAATATACAATACAATACAAAAACATTTTATTACACCACAAAAACATAACAAAAAAACAGTGACATAAGACAAACACATTTTGGGCACAAAAGGCGATCTTATCGCTAATAGCGATCTCTTCCAAATAATCTTTTAACGATATAAGATTATTTATTTTTATGCCCTGCAATTTCTCTGGAAACATTTCTCTTCAAACCGCAACCCTGATGTTTGCACATTATTTTAAAGCCATAAAAACTAGCAAAATTGAGGTACTTCCCCAGAAGGACTCTGCATAGAGTTCTACCACTACAAAATTAATGTAAAAATATTTTAATTAATTAAATTAATAAGTTACTGCTGGTCTAGTCGGGAAATCGGCGACTGCCGATCCTGAGTCCCGGGTTCAAATTCCTCGCGCACCACGGTCTATTCGGAGTAATGTGTGTAAAGCCACTAGCTTAAGTGTAGAAAAAATCGTGAGTAAGCCGACATGTTCCTACAATCTTTCGAACTCATGTGTTATCCACCAAGGTACACTAGGCCTGCGTGGTGAGTTATAGCCTTGACTCTGCCCTTTGGCGCCTATGTTGATTAATACCAAAGCCTTCAATCGGTACTTAGCCTAAAAATGCGAACAGTACTCGATACAATATCAAATACAGCCGTGCTTTGTATAATAAAGTAAACAACCATTCAGACGTGAAGTACTTTAGCACCTTCGAAGGCCACCAGATACCCAGTTTTTTTGGCGCGTAATTTTTCTTTGTACTCTTGGAATAAACAACCCAGAGATGTGTTAAAGAGACGTTATGGAAAGAATTTCTAAATTCTATGGTACAATAATAATTTATTAACAATTTAATATTTTTTTATAATTAATTTGTTTTTATTGTTTAGTTTGATTACGCATTTAGGTTGATTATCTAGTTTTATTATTAGAAGGCCCCGGCCTTCTCTTGCAGTCCCAGCAGTGTGAGCAGTTAGTGGGCTGCTTATGCTTATAAGTACTATAGTAGTTTGATGCGTACAGAGGTGTGCCATGAGTGTCTCATGTAGTGAGACTGTGGAACGGTCAGTAGACAAACTGAGCGAGAATATGTAGCGGATTCTTATTAATTTATTCATAAATGTTCATTCATGAATTACAATTAAGGATATCCTACTAATATTATAAATGTCAATGTATGGATGTTTGGATATTTGGATGTTTGGATGTTTGTTGCTCAATCACATCCTAACGTATGAACGGATCGGGCGACGAGACGAGAAGGACATGTGCCTGATGGTAAGCAACATGCCTGCCACATAACAGCCACACAACACAACACAACATTTTCTAACATACCCCATGTTAGAAAAATAGCCGCGTGCTTAATAAGAATAATTTGATGAAAAGAAGTATAAATGTCTTGAATGCAACATTGAGAGTTTGAGAAACACAGATCAAATTGCTAGTACTTAAAATCATATATCTATCATCCTACCATTGCTTTCTATAACTTTTAAAATAAGAGAGTATAGAATTATTTGATCAATACAAATCTAAGTATATGGTATTTAAGATCGCAATAAAGTCGAATCCTATTTGTGAAAAATATTTTAAGGCAATTTCATAAAAATACTAAGATTAAACGATGTTTATGTTATGGTATCACCTTTTTTTTGGTTTGTTTTGGTTTTCGACACGCCTTTCTGGAACGCACTATAGCTAAATTAACAACATCCTACAGTAACCATGTCAGTATTAAAAATCTTTTATGTTTTAAATAAAATAGACTAACTTGGCCATAATAATTAAATACTACAATCAGGCGCGTACCCAGCCTCCAATTTCGGGGGTGGCGTCACCAGTAGTAGTAATACAATATGTCGAGTATAATGGAGTTTACTAATAGCGCTCCACGATTTTACCCGCGTAATTGACGTTACTGTTGCTTTTCCGCGTTAAAAATATTCTATGCACTATTAGATAGTTTGAAGTATTCTAGATTTTTCAGTTGACGTATACGATTTTGGGGGGAAAAATTACTCAACTTTCATTCTCTCGCTATTCCATTACGATTGTTCTAGCTTATATTCATTCAGTTTAGGCGTGAAAACGCAACAGGAAGAGTAATATTCGCATCTTTCGCATTTGTGAGTAGTATACATTATAATATTAGTAGGGGTTTTTTACAAATTTCAATATATAGAATGAAATAACGAGTAAAACGCCTGATGGTAAACAACATGCATGCCTATATCAGCATAGCACCACCTAGCGTTGTGAAAACGATTCTCGTAATATTCTTTTTATAACATTTTCTTTCTTCTTCTCATTTTCTTTGTATAACCTCAAATAAATGTTAACCACTTGCCTGTCCCTGGTCACTACAGTACCTACCATATTTTATTTTCCGGTTAACTGTTACTGGTACTACAGAGCCACAACCACGAAGCGTTCAGAAACACGTTTTTATTAATAATCTGTAGCGCAGATATGTATTGACTGTGGTTTATAATCTGCAGAAATAATCATAGATGGCGTTTAATAAATTTTTAAGTTTTTCAGCCATTGCATTTTTTTTCTTTTCGCCGTCGCGTCTGGAACAATGGCCGCGTTTTGAGGAATCATTTTAATCATTTAATTTAGTAGACTTCTCATGTATCCTCTGTTTATATTTTATCATAAATTGAAAGGAAATATAATTTACTTTTTCAATGAGTTTATAAAACTATAAAATATAGCGTAAGTTTGTTGTAATAATATAATACAATATTGGCGGGAAATTGGTAGAAAAATTACAAATTTAAGTTTGAATTTGGTTTATTGGTAAGAAGTTGTGAGCTTAAAGTTCATGTTTTAAACTTAACTGATGCCTTGTTTCATTATCTATTCAAGTTTTTTTTTTTTTGAAATCGATTCTCTAATTCTATTTTAATGAACGTTTTTATCAGGAGAGGTCGCGCGGTTTTTTATACGCCTCTATCGAGTGGCAACGTTGGACAGTTGACCGGAAAAAAGTCTGCTAGCGCGGACAGTCAAGTAGGTAATACTTTTTATAATTACACATCTTGAGACGAAACTGTGTTGTCGTCCTGTTTTGCAACACCCTAACAGGGTATTTGTATAATGTATACATAGTTATAGATTTTAGCTATATGATCTATCTCATAATATATGTATGTACAATTGTACACTGTGCAAATAAATACACTGAAAATACAGGTAACTAAAACGTATAGATTTAAACTTGAATCCCACTATCAGAACCGAAATACTTAGTTAATAAGTAATACCTCAAAGTAGATTTACAAACACTACAGATACTAAACTAATAGTTTTATTGTGTACGGCTGAATTATATATTCTAATACAAAAACCTTGCTCTACAAGTATACATAATTATGTTTGGTTCGATTGCACGCTCTTATGATGTTCGTAGCATGTAAAAATACATTTCCATTTATTAGTCCCATTTAAGAAAATGGCTATAGACAACTAAAATTAATCATTGTCTGGTGAAAATAAATGTTTTAATGCAAAATTTTAAAAAGCGGTATTATTTGTAATGTACTACGAATTTTGTTCTTATTGTACTATTATTATCTTAATAATTATACTATTGTAATTGTGTTATGAAGTTTAAGATTGTGAAACAACAATATTACATATAATACACTTTCTGGTGTTCTGTCAAATATTTATTTCAATTTAAATTGATAAATGGGTTAAAATTAACGCCTACTTACGTATTTGGTTGACTGTGAGTACATTAAGTAGTTATTGAATGAAATACCTATAATTTATCGACCCCACCTACGGCCAGCTGGGCGCTGACAGTGACATCTCTGTGGTACTTCTGCAGAATGAACTGATTTACAACCTAGTCATCCAACCCAGCTTCATCATCAACCAGGGCGCAAACCTTCCCGACAACACGCCAGTCTACCGCCGGCTGGGGAGACACAACTATAAGTACAATTTTGTAAAACGGCATTTATTTTACACCAACTTTAAAAGACAGGTTATCAATACACATGATGACTAGAATAAATAGTCAGACTATTCAAAAATATTGTACACGTAATTTTTGATGTTTTTTTTTAAGTGAGCACTTCTTTAGGCGCGCCTAGACAGATTTTTCGTGGGCTGTGAATTGAATTCATTCGTCACACTCGGGTATAACAAGAAATCTTCGGGTAAACTCGGGACCATGGCTATTGGCCTTCTAGAAATACGACAGCCAATGGGAAATGCTGAAAGGGCGTGGACAGGCCATCATGACATGGCCATCTAGAAACGCATCAGCCAATGGGAAATGCTGACGCATTTCTAGATGGCCATGCCAAGATGGCGAGGCCACGCCCTCCGGTTATACCCGTGTAGTTTCCAAGGTAAGCTATCAAATTCTGAGTTATAAGTTTTCACTTCTATCGGCAGTTCCTATGACTGCCAATTTTTTTGTTTGGTTGATAAAACTTCTGAAAATGGTCCCATTTAAATTTTATCGAAATTACTAAGGCTACATTTTTTTTTTACTTTTATAGGTTTACACTTGACCGCCATCACGCCTGATGTTAAGCGACGATGCGGTCTACGATGGAGCGATTTGCAGACACAAAGATTGTAACCATCGGGGAAAACCTACTCAGGCTACGTACTCCACAGCCTAGACGTTCTTATCACAAAAGTAGAGTCAAATCTCTTCGTTCGTGTCTTAGGAACTAGCTACGAGCATTCCGATAGAAACAAGGACAAGATGGTATTAGATCATGCAAATCAGTCGCACACTATTCGAAGTGTATCCGATAAAAAACCCGATAGGCTAGCAATTTTTCGGCGATGTTCAAGACTCTGCAGTCTTTTTCGCACCAGAGTGTCGTTGCCTATGATCCTTTTGGCACGTCTCTCGATCGATTCCAGAGCCTCCAGCTGATGCTTGGTCGATGCATCCCAAAGTTCAGACTTGAAGTACCTTCGCAGCTTTAAGAGGACACCTAGTTTTTTTAAATATAAATAAATATTGGTGGACAATTCACACACAACACCATCTGACCCCAAACTAAGCAAAGCTTGTGTGATGGCGGCCAGATAGCTGATACAATACTTATATAGTTTTAAATACATACTTATTATACCTACATAGAAACACCCAAACACAGTGCAAACATTTGAATTCATCACACAAATATTTGCACTGGGTGGGAATCGAACCCACGACCCTCGGCTTCGCAGGCAGAGCTACTACCCACTAAGCCACGAGGCCAGTCTTTGGCAGCTAGTTTAGCCTTGGACTCGATAAACGAGCCAAAGTTGAGCGTAGAGGTCAAAGTAACGCCCAAAAGCTCAAGACAGTCATATACCGGCACGGATACACCTCTAAAAGTTGGAGTCAGTTGGAATGGACTCGCCAGAGAACAGAGAACAGACACGCCTGCGTCTTACTCTCGTTGAACTTGACCAGGTTGGCATCGCCCCATTTAGATACCGCCTCAAGGGTCAAGCTCAAACGCTCGACCAAACTCTCTCTTAGTACCTGGGTTTGCTGCCCACTGGCTCTCGCGCTAGATATGTAACTCTCTACAACGGTGCTATCATTTGCGAACCCAAAGATACCGGGCTTCAACAGATCGTTGATATGTAGCAGGAAGAGCGTCGCAGAGAGTGCCGACCCTTGACTCCGGCATTGATAGCCATTTGATCCGACGAGCAGCCATCAATGACGACTCGTATGGATCGATCCCTCAAAAAGTCCGATATCCACGCAATGGAGACAAACCATAACTAGAAAGCTTATAAGGCCATCATTCCAAACCCTGTCGAAAGCCTTCGAGATATCCAGGGAGACTGCAAGTGCTTCCCCGTGTTCCTCAATAGCTTCACTCCAGATGTGAGTGACGTACGCTAGAATATCCCCGGTGGACCGCTTTCGGCAAAACCCGTATTGCTGGTGACTGAGGAGGTTGTACGATTCTAGGTACGTCAGGAGCCTGCGGTTTAAGATACGTTCCATAGTCTTGCAGAGTATGGACGTGACCGAGATGGGCCTGTAGTTGGCAGGGTCAGCACGACTACCCTTTTTGGACACTGGTTGCACATTGGTGCGTTTCCAAGACTTCGGTACTAGTCCAGTTTGGAGAGAGAGTATAAATAGGCGCGTCAGTATCGGTGACAACTCAGGTGCACAAATCTTCAACACTAGAGTGGGAATACCATCTGGGCCACTGGCTTTATTCACGTCCAGATTACGCACTGCACTTTGCGAACCTTCATTTGGCGAATGTGTATCTCTGACATAAAAGTGGAACAGCCGGGTGCAGTAGGAGGTGTCGCGCTACCAGCATCTAGACGCGAAGATTCCGTAAGCTGGGTTGCAAACAAGTTTGCTTTCTCCGTTGCAGTGTGAGCCAGTGTCCCATCGGGATTCAGCATTGGAGGTAGTGAGGGGCGGCAGGAATTCGACTCGACCGATTTACCTAGGGACCAAAACGCTTTGCTGCCAGCTGGGTACGAAGCCAGTTTGTTCCCTATTCGACTAATGTGGTCAAAACGAGCCCTCTAAAGAACCTTTTTCATGCCTTAGTAGCCTTGTTGAACGCTTTCTTCTTCTGGTGTATGTCCTTTGCCTTACGCTGTCGAACATCAACCCAGGCTAGTCCTACCTAGCCTGGATTGAAAGTGCTGAAGCATTTAAACATGAGACCTATCTTATGTTTAAGTGTTTTAGCACTTTTACATTGAGAACCAAACCAAGGGCGAGCTTTGCTGGATAATGGGACGCCGGAGTATGGAATGAAATATTCCATAGCCATTCGTATTACATTGGTCACAGCATACACGCAGACTGAGGGATCACCAGAAGTGAAGCACAATGACTGCCATGGGTAAGACGCAAAAAAAGAGCGCATCTCGTCCCAATCTGCTGACTTGTATCGCCACAATCGCCGATCGCCTCTAGGGCTGGGATCAGGCGGATGGTAAACAGATACAGATTTCACCAGACAGTGGTGGGATTTGCGTAATGGCGAAGACACCGCCACGAAATAAAAGTGTGGATTCTGGATCTGTTGTCAGCAGAAGGTCTAAGCAATAAGGTTTATGTGTCTCAACGTCGGGTACTCTTGTGGCTTCTTAAACCAGCTGGGTTAGGTCTAACGATAAAGTTAGCTTTCTCGTTTCCTGCCCAGCGTGGTCAGTGTCTCGGTATGGGTACATTCATTATGATGGCCATTGAAATCCCCCAGTAACACTTATTGAGCCGAAGGGTATTTCTGTTGAGCCGCGTCCGCCGTCTCACTTAAATATTCCGTGAGCCTAGTCGTCTCCTGGTCTCCGTTGTGCGACCGATACACACAAGCATAGACAATTTTGTCCATGCCTGTATAGTCATAGTCATAGTCATAGTATTTATTCATAACCATTATGTTACATGTCAAACTAAAAAAAAAATTTATGTATATACTAAAATATCTCGGTATATCCGATGATTAATTATTACATTATCACAGAATAAATTTACTACAAACAATCATTTAACATATATAATATATACATATATATAACATATATAACATATAACACATATAACAATATATATGTTATATATATAACATATATAATATACATAATATATTAGTACCCAAATAATAGAAAATCTAGTGTCCTCAAGGTTACGGAGATGCCGACAGCAGATGTCGTCACGGGCGTACAGGCACACTCCAGCACGAGGCGGGAATTTGTGCTCCAGAGTATAGCCTGGGTAGGTTAGGTACGCCACGTCCGACGGACAACCCATCTGCGTCTCCGTTAGAAACAAGAATATCGGCTGCTCAGTCGATGTTCGAGATGATGGTGGACTGCTGTGAGATTTGAGTGCAGACCTCGAATGTTTGTGAGGTGCACTTTAACCGACAAGGCGTGCGGCCGCTCTTTAAACTTGTTTCTATATTGTGCTTTCTTCATTTTTGTTTTGAGAGGGGATCAGTGGGAAAATGGCAGTAGAACGAGGCCGCACACTACTGACAATGGACTAATGAGTCACAACACACAACACGAATACACCAGTGAGGAGCTAGCCTGGAGACTGCGGGGACGCCCGAGCCCCCCCGGGGATGTCTATCTGACCTTGTCATCCGGTCGCCAACCGGCAGGTTTTCCCCTAATGGTGTCACTAAACAACACGACGGCTAGGCCGCTTTGGCTCGTGATTTAGTCTCGTGGGTGGTCACCAACCACGGCCGAAGTCTACCACCGGTAATTTGTCACCTGATTAGCACCACCCAGGGACCACATGTGGGGTTTCAAAAAACAGATGCTTCCCCACGGACGGAGGTGACTCGGTTCCCCATCAACAAATAACTAAATTTTCTTATAAACGCTTGGACGCGTATTCGTTGATTTCACAAAAAACATGAAAATTTGTAGAGTGTCTACATTTCATTTTAAATTAAAGTCGGTTTTTGTTGTATCGAAAAAAATGTTACAGAGCATTTAACCATATTATTTGTATGAGAAGAGCTCACAATAGTAATTAGCCAGGTTCGCCATTGACGGACACGTCAAGGAGGACATCATCATGAGAAGAAAATTGATTTAAAAATCTGTCAGCATAAAAACTTAATGTCCTCACTAAGAAGGAGGTAAAGCCTCTCCTATACTCTTGGACGTGACCATCTACACTGTGAACTTCGAGTTGTGTCGTCAGCGCTACGCCGACCTCCGGCCGTGGCCTTCAACCGTCACTCAGAACATGATCTGAGCTGGTATCTTGGACGTGGGCGGCAAGGACGCCTGCCAAAGAGACTCTGGAGGCCCCTTCTACTACAACAGCAATGGCATCGACGTCCTCGTCGGGATTGTCTCCTAGGTCCACGGTTGCACCAATGAGACCTACCCCAGTGTCAGTGCTATCCGTACTATTGCTGTTTAAGTTTAACATTAACAGATCTACAAAAACACATTTTTTGTTGCCTTTCACATATGTATTTCTGACCAATATATTCATGAAGATATTATATGTGATGCAGTTTTTATATTTTCCTTATTATAGGCGTTTCACATAGCGTAACATAAAAACCTGCTCTACTTTTTTTTCTCTACTCTTCTACCAGCCATGTGATCTAAATTGAGGGATTTGTTTTGCCCTGCTACTGGCTCCTCCGTGTTGGGGTATAACAAGGGAGTTATGTGACAAGCTTTGAGCTTGCCTCAAGTATTTAACTGCATACTAAAACATCATTATTATTGGTTTATACCTACAAGAAAACGCAAGTGGTAGATAGACATTTTGAATTTATAAAATGAAAGCCCATATTTCACTTGCTACTTTTTCATGTCTTAAATTATAAACTAAAAGTTTTTTTTATTTTTTATTTTAACGTTTTCTACATACTTCTAGATATCTGTTCTGTGCTTCTAGATATGCATTAAACCGATAATTTTCCTTATTACTAAATAATTTTAAAAATTATGTGAATCAGCTTAGGTTTTTATTAAAATTAGTATGTTATCGAAATAATTTAGATAATAACATACTCCCCAAAACAAGCCAGTCACTGAGCACAAAGCTTATTTTACAAAAACTTATGAGTTGTGACAACAATAATAATAGTATATGTGACGCTGATGTCAATTTATAAATATAAGCGGCCAAGTGCGAGTCGGACTCGCCCATGAAGGGTTCCGTAGCATCAAGTAACAAAACAAATAAGTTCTTGTAGTTCGGTGTAACTTTGATCGATGTTTTAAAAATAGTGTATTTATGACGTACTAAAGTAACTACTGACTAGATCGAGTTCTAACCAATTTTCGTCGGAAGTTTGCAGGGTAATGTATTTTTTTTAGTTTATTTTAGAAGTTACAGGGGGGACACACTCACAACATTTTACCACTTTGGAAGTGTTTCTTGCTCAAATTATCCAGTAAAAATGATATTAGAAACCTCAATCATTTTTGAAGACCTATAGACATCCCATTCGTATAGGTTTCGAGTTTCAGTTCCAAGTATGGGGGGCACCCCCAACATTTTTTTTTGTAAAAATCTTAATGCGGTTCACAGAATACATCTACATACTAAGTTTCATCAGTGTAGCTCTCATACATTCGGCAAAAAGTGGTTGTGACATAGGGACGGACAGACAGACAGACCTACAGACCTGACAAATCTATAAGGTTTCCGTTTTTATTACGGAACCCTAAAAACTGTATAGGTCCGGAGCTTACTGTTCTAACTTATTACCCTACGAGCATTATAAATGTGAAAGTTTGGATAAGTCATATATTTAACAAATATATTTTTTAATTTTAACATCCTGCACTCCTGTATTTATAAGTCTACGAAATTTCATACTCCGGTTCACGCAATTTTCGCAAAGATTGATACTCAGTTTTGCTTCACGTATCAATTATAGATATCTACATTACAGAGCTAATTCGACATAACTTATATAATACTTCGAATATCTCATTATCAGTTTTGGA
This sequence comes from Ectropis crepuscularia, assembly GCA_963693475.1. Lineage (NCBI taxonomy): Eukaryota > Metazoa > Arthropoda > Insecta > Lepidoptera > Geometridae > Ectropis > Ectropis crepuscularia. Next base: position 9,389,507 of record OY856350.1, read on the forward strand.
TTTTCCAATTGTTTATGCTGAAGGAGTTTTCCTTCAGCAGTGCTACTAGGCTTACACCGAATGGAAAACCCACAATAATCTTTATAATGATGATTAATGTTCATCGTATAAATATAGAAGAACCTGAAACAATTTGCTTTATTCAATTGTTAAGGTGTTAAAACGAAATGGCGGTTAAAGTGTTCGCTTTTATATTGCTGGCAGGTATGTATTGATTTATAAAAATGAATATTTGTCTGTATGCCCTTTATAGGATCGTAAACTATGCTTTTGAATGCATTAAATTTTGCATGTGATAATCTTTAGCAAAGTTTGTGTGCATAAGCCAAAGTAGGTTTCTGAGGTCTTTATATGACAATATCCGAGCGAAGCCGTAAACGGGCCGCTAGTGTTTAATAGTGGTAGGACTCTTGGCAGAGTCCGCCTGGGGAAGTACCACACCTTTGCCAGCTATTCTACCACCAAGCAGTAATGTGCAAACATTATTGTGTTCCGGTTTGAAGGGCAATGTTTCCAGAGAAATTACAGGGCTTAGAGATATAACAGCTTAGATCTCTGGGTGGCAAGCGCAGTGCAGTACTAGGTAATGATTTGGATTCTTCATGTTCCAATGGCTGCGTGTCACTGTGTTGTTATGTGGCAGGCATGTTGCTTACCATCAGGCTCATGTCATTCCCATCTCGTCACTTTTTATTAAAAAAAAAAAAAAATATTGTTTTATACCATGACGACCAGCTCACATGGCAACATGGCGTGGTCTAATACCATCTTGCAATTTTCTTTGTTGAAATGTTCGCAGCTCCAGAAAGCGACATCGTTTCATAGTTAATGTTATGTCATGTCATAGTTATGTCATAGTAATGGTAATGCAAAAACTCTAAGCAAAAAACTTTAACTCCACTATTGTTTTTGTTTCACAACGTGAATATTTAGGTTTTGTATTTTTATTTTAATAGATTTTTATCTATCGGTATCCTATGTAACTGATTATAATATGATACCAAATGATAAAAACAAATATTTTGTTTTCACAAACACTATTTGTGTTTGTTTTACTTCAATCTATTCGTAACTAAAACTAACGGATAATCCGAAATAATTACATATCCGAAACCGGTATAATTTTAGTCCTATCCGTATCCAGGTCTATAACATCCCTAATTCACTCAAAATTTTAAATGTATTTTCTAGCAACGGCGTGCTCTGCCCTGCCCAGCCGCATTGTGGGTGGATCGCCCACTACTGTCGAGAGGTACCCCTCGATCGTCCAGGTTGACTACTTGGGCGTATTTACCAACCAATGGGGCCAGTCTTGCGGCGCAAGCATCCTGAATAACATATATATTTTGTCTGCTGCTCACTGTTTTGCTGGATTGTAAGTATTACGTTCACCCAATATTATTTACCCTACATTTTACCACACTAGTTAGATAGTTTGGGAATATTCTGCACTTGGCCTCTTTATTGGGCCATTGTGCGTCACCCATACTTCACTACTACTCGAACCAATAGCTACTATTTTCTCATCTGTGTCCGGGCTATCTCAAAAGGCAACAAACAACCTATTCTGGTTGTAATGACCGGGACGGATGTAGGAAATAGGCGAGAAACTAATTAGTCCGTCAGCTAGATTATTTAAAAACATTTTACACGTATTTTTTTTAAGGATCACAAACGAAAGATGACGAAGAACCAGTGCATAGAAGTCTCGAGTGACGTCACGTTATAGTACGATTTTTACGATAGAGTGACGTCACAACCCTGCACTCCGGAAGTTTGATGATCTATATCTTTGTAAATTTTTGATAATTTGGTATAACAAAAAATACGTGTCCCGTCCCGTTTTTCCATAATCTGCTTGGCAAATCAATTACACTAGTATATTCACAGACTAGGTAGAGAGACTCTGGTATATTTTTGACATTGTTGTCATCCCAATTGTAGGAATTCTGACGCAACTCTACTAAACATTGGCTAAAATAACTAAACCCTTGGGGAATTATTATTGTTTTCTTAAAAGATAATTTTGGTATATCGTTTGACCTAAATCGACAGTGGAGCAAAAAAAGGTTCATATTTCAAGACGCCCAGATTATTTTTATCAAAGAATAAATCTACCTTAGCAACGCATTTCATATAGTTTAAATGGTCTATTACAAAAGTGGAGTGAAACCTCTTCGTTTAAGTTTATGGAACGTCAACCAAGGAACCGTAGATTTCGCCTTATAAAGCTACAACTCAGTCAAATTTGTCTCAAATTATAATAATGCTCTAAGAGCAACAAGTATCCCTATAGATATTCGTAAACAATGCAGATCAGCTGAAATTTATTAAAAAACCGGTCAACATGAGTACAATAGAAATAATAGTAGGTAACTATCATGCAGGTTCTACCAGCGGGAGAGACGCCGCATCCGCGCTGGTGCCACCTTCCGCAACACCGGCGGAGTGGTTATCTATATCGTCAGGGAGTTCAACCACCCCACTTACGGTCAGCTGGGTGCTGATGGAGATATCACTGTGGTTCGCCTCCAGAACGAGCTGACCTACAGCCCAGTGGTGCAACCTGGACCTATCGTCAACCAGGGCGCCAACCTTCCCGATAACACTGCTGTTTACCACGCTGGATGGGGTCACACCACTGTACGTTGACTGCTATCTGTTTCTCCGTCATCATCACTTATTTCTTTGACTATCAGTTGCATTTAAATCCATCATCCAACATATTTATTGGTTCTTCTTTAATCAAGCCACTTTCTTGGATCCTGTGCCAATTGAGTCAAAGTTCGAACCTCGACAAAGGTGATATCGTTTAAATATCTTGCAGCTGGACTAGCAAGCATCCTACACGTCGCTTACCTTGATCTTAAACCGATTCTTGAGCAGAAGTAGGAGATTAAAAAAAAACAATCAAACAACTAATCTGAATGTAAATTACATGTATCATGGGAGTGGCTGAATTTTTACTACTTATTACCAGTTTCCACTTCCCTGAGGTATTTTGAGATTGAGGCGTTTTGAATAAAAATATTAACTGTCTAAAGTAATTCTCCATTTAAATTAAATCACTGTCAACATTTTTTTTCCAAGCATGCCAAAAAAATAATAACTGGCTATTCCACTGTGTACCATGGAAAAGTTTTCTCCTTAGCTTCGCCGACATTCATCTTCACTAGGTTTTTTAGTTTGTTGTTGTATGATGTATAAAATTATTTAATTTCTTTACTCAAACTTTGTTTTCGTTAGCGTGTCGTAACGCACATCCGTCAGGCAATATTTCAAAGAGCTTTTACCAAGTGGTTGTATATATCAGAAATAACCTTGACTTGTACAACACGCGAGAAGAAAGATATTCTTGTAACATACGGAACGCTGACAAACTGGATAGTATATCATACTGATGTAGTTCTTTTGATTAATATCTGCCATGAACTATTTATTTATTGTCTGCAAAAAATTTCAGTATCAATTTTCAATTTATATTATCATAATTATATCAATTCTATGCTTATAACAGTTTTAAATAAAAGTCTGTTCATTTTCGTTAATTTTCCAATTGCTATCAAATTGTTATTAATGTATTGTTAGTGTATTATTAATGTATTCTTAATTGGTTTTAATTTAAATATTTGTAACTTATTTTCATGTACAAGTTGGAAGTTGCCACTGGCTTCCGAAACACAGTTCTAACTAGCTCGGAGCCAGTGGACTCCTGTTTTATATAGATTCATTATTTTTAAGTTCCACATAAATTAGATTTGATTTGATTTGATTTGATAGTGATCGGTCGAGATCGGAGAAGCTGACTCACATTATGGGACCGGATGTTTCTTTGGGTCATTCTTCCTAAAATTGTTAAACAGCACCTAGTTTCAGCAGCTTCACAAACAGAAAATGCTGGTTTGTCGATCAAACTTTTTGTAGTTACGGCGAGATTTTAAAGAGTGATGGTAAACTCCCAATAAAATTGTACAAAAATTGGCATTGTTCATTATAATTGTAATAAATACAATGGGGAGGTACGATCTTACTGACTCACTTATCTGTACGATAATTATTATCGTATAATGAAATGTTCAGTTTAAACTTAAAAAATAATACTCTTTGTAAGCTCTTTTTGTGTGTGTTTTTTAATTGACGTTTAAATGGTACATTACTGAAGAAAATTACTTCGATTTTTTCCAACAGGAAAGTGGTGTTGCGTCTCCTCAACTCTTGGACGTGACCATCTACACTGTGAACTTCGAGCTGTGCCGTCAGCGCTACGCCGACCTCCGGCCGTGGCCTCAGACCGTCACCCAGAACATGATCTGCGCTGGTATCCTGGACGTCGGCGGCAAGGACGCCTGCCAAGGAGACTCTGGAGGCCCTCTCTACCTCAACAATCACGGAGCAGACCTACTCGTCGGAGTCGTTTCCTGGGGAGAAGGCTGTGCCAATGACACTTACCCTGGAGTTAGCACTAAAGTCTCATCTTACACGACATGGATTCAGAATACTGCTGTTTAAAACAACTCAATTAGGCAAATGAAAATAAATGCTCACTTCCATAAATTACTCGTCCAAACAATTACACACTTAAAGTAATTGGATAATGTATAATACGAATAAATAATTGTTACGTTTTAACACAAACAAAATCTTATTTATTTTCTTATGATAATAACTAGTTTCGTTGTTAGTTAGTAAGTGAGCTTGCCATTTCGGAGGAATAAGCAGAAGCAGGCCACTAAATGTTCCCAATGCTGGGACTCGGGGCCTTCTCTCGCAAGCATGGAGTCAAGGCCGTAGCTCACTGCGCTGACCGAGTGTGAGTTGTTGGATGACACACGACCTCTAAAGATTCTAGGAACATGTCGGTTTCCTCACGATGTTTTCCTGCACCGTTTTAAGTTAGTGGCTTTACGTACATTACTTCGAAATGACAGTAATGTAGTAATATGAATAACTCTACTAATAATCTATTTAAGGTAGGATACCCTGACACATGTCTTGCTCGTCAATCTTTAATGTAAAAAAAAAATACTTCTCTTATTTTTAATGTAGGGAAAAGCTTTTACTTATATGATTTTAACGAAAAAAGAACCGACTTAACAAACGCGCTAGTCACCCCTAATTTTTCTTTTTTTAATTTTTTTTTGTAATAATCTTAATGCGGTTCACAGAATACATCTACCTACCAAGTTTCAATAGTGTAGTTCTCATAGTTTCGGCAAAAAGTGGCTGTGACATACGGACGGACAGACAGACAGACAGACAGACAGACAGACAGACAAGACGAATCTATAAGGGTTCCGTTTTTACGTTTTACGGAACCCTAAAAAACATATATACGGTCGAATTGACGAACCTCCTTTTTTTGAAGTCGGTTAAAAACCTAGTTAAATGTACCTATAACTTGTCCATATTTCGCGCAGATTACATTTCAGACGCGTAAATTTCGCGTAAATTTCAGACTTATACAGTTTTTTCATGGATGCCACTGTCAGAACTGGACTAAACTGCTATGGGACCAAACAGGAACCACCAGCTTTCAAATAATAAAAAAAACATCTAAATCGGTTCACCCAGGCGAAAGTTCTGAGGTAACAAACTTAAAAAAAATACAGTCGAATTGAGAACCTCCTCCTTTTTTTTGAAGTCGGTTATAAACTAAATTACAATTAGAACTACAATACATACATAACTAACTGCTAATCAGAGGCCAATAAATGTCTAAAGATAATAAGGTAATGAAGCGCACTACCAGTCGGAAGCCAGCTGGCAGCATTACAGCGCTGAATGGCAAAAACTGCTATATTATAAATCAGTAATCTTATACTGTTTCTTCTTTTATATCGTACAAATCATATGAAATTAAGATTGAAAAATAAAAATTGCATTCGTTGACATTTTTAAGGTACCTATGTAGGTTTAGGTAGGGAGGTAGTACTAAAGGTACTAACTAGTTACCTAACAGAAATTGCACCCAGATACACTTACATCAATTAAGCATAGGTATGATTATGTATTATTTAGCTTGTTTAAATCTAATCAGGGAACATAAATCCTAGGAGATTACAAATTTACTAGAAAAATAATCGTCACTTGTGACGAAAAAGTTGGTTAATCCTGTTAAGATATGCTTATCAGAGTTTTCTGAATCAGACGAACAGATACCACACGTATTAAGAAGTATTTTCCGTTTAATAATAATAAATGTTGTTTACATTCACACAACACTAGGATACGCAACCCTCTTTAGGTTTTCGCTGCTAGGATTGCATTGATTTATTACATTTTCTCACAAGAAAATAGTCTATGAGTCTATAATCCACCACGATGGCCCAGAGCGGATTGGCCGATGACGCATAATAAAGTAGTCGATATTATTAACTCTTAAATCTATACTAATATTATAAAGCTAAAGAGGTTTGTTGTTGGAACGCGCTAATCTCGGGAACAACGGGACCGATTTAAAAAATATTTCACCGATATATATGTGCGTTATCCCTGAGTGCTATAGGCTATACATTGTGTACGGGCAAAGCCGGGGCGGACCGCTAGTATGTTATAGTATTAATTAATACTCGCCACTTTGTTTACATAGAATGAAAAATAATTGTATACAATAAGGACCTCAGAATTTTCGGGAGGAAAAAAATGCACATAATATATAAATCCAGGTTATAATCTGAACTTAATCCTTTCACTTGCTACTTGATTTAGTTATATACTTACCTACGAACATTTAAAAATTACAGTTATATTTGTATTTTTTGTTTAGGTACCGTTTATTAAATGAATTTAGTAAGTAGAAAACCTTCGCTTAATGCCAAAGAATGTACGACTAAGTATGAATCGGTACAACGGGTGCCAAAATAATAAGATAAGTAACAACTGCCTGTTCAATTCATTTCTTCGCTTTTGTTTACCGCGTTTTCCGCTACTGAGGGACTATTTTAAACTAGGCAATTATAAAACGGTTGCCATTAAGAAATAATTTCCAAACATTTGAAAAGTAAATGTGTGATTACTATAAAATACCTAACTAACGTTATCAAAATCGACTAAATTTAAGAATAAAATAACTACCGGTCAAGTCATGCTCAAATCTATTTACAAATGAAAAAAATAATCTCAGAATCGATTCATCTAGAAAAACTTAAGAGTAGGTAGTGTTGTATTTAGAACCTGCTTATTTTTCTTATAGGTTAAAAAAAGACTTTTAAAAATCAAGATTTAATGATACAGACCGGAATAGACTACAGGCCCGTGAACAAAATTTACGGGTCAAATGAAGCACCAGGAGACCTATGTAGGATGATAGAAGGGTGTAAAGTATTAAGATTCAGCACTATGCCGTCACTTGTAAGCTGTCCAACTGAGTGTGATTGAAGAGGGGGGGTTGCAACCCTCTACCATTTCTCCTTGTCGCATGATTTTTGTACGGCATTGCGAAATAATGGATTAGAAGAGGAAGAAAATAATTGCAATGCTACGGATGTTTGTTGCTCAATTATTTATCAATTACGTCTGAACGGATCGGGTTGAAATGTTTAACGTAGATAGATTATAGTCTGGCAAAATACATAGACTACTTTTTCGTCTCGAAGAAAAAAAACAACGGGAACAGGAACTGCGTGGGTGAAACCGCGGGGCACTGCTAGTAAATAAATAAATAACTAACAATTGTTGGTTGTCGTTTTATTTCTAACAATAATCCAGATCACAACAGCAAGTCGTTTTAACAAGCATATGATTACAAAAACATAACATTAAGGTTAGACTGCGTTCGATACTATCCAGTTGGTATATGAAGAAACTCTGGTGCTAACGCCAGGGAAGTTGGCTTGGGCACATCCAGAGCCCCAGGAGACGATGCCGACGAGGATGTTCGAGTAGTAGAGGGGTCCTCCAGAGTCACCCTGGCAGGCGTCCTTGCCACCGACGTCCAGGATACCAGCGCAGATCATGTTCTCAGTGACGGTGGCTGGCCGCGGCGTCATGTTAGCGTAACGCTCAGTGCACAGCGCCCGATTGATGGTGAAGATAGTCACGTCACGAAGGGTAGATGATGCTGAACCTCCTTGCTGTAAACACATAGTTTAATTTTCATTATCATCAGCATTTCTTCGTCCACTACTGGACATAGGCCACTCTTATAATATGCCATTAAGCCCGATCTTCGGTCTTACGTTTCCATCCGCCTCCAGCGATCTTTCGTATGTCGTCACTCCATCTATTCTCAGGGCGTTCTACACTACATTTACCGATTCGCGGTCTCCACTACAAGACCCGTCTACTTCAACGGTTTTATCGGTATTAGACGTGACCAGCCCATTGCCACTTCAGTTTGCTAATACTGCTATGTCAGTGATTTTAGTTATCTGACAAATTACTTTATTACAAAAACGATTACTTCATCGAAAATTCAAGCATAGCCCGTTCCACAGCTCACTGAACGACTACGAGCTTTCAGACCATTTTGACTGTCAGTGTCCAATTTCAGGAGTAACGGGTAGGACGTAGGACGCAATTTAATTTTACACATGCATAATAAAACCAACAAACAGATAATAGAAGCAACAAATATTAAAAGCACTATAATGTATTGTAACTCGCAAAATGTAAAATCACATGACAACTAATAAAGGTTCATAAAAACTTACGCTAGTGGTGCCCCATCCAGCATGGACGACAGGCATGTTATCAAGCAGTTCGAACCCTTGAGGCGGGATGGCGATCACTTGGATCAGGTTGGAGAAGGTGAGAGGGGTCTGGATCTGCACGAGGGCGATGTCAGCGTCCGCGCCAACTAAGCCGTAGGAGGGATGGTTGATGCGGCGCTGGACTCCGATCACCACGCCGCCGGAGTTGCGGTTTGTGGTTCCGGCACGAATGCGGCGATTGTCCACGGAGAAAAGACTGGAATTTTGACAATATTAAATCACATGTTGCGCGACAACAAATATATAAAAGATATGTATTTCTTATTTCCTAATTATAATTGTTGCTTTGGTATTACAATAAGTAGAGGTAATTTATAGTAAATTATGTGGTTAGTCAGTCGACATATTATATTATATCTACTTAATATACTACAAGTATTGAAATTACATGAAAATATACTTTTAAAACATTTAAAACTATGTAATTTGCATTGACTAATTGTAAGTTGCTCAGTCATCATATTACGTGGTTTGTTGCGATTAATTCCGTGACCCAAATAATGAGCTTACTTCGACTTTAGCCAAGTCTACAAAAAAAACTAAAATTAAAAAAAAATACTATTTCGGTACCATGCAATTTGGTTCAAAAAGTTCCCGAACCTTCAGTTCCCGAACCACTCATAGACGGAGCATCGGGTAAAATATTCCAAGGATATCAAAAAAGCGAAACTACAAACAATAAATTCTAAAATATTGTAGGTATCATCATCATCATCAACAGCCCACTAAACGTTTCCACTGCTGGGACTCGGGGCCTTCTCTCGCAAGGAGAGAGTTAAGGCCATAATCAACCACGCTGGCCCAGTGCGGGTTGGCATATTGTAGGTATAGGTGCCGGCAAACAAGTTGACCCAATGAAGTTAGCTGCGCATGGCTGCGCAGAATCGTTTTTAAGGTATCTTTGGTTGAAGTCAATTTTGGGTCAACTTGTTTGCTGGCCACTATAACATGTACTCACAGGCCTTCGAAACAATGTGCGGCCGAGACCAGATAGACGCTGTTGAGGATGTTGGCTGCACAGGACTGCCCCCAGATGAGAAGGGTCCGAAACTCCACCTGCACGATGCTGGGGTATTGTTCGATGCTGGCGGGGTCTCCGCCGACGATACGCTCAGCATTCCCGCAGCAGACAGCCGCTAGAATCACATCAGAAATGGTATCCTTTTTAACCGACTACCAATAAGGTTATCAATTCGACCACCATTTTTTTTTAAACACATTTAACACACATATTACCGCCAAGCAGTAATGCGCAAACATTACTGTGTTCTGGTTTGAAGGGAAATGTTTCCAGAGAAATTACAGGGCTTAGAGATATAACAACTTAGATCTCTGGGTGACGAGCGCAGTGCAGTGCTAGGTAATCTTGGACTCTTCATGTGTCACTGTGCTGTTATGTGGCAGGCATGTTGCTTACCATCAGGCACATGCCCTGCTCGTCTCGTCACTCTTTATTTAAATAAAAATTAAAAAAGTTACCTGATTTCCTGACCTGACCTGACCGGGAACATCCAAACTGATTTTAATATTTCTTTTTTTGTTCAAAAGGGGGAATGCTTACGAATCGTCCGATATATATATTTTTTAAATAGGTGTGGTGGTTTTTGAAATATGAACAAAAACTAGAATTTGCTCACACAGAAATTTTCACAAAAAATATGAAATCGATCTTATGAACACGAAATTGTATGAATAGTCCAGTCAAAATAGACATTCCAGTTGGCATTAATTCCCAACAAGCTGGATTTTTGTTTAGGCCTTGAATACGTCCTTACAAATGATATGTCAAAAGTCCCCATCGATCCCGCTTGTGCGTTGTTTTTTATTCGAGGTCAAAGGTTACAAATTTGCGTTTTTGCGTATATCTCTGAAACAACGAGAGCTATCGAAAAATATTTCAGGCAAAGTTTGAAGGTCGTAAAATTGTCTACAAAAAAGATTGCATGACTTTTCTCCTGCAAAGCATCGCTTTCGAGATATCGTCACTTTAGACCGCAGGAAAGTCGTATTTTCGACTATATGCACACATTTCCACACCACCTCTGATTTTGAATATTATATTTTTGCCTCTTTTGAAAATTGCCGATGTCGTATCGCAGTCAGTTATCGCATGAAGGAATAACATATGAGGCTGACATTTTGGATATGCAGTTAAACTTTGTGAAGAATAAATTTTCGTTTGTTCTTGAGCTCTCCCAGGTTTTAAAAAGTAAATGATCTTATCCCTAGGTGTTTGTGCAGTTAATATTGTTAATAATGTAGGCAATAGTAATGTGAAATTGGTAGTCCTTGAATGGGCAGCTAAAGAGAATGTAAATACTAGGGCAGCTTAAAGTGATGAATTATAAAGTGAATTGTAAAGTTTTTAACAAATTGTCATAGACCACCTAATATTTGCATGCCGTAAGGTTGATTATGGAGTTATCAATGTAAACATTTAAGATCTTATTGTAATTACCCATTTTCGCAAATAAAGAAATTTATTTATTTATATTATTAACAAATCTAAATCTTCTCTAACAACGATAGTTGGATTGGTGCTACTGAATTATTCAATTGCGGTTTCAATAAAAAAATATTGACGTATGGGTACAATCAAGAAGAAGCACAATAACCGAATAGAATAAAAAAAATAGATCAGAGTTTTTTACAATAAAAATATAAAAATGACACCGAGAAAACCCGTTTTAATTCGAGTACTCGAAATTATCAGCGATGACCCCACATAATTTTTTGGTAAAAAAATTCCTAATTGTACGTTCTAGTAAAGTAACCGAACACTTTTTTAAATTTACGTTTAATTATTGAGTAATTTAATAAAACTTGGTCGAAAATGAACTCCTGATTTAATATTGATTTTTCCTCCAAACTGTGTCATGCTATCCTCGACTTTATGTATATCGCATTAAGAAACGCGTCGCGCGGGTGAAAACTGATTTTCACCCGCAGTAATGTGCAAACATTACTGTGTTCCGGTTTGAAGGGCAATGTTTCCAGAGAAATTACAGGGCTGAGAGATATAACAACTTAGATCTCTGGGTGACGAGCGCAGTGCACTGCTAGGTAATGATTTGGACTCTTCATGTTCCAATAGCTGCGTGTCACTGTGCTGTGGCAGGCATGTTGCTTACCATCAGGCACATGTCCTGCTCGTCTCGTCATTCTTTATTTAAAAAAAAAAAGGTATCAGTCAAGTGTCCTGGGCGTCCACTCACTTTACCTATACTATAAAGAGCATTATTTCAAATTAAGATAATCAAATCCTACTAGCTTTATAAACGCCAAACTTTGTTAGACTTAATTATATGGATACATGTTTACTACTCTTTCACGCACAAAGTACTGAAAGGATTGGAATGAAATTTGATTCATAGATAGATAATAGTCTGGAATGACACATATGCTATTTTTTATCCCGGAAAAATAACGGGATCGGGAATTACGCGGGTGAAACTGTGGTGCGATGCGGTGAATGGTATATATGTGTTACTACTAGCATAGAAATATATACGTAAGCATTGGTAACTATTTCTAGGGATTCATACTCATAAGTCTATTTGCAAAGATGCAATTTTCTCATTATATCTTTGTCTTTGTGTAATTTGCACACGTATTAGTTCTTTGTAGTATTATTTTATTATGATAGGAAGCTACGAAATTTATTTCCAAAAGTGGTATTATTTGTTTCTATTTGAATTCAATCTAGGATATTATTATTGATAATTATCAGTACTAGTAGTAATCATCAGTCATGTGGCAGTAAAAACAGAAATTTTGTAATATTTCACAAACTACCAAAAAAAAGTGACTGGTCTGATTTGGAACAATATTTTCGTTAAATTAGCTATCATAAACAACCGAATTCGTAGACATCTATACTATCTATACTAATATTATAAAGCTGAAGAGTTTGTTTGTTTGATTGTTTGAACGCTAAGATCTCGGGAACTACTGGTACGAATTGAAAGATTATTTTTCTGTTGGATAGTCCATTTATCAAGGAAGGCTATATAACATTACGCTACTATCGACAGGAGCGGAGTATGAATGAAAAATGTAACAAAAACGGGAATAAATATTGCTTTTTCAGAGCTTTCGTTGCGTGACAGCATGTGTCTATCTTCTAGAAGGATGCGTCATTAGAATCTAAGGTAACCAAAAAATTTGTTCTGGATTTGAATTGGTACGACCAATTTTCAATAGATGGCGTAGCAAGGCGCGCACGATTTAGCTAGTCTTCTCTATAATATAAAAATTAATCGTAAAATATGTTGGTAAGCGCATCACTCAACAACGCCTGAACCAATTTGGACAATTCTTTTTTTTAAATGTTCGTTGATATCCAAGGATGGTTTTTACGGCGAGAAAAAATCGAATAATTGCCGGGAAAACTCTAAAAACAGCCCTTTTCTTTTTCCCATACAAACGTTTTCTAACTAAAATGTTGAGGCAATTTGAGCCTTATTGCTATGAAATAAAGTTCATATTAAATAAAGTGCTTTCCCATACAAACGTTTTCTAACTAAAATGTTAAGGCAATTTGAGCTTTATTGCTATGAAATAAAGTTCATATTAAATAAGAAGTACTCACTTATGCTAAGCAATATATGTGTATTCACAACGTCAACGAGTCAATTTGCACTTTGGTCCCGCTGCACAAAGTTCAAATTCCATCATATCTATCAAAACAGTGTGCGTGTGTGCGTTGAAGGATAGGAGGGTCTAATGTTGCGTTCCGAAACTCACTCAAAAGAAACTCGACAAAAGTGATAATATCGCGAACCAGATCAAACTGAATAGTCACAAAACGTAAGACTCATAGATCTTATTAGTACTGATTTTCAATTTAATCGGCTTCACGATATTATTTATTTTGATTTAGTTTCGGCACGCGTCGTAAAATGCGTCAGTTTTCACGTCATTATATCAATCAAGTGCCAGTCAAAAATGGTTGTCTGTAAAGTCGGTTTACTGACGATAGTTGAACGTGACAACTTCAACTACGCCTTAGAGCGAGGTAACGCCGCATGACGTCATGCGGCGAGGTAACGGCGTTAACGGCACATGACGTCATGTTTTGCGGGCGTGCAGCCGGCTTCATCGAATTATAAGACGTTGTCACGTCAAAAACAAACCGCGTTACCAAAAGTATTTTATTATATTGAATTGTTAATTTAATATCCCTATCTGTGCAAAATTAGTTAAATACAGACGTTTGTCAAAGGGCTGTGGAGAGCAGTATTTTTGGAGTAAAACTAACGGACAGAAAACGAAACACCATACTGCGTTCCAAAACCGGAATAGCCGATGTGACTCAAAAAGCAGCCAATTTGAAGTGGGATCGGGCTGGACATGTTTGCCGCATGTCGGATGATTATTGAGCCATAATTACCACGCGGAGGAAGCCAGTTTGCCAATGACGACGCGGCAGACCAAAGAAACGATGACGACGGCAAGACGACCTCCGCAAATATCGGAAAGGCTGGACTGTATATTAGCCATAGGTAGGGAAAATTAGAAGGAGGATATGAAAGCCGTTGCCCGACATTGGGACAAGACAGCCACATGATAAATAAATACTAACATTATGTAAATGAGATAGTGTAACACCTTTTTTTTCGAATCGGAACGCGACTCTTTAGTCTGTGGTTGCTGAGCGAAAACGCCACAACACTAGATAATCGTTTAAGTTTTTACCGCATCCCTAGTTGGCTTGTGTTACGGTGGCGGAAATTAGCGTCGGGAGCGTCCATTTTTGATCTGGACGGCAAGCGGGACGTCACGGTTAAAGGTTATTTACCTAAATTGTTTGATTTGGTGAGTTTAAAGGTGTTTCGTCTAGCTCCTACGTTATTCGAATCGCAGAGAAGTGAAAACGTTTTTTGTTATAGTGACGTGTCCCGAAGGGAACGCCGCCAAGTGAGGTGCGATCAGTGGAGCCGCGTGGGGTGCTGTTCTCCGCGTGTCTGGCGAATAATCACCTCCCTTTGAAAGGGGTAAGTTCCTGAATGTTTAAAATGTTCAGTGGAGCCGCGTGGCAGGCGAATGTCTGTAGGAAATTTTGCTTATTTTGTTTGTTCTTTGGTAGGAGGTGTCCAGTACGGGTCGTGTGCTCTGTACCAGTGGTGTGCTCTGTTCGGCGTGAGCTGCTGTGCAGTTCGAGGCTCGGCGGTTGGCCGTGACCTCGTGACCACGACCGCGTGCGCCCGCATCTCAGCAGGATTTTTTTTGTGTGTTGTGGGGGAAAAGTGAGTGAAATGGGGAGTGGACGAGCACGGGCATATTTGCCAGGCAGGGCCATGGGCCGTGGTTGAGGTAGTGTTGAACCGGGGGGAAATGTGACCACTTTAATCTTGGAACCACCGTCATAATTTTATCATAACCGCCGTCAAGTGAATTCCGTCGGTGCCCGTAGGGTATCGAACAGAGGGTCACCTCCGGATGTGTTCCTAAGCTTAACTAACCAAGGCAGGACGGCCTAATCCCATGTCAGTCTCTCCGACCTGACTTAACTACAGGTGTATGGTTTTACCCACGATGTTTACCTTGCTTTAAGCAAACAGGGATTCGGGAAGCCTAGGCTATAGCCGATGTGATAGTATACCTTCCGTATTATTGTAGGTCTACAGTGTTTATAGTGTTTCAGTGGTCAATTCCCCTCCGTGGAGTTTAAGGGTCATTTAAGTTCAGTAGATGTGAAGGGACGTCTCCCTAACACCGACCTTCGGTCGATTAATGAATGTCATGCTTTTGCCATTGATAAAGATTCAATGTTTTATATATTTTTCCCTGCGGTTACCCGAGTTAACCTAGGAGTAAACCTAGTTTTCCTAGGGGCTTACAGTAATTAAGTACCTTAGTTTTCCTGTGTACACAGCTAGCGGCTGGTTTGTGTTCGTTCGGTGTTATTACTCAATTACTCATGTAGACACTATAAAGTTTAATTAAGGTAGACACAAGTCTAAAATTTCCCTGAGGAAAATATACCCTGGATACTATACTTCATGTAATCGACAGAGATTAAGTTATACTCTGACGGATTGTTTTCTTCTTTTCTCGAATGTTTTTCTAGTTTAACCTTACGGAGCCTTCCTGCATATTGTGCGCAGAAGGTGAACACATTGTATTTTCTCTAATTAAGTACTCCTCAGTTATGATAATTATCCTAATGTTAAACGTCTAACCCTAATCGGGGTTGAAACTAAATATGTGCTTGTCTGTTTCTATATTATCCTTGTGATATTATAAACCATATTGTATAGTGATGTTGAAGGTCCTATATGGTGATATTTTGTAAACATTGTTTTGGAAACTTTAGAGTTTCACGTTGAGCCTGAGGAGTTAAATTTGTTTAACCATTCTAGTCCTTTTCTAGAATTATAGTTTTATAAATTCAGTGGTCTTACACCGCACTTTTGAAGGCATATTGGCCCTTTTCTTTCTGTTGATTGTATCATTTCACTTTAACCGTACAGGATCCTAGAAGTGGAGGAGGCGGTAAATTTCACAAATTACTTATCGAACCTAACCGGGTGAGTTTTGCCTGGGCTTAACCCCGTACTAACCCTGGTTGTATTCTGGATTTACCGAGCCTTACTGCGAATATCTAAATTTTTAATTTCAAGGTTGTCGAGGAATTCTTAAAATTCCTTTTTTTTTATTTTGAGGGACAGTAACTCAACGATCAACCCCTGATCCTTTTTTCCTTTTTATCTTTATGTTATAAATTTGTTTATGCAAATAAACGCTTGAAAATGTCATCATTTTTTATTTCTTGACTTTAACTTAACTTTTTCCGGGAAAGTTTGGGAATTCAATTTTATCAGGTTGAGTTCTCAACCCTTAACACCCCCGGATACCCTTACAATAGATGCAAATGAATTAAATTTTTAAATTCAAGAACAAATTACAGGCGGATTTGCAACTTGGTCTTTGCAACGGCACACGGTTAGCTATAAAAAATACTGAACAATGTGATAGAAGCAACTTTACTGAAAGGAAAGTATAAAGGGGAAGACGTTTAGATACCACGCATCCAAATGATTTCGACTGATGTACCAATTGAGTTTAAACGACTACAGTTTCCAGTGCGGCTTGCTTTTGCTATGACCATAAACAAGACCCAGGGGCTTGCAGGCAACACGCTCAGCGTCAAGCTCTATATGCAAATACCACCAAATTTTCACAACTTTTAATTTTTGTTTTTTGAGTGTTGTGAGTTGTTAGGTGTTAAAATAGTATAGAAAATAATCACATCCCCGTTATCCCTTTCTTTTTTACCAGTATGTATATTTTTTGATACACGTGGCCTGGAAAACAGTTTATATGGATAAACTGTTTCACAGGCCATGTGTATCAATAAAGATACACATTCCGTAATATTATTTATCTTTGTTTCTCTCTTGAATACACATTTATTATTCCTCTTGAATACACATTTATTATTCAACCAAATGTTATCTCACGAAACTTACTATCACTCAATTTAGGGAACAAATAATTGAAGTTTTACTAAAACGATCTGCTTAGTCAGCCGGAGATGAAGTGCCACCAGCCCCTATTATGAAAAAAATACTATCTAATAGAAAACATTACCTAATAAAGAACAAAGTTGGAGAGAAAATTGTACGCAGAGGTGATATGAAAAGTATGACAGGAAAATTATTGTTGGCAAGACTTTCAGAGCAGCTTAAACAACTACAAAATGCTATGTATGTGATAGTTTTCCGCGTCAAAACTGTTTCAATAATATTCACTGATTTATTTTGAACTTTAAAAATAGATTATTTAGTTTCTAAGTAACTTTCTTTTTTTGAATAAAATTATTTAAAGGTGATTTTAATTTTTCTCCTGATTGTCCGATTCCCAACCCAAAACCACTGGGAAAATGTATAGAAAGCGTACGCATTTTGGATACACACTGCTTTAACTGAAATGGGGAGTGTGTATCATAAACTATACACACTCCTTATGACAGTTGAATGCCAGATGAAGTGCCGCCAGCCCCTATTATGAAAAAAGACCATCTAATAGAAAATATTACCTAATAAAGAACAAAGTTGTAGAGAACATTGTACGCTGAAGATGTGCAGAGGCGCTATGAAAAGTATGACAGGAAAGTTATTGTTGGCAAGACTTTCAGAGTAGCTCAAACGACTACAAAATGCTATGTATGTGAAAGTTTTCCGTGTCAAAACTGTTTCAATAATATTCACTGATTTAATTTGAACTTAAAAAAAATATTATATAGTTTCTAAGTAACTTTCTTTTTTTGAATAAAATTATTTTAAGATGATTTTTATTTTTCTCTTAATATCTCCTTAACTGATTGTTCGATTCCTAACCCAAAATCACTGAGAAAATGTATAGAAAGCGTATGCATTCCGGATACACACTGCTTTAACTGAAATGGGGAGTGTGTATCATAAACTATACACACTACTTATGACAGTGTGTATCCTAAACGATACACGTGGCGCTGAGCGTGTTATAGTGTTTGTGGTATTAATCTAGAAAACCCATGTTTCTCACATGGTCAATTGTATGTTGTATATGGCCCTCCCGTGTCAAACCTTCAGATTTATTTGTTTATGTGCCAGGTAATCAAACAAAAAATATCGTATATAACAAAGCACTACAATGAAAATACAACTGATTTTTGGTAATAGCTTGATTAACAAAAAAGGGATTACTAACTTTTAAAAGCTTATATACATACGTTGAAATAAATATGTTATTAATAAAATAATTAATGCGGATCACTGAATACATCTTATACCAAGTTTCCACAGTATAGTTCTTATAGGTTCGAAAAATGGGGCTGTGACATATGGACATGGACAGACATACATAACGAACCCATAAGGGTTCAGATAGCACGTTTTTCAAAACCCTAAAAATGGATCTTCGAAATGTATGTACGCTCATAACTTTTCATTGACCGCAGCAAATAGAATGATTCTTTGTTTTATGTATTTGTTATTGTCGGGACAAGATTTGTACAATAGAAAATGTAGACGAAAAAATATATGGTGGTACGAAGTTCACCGGGTCAGCTAGTATGAGATAAAAACTATAGTCAACAAAATATCATCAAAAGTTACGCATTTTTTGTAAAATCAGCCATATACATTAAATTAACGAGGTTTCCAAACATTCTCCCAACTAGACCAACCTAACTTTGAGAATGTAGTAGGCACAGATTACAGAAATAAAACACAGATGGAACCTTCGTGAACAACACTGTGAAGCCCGTAATTAGTCATGTTGACTTAAAATTGTCAAATCAACGTTCCAAATGACTTGTATAATGTTGTCAGTCTTAAGAAAAAAGTCCCACTATTGTTGTCTTAGCTTGGGAAATCTTCACGTATATTAAACACATCAATTGATATTTTAAAATATTAATATTATTACACCGATTATGCAAGGATTTCTTGTTACTACTATTTCCATTCTATGAAGAAAAGAATTTTGATTTTGCATGCAACTAGAAATTAACTTAAATCGCAAATAATAATATTAGTGTAATTTACTCACTTAGAGGTTAAACAAAAATTAAAACAATCATCTTTACCACCAAACAATTTTTGATAAAATGCATATAGGCTACCTGTATGTTATAGGTCCAAACATTGTTGTTTGGAGACAAAAAAAAACTAACAAAATAATCATTTTAACAGTTCACTTATTATTCACCTTTTTTTGACAAAACAAGACTTTAAAATCAAGTAACCGTATAATATTAAAAAACTTAACAATATAAAAATATTTAATTTTACAAACAACGTTATGCATAATATTAACTTCAAAAATATCTTCCTTCAACAAATGTTTTATTTTATAAACCATCATTTTATAACCAATTATATTGCCACCGTTTCACTTAGATAATATATCGAATGTCATTACAATACAATACAAAACACTTTATTGGCACCATCAACAAAGTTGACAAGAAGTAACAAATATAATAACAAAACAAAATGGGCACAAAAGGCGATCTTGTCGCTAAAAGCGATCTCTTCCATATAACTTATTGATTCATGAGGAAACAAAATTTGTATTATTTTAGGCAGTGGTGCCACTAACGAAATAAATAAATACACAAACAAATTTTATAATGTAGTAATAATTTTGTTTTTTGTACATTTTTATGTCATAAATTACTCATTTTACTAATTTAGCATTTACCAAAATTAAATTTGAAATTATATTGAATTGAATAATACAATGCCCATGAATAATTTGGTCTACGAGTATCTAAAAAAATATAAAATCTATATTTTACCCTAAATTCAGGGAAAATAATTTCCATTTAGTATCGCCACACTAACCTATTTTCGTTGAGGTGTTGTGTTCCATTCATCACCAAAATGAAATCGCCTAAATTATATAAATAACAGTAAAAATATTCAAATTTTACTATGAAATTATATTCGTATTTCCTTTTTTTTGTTTTTGGGAACATTGTTTGCAATGTTTTAAGACACAAGACGGCATATTTTAAAACAAAACTTAAAATCACACGGGACTTCCGTACAACACGGAAGTCCGTTTCATACTGACTGGAGTTTGTATTTGCTTCGGCGTTTGTATTTCCTTTGTCTGCTTCAGTAGCTCTGTTCTACGCGCTCCATCTGGTTTTATTTCTGTAATCTGTGGTAGTAGGTCCATAATCTTTGACAATTATGTAACTTTAACCTAAAACAGTCTGGAATCACTTTAATCCTTTAAAAATTGAAAAAAAAAATTCTTTACCTGCCACCAAAAGCGCCCACACGAATTTCATCTTGACCTCTTCGCAATCGCAATACGGTAGCCGTAAGAGATTAGTAACGTTTATAAACCACCAGTTATCAGGTAATCGAGTGATTTACTACGTGTTATTGTAACGTTGTTTAATCCGTATGTCAGAGATATTGTACCTAATCTAAAATAGTTAAGTCATTCTTTAAACTAGGCTAAGGTTAAGTTCATGTGGTTAAATAAATCGTTTTTTATATCCGTTTTGAAAAACTGTGCTACATGCCAGTGCCCTATGTATGTACTAACGAGATAGTAGAATCAGATTCCTTTCTCAAAATCTTCGGAAGGAACTACCAACGGTTACATAGTTTTTAAAGTATGATAGAAAAGAATTAGATCAATTAGACCAAAGGTGAGGAGAAAACGTTATCAGAGGAGAGAGAGCTCACTCACCTTATTGTTATTTACTGTGTATGTTGCGATACACAGCCAAAATTATGAAAGGTTGAATTTTTAGAGAGATATTTCTATAAATTCACACGTCTAAATGGATCATCATTTCAAAAGAATATTTAATTCTATCTTTAGAGACTTCTCTTTTTCCTCCGCAAAATTGCAAGGTTATCGATTTTTAACGAACACATTGAAATTCCATTCAGGACTGGGGAAAAAAGGAGCATAGATTTCCCAAGTCGCTGATCGCCCTGGGAAAATTATGTTTAAGGAGGGTTTTGGCAAACGTGGGTCTGACAATCTGTCAACTGCACGCCACGTACATATACGTTTTTGTTATGGCAACACTCTTGGTCATGAGTTTTAGACTATGGGGGCGCTACTGCCATCTTTTTAATACAAAAGCATTTTAATTTTATGCCTTTTTCCGCAACGTCAGACGAAACAAAAATTGATTCAAAACAAATATGGTAGGTAAATGGCTCCTATAAGGCACCTAACATCATTTGATATTTTTCTATAGAGATTTTTCAATGTAAACTTAGCTAATTGACTTAAGTATTGATACATTTCATTTCTACAACTGAGAAGTGTCTTTTGCTGTGGCTAGCGTAGTTTTGGTTTCTCCATTTAATAATTATAAACGTACCATTACACGTAAATGCGATATACCTATTCCTGGATAAATCAGTAGTTTCTATGATTTTAATATGTTTACATAAAAAAGAAATAAGGGATTGGTTATAAATACTTAAAACCCACTACAGCCTTGTAGTACATAATATATGTACATACTTGGGAACAATTGTTTACTTCTGAATTATCTCTTTACTGTAAGTACACTTCACTTCATCATCATCAACATCATCATAATCAGCCCCCATTCGTCCACTGCTGGACATAGGTCTCTCCAATGATACGCCACTCAGCCCAATCCTCAGTCTTACGTTTCCAACTGCCACCTACCTACCGTAATAAGGCCGATTTGTAAAAAATATGTATATATGAGAGTTATGAATTAGGTTTTATATATTAAACTCAACGAACATAGAGCTAGAGCTGGAACAAGAGCATTCTTTCTGGATCTTTTAGTGTAAACGAAAGATCAAAGATCGTTCTTCGCGTTTTCCATATTATATATTCCATAGAATCTTTGCGAACGCAAACAAAGAATGCTCTACGTTTGTTTACACCAAATGTATTTGATACAGAGGGGATAGAATGAGCATTCGCTCGTCTGATGTAAATTGGCCTTAATATAGCTACCTACCGTAATATAGCTAAATGGAAATTAATCATTCCGTAAATGGAAAGAGCTATGTTTGAAGTTTATCTGAGGGATTGTATTCGTAATGAAGTCATCCGTCAGAGAACCAAAGTCACTGACATAGCTCAGCGCATCAGCAAGCTGAAGTGGCAGTGGGCTGGTCATATATGTCGCAGAATACTTCACTTAAGTACATTCAAATTTAAGGAACAAACTTTTGGTCAAGTGCAGTTAAGGTACATTGTACTTAAGTACATAAAAAGTACAGTCAAATTGAAAACCTACTCTTTTTTTCAAGTCGATGAAAAATTAAATAAGTAAATTTTGGTAGTGCGAATTTAGTTAGGTTTGAACGCACTACCTAAAATTTATTCTGTAGCACTACTGCCATCTTGTATGGATATGTTTTTTGCCTTGAATTACCTTCAAATGTTTGGAATTACTATTTTCTTTTAAAACGACTCATTGCTAAGAATGTGTTTTTCTTGGGATCAAACAGTTTAAAATTTAAAAAAAAATAATTGTAAAAATGTAAATGAGTTATTTTGTACTAACTGCACTTTGCGTTGTAACCCGCAATTTATTATTTATTCAGTATAACTTAATTTCGCCAAATGAGATTCACGCAAATGAATCATTTCATATTATGTATCCCAGAGTATTGAGATACTTGAGTCAATGGCTCCCATTGACTTTAACGCGATAAAATAATCTGTGTTAAACCAGGTAAACAGGTGTTTTATAACTACGCATTTAATTTAACTTCAATCTGTGCGGTGGTTACAGTTATTCGTTGGAATAAAGATTTATAGATTCGGAAATAACATAGAAATTAAATAATAACGGTAAAAATAAGTTCGGTACATCCTAACTTCTAAGTAATCTGTGACACTGTAAACAACAGGGATGTAACGGAGGTCATTTTATCGGAACC
Source organism: Ectropis crepuscularia (assembly GCA_963693475.1). NCBI lineage: Eukaryota > Metazoa > Arthropoda > Insecta > Lepidoptera > Geometridae > Ectropis > Ectropis crepuscularia. The sequence goes on from OY856350.1 coordinate 9,412,620, forward strand.
GAAGGCGGAGTCGGAGTTTTAAAATTTGATTTATCGGAGTCGGAACCGAAGTCGTAGGCATAGGCAGGATTAAAAGTGGTGGCAGGAGACATTTTTATTGGGTATTATTTTTTTTCCAAACACGTGGACACGATAAACTTTGACGAGCTATTGATTTAGGAAGTTGGGATTTTGTATTTTCATTTACTATCCACCACAATAAAAGATTATCTGCAATATTTGTATTTTTTATTTAAATATTTATATACACCATACCTACGATTATAACCTCCGTTTTAAAAGTTTCGGAGCCGAAGTCTAATCGAAGTCGGATTCGAAGCTCATCCCTGGTACACACACCGCGTTCAAATCCGCTGCCCGAGATTCCCAAATCCCCAAATCCCAGAGCTGCCAGACGTCACCTATTTTCTGATGAATGAAATGTGGACGATTGAGTAGAGTTAGTAAGTACTAAAAACATATGCTTACTCGCTAACTTGCTTAGACGGCCAATTTTGAGATATGGATATTTGAATTCATCGCACAAAGTAGTGGTAGGACTCTTGGCAGAGTCCGCCTGGGGAAGTACTACACCTTTGTCAGTTATTCTACCGCCAAGCAGCAATGTGCAAACATTACTGTGTTCCAGTTTGAAGGGCAATGTTTCCAGAGAAATTACAGGGCTTAGAGATATAACAACTTAGATCTCTGGGTGACGAGCGCAGTGCAGTGCTAGGTAATGATTTGGACTGTTCATGTTCCAATAGCTGCGTGTCACTTGCTGTTATGTGGCAGGCATGTTGCTTACCATCAGGCACATGACCTGCTCGTCTCGTCACAATTTATTAAAAAAAAAAAAATTGCACTGGGTGGGAATCAAACCCGACCCTCGGCTTTGCAGGCAGAGTTACTACCCACTAAGCCACGAGGCCAGTCATGTTGACAAACTTGCGGTTCTGCAGGTCTACTACGAAAACAAACTCCGAATGGTCGGATCCGACCGACATCTGAATCGGATTGTAGCCTACCGCGAAAAACATTCCGATCGATACATTTCGGTCGGAAGTTATAGACTTGAGATGAGGGTCGGATCGAACAAAACCGCCGATTCGATCAACCGACCGATTGTCTTTCGTGGTAGGAAACGTCCATACGTTCGGCCGATATATCGTTTATCGGACTTCGTAGTAGACCTGCTGTTTTCGATGACAAATATTATTTTAACCATTTTTACAAATTTTAAATAAATAGTCATCTTGCCCGTCGTTCAATCATTTTATTTTAATCATAGAATGCCTTTGTTAGTACTCATTGTGTTTGCAAGATGAGTCTAAATTGTAGTGATATTTATTTCTTTTGATGAACTAATGCTTGCCCAATACACATCAAACGTACCAACTTTATTTTAAACTAGCTGAACCCGCTACTTTGTTCTCGTACGTTGATCTTGCGACCTTATAAGTACTTACGTATAAATATTTGGATGGTTGGTCATTACACAAACCGAGTGAATTTGTTTTTCCACACACAAATTTAATTATTCGAGTTTAGCAACTTCATATTTTATATTTTTAGCAACATCAAACACACTCGTAGTAAGGTTTAAGGAGTATCGAACATAGCCGCAGTGTTAAGTTTGTAGGATTTTTATAGGATACATTAAAAAGAGTCTGTAGCTGATGTGCGTGATCTGATACTTACCCACTTATACATTTTTACAGGATGATATCCTAAGTAGGTGATAGAGTTATTAGCCGATGTGATATTTTAGATTCTAAGCCATGTGTGTTTCAAATGTCAATATAATTGGTAATGTCGTTCTGTCGTTAATATTTGTTTCGTTAGGGCCCATGCTTTTTCCGAGATGATAGGTAGTATATGAGACTATAAACTATCTGTGTTTCAAATTTCAAACAAATCAAACCTTTACACAATATACGTAATAATACTTAGTAGTAAGATAACATTTTATTCAATTTTAGAAAAACAACGTTCTGCTTTGGTAACCGAAGCTTGTTGAATACTAAATTTAGTTATAGTATTTGTATTGAAATAATGTCCGAAAGAACAAAACCGACTTCAATTATTATCATTTCACGTCAACTAACTAACTTCTAGTCAAGCAATGACCTATAAATAATTAGTCAAGTAAATACTTCACTCGACTAATTTAAGAAGCTATGACTACGTCGTCCAGATAAATAGATAATGGTGGACAATTCATAAACAAAACTTTGGCTTTTTCCCAGCCATACTCAAACCGGAGTGGTTTTACCCGTGACGATGGCGAAAGACCTGACCAGACAACTATTTTGAAAAAAATTCCAATAAGATAGACCAATATAAGGAGGCAATCATCCCCTAAACTCAACTATGCCTCTATGGGTAAGAGCGCGAGACTGAGTGAGACATTTATTAGGAAATATTGACTTAAAATTGAGTTTAGGGGATGATTGGCTCTTAGACTAGATAGCTCTCTCCATAGCTCGCTGTGTGACTTTGAGCTTTGTTATGAGGCCCACAGTTAAGGACCACGTCTCAGTTCCATAAGCCATCACTGGCAACACGCACTGGTTAAAGACTTTTGTCTTTAGGCATTGGGGTATTTTGGACTCAAAGATGTGTCGAAGTTTCCCGAACGCTGCCCATCCGAGTTGGATCCTTCGCTGGACCTCTTTGTCGAAGTTGGATCTACCTAATTGGATCTTTTGACCCAGGTAGACGTATTCGTCAACAACTTCGAGTGTGGTATTTCCAACAATAACCGGTACAGGTGAGACATGCACATTTGACATGACCTTCGTCTTGTCCATGTTCATCCTCAAACCAACCTGTTGGGATACTCTACTGAGGTCCCTGAGCATTGCACCGAGGTCCTCCAGCGACTCCGCCACAATGACTATGTCGTCGGCAAACCGAAGGTGAGTGACGCATTCGCCGTTGATATTGATGCCATGTCCGTTCCAGTCCAGTAGCTTGAAAACGTCTTCCAGCGCAGCAGTGAACAGTTTCGGAGATATAACATCTCCCTGTCTCACGCCTTTCTGTAGCTGGATATGTTTTGTGCACTGGTCCTGTAATCGGACAGACATTGTGGCTTTGCTGTAGATACACTTCAACACTTCTATATAGCGATAGTCGATGCGGCATCGCTGGAGAGACTGAAGCACTGCCCAGGTCTCGATGGAATCGAAGGCTTTCTCATAGTCCACATACGCTATACATAGTGGCCGATTATACTCCTCAGTTTTCTGTATAATCTGCCGGAGCGTATGTATGTGGTCTATGGTACTATAGCCTTTTCGGAAACCGGCTTGTTCGGGTGGCTGAAAGTCGTCAAACCTGCGTGCGAGACGATTCGTGATTACCCTCGAAAACAACTTATAAACGTGGCTCAGAAGTGCGATGGGTCTGTAATTCTTCAACAAGGTGTTGTCACCTTTTTTGAAGAAGAGCACCACCACACTTCTGCTCCACGCTTCTGGCGTATTACCGTCAAGTATGACGGAGTCGAACAGCTTCTGGAGGACGTTAAGTACCGGTTTTCCACCCGCTCTCAGAAGCTCAGTAGTAATTCCGTCATCGCCAGGTGCTTTGTTGTTTTTAAGTTGTTTGAGGGCCATCCTAATCTCATACAGGCTGACTTCCGGGATATCTTCGGTAAAGTGCCGGGTCAGCTTGGCTCTGGGGTCTTTTGCCATGCTAACGACAGGTTGTGCTTGTGTAGAGGTGTATAACTGTTCATAGAACTTCTCAATCTCCTCCAAAATCTCGGGCTTCGACGAGACTACGTTACCGCTATCGGTCTTCAGTTTGGCCAGCTGACTTTGCCCAAGAGACAGATTTCTTGCGAACACTTTCGAGCCTTGGTTCCGCTTGATCGCTTCTTCAATACACGAAGTATTGAAGCAACGTATGTCGCGTCGCACACAAGTAGAGATCCGTCTATTGAGCCGTCTGTATACCGTCATGTCGACCGAAGACTGCAACTGCATATCTCGCCTAACTGCCATGAGATTTAGAGTATGATCGGAGAGCTTTTGGGTTCTATTTTGGCGTCGGCTCTTATAAAATTTCCTGCCAACTGCTTGAACAGTTTCCACCAGCCTGTCGTTTATTTCGTCCGCCGTTACGCATTCATCTAAGGCTTCGAAGCGATTTTGAAGTTCGAGTTGAAAGTTATCGGGATCTTCGATTTGAGCATAATTTGGTCGGAGCGTGGACTTCACTAGACGTGATCTTTCGAACTTAATGTTTAGATTCAGCGTGCCTCTTACAATACGGTGATCGCTGCCGGTCTTAACCCTACTGATCACAGAGACATCGCTGAATATTTGCCGTTTAGTCGTCATAATGAAGTCGATCTCATTTTTTGTGGAACCATCTGGGCTAATCCATGTCCATTTTCGTTGTGGTTGTTTCTTGAAAAAGGAGTTCATCATAAAGAGGCTCTCCCTTTCCAAGAAATCAGCTAGACGTTGCCCTCTTGGGTTCCTCTGCCCATATCCGAATTGTCCCACTCTCAACTCATCACCGCTACGTTTGCCCAGTTTCGCGTTGAAGTCTCCCATCACAACCGTGAAATGTGTTGGCGAGACATGTATGGCTTTGGAGATGTCCTCATACATGGTCTCAACCTCTTCGTCGGGATGTGTCGAGGTCGGTGCGTACACCTGTATGACCTTCAATGAATACCGGTCGGTAATTTTAAGTACAAGGTACACGACCCTGCTCGACACACTCTCGATCATTATCACGTTGTTGACGAGAGACTTGCGGACTAAAAACCCGACACCCCCTTGGGATTGTTGATCTCCCTCCCGGTAGTAGAACAAGTTGCCGGATTCGAGGGTTATCCTGTCGTCGCCCTGTCTACGGACTTCGGATAACCCTATGATATCCCAGCGCAACTTGTCCACTTCTTCTTCCAGCTCCACAATCTTTTCGTCAGCCCTCAAAGTCCGTGCGTTAAACGTTGCCAGGTCGAGTCGTTGGGTTTGGTGGCGGGGCGTCTGCCGGGGATTCTTCGCACCCCATGCTCCACCGGAACCAAGGCTGCCACCAGCGCCTGGAATAGCAGAGCCGCCGGGGACTAGGGGCCGTTTCTTTATTGTGTTCTTCATAGGGGGGGTATTTGCCATAGTCACCACGCTTGGCAGGCGGGTTGGTGACCGCGGAGCCAGCCCTTTGTACCGATGACGCCGCTGCCCGTCACCGGTCTGGTCAATTTAGGACTGGCTTTTAAATGGTTATACCGCCATTGGTTCGGTCGTCAGAGCCTCGTTAGTTGGCAGCAGGGTGTACCACGCGCAGGAGAGGTTGACATTTGGGGAAGCTAGATGTTTAGTACTTCCCCCTTACACCCCCTTTGGTGTTGTGTGTGATGTGTGAATTGTCCACCAATATTTGTTGTCCACCAATATCTAAGTCTACAAATCAATCGCAGCTTTACTAACGTGACCATAAATGGTTCCAAATGATGCGTACCAGCCTTGTACAGGCATGCACTAAACTCATGGCAGAGGTTTTAATTTTTAGGATATCCTAATCATACGTCATGACTATGTTATAAATGCAAAATTTTACTAATAACACTTTTAGTACGTTTCGGACCATGCAAACCAACAGGTTCGTTTGTGAATTACTGGAATAAGTAATATTCTTAATTTTTACTTAACATTCGCAAAATCGTTAAGAACTTAAAAAAAGGATAGTAACATAATATATTTTATCAAAAATAGTTATTGTTCGTTTTTTTTACTAATATTTAACTTTTAGAGGCATAAGAAATTTATAAAGCGAAATATTTTCAATTTAATGGAATTATTCAAAACATAAATGTATCATAGTACCTACTCAAGACTATAGCGAGCCATAAAGCCAAATATTTTTCGAATAAATCTGTCTATAATAAATATTTTTTGAACAAGTCTGTTTAAAATTTTCGACATTTTTAATTTCAAAAGAACAACAAAACGTTAACTTTTGGAATAAACATTTGGAATTAAAACAAAACTAAACTTGGAACACGGAGGTAAGAACTTATGAAAGAAATCTTAAAGAAATTTGCAAAGTGAAGCCTTTTCAACATTAATAATTTCGGACTACATATTTGATTTTAAGAGTAGGTATTGCATTTAGTGACGAGACGAGTAGGACATGTGTCTGATGGTTAACAGCATGCCTGCCACATAACAGCATCCCTGCCACATAACAGCACGCTGCTATTGGAACATGAAGAGTCCAAACGATTGCTAATAGCAGTGCACTGCGCTACCCTGCGTTACCCCACGAAAAATCTGCCTGTGGTGCGCCAATAGAATAGCGTAAATAAGCTTGGAATAAAATTTAATAAATACGGCTTTAGACGAACATAACCTATTTTATATGATTTTTTTGGTTATTCCTAAAGCAGTATTTACAATTTTCCAAGAAGAACATTACCAAAAATCAAATTGCGACTAACATAGAATAATAACGACTAGAAATCGGGTCCGCACAAAAAAAGTGAGGCAATTCATGAACCATATTGGCTCAGTCCGTTCGAAACTAACATCGGGACGTCTACTCTCTTTCTACGAAAACGTAATTTCGAAATAAACTCGCGACTTTTCAACTCTAATTCTACTTCGATCCGTCGTTTTGTCCGTTTAAATATTCTAAACCTACTCTAATAGTCCGGTCAAATTAGACCAAAAATTATTAGTAAAGTTACCTAAATTCCCACCAAGCTGAAAATCGGTAAGATTGTTTAAAATATCATTAAAAACAAAATTTGAAAGTTCCCCATCTATCCCCTGTGAGCAAAAAGTTTTATTCAAGGTCAAAGGTAAAAAAAATGAGTTTATCACGATTTTCAGCAAAACGGTAAGTTTTATCATAAAAATACCCAGACAAAAGTTGTAAGCCATAAAATTATCTACAAAAAATTGTTTCATACTTTTTTTCTACGAGCCACCGTTTCTGAGATATAACTATTAAAAAAGTTGTAATCATCATAATAATATGCATGAGTACGTTCGTGAGGAAGCACCTATATTAGGGTGTCCCTTATATGGCAAAAAAATTTTTTTTTTTAGAATTTCGATACGCATACCCTCTACTTTTTTTATGAATGCTAAAATGTACTTAAATACGAAATTTCATATTTGTAGCATGATTGCAACCCGTGCCGACCGAGCTCTAAAGTTTATTAAAAAATGGTGTTTTGGCCTGACATCTTGGTTTGATCCAAACTAATTAAAATGCAACAAATAAAGTAAATATGAGTTATAACAAAATAAGATCAACACAAACTTTTATTTAAATACAAATTATAATAATAATTAATTAGGATGACTTCTCTTTGGTGTAGTTTTTTTACAGTCTGGATACAGATTTCTATGTTCCTGAACACAACGCAACAAAAACTGTTTTTGTTTTTCTTCAGCCGTGATAATTCCATTAAAATCTTGCATTCATTTAACAGCTCTTTCAGCAGTGTCATTTACGACCTTCAAACAACTTATTCGTCTTCTAGCTTCCAAAAAAGTAGTATTGTCACCCCAAGAAGATACATCCTCCCGAAGAAAACTGTCGTCGATCTGCAGTCGAGGTAGAAATTGTTTGCTTCTTTGAGTCATAAAATCATCCAGCATCATAATATCTGAAAGAAAGAAAAATCAGTCTAAAAAAGCAAAAACTAAGCCACGAAACTTTGAAAAAAGAAACAAGAAAATATTAAGCTTACTAAAGAAATTTTGCGTATTTTCTTCCTTCGATGGGATATAGGGTTTGGCGGAATCTGAACTTTCATCTCTGTTTAAATTATTAATCATTTTTGTCTTGGTTTTGAAATCAACTTCTTCATCAAAGAGTAATAACATGACTGCTTCTTCACACAAATACCATAAATGATGAACAAACTTGCTTGTGGAAGCCATGGAACTTGTCGCGTCTACTTTTTCATATTCTTTTAGAGCTTTCAAAAAGCATAAGTCTTGGTTAGGTGCTTTAATTGCCACTGTACATTCGAGCTAAGGTTTAGTATACTCTTAACTTTTTGAAAATTGGAATATCAGGGCTACTTGTAATTTGCTTTACCTTGGTTTCAAAAACAGCTTTGAGGACCAACATATAAAAATGATGACGACAAGCAAAAAGCTGTAATTCCCTTTCTAAAGTCCAAAATAGCACAAGCTCCACTGAAACGGGCAGTATTTTAAGCTGTTGTATCGCAGCATATTATCTGTACTTTATCATGGAGGTTCCAGTCAAAGAGTGCAGTTGAAATGGCTTTAGCTTGATGTTTTCCCGAAGAACTCTCTAATTTTGGCACTGCAAGAAGTTGTTCTCTATCGTCAAATAAAGCAAGACTTGGCAAGCGTTCTTCTTTTGAACTTCATACATCCAATCCAGGTAATAGTTTTCCATCCCAATGGACTGTGACTACGTCAGGCAAATTATTCTGGAAGTCAGTTTTCATTGCTTCTGCCTTGGATTTTCTCACCTGAGTACGATTTCACTGAATCGAAGATTTGTTAATAGGAAAATCATCGGTGTTCAGACCAAGCGTTTCTACAACCGCATGGAGAATGTAAACTGAGTCTCTTATGCTTAATTAGCATCGATCTAAAGCTGCTACCAGTTTAGGAGTTATGAAACTTTTCGTGCCTCTTTTAGAACTTTTTTCAGGGCAAGGAATCTGAGTACTAAGTACAGAGTTCGAAATCTGTTCCTCATTCGAATTCTCCAGACATTCCAAGCTATCTACCGAAGAAGTACATGCATCAGCCAATAGCTCTCTTTGTTTTACCTTTCTTTCCTCTTCTTCCAATCGTCTTTGCCTAACTCGTTCTTCTTTCTCCGCCAATTTTTTGTCAGTTCCACCTAAGCATCCCAGTCGACCTGCCTCTCTCTGTTTCCTTAAAAAATCTTTGTCTTCCAGGTCTTCCTCTATCTTCATTCTGTCGAAGGCATCAGCATGTGCAATATCAAACAGGTTATCAAGGTCTTTTACAAAATTATTTTCACGGTTCTTGAACGTCTCCTGAGTTTTCTTACAGTTTTTTTGCAGCTCCCTCCATACATGGTATAAATCAACAAGTTTCTTCACACAGTTAGGAAATGCCTTTGTAGGAATTCTGGCTTTTCCCTGATAATAAAATATAATGAAATATAATGCACTCTCATTTAACAAGATTCGCACATTCACTAACAGTCAGCTTGACCTCGCGTATATTTTAATAAAACGGTGAGAACTTGTCGATTAGATGGTAATTTTGCACCATTTATCTGGTGGCTTGGCAGTCCGATAAGGTAAATATTTTGTTTATCGCTTCGTGATTCCACAGACATCTTCACACAATAAACAACAACGCACTAATCATGTTAGAAATCAAGTATGAAATGACAATTGAATCTCGCAGTAACAGGTCGGAGCGCTGCACCCGCGCAATTGTATGGACAAGTTAAAAACTCAAGTCGGCACGGGTTATCGTTTATAAATCGGGCTAATATTTATTTCTGTTCTATATTAGCTCCATATAAAAGTTTTTAGAAGGTATGCGTAAAAATATATTGACATTGAATTTTAAGGGACACCCTAACCTATATATTGAAACCTCACTCGTGATCCCTGGGTGGTTCTAATCAGGTGACAAATTACCGGTGGTAGGCTTCGGCCGTGGTTGGTGACCACCCACTAGACTAAGTCACAACGCCAAGCGGCCTAGCCGTGTTCCGACGTGTTGTCTAGTGACACCATTAGGGGAAAACGAGTTAGATCAGTTGCTGCACAACTGAAAGACCGGTCTGTCTCACACCAATACTGTACATCGGGAAGCTAGTCATGGAGGGTAGCGGGATCCGAGGCGCGGTTGCCGCGACCGACCGAAGATAGTAGGGGGCCCAAGTAGTGTGCCCCTCATGAAAGGCGGCTCGCCATCTAGCGAAAAATCCCGGGATGCGCTATCCTGCCGTTTGGCGACCGGATGACAACGCTAGGTAGACATCTCCGGGGGGACTCGGGCGTCCCCGCAGTCTCCAGGCTATCTCCCCACTGGTGTATTCGTGTTGTGTGTTGTGACCAATGGCCAGTAGTGTGCGGCTTCGTTCTACTGCCGTTTTTCCCACCGATCCCCTCTCAAAACAAATATGAAACAAGTCAATTACAGAATCAAGTTTAAAGAGCGGCTGCACGTCTTGTCGGTTAAAGTGCACCTCACTAATATTCGGGGTCTGCACTCCAATCTCTCAGCAGTCCACCATCACCTCGAGACTGAGCAGCCGACACTCTTGTTTCTTACGGAGACGCAGATAGGTTGTCCGTCGGATGTGGCGTACCTAACGTATCCAGGCCCAGATGGCATTCCTGCTCTACTAGAGCAGGAATGCCATCTGGGCCACTGAAGGCTTGTGCGCCTGAGTTGTCACCGATATTGACACGCCTATTTAGACTCTCTCTCCAAACTGGGCTAGTACCGAATTCTTGGAAGCTTGCCAATGTGCAATGTGCCCAAAAAGGGTAGTGTCAACTACAGGCCCATCTCGGTCACGTCCATACTCTGCAAGACTATGGAACGTGTCTTAAACCACAGGCTCCTAACGTACCTTGAATCGAACGATCTCCTCAGTGACCAGCAATACGGGTTTCGCCGAAACCGGTCCACCGGGGATATTCTAGCGTACGTCACTCACATCTGGAGTAAAGCTATTGAGAACCAGGGGAAGCACTTGCAGTCTCCCTGGATATCTCGAAGGCTTATGACAGGGTTTGGCACGATGGCCTTACAAGGAAGCTTTTTCGTTATGGTTTGTCTACTGGGTTCATTGCGTGGATATCGGACTGCTTGAGGGATCGATCCATACGAGTCGCCATTGATGGCTGCTCGTCGGATCAAATGGCTATCAATACCGGAGTCCCTCAAGGGTCGGTACTCTCAGCGACGCTCTTCCTGCTACATATCAACGATGTTGAAGCCCGGTATCTTTGGGTACGCAGATGATAGCACCATTGTAGAGAGTTACATATCTAGCGCGAGATGGGCACTGGGCATCAAACTCAGGTATTGATAGAGAGTCTGATCGAACGTTTGAGCTTGACCCTTGAGGCGTTGTCCAAATGGGGCGATGCCAATCTGGTCAAGTTCAACGAGAGTAAGACGCAGGCGTATCTGTTCTCCGCTAAAAGGAGTCCTTTCCAACTGACTCCAACTTTTAGAGGTGTATCCATGCCGGTGTCTGACCGTCTTGCGATTTTGGGCGTTACTTTGACCTCTAAGCTGAACTATGGCTCGTATATCGAGTTCAAGGCTAAACTGGCTGCCGAAAAACTTGGTTTCCTCTCAAAAGTGCGAAGGTACTACAAGTCTTAACAGTTGCTTACATTATATCAAGCACAGATTCGCTCCTGTATGGAGTACTGTTCGCACTTTTGGGATGGATCGGCTGAGTATCAGCTGGAGGCTCTGGAATCGATAGAGAGACGTGCAAGCAGGCTCATAGACAACGACACTCTTGTGCGAAAAAGACTTCAAAGTCTTGAACATCGCCGAAAAATTGCTAGTCTATCGGGTTTTTATCGGATACACTTCGGAGAGTGTGCAACTGATTTGCATGGTCTGATACCACTTTGTCCTTTTTTCTATCGGAATGCTCGTAGCTCGAAAAAGCGACATCGTTTCATGGTTGATGTTCCAAAGACACGAACGAAGAGATTTGGCTCTATTTTTGTGATAAGAACGTCTAGGCTGTGGAATACGTTGCTTGAGTGGGTTTTCCCCGATGGTTACAATCTTTGTGTCTTCAAATCGAGAGTGAATCGGTTTTTTCTAGGTAAACACGCTCCATCGTTGACCGCATCGTCGCTTAACATCAGGTGAGATGGCGGTCAAGTGTAAACCTATAGAAGTTAAAAAAAAAACATCATAGGTGGCGAGGAAACGTGTGCAAATTATGACGATTACAACTTTTACAACTTTTTGAATCGTTATATCTCAAAAACGGAGGCTCGTAGAAAAAAAAGTGCTAAAATTTTTTTGTAGATAATTTTATGATCTACATTTTTTGTCTGTGGTATTTTTATGATAAAACTTACCGTTTTGCTGAAAATAACGATAAACTCATTTTTTTACCTTTGACCTTGAATAAAACTTTTTGCTCACAGGGGAAAGATGGGGAACTTTCAAATTTTGTTTTTAATGATATTTTAAACAATCTTACCGATTTTCAGCTTGGTGGGAATTTAGGTAACTTCGAATGTCTAAATTGACCGGACTATAATTAGAGTATGCTTAGAATATCTAAACGTCAAACCATGTTGTATCGGACGAAACGAAGTAGAACGAGAGCAGGAAAATCGCGAGTTTTTTTTTCGAAATTACTTTTTCGTAGAAATAGAGTAGACGTCCAGTTGTCAAGGTCCAGCGCTAGTGCATGCGTGTCAGACAATTAAAAACATTACGATGGTGTTTGTGGTCCAGGTGGTCTTTCACTGTAGTTACATACTCCATGACATTCAAGTTTTGTTTGGCGAACTTCAGTACATACTGCTTACGCTGAAATCAATTTGCTTTGTTTTTTTGTTTGTTTGATCGATCCAAGTCTAATCTATGGCGACTAATTACGGCTGGTCTAGTTAGTTAAGGTTGATCTACTCGGGAGAACGGCGACTGTCGATCCAGAGCCCCTGTTTCGAATATCGAATCCCTCGCGCTCCACTGTCTAACTCCAAGAAGGTGAAAGATAACATCATAAGGAAAATGACATGTACCTCGAATTTTCGGGGCCAAACGTCATCCACCAATCCGCACTAAGTCAGCGTGTTCAATAATAGGCTAAACTCAACAACCTCAACATCAGCTGCAATTGGCGTAAGCATAAACAGCCCACTAAATGTTCCCACAGCTGGGGCTTGAAGCCTTCTCTCGCAAAGAGCGAGTCAAGGTTAAAATCTACCACACATTCAAATTTACATAGCTGATAAAAAGTAGACGTAGGATATTTTTCAAAAATAAATAACTGTACATAGGTATTAAATTATTTTAATAAACCCTTTATTTAACAGGTAACATCACAAATTTATCACAAGTATATTCATATTATTTGTTGCTTAGACAGCATTGGCAACTATCCAGTCAGTGTAGGAGGATACTCTTGTGCTGACTCCAGGATAGACGGCCTGAGCGCAGCCAGAACCCCAGGAGACGATTCCAACGAGGATGTTCCCATAGTAGAGAGGACCTCCGGAGTCACCCTGGCAAGCGTCTCTGCCGCCAACGTCCAAGATGCCAGCGCAGATCATGTTTTCAGTAACAGTGGCTGGGCGAGGTCTCAAGTTAGCGTAGCGCTCGGTGCAAAGCGGGCGGTTGATGGTGTAAATGGTGACATCGCGAAGGATGGATGATGCAAACCCTCCTTGCTGCAAAAAGACAAACGTAATTAGAGTCTATGGTGGTCTAGTAGTAAGACTACCGGTTTCACAATCGTCGTAAGTTCGAATCACACTTGGACTTGTGAGTATTTTTCTAAGTGAGTGGCACAAGCTTTACGCCACTGGCCTAAACTATGAAGGAAAATATCGTGAGGAAACCGGCAGATCTTACGAAGACGTACGGCATACATTATGGCTTTTACTCTCTTCTTGTCTTGTCTTGTAGCTGCCATAAATTGGGCTGCGTGTGCTAGTCCGATGTATACCTAATTAGAGTTTTATCAATCAGCGACCAAGACCAAAAAGTAAGTAAGTAAGACCAAAAAGACCATTAAATTATTTTTAATATTTTTACCATGTAAAGATTCTGAGAACTACTGGCCATAATATTTGTATAAAATCTGACAACTGATTTCAAATAATATAGCAATCATTTAACTAAGGCAAACCAAAATTTCTAACTGACCTAGCTACGAAAATTGGGTCATTGCAAATGAAATGGTTTCCTAAAACAATGTCATAGAAGCGTGTTAAAAAGTAAAACAATGACAAAAACTTACGCTAGTAGTGCCCCATCCAGCGTGGACGACCGGCAAGTTATCCAGCAATTCAAAGCCTTGTGGAGGGATAGCGATGGATTGGATGGAGTTCGAGAAGGTCAGGGCAGACGCTAGCTGCACCAGCGCGATGTCGGCGTCCATGCCACGGGAGCCATAGGCAGGATGGTTGAGACGACGTTGAACACCGATGACCACTCCACCCGAGTTACGGTTGGAGGAGCCAGCACGGATGCGGCGGTTGCTCACGGAAAACAGTCTGAAAATGCAGAAGAATATCATGGTGAAGTTTCAGGATAAACAATGCACTAAACACTCCCACTGATGCTGCTGGGACTTGGAGCCTTCCAATGCGCTGACAGACACAAGTACGCAGTGCAGGTTAGCAAATTACGCATGACATCGATATACTCTAGGTGCTAGTTTTCCCACGATGTTCTCCTTCAATGTTAAAGCTAGATTCAAATCCCACCCACACCTTTGAATATTTTCCCGAGTGCAGATTTACCAGTTTGTAATGGTCAATACAAACTGGTATATCTGCACTCGGGAAAATATTCAAAGGTGTGGGTGGGATTTGAATCCACAACCTCATAATAGTAAATTGTACGTTCCAGAGCTACAAGGAACCAAAGCTTCAAACGTTTTAGCTACCGTTTAAGCTAGTTTTAGCTTATATCATGCTTTTTTGGTTCGTGAAGTGAACTACTTTGAATGCATTTTGAGAAAACCTAGTGCACAGCTACTTATTTAATTGCATAATTTGAAAATATAAATGGTAGGGATATATGTTTGCAGGGGAAATAAAATAAATATTTTATGGGCAATTGATATAATATGGATGGGGCAATTTGTTCGTGTTGTTATTGAATATTTTGTGCCATGAGTAACTGATTTGTTTCTTAACAAGCAATCTGTTTACATAGCTCTAAGTGGAGTCTTGAACATTGGTTTATGTTCTTGTAGTAACAACTAGCTAAATTTGTTTCATACGTTATTAAATACTGTATCTAGGTAAATATAAATGTTTGAGACGATATTTTAGGACTGAGATATTTAAAAAATATAGAAGCTACTAATAATAAATTAATAAACTAATAACTCACAAGCCCTCAAAGCAATGAGCGGCAGAGACGAGATAGAGCCTGTTGACGATGTTAGCAGCACAGGACTGGCCCCATACGATCAGTGTCAGAAATTCCACTTGTACGATACTGGGATATTGGTCGATAGTGGTAGGGTTCCCACCCACGATTCTCTCGGCATTGCTGACGCAGACCGCCGCTGAAATCATTAGAATAACACATCTTATAGAAATAAGAAATCGAAAATTCCAAAGTCCAACTTATCCTGTCTCTATCTAAGAATAACAACACCAAACTCAAGTACTGTTAGCCGTAAGTTTTAATACATTTGATGGCCCAACTTGCACTGGATCTGTCTCACTTCTACCGTCTAAGCTAGATCATGCCAGCTGATGAATGATGCAGTCTGAACATCAGGAGGACAAGAAATATAGCACCGAATTAACAATTATTGATAATGATAATTAGTATACGGAATCGTTACTTATGAGAATTAATCCAGTTCAAACATTTATTAGGAATACCAGCTTATTTCGCGATTTCCGACTTTTTTACTTTAAATTTACTATGAATGTGTCGCATCCCTTTTGGTTCAATTTTTTTTATGATATAGAGTGACAGAACGAGCAATACATGTCCCTTTTGGTTTGTTATTCTGAAAGGTTTTTATTCCAACTGAAAAATCAGTGTTTTTTTTCGTTTGTTCCTTATACCAGGCCCATTATTTTATTAAACACTTGTCTATTAGTATTATTTCATATGAAAAAAAAAAATGTAACTAGTTTTACCTGCCACCAATAGAACCCAAACGAACTTCATTATGTCGTCTTCAACTACAATGCAGTAGCTACAACAGATTACTAACACTTATAGGATTTGTCGCAGGTTTATTATCTAACCAGTGCGACAATTTCTGCGACAGGATATGAAAACCGGTAGCATTAATACGCCATCAAAAATATATAACTACACAGCATTACAAAACCTGATTGAAGCCCATTTTTTTCTCTATGAGTTTGTTTCACATCTCAAACGTGTTACAAAAAATTGTACTTTAACGGTTGTCCACATTTCTCATATTTTAAGCTCTCTTGGAGCAAAATATTTATGTTGGCGGCTATATTATTGTCGAATGTCGATACAAAAGCAATTAATATATTGCGACTAATTTCAAGTCTACTCTTTTCATAAGATCGATATAGCAACTGTTTAGAAAGCGAGTTCAAAGGTAAATGTTTTTTGGAGAAGAGTAGATTTATGAAACCGTAGTAGCCTAGCGCCGAGAATATGCGATTTTACAGTTGTGACATTGCACGTTCGAATATCAGGCGCTCCTTTGACTATTTTTCCAAGTGCATGTGTTCAAGTTTGCTATCATCACTGTCTTCAAACGGTGAATTAAAAAAAGTAAAACATACTAACACACTTAGGAAACTGGCAAGTTCAAAGATGGACATCAACCCGTACTATGCCATCATAGTGGATTATGGCTGTGACTGTCTTTTTGTTTAAGGTTTCGAAATCTTTTTCTCATCATGGTAATCTAACCGAAATGTTGGGAGATAATAAAAATCATATATATCCCGATTTGTGTGATGTTTCTAATATGAGTTCGTGTTTTTAAAGAATGCCCCGACTCCCAGCAGAGGCAACGCAAAGTGGGCTATTATTATATATATGGTTATCCTACTTCCTAATAGTATTATAAATGTCAATCTTTAGATATTTGAATGTTTGTTACTCAATCACGTCGTAACGCATGAATGGATCGAGCTGAAATTTGGAACACTGTTAGATCATCGTCTAGAAGATCATACAGGCTTTTTAACCTTTTAACTTTTGGCTTTTAGGGAATAACGGGAACGGGAACTACGTGGGTAACACACTGCTAGTATGCTTTATAAACCTAGTAGCATTCTTCACTCAGAAAAAGTCGTATAAAGACCATTAATCGAAATAAAATGTATGCTATCTCTCAAGTTGAACCGAATTGCACTTAAATGGCAAATTTCGTGGATATCGATGAGTTCACTGAGAACAAACATTACAACACTGGATTAGTACAGCGACCACGACAACCACAGCCGACCGCTGTCGCATGTTACCTAATGAGCCAGCCGTATCATTTATCTCTTAATAATTTACAATATGTTATTATGGCACAGGTCAATTAATCCTCACGTAACTGATACTTAAGTACGCATAGAGATAAGTGCCAGAAAGAAAAAAACTTAGCCTAATGGTTACAAATTACACAAAAATGTTCATTAGGTTCCAGTGAGGAATAAACAGTAGTCGTTAGTAGAAATGTCGATATTTTAAATC
The DNA here is from genome assembly GCA_963693475.1 of Ectropis crepuscularia. NCBI lineage: Eukaryota > Metazoa > Arthropoda > Insecta > Lepidoptera > Geometridae > Ectropis > Ectropis crepuscularia. The sequence goes on from OY856350.1 coordinate 9,429,977, forward strand.
ATTTATTGACTTGACATCGATCGTATAAGCATTGGCAGAAGATCGTCGCAATTTTACGGCACTCTACTACACTGACGACATCGACTAAGCCATTGGTCAGTTCGTACGGCAAGTATCGGCTGCATAACCGGAGACCTTCCGGGAGTACAACTTATAGATGGCCAGCAGGAACAGATTAATGCAGTCGTAGTGGAGGTTCTGAGCCGGGAGGAGGAGGACACTTAGAAAATAACAAAAAACGATGTCGAGTTCACTACTAGCGGAGTGCTAGGGCTTGTATACCGGAATTCCGATACTTCGTAATTCCGGAATCTCGGACATATTTTTCCGATATTTCAATTCCGGAATTGAAACACTCAATATCGCTGTTCTGAAATCGATATTTTGACTAAATTTGTACATTACATTATATTACATACATACACGAACCACGATCAGGACCGTGAAATGTCGTGCACGCAGCTTTCCCGTCAGTTGTCGTGACATCCCTCGTGACATACCCTGTTTTCCGACTATGATGAGCCTACCTTATAACAGCAGCTGAATAATTAACTTAATAAATGCAAAAAAGCTTGTAAGAATTTGTCCACAAATTTTGACCTCGCAGGGTTTATCAAAATAGAGAAAGCCATGTACGATAATGGAGAAGATCGAGGTGTTTATCTAACAGAAGCTTTAAACTATATTTCGTGCATTCTTCCTGCGAGTGTTAAGAGTGAGAGAGTATTCTCATCTGCTGGTTACTTGTAACCAAATACAAAGTTCACTCTCAGACCAAATGCTAGATGCTTTATTATTCCTGAGAACGCACTATCTAAGAACAAGAAGAGTCGTTCCCTAAAAAATGATTATGGTTTTTGATTATCTTAGTAAACAATTTGATTTCAGCTCTTGCCAATTTTTTTCTTTTAATTATTGTTCGGTTTGTCTTTCATCGTATCTTACGAATATAATTTGTTCGTACACAACTACGCATACGTATACGCATTGTTGACTAAATAAAAAAGTTGTGATCGAAAAAAAAAAAATTGATTTCAGTAAACGATTTGATCTCAGCTATTGAAAATAAAATACGTATAGTCTTTTTATAGATTTTATTTATAGTATCGTACGTAGCGTACGTGTATACTTTGTTTGTAATTTTTTTTAAAGTAAAAGTATTGTTGACTGTATTTTAAACAATATTTTATTGTTTCTTTTGGTTCATGTGATTAATTAGTGCTTCGATAAATATCTAAAATAAAACTTGTTTGATCAATAAATTTCAACTTTTTCCTACAACAACATTTTTTTTCCAATATCTGAAGAATTCCAGAATTCCGATATTGGGTATCCAGTATCGGAATTCGGTTCCGGAATTGAAAACCTTCCGATATTACAAGCCCTAGCGGAGTCCCAACCGGCGATGATCGAGTCAACAGACGAAATCGGACTATCGGACCAAAAAGCATTGGAATTAAATTGCTCCCTATCGGGAACCATTTAATCCCGTTATATTCCTATTCTTATCATAATCCAAGACAAATGTTAAAAACAGAACCCAAATAACAGACATGACGCTGTTGTCATCATGATGGCCACTTTTATTGGTTTACTAGCGGCCCGCCCCGGCTTCGCACGGGTGCTATATTAAATAAACTAATAAAAATGGTTATTGTGGGTTATTCCTAAGAGATAAACATTTGCTATTGCAGACATTTTATAGACCTTTGGAAGGGATACAATAATGCTATACATGATATAGGTAGCTCATAGGGTTCAGCCAGGGTTTGCAGTGTAAATCTGGTTGGTTGTTTTACAGATCTAAGCATATAAAATATAGGGACGAACAGACGCGGGAAGTGACTTTGTTTTATACCATGTATAGTCCGAGATCCCAGAGCTCCCAGGCGTCATCTATTTTCTGATGAATGAAATGTGGACGATTGATTAGAGTTAGTAAGTACTAAGTTTAGGGGATGATTGGCCCCTTAGATTGGTCTGTCTTATTGGAAAAAGCTTTAAAATAGTTGTCTGACGAACATACTTACAAATGGAGCATGAGAATCTAAGTGAAGTTAAATTATTATTTTGGACTTGTTAAGCAAAACGGTCGACAGAAAGTGTCTGGGAGTATTGGGACCTTGTTTATAAGGATATTGCTTACAACATACGTGAAAATCACTTATTAGAAAATACGTGAAATAAGTAATGTTTGTATGTACCTTCATTGCCCCATATCTCAAAATTGGCCGTCTAAGCAAGTTAGTGAGTAAGCATGTGCTCTTAGTACTTACTAACTCTACTCAATCGTCCACATTTCATTCATCAGAAAATAGGTGACGTCTGGGAGCTCTGGGATCTTACTCTAGTAGTGATAGTGATTCAGCAGTAATCGTCACTCACAAAGAAGAATGCACTCTTTGTCTTAGGTATCGATTGACATAGAGCATAATATTACTTGGTTGTTGAATATTATAAAAAGAGGTTGAATTACTTACTAATTTTAAACTATTATTTCAATTTGATTTCTGAACGACGGGGACACAGCATAAAAAGTCCAAGTTTCAGCAGCGCAGTTCATGACAGGTAGGACACACTGATTAAAGACTTTTGTCTTTAGACACTGTGGTATAGACGACGAGAAGACACGACGTAGTTTGCCAAATGCTGCCCAACCTAGCTGAATCCTTCTCCTGGCCTCACTCTCGAAATTGGGCTTGCCTAGTTCCAGCGTCTGCCATAGGTACACATATTTCTGAACAATTTCTAGAGGGATGCCATTTATAACAACCGGTCCCGGAGTTATACGTTCGTTAATCATCGTCTTAAACATATCTTCGAGAACATTAGAAAACAATTTGGGGGAAATCACGTCCCCTTGTCTCACTCCTCGACAGTTATTCAAATACGGTCGATAGTTATTCAAAAACGTTTTCTCTCCTGTTTTGAAGAACAAAATGACCACGCTGTTATGCCATGCCTTCGGAGTTCTTCCGGTGAAGAGGACAGTATTAAACAGGGCTTGGAGCTCTTTTATCAGCAGTGTTTCACCGGATTTCAAGAGCTCGGTTGTACTACCATCCTCCGTCGTGGCTTTTCCATTTTTGAGCTGTCTAAGGGCCAGCACGATTTCGTCCAGGCTTACGTCAGGCAAATCTTCCGTGTGGTGGCGAGTCAGAGTGACCCTACTGTCTTCATTTTCCAATGCGATATGAGGAGCGTGCGATGCGTACAATTGGCTATAGAAATTCTCCACTTCCGTAAGGACTCCCGACTTGGAAGCTACGATATTTCCCGTCGATGTAGTTATCTTTGTCAGGTGGCTCTTAGCAAGAGGCTTGGCGAATACTTTCGACCCCCGATTTTGCTCAATTGATTTTTCAATCAAGAGCGTATTAGCGGATTGGAGGTCGCGTCGTACAAGTTTGGTAATTTTCTTATTGAGCGTGTCACGTTCTGACGAAGATAACGTGAGATTTTTCCGTCGTTCTTCTATTAACCGCAACATTTCCTTCGATAGTTTCGATTTCTTACTTTTATGTCGCAATTCGCAAAACTTTTTGCACTCATCTCTTAGCACTTCAACTACCCGGTCGAGTTTCTGATCCACGTCGTCTGTGGCTTCCAGAGCAGCGAATCGGTTTTCTAGCTTTAGCTGAAACATTTCAGATCCAACTACTGTTTGGAGAAGATTTGGATAGAGTGTTGACGTCATCAAGCGAGCACGTTCCAGCTTAAAATCGATATTCAGAGTGCCTCTTACTAACCTGTGGTCACTTCCGGTATTAAGCCTAGTGAGCACTGAGACATCTCTGAATATACGCTTTTTGTCCGCAATGATGAAATCAATCTCATTTTTCGTCCGTCCACCGGGGCTTTGCCATGTCCACCGCCTTTGGGGTTGCTTCTTGAAAAAAAGAGTTCATCAAAAACAACCCCTCCTTCTCGAGGAAGGAAGGAAAAAAACATAATTAAATAAACTAAACACGGCCGCAATAGCAAAAAGCAGTTGACTATATTATCTTTCTCGCTCTGGTGTACTTATAGGTATTATTTTTCTCGCACTATCTTCTCTAGCATCCCGAGTTCACCTGAAAATTTCTTATCATACCCGAGCGTGATGCTAGAATTCAATTCACAGCCCACATAAAATCTGTCTAGGCGCGCCAAAAGAAGTTTTCACTTCAAAAAATGTTTGTCTGTAAAGTCGTTTTACTGACGATATAACGTGACAACGTCTTAAGAAAATACTGATGGAATGGTAGCATTTTTCAAAAGTAAATTTTAATTTCATTTGTTTAATAGATTTGTATGTAAAACGTAATCAGTAGAATTTAGTCATTTTCAATCAAAACAATACAAAAAACAATGCAAAAAAGCTTTTAGGTGCCGGGGATCGAACCCGGGGCATTTCACATGCAAAGCGAACGCTCTACCACTGAGCTACATCCCCGCTTGAACTACTGGTCGAAATAATTAATACAACTGTAACAAACATGCGGCGAGGTAACGACCGACGGTAACGGTACATGACGTCATGTTTTGCGGGCGTGCAGCCGGCTTCATCGAATTATAAGACGTTATCACGTCAAAACGTAGTTACTTTGTGTATGATACTCTTTGATAAAAACTATTTACGTATATAAAGATGGATAATTCAGATGTGCTTAAGGCTTGTTCGCATTAGGCTAGTAATTTAGTCTAGTAGCGAGTAATATAGCAACTAAACGTGAATGAACAGTAAAAATTTAGTCAAGTAGTCTAGTGAATAATTTAGTCGAGTCAATCCATTTTGTTCTATTTTCAACGGGCGAGTAGCATCCCCACCACGCGTCTGTGCTCTCTGCTTCATCGGCTAAACGAGTGCGAACCTGTCAAATTAGTCGAGTTCATTAGTTGCCGCATCTCTTTACTAACTAGTCTGTGGTTACCGCCAAAATGTCGTTTCGCTGGAGTGAAGATACTACATTAAAATGTGTTTCTTTATATGTGGAACATGAATGTTTGCGGAATGTTAAGTCCCCGCTCTATAAAAACAAGCAAATAAAACAATCGTAATCAGCTTATTTATTTTATTGCATTGTAGACGCTTCATGTTGCAAAACGCTACTCACTTGTGAACTGTACTAAAGCACGGTGCGAACGATTTTTGAATAGTAGCGAGTATTTTAGCTACTAAATTACTCTCTACTAGACTAATACACTAGCTTAATGCGAACAAGCCTTTAGTGTAAGTAGTTAGTTAAGTATGTAGTGTAGTGAAATTTTCATTATAATTTAGTTTTATTAATAAATTATCTGGCTAAAAAAACAAATAAAAATAAAAAGTTAAGTTTTTTCGCGCTTCTTATGCCGCAACTAACTTTTTATAGGTTACGGCTATTCAAATGTAAGTACTAGATCATGCAATACTTTTTTGTTAACATCTAATTCAAACAATCATTGAAGTCAATCATTTTGTATCTTGGATTCTAGATGCCCTGTCAATGGTGCGAAAGTACTTTAAGTCTGAAATGATGCTCTTTTTATTACATGCACAAATTCGCTCATGTATGGAGTGCTATTCGCACCTTCGGGATGGATCGGCTAAGTACCAGCTGTAGGCTTTAGAATCAATCTAGACATGTACCAAGGTGAGGCACATCCTTATTAGAAAAATCTTTATAAAAGCTTCAAAGTCATAAACATCACCGCGAAATTTCTAGCTTATTGGAACTTTATCGGATACATTTCGAAAAATGTGCAACTGATCTTCTTGACCTAATACTTACCTTAGTTTTCTTTCTATCGGGCAGCTCGTAGCTTGAAAAAGCGAGATCATTTCATGGTTGACAAACAAAGAGGTGTTTTCTAGCTTTGTGATAAGAATATCTAGGCTGTGGAGTGCGTTGCATGAGAGAGTTTTTCTCGGTTTACAATCTTGGTGTCTTCAAATCGATAATGAATAGGCTTTTTCTAGGTAAGAACGATCCGGCGTGCGAGGCTCGCGAACCTCCACGTGGCGCACCCTGGGCATCACACAACAACTTGCCCTGGCATCTTGTTGTATGATAGCGAATCCCGGCTGGGGCTGGGAACTACTCCACGCGCTCCTCACCCCCTTAAGCAGTGTGTGTAGAAGTCGGGGAGAGAGACTGGAAGACTTGGGAAGGTTACTTGGCTGATATATCGACCAAGTAAAACTTCTAAGTCTTCCAGTTCTCTACGAGCTGATTAGCAGAGTGCTCAGTGGAAGGGCAAGGGCCGCCGTGCGGCCATAGAGGTAGAACCACGGTTATCTCTAGCTGCGGTGGTGCGGGTGGACCTCTCGCTGCCGACCATATTCGCCGTGGTACTCGACAGTGACAGGTCGTGTTACTTGGAGGAACGAGAGTTGGAAGCCTCTCGCTCCTCCACTGAGGTGAAAGCGAAAACGGGGGCGAGCCTGGAGATTGCGACTCTGAGCTCACATCCCGTCTCCATTGGAAGGTCTGGGGCGTCGGACGTTTAGGGTTATCCGGCACCGCACCTAGGGATATGCCTTCGAGGAGGTGACGCGCCGCTGATTTTCGGCGCGTCACTAGACCTAAAGGTGGGGGTACTAACGCCCCCCACGAGCGGTGTCAAGGGTCAGGGTCGTTGAAGGGGAATCCTTAAAGTGACCCCGCGACCCTGACCCCTGACCATGCAGGAAACATTTGTGAGGGTTTTAGTCGGTAGGAGCACCATGTCTGTCGTCGCCATGGTGTCGAGCCCGACATACCTCACCATGTCCCTGCATGGTGGGGATACGAAAATGTATTACCTCCACAAAAAAAAGCAAGCACGATCCATCGTAAACCGCATCGGTAACATGAGGCGAGATAGCGGTCAAGAGTTAGAAAGTTTTATTAGAATTAAAAAAAAATCTTTGACTAAGTGTTTAAAACTTTCATTCGTTAGAATCACAAACAGTTACCAAACAAAAAGATCTATCAGAAATTAGCATGGGTTCTAAAAAAACAACAATATCAACAAAAAATAAATTATTTTTTACAATTCTCAATTGTTCATTGTTCATTTAGACAGCATTAGTTACAATCCAGTCAGTGAACGAAGATACCCTGGTGCTCACTCCGGGGTAGACGGATTGAGCACAGCCTTCACCCCAGGAGACGACTCCAACGAGGATGTTTCCATAGTAGAGAGGACCTCCGGAGTCACCCTGGCATGCGTCTCTGCCACCAACGTCCAAGATACCAGCGCATATCATGTTTTCAGTGACAACACCCGGACGAGGTCTCAAGTTGGCGTAGCGCTCAGTGCAAAGCGCCCGGTTGACGGTATAAATAGTGACATCACGAAGAATAGCTGATGATAAGCCTCCTTGCTGTAATGAAAACAAACAAGCATAATGTAATACTTGATCAATATAGGAAGTTAACTCACAGAAATCTAAATCATAGGGTAATTTTATTTAGACTTATGTGGAGTTAACTACAAAAAACCTTAATTCTAGAACCAAAAACTACACTACATTAATTAAATAAGATATCAGAACTGTATGCTAGAAATGGCTGTTGTACAAATTTTTACCGGTACATTCAAAAGTGGTGATTGCTAAGGCCGATTTACATCAGACGAGCGAATGCTCATTCTATCCCCACTGTATCAAATTCATTTGGTGTAAACAAACGTAGAGCATTATTTCGTTGTTTTGTTTGCGTTCGCAAAGATTCTATGGAATTTACAATATGGAAATCGCTAAGAACGATCTTTCGTTTACACTAAAAGATCGAGAAAGAATGCTCTTGTTCCAGCTCTAGCTCTATGTTCGTTCAGTTTAAATCGGCCTTTAAAGGAAGGTAGAATGCATTGCATTATCGATGTTTAACGCGCTTACATATGAGCATCACTTAATATAATTTATGCTACTTCTGTGTCTAATTTGTGTTCCCTCTCCTTAGACTAGAAATTTCCGTCACAAAAAGGAGCCGGTTCACACGGCGCGGCTGCCAACCGCGCCCGCGCGCGGGCGCGGCGCCGCGCCGCGCGACGGTTTTGTTTCATACCGCAGGTTTTCGCGGTTTCTGCTCCGAAAAACTACTGCGCAAGAATCGCGCGCAGCCACGCGGGCGCCGCGCGGCTGCCGCAGCCGCCGCGGCTGTAAACCGCGTCGTGTGTATTGAATTCAATTTTATATGGAAATCTGCCGCGCCCGCGCGCGGGCGCGGTTGGCAGCCGCGCCGTGTGAACCCTCTCTTAAGACTATCATCCACCACGCTGTAAGTGTGCGGATTTGTGAATTACTTTGTACTCGTAAAATGTTCTAGATAGGAACATTTATCGATAAAATGTTGTCCAACAATTTATTATTAATGTGTTCCTCCTTTGTGACAAATTAATTGGTATGACGCAATATATTTGTTGGCATAAGATGGTTAAATTTAACCCTATCTGTACCCCACCCAGGTAGCAGAACCATAAAGTTATCGAGAAAATAACATGGCTCTTCTAAGATTGTACGTTGGATCTGTGTCTTCTTACTAGCGTAATAAGCATAAGTAGCCCATTCAATGATACCATAACTGAGGCTTGGGACCATCCCTCGCTAGGAGACAATCAAGGTCATAATCCACCACGCTGACCCAGTGTTTGGACTCGATAGATTCTAGGTACATGTCTGTTTCCCCACGATGTTTTCCTCACATTTTTAAGTTAAGGTTAACAATATTGCAAGAAGGATTCGAATTAGGGTCTCTGGATCTGTAGTTGCCGTTCTACCGGACTAGTAGTACAGTAACTTTATACATAACCGTATGCGTTAAATCCGGTAGATCTGATTTTTTCCAGACTTGTTTATGATGTTGGCCTAATGATTGTCCCAAGTTTGTGACCTCGAGCGACGAACGCAACTTGGTCAAAAATCGAAAAAACCGCGAAAAAATCGTTTATTTTTCAAATTTTGGCGATTATAACCCTAAACGACTAGTTTTTGTACAAACTTTCTTAAGGCGTTTACAAAGTAGACTAAATTTGCTACAATATGATACTAGAATTGTCTCTGTACACCCAATAGTTTCTGAGAATAAGTCTTTCAAAGTTTGTAATTTTTTTCGTACTTCGCAATTTTTAGCAATATTTTAACTCCTACTTGATCATTTTGTGGCACAGTTACGGCGGTTTTTAACCCCCGACCAATAAAAGAGGTGTTATAAATTTGACGTCGAAGTCTGTCTGTCTTCAGACAGACACACATACAGGTCTGTCTCTATGTGTATCTGTCTATGGCACCGTAGAGCTCAAACGGATGGGCCGATTTCGATGCCGTTTTTTTTATTTGAAGATACATTTTTGTGTTGATGTTTTGAGCTATTTTTGGTTGATATCGCTTCAAGATGGCCGCCTCCACCAAATGGCAGACCAAATATTTCAGCACAATCAACCTCAATATGGGTATCAAATAAAAGGGCTTGACTAGTAGAGTATTATACAGTATAACAAATTTCAAATCACAAAATGGCGAACTCCATTTTTTTTTTTCACTAATTCCTAAAAATGGGTGTCAAATGAAAGAGCTTGACTAGTAGACTACTATACACTATGAAAAAATTATATTTATACCATATCGAGGTAGTTGTGAAAAAAGAAATGTATTTCGTCATTTTGTGGTTGCGGCCATCATGAATTTGAAATTTATCATAGTGCATAGTAGCCTACTAGTCAAGCCCTTTCATTTGATACCCAAAATAAGGCATTAGTGAAAAAAAGTTATGTAGTTCGCCATTTTGAGATTTGAAATTTGTTATACTGTATAGTACTCTACTAGTCAAGCCCTTTTATTTGATACCCATATTGAGGTAGATTGTGCTGAAATATTTGGTCTGCCATTTGGTGGAGGCGGCCACCAAATATAGTTTATATATATATCGAGTTAATATCTTGAATCGATATTAACCAAAAACATCTCAAAACATCAACACAAAAATGTATCTTCAAATAAAAAAAACGGCATCGAAATTGGCCCATCCGTTTGAGCTCTACGGTGCCATAGACAGATACACACAGAGACAGATACGCATAGAGACAGACCTGTATGTGTGTCTGTCTGATAGACAGACAAATTTCGACGTCAAATTGCGAAGTACGAAAAAAATTATAAACTTTGAAAGACTTATTCTCAGAAACTATTGGGTGTACAGAGACAATTCTAGTATCATATTGTAGCAAATTTAGTCTACTTTATAAGCGCCATAAGAAAGTTTTGACGTGACAACGTCTTATAATTCGATGAAGCCGGCTGCACGCCCGCAAAACATGACGTCATGTAACGTTACCGCCGTTTCCTCGCCGCCGGCGTTACCTCGCTCTAAGGCGTAGTTGAAGTTGTCACGTTCAACTAACGTCAGTAACCCGACTTTACAGACAACCATTTTTTTACAAAACTAGTCGTTTAGGGTTATAATCGCCAAAATTTTAAAAATAAATGATTTTTTGGCGGTTTTTTCAATTTTTGACAAAGTTGCGTTCGTCGCTCGAGATCACAAACTTGGGACAATCATTAGGCCAACATCATAAACAAGTCTGCAAAAAATCAAATCTACCGGATTTAACGCATCCTACTCCATACATTCAGGCGACAAAGTTACTGGACTATAGATAAGCCGTAACTAATTTATTATCTTTTTACTAACCTTCCTACAAAAAACCAGTCGTGCAAATAAAATGATTTGGTACGAGTAAATAAAAATTTTGTAGCCCGTTATTTAACCGCCAAGCAGAAAAGTACAAACTTTACTGTGAAGGGCAATGTTTCCAGAAAAAATACAGTGCTTAGAGATATAACATCTTAGATCTCTGGGTGACGAGCGCAGTGCTGTGTTCCAATAGATGACTGTCACTGTGATGTTATATGGCAGGTATGTTGCTAACCATCAGGCACATGTCCTGCTCGTCTCGTCACTCTTTATTAAAAAAAAAAGAGTGACAAACACTTACGCTAACAGCGCCCCATCCGGAGTGGACGACCGGCAAGTTGTCGAGCAACTCGAAGTCTTGTGGGGGGATGGCGATGGGCTGGATGGTGTCGGAGAAGGTCAAGGTAGACTGCAGCTGCAACAGCGAGATGTCGGCGTCCATGCCGCGGGAGCCATAGGAGGGGTGGTTGACGCGGCGACGGATACTGAAGATCTGACCTCCGGAGTTGCGGTTAGATGTGCCAGCACGTATGCGGCGGTTGTTCACGGAGAACAATCTGAAATTTAAGATGATTTTATTGTTAAACGAAGTTTACTCAGCAAATGTTATGAGAGCATCATATTTGGAGAACATTAACCTAAATTGTGCTAATTCAGCTTCCTCGGTGCATCGAAACATGTTCCACGAATCAATTCTTGTAGTGGTAGGACTCTTGGCAGAGTCCGCCTGGGGAAGTACCACACGTTTGCCAGTTATTCTACCACCAAGCAGTACCTAATGTGCAAACATTACTGTGTTCAAGCAGTACCTAATGTGCAAACATTACTGTGTTCTAGTTTAAAGGGAAATGTTTCCAGAGAAATTACAGGGCATAGAGATATAATTAATATCTTAGATGTCTGGGTGACGAGCGCAGTGCAGTGGTAGGTAATGATTTGGACTCTTCGGGTCCCAATAGCTGCGTGTTACTGTGCTGTTATGCGGCTGGCATGTTGCTTAACATCAGGCACATATCCTGCTCGTCTCGTCAATCTACACTATAAAATAAAAAATAATTTTTTACAGCTAAAAACCACTTTAATTTTATAAGTATGTTTAACCCTAAAACGCAAACCTTTCTCTTACAAATCTAGAGGTTACTTTTTTTTTTTATGAAAAGTATATAAAATAGCTTTTTATTTATTTTATAACCATGATTCAATCAGAATTCAAACAAAAACAATGGACAAATATTATGTCATTTTAAAATAAATACACAGGTAATAGACTACTGGCCCATGAACAAAATTTACGTAGTAAATTAACCACCAGGAGACCTATGCAGGATGATGGAAGGGTATAAAGTAATACGACTTAGCACTATGCCGTCACTTGTAAGCTGTCCAACTGGGTACAGTCAAGGAGGGGGGGTTGCAACCCTCGATCATTTCTCCTTGTAGCATGATTTTTGCACGGCGTTGCATAATAATAAATTAGAAGAGGTATTGAAACTATAAAAAATATAAATTTTAAGATTTTAATTATTAGTTTGTCGGAAAAATTCGTGATTTTCCGAAGATTTACACATTAAATTTGGGCATTTGATTATGTACGGCATTGGTTCCATACAGTTTCAATAGCTCTCCTTATCCATTATTTCGCAATGCCGTACAAAAATCATGCGACAAGGAGAAATGATCGAGGGTTTCAACCCCCCCTCTTCGACTGTACTCAGTTGGACATCTTACAAGTGACGGCATAGTGCTGAATCGTATTACTTTATACCCTTCTATCATAGTACATAGGTCTCCTGGTGGTTCATTTACTTCGTAAATTTTGTTGTTTGTAGTCCATAACTCACGTTTGATATAGTTTAATTTAGCCCTTGCTAAACGAGCTACTGAGGGACTGGACCAGCGAGCAACACGGAAAGGAGTAGGCATACACAGCGTTTCCCCTCTGTCAAAGTACAAGTTCGCGTGGACCATGGAGTTTGATAATATACTGTGGCGTGAGGGCGGGGCTAGATTTGTGAATGGTGCTTTATTTTTTATGTGTTAGTGATTTGGTTGTGTGAGTATGATCGGCAATGGATCGGTACAGGTATGTTTTGTATGTAATAGTGCGGCTTTGCGCTAGTGTGCAACTTCCCCTCCCGCAAGAAATGACAGAAAGATTTGAACAATATTTTTTAGCTAAGGCTACTCCCTTCCGTGTTGCTCGCTGGACTGGACTGACTATATCAAACTTGAGTTACCCGTACATTTATTTTAAAATGTGTATTATCCACGTTAGTTTTCATACTAAAAATATTGGAACCTCATGGGTCAAATAAAATAGTACACACTTATCCAGTTTTTAGTAATATATATCCGTCCCATATTACAAAAAAAAAATGTCACCGAGAGAAATTTTTACACGTTAATGATTTAACTCTCTCAGAAAAAAACCGAGTCCAATTCAAAGTTAAACTTAGACACTCGACTAAATTACGTATTTATTTCTTTACTAGCAGCGCCCCGCGGTGTTACCCGCGAAGTTCCCGTTCCCGTTGTTCCCGTTGTTTTTCCGGGATAAAAAGTAGCCTATGTGTTCTTCCAGACTATAATCTATCTGTGTTCCAAATTTCAGCCCGATCCGTTCATACGTTAGGACGTGATTGAGCAACAAACGTCCAAACGTCCATACATTCACATTTATAATATTAGTAGGATAACTACATTCGATTCACAATTAGCAAAGATATCCCGTAATATACACAAAAAACATACAACCGAATAGATAATTTCCTCCTTTTTTGAAGTCGATTAAAAGTGTTTACTCACAGTCCTGTAAAGCAGTGAGCGGCGGAAACCACGTATACACTGTTCAGGATGTTGCCAGCACAAGACTGTCCCCAGAGGATTCCATTTCTGAAGTCCACTTGCACGATGCTGGGGTATTGGTTGATGGTGGTCGGAGTCCCGCCAACAATTCTTTCGGCATTGCTGCCGCAAACCACCGCTGAAATCAATTAAGTGCTATGTTACTTCAGGATACCCATACAAACTAGCTACTAGCTATGCCTCGCGGTGTACCTAAACTTCAGGCAAATGCTTTCCACAGCGTAAACGTTTTTATCACAAAAGTAGAGTCACCTCTTCCTAGAGACCTCTTCCTTCGAGTTTATGGACCGTCAACCATTAAACGATGTTGCTTTTTTGCTGCAATAAGCAGTCCGATAGAAGAAAGGGCAAGATGGTACGAAATCATGCAGATCAGTTGGAAGCTCTCTGAAACGCATTCGATTAAAAACCAAAATCATCATCTGCCTGTATTTGTCCTGCCTGTATTTGACCTGCCCACTTCTAGACATGGGCCTCTCCCATAATAGCCCGATCCTCGCGGTCATACGTTTCCAACCGCCAACAACCATCCTTAACATATCTTCACTCCATGTAGTTTCAGTTAGGCGTCCTACACTATTTTTGCCGATTCGCGGTTTCCGCTCCAGAACGCGTCTGCCCAGTTTAAGTTGAACCAACGGTTGAGCATAGAATGTGGCATCGGTCCCCCCTGTCTGTGCTGAGAGCCCACAAATGTGGCAGCGACTGATGCCGGTTAAACCATCACAGTACTGGTGTACAAGTTAAATATCATTCGGTAATGGGCAGCAGCGTCGCCGGTACTAGAAGATGTGCCCCTGCGCCCTGCGGTCGCCAACTCGCATGCCCAGCGTGGCGACTATGGGCAATATACTCAAATGCTAGATCACAACAACAAAAAAACAGATAAGCTTAAAATAAATAATTGTACCTGCCACCAACAGAGCCCAAACGAACTTCATTATGTCGTCTTCAACCGCAATGCAGTAGCCATAACAGATTGGTGACACTTATAGGATTTTCAGCCGGTTCATTATCTAACCAGTGCGACAAATTCTTTGATAGGATATCAAAATAGGTAGCGGTAATTTGCTACCACAAAGAGATAATTATTTTAAGCTTACAGTTTGTATTACAGGGTATTTAGCGTGGCTAAATGGTGGAGTAAGTCCCCTATATTTCGATGCAGTTTCATGCAACAAACATGTTCACGGGTAAACTGACGAATGGCGGGAATTGACACAAATATTTCTAAGCACGGGCAGACATATTTAATTGAACTTTCTCAATAGTTTGGTACGATTAGCTTGGACAAAATATTTAGGCTAATTATTTATTGGCAGGCTACCGTATTATCGTTGTGGTAAAATATGATACCGTCAAGCAGTAATGTGAAAACATTGCTGTGTTCCGGGTTTTCAGTGAAATTACAGGGTATAGAGGCATCTTATATCTCTGGATGACAAGCGCAGTGCAGTGCTATGACTGATGATTTGGACCTTCATGTTCGAAAAGCTGCATATCACTGTGATGCAGGCATGTTGTTTACCATCAGGCACATGTCCTGCCTCGTCATTATATAACATAAAAACATCACTATATATGACAAAGAAGTGCTATATAGATTGTGGTATTTCTAATTATCAATGTTTAACAAGAAATTATACATATTATTTTCTAAATATTTCGGTGACATCATGTGCCGTATTGGTAACGTAACTAACAGCTGCGACCACGACGTGACGCGTCGTGGTCGCAGCCAAAGACGTCAAATGTAAAAGACACACAAAGGCTGCTCGGAGACCTGATAAAAATCATATTTACGTGTGTTGGTGACTAGTGTAATGATTCGGATTATAATATCGTCTTGTATCACATTCACGCACAGAACATGCCATAATATAAATAATTTAATAAAATCGTCTGCAATCCAAGGATTAATTAAAAATACACGATTTTCACCGCGACGAAATCAGACTATTACGTTCGGGTATACTAAAATATTGAAATGACGTTACTTCATTCACTTTCTCTTCTTCTCTCGAGCGATTTCCACTTGAAAATGATTTCTCGCTCACTCGCTTTGTTGATCTTTTTGCGTAGCAAAAAAAATTCTTCATCTATGGTCGCAGCTAGTAATCTGTCGCATGTTATTTAATAAGCCTGCCGTATCATTAATCATAAAATAATTTATGATGTGTAATTATAACATAGGTCATTTAATCCTCACAAAACTGATACACCAATCAATGTCTTTAGAGATCAGTGGGAAAAAGTAAAAGACCCTTAAGATTTTGATAGAAATATCAAATGCTTGGTTAACTTTGTCCTCTGTGTGCACAGAATTGATGTGTATCAATGCTGTGCACAAACTCCATGTGTGCATCCTTACTATTTACTAGCAGGGCTCCGCGGTTTCAAAAGCGCGGTTCCTGATCCCGTTATTTAATTTAAAAAATCTTCAAAGCATTATCGTCTAAATCATCATCATCATCATCATCAACAGCCCTCTAAACGTTTCCACTGCTGGGACTCGGGGCCTTCTCTCCCAAGGAGAAAGTTAAGGCCATAATCCATCACGCTGGCCCAGTGCGGGTTGGCGGATGCCGCCGTCGTCTAAATAAGTCATCTAAACATGGTCATCTTCTAGACGGCCATCTTTCTAACTTCTAACCATCTAGAAATTCTAGTGCATTTGCGCCATGGTCCCGAGTTCACCCGAAGATTTATTTCATTTACGACGTTCGAACTCAATTCACTGCCCACGAAAAATGTGTCTGTGGTACGACAAAAGAAGATTTCACTTCAAAAATTACAGTTCTAGACAGTCTTAAGGGAACATTTAGTTTTGAGTGATGCTTATAAAATTATGTTCTACGTCGTACTGAGCTACGCGTGCTAGCTAGCTACGCTGTGCTACAAAACGCACAGTGCTACGCTAAGCTACGCCAAAACAAAACAAAAACCGTACAGTCATTGAGTTCTAGAGCCAAATAGTTATCTATGAAAAATGTAGAGAACCCTTACATTTCAATATTTGTTCAAGTAAACATTTACGTCAATAGTAATAGATAAGTGATAACTTAGAACTGGAGGCTTGAGTTGGCGTTTTTAAGCTTTTAATTCTTTAAATAATTCGGTACCTCGTTTACTCGTGTCACCAAAATCATAACAAAATTCATAAACCATGACTCAGCCTTTTAAATGTCGAGGATGTAGAAGATAAACGGAGGGATTTAGAAATAATTAAATATAATAGACAGTCGTGTTCTAAGCATTACTGCCCTATTGAATGAATTAAGTTTTACTCAAGCAATGCTAGTAATTTAAATAAAATCAAAACAATTTTACAAAGGTATAAAATGATTCGTCTCTTTACTCTGTACAATCCCAAGACACATTCTCGTCAAATCAGAACATAGCAATTTTTACACATTCATTCCTGAGGGTGGAGTAAGTTGCAAAGGCGTGGGTTTCTCCGACGGACTCTGTAAGTTCCAAGTAGGTAAGTATACTACAAAAATATCCATACCAATATTATGAAAAGATAATTCTGTTTTTTTTGCCAGTTATTTCATACGTGTGAGGTACTCTACTATCAATATTTTTTTAACTTTTGAAACATTCATTTCTTCAGATAGGCATAGGCTATTTATATTAGGTACTAGCTAGTATAAAAACAAATTGACAAATTATCCAAGATAAATTCGATCGAATCGACTTGAACGAAGACAGGGCAAGTCGTTAGTCTGTAGATATTATTTGACTATGATTAATTAAATTTTTGACAAAAGCGTCATCTTCAACGGTAGCCGTGTACTACATTAGTTAGGAATAGGAAAATTAATATCCAAATTCAAATGGCTCGTGAAATTTTGCGGTAGAACACAGTGCGCAAATGTTTCCATAGATGACGCTTAAATAAAATATTGGCAAGGAATAATTTGTTTTAAATAATTCAATAAAATATTATGTTTTGTTAAGATAGAAAGCAGTACATTAATATTTCTATAGATGGCGTTTTTAGAAAATGTCGTGATCAAATAATATGCGTGTTCGAGTGAAGAGAAGTATTAAATTAGAAAAGAGTACACTGATATTTTCATAGATGGCGCTAATTAAGTATATTGTAATAATAATTTATTTTCGATACAGTGTAGTAAAATCTAATAGTAGTGGTAGGACTCTGCAAAGGCCGCCTGGGGAAGTACCAAACCTTTGCCAGTTATTTTACCCCCAAGCAGTTATGTTTAAACATCACTGTGTTCCGGTTTGAAGGGCAATGATTCCAAAGAAATTACAGGGCACAGAAATAAAACGTTTTAGCTCTGGGTGACGAGCGCAGTGCTTTGCTAGGTTATGATTCGGCTTCTTCATGATCCAATAGCTGCGTGACATTGTGCTGTTGTGAGTAGGCGTGTTCCATCATACCATCAAGCACATTCCCTGCACGTCTCGTCATTCTATGCTCTAAAGTCTATACATACCTACTATTAATAAAATACTTAAAATAAATTCTATTAGGTACCTATAATTGGTTTATAATATGGTTATTACTTTATCACATGTAATACCCCGTTTACATGATTCCAGTCCAGCGACCGAATCCAGCGCTGGATTGCTTACTTACTGGAATAATGGTGTAGTGGTAGGACTCTTAGCAGAGTCCGCCTGGGGAAGTACCACACCTTTGCCAAATATTCTACCGCCAAGCAGTAATGTGCAAACTTTACTGTGTTCCGGTTTGAAGGGCAATGATTCCAGAGAAATTACAGGGCTTAGAGACATAATATCTTAGATATCTGGGTGACGAGCGCAGTGCAGTGCTAGGTAATGATTTGGACTATCATGTTTCAATAGCTGCGTGTTACTGTGCTGTTATGTGGCAGGCATGTTGCTTACCATCAGGCACATGACCTGCTCGTCTCGTCACTCTGTGCTATAAAAAAAAAAAAAAAATGTAAACCGGCACTGGAATGCATTGGCACTGGATTGATGCTTTCCAGTGCCGGTTTCCATTATACCCCGTTTACATGATTCCAGTCCAGCGATCGAATCCAGCGCTGGATTGCTTACTGGAATCATGTAAACCGGCACTGGAATGCATTGGCACTGGATTGATGGTTTCCAGTGCCGGTTTCATCCGGCAATCCAGCGCTGGATTCGGTCGCTGGACTGGAATAATGTAAACGGGGTATTATCCAGTAAGCAATCCAGCGCTGGATTCGGTCGCTGGACTGGAATCATGTAAACGAGGTATAACGATAACAATGTTGTAGTTACCTCTATAACATTTTGTTTAGTCTACCATTTATAATGTAAATTTTAATCGACAAATCATATAAATTTTAAATGATTTGATGAGGATTTCCTACTGAATTACGCAGATACGCCATATCTATCGTTTTATTTACAACGTCGGATAAAATAAACTAGGAATTGGTAAAAAATAACGAACTGCCATACCTATATATAATTTGAATTGTTAGACTTACCTACAACAGAGATAACTAAATGTACTTTATCTTTGGGTTAATATGTTTTCGTCGTATATACCTAAGGACAGGGTTATTTTATCCAATAAAAAAGAAAACTGGATTTTTAACTAGGCTTAAGCTTGACCGCCATCTAATCTGCTTCAAAGGGACTTTGCCAAAGAGTTTCTACATCTATGGACTATGCAATCTAAGATGAATCGCACTTACCTAGAAAAATAACGATTTTTCCTCTCGATTTGAAGGCACCCAGATTGTAACCATTGGGAATGAATGGCCCACTTTGATTAATGATTCCATTCCATTGAATGGAGTGAACATGACCCACCCCCAAATCGTTTACTTAAAATTGAAAAATCCAAAAATGTACAAAATGTCGAATAGCTAGTTTTTTCCTGGTCTCTCTTTCTCTTATATTTATTGTAAACCATCTGCAACAATAATCGAGACATACATACAAACAGACATACATACCTAGTGGCCGATACAAGGACAGGAAAACTAAATATGTGCACTTTGAAGATAAAATCAAGTCAATCACTCACACTGTACAAATATGATTAAATACAAAATTACGTACCTTGAAAATTCGTAAGAAATGTTAAATTTTTAGGTTTGCTTTATATTTTTTCAATCGAAGCTTGACTTGACTCGTATCGAAAAAAAATAGATGGCGCCACTAGTAAAAATAAAACGCGATGTCGAATTCATCATGAGGCAAAATCAAAATTCAAAAAAGCTTTATGCCTGTCTGCTGAAATTGCGATGTATACGGAATTCCAAATAAAGCCATAGAGGTTTTCGCCGTTTATTTGCTAATGGTACGGAACCCTTCGTGCGGGATTCCCACTCGCACTTTGCTGGTTTTATTTTACTTGTTTCCGACTGAGTCGAGCACTCGAGCTTGTCTTCACTCGAGTGCGCTCCCATTCCGCTACACGGTGCTCGTGTAGCGGAATGGGAGCGCACTCGAGTGCGTCATTTTAAAATAATCGGGGGTGTCCGCTTTGCCTAGGCTATCCGCTATGCCCGGCCTTCTCCAATATGTTGAGAATAGACACAAAACAATATTTGCTTTAAGATAATAACGAACGCATGGCTGACAAGGAACCTTGAACTACTAGCATGAGCACTCTATGTTTCCACTGCTAGAAACCAGAACCTTCTTTTACTATTATTAGGATTATTTTCCATCTTCAGGTTGCCTGAAAGTGATCGCTTTTAGCGATAAGGCTGTCAACTGTTATGTTTAATTCTTTTTGTGCATCCTAATTATCCTATTCTTTTGGTGTGGCAATAAAGCGTTTCTATCTATCTACCTTCTTTCACAAGGTCCATAGCTAAGTGAAGGCCATAATCAATCAATCATAAGAAATTGACACATCCTGATAAAACACCTTTCATGGGACATGAAAGGCAGATCCTTACGATGTTTTCACCGTTAAAGCGACTAAATGGACGAGATTTCTGCACTTAGAAAATTACTGAGAATTTCAAGCACCTAATACCACCTTGCCCTTTTTTGTATCGGACTTCTCGTAGCTCGAAGAAACGGCATCGTTTCATGGTCGATGTTCAAAGACACGAACGAAGATGTTTGACTCTACTTTTGTGATAAGAACGTCTAGACTGTGGAATGAGTTGCCTGAGTGGGTTTTTCCCGATGGTTATAATCTTGGTGTCTTCAAATCGAGAGTGAATCGGTTTCTTCTAGGTAAGCACTCTTCATCGTAGACCTCATAGTCGCTTAACATCAGGCGAGATGGTGCTCAAGTGTAAACCTATAAATGTTAAAAAAAGCAACATTCGATCCTACGACCTGATGATTGTAATAATGCACATTCACCTCGCTAAGTTTTAGACTTGATCTGGGACATTTGTGACACGGGGGCCCATTAAAACGCATAATTTTTTGTTCCTAATATACTTTGCCATAATGAACGTAGCATAATGTATAGTGTCAAAATGCAACTTTCGCATTATCATTTTTTGGCGTTATGTGTTTTAAGCATAACAATCTATTATACTACATTTAATTCGACTATTAATGAGACGCATAATAGTTTTTAGGCATTTTTTTATTTGTTCTAATTTTTTAAGGAGCCGTTTAAATTACTTTGTCATAATGAATGCAGTATAATATAATATAGTGTCATAATGTAACTTTTGCATAATCGTTTTTCGGCTTTTTTATATTAAAACACATTAGTGTTTTAATATAAAAAAGCTATTGTACTACATTCGATTTGACTGTCGTTCAAACGCATTTAGACATTTTTTTATTATTTGTTGTGCTACGTAATATATAACCAGGTTACATAGGACCCAGATCCGACTCGGAGGACTCCACCTAGTCTTGTCGCTACTACCCCTAGATGTATTTAAAAAATGCGGGAGCCAGGAGCTTCTGGCGGGAGCCCACCCGGAGTCAAAAAGTGCACCATATGTCTTAAGTGTACGTAGGTGTAAGTCCTAAAAACGTTATGCCTACATTACTACCTACATTACGAATAATAAAAACTGTTGTCAATGTACCCACCCGCATTTTACACTCCCACGTATTTCATTTAAATAATGCTGCTACAGTCCGCTCTTTGTTCTTGCCATTTAGTTAGGCAGTTATAGTTTTGCCGTTGGTCATTATGTTTAAATATTGTTATGCTTTTTTCAATGTGTGCCTTTAAACATTTTGCTATTTATGGTTATGCGTCGAGACATTATGCTAAGTTTTCTTTATGCTATATATGGTTATGTGTTTAAACATTATGCTAAGTTATCGTTATGCTATATATGGTTATGCTAGTTAAGCTTATGCGAAAACAGTTATGCGTTTAGTTGTTATAGTAAATTATGATGAGTCCTAAAAACGTTAGGCCTACTAAATTAGTACAAACATTGTTATGCTACCACATATAGAACCCTGTGACACACCTTCACTTTTGACTCATCAAAATTATTGAAAGTCGGATTTTAGTTTAAAATGATATCGGTGTTCAACAACAAGTGTGATAACAAGTTATATCAAATGTATGTCGGTTAAACACAGTTTTAGCTGCTATCGGCAACATGATCGTTGATAATTTATATTTGTTGGTTCTTGATAAAACTCTCAGATTAATCAGGTATTCAACATAATTATGTTTTATTACATCATGTAAGAAGTCATAATATTTAAGATCACGCGTAAGCCACGCAATTTAATTTGTCTCAATCTCAAGCGGAGTTCCGTATAAATAACAAACGTAGATATGAATAACACCATAGATTCGACCGCGTAGACTTGTGCTGGACATAGTACAGATACCGATTTTTATTTATAAATACACAAAATTTACACGTCAAATATTATTAATAATAATTAATTGCAAGTCCATAAATTGTGTATTATT
The DNA here is from genome assembly GCA_963693475.1 of Ectropis crepuscularia. NCBI lineage: Eukaryota > Metazoa > Arthropoda > Insecta > Lepidoptera > Geometridae > Ectropis > Ectropis crepuscularia. The sequence continues at coordinate 9,452,342 of OY856350.1, forward strand.
TAATCATTTGTCATTCAAGAAATCAGTTACAGTACATATAGTAAGCTTTTTAGGGTTCCGTAAAACGTAAAAACGGAACCCTTATAGATTCGTCATGTCTGTCTGTCTGTCTGTCTGTCTGTCTGTCCGTCCGTATGTCACAGCCACTTTTTGCCGAAACTATGAGAACTACACTGTTGAAACTTGGTAAGTAGATGTATTCTGTGAATCGCATTAAGATTTTTACAAAAAAAAAAAAAATAGGGTTGCCCCCGTACTGAAAACTGAAACTCAAAAATGTTTTTTTCATCAAACCTACACGTGTGGGGTGTCTATCGATAGGTCTTCAAAAATGATGTTGAGGTTTCTAAAATCATTTTTGTCTACACTGAATAATTTGCGCGAGAGACACTTCCAAAGTTGTAAAATGTGTCCCCCCCCCCTCTAACTTCTAAAGTAAAAGAATGAAAAAACTAAAAAATATATATGATGTACATTACCATTGAAACTACCAATGAAAATTGGTTTGAACTCGATCTGATGAGTAGTTTTTTTTAGTACGTCATAAATACACTACTATTAAAACTTCGATCAAAGTTAAGACGAACTACAAGAACTATGTGTACTATGTATATTTTGTTACTTGTTGTAATAGAACCCTTCATGGGCGAGTCCAACTCGCACTTGGTCACTTTATTATTCTTCTAAAAGTATGTTGTACGTTTCACGTATGAGCGTAAATATAGCAACTTGGTAAGTTAAAGAATAGGGTCTTGCCCTGGTCTAAAGCTGAGTGAGCTGTAGAGGCTATTAGGTCCAACAGTCATTGATCTCCTCGAACATGAAAAAACATGAAAAAACCTTTTCGTGTATTTTCGTCATAATGTAAGCGTTAATTTCATAGTAAAATATACAGAGCTGAGATAGATGCCGCGATGTTGGATATGTCAGTGCACCACTGTCACTGTCTTCTGCTTTCGAGGCCAAATATCTGGCTCATCGCGAGGGCCCAAACCTGTCATGACGTGATTGACGTGGGTACGTCCGGCACTCTCTTACTAGTTGGTTACATACCTACCTACTTCAGGTACACCGGTGACAAAAACTCGCGTGGGTCCGCGAAAGAATGCGGGAGTATGTAGGTATATCACGTTCCCGCCGTGTAGAGCAATAGTGGAAACTTTTGGAGGTTTTAATTTGTAGAAGGTGCATCCAATCATCGAAGTTAAGGCTGGTCTAGTCAGGAGAACGGCGACTTCCGATCCGGAGACCCCGGATTCAAAACCACGCGCACCACTGTTTTGTAGAAGTCATGTGCGTAATGCCGCTAACTTATAACGGCGAAGGAAAACATCGTGAGGAAACCGACGTATACCTAGAATCTTTGGAAGTCATGTGTCATCCACCAACCCGTACTGGGCCAGAGTGATGGCCTTGACTCTGTCCTTGCAAGAGCAGGCCTCGAGTCCCAGCAGTGGGAACATTTAGTGGGCTGTTTATGCTATTATGCTATGGTATGCATCCAATCATTGACCCAAAACCTTTGATTGATCTAAATAACAGAACTATCTTTCCATCTCGAGAACCTAACCTGACTGCTGTCCTGCCTGATGTAAAGCAATGAAGTTACTTACTAAGAAACCAAATTATCCATATTGTACGAGATTTCGTGACAAGTACTTAAATACCTAAAATAATCGTGGATCTCCAATTCAAAACCACTCACAGAAAGTGTTGGATCATATTGATTAGGCAAATACAGTTATTAATTTTATTACTACACAAAGTTAAGATATACTAATCTCTAATCTTTATAAAAGGCATAACAAATTACTGTCAGTGCTGTTCAATCGCTCGGGAATTTGACAATGTCTGGTATAGTGTGGGCTTTAGTTCTCCTTACAGGTAAGAGAAAAACACGATGATCTAGTATACCTAACCTTTTAAAAATAACCTCGTATTATAATGGTACTCAGTAAATAACAATAGTAAAAACCAAACATCGATAAATATATATTATGTTGTTGAAAGCAGTTTTGTTCGGAACGTAACTTAACAAACGTTATAAGAGAGTTATTCTACCACCAAGTAGTAATGTGCAAAACATTATTGTGTTCCGATTTGAAGGGCAATGTTTACAGTGAAATTATAGGACAGAGATAAAACATCTTATATCTCTAGGTGACGAGGGCAGTGCAGTGCTAGGTAATGATTTGGACTATTCATATTCCAATAGCTGTGTGTCACTGTGCTGTTATATGGCATGCATGCTGCTTACCATCAAGCAGATGTCCTGCTCGTCTCGTTACTTCATACTAAGTATATAAAAAAAAGTTGAGTAAATATATTCCATTCACTTTAACTCCTAATTTATTACGATTAAAAGGCCCTGACCACACATGCTACTTTTTGCAGCAAAATCGCGTGATTTAGCAGCTAACGCGGAAACGCGCGCTTTAGCAGCTGAAGCGGAAACGCGCGATTTAGCTGCAAAAAGAAGCTGCATCGCGATGCAGCGACTGTTTGCGGCTGTTTGCGTCTGTCGCGGCCGCCGAGCAATTGTTCCGTTCAGTGTTGCTAACTTGGATTTTTAAAAAGTGTAGGCAGGTTTAAAAATACGTAGAGTAATATTAAATTATGTAAAGTTTATAGAACTGCGTACTTTTTTTTGAAGTAGTAATAAATAAATAATTAATAATTAATAATTAATTATTAATTTTTTTTGAAGTAGTAGTAGTAAATGTAGTGTACGAATGTAGTTAGGTGCAGGGTTTTTAACTTGTCTGTGTAGGATTTACGTCGAAGAGTACCTATATGGCCATATTGTCGTTTTTCTTTGCAGTCTTTCAAGTAAATCGATATCTTTTTTGAAGTAGTCCTCACATATGTTTCATAAATTTTAAGAAACATTTCTACAGTTATAGATTGAAAGGAATCAGAATAACGTAAAGAAAATAGTTTGCTTTCTGTACAATTGCAGAAATGTGTTCTTCGCATTTTAAATTTAATATTTTAAAAATCCTTTATTAACAAAACTTAAATACAATGAGAACTACACTACGTTACATACCTAACTAACTACTTACACTAAGCACACCTGAATTATCCATAGACCAATGAAGGACTACAGATATCAAGATATCCAAACCCACTACCATGGGCGTACCCAGCATACTTGCAATAGTCATGCACAATAGTCATGCCGTCAGGTCTTCTGCTATCGTTACGCCCAAGACGGTTCGAGTACGGCTGTTGTATTTAAATGTAATTATAACACCGAGGTCTTTTTGCTAATTGATTGAGGATTTACAATTATATAAATTTATAACTTTACGATCATGGACGTACGCTGGAAAATAAATACCACTAAAGTGCATAACAACTTATAATTTATTCCCGAGAATATTTTTATCCGTGTTAAGAACAGACATTAATAATTGTAGATATACGCTAAAAGCAAAAACACGTAAAGTTGGCCACACTGAATCGAAAGTGTACTTTTGTCAAACTCTAGAACAACCACAGTATAACAAAAATACCAGTAGGACGACTAGTTTTTATCATTTGGGAGAAATGCTAACAATGCTATCTACTAGCGATAAGGCCACCGCTTGTAACACTAGTTTTATTGTTATTCTCTCCTGTATACGTGTTTTTTATTTATGGTGTACAATAAAGAGTATCTATCTATCTACTAAATTCGTAGCTACTTTTGGCTCTACTATATTAAAGCTTTAATTATTATTTAATTATTTATTGAGCAATTTACTGACCCAATAGGGATTTTAACAATTTTTCGGAATTGCTTTTATTTAATAAAGATTATAGCTCGTTTACTAAAAAAATATGTTTAAAAATTTGTGTATTTTTGATGAGTATAAATACAATAGTAATGTAATTCAGATTTTTCCCGCTAAAATACTAACGACTGATATGACGTCACTAACCGCAAAACATTGGAAATGATCTGTGATTGCATGTCCAGTTTATCTGTTTTCGTAGGTACTTTTACTTGAATACACACAATCAAAATCGTCGTCGCTAAGATCGCAAACTATAATAAAAATGCAGAGAAGTAAAAAACTACTTAAAAAGGGTACTAATTATTGCCTAAAATATAATAGACATACATTCTAACATATGTCCATGACCCTTCTTACATATACTAATACGAAGGCAATGAATTCAAAATGTTATGTAAAAAAGAGGTACGAGCTTCAATCAGATTTTAGCAAGCTTTCGACATAATCTACTGATTTTTGCCTTGAACTTTAAATACGGAAAGTGACGGAGCTTGTCTTATTTCCACGGGCATGGCATTCCACAACTCAACTGCTTGGAATGCAAAAGATTTGCCGTAGAATGTTTTGCAACGTGCAGAGGGCGCTTGCAGAGACAAATTATAGGTTGATATAAGATAACATGAGTGTACGCTACTGTAGAATGTAAAGCAGTCTTTCAGATATCGTGGTGTGGCAGTGTTAAATATAAGACTGTAAAGCAGTGAAAGAAAATGAGCATTCCGAAGAAAGCAAATGGGGAGCCACTTGAACTGTAGGAAAAGAAATTAATAAACAGTTACAAATTAGGTATTTGAAAACTAGCCAAGTCAGATCTTAGTTTTGAACCAATTATCCTGAGAGTAGTTTCATTTATTATGAAAATATTTCAGGATCGCCCATAATTTTTTTTTTCCATCCCACGGTTGCCTGGAAGAGATCGCTTTTAGCGATAAGGTCGCCATTTGCTACTATATTTTAAGATTGTTTTTTAAGTTGTTTGTTCTGTTAAGTGCAATAAAGAGTTTATCTATCTATCTAAACTTTTCACTCAATCACCCATTTAGATCTCACTTCTTTTGTTGTTCTGTAATAAATTCTATAAGTAATATTTAGTTTGATTTTAATTTCATATTTATATTTTTGATGGCATATTGTCGTCCTACTGGGTTTTTCATTATACTGTGACTGAGTCGCCTGCAGCTGCCGCTGCATCACGCTTCCGAAAAACGCGAGTCGCAGCTACATTTTGAAGCGAGATGCAGCGACTAGATGCCTGTCGCAGCTTCTTTTTGAAGCAAGATGCAGCAGCTAGACGCCTGTCGCAGCTACTGAAAGTAGCTAGTGTGAACAGGCTGTAATTTGTCATAATTCAGCATTCTAGTACAGTCCGCGAGGTATAAGCTGAGCTTTGCATTAGTGTGAGTGATCACCAAAAGTACAGTCAGACGCAGGACGCTGTGACCATGTTCTCTTAATAAGGTGTCAATTTTATATTCAATAAATCGTTGTTTATTATGCAGTATCAATTGTATATTGGTATAAACGATAGGCCTGCCCTGAATACGGTATTCGGAAATTTTAAGTAAATAAGTTATACGTAGGTGACGGATCTCATGCTTTTCCATTAATTTTTTTCTGTTATTCTCTGTCCTTGACCATTTGAATCCTAAAAGAGATACTTCTTTTCGCAATGACCATATTGATCCTGGATAGTTAATGTCAGCTTGTTGTTTAAGAGTTTGTTGTCTGACTGTACTTTTGGTAATAGATGCGTATGCATGTGATCACTCACACTAATGCAAAGCTCAGCTTATACCTCGCGGACTGTACAGTATTTTGGTGAAAGATTTAAAAAATAAGTCGGTAGTTTTGCGTCAATCGTTGCAAACAAAGATGTAATTTTTTTTCTTTGCAATATTAGTATAGATGGAACTGCGACTTCATAAGGAAACTTAAAAATTATTATGCACTAGCAGCGCCCCGCGGTGTTACCCGCGTAGTTCCCGTTCCCTAAGTTTTTTCGGGATAAAAAGTCTATGCCTATGTGTTCTTCTTCTTCTTACCTATCTGTGTTCCAAATTTCAGCCCGATCCGTTCATACGTTAGGACGTGATTGAGCAACAAACATCCAAATATCCAAACATCCATACATTGACATTTATAATATTAGTAGGATAGTAGGAAGTAGGATGTGTGTTTTAGGCATCAAGATAATCTGATGTGAATACATATTATTGTCAAATCCAGTCACCATTTTATGTCTGAAAGAGTAAAATTGAAACAAATCGTGACTATACTTGCTTACAAGTAACTAGTTGAAAGTATTAGTCCCGTATAGCTATACGACTGGTGACTGTCAGTTTATGTTCTAAATAAATTCATTAAGTACCTGTTAGGGACTACATATTGCTAGCTTATCGGTTTTTTGTCGGATACACTTCGGAGAGTATGCAACTGATCTGCATGATCTAATACCACCTTGCCCTTTTTTCTATCGGACTTCTCGTAGCTCGAAGGGGCGGCACCGGTTCATGGTTTATGTTTCAAAGACAGGAACGAAGTGATTTGACTCTAATATTGTGATAAGAACGTCTAGAATGAGTTGCCCGAGTGGGTTTTTCATGTTAGTTATAATCTTAGTGTCTTTAAATTGAGAGTGAATCGGTTTCTTTTAGGTAAACACGCTCCATCGACTCGATCGAAATGCGGTAGACCGCATCGTCGCTTTACATCAGGCGAGATGGCGGTCAAGTGTAAACCTATAAAAGAAAAAAAAGGCAACACGTATTACCTACTTACGTAGTTAGATTTACCATAGGTGCTTATGCTATGGTGACGCCTAGGCATCAAGTTACAATTTATAATAGAATCTTCTAGAATACTATACATCCGCTTAGAATGAAGCGTTAATAGTATATAATTTCTGCCTATATCATAGAACAGTTAATATATTTAAGATAAAGGTTTTTTTTAATATAAAAAAATGTAAACATATTTACCTATCTACAGGCATACGTCATTAATCTGATTTGATTGACAAGATCATAAATATTGTGCGTAAGACAAGTTAAGCTGTCCGCTACCGAGATAGCAAGCGCTATCAGTTAATCTTTTAATTGTTTTACTGATATACTCGAAAAGTGGCAAATATCAGGATAAGGCATTTACTATTTTCCAAACCAGTTCAATCAATATTTAAAAAAAATGTTTTTTTTTCCAATATCAACACTGGACTTCAATTTAAATTAAAACTACTGATTGGTATTATATTTATTTGACCAAACAATCAGTTAAATAGCATTTCTTAATGTGTTACGCGAATGGAGTGGTTTTGCGCGTAACGAAGGAAAAAAGACTGATGGCGTGACTTTTGTGCCATGGGTATTGGTTCGGCTAGTACCTACGAGTATATTACCCAATAGAAGATTTGACGCCTTCACATCTTCCAGAGAGACATTATAAGGCTAATTAATACAGCTGTTAATTTTGTTTTTAACCGACTTTAAAAAAAAAATAGGTTTCTCAATTCGACCGTATATATTTTTTTTTTAATACGAAACTTTAAAAACAGTGACATATTATACACTAGATTAGTGGAACCGTGCGCGCGTTGCTACGCCATTTGCCATGGTCGAACCATTTAAAAAAATTAACAAATTCGGTTACCTTAGGATCTAATGACGACAACCTTTAAAAGATAGACACATTCTGTCAGGCACGAAAGCTCTCAAAAAGCATTTTTTTCCCGTTTTTGTAAAATGTTTGATTCATGCTCCGCTCCATTTGATAGTAGCGTAATCCAACAGAGAAAGAATCTTTCAATTCGGACCAGTAGGTCCCGAGATCCTTGCGTTGAAACAAACAAACTCTTCAGCTTTATAATTTTAGTATAGATAATACAAGTTACATATAGGTACGCGTTTGGTATTGAGACATTGATCCTTATTCCTTAGCCCTTGAGTATCGGGTCGCTTATTTCATTTTCAAAAACCTTTCCCAACGCTTGATGCGACGCGATGTTTGACCAAATTCAATTAAGGCCGATTTAAACTGAACGAACGTAGAACTAGAGCTGGAACAAGAGCATTCTTTCTCGATCTTTTAGTGTAAATGAAAGATCGTTCTTAGCGTTTTCTATATTATATATTCCATAGAATCTTTGTGAACGCAAACAAAACAACGAAAGAATGCTCTACGTTTGTTTACACCAAATGAATTTGATACAGTGGGGATAGAATGAGCATTCGCTCGTCTGATGTAAATCGGCCTTTAGATGGCGTTTATTTGGCCACACTTACAAGCATTGCTATTCACCGTGATAGTGTCGTGTGGAAATACTTTATACTTTATTGGTGGACAATTCACACACTACACCGTCTGACCCCAAACTAAGCAAAGCTTGTATGATGGCGACCAGATAGCTGATATAATACTTACATAGTTTTAAATACATACTTATTATACATAGAAACACCCAGACACAGTGCAACCATTTCAATTCATCACACAAATATTTGCACTGGGTGGGAATCGAACCCACGACCCTCGGCTTCGCAGGCAGAGCTACTACCAGCTAAGCCACGAGGCCAGTCAAATGTGTGTGTTTCCTGCAGTCCTACCCGTGTAACTGAGATTGCCGTAATTTTCCCGCATCAAAAAACGTATCCGCTATTCCAGTCTATATTCTGTGTTTCAAATTTCACCAAATTCAACCCAAAACGTTCAGCAGTTCCGATGTGATTGACGCAACAAACAGACAAACCGTCGTATTTATAATCTTATATATAAAATTATTGTGTCACAATGTTAGTTACCTTACCCCTCCGAAACGGCTTTACTGATTTTTACCAAATTTTATATGCATATTCAGTAGGTTTGAGAATCGGCTATTATCTATTTTCAAACCCCTAAGTGATAAGGGTTGTTCACCCCTAAATTTTTTTTTAATGTTTGGACACATTTTTTTTTATAATGTGGCATTAAATATAAATACAACCATACATTTTTACCCTTTTATCACCAACCCCTATTTTTTAATAGCCATTTTAGTAATTTAATCATTTTTCATCCTGCTCGATAACTGATCAATTATCGTCTTTTTTGTAAATGTTTTTCACACTATTTCGATAAAAATTTCCCGGAGCTTATGGCAAATCTAAAATTGTTTTATAAAAATAAAAATTTATTTTTATTATTAAGATTTAGGGTTGCCATAGATGGTTTAGATTCACAAACCAGCCCGGCAGATGGCGCTGCAGTTGGTATCTAGGTTATTATCCGAGCGAATCCCTAGTATACGTATACCTAATATTAGTAGGATTTTGCTCGTATTTAAAATTATTTGAATAATCAGGTGTTGATAAAGATAATGTCACTTTTTCAATCGCATTATCAGTAAATAATAAATGCCATTGAATAAATCAGTCATGTGATGATAAGAGGTTCAAAGCGGGTTCTATTTTCCAACCTGTGGGTTCAAATTTCTTCTCCGTTCCTTGAACTCAGGTCTAATATTACATTTTATCGTTGGATTAATTAGAGTTGTACTAATCTGACATTTCCGTTGTTAGAAATTATTAATTAATGAAGTATTTCCTCGTTTCAAAGTACCGTTCGGAAATTGGCGCGTGGGAAACCTCTTGTACCTACTTCAGAGTTCGTCCCTCTGAAATAGGCAAGTATAGGTCTAAATAGAGCATATTGGACGTTAATTTGAGTCCTGATAGCTCTACATAGACAAAAACTAGGGATGTTAGAAAAATTCACATTAGGCGTTGTTACTATTAAAAACAACCGATTAAAATCAACATGAAAATATTTTATAAAATAATCATCATAATCATAATAAACACGGGTCTCTCCCATAATACACTATTCCGATTCTAATTCTTACGTTACCATCCGGCACAAGTTATATTTCTTAAATCATAACTCCTAGTCTCAGGGTGCCCTACATATAGGTATTACGTTTCAACATCAACATCAACAGCCCACTAAACGTTCCCACTGCTGGGACTCGGGGCCTTCTCTCGCAAGGAGAGAGTTAAGACCATAATCCACCACGCTGGCCCAGTGAGGGTTGGCGGATGACACATGACTTCGAAAGATTCTAGGTACATGTCGGTTTCCTCACGATGTTTTCCTTCACCGTTTTAAGTTAGCGGCATTACGCACATGCCCTCGAAAAGACAGTGGTGCGTGTGGGGTTTGAACCCGGGATCTCCGGATCGGCAGCCGCCGTTCTCCCGACTAGACCAGCCGTAACTTACGTATTACGTTTACCAATCCAAAACCTCCACTCCAGAACCCCAACGAATGGTTATCGGGTTTGTGACAGATTCTTAACTGTCACAAACCTAATAACCAATAAGAAATATACCTGGTGCCGGATGGTAATGTAAGAATTAGAATCGGAATAGTGTATTATGGGAGAGACCCGTGTTTAGTATGATTATGATGATTATTTTATAAAATATTTTCATGTTGATTATAATCGGGTTTATTTAATAGTAACAACACCTAATGTGATTTTTTCTAACATTTTTCAAAATTTTTCTAACATTGTCTAAAAAGTAAAAAAGTCCTGATAAGTATAAAATTACATTATTTCGAAGCCGTAGTGGCTTAGTGGCTAAAACGTGCGATTCGGAATCGAAATCGAATGCACCTCTGAGTATTTTCCAAGTGTAAATATAAAAAAATTGTTGTCACTGGTTTTAATAACGAATGAAAAAGGCATGAGGAAATCGACAGAAGAATAAAGTTATGATAGCCATGACTTTTGCGGCATGATGGCTAGATAGAATAAATAAATAAATATTGGTGGACATTTCACACACAACACCACCTGACCCTTAACTAAGCAAATTTGAATGCTTGTGCTGTGGAAGTCAGATCAGCTGATTTAACTTATATATTTATTATTAAATACATAAATAAAATAAATAAAAAAGCCTTTATTCAACTGCACTAAATTATCTAAATACATTCAGCTTCACTAGTTTATACAGTTATTATTATTATTTATTACAATTTCATGTGACAAAAGTTAATACATATATATATTTTTTTATCTGTTTTGTAGAATTTATGTGAAATCGGTACATTAATTATTATTATTTCAGTTTAAGTATAATATGTCAATGAAGTATTGGATGTCAATGTTTATCATGTGTATCGTGTGCAGATGTTGCCTCTTTGGTATAGGCCTCCCCCAGTTCCTTCCATAATTTCCTTTCTCGTGCTATTCTCATCCATTCTGGCCCCTGCCTCTGTGTAAATACGTCTTCCCAGCGTCGGTTAGGGCGTCCTCTTTTCATTTTGTCTTCTCTTGGTATCCATACCGTTACTTTCTTTGTCCATCTTTCATTACTCATTCTACAAATGTGACCAGCCCAATTCCATTTCAATGTTCTTATAGTTTCTATTATGTCTCTTACTTTCGTTTCGTCACTTATCGCTTATCCGACAGTCTTATTCCCAACATACTTCGTTCCATCTTCCTTTGACACACCGCTAGTTTCTGCTCATCCTCTGATCTTAGAGCCCATGTTTGGCAACCATATATGAGGGACGGCAAAATAGCTACATTGTACAATTTCGTCTTGATAACAATATTAACATCTTTATTCTTCATAATTTCTTTTAAGCTCCAATATTTTTTCCACGCTATTGCAATCCTTCGTTCTATTTCGTTCTATTATATTAGTTAAAATGCCTCAGAGGGTCCGTCGCGCGCGCTGTCATCGTTACAGTCGTCTTGATGTTAAAATTAGTTAAAAAATAATAATATTTCGTTTTAAGTGAATATAGTTCGCTAAACGTGTAGAAAAGAGTTGGTAGCGTAGTTATAGTGTTATTTGTTAATGACTTAATCGCGTAAATACCATTTTTACTTGAAAATAATATCTGTGAAAGTGCTCCCCAATACCGTGGAATAAAGTGCATAATAGAGGATTTGGACTGGACTGTGGACTGGTTAGTGTTATATACTTAGTAAAAATAAACGAGGGAACAGTGCTAAAGACTCAGATTTAAAATTAAAAGTAATAAAATATCTTAAATAAAGAAAATAGTTTGGAACATTTATTTACATAACCCTCATTTTTTGTAATAAGTCGAATTACGAAGTGGACTATACTATACGCGCGCGCTGCCGATTGGGAGCGTGCGTTCCGCGCCCAAAAACGTGCCGTACGTGCTATCGTTGGCGTATCGCAATGCACATCCGTCAGACCATATTTCAAAGAGCTTGGCATATTGACGTTACCTGCTATATTGATCTTCCAGGTGGCTGTGTATGTCAGAAATAATCTAGAATCATACAATACGCGAGGAGAGAGACATTCTCGTAACATGCGTAACGCGGATAAGCTGGATGTTATACCACACTCTCTCACGAGGTCACGGAAGTTAACTCACATTATGGGACCTGAAGTTTATAACACGCTTCCCAAAATAATTATATCTGCCCCAAGTTTCGGCAGCTTCAAAAATAGATTAAAGTGCTGGCTTATCGATCAAACTTTTTATAGTTACACCGAATTTTTAGAGAGTGATGGCAAAGTCCTATAAAAATTCATGCAAACATTTGACATGGAACATATTATACTCATATAATGCTTGACAGTTTTCTGTATAATAATTATTATAATACAGTAAAGTAGTCATTTTAAACTTTGAAAATGTATACAATTTGTATGCTCTTTCTTTTGTTTTTATGTTTTTATTAATTGACGTGTAAATTGTACATTTATGAATAAAGTACTTTGACTTTAGACTTATAACAGTGCTAAAAGATCTCCGTACCTACCTGTTGTTACTACGCCATTGCAAAAAGTCATCTGCTACAAGTAAACGTTAATTTTTCTCGCTCGTTTTTTTTTTAAATTTATATAAGCGTTTATATAATTTAACAAAAATGTATTGTTAAATTATATGTATTTTTAACATGAATTGTGCTGCGTGCTGCGGTAAGATTGCTGAAGATAATGAAAAATATTTACGTTGCACTGTTTTGAATTGCAAAAAGCCCTATCACCTGTTATGTACCGGCGCGGCGAAAGAAATTTGGAGGACATAGAAATCGCGAGTTACGTTTGTCCCGAGTGCAGACGTTTATCGAAGAAAGGAGGTGACAATACTCTTACTCCGGTTGGCGTCTCCAAGAAACAAAGAGACCCCAACGTAACGATCCGCAACAAACAAACGCGGGTTCAGAACGTGGACAAGCCAAAAACAGAGGGCACGCGAGAACTGACACTCGAAATTCAGAAACTTCGGTACGAAACGACGACCATCAGGGAAAAAATCACACAGTCCAGTTCCCTTATCGATGCGTATAAGATGAAACTGGAACAATCCGTTTCGGTTATTACCGATTATGACAGGAAACTAAATTGTTGTATGACGACCATATCGAGCTACGAAAGAAAGATGGCAACACATTCCTCCCGAATGGACAAATTTTTCGAAAAAATCGGGAAGTTCGAAAGACGAGAAAATCAAGACAGTGCTAACATGTCACTTATTGCACCTCCGGACCCTACACAATATGCGTCAGTGGCACAGGGCGGCTCCATCCAGGCGCGTGCTCCGCCGCCGCGTAACCCCGCACCACCACCGAGCCAGCCCGCGCCGGACGTCACTGCGCCGACTCCTACCCAGCGTACGCCGCCGCGCAACCCTGCACCGCCGGCGGGCCAGCCCGCGCCGGCCGTCAATGCACCGCCGCCTAGCCAGCTCACGCCACCACGCATCCCGGCGCCGGCCACCACTGCACCGCTGCGCCAGCCCGCACCACCGCTCGCACGAGCACCAGCTCCTACAGCTGCATCGGCGCCATCGCGGAAACGCGGCAAACGCGCCCTGGTGTCAACCACAGAGTCGCCCACCGATAAAGACACTCTATCAATTTTTGATTCAAAAACGACCGAGCAACAATCATCAGCTCGAGATTCATCGTGGCAGACTGTGACACGGCGTAAAGATCGATACGCATATACGAGACAAGTCGTACGCGGAAGTGGCACTTCAGACGCGGAACTAGAAGCAATTGAACGCGTGAAAAAATTACACGTATGCTTCCTGAAACCGACAACGACTCCGGAAACTTTAAAAACATACATGGACAAGAAAAATCCATGTTCTGAGTATCATGTCGAGAAAATTATCTTGAAGCATACGCACTACGCATCGTTTGCCGTGACCGTACCAACAAGCAAATATGAGTTTTTCATGAAAGCTGATAATTAGCCAAGTAGAGTCGAAATTAGTCCTTGGTTTCGACGCGGCGACCGGCGGGCGGTGCGCCCGTCCTCAGACGCCGCAGATGACGCAAACAACACCAAATCTACCGCGGCCTCGGGCGCGGGGCGGCGGACGCAACACCGCCCCCGCCACTTCGCCGGCGGCTCCCCTGCGACGAGAGCTGGCGGCCGTAGTACAAAACTCAGTGTTTAGTATGAACGCGCAGTGCTTACCACCGAGACAGTTGACAATATGCCACCAAAACATTAACTCGCTAAACGATAAGACTCAACGATTAGAAGTTCTCTTAGAATCTGATCTTAAGTGCGATGTTCTTGCATTAACAGAACACTGGCTTACAGCCGAATTTACAATGCATACACTTTTTTTTTTTTTTTTTTTTTAATTTAAATTTTACAGCTCCACAGACTCCGGGGTCCGTGACCTTTGTCAATCGTTTTCTTTTTATTACATGAATCTTGGATTGGAGAAGAAAAGGAAATAGGGGAGAGTAGGGAACATTTTCTTGCTAATTCTAGGACTATTTTATTTTCAAAGTCGCCTCCTCCCGGCTCAGCGCCTCCACCACGACTGCATTTATATCCTTGATGGCCTCTGGATTAATGTACACACTTAAAAGGCTACAAGTTAGTGTCTAGTTTTTGTAGAAATAATTTTATCCATGGCAGATCTTGCATCTTTGTAAATGAAGCACTAAAGTGTGTCGAAAACGTTGAGTTATCAGCATTGTCAGAAGAAAGATTTTGCGAAATCTCCGCGATTAACGTTATGGACTTTAACATTACTATCATTTGCATTTATCGCACAGGCCTAGCTCATGCTAGAGGTTTCTTAAGTGGCCTGGAACGTTTGCTCGATAAGCTCAGTGAAACCGATAAAACATTCATAATTCTCGGTGACATAAACATAAATATTTTAGACAACACTAGCGGTGACTTTAGAAATCTGTCCGACTTACTCCACTCCCATGATGTGAGTTCGATTGTAGACTTCCCTACTCGTATAACAGAAAACTCACAAACAGCGATTGACCTTATTTTTACAAATGTAGCGCGACAACTTACTTCCGCAAACTCAATAAATACGCTTCTGTCGGATCACTTAGCTGTACGTGGAGTAGTGAAATATGCACATTCAACGCCAGCACAGCTCACTCGCCGCACGCGTGATTTCTCGCAGAATAACCGTTCAAATTTCGTTATGTCTATTGATAGTATAGATTGGTGCGAGGTAAGCGAGAGAAACAAAATCGCTCAAACATTTGCGGTGGCACTGCTCAATATTTTAGCAAATAAGTACGATACTTGTTTCCCTATAAAACGAACTCCAAATGACAAACGTGACGCGTCGTGGGTTACGCCTGACATACTTAATCTAAAATCATTGTTGTTTGATATTTCGAAATTAGTTGACCAATTTCCTGAGGAAGAGAACTTAATAGCTATATTTGACGATCTCAACAGGAAATACATTTCGACTTTGAATATGTCTAAGACAAATCATTATAGTAGTATAATACACGGAAGTACGAATCCATCGAAAGTTATGTGGGGAATCGTGAACACGGAGAGGGGGAAAAACAATACCCCTATGTTGAACTGCTCCGAGATCGTTAAAGATTGTAACGGCAATAAGTTTAGTTCGCCTAAAGATGCAGTAAATGCTATGAACGTTCGGTTTTTAAATGCAGCTGCTGCCTGTGGGGCACCTAAAGCTGATACTGCTACTGTATGTACAATTTTAGTATCAGCACGTCAAGCATCTGACCGTTCCCTCAGACTAACAAGTTTCTCGGCTGATGAGGTATTCCGCATAGTATCCTCCAAAATACCCCCAAAAAAGTCGAAAGACATAATACGGTGTGTCGATGGAGCTAATTAAACTAGCAATTTTGCCTCTAGCTCAGGTTCTCGCCACACTGTTTAAGTCTTCAAGCTCAGAATAGTTCCGTTAATAACGTATTCAATACATAGGTACTTATTATATATAGAAAACACCTAGACACCGTACAAATAATTGTATGTCACACAAATATTAGCACTAAAAACATACCTCGTATTGATTTTCAGGAGCAGTAGCTTCTGCAGACACCCTCGGTTCTATCACCTCCATAGAACAGTTCCCGAGCCTGGCCCAGGTGGAGTTCTACCTCGGTGAAGTCTGGCTCCAGAAATGCTCAGCCACAGTTATCACCAACAAACACGTGATATCAGCGGGCAAATGCTTCTTTGGATCGTAAGTACCTGCTTTGTTTTAAGTGATAACTTCTTTTTTTATTTTTAAATAAAGAGTGACGAGACGAGCAGGACATTTGCCTGATAGTAAGCAACATGCCTGGCACATAACAGCACAGTGACACGCAGCTATTGGAACATGAAGAGCCCAAATCATTACCTAGTACTGCACTGCGCTCGTCACCCAAAGATCTAAGATGTTATGTCTTTTAGCCCTGTAATTTATCTGGAAACATTGCCCTTCAAACCGGAACTCAGTAATGTTTGCACATTACTGCTTGGCGGTAGAATAACTGGCAAAGGTGTGGTACTTCCCCAGGCGGACTCTGCTAAGAGTCCTACCACTTTTAAAACCGCTTTGTTACAGACTACAGGGCCGTGAACAAAATTTACGGGTCAAATGAACCTCTTCTAATGTATTATTCCACAACGCCGTACAAAAATTATGCGACGAGGAAAAATTACCGAGGATTGCAACCCCCCCTCTTCAACTGCACTCAGTTGGACAGCTTACAAGTGACGGCATAGTGCTAAATCTTATTACATAAAATAATACCCTGCTATCATCCTACATAGGTCTCCTGGTGGCTCATTGGACCCGTAAATTTTGTTCACGGCCCTGTAGTCTATTACGTATCACGTTACAGCCCAGTTTTGAGCCTTCTGGCTCTAGAACTGCCTCATTGGAATAAAAGTAGTACAAAGGTCAAGCAATTAAACTTTCGCGATTTGAATAACTTGGAAAAACATTACACAGGACTTAGCCACAATCTAAACTATACATTATCTAAATTGTAGTAGACTCTTCTCGTGCCCATGGCAGTTGTCACGCTACCGAAACGTGGAGGTCATTATAATAATTATGATTTATTAATTTAATAAGATAGTAATAAATCTAATTTGATTCTAATTAATTTAGATCGTGAAAAAGTCTTGTGTACCCAATGTCACAAGCATCAATAGTTTTAGAGTAAGGATACCGTTTCG
Source organism: Ectropis crepuscularia (assembly GCA_963693475.1). NCBI lineage: Eukaryota > Metazoa > Arthropoda > Insecta > Lepidoptera > Geometridae > Ectropis > Ectropis crepuscularia. The sequence goes on from OY856350.1 coordinate 9,469,593, forward strand.
AAGGTCAATTTATCTAACTGAAGGACTTTTTGGTTTTATTGAGTACAAATTTAATTTAGTCACACTATAATAATGACGCCTTAAAAATTTACAAGCAACGAGAACATAGACATGTACAATTGTATAAATCGATAGTTTAGTAGTTAGGACATCGATGGAATGGACATAATAACTTAATATACCTACATGGCTGCTGAGTCCACTATTGTTTTTTTATCGGAAACACATAATGTGAAGAAGAAATTACATTCATTTTAACTGGATGAGTTACCACGAGCTGTATTACCGGAAACTCGCATTAATATCCATTAAAACATTATTTTGTTTTCTATAATTCTAATATAAATTTGATAACACATTTAGCTTTCGACTTATCTTTTTCTCGCAAAAACACGTCTTGTAGAGCCAATTTAGATGTCCTTGTAACTACATACTTCTCATGAATACATTATATTACAATGTATAAGGCTTTTTTAAAATTAAATTTTATCTTATTCCAGTGACTACAACCCCACACTCCGTCGCGTACGAGTAGGAACTTCCACCCGCGGTGTAGGCGGAGATGTCTTGGGGGTAGAAGCAGCATACCTCCACCAGGACTTTGGCACCTTAGGTCAGGATGCTGACATCACCGTCGTGGCTTTAGACGATTACCTGACACTCGGCGTGGCTGTACAGCAAGCACCCATCCTTGGCCAGGGAATCGAGCTGCCTGGAGGTCTGGTGCTGCACCATGCTGGTTGGGGTAATACTGCTGTAAGTAATTCAGTGACGAAAAAGTATAAATTTAAAGCCGTTTCATTTTAGGGAGAATGCTTTAACGCATTGTCTGTCGTCCAGGAACATATTGAATGTGTCAAATTCGACACCACTAAAAGTGGTGCCCCTACCGACTGACACCCGAAAAACAGATTTCTTCGGCATGGCTTGGTGTCAGAGCCTTGTGACACTAGTATAACACTCGACCACAGCGTGGTAATTTCGTCAGCTTGCTGACACTTCCCATCACTAGTGGGTTTGATCATCTTGATTATGATTATCTTACACTTAGTGTAAGAAGTTAGTTAAGTAAATAGCATAGTATGTATTATAGTTCTCATAGTAGTTTAGTGTATTTCATAAACGCGCTCCCCTTTAAAATAAAATTGACAGTCATAGGGACTGCCGATAGAAGTGAAAACTTATTACTCAATTAGATAGCTCACTTTAGAAACTACGCGGATGTAAACGCCGGGCGCTGATAGTCTGGAAAAAATCTTCAAAGCATGGCCATTTAGATAAGTTTTCTAAGCATCTAGAAATGCGTTAGGTCCCGAGTTAACCCGAACATTTTTTTCATCTACGAGCGTGATAATGAGCTTCAATCACAGCCCATGAAAAAGTCAGAGTGAGGTGCGCCAAAATAATATTTCCTTACTTACTTTTCTCAACGATATTTATTTTATTTAAATAAAGAGTGACGAGACGAGCAGGACATGTGCCTGATGGTAAGCAACATGCCTGCCACATAACAGCACAGTGACACCCAGCTATTGGAACATGAAGAGTCCAAATCATTACTTAGCATTGCACTGCGCTCGTCACCCAGAGATCTAAGTTGTTATATCTCTAAGCCCTGTAATTTCTCTGGAAACATTGCCCTTCAAACCGGAACACAGTAATGTTTGCACATTACTGCTTGGCGGTAGAATAATTGGCAAAGGTGTGGTACTTCCCCAGGCGGACTCTGCTAAGAGTCCTTCCACTACAAAACTCGTATAATTTACTCGTATAATAACAATTATTCAATGTCTAATTCTAGGAAGGTGTTGAGGTTCCCAGCGACGACCTGTACGCCTTGGACCTGACAGTGAACAGCCACATGGACTGCCTCATCAAGTACATCGGCCAACAAGAGATCACAGAGAACATGATCTGCGTGGGACTGAGCTACACCCGCGGCCGTGATTTCGACCTTAACGACATGGGAGGACCTCTCTTCTACCAGGTACCATTTATTTCTGTCAATAAGACAGTTATCTTACCGGCAAACGGGTAACGAGTAGAGCTAGAATTAGAAACGAGTTGGCGAGCCACGATTAGTTCTGATAGTTGTGTAGCTCGGCTGTAAGCGAGTGTGCGAGTGATTAATCGCATCACTCGCATCTTTCAGATCCGCACGGAAATGACCGCTGGTTGCTCTCTCGGCGTGTTCTAATCGCTTAGCGAGTATCGCTGCGCGAGTGTTATTTTTCATAGCTCTTGTCGCTCAGCGACAAACTAGTGAAGCGAGTGCTCGTCGGCAATGTGAACAGTCAGCGATCAACTATTTGTAAATGCATCTCTTTTATTTACACGGAATGTATACCTATTGGACGTTTCTTGAGCGAGAAAATAAATAGTCGATAGTTACTCGTTTTCTCGTCGGCGCTGGGACAACTGCCTAAATGTAAAATTAATGTTTCTCTCCAAGTCCTTTAAAGAATCGTAAACTATGTATCTGATCATGTAATGATCTTTAGGAAAGTTGTGGTGCATGAGCCAAAGAAAGTTGGTACGACCAATTTTCGCCAGGTGGCGTAGCAACGCGCCCAGGGTACAGCTAATTAATAAGACCGAAATATTAAGACGTGATCCGAAAACTTTGTAACAAAGAAACATTACACGGGCTAACATGTATTTCACATGCAATACTATCTTTAACCGACTTCAAAAAAGGATGAGATTCCATATTTTTAAAGTTTTTTTTTTTAATAAAGACTGACGAGACGACCAGGACTTGTGCCTGATGGTAAGCAACATGCCTTCCACATAACACAGTGACACAGTAATGTTTGCACATTACTGCTTGGCGGTAGAATAACTGACAAAAGTGTGGTACGTACCCAGACGACCTCTGCAAAGAGTTCGAAGACTCCAATAGTCAGATTATAATACCAGATTATAATAATACTACTCTTCGTTGTGGGAAATAAATGAACGGAAATGGGAAACTTGTTTGAATTTTTCCTAATTTTTTTTCCAGGGTACGTTGGTGGGACTATTCTCCTTCGGAGCTGAGGCTGCTGACGATGAGTTACCAGTTGTGGCGACGTCAGTTGGTGCTTACTCCGACTGGATCGTCAACATCGCCGCGTCGAACTAAGATACATACATTTGTTAGCTCCTAAATTTGTTTATTTTTTTCTAAAGTCCTTGCGTATGTATAATACAGTTTAACTATTTTCATGCCCGTACTCCCAAAGCAAATACTTTGAGAGTACAGACATGAAATAGCAAAAATTTTGCAGGTTTTTTTTTTTTATTAAGTAAAGAGTGACGACAAGCAGAACTTGTGCCTGATGGTAAGCAACATGCCTGCCACATAACAGCACAGTGACACGCAGCTATTAGAACATGAAGAGCCAAAATCATTACCTAGCACCGCACTGCGCTCGTCACCCAGAGATCTAAGTTGTAATATCTCTAAGCCCTGTAATTTCTCTGGAAACATTGCCCTTCAAACCGGAACACAGTAATGTTTGCACATTACTGCTTGGCGGTAGAATAATTGACAAAGGTGTGGTACTTCCCCAGGCGGACTCTGCTAAGAGTCCTACCACTACAAAGTTGTAAGACTCTTTGCACTCTCTGTTTGGGAAAATACTACACCCTTTTATTCTGCCAAGCAAGCAGTAATATGCAAACATCATTGAGCTCCAGTTTGAAAAACAATGTTTCCAGAGAAATTATAGGGCAGATACAAATCATCCTAAATATCTGAGGCAGCGCAGCGCAGTGCTACAAAATAATATTGACTCATCATGTTCCAATAGCTGCGTGACTTCTCTGGCGTTCTTTATGAGCGTCTTGCTTACTATTAGGCACAAGTCCAGCTCGTATCGTCACTTTTTTATTATAAAAAAAAAACTATTTCTACCTAATTCGAGCGTTTGCCCTAGGTAAACTTATTTCTGAATAATTTCCAAAATTATTGTATTTTTAGATAGATAGATTGAGAAACTGTTTATTGCACTGAATAAAACAAAACAAAAAAATATAAGGAACAACCAACAACTGTAGCAATAAGGCCCTTCGTACACTATGCTACGCAAATCTTGGATACTCGACGATTTTAGTCTCCAAGCGACTACCGCCATACAAATTAATTGAGGCTCGTACACTAGTTGCGTCGCCGACATTCGTCCCGCGACTCGCGTCGCGCCAGTCGTGCGCTACCTGCCTGCCGAGATCGTCACTACATAAGTCGCAGCGATTTTCAAGATGGCGGAGCAGTTTTGAATATTAAATTTGTTTCTGAGGCGGAGAATGTCATGTCGCTATGTCAGTAGTGGCTGAATAGGCAATTCACGTCTTGCGATTCAATGCCGTGTGTACGGATCGTGCGCTACTCGATACTCGCGACACGATATTAATGTAGTATACAACATTAGTATCCAAGATTTGCGTAGCATAATGTACGAAGGGCCTAAGACTCGAAGCAGCCAACTCACGCGTGACTTTGATTTTCTGCAAGTTTGGTTTACGAGTTGAAATGAATTACCCAGGCTGTCTAGCATCGATTGTGAGTCTTCCAGCGATTTAGCTGGTCTAGTCGGAAGAACGGCGACTGCTGATGCGGAAACCCCGGGTTCAAATCCCATGCGCACCACCACTGTCTTTTGAAGTCATAGGCATAATGTCGCTAAACTTAAAACGGTGCAGAATTTTTTTTATTTTCACTAAATTGTTTATAACTATTGCATTTTTTGCGAGCGGGCTACGAAATTTCTCGAAAAATATCTAGATTCCATTCTAAATCGAATGACACCTTAATGTTAATGATAGGAGAAGGCGAAAAAATGTTGACCTAATAAGCACTTGTTGACTATTTCTTTATCTTTTTAAAATAAGTACGAAATCAACATGGACTCATAAATCAAAAATAGTAAAATAAAATGTTGCAAAGTATGGAATAGGTATTTTTTTATTCATGAGCAAAGTCTTTATTGACAAAACTACAAAGACATTATAAAACATCCTACTTTCTACTAATATTATCTACAAATGCGAAAGTTTGTATGGTTACATGTTTGTTGCTCAATCACATCGGAAAATCTGAACAGATCGGATTGAAATTTGGAACACAGTTTATATAGATAGGAACACTATGTAGGTATCACGGAAAAACAAAGGGAACAACGCAAGTAAAACCGAGGGACGCCGCTAGTATTGAATATGTTGAAACAACAAACTTCACAGTACATATATGAAGATTTTGTTACGATTTTTCATAGTTCAAAATAACGGAAAGAACATGACATGCGTCTGATGGAAAGTTGCTAGTAACAGCCACACGCTATTTGAATATGAAAAGTACAAATCAATGCTTAGCACAGCACTGTAGGTACTCAGTTACTCACCCGAAGATATCAGGTAATTATTTATCTATTTACCGTGTAATGTATGTTAAAATATTGCCCTATAAACTGTAATACAATATGATTACTAGGTAGTAGAATAAATAGCAATGGCGCGGTACTGCTTCAGGCGTAAAGAGTCCTAACGTTTCGACATACTGATAAGTAGAAACTGATGCCACAATTAAAGTTCAAACTCAACTAAAGCCTATTTCACAAGGGAGCAGAACAGTGAGGCAGAACAGTAGGACAGAACAGTTTGGAAGGACAGTGTCGATTAAATATAGGATTATAGGATAGACGGGACAGTCTAAGTGATCGATAGACCGCGACGACGACAACGGCAATATTTGCGCCGTTTACTAAACATTTCTGCACAAATAGCTCTGGATGAGCTTATTTAATGTGTAAATAATGAAATAAATAAAAAAGGAAAACTTTGGATCAGACCCTACTCTTTAGACTGCACTGCCCTTGCGTTCACACGAGTCCAACCACAAGACAGACGAGCGAGAAAGGTGGTGGGGGAAGCAAACTGCCCCGAAAAATAGATGATGCCCCGGCGGGCTATTAACTGTTCTGTCTTGGTTACTGTCAAGACAGTACCTACTGTTCTGTGCGTTCAAGCAGTAGCAGTACTGTGCTGCCCACTATCCTGCCTCATTGTTCTGCCCCCGTGTGGAATAGGCATAACGCAGAAAAACTTCACATTTAAATCTTTCTTTATAGAGGTATTACCTATAAAGTTTCAAGCCTTTTTGTAAAATAACAAAATATATTTCATCCCACCACCTCGGAAAGAGTACTTTTGCTCCTCGATATCAGGGCGCAAAAGTCGTTTTTACCCTCCAGAGGGTAAAGTAAATTTGAATTTAGAACATCGTGTGTGACTGACTGAGGTTTTGAATTCAAAACAACCTCCTTGGTGCTGAATTCATCATACATTTTTTTTCTAATTTGATTAAAATTCTGACACGGAACCTCCTTGGTGTACTTTTTTTTAAATCCTTTGCGCGCAATTTTCTTTTCACGTACGGAGGATAGAGGTAAGGAATGTTATTTCAAATGGCAGAACATTTTAAAATGCTGTGAATGAATCAATTTTAATCGGTTTAATTTTAATTGGTTTTAATCAATTTTAATTCGAGTATGCCGATTTAAATAATTAAATATTATTGACGACTAAAATAGATAATTTCAACTACTTGTGCAGTACAAAATAATGTAGTAAATATAACATCAAATAAATAATTACTATTTTGAGATAATATGTACCTAGCTACAATATATTTTGAAGTGAAAACTTTTTTTAGCGCGCCAATGACAGATTTTTCGTGGGCTGTCAATTAAATTCTAGAGCCACGCTCGGGAATGATAAGAAATCTTCGGGTAAACGCGGGACCATGACCACTGGCCATTTAGAAATGTCTCAGCTTGTCTAGATGGCCATGCTCATAGCCACGCCCTCCGTTTTCACCCGCGTAGATTCAAAAGTAAGCAGTCAAATTCTGAGTTATAAGTTTTCACTTCTATCGGCAGTGCCTATGACTGCCAATTTTTTTTTTTCATGAATTCTGAATAGTACTTTTATGTATTTCCTAAAATGTACCCTGATGCTAATTGAGCGCTACTATAATTTAATGCATGTGACACAAAAACAGAAATATTACAGTAAAACACTTACGAACTAGCACCACAAATGGCGGCTTTATTGCTTAGAGCAATCTCTTCCAGGCAATAGGAAATTCGCCTATATACATGGTTAGGCGAAGCGAGGTGTAATTTTTCCTAATACCACTAATTAAATACTTACTATATAAAACAAATTAATACATAATATCCATAAACATCCAAACGATAATATAACAATAACAATAGTATAGTAACTCTAAAACATAGGGAGATACAATATAAATACTTATATTAATTTGGTAAATATAACCTAAATAAAACTACTAGTTAAAAACCTATAACCCCGAACACAAAATAATTATGACTAATTAATATCTACCTACATTACAAAAATGTGGCATGAAATACAGAGCTACAACTAGCAGCGGACACCTGCATTACTTACGATTTACTGGTGACGACAGCCGTGCATTGTGATAAGTAAAATTCCAATACATTCCTCCTGAACACATTCAGAGACTGCGACTGTCTTACAGAGGCCGGCAAAGCATTCCACAAGCGGATAGCCTTGACGGAAAAATAATCTTCGTAGAAATATGTTGTGTGTGATGGAGTGACAAGGTTAAGCGCTACTGCCGCTCTCAGAGGAAGGGGACGTGAAATTTCGTGGCAATAGGTAAAATGCTTCTTAAGGTACGACGGGGAGGCAGAATTAAACAGAATGGTATACAAAAATGACAGAATGTGTGCATTTCTGCGAAGGCGGATAGGAAGCCACTTGAACATAGTGCGAAATTGATATCATATTTGATTGAGATTGAGGTCATATTTACGCAGGCCAAAAATAAACCTGATGCAGAAATTTTGAAAAAACCGCATCGAAATGAAATCGGTCCATCTGTGTGAGCTCTACGGTGCCACAGACAGACACATAGGCAGGCAGACAGACAGACAGACACACATGCAGGCAGATAGACAGACATCGACGTCAAACTTACAACGCCTCTTTTTTGGTCAGGGGTTAATAATGGACCTTTTACTTAGAGACTTAGGCTGAGGTCACAGTCATCACAGGTCTACGTCATTTTAGGAAAGATGATTTTTGTAAGATCGGTAGTATAATGTAAACTTATTGGGACGAATACTCACTAAGCTGACAGCAGAGCCGTTTTACAGGTGCAAGAAAACATGGTAACTTTCGTCATTTTAGGAAGGTTGAATTTTTTCAGATAATTTTAAGAACAATGTTTGAAAATATTTACCAACGAGCCAGACTAATCTGATGGGCCAAACATCCTGTCAGACTCGTTTAATGTTCCACTGGGTGAGTAAGCAGCACAGATCAGATACCCTGGTAAGCAACCAGCCTATAAAATGTTCTCACTGCTGGGACTCGGAGCCTTCTCTCGCAAGGAGAGAGTCATGGCTATAAATTCACCATGCTGGCTCAGGACTGGTAGGTGGAAGATAAAGGATCTTTTATAGTAATTTTCTTTACAGTTAGATGATAAAAATGTAAGTTCAACTTATAGAAAATTTAAAGCATGAGTGAACTTTATCTTAAAATTCCATTGGGACTGAAATACTTCTCTCTCAAACAGAGAGTTACGAGTACATCATTTGTGCGCGTTATTGTAAACATCAACCAACGAACTAGTTGCAGATCATTCTTTAAGCAACTCAATGTATTAACACTGCCATGCATGTATATCTATGAAGCAGCTACATTTGTAAGAAATAATAAGAACCTCTACACCTCAGATACAAATCCTCGTAGACAATATAAACTTAAACTTCCAGTACCTCGACTAGAAATTTACAAAAAAGGTCCATTCTACTCGACGACTAATATATACAATCATATACCTGAAACCATAAAAAAAGAACCTAACATAAATGCATTCCAAAATAAACTCCGTTCATTTTTAATAAATAAGTGTTATTACAGTGTAAAAGATTTTTATGATGGCAAAATTTGATCTCATTATTTTTATTATAAAAGGTATCATGTGAGTTGTGAAAAAGTTATTTTAATAATTAAAATTATATACAGATAAAATATTTATATTTTGAGTTAAAGGCCCTGACCACACGTGCTACTTTTTGCAGCAAAATCGCGTGATTTAGCAGCTAACGCGGAAACGCGCGCTTTAGCAGCTGAAGCGGAAACGCGCGATTTAGCTGCAAAAAGAAGCTGCATCGCGATGCAGCGACTGTTTGCGGCTGTTTGCGTCTGTCGCGGCCGCCGAGCAATTGTTCCGTTCAGTGTTGCTAACTTGGATTTTTAAAAAGTGTAGAAAGGTTTAAAAATACGTAGAGTAATATTAAATTATGTAAAGTTTATAGAACTGCGTACTTTTTTTTTGAAGTAGTAAGGTAGTAAATGTAGTGTACCAATGTAGTTAGGTGCAGGGTTTTTAACTTGTCTGTGTAGGATTTACGTCGAAGAGTATATGGCCATATTGTCGCTTTTCTTTGCAGACTTTCAAGTAAATCGATATCTTTTTTGAAGTAGTCTTCACATATGTTTCATACATTTTAAGAAACATTTCTACAGTTATAGATTGAAAGGTTTCAGAAGGACGTAAAGAAATGAGTTTGCTTTCTGTATAATTGCAGAAATGTGTTCTTCGCATTTTTAATTTATTTTTTTAAAAAGGGCAGAGCCATTATTATCAAAACTAAAATACAATGAGAACTACACTACGCTACATATCTAACTAACTACTTATGTTATGTTATGTTGCTAGGTTCGTAGTTCGTAGATTTGCATTAAAGGTCGAAAATACAAAGATTTATGTTAAAATACTTACGTTAGAAAATCATGTTTCGTTTCGTAAATAACGTTGGAAACGCAAGCTTCCATGGTACAAGTTTTACTTAGTTTAGGGTCACATGATATTGTGTGTGAAGTGTCCACCAATATTTATTTATTGTTGGATGGATCGGGTGGGCTGTATTTTCCCGATAAATAATGAACTATCGATTTGCAATAATATTTCAGTACGGTTATCTGTGGTATGACTTTAAATGACAAATTTTGCATGAGTTCTTGCTTTATTTTCTTAAAATTTTAAAACCAATACAGGTTAGTATCATTTGAAAAAAAAAAACTAAATCATTGAAACTGTAGGGACACAAAGTCTCTGATTACACAGAGTTCAGCTTGCCAATCAGTCAGCCATTGTTATATTCGGATCATGAACGTACGCTGGAAAATAAATACCACTAAAGTGCAAAGCAACTTTTAATTTATTCCCGAGAAAATATCCGTGTTAAGAACATACATTAATAATTGTAGATATACTTTAAAAGCAAAAACACGTTAAGTTGGCCACACTGAATTTAAAGTGTAGTTTTGTCAAACTCTAGAGCAACCACAGTATAACAAAAATACCAGTAGGACGACTAGTTTTTTTCATTTGGGAGAAATGCTCACAATGCTATCTACTAGCGATAAGGTCACCGCTTGTAACACTAGTTTTATTGTTATTCTCTCCTGTATACGTGTTTTTTGTTTATGGTGTACAATAAAGAGTATCTATCTATCTGCTATTCGTAGCTACTTTTGGCTCTACTATATTAAAGCTTTAATTATTATTTAATTATTTATTGAGCAATTTACTGACCCAATAGGGATTTTATAAATTTTTCGGAATCGCTTTTATTTCTTGAAGATTAAAGCTTGTTTACTAAAAAAAATTTTTAAAAATTTGTGTATTTTGATGAGTATAAATACAATAGTAATGTAATTCAGATTTTTCCCGCTAAAACACTAACGACTGACATGACGTCACTAACCGCAAAACATTGGAAATGATCTATGATTGCATGTCCAGTTTATCTGTTTTCGTAGGTACTTTTACTTGAATACACACAATAAAATCGTCGTCGCTAAGATCGCAAACTATAATAAAAATGCAGAGAAGAAAAAAACTACTTAAAAAGGTTACTAATTATTGCCTAAAATATATTAGACATACATTCTAACATATGTCCATGATCCTTCTTACATATACTAATACGAAGGCAATGAATTTAAAATGTCATGTAAAAGAGATGTACGAGCTTCAATCAGATTTCAGCAAGCTTTCGACATAATCTACTGATTTTTGCCTTGAACTTGAAATACGGAAAGTGACGGAGCTTGTCTTATTTCCACGGGCATGGCATTCCACAACTGCTCAACTGCTTGGAATGCAAAAGATTTGCCGTAGAATGTTTTGCAACGTGCAGAGGGCGCTTGCAGGGGCAAATTATAGGTTGACATAAGGTTACATGAGTGTACGCTACTGTAGAATGTAAAGCAGTCTTTCAGATATCGTGGTGTGACAGTGTTAAAGATAATACTGTAAAGCAGTGAAAGAAAATGAGCATTCCGAAGAAAGCAAATGGGGCTCCCCATTTGCTTTCTTCGGAATTCTTTCTCCCCATTTCCCCACTTGAGCTGTAGGAAAAGAAATTAATAAACAGTTGCAAATTAGGTATTTGAAAACTAGCCAAGTCAGATCTTAGTTTTGAACCAATTATCCTGAGAGTACAGTTTCATTTATTATGAAAATATTTCAGGATCGCCCATTAAACTTTTCACTCAAGCACCCATTTAGATCTCACTTCTTTTGTTGTTCTGTAATAAATTCTATAAGTAATATTTAGTTTGATTTTAATTTCATATTTATATTTTTGATGGCATATTGTCTTCCTACTGGGTTTTTCATTATACTGTGACTGAGTCGCCTGCAGCTGTCGCTGCATCACGCTTCCGAAAAACGCGAGTCGCAGCTACTTTTTGAAGCGAGATGCAGCGACTAGACGCCTGTCGCAGCTTCTTTTTGAAGCAGGATGCAGCAGCTAGACGCCTGTCGCAGCTACTGAAAGTAGCTAGTGTGAACAGGCTGTAAGTGTGTTTTTATATTTTAAATGTACTTCATTTTTGTAGATTAAGGTATTTTTTGTATATTTGTAAACTTTGTGAAGATTTCAAACTTCTGTTGTTATAAGTAAATTTGTTTCTATTATGATATGGATGTAAGCGTGTGTATGTTTTGAATGCCAAAGGTTGGCGTCAAACACGCACATCGCAAAATTGCAACGCCCTCAATACAGGGCTAATGCATTATTGTAACCTAAAACCTAGTTTATAGTAAAATAATGTATTAATAGCAATAAATAAATTAATACATTCCAAACATTTGCTCTTACAGTTTACGTTACTTTACGCTATTGGCGATAAGGCCGCCATTTATGGCACAAGTTATTAGTATTTCATGTTTTGTATATTATGATTTATCACTGGTGTGCATAATAAAGCGTTTCTGTCTGTCTGTCTATTAGACTACATGCCCGTGAACAAAATTTACGGGTCAAATAAACCACCAGGATACCTATGTAGGATGATAGAAGGGTATAAAGTAATAAGATTCAGCACTATGCCGTCACTTGTAAGCTGTCCAACTGAGTACAGTTGAAGAGGAGGGGTTCCAATCCTCGATCAATTCTCCTTATCGCATGATTTTTGTACGGCGTCGCGGAATAATAGATTAGAAGAGGTATTGAAACTGTATGGAACCAATGCCGTACATACCTCTGTACTGTACGTAACTGTACTCAGTTAGACAGCTTACAAGTGACGGCATAGTGCTGATTCTTATTACTTTATACCCTTCTATCATCCTACATATTAGGTCTCCTGGTGGTTCATTTGACCCGTAAATTTTGTTCACGGGCCTGTAGTCTATATTACCTAAAATAAAAAATTAAGTATCTCGAACGGTTTTAGAAATCTCTGACGTTAATGACATCAAACTCCATCAAAGAGTCAAAAAGACTCAATGAGACTAAATTGAGCCCAAGTCAAGTTTAAAGACATATCAGTTTAAATATTAGGTATAATCATCGTCATCATCATAATTAACGCAATCATAATCACTGCTAGACATATATATGCATATGTAAAAATACAACATTTAACCTAATCCTCGTACTCTACAAACACACTGCATATACACCCTTATACACACCCTCACAAACACTCACAAACTTACCCTCACACATTTACTCACTCTATCACAAACACACTCACTTACACACAACACATCCACTCATTCACACCCTTACACACTCCACACCCTAGATACGTCATATTTATAAAAAAATAAACATATGTAACGTTTTCGAATGCGCAGCTAAACAGGTTTTGCTACTTTCTTCAGTACGGATAATGCATCATCAATAATACGATTATCAGCAGGATTTAATATTAATACAGCTATAGATACAAGATAGAATACGGCATTTCATAAGATACTACAATATTTTTAGATTTATCTATTGATGGAAACTTTATCAATGTTGGTTAATGAAACCTTATCATAATCGAAATAAAATCCCTTTGGATTTCATTAAGCTGTTTTTCAGGTGGCCTATATTATAATAATAATATTATGTGTTTAACTATCTGTATACGTGATGTTATCTGGAAATACCAAGTTCATTGTACAAAAAAAATGTGTTACATAATAATTATTTTATGTTAGGTTTTCTTAACGATTTTAACATAAGGATTCGAGCCATTTAGTTTTTTTTTTGTAACTATAACAGGTGTAGACTTAACCAAGATCTCACCTGTCTACGATGGACTCTGCTTACCTACTAGAAGAAATCGATTCAATATCGTTTTAAAGATATCAATATTTTAACCGCGGGAAAAACCTACTCAGGCGATGCATTCCACAGCCACGTTCTTGTCACATAAGTAGAGTCAAAACTCTTCGTTGAGCCTGCGGAACGACAACTATGAAAGGATGTCGTATTTTCGAGCGACAAGCAGTCCGACAAGAAGCAGGCAAAGATTTATTAGGCTTATTAGATCATGCAAATCAGTTGCACTCTCACACTCGGAGTTACAACAGAAAATAAGCTAAGTACCATTTACGGCTTTGGCTAAGTCTTTTTCGGAGGAAGGTGTCATTGCTAAATGAAATTAGGACGATGAACACAACTAAAAAGTTCATAACGGGACACGCTTAACGGAGGGTCTACCTCCTAACTACAAGTCTTAGCTTCGATATTGCTTTCTCTTTTCTTTTCGAATGGCATGACAGAGATTTAGTTAGGCGGTATAAGGGCGGATCTTAACGGGTACTTTCACATTTATTATAATAGTAGGATATTACATCATAAAGGCATCTTATCAAACTGCTACTATTAAAGCGTTTCAAAACTTTTTATAACATTAATGTTTTAGATAATGCGTTTATTGATTGATGCATTTAGTAAATTAAATATCTGTGTGCGTATTATTAGCTGGTAAGATTAGGTTAGTAGTGCCCAGCGCTTTCTGCGCTAGTTATGGTTAACTCAGGTTAGTTTGGTACCACTGGGGCTTGAAGCTGGACCTTTGAGGCTGTCGAGGGCATCTGACCATCTTAGACAAGATGCTCGACAGTGAGAGGTCGTGTGAGCAAGCGATGCGAAACCTTTCACTCATCCACTGAGGCGGAAAAAGATACGGGGGCGAGCCTGGTGGATAACTTGACTCCTATCCCAAATCCACTGGAAGGCCTTGGGTGTCGGACGTTTAGGGCTGTCTGGCACTCTACCTAGGGATAGGCCCTCCCGCAGGTCGCCCCCGCGAGGCTGCCCCGCAAGGTCGGTGGATTTTAACCCCATGATATGCCGGAGAAACCTATTGGGGTTTTATTCGGTAAGGGAACCATGTCCATCCATGGGCCGACACACCTGTATGGTCCCGTCACTTCACGGAGGACGGTGCGTAAAGGCATTTCTTCCACACTACTCCACACTAAAAAAGGTTACTTTGGTACTCTCCCGTTCCACCTATAGCAGAGCTAGTAGCCCGAATTTTCAGTAACCGAGAAGGAATTGTTTAAACACTGGAAATTTAAACGCCGGATGTGCACGGATAATTCATGTCACATCTGAGTCGCTCTGCAAGTAAACGACTTGCTATAAAAAGGTTTAGTTCGAGTTAGAAGAAGTCGGGTGAGAGTTACTAGATTTTTACTTTTTTTTTACTTTACGCTCCTTCGTAAACCACAACGTGGTATTCTTGCATAACAATAGGCGAGACAGCGGTCAAGTACAAACTTATTGTATTATCTATTCTATGCTTATTGTTAAGAAAAAACACTGATCTGGATGGACCCAAATCCTCTTGGCGATGTTTTAAGCATAAGTGTTATCAATTGAGTAAAAGTAAACCAATTGAATAAATGTAAGAATTTATATTGACAACTGTTCGATATTTCCCATATAAAATTTCACAAAAGAATGCTCTTCTACGGCTTAGCTCCATCTACTTATAGCGCCAACCCCTCTAAAACTCTTTTGAGATGGCGGGTAGAAGTGAATGGTATCCCATCGGCGCCCTCTACACTAAATGACACACATTTAGACTCAAATCCCAGTATTAAATATAATACTATAGTGAAATACACGGTAAACAAAATAGAGGTGATAACACGGCCCTCCTGCGCATGCTGCCAACCTTGGCAGTGTCACAGTCTGGTGTAGTTGCTGCGAACAAAATACACAATATATTCATTTTATCAAAGTTAATTTTACTCTTCCAGTATTATCCACATAAGATGAGTAACTTTCCCAAGCAGTTGCGCTGTCACATTGTCGCAACTCAAGGTACGTCATTACATTACCACATTCTCCATAAATCCACTTAAGATGAGTAATGAATAGCTTTCCCAAGCAGTTGCGCTGTCTCATTGTCGCAACTCGAGGTACGTCACTACATTACCCACATTCTCCATAAATCTCAAACATACACCTTTCCTTAGCTGCCGCCTGGTAACTCTAGATACGCGGCATTAAAGTCATAGTCAAAGTCAAAGTTCATTATGTTCACTCTTAATGCTTTCTCTAGCAGTTACCACTCTTAGGCCGACACTAAGTACGTCAGTTTATGTCCAAGGTATTACGGTTTCACACTAACGCTTACTTTGTCAATGGATCCGAAGCCATTGCACTTCACTACGTTATTTAAACGTTAACTCATCAGCAATCAATCACAATACCTGACAACATCCTAGAGCCATTGCACTGCTCGATGGGGTTTGACTTTCAATTACATATATCTCCAAGTCTACTAATCGTACCTATTCAAGGTTTCGTATTTTTCTCACATATCGCCTTCTATGTCGTTTTTATAAACGCTCCCAAGTGATATTTATAGCGAATTAAAGGGTCTCATTTTTTTAAACAATACCAAAACAATTAATTGGTAACGTACATAGCTCGGCATCATCTGACTAAAATCTTTCTAATTTCAACCATAAGGGTATCTTATAACTGCACTGAATATAACCACTTTGTAACCCAACTATGGTAACCAAATTCAAATCAAAGATGTAACACTTTCTATTACTGTATTATGTTTTAATGCATGACCTTTTTCAAACAGTTTCCCTGAAAGATATTTAAACCAATATCTAACACTTTAACACTTAGATTTACACTTTTTATCTATGGTTGCTGTGCCTCGCAACAACTCGTCCATAAAATAAGTTACCCTCTCACAAAGTTTCGTAAAACAGTATCCACAAACTTTAAAAAAAACCGAATATGTTTCATTCTACGAAATGTTCTGATTGCAGTTCCCGGAATTGAAGGTTATTTTACTCTCACACGATAATACCCCTTTACGAGATAATAATTAAAATAGTTTTTACTTGTCGCTGATTTCAATTGAAATGCAATGTTAGATAACAAGGTTAAAACAATTTTTAAAATCATTTCTTCAAAGTAATCGTAATATTAAACTATTGCTTACTCACGTGTACATTACGCTCTACTGAAACCACTGATCCAAGAATAACATTTTTAACTAACTGTGGGCGACGCTTGCTTTTCCGATTATTTCTCATCACCGTTGTGATTTCCAGGCGTGGTGTTCATAGCACTTCTGATGTTATCAACTGAGTAAAAGTAAACCAATTGAATAAATGTAAGAATTTATATTGACAACTGTTCGATCTTTCCCATATAAAATTTCACAAAGGAATGCTCTTCTACGGCTTAGCTCCATCTACTTATAGCGCCAACCCCTCTAAAACTCTTTTGAGATGGCGGGTAGAAGTGAATGGTATCCCACCGGCGCCCTCTACACTAAATGACAGACATTTAGACTCAAATCCCAGTATTAAATATAATACTATAGTGAAATAAACGGTAAACAAAATAGAGGTGATAACATAAGATTTAGCATATTTTTATTTCAATTTTTGAAACAAACGTTTCGATGAATGTTAATGTTTTGTTTTGTTAAACGGACAGAACCTTTATTAACAAACCTAATAGAGGTATACAGTGAACACTACACTACACGCTACATTCCTAATTATTTACACTAAGCACTTATGAATTATGCATAGAGCAATTAAGGTCTAAAGACAATCAAGATGCTCAAGCTATCATCCGGAAGCGTGCTCAGCATGCTGGTGGCATTACCGTGCTAAATGGCAATGTTCATACGTTGGGTCAAATAACCGCCAACATTTTAGACACGCGTCGGGTCAACTTAGCGCTCCGAAAAGCTTTTGAAAGTGAGTTAAGCTTACTAAGTGGTAGTTGTTAAGCGGTACTCACGGGACCAAGGTCCCCAGTATATCAACACCAAATGGCACAAATATGTAACCACTTCCGAGGGTTGCTTATTTCCGGCATTTAAGATGCTCAGCTGAATTAGCCGCTGCACCGGCTCTACAGTACTATATGTCTCAGGAAGATGTTATGGTACCATAGTATCGACGCAAGTTGCCTTCTACACTAGAAGCCAACCCAACTTCCAATGCACAACAGTCATGCCGTCAAATTTTTTGCCATCGTCACGCGCAAAACTCGGTTAGATTATGGCTGGCACATTGGCGGTGGAAAAATCCTGTGTGTAGAAAAAGCGTATGTTGACCGGTGGTTTCAAGATAATTTATTTAGATTGACCGATTAAAAGCGCGATCATCAATCATTTGATTGGAATAATTGTTAATTATTTTATATTTTCCTTCTCATATCTTTCCTGGTTTGATTACCTATCAAAATATTCCGTGTGCTGAAGTGCAATGAAATCTTTGAAACACTTTTACTTTTTTTTATTACTGGACGTAATGACGGATCAATTGGAAGATATATAGACCAATTAATATTTTTAAGTTACGACTGAGCCTCTGAGATCCTCGAGCCCCGGGTTCAAAACCCGCGTGGGTTTACCACTGTATTTTCGAAGTCATGTGCGTAATGCCGCCAACTTAAAACGGTGAAGGTAAACATCGTGAGTAAACCGACATATACCTAGAATCTATAATAGTTAAACTTAGACACGCGACTAAATTTCATAATGTTTGTTAAGCTACGATAATGTCACCCAGATAAAACAAAAAATATTTTCGATTTTGATAAAATTTATATGGGATCACATCTCAAGTATCATCTACCATCTTTACTTCACATCATCAAATCATCTACCAGACAAAGAAAACCATCAAAAACAATTCACAATAATTGGCGCAGCTACCGTAATATTCCGAGAGCTAAAATTGCGTAGTTACAGGCGCTGTCCCAGCGTCGAATTTTGGAGGGGGTCACCTGTATTGAGCCTCAGATTTTGAGGGGGGGGGGGGTATCACGAGTAGAAATACAATAAATCGAGTAAAAAAGACTACTAGTAGCGCCCCATTTTAATGTAACTTAGACGATTTTAGATTTTAGGGGGGGGGGGGGTCATGTCCCCTGTGACCCCTCCTTCGGACCGCGCATGGGTAGGTATTTGAGGCAAGCTGAAAACTTGTCACATAGCTCTCCTATTATTCCCCAACACGGAGGTGCATATCTCCACAATATTTTTTTTTTCTATGAATGTTTTTCAGGCAATATGCAGTTTTTATGGGTTGTAGTTTAATGAATAAAAATAATATTAAGCCAGATGATTTAGTCGGGGCTTTAACATTAACAAGCGCGTGCAAATATGTTTCGCAAAAAATTTTTCGCTTTAATTTATAAAGACAGTAATAGTTAAGCCAAAGCAGCTTTAGTTACGCGGTAGACTCGCAGGACGTATATTCGAATTCTTCGTCGGTCGGTCGTTGATTCTGCCTACTGAACGTCTGAATATTTTTCAGTATGTTTTGCCAAAGAGCGATGGAGCGCAGTATCCTAGGTGTGAAACTGATAGATCGTATCAGGAACACAGAACTGCGCTCCCAGACTAAAATAATAGATGTAACTCAGAAGGCCGGTATGCTAAAATGGGATTGGGCAGGACACGTCTGTCGAATGCCAGACCAGCTATGGGCAAAAACTACCACTGACTGGGTCCCGGGGGGTAAACGGCAACCAGTTCGGCCCAGAAAGAGGTGGAAAGATGAGCTCAAGGCCCACAACAAGGCTTGGCCCACAATAGCTCTCGATAGAGACCAATGGAGGGAGGGAAGGGAGGCCTTTGCTCAACTCTGGGACAATACAGGCTAAAATAATAAAATAAAATAAAAAAATAATAATGTCCAAGTTTATTGTCATCAAATCTTTGAAGACGAATAAATACATCATGTGGAAATCGGTATGTTCACACTTGGCGGTGTTGTAAATAATGTTTTGTAACTCATTTTTAAACTTGATGTTGTAGTAATAGACACAAATTCACATGATTTTATTATTTCAGTTGGCTGCAATGTGTCAATGTTGCCAGCGAAAAAATATATTTAGTTAGGATTTACTGTCAAAATCAACTGACAAACGTTACATCTAATAACAAAAAACCTGTTTTTATCTGTCCCTGTCAGAAACGCAAACATTGTATTGGTGGCATATTCGAATCACCGTTGAAAACGTAAGGTGAGCGTTGCCGGCATCGAAAGGGTTAATATTGTGTATCTTTGACATGTCAATGTTTTACTTTTTGTTCACATATTTGTAACTTAATAAGTTAAAGTAATATACTTAATTTACTAACAGCGCTAGTAGTATTAAATTTGAAATATCAAGATTCTCTAGAGATATTATTTAGAATTACTTTCTAGATTACTCTCTAGATTTTATGTATCTTTAATTGCTTACCTTAGATATATTTGTGCCACCCAGCTGTCTCACTGGAACAGTGTGTAGTTCAATTTACAAAAATATGAAATTCAGTCAAATCTGATTAAAATTTTAATTTGAAGTCGGTTCGATTTTTGCGAAGAAAATTAATTTCATATTTATCTTATTTGTGTAAAATGCATCGTTATCTGAAACGTTACTGGTGGTAAGATAGTAATTTAGATAATTTGTATTTCTGACGTATCTTTAATATGTAATATTATTATGTGCGATGAAACTAATCCATTTATTAACAAAATAAATATTTTACAATACATATATGTAGATGGAGCATAGTATTTTTTAGTCCTTTTTTTACTTTTATAGGTTTACACTTTACCACCATCTCGCCTGATGTTAAGTGACGATGCGGTCTACGATGGAGCGTGTTTACCTAGAAGAAACCGATTCACTCTCGATTTGAAGACACCAAGATTATACCTATCGGGAAAAACCGACGCAGACAACTCGTTCCACAGCCTAGACGTTCTTATCACAAAAGTAGATTCAAAACTCTTCGTCCGTGTCTTTGGAATATCAACCATGAAACGGTGCGGCTTCTTCGAACTACGAGAAAAAAAGTCAAGGTGGTATTAGATCATGCAGATCAGTTGCACACTCTCTTCTTACACTCTTACAAGTGTACCCGATAAAAAACATATAAGCTAGCAATTTTGCGGCAATGTTCTAGACGTTGTAGTCCTTTTCGCACTAGAGTGTCTTTGCCTATGAGCCTTTTGGCACGCCTCTCGATCGATTCCAAAGCCTCAAGCTGATACTTAGCCTTTCCATCCCAAAGGTGCGAATAGTACTCCACAGTCTATTAATTAAGTCAACTGTAGGTACTTGACTGCACCCTTACATCAATTATGTGTTAAATGCACAAACTGTGCATTTCATTAACAAGAACAAAACTAAAAAATGTGATTTACCCCAGCTATCTTGGATTTGTAATTTGTCAAACACTCAACTATTAAGCCTTTTCATTTGATAACCATATTGAGGGTGTAGTGAAAAAAGAAATGTAATTCCATTTTGTGATTTTGTGATGGGTTTCAAACTAGTCATCGTGTCTAATATTCTACTAGTACACTAAAGTGGGTACTAGTCAAGTCCTTTCCTTTGATACCAATATTGAAGGAGGTTGTGAAAAAATATTTTGTTCGCCATTTTGTGGAAACGGCCTTTTTGAATCGATATTAACCAAACATATAGCTAAGAACCACCGCTCGGAAACTAACATTCAAATAAAAAAACCGCATCGAAATCGATCGATCCGTTTGAGCTCTACGGCGCCACAGACGGACACACACAGACAGACAGACTTAGACGTCAAACTTATAACACCCCGTTCTTTGCTATAAAACACATAGCTATGAATACTCTCACATACGTGCACAGATTCCTAAAAGCTTTATCTCCAATTGGAAATGGATCGTTTCGTTTTTTTTTCTGCATCGAACTGATTCTACCCTAAGTTGATCCTATTTTAATCTGAACATTACTGCGCTGAATCTCAATGCTTATCCGTTGGGCCAAATAAACGCCAGCATCTTGAACATTTTGATTATCTGTACCTACCTTCATTGGTCTATGGATAATTCATATGTGCTTAGTGCAAGTAGTTAGGCATGTAGTTCTCATTGTATTTTAGTTTTGATCCCATTTTAATTTGAACATTACTGCGCTGAATCTCAATGCTTATGCGTTGGGCCAAATAAACGCCAGCATCTTGAACATTTTGATTATCTGTACCTACCTTCATTGGTCTATGGATAAATCATATGTGCTTAGTGCAAGTAGTTCTCATTGTATTTTAGTTTTGTTAATATAGGCTCTGCCCACTTTAAAATATTTAACTAATATAAATACATACATAGGTACCTACCTACATTGCATTCACCTAAGTGAAAACTCAAGTTAGAACCGATTTCAAAGGTTAGCTTACTCTAATTGAATTGTTATTAATGTAAATACTTAGGCAGCAATTTTAAAAACAATATTTAACTATTTCTACATTTTGGTGTTATTTACGTTTTGTTGTTAGGTTTTTTAATTTCATATCATTTTTGTTCGTTTTATCACACCTGTGGCTTAAATATATTAGTAAGGTATTTTAGTTCTAATCTCATGTTTAAAATTCTTCGCCTTGTACTCTTCACTCATCGTGTCATGTAATCGAAACAGGTGTCGACCATGCGATACAGATAATTAAATCATAAGGTTTGAAAATGAATGACTTTTTGTAATTTTTACACCAACCAGCGCACTAGAATCCATTATTTTTACGGAAAAAAATACCCTTAGTATTATTCAAGATAACCATCTAAATATGTACCAAATTTCATTCAAATCCCTTTGATACTTTTTCCGGTAAAGAGTAACAAACATCAGTATACAAGTATCAACTTTTGCATTTATAATTTTAGTAGTAAATAGGATAGAATCTGTTGTATTGTATCTTGTATCCCATATTATACAAAATCAATCGTATGGTTCGATCGATCGAACCAACGGGAAAAAAAAGTGCACGTGGTTCGATTGATCGAACTACGATGTCGAAGCACGCGGCCTGGAGGGTATCTCTTGGTGTTCAAATTAAAATGTCAATGAAGTTTTAATAAGTCACTTTATAGTCGCTGGGCTTTTTGCAAAGTTTGCGTGAGACAGTACCACACGTGATCCAGTTATTCTTCCGCCAAGCAGTCGTGTGTGCAAACAATGTTACATTTTGGTTTGAAAGGTTTTTTTTTTTGAGAAAAGTGTCTGGGCGAAGAGATAAATCCTACTAAAATGACAACTACCTGAACCGTGTTACTACGCCATCTATCGAAAATTGGTCGTACCAATTCAAATTTTGAACAAACTCGGTTACCTTAGGTTCTAATGACGCAACCTTTTAAAAGATAGACACATGCTGTCACGCAACGAAAGCTCTCAAAAAGCAATATTTTTCCCGTTTTTGTTACAATTTTCATTGTTCTCCGCTCCTGTTGGTAGTAGCGTAATGTAGCCTATATAGCCTCTGTCGATAAATGGACTACCCAATAGAAAAATAATCTTTCAATTCGGACAAGTAGATCCCGCGATCCTAGCGTTCAAACAAACAAACTCTTTAGCTTTAAGATATTACATTGTAATAATTTACTAAATTATATTTATATAGATGTCAATGTCTGGATGTGTGCTGCTTAATCACGTCGTAACGTGTTGATTATAGTCTGGAAGAACACATATGCTTTTTTATCCTGGCAAAATAACGGGAACGAGGACTACGCGGGTAACACCGCGGGGCGCTTATAGTAATTTTAAATATTCACGAAATGAGTGCGGTACAGAGCTAGGCAATGAATTGAACTCTTCTTGTTCAAACAGCTGTGTTATACTGTGGTTTTAAATAGATGTATCGCTTACCATCACACTTCCGACATCCTCCCTATTTTGCTTTTCTTCTATTAATCCGAAATATTTAATGTTACAATATATAAACCGAATGACAAAAGTCACCCCAGAGTTTGTCTGTACAACAATATTTTAAAACATAACAACCATTTGTTAAATTTATAAAAACATCAGACACCGTTCTCGTCAATCAACGTAATCCAAATAATAAGTACAAATACACAGTAACTACAAATGAAAGCATATACATCAGAAAGATAAAATTTAGACAGTAGACCTCCTTCCGGTAAGGGTAAGAAAATTTTAGTTTTTCATTGATATTTCAAAAACCGCGACCCCGATTTCAATACAAATTTAATCATGGAACCACCTCCAAAATATTACCTACCCAACATAAAAATCATCAAAATCGATACACATTTATCGGAGCTATCGCGTAATATACATAAACTAGCTGAACGTGCGCGCGTTGCTACGCCATCTATCGAAAATCGATCGTACCCATTCAAATTTTGAACAAATTCGGTTGCTTTAGGTTCTAATGACGCAACCTTTAAAATATGACATATGCTGTCACGCAACGAAAGCTCTCAAAAAGCAATATTTTTCCCGTTTTTGTTACATTTTTCATTCCTGCTCGGCTCCTGTTGATAGTAGCGTAATGTTAAATAGCCTATAGCCTTCCTCGATAAATGGACTATCCTACAAAGAAAGAATCGTTCAATTCGGACCAGTAGTTCCAGAGATCCTTGCGTTCAAACAAACAAACATATAAACAAACTCTTCAGCTTTATAATATTAGTATAGATATGAATATCCAATAAAGTAGCCAAGTGCGAGTTGGACTCGCCCATGAAGGGTTCCGTTCAAGCAAGTAACATAATATACATAGTACACATAGTTCTTGTAGTTCGTTGTAACTTTGATCGAAGTTTTAATAATAGTGTATTTATGACGTACTAAACAAAACTACTCATCAGATCGAGTTCAAACTAATTTTCGTTGGTAGTTTTCATGGTAATTAACATCATATATTTTTTTAAGTTTTTTCATTCTCTTACTTTAGAAGTTAGAGGGGGGGGGGGGACACACTTTGGAAGCGTCTCTCGCGCAAGTTATTCAGTGTAGACAAAAATTATAATAGCAACCTCAACATCATTTTTTAAGATCTAGATAGATATATCTATAGATATAGACACCCCACACGAGTAGGTTTGATGAAAAAAAAATTTTTGAGCTTCAGTTCTCAGTATGGGGGACACCCCTAATTTTTGTTTTTTTAAAAAACTTTTGTAAAAATCTTAATGCGGTTCACAGAATACATCTACTTACCAAGTTTCAACAGTGTAGTTCTCATAGTTTCGGCAAAAAGTGGCTGTGACATACGGACGGACAGACAGACAGACAGACAGACAGACAGACATGACGAATCTATAAGGGTTCCGTTTTTACGTTTTACGGAACCCTAAAAATAACAAACAACAGAATTGAGCACCTTCTCCTTTTTCAAAGTTTGTTTCGAAACCAACGTCCAAATCAAAATATTCACTTCTATATGTTTCCCTTATCGTTTAAGAAATCAAAGGAAAAATTCATGAAAAACATGTTTGAGCTAAGTGGATTAATTTCAATAGATTAGATAGGTATGACGTAATTGTATCGGAAACATGTGTGAGCCGATTGTACGATTATACATTTTTAATGCCGTTTCTCGAACTCATGTTCAAGGCTGACACGAGCCAGTACATTGAAATCAAAATTACGGTGACACAATAATACATTGTACAATGAAACATGGTACAATGATACATGGTACAATGACATACGGTACAATGATACATGATACTATGATACATGGTACAATCATACAATGACAAAAAATTACAATGAGACAGTGCTACAATGCTTAATTGATCTATGAAGAGTTTAGTTATACAGGTTGGTATTTATAGCTTCTGACCTACACGGTATAGAGGCATAAGCAAAATTAAATGTATATTATGTTATAGACTACAGGCCCGTGAACAAAAATTACGTAGTAAATGAACCACCAGGAGACCTATGCAGGATGATAGAAGGGTATAAAGTAATAAGATTCAGCACTATTCCGTCACTTGTAAGCTGTCCAACTGAATACAGTTGAAGAGGGGGGGTTCCGATCCTCGATCATTTCTCCGTGTCGCATGATTTTTGCACGGCGTTGCGAAATAATGGATGAGAAGCACTTGTGCACTTGACACCATAGTAGCGGTAGACCTTGACTCTCTTTTCGTGAGAGCAGCCCCCAATCTCAGCAGTGGAAACAAAAAGTATGCTGCTTGTGCTTAAGCTATTTTGAGATTTTTTACATCGGACGTAGTCTTACTCGTCATCTTGTCTGATGTAAAGCGGCGATGTGGTCAAAGATGGAATACATTTACTCGAAAGAAACAGATTAATCCTTAATTTGAAAATACTTAGATAATATTGAGAAGACCAACTAGAAAATTGAGAGTTTAAATCAAGTTGGACCGCTGCGTACTGATTCACAACGCAGTCGGAACGATTCCGGTACGGCATAACAACCCTAGTCTCTAAATCATACGTATACTCGTATATATGATGTATATATATATATAGAATAGAAAGGTATATATCATATACCTTTCACTGGAGGTGGTAAGGTATACGGACTCTCATACATGGATATACTATCATATATGGGGAATAAGGGGAGAACGGAAATAAGATCGATGCCCGACCTTACTGTCCACCTCACCTGCACGCGTGGTACTCCCTGCTAGATAACAAACAAGACTCTGGCGACCGAGCAATGGCGGTATAACCATACACCCGACCGGACAGCCGGCTGGAAGAGGCTACAGTGACCTTGGGGTCTAAATAACCCCTTAAATATCTGGTGCAGAAGGCAAGGGGAAACCACTGCACTATTTCCCCAAGGAAGTCGTCATGAAAGTACAAAATAAGATGGTCATACGATCCGCTTAGCAACCGGCGCCGTACTGTGTCCGGGGCAGACAGTGGGAAATTGGATACCGGCCGTGCGGATGTGGGAGACCGGACAATGCATGGAAACCATACTACTGGAATCTCCGTTAAGATGCGACAAATTCAGAAGATAGGAACATGGAATGTGCGCGGCTTACTACAGCCGGGAAAACTTAAGATCTTGAAAAAAGAGATAACCAGATGTGAACTGAACATCTGTGGCCTCATTGAAACTCACTGGAGAGGAAACCGTTATTTCCTAAACCGACACACATGCCATTTACTTTTCTGGCAATCACGAATCTCTCGTTTTCACGTTCTCACAATTCTGCACAAATTTGCTCAGCGAGGTTTTGACAAGGTGAATAATTGGCTAACAAATAACCTACTAACACTAAACGCGGATAAAACAAAATACATAAATTTTGCTATGCGTAAATCTAAACAATCTACAACTAACCCACATCTATACGCACACACATGCACAAATCCAACAGTCTGCCTACAAAAATGCACAACCATAGAAAGAGCAAATGACATCAAATACTTAGGTGTTATTATTGATGACACACTATCCTTTCGTCTACATATAAAAAATCTAGTAAACAGACTTCGTAACCTTATTTATGTGTTCAAAATATTACGGCATATCGTAGATACTAAATTAATAAAGCAAGTAAATAAAGCTTTGTGTCAATCGATAATAACATACTGCATCACATCATGGGGAGGTGCTACTAAGACATTAATGCTTTCTGTGGAAAGAGCACAAAGAGCCATACTGTAGGTCGCAACATTTCGCCCATTTTTCTTCTCTACGGAACGGCTTTATAAATCCTGTAACATTCTAACTGTAAGACAACTATTTATATTGACGACAATAAAACAGCACAAAATACTTTCATACTCCACTAACAATACTAACAAGAGACGTAAGTATATTGTATGTATCTCGCTGGCACACACAAAATACGCTTTCACAAGTAGATTTTTCATATTTCTAGGACCATTACTCTACAATCGAGTAAATAGATTGTTATGCATTTACAACCAAAATGTATATAACTGTAAACAAACTGTCTCCGAGTATTTGCTGACTCTGTCATATGAGGAAACTGAACATATGAAATTAGTTACAAAATAATTAAGGAATTGCATACCTATAATTTTGATAAGCAAAGTAGTTCTAAAATACCTTTTCTTTTTACCGTTTTCGTAATTATTAATAAATTGTTTAGTTTCATTTTCTTCCTAAATGTAACTCTTAGGTAAATAAGCATTTCTCTCGCCTGAAACACAGGTTTTACCTAGTTCAGGCTAACAAAATAATCTACCTGTTTATAGAAGTAAGAAAATATTGTATAGTTAAGATCTATTTTTGATTGACAGTTGATTGAAAAAAGCAGAGAATTTAATGTACCGTTGGCGTTATGTTTTATCGACTACACCAAAGCATTCGACTGCATCAACTGGGACAGTATGCTGCGTGTCATCACGGAGATGGGAGTTCCCGATCATTTGAGCTTCCTTATCCAAAACTTTTATATCTCGATGGGCAGTCCAAAGTAAGGTTGAACAACACCACTTCAGGCCCATTTAAGCCAGAACGTGGAGTCTGTCAGGGTTGCATACTCTCCCCGGCCCTGTTCAATCTCGTCGGAGAACACATTATGCGGAGGGTTCTGGAGAATTGGAATGGCGGCGTAAAGATAGGAGGCAACCGCATAAGTAACCTACGCTTTGCCGACGGCACCACGCTGATAGCGTCCAACGAGAAGGAGTTAGCGGAGATTCTGGGGAAGTTGGAAACAGTCAGTTAGTCGCTCTGAAGGTTAATAGAGGCAAGACTAAACTGATGTTCGTAGACAGGTACAACGTAACTCCTCGCACACACGAGCTCCAAGACTTGCATGTTGTCGATGAATTTGTCTATCTGGGCTCTTTAGTGCGATCTGATGGCGACTGCGAGAGGGAAGTGGTGCGAAGAGGACAAATGGCAAAGTCAGCAGTAAAAAAAACTGGAGAAGATCTGGAGAAACCGCGGGATACGCTTAAAGACCAAAGTTAACTTGATGCGGACTTTGATGTTCTCCATCTTTTTATATGCTTCGGAATCTTGGACTCTAAAGGCAAGGATAAAGGGGAAGATTGAAATGTGGTGCTGGCGGAAAATGCTTGGCATCAAGTGGACAGCTCGCCGCACAAATGCATCAATCCTGAACCAGCTGAAGATCAGTACAAGGCTCTCCACCATCTGCACTCAGCCGACTCTTCAATTTTTCGGACACGTGGCTAGACGACATGAAAGCTTAGAAAAGTTAATAATGATCGGTCGCGTTGAAGGGAAGAGAGGTAGAGGCAAAGCGCCATCCCGGTGGATAGACACCATCAAGACCTCAGCAAGGATAAACATCCAAACTTGCTTACGGTTGGCCCAAGACAGGAGTGCCTGGAGGAAGGTGGTTAAGGACGTCGATGGTAGTCACGACCCTCAGTAATGAGGATACGATCAAGAAGGAGATGCCCCCAATACCGGTGCAAAGGATGAGGACGTAGAAAGCTTCTACCTGGAACTGAAAAATACAGTGAGAAAGGTCTCAAGTAGAGAAACCCTCCTGATTTTGGGTGATTTTAATGCGATGATTGGGACAGACTTCTACCAACTGAGTCAAGGCGTGGGGAAGTTTGGATTGGGTCAGCGCAAGGAAAGGGGTGAGCGCCTGGTGCAGTTCGCATTTGATTATAACCTTGTGATATCAAACTGCTTCTTTCAGAACCACCCAAGGCGACTTTGGACCTGGATATCACCTGGTGGCCAGTATCGTAATCAAATTGACTACATTCTGATTGGATCACGGTGGAAGACATCAATCAGAAATCGCCAAATTTATACCATTCTTGGCACTTGATACTTTCCGGAACATTCCATTTTGTGGTCGGATTTTATGCCAAATTTGTTTTACAGTTTACATTTGTTTTAAAACAAATATACATACAGACAGACAGGTAGACAGACAACAACTTTGGTGCAATTATTAACAAACTAGCTGAAACGTGCGCGCGTCGCTTCGCCATCTATCAAAAATTGGTCGAACCAATTCAAATTTTGAACAAATTTGGATACCTTAAGCTCTAACGACGTAACCTTTAAGAGATAGACACATGCTGTCACGCGACGAAAGCTCTCATAAAGCAATATTTTTCCCCGTTTTTGTTACATTTTACGTTCATGCTCCGCTCCTGTTAATAGTAGCGTAACGTTAAATAGCTTATAGCCTTCCTCGGTAAATGGACTATCCAACAGAGAAATAATCTTTCAATTCGGACCAGTAGTTTCCGAGATCCGTGCATTCAAACAAACAAACAAACTCTTCAGCTTTATAATGTTCTGGCAAGTACCAAGTGCTAAGAATAAACATTTTTGTGAAGACGCCCACGTATACGCCCATGCAAGAAGCAATAATTGATAAATCCGAAATAAACCTGTTCATCCGGTCACAAATACTGACGTTAGAGATAAAGCTATATTTATAAACAAAATACACAACAAATTTAATAGATAGTGTGATCACGATACCTACAAAAACGTCAGTACAATTTCCTGCAGACCGATAAACGCTTTCCCTTGCCGCACCCAAGGAAGAACGGTACTCTAAACAAATTGGGATAACGACTGAGTCAAAAATTATTAATGTTAATTATTCCGTCAGCTAGATTATAGAAAAATATGGGAGAACCATTTTTTTGTTTTATCAAATAACTAAAACTCG
Organism: Ectropis crepuscularia; assembly: GCA_963693475.1. NCBI lineage: Eukaryota > Metazoa > Arthropoda > Insecta > Lepidoptera > Geometridae > Ectropis > Ectropis crepuscularia. The sequence continues at coordinate 9,499,864 of OY856350.1, forward strand.
TCAAAGATATACCTCTAGATAACGAAGTTCGGTGTGCGGAGCTATGACGTCATTTGATCGTAAAAATCGTACCGTGAATTAACGTCACTTGAAAATTCTAAGCTTCTTCTTCGTATTGTTTTGTCTGTAAAACAAAAGAAACGAAAAATGTACAATATTTGTACATTATTATCACAGACTAGGTAGAGATGACTATTATCTAACTGACGGACCATTTAGTTTATTTCATCACACATATTGGGACATTCTATCTACCAATTTCACAAACAGTACGCAAACGGGTACAATAATGTTTCCTAAACATTTTTTGACCAAACATCACTTTAAAACCATATAAATCATATAATTGGAAAAACCGTCCAATTAAAAAATATTTCATTTTACAAACAACGTTTCGAAAAGTATTTATTTAAAAAATAATCGACAAATTTAATGTTTTATTTTACAAACCAAAATTTTACAGCCAATTTTATAGCAAACGTTTCACTTAGACAATGTGTCGAATAACATTTTGTTTTTTGTACATTTTTATAAATTATTCACTATATAATTTTAACATTTACCAAAATGAATTTTTGCAACAAATATTTTGTCGCAGGCGTGTGTGTTCTCCGCAAAAAGGAGTCCATTCGATCTGTGACTCCTAGTTTTCAGGGTGTATCTGTGCCGGTTTCTGACCGTCTTGAACTTATGGGCGTTACTTTGTCATCTTCGCTCAACTATGGCTCGTATATCGAGTCCAAGGCAAAATTAGCTGCCCAAAAACTAGGTGCCCTCTCAAAGGTGCGAAGGTACTTCAAGTCTGAACAGTTGCTTACATTATATCAAGCACAAATTCGCTCCTGTATGGAGTAGGTACTGTTCGCACCTTTGGGATGGGTCGGCTAAGTATCAGCTTGAGGCTCTGGAATCGATCGAGAGGCGTGCTAAAAGGCTCATAGGCAATAACACTCTTGTGGGAAAAAGACTGCAAAGTCTTGAACATCGCCAAAAAATTGCTAGCTTATCGGTTTATTATCGGATACACTTCGGAGAGAGTGCATCTGATCTGCATGATCTAATACCACCATACTATCAGCTGGAGGCTCTGGAATCGATCGAGAGACGTGCCAAATGGCTCATAGGCACCGACACTCTTGTGCGAAAAAGACTACAAAGTCTTGAACATCGCCGAAAAATTGCTAACGTATCGGTTTTTTATCGGATACACTTCGGAGAGTGTGCAACGCTTGGGAGTTCAGAGAACTGATTTGCATGATCTAATACCACCTTGTCCTTTTTTCTATCGGAATGCTCGTAGCTCGAAAAAGCGATATCGTTTCATGGTTGAAGTTTCTTGTTCCAAAGACACGAAAGAAGATATTTGACTCTACTTTTGTGATAAGAACGTCTTGGCTGTGGAATACGTAGCCTGAGTGGGTTTTCCCCGATAGTTACAATCTTTGCATCTTGAAATCGAGAGTGAAGACCTCCCTTTTGTCTCCCGCATTTTTATATAGAGTGTGAATAAAAAATGCGGGAGCAATATTTATTTGTAATAAAAAATACCCACTCAGCTAGTTGAGCTATATTGGATTCTGGGGTCGATGCAGTAACGCAATTTAATATTTGCGTAGTAGAAGTAACACATCAATAAAGGTTTTAAATATTGTCAAACTCAAATAACAGTAATAATCATTTGCTTTTGTTGCTTTTTCCTCGAGGAATTTTTTTGGCAACCTGATAAGAATATGGTTCGATGATAGCCAAATCTCTTAGGCACTAATTTCCGAGGGAATCGATTACGTAGATAACCCATGTTATCAGATTATATTATGTATTATTCGATCACACCACCTGGCCACCTTGCCACCTGCAAGCTAAAGATATCCGAATAATTAAGAGAGTAAATACCCTCCGGCGTATTATTAACAACGAGACACATTTTTTGGCTAAGAATTATGTTCATGAATATTCCTTCCAAGCATTTATAAAAGGACTTCAGCACTGGTAGGACTGTTTGCAGAATCCGCTTTAAGAAGTTCTACGCCTTTTCCAATTATTATAACTCCGATTCAAGCAATTCTTTTCCTTCTTTTTCGTCGGTATCACTCTTGACAGAATGGTCGTGGTAATCACTTCAGGTGTTAGAAGCTTCACAACACTCCTCTCTGATGGCCGCCTTTCTAGTGCATTCATGTACTGATGATGAAACATTTATCACCGCTTTTATCTGGTCAGTCCACCTCATAGACGTATTTCTTGCGGCGTCTTTCCCGTAGTCTGGTACCCTCAACCTTTCCCTGGACCAAAAGTCGTTCAATAGCCACCTCCCCTCGGTGGCATACGTGCCCGAAAAAGATGAGAATACGAGATTGCACCAAAGATGACAAACGCTGATTGATGCCCAGTTCTCGAAGTATAGACTCATTGGTACGAAATTCAGTCCACGAGACTCCGACTCAAGCAATGATTTATGACAAATTTCAAGTCTAATAGATAAACCATCTTGTTTCTTTGGGTAATGAGGACTGTGCAGTATGTACTAGGTTGTGATAGGGACTCTTCATGCTCATATAGCAGCGTAGCACGGTGCTATTGTAGCAGTTGTGCTGCTTACAATCAGATGCGTTGTCATTTTGATTCGGAACGAGCAAGACAAAAGAACGGGAGCCATAAACCAGTTTTTTTTAGTTTCGTAAAATCTGTATAGAATTATTGTTCGACATTTGTGGGGTCAAACGAACTGAAAACAGACACAAGAGAGAGTAAGTCAAGTGTTGTGATATGACGGTAAATTGACTTCTTCGTTTGGAACTCTAATATGACACAATACACAAAATACATACATATTATGTTTTTGCACTAATATAAAGTCTGACATAACAAGGCGCATCTGAAACATCATCCGACTATTCAACTACAAGAAAATACTTCAACAATTAACTATATAGACGGTATTTTTTTACATTTTCTCTTCACCGTCCTAGTGTCACAAGCGTGACTTAAATACTTACGTTTTAAAATGTCCTTAAATGCCTTATATTGCTTATAGTCCATTGAAATGTTACAATTTTAGTACCTAACATTGCATTTTTTAGAGGACGCAATTTCATCTTTGAGACATGTGTGGGGGGGTCAATAGAAGTTTAACCCCAAGTGTGTGGAGTGGCCACCCTTGTCCCTTGGCCGCCATCTTCATCTTTTTTTTCGATACATCTTTCTATCATTTATATTTATACTACCAACCCTACAAAAAAAATATTAAGAAATAATTTCTGGCAAATGAAATTTTCTACGAATTTGCTACTTTCGCTTTTTTCTGAAAGCGAAAATAAACATTAAATAAACCTTTAAAAAAACTGTTTTCTTTATTACTTAAACAAAATTAGAATTATCTCAGACCAATCTTGTAGAGGGTATTTTAAGGCAGAATATTTGCTATTTTTTTATTTATTTAAATTGATTTATAGAGGTTTGAGAGCGCTCTAAAGTTGATCAATACTCATAAAAATGAAGTGCTAACGAAATGTTTATCATCGTTTAATTTCTACTAATTTTTTTTACCTAGGTTTTCACATTTTTCTTAAGATTCCTATGTTGTGACCTATTTATTTTTATTGGCTCTTGTACTTTTGTAAATGTTTGCTTATTTTTGCGTTAACTTCTTTATTTTTGAATTTTCAGGAAAAAGTTATATGAGCAAACTCATAGAAAATTTTATTTGCTACAAATTATATCTTGATATTTTTTTGTGGGGTTGATAGTTTGAAAGATATATCAAAAAAAGAGTTTTTCAAGATGTCCGTCGTGGCTAAGGCGACAAGGGTGGCAAGCCCACAAACATGGGATTAAGCTTTTATTGAGCCCCACACAACACATGTTCCAAAAATAAAATTGCGTCCTATAAGAAATGTTACATGACATTTCAATGGACTATTGCATGGACAAACACTTCAATTTCAATGCATGCAATTAGGACCCTTTTAGAAGAATGACGTACCTATTCGTCAACCATCACTCTCTTCTACTATATTTGTGGGATCTGTGCATCGAACACACGTCGGTCGCTACGTTAAAAGCTTTCAGTGTGCATAAGCGTTCAATGCACGAGATTTCTAGAAACTTTTTTTTTTTATAGTATTGAGTGACGAAACGAGCAGGTCAAGTGCCTGATGGTAAGCAACATGCCTGCCACATAACAGCACAGTAACACGCAGCTATTGGAACATGATAGTCCAAATCATTACCTAGCACTGCACTGCGCTCGTCACCCAGAGATCTAAGATATTATGTCTCTAAGCCCTGTAATTTCTCTGGAATCATTGCCCTTCAAACCACAGTAATGTTTGCACATTACTGCTTGGCGGTAGAATATTTGGCAAAGGTGTGGTACTTCCCCAGGCGGACTCTGCTAAGAGTCCTACCTCTACTAAACTAAAAAACTGTTACAACTCTAGTATTTTCCTATGAAATCGCACTATTTTTAATATTAGGTACTTAGTACTCTGTTCGAACACAGAGACGGGAGTCATTTACCATAAACACTATTGCGTCAGTTTCGTATTTGGCAAATGTGAATTAGTTAGTTTTAAAGTTGCACTTCTTTCATTCTTCTAGTTGAGCGTCTATGTATTTTGCCATCGATTTTGGGCTACTCAGGTTATCCGGGCATTCTGTGCAACCCAGAGAATCTTGGAACGGTTGCAACATACAACATACAATACACAAACAACACCATCTGACCCCAACCTAAGCAAAGCTTGTACTATGGCGGCCAGATAGCTGATATAATATTTATGTAGTGGTAGGACTCTTGGCAGAGTCTGCATGTGGAAGTACCAGTGCCTGTGCCTTTGCCAGTTATTCTACCGCCAAGCAGTAATATGCAAATTTTACTGTCTTCCAGTTTGAAGGGCAATGTCTTCAGCGAAATTACAGGGCTTAGATATAATTTAACATCGTCGATCTCTGGGTGACGAGCGCAGTGCAGTGCTAGATAATGGTTTGGACTCTTCATGTTCTAATAGCTGCGTGTCACTGTACTGATATGTGGCAGGCATGGTGCTTACTATCAGGAACAAGTCGTGCTCGCCTCGTATTTATTAAAAAAAAAAAACAGCGGTCCCTCTCAATTTCAGGTATTGATAAACATTTATAAATTCAACTAGTTTTTGTGTCTTACTTGTCGTCTATTATTGGGTCTCCCAGGGGATTCGAGCATTCTGATTAATTCAGAGAATTCTGATTGTGAGCTTCAAACGGTTGCTGCATACTTACGTCATACCTGGTTCAATGCAATTTCAGGCAATAATATTTTTTTTTTAAATCAAGTAAGTAGCATAATCCACTTTTTGTATGTTGTATGTTTGCTTACTATTTTAAGCCTCTCCAGGGATTAATTAGAGCGTTCTATTTAATCCAGGGAATAGTCACCTTCAAACGGTTTCAGCATATCCATATCCAATATGATTTCAGCAAAGATTGACAAAGATTTAAAATATCAAATAGTGTAATCTAGTTTTACTAATAAAACTTTGCCTATTAGATAGATCTTTATCAGTACAAATATTGAAAGTTGGTTTACGATTTCTAGTTGATTACTTTATTTAATTGTCATGACTCGCAATTTGGAAAACCTACGAAATTAGGATTCATTCATGAAATCACAAATATCTTATCTTGGTGTACAAGTTTTAGAAATAAATCATAATAATAAAGATTATGGCGACTTGAATGAACGTTATACTTGTAATAAACCCAACACACCTTTGCCAGTTATTCTATCGCCAAGCAGTTATGTACATTACTGTGTTCCGGTTTGAAAGGCAATGCTTCCAGTGAAATTACAGGGCTTAGAGATATAATTTCTTAGATCTCTGGTTGACGAGCTCAGTGCAGTGCTAGGTAATGATTTAGACTTTTATGTTCCAATAGCTACGTGCCACTGTACTGTTATGTGGTATGTTGCTTACCATCATGCACATGTTCTGCTCGTCTCGTCACTCTATGCTATAAAAAAAAAGACAAATAGGAGCCCGATTCTCATTTGCGGAACTTTAGGATGTTTTTCGATATAATGGTTTACGGGTCTGATACTATGACAAATTAGAATGAAAAAGCTAGAATATACCTAATTGCAATATTGCTTGAGGTGTAAATAATAGTAAGATTGAGCTTGAGACTTAGTTGGTAGTAAGTCTACCCGAGGAGATCGTGGAAAGGATTCAATTCAATTCAATTAAATTCATTTATTCGAACCATAAATTCATAAGAACACCTTGGTAACGTCATTTACAAAAAGGCAAAGAATCCGTATACATACTAAGATAAAATATCAATATCGAAATGAGTAAAGCAGCTGTAAAGAAGCATCGTCAATTAAATGCAGCTGTAAAAAGTCTCTAAGACAAAATAACAAATAATTTATACATACAGTATACAGATACTACATACTACATGAGTACAAACAATGTTACATCAAAAGTTTTATAAATCTATTATTTTACCTGATCTATTAGATTCCCACCACAACTGACAAAGTCGAAATTAAGGTGCTGACAACAGCTAACTGAAATTCACGAATTCGAAATTAAGCCACGCCTATTTACTACTTCGATAAGACAGCGCCACCAAACGAAACCGCGTCCAGCCGGCGACATTATTAGTATTGAACAAAACGTGGAAACAAAAAGTTACCGCTCCAAGCTCATAGATGGCGCTTTTAATATATTTTTGTAATTAATTTAACATAACTTTTTGTTTCCTTCGATATCTTTTTGCACTTTTGCAGATTGTGAAGAACATTATCGAAATTCTATTAGTAAAGCCTATAAATAATAATGTACGGTCTACAATTACAATAGACTCTTTTTATACAGAAAATTAAACCAACTTCAAAATCACAAATAGGTACTCGAAAGCGAAAAAAAGTTCATTTAATTATTGTAAGCGCTACTCACTCATATATTTGAAGTCAAATAGATTCATTCGACATAAACATTAATTGCATTAAAGTAGCTACAGCAAAAAGCCAACATTACGTGGTGTTCCCAGGCGGTCACCCATCCAAGTACTGACCACGCCAGGTGTTGCTTAACTTCGGTGATCGGACAAGAACTAGTGTTTTCAAGCGCTATGCACGTCGTCAATTATATTAAATACGTGTATTAATACAAACATAATAGTTATCATCATCATCATCAATAGACGAGCTCGCAAGTTAATAATCCACAACTATTGCTCATTACAACACGAAAAACAAGTTTTTGAAACAACCCCATTTCGCTGCTTTGTAACGAAACGTTTGCTTTGTGCTGCTTTGGTCCACAAACAAAATTTTACAAAAATATTTTAAATTCATAAGATTTTTTTTATATTTAAACCATGCGGAACGTTTATAAAATGAAACATTTATAAATTGCAATGGAAAAAGTTTTGGAATTTATATCATGCAAAAAGTTGGTTTTAAAATGTCAAATAACAATGTTGAAATGGATAACGTTTTTTTTTGGGTTTTTATATGGACTAGTGGCGCCATATTCTATAGCGGACAAATGATTTGAAAATATAAATTTCACCTATACTTACTAGTGTTGAGCACCTATGCAATAAAATATAAAAAATACAAAAATGAAACAACCACTCAGAAATAAACAGATAATTCTTGAGATTGAGAGAATAAAGCTGCAGCTCACTATATCGCAGAAAAAAAGAGAAGTTCGTATCATATACCGGTCAGCAAAACGAAACACGACAAAAAACAGTTTCTACAAGTACAAAAAATAACACAAACTGGATATGAGTCACAAATGTCTAAGTTAATATTTTTTAATATTAACTTTGTTTGAAAACGCATAATTTTTTTCCGTAATTTACTTTGTCATAATGAATGTAGCATAATATATAGTGCCATAATGTCAATTTTGCATAATAGTTTATATAAATATTAATGCAGTTGAAAAAGATAGCTAATCCTTGAAACTATCCAAATTAATCAATATCCAGAAACGCAGGCTACAACCATAATCTACATACAAAATAATAAATACACTGTTTAGCAACATTTTAAAGTTGATTTTGTGCGAGTTACGATGGTTATAAAAAATGACACGCTTCCCGTGTCATACGCCTTAAAATAAAGCTTGAATGACACGGATGCCATGTTTTCCGCAACGAATCGGTTAAGTCGGTTTACAGATAATAGTTAAATATGACACCGTCATAACAAATCATAGATGAAATAATTGCATACAATGTAACTAAATGTCATCTAAAATTCACTTTACTGAGAAAGGACATTGTTCATTTATAAGGGACTTGGGGCTAAACGTGGACGTTGACTGTCACTGATATCATAAATTAAACATGATGGCTTCTAGCACTTGATATCAGAATATTATCTTTTGGTAGAAGCAAAAAGACTATTTACTCGTAATGCGAACGTTGACGTGGTTACTTTTAAACAAAACTACATTTTGTAAATTTTTTAATATCGATCTAAAGATTGATAGTGACCGTCTGGATAAAATCGATGCTATTCTATTATGTTTAAAATAATAACTAAATTATTCACAAGTTAGTGGTTAGATGATTATCAATGTGTGCGAGTGAGACGAGCGATTACTCGCATCACTCGCTCGCGGCGTAAAAAAACCTGTACTTTCAGATCCGCACTGTAGAGAAATGAACCGCTGGTTGCTCTCTTGGATTGTTCTAATCGCTTAGCGAGTATCGCTGAGCGAGTATTATCTTTCATAGCTCTTGTCGCTCAGCGACAAACTAGTGAAGCGAGTACTCACCGGGAGTATGAACAGTCAGCGATCAACTACTGTCTGTATCTGAGTATATGCATCTCTTTTATTTAGGTACACGGAATGTATAATATCTATTGTACGTTTCTTGAGCGAGAAAATAGTCGATAGTTACTCGTTTTCTCGCCGGCAGTGGGACAACTTTACTGCCCAAGTAGATGATTTTGTTTTTCGTGGCGTTGTGAAGTGAAAGCGGGTGCGATGAAAAACCATTACACAAATAAAGTGGCCAAGTGCAAGTTGGACTCACCCATGAAGGGTTCCGTTGCAGCAAGTAATATAATAGACATAGTATACATAGTTTTTGTAGTTCGTTGTAACTTTGATCGAAGTTTTAATAATAGTGTATTAATATTATAATATATAATATAAATTTCTGTATCGTAATGTGGATTATTACGTACTTGTGCGGTAATGTAACGTAAAACGCACGTTTTCAAAATGCTCCGTCTAAAACGAACGGTACCTACCTTTTTAAATCTTAGTAAAGAGTTTTTATGTCAGAAAAGTTGTAAACATTTTATGAATAAAATTAACTATGAAAGATAAAATACAATGAAAATTATTTAATTTGTTAATTTAATTAATTTTGACCAAAACTTAAAAACACAAAAACATTCATTTACTTTATTACTAATGTCGTAATGTCATACTGGCTGGAGTTGTGTCCTTGCTTTAAAAAAAAGCGCTGATGCGCGTGCATTGTTAATCTGTGAAATACGTCAGCTAATGGGAAATGCCGAAAGGGCGTAGCCTGAATGTCATGGCATAGCCATCTAGAAATGCGTGAGCCAACGGGAAATGCTGACGCATTTCTAGATGGCCATGCCATGATGGATCAAATTCCGAGTAATAAGTTTTCCCTTCTATCGGCAGTTCCTATGACTGCCAATTTTTTTAATTGAAAATGTCATCTGAATTTTGATTTATTTCGTCGCAAATATGTTTTAAAACGTCGTATGACAAACGTGCGCTTTGATAATTACATCCTCTGCTAATTATATGTAGTTCTCGCCTACGGTTCGAGCTAGCAATATTGCTTCGGCTGTAATTATCAACTTAGCGCACTTATATCATAATGTACTAGTATAATGAACTTTTAGTTTATTTATCTGGGTACTAAAATAATGCCCTATTTATACATATGTTTTTTACAAAATCTAATTATCAAGAACATTTTGGCCACGGATAGCCTATTTTGAACAATGCCCTTTCATATTTTTTTTTCAAATTAAAATATAATCAGTGAAATTGGACAACAACAATGGCGTTTGGGTACTTTTGTATGGACTAGTGGCGTCGTATTTTTTAGCGGCCAAAAATCTGTTATCACTTTCTTGTATCAATGAATATTTGCTCCAAGTAATATCGGAGTAGAGTTAGGACCAACCAAAGTTATTTATTTTTTGGATTTTTGTACGGGCTTAGTGACATCGTGTTTTTTTAGCGGCTAAAGATTTGTTATCGCTTTTTTGGAATATTACTTTACTTCTAGGGTAATTGTGCAATTAGGTTTGCTGTAAGCTGTAAGTCATATCGGAGCTGAGTTATGGCTTTTCAAAGTTTTTTTTTGGGTATTTTCATATGAATTAGTGGCGCCATTTCCTTTACCGGCCAAAGATCTGTTGTTACTTTTTTTAAACATACTTTACTGACGGGTATTTCTGTAATCATATTTGCTGTAAGTTATGTCGGAGCTTTTCAAGGTTTTCTTTTGGGGTTTTTTACATGGACTAGTGGCGCCATAATCTATAGCGATCATTCATTATATATCAAAGATCCATTGTCATTTTAATGATAAATTTTTGTAAATACCAAAAAAAAACTTTGAAAGGCAATAACTCAGCTCCGACATAACTTAAAGCAAATCTGATTACACAAATACCCTTGAGTTATACCCTTTCAAATAAGTGACAGCAGATCTTTGGCTGCTAAAGGAAATGACGCCACTAATCCATACAAAAATACCCAAAAAAAAAAACTTTGAATAGCCATAACTCAGCTTCGATATGACTTACAGCTTACAGCAAACCTGATAGCACAATTACCCTAGAAGTAAAGTAATATTTCGAAAAAGCAATAATAAATCTTTAGCCGTTAAAAAAAACACGATGTCACTAAGCCCGTACAAAAATCCAAAATAATATATAACTTTGATTGGTCTTAACTCCGCCAGGGAAAATCTCTTCGAAATGAGGTATCACCGCCCGAACCTGGTAACAAAAATCAGCCAGGAGTTGCACACATCGCAATCCGATGGATGTAGCATATGCGTTGAGGGAAATATACTCAGGTATGTACTCCTCAGCACCCCGTATGAAGTCCCTAGAACAGAAAAGGTACAAGGGAGCGCAAATGCCCAACACCCTCTTTTTAGTTCACACTCAAGAGGAGAAGGAGGCCCTGACAAACCAGGGTTATGGGTCAGGCACAGGGTCACGTATCCTTACCATTCATGAAGCTCAGGGACTGACATATGAATCGGTAATCGCAATAAAAACCAAGGCAAACATGAAGCTGCACGAGAGCGTGCCCCATGTGGTTGTTGCAATCTCACGGCACATGGGGACCTTCACGTACTACGCTAACGACACCGATGACACCATTGGTCGGTTCGTGCGGCGAGCGTTGGCTGCATTACCGAAGACCATCCGAGAGTTCAACCTACAAATGGCCATCAGGGACAGAAATGCAGCCGTAGTGGAGGCTCTGGGCCGGGAGGAGGCGGCTTAGGCAAATGGTAATAAGACAAAAAATCGATGTCGAGCCGATTACTTGCGGAATCCCAACCAATAGTGATCGGCACAACAGACGAGCACTAGTATTAGGTTCAAAATGTTCCCAGCTCCCCCCATATTTTCCTCTTCAGATTATACAAAAAATATGTGAAAATAAATAAGATTTGAAATGATGAAAGCTACGGACCCCGGAGTCTGTGGAGTGGTAAATTTAAATATATGAAAAAAAGGAAATGGTGCCACTAATCCATATAATCAGAAGCAGCAATGGGTGCAACAGCGCACTTAAAAATTACATCATTTTTTTCACATTCGCATCGTCGATTCGACGAAGCTTAGTAGTTAATGTCGGTAATGGGCTTTCGAGGGATAAGAGACTAATTATACGGCATTTTTACATAAAACATTAGATAATATCAAATGTGTTTAAAATAAGCCAAGTGCAAGTCGAATGAACGAATGAAGGATTCCGTACCAATACTCAGGTATGTACTCCTCAGCACTAATCATGAAAATATCAATATCTATGAAAACGGCAAAAAATCAGGTCTATTTTATAGGAACCCTACTTCCACATATTTATATATTAATTTTATTCTTATGATTATTAATTTTAATACAACGTAGAAATAATCAAGTAATATCCCATTAAAATACATAGAGAATGATAGAAAATCGTCAGAAGTAGAAAAGTAAAATAACTGAGTTTTGAGTTGTGGCTTTTTAGTCTCAAAGCAGCGATTTATTTTCAATTAATCGCCAAATCTAAAAATGTAGTATTAAAGAAATAACGTCTCTTGTGAAATTAAACTACGTAGGGCCATCTTTCAGCGTAATCATCAGACCCGGTTACAATCTGCGTAAACAACCCACTATATGTTCTCATTGCTGGGACTCGAGGCATTCATTCGCAAGGAGAGATCTAGGCTGGGACTAGGTTATAATCCACCACGCTGGCCAAGTGTGGGTTGGTAAATGTCACATGAGGTGAAAACACTAGGTACCTACATGTACTTACTAGGTACATTTCGGTTTCCTCACGATGTTTTCCTTCATCGTTTTTAAGTTAGCGGCATTACATGCTAACATCGAGTGGTGCGCGTGGGGCTCCGAATCGGCAGTCACCGTTCTCCCGAATAGATGAGCCATAAAGTAGACTTTAACAGCGACTTGGACTTTAACACCAATGTACTCGTTTAATTACTGGCAACCCTTAACCATCTTCCAGCACCTTCATCAGACCCTTGTTACCATTTAACACCAAAGTACTCATCAAGACAAATCAAATGAGCCCAAACTCGATGGAGTTATGTCATTTAATTGTTGAGTTCCTATGACCCCCTTCCGGCTCCATCATCAGACCCTGTTAATAATCTAGCACCAAAGTACTCGTTAAGACAAAGAAAACGAGTCCAAGCTCGGTTATGCTATGTCGTTTAATTACTGAGTTTCTATGACCACCTTCCGGCTCCATCATCAGACCCTGGCTACCATCCACCTTCAAAGTACTCCTCAAAACAAATCAAAAGAACCCAAACTCGCTGGGGCTATGTCGTTTAATTGTTTAGTTCCTATGACCACCTTCCAGCTCCATCATCAGACCTTGGTTACCATCTAGGTTTTTAAAAAACAATTAATTGATGTGAATTAAACATTTTGCATGGCATAGCAACCTTCCAGCTCCATCATCAGATCAGCACCATAATTAATTAATTATCATTATACTTGTCTTGAAATTTAGTCTGTTTAAATGTCTTGTTCCATAGTAACTATATTCTCATCTATGCCTCAGGGCAGGTAAAACTAAAAAATAAAAGCTTGAAAAACTACAGAGAAAACATACAATAATATGAAAAAAAACATGCAAAAAGAAGTTCACGGTTCTGAGATTTGAACACATGGTCATGAACGCGTACCGCGGTCATGCTAAACCATCGAGCCAACCCGACTTATATCCAATGTGTCAAATTTTCAAATCATATGACCTCTCTTGACGTTTCCGCATTTCGTTTGTGAGAATTTATCATTTTTATTTTTTTGCCGATTTAGTTAGCTGGTAGAAGGGCCGTTCAGTCGAGTTAGCTTTTTAAAAACAATTGATTGATCTGAATTAAACATCAATGATATGGCATGGCAACCTTCCAGCTCCATCATCAGATCAGCATCATAATTATCATATTGCAATTTATTTATTGTCTTGCAATTTACATAAGTATTATGCAAATTTTCACGCAATCTGTAAATCGGGAAGTAGATTTAATTTGCAAGATTTCATGATAAGCCTCGGGTTACATCACGGATATTCATGGGTTCCATAATAACTATATTCTTATCTGTGCCTCAGGGCAGGTGAAACTAAAAAATAAAAGCTTGAAAACTACAGAGAAAACATACAACAACAATATGAAAAAAAATATACAAAAAGAAAATCACGGTTCAAAGATTTGGACACAGGGTCATAAACGTCCACCACGGTCATGCTAAACCATCGAGCTAAACCTACTAATAACCAACGCGTCAAATTTTCAAATCATATGACCTCTCTTGACGTTTCTGCATTCCATTTGTCAGAATTTTTATTTTTTTGAATAGCGAGTGCCGCGCAGCGAAGCGACGCGACGTAGCGTCCTTCCTGCACGGCGCATCAGCGCTTTCTGCCGGACTTCATAGTAGTGAGCGAGAAGCAAGACTCAGGCCGGTTTGGTCGAGTTAGCGTATTAAAAAACAATTAATTAATGCGAATTAAACAACTTAATCTAAAATATAAAACATCCTTGCCCTTTATTAAGAAATAATACGTTAATCTTTAAAATTTGAATAATGTATGTTCATTAATAACACAGATATTTACGTTTAAAACTAATTTTAGAGGTTAGTTTACGATTTTTTCTTGTCAAGATATCTTTTCCAAATCGTGTTTTGAAAGCAATGGTTCCCTTATAAATATGTTCAAGAATAACATATATTTTATTCAACATCTCAAACCCTATACATTTTGCTAAAAATGTGTTTAAAAAGTGGCATTTGGCTCTATTCAGCGCCTTAAATCGGTTTCTTCTAGGTAATTACATTACACCCTAGACCGTACCGTCGCATACCATCAGGTAGAATGGCGATCAACTGCACTCCTTTAATTGAAAAAAAAGTATTCCACATCTACTAAAATAATTTTTTTTTTTTTTTATAGCATAGAGTGACGAGACGAGCAGGTCATGTGCCTGATGGTAAGCAAGATGCCTGCCACATAACAGCACAGTAACACACAGCTATTGGAACATGATAGTCCAAATCATTACCTAGCACTGCACTGCGCTCGTCACCCAGAGATCTAAGATATTATGTCTCTAAGCCCTGTAATTTCTCTGGAATCATTGCCCTTCAAACCGGAACACAGTAATGTTTGCACATTACTGCTTGGCGGTAGAATATTTGGCAAAGGTGTGGTACTTCCCCAGGCGGACTCTGCTAAGAGTCCTACCACTACTAAATAATATAAATAATCTGATACTATTTAGCTTATAGAAGTCATTGATATTTGTTAACAATTTCAAGGTGCTCAGGGCACATCTATTGATTTATTATCAATGATAGAAGTATATCATATAGTACAGAATAGTATAGGTGCAACTATTTCTACTAAAAAGTGGTATTATTTATTTCAAGTGGAAAATACACAATAATGATTATACACTTTAAAGATTAAAACAGGTGAACGGTCTCAGAAGTGCTATCCTATACATTCACTTCAAGTAGTCTCAGTATTATTCCCCATATTCCATTCCTTCAAGGCTTACCTAAGCGAGTCAATTCTCTGTTAAACTTCTGAGTACATCCAAATTTGTGTAGAAATTTCGACGTTTCCACGTACCTACATAAGTACACAACACCATCCGGATCCACACTATGCAAGCTTGTACTATAGTTGCGAGATAGCTTATATAATACTCAAATATACTCGTAATTGTACACATGTACATTGTACATACTTTTTTATATGGTCAGAGCCTTTAATAATAAAACTAAAATGGGTACTGGGTACGTATCTAAATGTCTAAAATTAAAAAACCTCACGTTAAAACACCTTCGTTCAAAATACCTATGATTGAAATACCTAATGGTTATTTCACTCAAATTAAAAATACCTAAAGTTTAAAAGGGGTACGTATTTAAATGTCTAAAATTAAATATTATTTCACTTAAATTGAAAATATCTAAAGTTAAAAATGATACGCATCGTATTAAATATTCATATTTAAACCAGTTTGGTTTACTTAATTTGGCCAACTTAATACCAAGATTGTCACTTTTGAATATCTAAGTAACCAAATCGGACCAGTTAGGTTACTTAGGATCCAGATCCGACTCGGAGCACCCCGACTCCACCTAGTCTTGTCGCTATTACCCCTAGAGTGTATATAAAAATGCGGGAGCCAGAATCTCAAGGGAGGTCCTGAGTGGAGTGAGCCATGCGAGGCCAAGCGAAGGAGGGAGATGGCGAGCGTAGCGAGTCGGCGACTTCCGTAGTGAAGCGTAGAGTATGGAGAAGCGACACTCAGGGATGACCGCAGAGATTCAGGCTACTATACCCTAATCGGACCGGTTGTCAAAAATCAATGACGGAACTAAATCAGAATTAATAGTTTTCATAAACAATTTATTTATGAGGTTATTACTTATGTAATTAATATAGAGCTCTGGAAGCGTTTATTGCCCGTGTTACTACCCGTCTTACTACCAGTAGTAACACGGGCAATTATTTATGCCCGTGTTACTACCAACAGGTGCAGTAGTACGACGGGTAATTTATATTTGCTCGTCGTACTACTACAGCCATTTTCAGATAGTTACCTCTTTTGCTTAAACAACTTAAAATGAAATCATTACTTGTATCTCGTTAGGTTTAACCCTGATATTTTTGGAAACTATTGGCGACTTGTTAATAAAAAATGTATGTGGTTAAGACTGCAAAGCAGAAGTGAATACTTTATTATCTGAATTATATAGTATTAAGGCGCGGGCCCACCGCGGCGCATGCTGTGCACGGGCGCGCAGCGCATTTAGCTGTGTGTATTAATTTGTTTGACAACGTGGGTCTACGTTTCCACTGGAGTACACGAAGACTATGTATTTTGTGGCACGGCGCATGGAGAGGCTATGCATGTAACACTGCAATCCACGGACACGGGCTTTACTGGGGGCCGTTTCGGCCAAAAGGCGTGTGACTGAAAACTGCACTGCGATAAGCGACCTGTACCTATATGGTCGTGGGTCATATTCATATTCGTGTATTCCAGTGGAAACGTACCCACGTCGACAGCGTTGAGCTATGTAACCCCCTATTCGAGCAAGCTACGCCTGTATCAATGATGTCAATTTATGCGTAGCATCTCCGTGGGTTGCAGTAGATACAACATATATATCTAATATATATAAATCTCCTGTCACGATGTTTGTCCGCGATGGATTCCTAAACTACTTAACCGATTTTAAATTAAATTGGCACACCGTGAGCAGTCTGTTCCAACTTGAGAGATAGGATAGTTTTTTTTTTTCGATTAATAGTCCTTATATGACGAAATCCGAGCGAAGCCGGAACGGGCCGCTAGTTTTCTTATAAAGCAAAGCTTAATACACGTGTATAGCCTCTCCGTGCGCTGTGGTGGGCCCACGCCTTTACTAGTGGTCCGCCCCGGCGTTGGCCCGTGGTTCATAATAATAGCCTATAGCACAGGGTATATCACGTACATATTATATATCCAACGGTGTAAGAATGTTTGAAATCGATCCAGTAGTAGATGTAGTTCATGACATTAGCGCATTCAAAAAACAGCCTCTTTAGCTTTATACTATTAGTATAGATTAATAATCATATTAGTAAGATATAAATGAGAAACAAGTCAGAAATTAAAGTTATATTTTTTTTATTTATACAAGTAAAAATAGCAAACACAGCGATACAGCAGTGAAGAACAGCTGACTGTCTCTTTCTCGCTCGGGTACACTCAGCGGTCCGAGTTCACCCGTTGGAGCCTTTCACCACACAGCGTCATTGATCGGCTTCACTTATTATAGTTTAAGTACAGAAAAATCTGTGTATGGTGCACCACATGAGGTTTTCACTTCAACAAACTAAAAAGTTAATGGCCATCTTCCAGCGGCATCATCAGACCCTGAGTTATCATCTAGCACCAAAGTACCTTCTCATCAAAACAAATAAAACGAGCCCAATATCGATAAGGTTGTCGTTTCATTGCTAAGTTCATTTGGCGATCTTTTAGCTCCATTATCAGATCAGCCCCATGTCGTCATTACATTGCATTGTCTGGAGTGAAGCTATGGAAAAACACGGGGAAGCACTTGCGATCTCCCTGGATATCTCGAAGGCTTTCGACAGGGTTTGGTATGATGGCCTTATTAAATTGAATTCGATCCATACAAGTCGTCATTGATGGATCGGATCAAATGGATATCAATGCCGGAGTCCCTCAAGGGTCTCTCTCTCTGCGACGCTCTTCCTGCTGCATATCAACGCTCTGTTGAATCCGGTCGGTATCTTTGGGTACACAGATGATAGAACCGTTGTAGAGAGTTACAAATCTAGCGCGAGAACCAGTGGGCAGTAAACTCAGGTTTGAGAGTTTGAGCGAGCGTTTTAGCTTGGCCCTTGAGGCGGTGTCTAAACGGGGGCGATGTCAATCTAACGAGGTACAAGTAATGATGTAATTTTGTTGTTTAAGCAAAAGAGGTAAAAGGTTAAGCAGATAGGTATCTGAAAATGGCTGTAGTAGTACGACGGGTAAAAATAAATTACCCGTCGTACTGCTGGACCTGTTAGTAGTAACACGGGCAATAAACGTCTGGAAGTAAGGCCTTTATATTGGAAATTTCCTTTTCTTTAAGGATCTTCTTTCAAGATTTCTTAAGTATCATTTGTTGAGAAATTATTAAGGAAGAACTAAATACCTTCTTTTTGTTATCTTATTTTGTTAATAATAGACTACAGGCCCGTGAACAAAATTTACGTAGTAAATGAACCACCAGGAGACCTATGTAGGATGATAGAAGGGTATAAAGTAATAAGATTCGGCACTATGCCGTCACTTGTAAGCTGTCCAACTGAGTACAATTGAAGAGGGGGGGTTGCAACCCTCGATAATTTCTCCTTGTCGCATGATTTTTGTACGGCATTGCGAAATAATGAATTAGGAGAGATATTGAAACTACAAAAATTATAAATTTTAACTTTTTAATTATTAGTTTGCCGGAAAAATTTACAGAGTACGAGTAATTTACAGAGCAAATTTGGTCATTTGATTAAGTACGGCATTGATTCCGTACAGTTTCAATGCCTCTTCTAATCCATTATTTCGCAATGCCGTACAAAAATCATGCGACAAGGAGAAATGGTAGAGGGTTGCAACCCCCCCTCTTCAATCACACTCAGTTGGACAGCTTACAAGTGACGGCATAGTGCTGAATCTTAATACTTTACACCCTTCTATCATCCTACATAGGTCTCCTGGGTAGCGATTCTGAAACCATTCGGTTGCATCCGACACGGAATCTCATCTCTCGGTCTTTGTCATGCTAAACAGATAAGACAAAGACCGAGAGATGAGATTCCGTGTCGGATGCAACCGAATGGTTTCAGAATCGCTACCCTGGTGGTTCATTTGACCCGTAAATTTAGTTCACGGGCCTGTAGTCTATAACTATCGCAATCTATATGTAGGTATATAGCCAATTAATATTAATTTATTTTTACTAAAGAGCCAGCGGAAAAGACTTAACTGGATGGTATGACCATACTAAGACCTAAGTATAGGTATATATCATATTGGACTATTTGATTTGTCTCGACTTTGTATTTATTGGTCGGACAATCTCCAATAAATAGGAAATTACTAAAAAGGTGTGTTGTAGCCTACCATCATAAGACACATACTACCATAGATGATATCAGATATAGAACCTATTTAATAGTTAAGGCTTGTTGATATTCGTGCAGCGATTCTTAATCGTAGCACGTAGAAGAAGAAAGTAAAAACTTAAGTAAGTAAGTAAAGGACAAAACCAATTTTCAAAATGAAAACTCACTAGTTGCTATAATGTTGCAGACGAACATAAAAACATGTAAAACACATTTCACAATAAACAAATTTCATATATTAAGGAGTCGAAAAAAGAAACAGAGAGAAACGGGGGCAACACGATAAGCTAAACATAGTCATAATAAGTGAAGACCGGAATTGAACACAGGCTACCAAATATTATAGCTACCTATAGCCTAGGATCATTATCTATAATTCGATTAAGACGATACGTAGAAGATAATGTGATAAGAAACAAAAATTCTGCATCAGCGGTGCTGCTATATAAGCCGCGCGAATTGCATTCACGGTACATTCCGCTGCAATTTGGATGGAAGTCAAGATGAAAGTGGCATTCTTGTGTTGTGTACTGCTCCTGGCAGGTGAGTCAAGAGTATTAGAGTGTTTGTTTTGTGGAAAACCACACCCCTTACCCATTGACGGCATTTTAATGGAGTGAGTGATGGGGTATTGAGATTTAAATCAGGTTGCCTTGTTTTCGGCTGTCTGTCACCAATTGCCATAGGGTACTTTAAAAATAAATGCTTCACAATATCGCACTTTATTAAGACATCTAGTAGTGACCTGTTTTACCCGCGCAGTAGCCCTTTTTGTCGTGATTTTTTTATCACGACAAAACGTCTGCTTTTGCACACATAAGCAGTCCACTAAATGTTCTTACTGCTGATACTTGGAGTCTTCTCTCGCAAGGAGAGTCATGGCCATCAACCATACTGGCCCAGTGCAGGCTGGTGGATTAGACATGACCTCGAAAGATTCTACGTACGTATTATAATGTAAACACCATACAGGACTTAATCACGATCAAAAATATTATTTAATTGGGTCGACGTTTCGGTTGTATGTCCTATAGGTATGGTGTTTACAATATGTGTTCAAAATGCGAAATTTTTAAAGACAATAAAATTATTCTAAGTACATGTCGGTTTCCTTACTATTTATTCTTTCACCGTTTTTAAGTTAGCGGCGTTACGCACTTGACTTCGAAAAGACAGTGTGGTGCGAGTGGGATTTTAATCTGAGGCTCTGGATCGGCAGTCGCCGGTCTTCCAACTAAACCAGCCATAACTTTACAATTGAAAGTAGCTTTGCTATTCCAGACTATAATCTAATTGTGCTTCAAATTTTAACTCGATCCTTTCAGACGCTCCGATATGATTAAGCAACATACATTCAAAGATCTAAACAATCAAACTTTTAAATTTATAATTTTAGTGGAATAAACAAAAGCAGCCCACTGTTTTGTCCTTTCTTCTGTATTTCGGGGTCTTCTCTCACAAGAAAGAGTCAAGGTCATAACCCACCAAGTGCGTGTCGACAGATAACAGTCGACAGTGTCTTCTAAAGATGTCTTTCTTGAAACAATCGGGTTTCCTCACAAACTTTTTCTTCGCCGTTAAAATAGATAGCGAAGACCAAGTTGTACGTACAGGAAAATTATTCAGGTGAATTCTAATCTACGACTACGATAACAGGGTGAACACACATAAATAAATACAAAATCTGTGTTTTATGTATTTGTGTTTGTTGCTATTTGGATTCGATTGTAAATCATTTTGATTATTCTTTTGGGAAATTATTAAACATCAAAAGTTTATTACATCAACTCCCTTTACGTTTTTAGGTTGTAGTGTGTTAAAAATATAGTGTGTATCTCTAATTAATGCCTAGACATAAACAGTGGTGTCAATAGCTCACGCTGTTTTATTACGATCGTCCATATAAATGAATGTATTTCTTTTTTGGAATGAAATTGCTTTAGAAAAGTTTACTAACACAAATTTAACAAATATCATGATTGCAAAAGATATCGATGTTTAAGTGTAAGAACAAAGATTTGAACATTAAACCAATTAATAATGTGATTTTTTGTCAACAGGCTCTGCTTCAAGCAGTCCTGTTGAGGCTAAAAGCATTAGCCTGCCCGACATCAACATCCCCGACTGGATCATCGACCTTATTGAAGGCCTAGAACTTCCTGAAGCCATCCAAAACATCATTGACAGACTGCCCGAGATAATTGCTGCGATCCCTGATATAATCGATAGAATCCCAGAGATCATCGAAGAGATCGTGGACAAGATCCCCCAAGTGATCCCGATTATTCTCGATAAGCTACCTGAAATCATTGCTCAAATCCCAGCCCTCGCCCTTAGAATCCGTGAAATCCTCGAGAACATAATTGACAGAATTCCTGAATACATCCCTATCATCCTTGAGAAGATCCCAGAAATCATCGAAGCTATTCCCGCCATTGCTGAGAGGATTAAGGAAATCTACAACAAAATCAGGGAAGTTCTAGAAGGATTGGACCTGCCTGATTGGTTCCCTACTCTGCCCGACCTCAACAAGCCAGAATGGTGGCCCATTACGATGCCTGAAATCCCTGAATACAACGCCCCTACTCCCGGAACCCCTACTAGCGTCAGCGAATTCCCCGGAATTGTTCAAATCGAAGTTGGTGCCGGTCCCATCTGGGCCCAAGGTTGCGTAGGCACAATCATGAATTCTCGTAATGTTTTGACTGCTGCTCGTTGCGTCTACGGAGAGTAAGTTAATTTTATTTTACTATGCAGTATCCTAATATTCAGTTAAAACTGTTGACGATTGATTAATAATACTCCTATATAAGGAAATTTTAACTCCATAAGCCAATTTGGAAATTGTTATTTTACTAAATCAAATCGACGGCGACGTCAGCGTCTGAAATTTTGTTTTCTGTTTTAGCCGTTTCAACTCTCGTTTCCGTCGTGTTCTTGCCGGTGTATCTAAGCGTTATGACATTGGTTTTCTTTCGTACGTCGACCGTGTTAAAGTCCACCCTCAATTTAATGCCGACACCTTTGATCATGACATCGCTCTCATGAGTCTAACTACAACTCTACCGCTTGGTGGCAACATTCAGCAGACAGCTATCGTACCTCAAGGATGGACCACTCCTGCTGGTATTGGAGTCACTGTTGCTGGTTGGGGTTCAACCGCTGTAAGTGTACATGTCTTTAAAAGTATAGTTTACAATCCACCTCTTAAAGCATGATAGACAATTTCACGCGTGTTTTAAGTTACTGGGCCAGTATCAATCACTCAATCACTGCATTATTCGTGGGATTCATTTATTTTTTACCCCGCAAATGTTGTGCACGACTCTGCATCGAAACATTTGTGACCCAGTCGTAACAATCGCAGTTGTGGTTTCGATTCGCAGGTCGATGTTTCAAAATAAATTATAGAACCTAGGGATAAACCATCATATATCTCTGGGTGACGAGGGCATTACAGTTCTGGGTAATGATTTATGTTCTTCATTTTTAGGGTTCCGTAAAACGTAAAAACGGAACCCTTATAGATTCGTCATGTCTGTCTGTCTGTCTGTCTGTCTGTCCGTCCGTATGTCACAGCCACTTTTTGCCGAAACTATGAGAACTATACTGTTGAAACTTGGTAAGTAGATGTATTCTGTGAACCGCATTATGATTTAAACAAAAAAAAATTAAAAAAAGATAAATTAGGGTTGCCCCCCATACTGAGAACTGAAACTCAAAAAAATTTTTTTCATCAAACGTACACGTGTGGGGTGTCTATCGATAGGTCTTCAAAAATTATGTTGACGTTTTTAAAATCATTTTCGTCTACACTGAATAATTTGCGTGAGAGACACTTCCAAAATGTAAGAAAAATCTAAAAAATATATATGATGTACATTACCATGTAAACTACCAACGAAAATTAGTTTGAACTCGATCTGATGAGTAGTTTTTTTTTAGTACGTCATAAATACACTATTATTGAAACTTCGATCAAAGTTACAATGAACTACAAGAACTATGTGTACTATGTATATTATGTTACTTGCTGCAACGGAACCCTTCATGGGCGAGTCCAACTCGCACTTGGCCACTTTATTTATTATAAATTGACATAAAAAATTGCCCTAAAATAAAACAAAAATTTAAAAATTTTATAGAATCAAGTAAATTTAAATATCAATCAGATAAATAAATTTACTTGATTAGTTACCGAGTATTTAAACTATCGGAAACAATTTCATATATATGTAACATTTGATTTAACATTCATTTGTTCAAATCTCATTTCTTGACTATGGATACTAAATTAACAAATCACCACATAATATAAAACAAAGTCACTTCCCACGTCTGTCCGTTTCTATATATGCTTAGATCTTTAAAACCACCAAACAAATTTTGATGCAGGTTTTTGAATAGATAGAGTGAATTAAGAAGAACGTTTATATAATACGTGCATTAAATAGCAGAGAAAGACGGATAATTTTATAAAATAAACACATTTTTTGCACTTACACTGGAAACGCTGGCTGAACCCTATGAGCTAGATCGAAATAATGTACAGCAGTATTGTACTCCTTCAAAAAGTCAACAAAAAGATCTGCAATCGTACTTATATGTCTATCTCCTAGGAATAACCCACAATAACCATTTTTATTCGTTTATTTATTATCAGCATTGCACCCGTGCGAAGCCGGGGCGGGTCGCTAGTTTATTATAAACAACATTTTATTGACATGCATCAATGTTTAATATAATTATAATTATTCAGAATTTGCTCGTCAGACATGACAGGACAAATGAACCGCAATGACAAAGAAACATCCACAAACAAACTACATGTATTCTTGGAAATAAATAAATTTCATTTTCATCCCACCAGCTCGGAAAGAGTACTTTTGCTCCTCGATATCAGGGCGCAAAAGTCGTTTTTACCCTCTAGAGGTTAAAGTAAATTTGAATTTAGAACATCGTGTGTACTGACGTTTTGAATTCAAAACATAATTTAACCTATTTATTTCTACCTCCTTGGTGCCGAATTCATCATACATTTATTTTTAATTATGTTAAAAACTCATACTCGGAACCTCTTTGGTGTACTTTTTTTTAAATGCTTTGCGCGCAATTTTCTTTTCACGTGTGGAGGATAGAGGTAAAGAATGTTATTTCAAATGGCAAAACATTTTGAAATGCTATGAATGTATGAATGAATCAATTGTAATCGAATTGAAGTATGCCGAGTTGCCGAGTTAAATAATTAAATATTATTGACTACTAAAATAGTAACTAATAGATAATTTCAACTACTTATGCATTACAAAATAATGTAGTAAATATAACATCAAATAAATAATTACTATTTTGAGAAAACATGTAGGTACAATATATTTTGAAGTCAAAACTTCTTTTGGCGCGCCAAAGACAGATTTTTCGTGGGCTGTCAATTTAATTCTAGCGTCACGCTCGGGAATGATAAGAAATCTTCGGGTAAACTCGGGACCATAGCCAATGTCCATCTAGAAACGCCTCAGCTTTTCCCTTTGGCCATTTAAAAATGTGTCAGCATTTCTAGATGGCCATACTCATAGCCACGCCCTCCAGTTTCACACGCGTAATTTCCAAAGTAAAAATCAAATTCTGAGTTATATGTTACCACTTCTATCGGCAGTGGCTATGACTGCCAATATTTTTCTTTCATGAATTCTGAATAGTACGTTTATTAATTTCCTTTAAAATGTACCCTGATGCAAATTTAGCCCTACTATAATTTAATGCATTTGGGCGGACACTTTTCATGTACACATGAAACTCCTTACCTCAATCGGTCAACTCTCCATATTTTCACGTAATATAATATTGTTAAAACTATGGCTAAATAAACTTAAGTTTAAAACTTATAAAATTGAATACAAGTGAAAAACCGAAATACCAAAATAATAAGTGATTCTAGCGACCAAGAAGTTTATTTAACGCCAACAGAATCGACTGAAACTGAAAATGCGCAAAGCGTTTAGTAATTTCCTCGCTAGGGGGGGATGAAAAATTACGTGTTACACTCGAGTGCAAAGATTTTTCACCTTGTGCCCTTTTGATTCCCTTGCTACGCTCAGGATTCTAATTTTTGAATCCCTCGCTGCGCTCGTGATTCAACTTTAGAATCCTTCGCTTGCTCGGTCATCAAAATTGAGCACGCGGTTAAAAAGCCACTTTGCACTCTTGTACAACAAATAACTATTAATTTCAAAGCCATGTTTAGACTCCAGTATTTTTTTTGTTGTAAACTTTACTGACTCTAAAACGAAATTCTGTTTTCCCAACAGGAAGGCAAGCTGATCTCCAACTACGACCTCTACAAGATCGACCTTGTGACTATTGATAACAATTCCTGCGCTGACCGCTGGCGTATTATCCCCCTCTTCACCATCACCAACAACATGATGTGCGTAGGAGATGCAAAATACGGCGGCCGCAACGGAGACATTCGCGACGTAGGAGCTCCAGTCTCCCTTCAGGGTATCCAAATTGGTGTCGTCTCATACGGTGCTATGGTTGGCAACCAATACTTACCAGTTGTCGTCACCGCTATTGGTCCTCACACCAGCTGGATCCAGGCCAACGCCGTTTAATACCGGAATGTCAACTATTTTTTGAACGATTTCTGAAATCAAGTCATATTTATTAAATATGTAAAGTTTATTTGGTTGTTTGTTTTTTAAGCTTCCTTTCAGACAAATTATTCTTATGTATGCTATAAGAGTTTGCTAGACGCCACATTTCAAATATAAACCCAATGCTTACGCAAGCCAAAACCTTGTCAAATTTTGTACACTCAAAATTTGACAAGGTTTTGGCTTGCCAATTTGGTAACAAACATATTTTCGAGATTTATCATGTGAAAAGAACTCAATGAGAGTAAAGCGCTTAGTTTAAGTCTACTTTGAGCTTAAGTGCAGTTTTATTATATAACAGTACAGTAACAGTACAGATCGGTGACTGCTCCTCAACTCTTTGGGATCTACATAACTGATCTAATTGAAACAATTAAAAGTCAATCTGCCTTCTTCGCTGATGATAGTAATTTTTTTGCAAACCCATTGGTTAGTTCTGGACGGCTCCAAAAGGATCTAGATCAAGTCCAGTTGTCCCACACACCATCACTGACAAACACTGCACATCACATCCTCAGTAACAGAGTGGTTTACAACTGGAACAGGTTGCCTGAGGATGTTATTTCAGCAAAGTCATTAAACTTTTTCAAGAACAGATTGGACAAATGGATATTTAAAGACAAAATCATTTTAACAGACAATTACCTATAATTTGTTATTTCAACACTGAGATATAGGCATATCAGCTAATGCTGCTTGCCTATTATTCAATAAATAATAAAATAAATAGTTTGTTTACATTTTTTTTAACGAATTCAATTCTTATAAAGTGATAGTGCCGTGAAATAAACTTTGAGAAAGGGCCCGGAGAGAATACCGAATGTATACTTGAAGCATTCACCGGTGAAGATCGTTAGACAGTTCAGGTATTTAAACCATATTTTGACGGAGGATCTGAGAGACGACGCAGACAGACAGATAACATGCTTGCGCGCCGGTTTTTCAGCTGCAGCTCAAAGGTCTAAACAACTTTGCTTAAAGCCTACTTACTGCCTATGTTTGTACACATGTCAACTGTGGACGGAAGGATTTTTTTTTCTTTTTTTTATAAAATAGATTGACGCACGAGTAGGCCCTGTGCCTGGTAGTAAGCAACATGCCTGCCCATAACAGCACAGTGACACGCAGCTATTGGAACATGAAGAGTCCAAATCATTACCTAGCACCACACTGCGCTCGTCACCCGGAGACATAAGGTGTTTTATCTCTTAGCCCAGCAATTTCTCTGGAAACATTACCCTGCAAACTGGAACACAGTGATGTTTGCATACTACTGCTTGGCGGCAGAATAACTGGTCAATGGTACTTCACCAGGCGGACTCTGCAAAGAGCTCTACCACTACTAAAACTTGCAGAACGCGTCACACCATTAGGGTGCAATACAATGATGTTTTTCGAATCCTAATGTAAAAACCGCGTTATTGCAGCGCATCAGGCATGGTTCGCTCGTGAGCGGGTTCCACAATTCTTCGGCATCATCAGATCCCTAATATGAATCCCTGTAATGGCTTCTTTCACGGATGTTGTTTTTAGTCTTCTTTAACGTTCATAATAGTACATTATGATATAAGTGCGGTAAGTTGATAATTACAGCCGAGGCTTTATTGCTAGCTCGAGCCGAAGGCGAAAGCTATAATTAGCAGAGGCTGTAATTATACAAAGCGCACGTATGTCATACGACGTTTTATAACATATTTGCGAGGAAATAAACAAAACTCTGACGACATTTTCAAATAAAAACAATACAGCGAAAAAAAACGCGCGGAATAATATTTACTTGATCACAGATCGATCACAGATTAGCAATGCGCGCGCATCGGCGCCTTTTTTTTAAGCAACGGCACAGAACCAGCCGGTGTGCCATAATAAAGTAAATTAATATTTTTGTGTTTTGTTACAGAAAAATTAAAGTAATTTATGGTCTAAATTAATTAAATTAACGAATTTAATATTTTTTTATTATATTTTACCTCTCAAGGTTAATTTTATTCATAAAATGTTGACCACACTTTTCTGACATAATAACTCTTTACTGAGATTTAAAAAGGTACCGTTCGTTTTAGACGGAGCATATCTCTCTACCTAGTCTGTGGACGGAGCATTTTGAAACCGTGCGTTTTACATTACACATTACAGCACTAGTGCGTAATAAGATACATTACGATACAGAAATTGGTCCAATAAGAGACCCTTTACGAGCAAATATGTTATAAATATTTATATGATATAGGCCCGTGAACAAAATTTACGTAGTAAATGAACCACCAGGAAACCTATGTAGGATGATAGAAAGGTATGAAGTAATAAGATTCAGCACTATGCCGTCACTTGTAAGCTGTCCAACTGAGTACAGTCGAAGAAGGGGGTCAGTCGAAGGGGGGGTTCCAACCCTCGATCATTTCTCCTTGTCGCATGATTTTTGTACGGCGTTGCAAAATAATAGATTAGAAGAGGTATTGAAACTGTATGGAACCAATGCCGTACATAATCATAGGTGTAGTCTGGGGCAGACTGGAAAAAATCGATAACTGGTCCAGAAGCATGAAACTTTGCATAAAGGCTGGTGGAAAGTACTTTGAAAAGATTTACTACAAACATATTTTTCCAAAGGTCTTTTTTTTTGTTTTCGGTAAACTTTCTGAGTCTTCCACGTATATCATAGTACTTATTACTAACCGCTTGATACACTTTGGTAACTATATTACACCGAATGACGAAAATATACAAAGTTAACTTTGCGTTCGGGTTTTTGGCGAGAAAAAATTTGTTTCATGTTTTTATTTAGGAAGGTATACCGATAAATTTGTGTTTAATGGCGTCTACTTAAACTGGTCTTTATTTTAATATAATTTACATTAAAATTAGATTTCATTTACATAGAAAAATCGTATAATTAAAAAAAAACAAAAATTAAAATTTTTGAATTTGAAATCTGTGGTATCGAATCCTGTTATTTTTGGTTTTTCGAGTTTGTTATTTCGTATACAACACATTTAAGCCATAAAACCACTGTCTCCTTTATAAATGTATATCTATACTTACAATAAAACTGTAGCGGGTCGAATTCTGTACCTTGAAGATATTTTGAAAAAAAATATTTTGGGGCACTCCAGTACAGTCCACATAGTCGATACTGATGGCGAAACTGCATTTTTTTCTTTCATGTCTGTCTGTCTGTCTTTCTATATAGGGAACTCTCATCGCGCCGAAACTACTAATTCAATTCAAATGAAACTTGACATGACTAAGTAGATGGTAGCTGTCTACTTTTAATCCCCAAATTCTGCACGGTTTTCTTGCAGAAAGAGGTGAAAGTCAGAATGTGTATTAGGTTGTAACTCATGTTTGCGTTGTTCAATTTCGTTAATTTTTATTTTGTTAGAAAGAACACATTTCTAATATAGTCTCATCAAATTTTTAACAATATTGGTCGTGTGCTTCGGAAGTACCATAGAAATTAAATAATAACGGTAATAATAAGTTCGGTACAAACAAACTTCTAAGTATTCTGTGGCATTGTAAACACTAGGGATGTAACGGAGGTCATTTTATCGGAACCGAAGGCGCGGTCGGAGTTTTTAAATTTGATTTATCGGAGTCGGAACCGAAGTCGGAGACATAGGCAGGATCAGAAGTGGTGGCAGAGAAACATTTTTATTGGTTAATTTTTTTTTGCCAAACACGTGGACACGGTAAACATTGACGAGCAATTGATTTAGGAAGTTGGGATTTTGTATTTATGGTGGATAGTACATTTACTATCCACCACAATAAGGGATTATCTGCAATATTTATACACCTTACCTCAGATTGTAACATCAGTTTTAAAAATTTCGGAGCCAAAATCGGAACCAAAGGTGTAATTGTAATCGGAAGTTCCGACTTATCGGAGTCGGAGTCGAAGCTCATCCCTGGTACACACGCTGCACTCAAATCCGCCATCCGTCATCTATCGTCAGGTGACATCGGTGACATATGTCGTCAGGTCATATGACAATACTTTTCTAATGTTTTTCCACATTAACTACACATGGCAGCTCGTGGTTCGAAACACGATCTGAGATTTATTAGAAAATGTGTATTGTCTCAGAAACAGGAATACATGTAATGTAATGTTATCAACCAAAGTCGAACTACATTTAAAAATTTAGCGGTTGGTGTTTGTGGATGCAATCCTTGCTTCTGAATTTAGTATGTTAGGTTACTGAATGCTATTATACTTTACCTACTAAATTTTGTAGCGAATAATATCACGTAGGTAAGTAACCTAGGTACGTAACATCAATTCTAAATTAGGTATTAAAAAACCGGCCAAGTGCGAGTGGGACTCGCGCACGAAGGATTTCGTACCATTACCAAATAAACGGCGAAATCTTCTTTTATTGTATGGGAACCTCCTTAACCATTAATTTTAATTAATCATTTAAAGAGAACATAAAACGAAATATTGTGTGAACAGTTAAAGCATTTACCTGTCACCATTATTAGCATCGAGCAAGAACAGGTAAAAAAATCAAATTTATTCCATGGGAGCCCCCCTTAAATATTTATTTTATGTTGTTTTTAGTATTCGTTGTTGTAGCGGCAATATAAATACATCATCTGTGAAAATAACAAGTGTCTCGCTATCACCGTTCTTGAGATACAGTCTGGTAACAGACGGACGGACGGACGGATAGCGAAGTCCAGTAATAGGGTCCCGTTTTTACCATGTAGATATATTATATGGAAAACAGGGAGGCGGTTTTTTGAATATTAACAAAAACTGGGTGACAAGATGTTTAAGCCCACTACCAGTCGAAGCGTGCCCAGCATGCTGTCGGCAGTACCACGCTGAATGGCAATGTTTATGCGTTGGGCACACGCCAGCATTTTGGTCACGCGTTGCGTCGGCCAAGCGCTCGGAAAGGCTTTTGAAGATGAGGTGAGCTCCCAGCCCTTACAGGCACGATGTCTCAACCCCAAAAGGCTTAAATATAAAACCACTACCGAGGGTTGCATATTTCCGCAGTTTGAGACGCTCAGCTAAATTAGGCGCTGCACTGGCCCCCCTATTTGTATCTCTGGAAGATGTGATGGTGCCAGAGTATCGACGCAAGTATCTATTTATCTGGACGACGTAGTTCTGGCTTCTTAAATTAGTCGAGTGAACTTTTTACTTGACTAGAAGTTAGTTAGTTGACTTGAAATGATAATTTAAAAATTGAAGTCAGTTTTTGTTCCTTCGGATATTATTTCAATCCAAATACTAAATTTAGTGTTTAACAAGCTTCAGTGACCAAAGCAAGCAGACCGTTGTTTTTCTAAAATTGAATAAAATGTTATCTTACTACTAGGCATTATATGTATATTATGTAAAGGTATGATTTGGTTGAAATTTGAAACACAGATAGTTTATAGTCTCATATTTTCATATATCGGAAATAGTATGGGCCCTAACGAAAAACAAATATTAACGACAGAACGACATTACCAATTAGATTGACATTTGAAACACACATGGCTTAGAGTCTAAAATATCACATCGGCTAATAAATCTATCACCTATTAAAAACAATTAGGTAAGTATCAGATCACGCACATCAGCTACATAGTCTTCGTAATGAATCCTATAAAAATCCTACAAACTTAACACTGCGGCTATGTTCGATACTCCACAACCTTACTACGAGTATGTTTGATGTTGCTTAAAAATGTAAAATATGAAATTGCTCAACTCGAATAAATATATTTTTGTGTGGAAAAACAAATTCACTCGGTTTGTGTAATGGCCACCCATCCAAATATTTTTAGGTAAGTTTGAGACGCATTCCATGGATTCACCGTGCACTCTATCTTATCTTTGCATAATAATGCCAACGATCAAGGTGAATTAGCTAAAATGAAAGGAAATCCGCAGTAGTCTAAGGGCTACAAAGTTCCGTTTTTTAACCGAATCCCAAAAAGGAGGAGGTTATCAACTCGACTACCATTTTTTGTTTTTTAGGGTTCCGTACCCAAAGGATAAAAATGAAACCCTATTACTTGGCTTGGCTTGACGGACTTAGCTGTCCGTCCGTCCGTCCGTCCGTCTGTCACCAGGCCGTCCGTCTATCTCAAGAACAGTGATAGCTAGGCAGTTGTCATTTTCAAAGATTATGTATATGTAGATGTAGATAATGTTGCCGCTATAACATCAAATACTTACAAAAAACAAAAATAAACATTATTAAAAATGACTTCCATACAACAAACTTGATTTTTGCTCGATTAGTATAAAATAGTCCCAAATAAACTAGATGGCACTACTAGTAAAAATAGAACGCGATATCAAATTCATCGTCAGAGTCATGAGCCAAAAATCAATATTCTAGTAAAACTTTTCGCATGTCTGCGGAAATTGCGATGTGTAAGAAATTTCGAAAAAAGCCAAAGAGGTTTTCGCCGTTTATTTGCTAATGGTACGGACCCCTTCGTGCTCAGTCCCACTCGCACTTGGCCGGTTTTTTAAATGAATTCAAAGGTTCTAGTCTACACTTCTGAATATTTACTAAAGTCCAATGCTCAGATTTGTCATAGTCGCTGTCTTTTACGATGATTTATAACATCGTGAGGATGCCAGCGTGTACAATGAAAAAACCTTTTCGAGGACACGTGCATTCCTCCAACTAGCATTTCTTGAGAAGCTTGGTGGACTTTTTACTTGTGAGTTAAATGCACTAATCCCTGGGGATTAATCTTTCCACTAGGTACTGGTGGTGGAGAGATAAAGTGGACTACTTTTGTCAATGAACCGATCTGTGCTAAGCTAGCCTCTGTTTTGTCAGCTCTTTCTAACTTCTGTGTATGATGTTTTCATTTTATATTTGTATGATCTTTGTTTTTTTATGGTTTTTAGGTAAAACGTACAAACGGAACCCTTATAGATTCGTCATGTCTGTCTGTCTGTCTGTCTGTCTGTCCGTCCGTATGTCACAGCCACTTTTTGCCGAAACTATGAGAACTATACTGTTGAAACTCGGTAAGTATGTAGATATATTCTGTGAACCGCATTAAGATTATTACAAAGAAATAAAAAAAATTAAAAAAATTACGGGACTTAGAATTGAAACTCAAAAAATGTTTTTGCATCAAACCTCTACGTGTGGGGTGTCTATCGATAGGTCTTTAAAAATGATGTTGAAGTTTCAAGTAAGTATCATTTATGCCTACACTGAATAGTTTGCGCGTGAGACACTTCCAAAGTGGTAAAATGTGTCCCCCCCCTCCTCTAACTTCTAAAATAAGAGAATGATAAATTTAAAAAAAATATCTGATGTACCATATAAACTTCCAACGAAAATTGGTTTGAACTCGATCTGATGAGTAGTTTTATTTTGGTACGTCATAATACATTATTATTAAAACATCGATCAAAATTACACCGAACTACAATAATATATATATCATGTTACTTGCTGCTATGGAACCCTTCATGGGCGAGTCCAACTCGCACTTGGCCGCTTTTATTTTTCATAGTAACGAGTGACGAAACGAGCAAGACATAAATGTGCCCGATGGTAACCAACATGCCTGCCCTTAACAGCACAGTGTCACAAAGCTATTGGAACATGACATGCATAAAGAATCAAAAGCACAGCACTGCGCTCGTCACTCAGAGATTTAAGATGTTTATCTCTGAACATTGACCTTCAAACGTAAACAACAATGTAGGCGTAATTCAAGCTATGTTATCTAACTCTAATTCTAAGGAAGCAGCAATGATTTATGGACTGGCGGATTGTTTTCTCAGGACTCGCAATAATTCCTGCTCGGCTAGTTTACCTAGTTAGCTTATTTTGTCCTCATAGTTAGTATTTAAACCAAATATTGTAAATATGTTTATCAAGTTACGATGGGGCTGGCATACACTTGCAGTTAAATGCTCCTGTAAAACTAAAGCTACAGTGTAGCTTAAAAACCACTTAAATACGATATCTGATTGTTTAATTCATGCATAGTTGTTAAAATGTTACTTTTTGTATAGATTTACAGAAGTCGATATTATCCCTGTTTTTTAGGGTTCCGTAAAACGTAAAAACGGAACCCTTATAGATTCGTCATGTCTGTCTGTCTGTCTGTCTGTCTGTCTGTCCGTCCGTATGTCACAGCCACTTTTTGCCGAAACTATGAGAACTACACTGTTGAAACTTGGTAAGTAGATGTATTCTGTGAACCGCATTAAGATTTAAACAGAAAAAATTAAAAAAAAGAAAAGTTAGGGTTGTCCCCCATACTGAGAACTGAAACTCAAAAATTTTTTTTTCATCAAACCTACACGTGTGGGTTGTCTATCGATAGGTCTTCAAAAATGATGTGAGGTTTCTAAAATCATTTTCGTTTACACTGAATAATTTGCGCGAGAGACACTTCCAAAGTGGTAAAATGTGTGTCCCCCCCCCCTCTAACTTCTAAAGTAAGAAAATGAAAAATCTAAAAAAAATATATGATATACATTACCATGTAAACTACCAACGAAAATTGGTTTGAACTCGATCGGATGAGTAGTTTTTTTTTAGTACGTCATAAATACACTATTATTGAAACTTCGATCAAAGTTACAACAAACTACAAGAACTATGTGTACTATGTATATTATGTTACTTGCTGCAACGGAACCCTTCATGGGCGAGTCCAACTCGCACTTGGCCACTTTATTTTATATATAGACTGGCTTAATTGGTTGAGAGTTCGGAAATAAAGATTAAAATACTTGTATAATGAGCTTTTAGTTTATTAATCTGGGCACTAAAATAATGCACGATAATTCTTTACAAAAATATATGGATTTATTGACTAAATCAAATTATCAAGAACAAGTTGTCCATGGATAGTCCAGTTTGAACATTGTCCTTTAATTTATTTTAATGTAAGAGTTAACTCAACCGAACCGTTGACAAGACCTTTTTACAGCCGCATAATCTTTTAAGTTTATTTGCTACATAGTGTCACAGACTACTATCACTATACTATCACAGAAATCTAAATAATTACTATTTAGATTTCTGTGTATACTATAGTATGTATACAGTACAGTAGTAGTACTGTATATTAGTTTAAGTGGTTAAGGAATTATGTTTTTTGATAGTCAATCATTGTTCTGGGCTTGTCCAAGTATTTCGAAATGAATCCAAAATCCAATGTAAATAAATAAATATGACTATGACTAAAAAAATAAAAAAATAAAAAAAGAACGTTACTACGTTACTACGAAAGAGTACTTTTGCTCTTGGATATCACGATATCAGTGTGCAACAGTCGTTTTTACCCTATAGAGTAATAGTACATTGTTCACCGAGAGGAGAAAGTGACCGATTACCGTCGAGGGTGTTGTTTGAAGCCCTCGCCTACGGCTCGGGCTTTAAAACACCCGAGATCGGGAATCGCACTTTCTCTCGAGTGATACATAGTGCTTTATACTACACCTACGAGGAAAATAAATAGTACTTTTCAACATTGAGTACATAGACCATAACGTACTTGGTTTGTATTTTTGCGCTTTTTCACTGAAATAAGCTAGCAAAACATTTTCAGAAAAAGATGCCGCATTTTTTTTACTTTTCCATTGCAAAAAATCGTCATAAGTTTTATTATATTTTTTAATTGATTTCTGTGGTAAAAGGTTATCAATCAGTATTTTTGCTGTTTCCTTCAACTGCGGCGGAGTTAAAAAATCTTCATCATCACTATCACTACTTATCATTTTGATAGTTTTATTTTACTTTTCTACGAAAACTGAATCCTCAAACAACACACAAATTGAAAATGGCGCCAATGGCGTCTGCAATTTTCACATGTTCTTTTTTCAAAATGTTTGTCACCATCCAACACACAGCTAGTGGCCAGTGTCATTTTGCGAACTTGGAGATAAAAACTCACTGTAAAAACTTTTTGGCTTTTGATATTTAGGTTACCAGCGCATAGTCTTACCCAAAATTAAAAAAGAAAAACCACGTAAGAAATGGATTTTCATACACTTTTCTCTCCCGCTCAGATGCGTTTTCTCGCTGCATATTTGTTCGATATGCAATGACGTACTTTCTACCGTAAATTTGATAAAGTATCAAGGTACTTTCCGAGCAGGTGTAGTATAAAGTACATTTGAATTTAGAACATCGTGTGCACCAAGTTTGTAAGTTCAAAACATTATTAAACCTATATACTTCTACCTGCATGATGCCGAAAATATCACCCAATTTTTTTTAATTTGTTAAAAACTTATAAGGACTCGGAACCTCTTTGGTGTACCTACTTTTTTTATTTGCTTTATGCGCAATTTTCTTTTCACGTATGGAGGATAGAGTTAAGGAAATTATTGAATCTAATCTCAAAAGGTCGAACATTAAAAAGGGTCCAGCTGGATGCTTTAAATATCAGTTCCAAAAACTCCCACAATGGCGCTGGTGTAGACAAATATAAATGGCATGAATGCAGCAATTATAAAACAATTGAATTATGCCGAGTTAAAAAAAAATTGGCAGTCGTAGGAACTGCCGATGGAAGTGAAAACTTATAACTCGGAATTTGATAGCTTAGTTTGGAAACTACGCGGGTGTAACCGGAGGGTGTGGCCTGCCCGTCATGGCATGGCCATCTAGAAATGCACCAGCATTTCCCATTGGCTGACGCATTTCTAGATGGCCATGCCTTGATGGGCAGGCCGCGCCCTTTTAGCATTTCCCATTGGATGACGCATTTCTAGAAAGCCAATGGCTATGGTTCCGAGTTTACCCGAAGATCATTTCTTATCATATCCGAGCGTGACGGTAGAATTCATTTCACGAAAAATCTGTCTAGGCGCGCCAAAAGAAGTTTTCACTTCAATATATATTCTAGACTAGAATACTACTGTTACCTACTTATAGAACAAATCAGCTACTTGCGTAGTACAAAATGATGTAGTAAATAATATAACCTCAAATAATTACTATTATGAGAAAACATTCCGCTAGAGTGATTTTATTTCGTGAATTGTGAATAGTACGTTTATTTATCTTCTTTTAGTTATCCTGATACTAATATGGCGATACCCTAATTTTATACATTTGGACGGACTATTTTTATTACACAGATGACACTCCTTATCTCAACCACACAACTCTCTATATTTTTACGTCATATTGTTATTGTTAAAACCATGGCTGAATATTCACATAGGTTAAAGACCTATTTTTTTTTTTAAATAAGTGAACAACCGAAAATAAGTGATTCTAGCGACGAAGAAGTTTAATTGACGCTTACAGAATCAACTGAAACTGCAAAGCATTTTCTCATTCTCTTCATTTTCTCGCCTAGGTGGGATGAAATGTTACGTGTTGCACTTGAGTGCAAAGATTTTTCACCTTGTGCTCTTTTGATTCACTTGCTACGCTCAGGATTCTAATTTTTAAATCACGAGTGCAGCGAGTTATTCAATTTTAGAGTCCTTCGCTTGCTAGGTCATGAAATTTGAGCGCACGATTAAAAAGCAACTTTGCACTCTTGTGTAATAAATAACTATTATGATTGTACTTTCAGAGTTCGATTTTGTTTTAAGTGGAAAAATTCGAACGCTTACACTTCCTCGAGGAAAATGCACTTATGTTACTCCAACCCTCTAAAACTCTACGTTGTCTCTTCCGTCACTCCCTCCTCCAACGTTTAACGTCGAGAATATGAGTAGGTACACATTAGCATTCATCTGGATGTGATCTCTGCTGATCCCCGAAGACGTGGATCTTCGCACCCCAGAACATTTCGAACGTCCTATCCCTTTTTAACTTTTATTGTATTACACTTGACCGCTATCTTACCTCATGTTAAATGACGATGCGGTTTACAATGAAGCGTGCTTATCTAGAAAATAACGATTCACTTTTTATTCGAAGATACCAAGGTCGTAACCATCGGGAAAACCCCACTCAGGCAACGCATACCTATCCTAGACGTAGATCACAAAAGTAAGAATAAAACCTCTTCGTTTGAGTCTTGAGAACAGCAACCATGAATCAATGTCGCTTATTCGAGCTACAAGCAGTCCACGATAGAAAAAGGTAAGGTGGTACGGTGGTAGGTATTAGATCAACATACAAAGAGGGTTGACTCTTCTTTAGTGACAAGAACGTCTGGGCTGTAGAATGCGTTGCTTGATTGAGTTTATCCCGATGGTTATGACCTTGATGCCTTCAAATCGAGAGTTCCATCAGTTTCTTCTAGGTAAGCACGCTCCATTGTAGACCACATCGTCGCTTACTATTAGGCGATGGCAGACAAGTGCACACCGATGAACAACAAAAAAAAGTACAGTTATAGGGCACCGATACCTCAACACATTTCTGCTACTTGCTCTATGGTTGGCTTGGCAGACATGGCCTTGATGACCTCTTCTCAGGTTCCACTGAGCTGTCTGGATGTAAATAATATTGTTTTTAAGGCACCGATGTAAGGTAAAGATAAAACTTACAAATTTTTATTTATTGAAATACAAAATATAAATCTGTCTGAAAAATTGTTAAAATATTCAACAAACTTTAATCTACCAATCGATATAATATTAGAAGGATACTAAATATAGAAATTTTAACCGTCCACGATAACAGCTAGGCCTATAATGTAAGTTGTTTAATATTTCCGTTGCATATCGTATCTATCACCATATCAATTATAAGTACTAATACGTAAGAGATTATTTGAAAAATAACAACAGTTCAGCGGCTAATGGTATAAAAGCCGTGATTGTGATTGAAAATATACATTCCGTTAGAAATTGGATGGAAGTCAAGATGAAAGTGGCATTCCTGTGTTGTGTACTGCTCCTGGCAGGTAAGTGAATATTTGAAATAAAAAGAAATATTTAAATTTCCAATGGTCACTGCACGTTATATTTTTTTCCTGTAAGTGTTGCTTGTGCTTTGATTAGCTCTAGATATTCTGTAAATGATTACTGTTAATATTTTGGATGGCGGCTGAATTAAGACTTCCAGGGTCACCGCCTAAATAAAATAGTGTTGGTTTGATTTTAAACTTTATTTATTTTCGTTTGAAATAAAAGAGAGTGCAATAGCAAATCCACAACCGTTTGTTTTAGTTAAGCGGACGAAGGACCGTTGTGGAGCAATATTGGTCATGGCCATCCACGTTATTTAGTAACTTTGACGTGGCTTTGGTTATTTTATAAACGAAATATTAAATAATTTATTTTTTTATTAGACCAACATTTCTGGCATTTTAAATCATAGTATGGGTTGGTGCTTTTTCTACTGCCTTATCTTCTTCGACGCTTAATTGTCACACTTTAAAGTTAACAAAGGTCTCCATTCTGTTTCTAAATTATTTATAAAAAATGTAATTTCTTGTTACATATTTACTAATAATATGCTCTCATTATTAAATACAGAAGCTTTCTGTTTATAAGGGAAGTATTATCGTGTTTGTGAATTTATCATATTGCTCCTTTTACACGACTATTATAGTTATATTCAACGCAGCTCCATCTATAAACCAAATTTCAATAAAATTACCACTAAAACAGCTCATTTAATATCATATAATATTTCCTATAAATATTAGTTACCAAGTCATAAATAATAATGGCAACCAGATACCTCTTCAATCGATTTTATTTTTGTCAGATTTCTATGTTCTAAATGTTTAATATTTTAACGTGTTTTTGTTGGTAGGTACTGCTTCAAGCAGCCCTGTCGAGGCCAAAGGCGTCAGCCTAATTGACATCAACATTCCCGACTGGATCATCGATTTGATTGAAGGCCTTGAACTTCCTGAAGCCATCCAAAACATCATCGACAGACTGCCCGAGATAATCGCTGCGATCCCTGATATAATCGATAGAATCCAAGAGATCATCGAGGAGATCGTAGACAAGATTCCCGAATTGATCCCGATTATTCTCGACAAGCTGCCCGAAATCATTGCCCAGGTCCCCGCTCTTGTCGATAGAATCCGTGAGTTCCTCAGGACCGTCATTGATAGGATTCCCGAGCTCATCCCCATCATTCTCGAGAAAATCCCCGAGATTATCGAAGCTATTCCCGGCATCGTTGAAAGTATCAAGGAAATCTACGACAGGATCAGAGAAATCCTCGAAGAATTGGACCTGCCTGATTGGTTCCCCACTCTGCCCGAGCTCGAGAAACCCGAATGGTGGCCCGATGGGCTTCCTGAACTCCCTGAATACAACAGCCCTACTCCCGGAACTCCCGCTACCGTCAACGAATTCCCCGGTATCGTCCAGATCGAAGTTGGTACCGGTCCCATCTGGGCTCAAGGTTGCGTTGGCAACATTTTGAATTCTCAGTTCGTTCTAAGTAGCGCCCGTTGCTTCTCTGGAGAGTAAGTATTGAAAGATTATTTGAAACATTTAATTTGAAAAAAAATCACTAAATTGTGATAAATACATTTAAAAATTTGGAAGCGATACTTGCAACTTTTTTTATCAATTTGTGAATCTAGGCCAAAGACTTAAAAGAGAGACGAACTTCTTAGCATTCCATGGATTCACCGTGCCGGGTCCATCGTATACTAAGAACTTTACGTATACCTAAGTCGTTCAGTCGTGCTAAAAGTTTACAGATTTTTGCAGCAGAATTAATATTTTGTCAATGCTTGTTTAAATTATCACATTTATAGAACTGTGCTTTCTTTATATGTCATTGCCTTTATTTTGAGTATGATATGAGTAGACTTCTAAAATAGATAGATCACCTTATATTGCATCTTGAAAAGCAGTATTAGTAATTTTATTATACGAGTTTGTAGTTGACTAAACGTGTACTTTCCAGGCTCTTTGCCGAACGCTTCCGTCGTGTTCGCGCTGGTTCCTCCACCCGTTATGAAGGCGGTTTTATTTCGGCCGTCGACCGCGCCAACAACCACCCTGATTACAACGGAGAATCCTTCAATGCTGACATCAGTGTCGTCAGGATTCAGACCGCCTTACTCCTTGGTCCTACTATGCAGCAAACCCCCATCATTCCTCAAGACTTCAACTTGCCTTCTGGCCTTGGGGTTACTCTTGCCGGTTGGGGTTCTACCGCTGTAAGTATTGTGTGCAGTATAAATTCGGTTTAATACATTTACTTTGCTTTATGAAATAATTTCAATGCTTTAAAAAGTTGCTATGGACTTTAAAGGTCATATTTATTGATCTTAGATATATATACAAATCGACTTATACCTTCCTAATTTCCAAAACAGATGTATTTTTTGTACTTTTATAGGTTTACACTTGACCGCCTGATGTTAAGCGACGATGTTTTAATAACAAACATTATTGAAATTATGAATTTGAAAATTCAGGGGTTTTTAGAATTTATTGAATTACGATTTTTGTAGTTATAAAATCTAATAAGCCTAATAATAATAATAAATAACCTGTATCTTCTTCCCACAGCAAGGAAAGCTGATCGCTGACAAAGACCTGTACAAGATTGATCTTTCCATCATCGACAATGCGTCTTGCGCTGACCGCTGGAGGATTGTACCTCTCTTCGCCATCACCGACAACATGATCTGCGTTGCTGATTCTCAGTACGGTGGCCGCAATGGTGATGTCCGTGATATGGGTGCTCCTCTTTACTTCCAAGGCATCCTGTCTGCAGTTGTTTCCGTCGGCGCTCCCGTCGGTAACCAACACTTCCCGGTTATCGCCACTTCTGTCGCTTCTTACACCAACTGGATCGTGGCTTCCGCCGCTTAAATTCTGAATGTCAACTAAGTCGTATTTATTAAATTGTTAAGTTTATTTCGTTTTTTCTTTACTCCTAGATTACGTTTTAGCAATACTTGTAATGTCTGCTAAAGTGCATGAGTTGAGGTGTAAAGTCAATACTGGCCTTGTGGCTTAGTTGGTAGTAGCTCTGCCTGCGAAGCCGAGGGCCGTAGGTTCGATTCCCACCCAGTGCAAATATTTGTGTTATGAATTCAAATGTTTGCACTGTGTCTGGGTGTTTCTATGTATAAT
Source organism: Ectropis crepuscularia (assembly GCA_963693475.1). Classification (NCBI taxonomy): domain Eukaryota; kingdom Metazoa; phylum Arthropoda; class Insecta; order Lepidoptera; family Geometridae; genus Ectropis; species Ectropis crepuscularia. Next base: position 9,541,956 of record OY856350.1, read on the forward strand.
AAGTATGTATTTAAAACTATATAAGTATTATATCAGCTATCTGGCCGCCATCATACAAGCTTTGCTTAGTTTGGGGTCAGATGGTGTTGTGTGTGAATTGTCCACCAATATTTATTTATTATTATTCACATATTTATTTAATTTTCTTATTTTTTAAGTTTTTTACAATAAATATTACAATAAACAAAATTCATAAAAAACTTAAAAACTGAATGCCGCCTGCAGCGGGGCAGAGCCCAAGCTACCGGTGGTTAAGGCTACAAACTGAGGAATCTCCTGACTATGCGTGCCGTGTCCAGAACAACTGCCTTTTGTATCTGAGCCTTGATCCAATCGTCTAGCAAAAGCCTCTTAAGATGTTGGTCGAGGCTTTTTGCTATTAGACCGTTTACTGACACGACTATCGGGACTATGCTCGTCGAATCAACATCCCACATGGCAGTAACCTCGTGAGCCAAGTCGAGATACTTGCTAAGTTTATCCTTTTCGGCTTTTACGAGGTTTTCGTCATGCGGTATGGTGATATCAACGAGCACAGCCTGGCGTTGAGACCGATCTACCAGCACGATATCAGGCTTATTGGCTACAATAGTCCTATCTGTGATGATAGATCGGTCCCAATAGAGCAACGCACGACCATTTTCAAGAACTGGCGCAGGTGTGTACTTGTAGTACGGCACCTCGGACTCGACAAGGCTGTATCGAAGAGCAAGTTGCTGATGGATGATTCTGGCCACTAGGTTGTGTCTGTGCAAGTACTCGCCGTTAGCAAGATGCGAACAACCGGAAATAACATGACGAAGAGATTCGCCTGGACGGCGGCATGCCCGACAAATGTCGACCGTTCCGTCTTTCATAATGTATTTCCGATAATTGTTCGTCTTGATAACTTCATCCGCAATTGCACATACAAAACCCTCGGTTTCCCCAAAGAGGTCCCCGAAGCGCAGCCAGTTCACCGAGGCGAGCAGATTAACATCGGGTCCCGTCAGGGCCCTATAGAATCGCCCGTGCAGCTCCTTGCTCTTCCATACTTCCTTGCGATCATCAGTGCTGAGCACCGATGGTTTGCGCCAGTTCTCGTTTGCCAATGAAAGAGGCGTGAAGCGTCTGTCAACTGCCACAACATCGCGATGCATCCCGGACTCGCTGTTGCGGAAATAATCCCTGAGACTGCGTACCTCGCGGTTGTGAAGGTCCTTGGCATTTAAAAAGCCTCGACCCCCCAACTTCCGCGGGATATACAGTCTCATAACAGACGAGCGCGGGTGTAGCATGCGGTGTGTAGTGAGCAATTGACGAACCCTTCTGTCCAGGGCATCGAGCTCAGTCTGAGTCCATCTCAGTACGCCAAAGGAGTATATCAGCAGAGGCATTACCCAACCGTTGAAGGCTCGCGCTTTGTTACCACCTGACAGAAGACTTTTGAGTACTTTTGTCAGCCGGGAAAAGAAGCGCTCCTTCACCGATTTCTTAACGTCATCTGCTGATATACCCAATGACTGTGACATACCGAGATATTTGTAGGTCTCGTCTTCGGAGAGGGATCTGAGAGTTATGGTCTCGGAAAGTTGTAAATTCTCTGAATTTACTACTTTCCCTCGTTGTACATGCATGACCGCACACTTGTCGACACCGAATTCCATCTTGATGGCGTTACTAAAAACCTCTGTGGTTTTTAGTAGCTCCAACAAGTCTTGGCGTTTCGGTGCAAAGAGCTTGAGGTCGTCCATGTACAACAAATGAGATATAACCTCACCTCCCCTACGAAGACGATAGCCCAACTCTGAATCCTTCAACAGAGTGCTGAGGGGATTCAGACTCAGGCAGAACCATAGCGGACTCAAACTGTCACCCTGAAAAATGCCTCTTTCAATCTTTATCAAGTCATCCGAAACAAACGAGCTGTCTACGCCACCTGGTTGACGAAGGACTGTGACCCACTGTCCCATGCACTTGCTTAGAAACGATTTTAGAGTTGGATTTATTTTGTATAACTCTAAAATCCTTTCCAACCATGAATGGGGCACCGCATCATAGGCCTTCTTATAGTCAATCCAAGCAGCAGAGAGGGCTCCTTTGTTTCTTTTGACTTGTTGGCTAATGGTCGTGTCAATGAGGAGCAGCTCCTTAGTACCACGAGACCCTATCTTACATCCATTCTGAGAGGAGGCCAAGATGTTATTTGCGACAATATGCACGTTAATTTTTGCTCTCAGAATGGATGTAAGCAGCTTGTAGATGGTAGGCAAGCACGTTATTGGTCTATAGTTTTTAGGATCTGTGGCACTTCCGGACTTGTGGAGCAGGAAGGTTACACCGGTGGTCAAGAGCCTAGGAAGAGATCCTGTCTCAATAGCTTCTTGAAATTGCGTAGCCAATCGTTCATGCGAGCACCGAAACCATTTTATCCAAAAGTTGTGCAATCCGTCCGGCCCAGGGCTTTTCCAGTTCTGAGTCGTCCGGATAGCACAACTAACGTCTACAAGGTCTATAGTTACAGACTCCATAGGTCTGATATGCTCGCATGCCCGTTCGACAACGCGCATCCATTCACCCTCCGTGTGTTCGACAGGCAACGACCAGATACCACGCCAGAAGTTTTTCATAGCGTTGCCATCCGGCAGCTGCCTATCGGTCACACGTTGGTCAGTTTTTTCCCAGCCACGGTATACCTTCCTTTGGTCACTTTGGAAGATGCGATTCTGCCAGTATCGATCAACACGTTCTCTGTAGCGGCGAATACGTTTTGCCCACGCATAAACCTTCTGCTTCAGATAGTCAATGCGTTCCGTAACGTTTGATAAGTAGTTTTGGGGGCTGATACTCGACCCAGCAAAAGCTTGTGTTACGAAACGCATGACCCGGGGGCGGTTGTTTCCTCTGCTGAAGCAGATAAGTTTTGCAATGAGTGTCCTGAATGTGTTGATACGCCGCTCTATTCGCATTTGCCATTCAGGTGCCTTCCTGGCAGATCGCGTTGCACGCTTATTATCTAGAAAGTTAACACGTGCAACATTACACGCTGCGATGGCACCACAATACAGAATAGAGTGAGTATCAACTAGGTCTGCACTAGTACTCAAATATGAGTTTAGTAAAGCATTCAGGGCACCCATTAATGCTAAGTTGCGTCTATAAATAGGGAAACGTGGTAGTCGCGGCCTAGAGTCTGTGTTATATCGATATCTAGAAATCGCATCCTCCAAAGCACTCCTCAATTGCTCGTTTACCTGGTTAGATACATTACTCGTCCAATCTCCGCCATCATCGAGATCAACTGATGCCGCCAATGTCGCCACCGTTGTCGGGTTTTGCGCCGATGTCGGTGCAGACGACGCAGCGAGCGTTACACGCGGTATTGCAAGAGGCGGGCGAGCACGTAGTATCTCCTGGCGTAGCCGATCAAGTGTCGAGTCATCCAGCAGTTTTAACCGCTGGATTGCTCGAACTTGATCCGATAATCGTTGAGCTGACACTGTGACGGTTGGTTCAAGGGTCTGAAAAAAAGACAGCATTCTAGGACGATACGCAGTCAGGTTAATTCCCCCTTCTGTAGCCTCGTAATATGCTCGCATGCAGTTCAGATTAATATCTTCTGTCCATCTCATGCGGCACACTGAACCACCGGTAGCGGGAGCCGGGCGCGAGGCAGAGCGCCCCGCAGGCCCCAAGCGTGCCGGCAGTGGTGGGCGTCCTCGTTGCGTAGATGGTTGCGGCAGCGAAGGCGTCGGAGGCGCACTTTCTTCATCGCTGGAGGCCGTCTCAGGCGGAGTAACAAACTCATCCCCCGACGAACCTGTGGACGGCGAAGAAGAAGAGGGCGGCCGTGGCGGTGGAAGGCGTGTGCTTAGTCCATCAGCTGCTCTTTTTTTAGCGCGTGTCAGCATAATTTTTCCATATTTCCACGAATTTTCGTATTGTTTATACTCTGACGTATAAATGTCAAAATGTTCACTGATTGGGTCACTAACTCTTTCTTGTTTGAAAAGTCTTCAATATGTAATTTTTCTGTTACTAAAACCATGGTAATAGTTTTTCACTAGGATATTGTAAATATTTGCTGGTTTTTTAGTACTGTTTAATGTAAAATATCAATAAAATGAAATAAAATATGCTTAGGAAAAAAATGTGACGTGCGGTTCGTTTGGCAGCTTGTGTCATATTATTATTATTAATATTAATAACCATTGACCTAGGATTATTGTACATTAATCGCAATTTAAATGTGTTTTAATTAAGTGCGACCCGACGGTTCGATCGTGTTACAACGGCCGTGGCTGGAAGAACGATGTTCATTTAAAACATTTAAATCGTGATTGTATATGTTTAATGTCATCGATATATGCTGAAATAGGCTACGTAGCCATATGGATACGATGATCTCTCTCTGCATCAAGGCGGTCAACGTCAACGTCAATTAGGTGGTTAAAATTACCTGAATAAGATATGAAACATTTAGTAGTGGTAGGACCCTTTGCGGAGTCCATCTGGGAAGTACCATCCCTTTGCCAGTTATTTTAACGCCAAATAGTAATGTGTAAACATCACTGTGTTCCAGTTTATAAGGAAATGTTTGGAAATAACACTTATTGAGAAATTACAGAATAAGAGAGTGGAAGTACCACACTTTTGCCAGTTACTCTACTGTCAAGCAGTAATTCGCAAACAGCTCTATGTGTCGGTTTGCAACGACAATGTTTCCAGAGAAATTACGGGGTACAGAGATTGATCATCTTATATCTCCGGGCGACGCGACGAGTGCAGTGCTAGGTTAACGATTTGGACTCTTCATGTTCAAGCTAGTTGAGTGTCACTGTGCTGTTATGGGCAGGCGTATTGCTTACCATCAGGCACATCCCGCTCGTCTTGTCCCACTCTATGCCATAAAAAACCTTAGAAATATGCAACATCGATTACCCAGTGTTTGGTACCTAATGTAGCCACAGTCTTTACAATCCCTCTTCCCCCCGGACCTCTGACCAGTGCAGACGTGTTTATAGTTAAAGTAGTCAACGTTTTTCGAGTTTTTTAAATGTGCATTTAATAAATAGTTTCAATGTAACTTTTAAAATAAACATTTTCATAATAATTGGTTCGTGATAGACAATTGGGATAGCAGAATACACTTAGAGATGGTTAACTACAACATTCAAACCGAGCGGTAATACAACACTAATATAATTACTACTGTCTAGCTTTGGCGCACTGCGTGTGAGACGACCGACAACATCGAGGTGGGTGGTACTAAATACGATTCTGTCAGATAGACCTGGTGACAATAAATATAGCTGTCTCACTCTAACACATAACAATAAGTCAATGTCATTCTGGTGGGTGGAGACTAATAGACAGTTGCGTCTGTCGAAGTGAGACAACAATATTATCTACGAAGCATTAACCTCTTCTATAGAACTGCTTTCCTGGTACTCGCAAGAAACTGACTAAATATACCAGTTGGACGTAAATGCCGGGAGTAACCTCCTTATATTCATAAATCCCAGATATACCATAGTCCGATCTTTTCATAAGGACGCATAATTACGGAGGCGCAAACTGAACTAACGTGTTTTGCTAATTGTTTAATCAAAGGAAATAATTTTTCTACATTCAGTATGACCCCCACCCCAGAAATAACTGAATCAGAGTCAGAAGTCTCGGGAAAGCGTGTGTGCCAAAAACGACCTGTTAAACGTCGCCGTTCTCCAAAATCAGGTGTAGATAAACAATTTGATTTGTTTGAAGAAAAAATATTAACTATGCTTTCTTCCTGGAAGTCAGATATGGACGATAAATTTAAATGTTTTAACAGAGAGCTTACTGATTTAAAACTAAACATTGAGAAATCACTGGAGTTTTTATCGGCACAACAAGAGGAGTTGAAGAAAAATCTTGATAGGATTCAACGAGAGTGCAAAGAGAACAAGGCCCAAATCTATAAATTGGAGAACACTATCGAAGACCTTTTGCGCGGTGCACGGAGCTCGTCAATAGAACTTAGAAATGTTCCTCACTCTATCAACGAAACCAAGGAAGTACTGAGTAACTATATGATAAAATTGAGTGAATCTACTAACTCTAGGATCTCTATTACAGAAATTAAAGACATCTTTAGAATTCCAGGGAAGCCAGAACAAAACAAACCAATTATTGCCGAGCTGACTTCTACCCTCCAAAAAAATAAATTAATTAAAGCCATTAAGAGTTACAATAATGCTAATCGGTCCAATAAATTAAATGCGAGCCATCTGGGCCTTCGGGCTCTAAGCTCTCCCATTTATGTAACTGAACATTTAACCTTTAGAGCCAACCACCTGTATTACCTGGCCAGGGATCTAATGAAAGCTAAACAATTTAAATATTGCTGGACATCCAACGGGAAGATTTTCTTAAGGAAGGACGACGGCACACCAATAATATGGATTAAAGATGAAGATCAGATAACTAAACTTAAATCGTCGGCTATATGACTATTGATTTACATTATGTATTGTTTCTATTGTGTTATCTTGTCGCAATTTATATTGATGTTAAATATTTGTTATCCGTCTAACATATCCGTCCTATCCCTGTTGGATACGCACTTATCTAATTTCCACTTTTATAATACCTTACTCTACCTACATATCACAAAGAAAGTTCTGAGTCATGAGGGTTCTACTTGTTGTATTGCTGATTTATTGATCATTACTGTAGTGACACAAGACAAAGACTGTGTTACCTTTTCTTTCAGTCATTATGGATAAAGGTCTTGCCGCAATCTTCCATGAAGTTGACGAGGTAAAAGTGGCGGAACCCTACTACTGTAAATTAAACCAATGTCCAAATGTCATTTCGTATCCTGAGAGATACTTTAAAGTTCTTGCCCTAAATATAAGAAGTATCTACGCTAATTTTGATAAGTTGCAAGTTATGCTGTCCACGCCAACATTTGATTGCGATTTCGTAATACTATCGGAATGTTGGCTGAATAGTAAAAAACCTCTTCCACACCTAACAAACTACAACGTCTCCTCCACAGCAACATCTTATAACCAAAATGATGGTCTTGTAATTTACTATAAAAGTAAAATTTCATGCGTTATTGAGGAACCACACTTTCCTGAAGCAAACTGCTTGGTAGCTAAAATTGAAGGACATACGGCAATCGTGGGCTTATACCGTCCACCGTGTTTTCGTAGAACTAAAACTTTTTTAGAATCTCTCGAAACTCTATTAGAATCAATAAAAAGTTTTAAAACCATAATACTAACCGGAGATATAAATATTGATATAACGCAAAGGGCATCATCAGATCCGGTTTCTGCCCATTATCTCAACTTAACAGCTGAATTCGGCCTATTACCTTCTCACAATTTTCCAACAAGAAATGAAGCATGCTTGGACCATTTACTCCTTAAAACCAAATCAAAAGCTAAGTCTATTGTTGTTCAAACTGTCATAACAGATCATTACCCTGTATTATTATGCCTTGCCATAAATAAAACATCTCTCTCTAAGACAAAAAAAATCAAAGTAGAGAAAACAGATTACACTGAAGCTGTTTTATCAATAAGCGAATATAAACTGTCCAATATTTTGACTATGACTGATGCCAGGGAGGCTACCGATGCTTTAGTTGAGACTCTTGGTGATGCCATCCAAAACTCTACAACCACGAAAACATTTTCACGTTCGAAACAAATTTGTAAGCCCTGGGTAACTCCGGGCTTACTCAAATGTATCAGACATAGAGATAATATGCACCTTAAACTAAAAAAAGAGCCCAACAATCTAATTCTTCATCATAGTTACCGACGATATAGAAACTTTTGCAATTCTCTTTTAAAGAAATTAAAGAATAATTATGAGCGATCTGAGATAGAGAAAGCTGGTAAAAATAATAAACAAAGCTGGAAGGTCATAAAAAAAATAGCTAACCTGAACCGAAATAATTCATCTCCTGTGGAACTTTTAAGGACTGAGACGGATCTTCGGGAGTCAGCGAACAAAGTCAATCGGTTCTTTGCAAATGTTGGCAGAAATATGGCTGAATCTATCACCAAAACAACTGCATCCTCTGACGTTATTTTTCCATGCAAAACTCACTGCAATTCATTTGTTCTGCTGAATACTGACACTGAAGAAGTTGAAAGAACCATCCTTGGTCTTAAAACAGATTCAGCGCCGGGATGGGATAAAATAACTTCTAAGTTCCTCAAATTGGCCAAGAACAAAGTGGTTCCAGCTCTAACGCACGTTATAAACTTGTGCTTTGCTTCAGGTGTTTTTCCTGAACCATTTAAAAAGGCAATTATTTTGCCCATTCACAAGAACGGTCCCAGAGACGTGATCGGTAATTACAGACCCATTTCTATATTACCAGCTTTGTCAAAGGTCATCGAAAGGATCCTAAATAAACGTTTATCTGTTTATCTAGAGCAAGAAATGCTGCTATCAAACTCACAATTCGGTTTCCGCACAAGTAAATCTACCGAACAGGCAGTTTCGAGCTTGACAGACTACATTGTTGGTAATCTGGACAGAGGAAAGCGAAGTTTGGGTATCTTTCTTGACATGGCTAAGGCTTTTGACAGTGTCTCTACCACTTTATTACTGCAAAAACTAGAGTACATGGGAATAAGAGGGATCTCATTGAACCTGTTTCGGTCATACCTAACTAACAGAACTCAGCGAGTAAAAATAGAAGAAACGATCAGCGATTATGAGCATATAACATACGGAATTCCTCAAGGATCCATTTTAGGTCCTACTCTCTTTCTCATTTTCATTAACGATCTTTGTGAGCTAAATCATGAAAGTGGAAGAATATTTGCCTTTGCTGACGATACGGCCTTAGTTTTTGAGGGTCATACATGGGAACAATTATATAGTCACGCGGAACTGGGATTGCATAAAGTAATCACATGGCTGCAACACAATCTCCTATCCCTTAACGTGACAAAAAGCAAAATTATTTTATTCAGAGCCGGGAATAAAACGTCTACTCGAGAAATCTGTACTGGACTCCAAGCACATACGTGCAGCATGACCTTAAATGGAGTCTGCAACTGTACTTATCTAGAACGAGTAAACAATGTCAAGTATCTAGGAGTGATTATTGACGATGGACTTTCCTGGGTACCCCATATTGCGTCTTTGGCCTCTCGTGTAAGAAAACTCATTTGGGTATTTAAATCACTCAGAGATGTGGCCCCAATTAAATTGCTTAAAAACCTTTATTTAGCTATTTGCCAATCAATACTTTGCTACTGTGTATCTGTATGGGGTAGCGCTTCTAAAACCCACTTAATCAAGCTTGAGAGAGCGCAACGCTCGGTCCTTAAAGTTATGTTGCGGAGACCATTCCGTTACTCTACTGAGTATCTATATCGGGATGCACAGGTATTGACCGTCCGTCAACTCTTTATAATGCATGCTCTACTTGCACACCACAAAACACTTGAATATGACCCAGAGCTCCCAAAATCCCGACTGTGCAGAGCCAAAGTATGTGAAACAACTAGAATATATACGTCATTTGCGAGAAATCAACTATACTATTTAAGAGCATACCTTTACAATAAAATTAATCCTATCTTAAACATGTACTCTATGAATAGACACTTATGTAAGCAAACAGTAATGAAATGGCTTCTATCCCTGAATTATGAAGAAACTGAAACAGTCCTCAAAGTATCTTTATAAAATACTAATTTAATATGAAAAATTAATTAGAGAATACTCGACAAGTGGTAATATTAATTAGGTACTTTCCATTCCCTTTTTATCTCCCCGTCCATTGTTCCTTACCTATTTCCAGAATCCCTTCCCAATCATCTACCTATATCAATATAAATTATTGAAATTAATTAAAATTGCGTACAATTAATTATTATTCTGGCTTTTTTGCATGTCCATGATTTTGATTATGACATCTTATATTAATATTGTTAAGTAATTGTTAATAGTATAAAACTCTTGCAATTTCGATTTAGACTTGCATGTCTCCATTGATAATAATCAGATTATGTTTAATTATAAAATTCAATTTATTTGCCCAATTCAATAAAATTAAAATATGGTTAACTAAGTTTATGTAGTCGGGGGAAGGCCTTGGTATCCCATCGCACAGGATAATCCTAGTTTGGGTGCCAAGTTCGTCCTACCAAGTTTACAGATATAATTATTGAACGATTTAAATGTATTCATTGATCTACCAATGTTTGTTGATGAAATAAATTATTCTATTCTATTCTAATCAGCAACATTATAACAGTAACAGCACCTCACAGTTTTACCCGCGTAATTCATGTATCTGCCGCGAGAAAAAGTACTATTCCAGATTGCAATCTATTTTGCCAAATTTCATCCCAATCCGTGTAACCGTTCGGACGTGATTAGCAACAAACATCAAAACTTTCACATTATCAATATTAGTAGGATTTTCGACGCGTATGACGTAAAAGCTAAATTATTATTGATCCACATATGAGTTGGTGCGAAGGGCATACAATAATATAATTTTCCCGGCAAACTAAAAGTTGATTCAACCCGTTGGTCCGTAGCTCAAGAATAGAAGAAGGAATATTCACTGATATACCTTATCAGAGAAACGAATGAATGACTGAAGAAAGTGAATATTCATTGGATGGACCACAGATAAATTAGATTCTAGAAAAATTTTGGTTTCCGCAAGATGCTCTCACCGTTATAGCAGTGGTGCTGAAAAACTTGTACATCTTTACAAGTTGGAAAAATGCGCAAAAGCGCAAACGGAATTGGAACCTTCAACATCATGATTGTGAATATTTTCTAGACCCCCGGTTCCGGTCAAGATTTAAAAAGAGAGAGAAATTATTTTTTCAAGTATTTTAGTAACTTCATCTTCTTCATCACATTCTGGATTAATAGCCTTGAATCTCTACTAGTGAGGGATCTACTAGTGGCACTGAGTCCTAGCAGTGTCAACATTTAGTAGCCTGCTTAAATGCTTTTTACAATTAACTAAATTAAGTCAATTAAATTTAGTCGCTACTGAAATCAGGATTGTGTAATAGCAATCAATAAGCTAGCATAGGTACTTTTTTATTATTTAAATTAGTCACTCCACAGACATCGGGGTCCGTGATCTTTGTCATTTCAATTCTTTTTTTTTTACATATGTCTTGGATTAGGAGAAGAAGAGGAAAATAAGGGGGAGTTCGGAAAATTTTAGACTAATTCTAATGCTAATTTGCCTAAGCCGCCTCCTCCCGGCTCAGAGCCTCCACAACGGCCGCATTTCTGTCCCTGATGGCCATCTGCAGGTTGAAGTCTCGGATGGTCTTCGGTGATGCAGCCAACGCTCGCCGCACGAACCGGCCGGTGGCGTTGTTGGTGTCGTCAGCGTAGTATGTGAAGGTCCCCGTGTGCCGTGAGATTGCAGCTAGCATAGGTACTAAATACAGACGCGAGGATTGCTTGCTTCTAAATTTGCTTCTGAATTCATTCATTAAATTTATCCAAGTGGAAAAGCTTTTTAGGCTTAAATTCATGTAAGCTTCGCTACTATTATCAACTTCGGGATTTTTAACACAATTAAATTCGGTGGATCGAGTCTATCTAAACCCACTATTTTCACAGAAAATCCCATATTAAGCAAGGTGACTAAAAAATACCGAGAGCAACACGCCAGCCCATAACAGCACAGCCCATAACTGCTATTGGAACATGAAGAGTCCAAATCGTTACCTAGCAATGCGCTGCGCTGATATGATGTCTTGATGTCATCCAGAGATATTAGGTGTTTTATCTTTATGCCATGTAATTTCTTTTGAGAAATATATTTTCCAGTTACCTGGTATAAGTACTTAGATGCCAGGGATTTTAACTACGAGTACGTAATGTTGTTAAAAAGTTTTCAATGTGATTTAGATATATGATAATTTATATTCTCCGAAGAAACAAAAAACGACATCAAATTAAAATTAAATTAAAAAAAATTAAAAGACACTAGTAGACCTCAGACCCGTGGCGACATTGATGGGTCATTTGAACCACCAGCAGACATATGTAGATAGATATAAGGGTATAAAATAATAAGATTCAGCACTATGCCGTCACTTGTAAGCTGTCCAACCAAGTGCAGGTGAAGATAGGGGCTAACAACCTTTTCCCTTCGATATTTAACCCTTGTCGCATGGATTTTGTTGCAGCGTTGCGGAATCATGGATTAGACGAAGTATTGAAAATGTAAAAGTTGTACATTTTAATTTTTAAATTATTTTTGTTGATATCCCGCTCGCTCGAATATAATTCGCTAGATATAATTTATGTGAACCATCAAAATTGATTCAAAATTGGCAGCGCTATCACGTAACATACATACAAAAAATTAACATACCTAAGTACAACCGAATTGAGAACCTCCTCATTTTCATTTCATTTTCATACACATCAAATAAATAAAATTGTGTCCTCTAAAAAACGCACGGTAAGGCCTAAAAATGTAACATTTCAATGGACTAGTGTGACTTTGAGCTTTGTTATGAGGTTCACAGTTAAGGACCACGTCTCAGTTTCATAAGCCTTCAGTGGCAATACGCACTGATTGAAGACTTTCGTCTTCAGGCATTGAGGTATTTTGGACTCAAAGATGTGCCGAAGTTTCCCGAACGCTGCCCATCCGAGTTGGATCCTTCGCTGGACCTCTTTGTCGAAGTTGGATCTATCTAATTGGATCTTTTGACCCAGGTAGACGTATACGTTAACAACTTCGAGTGTGGTATTCCCAACAATAACCGGTACAAGTGAGACATGAACATTTTTTGACATGACCTTCGTCTTGTCCATATTCATACTCAGACCTACCTGTTGGCATACTCTACTGAGGTCCCTGAGCATAGCACCGAGGTCCTCCAGCTCCACTCCACTCGTATACCTATCAGTATTGCATAAAACTATTAAAAATATGTACTTATACCTACACAGTTTTTAAGTCTAAAACATTTAACCGTACAGCTAATATTGTAATTATTCTAATGACTATAGAGATTTATCTCTATAGTCACTCTTCTATTTTGTTAAAACAAATATGCTGATATCTGGCCAATGAGCGAATAAGCCGCAAAGGGCTGTGCGGAGGGCGCGAACTTAGCCGTGTCAGTGCGCTCGCGCGGCGCCTGGAACATTTTTCGCACGGTGCACGCGCGCGATTTGCGCACCCACTCTTCTACCACCTAACTAAATCGGCTCTGACTTTGCTCTTGCTGCTTCTATTATTTCAAGCGAAAAGAAAAGAAACAGCAATATCAATATAGACAGTAAGTCGGGAACAGCAAGCAAGCTACGAGTCAAGACCTCAGGACTATCACACTATCAGCACCATTCAAAGGCCGGCAATAATACAATAGCACCGCATACTTCATTCTAATGTATAGTGTACATTCATGCCGACCATACCGGCGACGAACTTGGATGGACTTAATAGAAAATATCGATTTCGAGCAAATTTTCTCTACACCTTTTCCGACATCATCTTGTATTTTTCTTCGTGCAGTCCCTGACAATTGAGTTGTACTTTGTACCTACTCCAATTTGCTACAAATGTACACATACATCATTTTTATACTATCATAGCATTCTTGGCCTAGAACCTAGCCTGCTGCCGCATGATAAAACTGAGCGACTTGAAAGGTGTTCTAGTGATTAGATCGCCTTTTGTGTCTTATGTGTTATTGTTTTACATGTTAGATATTTAACGTAAACTTTGTTTTGTGGTGACAATAATGTGTTTCGTATCACATAGGAACACAGACTTCCCATTAGAACAGCAATGTGCCCTGATAAATTACTTGTTAGAGATGGTTCCATATTGCATACCATTTGGCACATATTTTGCGCGTACCTACAGTCCTTTCATCTTTAAAAATAACTAAGCTCTCTCTGCACTGCGACTCTCCTTCATTCATTGCGTCTTATATCTACCTTGTTTCTGTACCTACCACTTCCATCTGCCTTTTTTATCTTTGATGGCCAATTTTTTACACTTTTAACCACGGAGAAATTATGGTTTTTAAATCCCTCTTTTGATTATTTAGTAGTCAGCATTTTAGAGTCCCATCTGTTTATAACCTAGTGAACTAATTTCATTCAGCTACTCTGAAAATTATATTGCTAAGCTCATTCAAACAAACTTAATAACAATTATCTGATAGTAAAATTATTATTAAGAATGTGTATCATAGATGTCGCTTACCGTTTATTATATAGTTACCATATGTTTTTTTACAGTAGGGTAATTCCGGGAGAGATGGACCACGTTTTGTTGCGGATCCATAACTTTTGATAAAAAGTAAATAAAATAAAACATTTGTTTTCATGTGAATACAGATGTATTAATTAACATTATCATTACAAATAATTAGAAAAAAAATCAACCTAACTATATTTTTTTGGCAATAATAAAAAAATCGACGAAGTCCATCTCTCCCGTACTGTGCGGGTGAGATGGGCCTAACAATAATAATCATTTTAATGCGTAACAAATCCAAAAACAATATCAAAGGAAGAACTTAAACATAATCAGTATTTATATTTTAATTTATAAAAGTATTTTTCGTACATAAAATAATATAAAAGTAGCTTTCGTGAGACCAGCATTCGCAAACACTGTTACAGAGAGAAATCACTTCAAAGTTTGACTCACTTGAGTCGTCAGGTAGTCTGCTCGTTTTTTTTAAATTTTATAATGGCGACGTTTTTCTTTTTTGGTCTTTTATTTCCTGAAGCTTGTTTTATCTTCAGAAGTGTTTAATACTTCAGCCGATTGCCTTGATCTTTGATGTACACCTTACATCTTTTCCACGTAGGGGACGGGAGAAACAATGTCCAAGATCTTCCCTGGTGTTAAGTCTCCACTGGCAAACACTGGTTCGCTAAAAGTAATATGCTGACTGCCGAAAGACGATTCTTTGTATTTTTGATAATGTTGACTTTGGTATGCCGTACATATTCGCTGCTTTATTGACCCCTATGCCGCCACCATGAGCTTGAACAGCTCTTGTTAGGTGGATTCCGTCCATTTTCTCCTTGCTACACCACTTATTCACTTGTATTGTAATCAAGCCCATCTCTAGGATTTACTGTATCAAGGTTACTAGATAACATACCAAAATACACAAGCAGAACACCAAAAAAATAGAAAACCAAAATGGTCCATCTCTCCTTTAAAAAAGTGGTCCATCTCTCCCTGAAGTTAAAGGATAGAAGGACTTGCCCACAAAAAAAAAAAACAGCAAAGTCAAATAAAATAGGAGTCATAATAAAGTTTAATTGATACAAAGACACGTCAATGCCGTAATTACCAATAAAAACACAAAATCGTGTACATACCTTCAAATAACTAACACTGGCTGAAAAAAACTAGGACTACCAAAACCAAAACACTGATAAAATGAAAATTATAACAAAAACGCATCGTCGTTTACACTTAAACGGAAGAAATGGCGGAAAGAAACATTTTAGTGTTGTTATTTTTAAAAAATATATTCGTTTTGGAAGTTTTTTGAAGGTGGCCCGTCTATCCCGCTGGTCCATCTCTCCCGGAATTACCCTATAGAGTGACGAGACGAGCAGGACATGTGCCTGATGGTAAACAAAATGTCTGCCACACAACAGCACAGTAACATGCAGCATTGGAACATGAAGAGTCCAAAACATTACCTAGAACTGCACTGCGCTCGTCACCCAGATATAACATCTTTTATCTCTAAGCCCTGTAATTTCACTGGAAACATTGCCCTTCATACCGGAACACATTAATGTTTGCATATTACTGCTTAGCGGTTGAATAACTGGGAAAGTTGTGGTTCTTCCCCAGACAAACTCTGCAAAGAGTCCTACCACTACTTAATTATTAATATTATTATGATCAGGGTTGCACTGGGTCGAAAGAGCCCAGGTGGCTCCATGGCGATTACAAGCCCGGGCCTTCTACCGCCTAACTATATCGGCTTTCGCCTTTCTATTGCTGTCTCGATCATTTCAAGCGAAAAGGAAACAGAAAGAAAAAATCAAAGCTAAGACCGTTTTTCTTAGGCGGTAGACCCTCGAGGCCGGAGACCTTATCCTACAGTTGCCGTACGCCACGCAAGCCAGGCCCATGGACTTAAAATGTGCCTGAGAAACTAAATATTGCCTACGATAAAATGAGTTCAAAAAACTTTTGTTAAGTTGAATTTTTTTAAGTGTGTCTGTCTGTTATATTATGTAACTGACCTCGTGGCTGAGTAAGTAATAAGTGTACTTGCAAAGCCGAGGGTCGTGATTTCGATTCCCACCTAGTGCAAATATTATTTATGTTTGATGTATATAATAAACATTTATTTATTTATTTATTTATATTTTAACATTTGTTCTGTTGGTGTTTCTTGTATAATAAGTTTTTTTGTTTAATTAAATTTAGCAACTCCACAGACTCCGGGGTCCGTGACCTTTGTCGTTTGGATTATTTTTTAATAAACAAATTAATCTTGGATTGAGAAAAGAAAAGAAAAATATGGGGGAGTAGGGAACATTAATCCTAATTCTAGTGAGTCAGACTTGTCCTCCTCCGGGCCCAGAGCCTCCACTACAGCCGCATTTCTGTCCCTGATGGTCATCTGTAGGTCGAACTGTCGAATGGTATTCGGTGATGCAGCCTATAAGTATGTATTTACAACTATATAAGTATTTTGTCACTACAAGTTTTGCTTAGTTTGGGGTCAGATGGTGTTGTGTGTGAAATATCCGCCAATTTTTACTCTATTTTCAAATTATAATTACTTTTTTTATTGCATGTACACAGGCTAATTCTATGGTATTAGGGATTTTGCCATTTGGATTAAGCCAGACACCAGCACCAGCCTGTTGCTCCTACTGACTAAAACCCCCAAGGTGTTTCTACTTCAGAGCCAGTGGCGGACACTCTCGCACACTTTCGCAAACCTTTCGTGTCCTGCCTTTTTCCAGTCTTCCTTCCTTCCTATTCCAGCGTGACACGCCGTTGGCACCTAGGGGACTAATTGTTCATTGAGTGAGTGCCAGACGTCCCAACGGATACCTTTGATGTCCTACAATTGGATGGGCTTAATGTCTCGCTACCTGCCATGTTTCGCTTGCATAGAGCAGAGACAGTGCTGCACCACAATACCGATACTTTTGTTGCCTTGCAGCCCTACCACGATGATCAGATCTAAGTGGCGATACCATCCAGCCCGTGACAGGCAGAAAAGGGGCGCACCGGAATTCCGCAAGCCCTCTCGGCTAGTGGCATCCAGTCCACAGCTTGCTACCCAAACATCGAATGCCAACAACTTGCCTTTGTTGCGTTGTAGCTATACATCCAAGCTACAATGGCCACATCATGATCAGCTTGGAGCAAAAGTCAGACGACCGATTTCACCTCAGATTCTTTTTGCTTCACCGTAAGTGATCAAGCCATGGCTATAGAGCTACAACAATAAAGGAACCCCTAGAGATGCAAGCCCAAGTATCTATGGTTCTCTAACCAACAACGATATGTTGTTGCACTCTATAGATACCTATATTAAAACAAAATCATTAGATGTAAGTATTGTTTTATTTACAATAAGCTTCGACATTGATAAAAATTATTTTTTTTACATACAATATTTTGTTTATATTCAGAACATGAACATCAGATCAAAGTTAAATTAGACAGCATTATCTTGAATCCATGTAGTGTAGGAGCTGACACGGGCGCTGATACCAGGATAAGTATCGTTGGCACAGCCTTCACCCCAAGAGACAATTCCGACGAGGATATCTGAGCCGCCGCTGGTGTAGTAGAGAGGGCCTCCGGAATCACCCTGGCAGGCGTCTTTGCCACCAACATCAAGGATACCAGCACAGATCATGTTCTGTGAGACACTGCGTGGAATAGGCAATTCGGAGTAACGTTGCGCACAAAGCTCTCGATTGATAGTGTAAATGGTCACATCGCGGAGAATAGGAGAGCCAGTTTGAGCACCTTCCTGCAAATTAATATGTATTTGTAAATATTTTGGGATTCGTCATACCAAGCTTAAACAGTGCTTAGATACAAATAGTAGAGGTTTCGAAACGTTTACTTTTCTTAAAATGACGCCCACATAAATATTTCCGCAATGTCACAAAATAATCCAGTCTCTCAGTACTCATAAATATAAAAAATATTAGCTTCTTCGTTACAATTTCGCACTAGTTTCCATAGAATTGTAAAAAATCGGTGCATGCTGTATCAGCAAGCTTTCAAAGTCACACTCCATTTCCAAAAATGTAATCGGCCCTTAAACAGGCACCTTTATAAGATATGTAGTACTCGTTATATTGATTGGTGTTGACATACAGGTGGATACATTTAAAATGTTGAATGTGTCTCGTATATATTCTCAGAATTGCAAACCGAAGGGTTGATGATGGCGTTTTTGTGTACTTATTTAATATTTAAAGGTCTTGTTGTACCCATTTTTAGGGTTCCGTAAAACGTAAAAACGGAACCCTTATAGATTCGTCATGTCTGTCTGTCTGTCTGTCCGTCCGTATGTCACAGCCACTTGTTGCCGAAACTATGAGAACTACACTGTTGAAACTTGGCAAGTAGATGTATTCTGTGAACCGCATTAAGATTTTTACAAAAGTTTTTTAAAAAAAACAAAAATTAGGGGTGCCCCCCATACTGAGAACTGAAACTCAAAAATTTTTTTTTCATCAAACCTAAACGTGTGGGGTGTTTATTGATAGGTCTTCAAAAATGATGTTGAGGTTTCTAATATAATTTTTGTCTACACTGAATAATTTGCGCGAGAGACGCTTCCAAAGTGGTAAAATGTGTGTCCCCCCCTAACTTCTAAAGTAAGAGAATGAAAAAACTAAAAAAAATATATGATGTACATTACCATGAAAACTACCAACGAAAATTAGTTTGAACTCGATCTGATGAGTAGTTTTTTTTTAGTACGTCATAAATACACTATTATTAAAACTTCGATCAAAGTTACAACGAACTACAAGAACTATGTGTACTATGTATATTATGTTACTTGCTGCAACGGAACCCTTCATAGGCGAGTTCAACTCGCACTTGGCTACTTTATTGCATATAAGGATATGATGAATTACGAATTTATGAAAAAAAACGTCTGCTGTTTGTCAGGTTATAAACTCAACAGTTTGAGATACACACAAACGATGAAAACTTACAATAGTGTCACCCCATCCAGAGTGAACTACTGGGAGTCCATCAGGCAGCTCGAAGTCCTGAGGCGGGATCGGAATAGACTGAATGCCAACACTGAATGTCAAGGGAGACTCTAACTCCGCCAAAGTGATGTCGCCATCCAGTCCTCGAGAGATCAGCAAGATGGGGAAGTAAGTGGGATGGTTCACGCGCCGAATAAGGTTGACGATAATACCACCAGCGTTGCGGTTGCTGGAGCCAGCGCGTATACGACGGGTATTGATGTTGAAGAACCTGAATAAGATATTTTTTTTATAATAAAATATGATATTTCTAAAGGTAAATGTTAACCATCGCTTATCAATACATACCTATTCATTAACGATTGTTACCATGAGATAGTAATAATTTGATAAGATAAAACGAGAGCGATAAGTGATGAACTACACAAAAGCAATTTACGAGTTGTATAATTATAGTTCTGGAATACTTTTATTTCAGAAGGAAGATTTTAATTCCTCTTTGGTGATGTATCTATTTGAAAAACTTCTTTTAGAAATCGTTTTCGGTAAATTTGGTCGTTTTGTCGTACCTATAGCTAAAAACTATTTAATAAACTAGGGGGTTGTATGTATTGTAATAATGTATGTATTGTTTTTTTCTGATATGATTAATCTAGGTTTGAGTGAATAAGAATCATCTAGATCAACGTGCATCACCATGCGCAGGTGAATTGGTTTTCGAACAAAAAATACAAAATAGACCTTCAAATATTTAAAGCATTCTATTTCCTACAGCTACTTATAATGAAACAATTACAAAATACTTACAGGCCCCAGAAGCAATGAGCCGCGGATACGATGTATTTGTTATTCACGATGTTTCCAGCACAGGATTGACTCCAGCCATTGTTCCCCAGAAACTCCACTTGCACGATGCTAGGGTATCTTTCTATCGTGGTTGGCTCGCCGCCGATGATGCGTTTAGCATCAACTTGCCAGACTGCAGCTGTAAATAATTAATTTAAATTTTAGACTTGTAACCGATACTAGGTAATTACTTATTTAATAGAATACAAATTTATCTTTATAACATCACCCAATCCTAGAGTACCCCATAATACGTTTCCACCAACGGTTATTAAATGCTACTTACTGACCCACCACTCAAATTACAATACTCAAACTCAAAATACACTTTTTAGCCATTTATAACATAAGGCAATGAGGTAAATAAAAAACTCGACCAGAAATTTCTTTTGTCGTAAGAGTTAAGTTAAGAAAAGGGTTAATATGCCTATGATTATGTTACAGCAAGTTGCGGCTGGTCTAGTCGGGAGAACGGGAACGGCCGGTCCGGAGCCCTGGGTTCAAAGCCCACGTGCACCACTGTCTTTTCAAAGTCATGTGCGTAATACCCTTAACTTGAAACGGTGAAAGAAAACGTCATAAGGAAACCGACATGTGCCCAGAATCTTTCGAGGTCATGTGTCATCCACCAACCTGCTCTGGGTTAGCGTGGTGGATTATGGGCTTGACTCTCTCCTTGCGAGAGAAGGCCCTGAGCCCCAGCAGTGGCAACATTTAGTGGGCTGCTTGCTTATGCTTATGTTACAACAAACTAAACTCTGGACTTTTAAATATAGGCATAATTATTAGTCAGAGTTATTTTCAGTGCCAACACAAATTTTGATATTGATTTAATTTCACTCAAAAATTTGATAACTTTTTGGCTCACGTCATTATTTTGAGAGTGAAACCGTGCAGACCAAGTGTCTGGAACATGCGTATTACAGATGTGAAGTTGAAGATTCGAATCTCGGCAGCATTGCTCAGGATTTTTCCAAGTGTAGATGTACCAGTTTGTCATCCACACTGGATGTAAAGGTGAAAGGGAAAAAACATCGTGAAGAAACTGACGCGTTTAATAATATTTCCAGCAGCGTCATGGACCAACTCGTGAACTCGCACTGGGCCATAGAAGATTATGGCCTTGACTCTCCATGCGACAGAAGATCATAAGTCCCACCAGTTAACCAACCAACTGCTTATATTTATGCAGCTAAGTATTGTATCACAGTGTTGTCTTAAATTAGTTAATCGTACCTGCAAGTATGAGGGCCCAAACGATTTTCATTGTATCACAGTTAATGCTTCTACCTCAACTGAACTTTTGGAATCATTCATCTATTATTTATTGTCAATTTTGGGAAAATTTCCGATTAAACTATGTATCGGGAAATTGCCGATTTAATCTTTTTCTACCTAAACCGACTAAATACTGCTAGGAAACCCCAGAAATAATGATAGGTATATACAGACTCAATCTACTGATAACTGATTGGTAATCAACATGGCATTGATAAATTAAACTACATTAGTAATTAAATAAGTCATACACTGGATTAACAGATAAATTTGTACATATGCGGAAAAGCCCAACCTAATATTAATTTATAACTATTTGTGCTATGAGTTTTTTATAATTTATAATTAACGCTTTTTCAGTTAAACAGCTAAACGATCCAAGATCCAAAATATGCTAGTCATCACCCAGTGTACCAAGATAATACTTTATGAGAGAAATCTTGACATGGCAAAAACGATCGAACGACGAACGAACGATAGAACGCTCTGATATTCAGACTCCATGGGCAAACCGGCGGTACCAAAAACCAAGTGCGCAACAAAAACCTGGTTATTAGACACTTGGATATTAAATAATTCCCACAACAACTGTAGCAACCAAAAACCTCGGAGAGAAGCTGGCGTACAGTCCGCGAGGTATAAGCTGAGCTTTGCATTAGTGTGAGTGATCACATGCATACGCATCTATTACCAAAAGTACAGTCAGACAACAAACTCTTAAACAACAAGCTGACATTAACTATCCAGGATCAATATGGTCATTGCGAAAAGAAGTATCTCTTTTAGGATTCAAATGGTCAAGGACAGAGAATAACAGAAAAATTTTAATGGAAAAGCATGAGATCCGTCACCTACGTATAACTTATTTACTTAAAATTTCCGAATACCGTATTCAGGGCAGGCCTATCGTTTATACCAATATACAATTGATACCTGCATAATAAACAACGATTTATTGAATATAAAATTGACACCTTATTAAGAGAACATGGTCACAGCGTCCCGCGTCTGACTGTACTTTTGGTGATCACTCACACTAATGCAAAGCTCAGCTTATACCTCGCGGACTGTACGTATTAATAATTAGGCTAAAACTGAAGTGAATATTTTGCCTTACACTCTTATGAATAGGCTCGACAGATAGAGTTTTAGCTGCATACTCGGCGTTATTAAAATGGTTAAAGGCTACCAGACCTAGTGCTAGCAAATTAGTTTTCATCACAGACTTCTTGGACTAATTTCAAAAGATTCAATTCATTTCTTCTTATTCGATATTCTTCTTCTATTCGGCTTCTTGAGGGATCGATCCATACGAGTCGTCATTGATGGCTGCTCGTCGGATCAAATGTCTATCAATGCCGAAGTCTTTCAAGGGTCGGTCCTCCTTGCGACGTTACGAGTACAACAGATAGTTGAGTTGAGCAGTCTCTCTGCTCAACTCAACTATCTGTTGTAGCCCTGTATCTTTAGGTATGCAGATGATAGTTACATTATCTAGTGCCATAGCTAGTGAGCAATAAACTCAGGTGCTGAGAGAAAGTATAATCGAGTGCATCAATATAAACCATTGGATGTGCCCTGAGCACCTTGAAACTGGTAATAAATTCTGTGTGTGTAGCGTAAGTGGTTTACACACAAC
The DNA here is from genome assembly GCA_963693475.1 of Ectropis crepuscularia. Taxonomy (NCBI): domain Eukaryota; kingdom Metazoa; phylum Arthropoda; class Insecta; order Lepidoptera; family Geometridae; genus Ectropis; species Ectropis crepuscularia. Next base: position 9,564,922 of record OY856350.1, read on the forward strand.
CAATCTGCTTGACCCCTGGAATCGCTAGCGGCGAGGCATGCTGTGGTTTTACTTATTTCGGTTGTTGACGACGAATAGTGATAGGTAAAAACGTCCAGTGTTCACCACTTTCTGCAACCAACTAGACGGCAATGAGTGAGCTTACTCTTCCGAACGATGACATAATTTCGTGCGCCTGAAGTGAAATTATAAATTAAATGTAAATATGTAGTTTTAATTATTTAGATTACCTAAGCATTTTTTGTCACAATAAACATGATTTGATTTGATTTGATTTGATTTGAAGTTTGGGAGGGCACATCCAATGATTTATATCGATGATCCAGTGTCTGAACTTGGCCCTTGAGACAGCATCTGTATGGGGCGAAGCCAATCTGGCCAAGTTTAACGAGGGAAAAGCGCAGGCGTATTTGTTCTCTGCCAGAAGAAGTCAATCACAAGATACTTCTACTTTCTGGGATGTATCCGTACAGGTTACTGACCATCCCGAACTTTAGAGGCGTTACATTGAGATCTGAGCTCAACTTTGCTCTTATATCGAGTCCAAGGTTAAATAAACTTTGTCAAAAAACTAGTGTCTTCTCAAAGGTGTGAAAGTACTACAAGTCTGAACAGTTCTTCACATAATTTGAAGCACAGATTCGCTCTTGTATGGAGTAGTGTTCCCACCTTTGGGATGGATCGGCTAAGTATCAGATGGAGACTCTGGAATCGATCGAGAGATATGCCAAAATGTTCATAGACAAGACACTCTTGTGCAAAAAAGACTTCAAAGTCTTTAACATCAGTGCATAACTGCTAGTTTATCGGTTTTTATCGGATACACTTCGGAGAGTGTGCAACTGATCAACATGATCTAATACCACCTTGACCTTTCTTCGTAACGCACGTAACTTAAAAAAGCGACTTCGACCACAACGTTCGTATCATAAAATTGGAGTCAAATCTCTTCGTTGGAGTTTTTGGAACGTCGACCATTAAACGAACGAAGTCGCTTTTTTAAGTTACGTGCGTTACGAAGAAAGGTCAAGGTGGTATTAGATCATGTTGATCAGTTGCACACTCTCCGAAGTGTATCTCGAGATTGTCAGATGGAGAACGCGGTGGGGCTGCAGGGGAAGAGGAGTGCTGGTATTGTGTTGCGTCTCTCTCCCTATTCTCTGCATCTCCTATATAGCCGAAAAGTGGTGATGGCGGGACCACAGATGTGACGCGTCGCGAGGAACCAAGGGTGTCCAGATGCGGGCGCGTCTGGCACCCACTTACTGGTACCCGAGGTGGGTACCAGTATGGTATCTTGGGTATCTTAGGTTCAGGTGCATCGGTGGCATTTGTGCCTAGAGACGGGGAAGCCGTAAAGGGTTCACGGAATAATGCGAGAGCAGTTCCACGTTCCCGCCGTAAGCGTAAAAGGTGAAGGTTTTAGTCGGTAAGATCACTATGTCCTTCCGTGGTGTCAAGTCCGATATAACCCAACCGTCTATATACCCCAGGCGAAAGGGTACCTACACTTAATTGCATTTGCTCCACGTAATTGGTAAATCACCAGAAATAACTTTATTTATCAACGAAATAATTTTAAACCGACAGGCGAAGCTATTGATGCACATTATATTAATGTAATAAAATTATATAATAGGAGTGAGAAACAAAACCCTACTTAAAGAAGACACAAAATCAGGCCACTGATGTTGTTTTCTCTGATCGTTTGCACGGCAATTGTTTGTACCGCATGCATCGTTGTACGCCACGAAACACAAGAAAACATTTTTTTTATAGCAGATCCAATGGCAGAACGGTATCATCTCTATGCTAGTTTATAAAACAATTATTTAAAACTTTACTGTTATTACTTTTGAAATCTCATTAAGTAGTATTAATTTTTGACCTACCAGCGACCAAAATCCAAATCAACTTCATTATTCTACTCGTAGCTTCGCTGACACTATGTAGTGGTACGATCAACAACTCTAGTATTTATACCGTTCTGTGTTTATTTATGCTTTGTTTATAGAATAACAATCAATACGTCATATTGGAAAATATTGGGATGTCCAAAATTTATCAGTACGAGAATATCTGTAAAATCCAACTTCAATAGACGTTGAAAAAAAGAATTAAATTCAAATATAAGGAAACGGATAGGAGAAAAATAATGATCGAACGAAATGACTTCTGCTCTTCGTTGGAGTTTTTGGAACGTCGACGTTCCAAAAACTCCAACGAAGAGATTTGACTCCAATTTTATGATACGAACGTTGTGGTATGCGTTGTCTGAGTGGGTTTTCCCCCGTGGTTACAATCTTGGTGTCTTGAAATCGAGAGTAAATCGGTTTCTTCTTGATACACACGGTCTATTGTGGATCGCATCCTCGCCTAACATCAGGCGGACGGTTGGGTTATATCGGACTTGACACCACGGAAGGACATAGTGATCTTACCGACTAAAACCTTCACCTTTTACGCTTACGGCGGGAACGTGGAACTGCTCTCGCATTATTCCGTGAACCCTTTACGGCTTCCCCGTCTCTAGGCACAAATGCCACCGATGCACCTGAACCTAAGATACCCAAGATACCATACTGGTACCCACCTCGGGTACCAGTAAGTGGGTGCCAGACGCGCCCGCATCTGGACACCCTTGGTTCCTCGCGACGCGTCACATCTGTGGTCCCGCCATCACCACTTTTCGGCTATATAGGAGATGCAGAGAATAGGGAGAGAGACGCAACACAATACCAGCACTCCTCTTCCCCTGCAGCCCCACCGCGTTCTCCATCTGATAATCTCGAGCTCGTTAGGTTCGAGGCGCGCTGGGAGAACGGCGTGGCATAATACCGGTGTACCTTTCCCACCATGGTCTCCACCCCATAGTCTCGATGCCCATCTCTCAACATCGCGGTTCACCTCAGTTGCGTAGGTGGCTAACACACCGCGCAACCTACTTGGCCGCATCGTCGTCGGCTTGAAGGCAAAGCTTAGACTAGTGGCCCGACCGAAAGGCCTCTTAGCTTCACCGTGAATGACTAGACCAATGTGAGTAATCTCTCGGTGGAGGTTCCATGACAACCCAAGGAAGGAACATTTATTCTTCCTAAAAAACTGCAGCTCTTTTACTGTGTTTTACCATAGAATAGATAATACAGATAATGGTTTTACTGCGCTTTAACGAGTATCTAAGCATTTAGTTACCTTTTAAGCCTCTAAAGGTGGTTCTATAAAATGCAGTGCATGTATAATCACTACTTACTATCCTCCAGGCCACGTGGTTCGACAATTTAGTTCGATCAACCGAACCACGGACACTTTTTTTTCCCGTTGGTTCGACTTTAGAATCGCACCACGTGAACTACTGATACTTGGGACCGCGTGGTTCGACTCCAAAGTCGAACCACGTGAACTACTAATACTTGGGACCTCGTGGTTCGACTATGGAGTCGAACCACGTGACAAGTTCGTCTGGTTCGCCTGGAGGTTCGTTTCATCGAAGTACACTTACCTACAGGCATAATCATCGGGAGGTTAACCCTGTATTTCTCTAGTTTGCAGACATCGTTAATCTTAAAGTAAATTAAATTGTAGTAGGTACCTAACAAATTAAGATAATAAAAACGTACTATTAAGAATAATCGCACGAAACCAATTTTGTCGAAAACCTCGAAATAACGAAAAATATTGGTGGGTGGTTAATTGTACCTGTGAGTAATCTCAAGTTTAATTTCATTTTAATTTCAATTTCAAGAACAGGAATACTGAAAGCTATGTAGCATTGCTGGAGATGGTATTGTCACAGTTGCCTGGATTTAATCCCGTACGCTTTATGACCGACTACGAGGCTGCAATGATGAAGGCTATCGAAATTGTTTTGCCACAGACTGAAGTCAAAGGGTGCTTCTATCATTATGCGAAAGCTCTGTGGAGATATGCACATAAGTGTAAAATTACAAAAGCGCAAAGCCAAAAGCGAATTATAGCTGTGGCGCCAATGTTACCCTTGCTACCTAACCATTTAATTCGAAATGGTTGGGATTATGTCACAGAAGATATGCCAACAGACACAAACATGTTAAAATTTAAAGAATACATGGAAAGGGAATGGCTGAAGAGTGATGAGTATATCAAAAAGTGGTCCGTATACGGAGAACTTCTCCATACAAATAATTGCCTGGAAGGATGGCATGGAAAACTAAACAATCTTGTTGGTAAAATAAAACCAAATTTGTTACAAGTTTTGACACTCTTGAAAAGAGACTCCAATTTCAATCTATTAAAAATGAAAGGTGGACTATTGGAAAAAAGACGTAGGGAATCCATCAAACGAGATGCATCCTATTGGTCTTCAGAATGAATTCTGAAGACCAATAGGATGCTTACTAATAATGAGATCGATGAACGATTATTCTTAGAACGATTGGCTTGGAAGGGGTCACTTTTTGTAAGTAAATAGTTCCGAGGGTTACATTTTTTATTTCATACCATAACGTTTCACCGATATCATTATTAGTAAACATCCTATGTTTGAATGATCCTATATTTGATTCCTATATATAGCGCTGGAAAATGTTTTCAAGCTATTGGACTGGAACGGACATTGCATCAATATCAACGGCGAATGCATCACTCACCTTCGGTTTGCCGACGAATTAGTCATTGTGGCGGAGTCGCTGGAGGACCTCTGTGCTATGTGCAGGGACCTCAGTAGAGTATCCCAACAGGTAGGTTTGAGGATGAATATGGACAAGAAGATCATGTGAAACGTTCATGTCGCACCTATACCAGTTATTGTTGTGAATACCACACTCGGAAGTTGTTGACGAATACGTCTACCTGGGTCAAAAGATCCAATTAGGCAGATCCAACTTCGACAAAGAGGTCCAGCGAAGGATCCAACTTAGACGGGCAGCGTTCGAGAAACTACGGCACATCTTGGAGTCCAAAACACCCCAATGCCTAAAGACGAAACTCTTTAACCAGTGCATGTTGCCAGTGGTGGCTTATGGAACTGAGACGTGGTCCTTAACTGTGGGCCTCATAACAAAACTCAAAGTCACACAGCAAGCTATGGAAAGAGCTATGGTCGGAGTCTCTTTGGCGACAGAATTTTAATTGAATTTGCAGTGTTGGACGGCCTCCCACTAGATGGACAGATTACTCCACAAAGGTCGCTGGAACCCACTGGTTGCAGGGTCCGCAGAAACATTCGTTGTGAAAATCTAGGAGGGAGGCCAATGTTCAGCAGTGGACGTCTTGCGGTTGATGATGATGATGATCCTATATTTATGGATGGATCCCTAGCTGTGAAATGTGCCGTCTCTAAAGAAAACTGACTGTGGATATAAATTGTATCACTTCTTCGGAACATAGCGCAATGATTCGCGTTTCATCGCAACAATTTTTCGATATTATATGATTACTTGCAGCGCCCCGCGGTTTCTACCGCGTAGATTTCAGCCCGATCTGTTCAGACGTTACGACATGATTGAGTAACAAACATAAAAAATTGACATATATAATATTAGTAGGATTATAGTAGGAAGTAAAATTTCAAAATTATATTAATTGTAGAGAGATTTGAATAATTGTAATTTAATGTCTCCTTACTTTGTTTTTAACCGACTTCCAAAAAGGAGATTATCAATACAATCGCCTTTTTCTTTGTTTTGAAGACGGTGCCAGTCAAGGCACCGTCTTCAAATAGATGAGTGAGTAGCGCTTAGCGCTACATTAACTTATTTTTCGCTTTTCAGTGCCTATATGTTGTTTTGAAGTCTGTTTAATTATTTGTATAAAATGTTTTGAGTTTATTAATGTTACTGTAAATAAAGTTATAATGTCCTTGGAAATGTTACAAATTAAGTGAAAAAAATTTAACATCATTAAATACAGCTTAAAATATATGCTTGTCGTGTTTTTGTTTTTATCTAAGTTTGGCAGATTTGCAAGGTTCGACTAACCGAACCTATTGAAAAAAGTCTAAATATTCAGATAAATCGAACTATCAGAAGTCTCAAAAACACATGGTTCGATGATCGAACCAACGGGATAAAAAAGTTCACGTGGTTCGATCGATCGAACCAACAGGAAAAGAAAGTTCACGTGGTTCGATTGATCGAACCAACGGGAAAAAAAAGTGTCCGTGGTTCGATTGATCGAACTACGATGTCGAACCACGTGGCCTGGAGGCTTGCTATAGGTACTTTGATACTTGCTCACCTTGGATAATTTTCCGTAAACGACCATACTGTACGATATTTGTGAATTGTTGATTGATTGTCACTTTCTTTTTAGTTGCAGTGGCAGCTAGCCAAGTGGATGCTCGTAGCCGTATCATCGGTGGTGACCCCGCAAGCATTGAGCAATACCCCAGCATTGTGCAGGTGGAGTTCTTGTGGTTCGGTATCATCTGGAGCCAGAGTTGCGCCGGCGTCATCCTCAACAATAGATACGTTGTATCAGCTGCTCATTGTTTCTGGCAAGTGTAAGTTTTGCACAACATTATTTCTTCCATACAAATCTTTACATAATTTATTAATTTTATTTAATTTTAGACGCTTTCAAATATTTTTTGTTTCATAACAAATTTTGACATGTTCGTATGTTTTGTCTCTCAAACGGTCGCCAGTATAATCGTATTTTTCGAGTTTGTGGACGTAAAACGATATAATAAAATCCCTTTATAATCGGAGTTTGCCAACGAGTATACGATTATTAAGATTGTAAACGAGTATTTTAGGAATTAAAAGACAAGACCGTGTTCGCAACACCATACTGCGTTCCATTACAGGTGTAACAGATGTAGGATTTAGGTCTGCCAAGCTTAAATGGGAGTGGGCGGGTCATGTGACCAGAATGCATCAAGATCGATGGGCCCGGGTTTCTACAGAGTGGACACCATCGGCCAGTCGACCCCAGGGTCGTCCTCCAACGCGATGGAAGGACGAGCTCGGAGCGTTTAAAAATGATTGGACGATGGTAGTTCAGGACCGGATAATGTGGAGAGAATTGGGGGAAACCTTTGCCCAGCAGTGGGACAACTCAGGTTAATTAAAAAAAAAAAACATTTAACCTTAAAATTTTAAGAAAGTGAGATTATTATAACCCACAAAACATAATTGACTTATGTTGTGTGAAAAAATCTGAACATAACAATATTAGAAGGGCCCGATTTGCAAGTATTCCTGTTGTGATAATATTTTAATGAATGAAAATGAAACTGTGTGCCTCAAATGAATCGAACAAATATTGTAGCATATCTCTATGTCAATTATCAACCAGATTTTTTATATCTAGCTGAAAAATAACAAACTTCTGAATCAAATACTATTCTGAAATTAGAAATAGTTGAGACACCTCCTTAATTTATGGCATGGTTATGGTATGGTAAAGTATTTTTCATCTCACCAGCTCGGAAAGAGTCTTTTGCTCCTCGATATCAGGGCGCAAAAGTCGTTTTTACCCTCTAGAGGTTAAAGTAAATTTGAATTTAGATCATTGTGTGTACTGAGGTTTTGAATTCAATACATAATTTAACCTAATTATTTCTACCTCCTTGGTGCCGCATTCATCATACATTTATTTTTAATTTGTTAAAAACTCGTACTCGGAACCTCCTTGGTGTACTTTTTTTTAGATGCTTTGCGCGCAATTTTCTTTTCACGTATGGAGGGTAGAGGTAAAGAATGTTATTTCAAATGGCAGAACATTTTAAAATGCTATGAATGAATCAATTGTAATCGAATTGAAGTATGCCGAGTTAAATAATTAAATATTATTGACTACTAAAATAGTAACTAATAGATAATTTCACCTACTTGTGCCGTACAAAATAATGTAGTAAATATAACATCAAATAAATAATTACTATTTTGAGAATACATGTAGGTACAATATATTTAGAAGTCAAAACTTATTTTGGAGCGCCAAAGACAGATTTTTCGTGGGCTATCAATTGAATTCTAGCGTCACGCTCGGGAATTATAAGAAATCTTCGGGTAAACTCGGGACCATAGCCATTGGCCATCTAGAAATGCCTCAGCCTTTCCCATTGGCCATTTAAAAATGCGTCAGCTTTTCTAGATGGCCATGCTCATAGCCACGCCCTCCGGTTTCACACGCGTAGTTTGCAAAGTAAGTGCGCAAAATTGGCAGTGCCTATGACTGCCAATTTTTTTTTCATGAATTCTGAATACTACGTTTACTTATTTCCTTTAAAATGTAATGCAAATTTAGCGCTACTATAGTTTAATGCATTTGGGCGGACACTTTTTCATGTACACATATGAAACTCCTTACCTCAGTCGGTCAACTCACCATATTTTCACGTCATATTGTTATTGTTAAAACCATGGCTAAATAAACTTAAAGTTTAAAACTTAGGTTAAAAACAGTAAAATTGAATACAAGTGGAAAACCGAAATACCATGACCAAGCGACCAAGAAGTTTATTTGACGCCAGCAGAATTGACTGAAACTGAAAATGCGCAAAGCGTTTAGGTAGTACCTAATTTCCTCGCTAAGGTGGGATGAAACCCCTCGATGAAATCCCTCGCTACGCTCGTGCTTCAACTTTAGAATCCTTCGCTTGCTCGGTCATCAAAATTGAGCACGCGGTTAAAAAGCCACTTTGCACTCTTGTACAACAAATAACTATTAACTATCTATTTTTTTCATTTAATGTATAAAAATTAGAAATAGTTTTATATACATTGCACAGGATTTCGATATCATTACATAAGAGTAGGTATAGATAAATAAACTTTTCGACCATCATATTAAAGGTGTCTTCTATTTTAATTTTGCAGAACTCCATCTGCACGTCGTATCCGTGCAGGTACCTCCAACCGGAGTTCTGGTGGTACCATCATCAATGTCAACTGGTTCCTCAACCACCCGTCATACCCCACCGTTGGCCGAGGTCATGACGGAGACATCACCGTAGTTCAGCTTGCTTCTCTCCTGACTTATACTCCTAGTATCCAACCCATTCCCATCCCTCCTCAGGACTATGAGCTTCCCGACAATCTACCCGTCGTTCATGCCGGATGGGGTGACATAGTAGTAAGTACATTTTTGATTCCTAAAAGACATCTTGTTTATGAACACACAAACGGCCCACTAAATGTTCCCACTGCTGGGACTCGGAGCCTTATCTAGCAAGAAGAGAGTCAAGGCCGTAATCCACCAGGCTGGTCCAGTGCGGGTTGGTGGATGGCACATGACTTCGAAAGATTCTAGGTACATTTCGGTTTCCTTACGATGTTTTCATTCACCGTTATGAGTTAGCGGCATTACGCACATGACTTTGAAAAGACAGTGGTTCGCGTTGTTTTGAACTTGGGGTCTTCGGATTGGCAGTCGCCGTTCTTCCGACTAGACCAGCCGTAACTTAGAACCAGCCGTAACTTCTTGTTTATGAAACGTTCATTTAAAGTATAGTATAGATAATAGTAAAGTAAGTAAGTATTCCGCCTGGGGAAGTACCACACCTTTGCCAGTTATTCTACCGCCAAGCAGTAATGTGCAAACATTACTGTGTTCCGGTTTGAAGGGCAATGTTTCCAGTGAAATTACAGGGCTTAAAGATATAACATCTTAGATCTCTGGGTGACGAGCGCACTGCACCCGTGGTTTACACTTTACAGCCTGATGAGAGAGGATAGGAATGAATTAATGAAAATTCTTTATTGTTCACACCAAATAAGACACATACAATTTTGAAAAACAGTAAGACTAGTGATACAACGGGCGACCTCATCGCTAAAAGCGATTTCTATATAGAAATCGCTGTAATGTATATGACATATGTCTTATAAACTTTCAGGAACACAACTTATGTGGTGTTTAAGGCTATTATACAATGTTCTTGTTTGAGTTGGTCACTTTACGGACTCTGGTGTCCATGACCTTTGTCATTTGAGTCCCAAGTTTTCCATTGTCAGTGATGCTTTTTACACTAACCGATTTCGTCGGTTGAGCCGATCACTACCGGTTGGCACTGCGCTAATAAATACTTGACTTGGGATCGTCTTTTCTTATTTTCTATGTCGCCGGGAGTGCCCTGCTTAGAGACCACCATGGTTGCATACCTATCCCTGATGGCCATCTGTAAGTTGTTCTCTGAGATGGTCTTCAATGATGCAGCTGACTCTAGCCAAATTAACCGTCAATTGACAGATGTGTCACCATACGTCATAAATTGTTAGTTTGGATATCCGTATTGAAATACAGTCGTAACTGGTATTAGTAATCGTTATCAAAGCCAAGAACTAGCTAGTATTGCTTGCTTTAGCAAATAATAAAGATAGAAAAATTGTTGCAACTGAGTAAACATCAAATAACTTTCCGCTCAGACTCACTAGCCCATTGCGCCAGGGGTGCGAGGCTCAATAACTTCCACGTGGTGCACCCTGAACATCAATCGTCAATTTTCTTCGTTTACATCATCTTGTTGTGTGGTGGCTGATCCCATCCTGGTAAAACTCGAAGTTCGCCCTTCGAGGGGCAGTAGAGCCAAAGCTGGATCCGGCCTTGCGTAGAAGTTCGTTGGAGAGAGACTGAAATGACTTGGAACGTTACTTTGCTAAAAGTCGACGGCAACGCGGCGAAGAGGTGAACCACGGCTATCTCTAGCCGCGGTCGGGGAAGTGGACGTCTCACTGCCGACCGCCTTAATCTGACATACTCTACATTTTATTTATTTACTAGCTGTTACCCGCGACTTCGTCCGCGCGAAATAAAGACTAAGGTAACTCGGCATTATTACCTATTTGTTTACCCAGACACATTTACGGTTACTAAAAACAGCTTATAATAAAACAATTTTATACAATTTCATCAAAATCGGTTCAGTTGTTTAGGTGTGAAAGCGTAAGAGACATTCGTCCCCCATTCCAACTCCAATTTTGTCCCCATACAGTTCGAAATTACAAAATTGCTAGAACAAACATTTATTGGCTTCGTGCCAAGTGCCTATATAAAGAGTTTCATAGTTTTATCTTCAACGATTGGGAACTTCCATATTTTCATTCATCCCCCATTTCAAACCCAATTTCATCCTCGTACAGTTCGAAATTACAAAATTGCTAGAACAAATATTCGTTTGCTTCGTGTAAAGTGTCTATATTCAGAGTTTCATGGTTTTATCTTCAACGGTTGGGAACTTCCATATTGACACTCATCCCCCATTTCAATCCAATTTCACCCCCGTACAGTTCGAAATTACAAAATAGATAGAACAAACATTCGATTGCTTCGTGTCAAGTGTCTATATACAGAGTTTCATGGTTTTATTGTGAACCGTTGGGAACTGCCATATTGACATTCATCCCCATTTCAACCCCAATTTCGCCCCGTACAGTTCGAGACTACAAAATTGATATAACAAACATTTAATTGGTTCGTGTCAAGGGTCTAGATACAAAACTTGATAACTTTGAAAATGAAGAATTTTCATACAACTGTTCATCCCTTGTTTCGCCCTCTTAGGGGTTGAATTTTGCAAAACCCCTTCTTAGCGAGCGCCTACGTGCTAAAAGGGATCTTCATGCAAAATTTCAGATTCCTAGCGTTTGTAGTTTCTGAGATTCCTTGATGAGTGACCTTTCGCTTTTATATATATAGATTTCGCTTGCTTCACAGCCATCACTTCATATATTAGATTCATATTCTTTGTTTTTGTTATTCGTCTTTTAGGGATTTTTGGAAAAGTGCACGACACTTTTCCAACTTCTTTTGAAATTTAATTTTCTGATATTCCGTACTGACTGATACATAATGGGAATTCCGATAAAAGATTAACCATAGTTATAAGTATTTCATAGTGGTTTTAGATTAATAACAGGATTAAAAGCGGTTATTTTGTTTTAGATTAACATCATGACGTAGTTGATTAACATTATTTAAGAAAGGATAAATTAATACAGAACGATATAAATACTGGGGTTGTTGATAGTACACCTCCACAGTGTTATCGAAGCTAGAACAATGAAGTTGATTTGGATTTTGGTCGCTGGTAGGTGAAAAATAACTAATAGGATTACATATTTCCAATAGTATACATTTAATTAATTGTTTTGTTTAGCAAAAAAAAGCTGGTCTCTGTAATAGTTTTCACTGTCAAAAAGTAAATGATTTCTTACGTGTCATGATGGTGTAAATAGAATCAATTGCCATACAACTGTTCAAAGAAGGCAATGACCAATCTCCCACACCAGGGCTCGGCAACATTTTGGAGCCATGGGCGACATGGTAAAAAAAGTACTTAAAATCGGGGCGCACTTCTAAAAATGTGTGATTCAGTGTTTTATCATAATGTGTACTCAACTGCATTTTTTTGCCGACTACAAAAAGGGTTTTCTTTTTTTCTCCAATTCCAAATTGCATTCTATTTACATTATGTATATTGATAGCTTCGCCAGCAAGTTTGAAGTGATTTCGTTGAATGTACTCATCTTATCGACCAAATCCAAAAACATTTCTTGCTCAAAATATCGCGTTGTTCTCTGTTGTTACGAATAAGCATAGAGCTAACTTTTTAATCATATTTACAGTTCAGTCGTTCTAGTTTTTTTAAAGCTTCTTCCATAAACGGCCTTACTGTACGTGCTTCGTTATTCATGTCTTTTAAAAATATATGTTTGTCGTATTGATTGAGTCTTGTCTTCTGTTTAGTGGCAGTGGCAGCTAGCCTAGTGGACGCTCGCGGTCGCATCATCGGTGGCGCACCCGCCAGCATCGAACAATACCCCAGCATTGTGCAGGTGGAATTCTTGTGGTTCGGTATCATCTGGAGCCAGAGCTGTGCCGGCTCCATCCTCAACAATAGATACGTTTTATCAGCGGCTCATTGCTTCTGGCAAGTGTAAGTTTTGCATAACAATATTTTATTTTTCCATCCAAATCTTTACATAATTGATTAACTCTAAGTAGATTAACATTTTTAAATTCTGTAGAGTTAAATTTCTAATCATTTTTCCTAATTTAAGATAATTTGAAAGTCCTACCACTACAAACAATAATTATTGTTTACAGAATACCTTCTATTTAATTACGAATACAGAAGGTTTTTAATGAGGTTTTGTTTCACTCAGCGAGATTTAAATTTTACTATGATGATCCCCATAGTTATAGAATACCTACCTTCTGTATTTCAATTATTGCTAAAGAATTAGTCATAGCGTAAATATAACGCAACAAAAATGCAATTTCATTTATAAGTAGAAACTATAAATAGACTTCTCGACCATCAAGGTAAAAAAATATATTAATTTTGAACGGATACTTGATGCCTAAGTCCGCAACACTTAGAAATTTACAGTGCTTTTAAAACTTTCATTTTTAATTCTACAGATCTCCCTCTGCGCGGCGTATCCGTGCTGGTACCGCCAACCGCGGTTCAGGTGGCACCATTATCAATGTCAGCTGGTTCCTCAACCACCCGTCTTATCCCACCCCTGGCCTAGGTTATGATGGAGATATCTGCGTAGTGCAGCTCGCTTCTTCCCTGGGCTTCACACCTACTATACAAACTATTGGCATTCCTCCTCAAGGCTACGAGCTTCCCGACAATCTCCCCGTCGTTCACGCTGGATGGGGCGACACAGTGGTAAGTACATTTTGAATTCTAAAAATATTTCTTGTTTATGGAACTTTTATCTCCTATTTCAAGTATTGATAATATTGTGTGTGGATCTTGAATTGGGAGGATTATGGAAAGGCCCTTTCCGAACAACGGAAAAGCTTAAGTTATGATTCGACTACATTATTCATTGGGCTTATTACGTCTAGAACTATGATTGTAACAGCGATATCAGTACACAGCCTCCTGAGCCTCTAATAGTGAGCGACATGACTACCCAAAACAGCCCAGCCTTGCAGCTATTTCAACACGATAAGTAATGCTCCATATTGCGGTGTAGTACTTCTTCAGGCGAACCTTGCACAGAATTTCACCATTATAATATGGTATTTATAGCCACATAAATATTATGATATGTATTTCAAAACTGTATTAATCGCTCTGAGTTCACAAAACAACATTTTTAATATTGGGAGAAGCCATTAGGTAACGAGATACAGTACTAAGTACTAGTTCGGACCTGTTGGGTTCAATAATTATGACGTGTTCATGTTCTTATGACAAATAAATAATTTGTAATAATTCTACAGTTCGAAGGCAAGTTTTTAAAAGTTTGGTTAATAACGCGGTATCTACATATTTGTGTTAGGCTTTCGTCACCTTTTACTTGAATCCAAATGAACTTAATTTAAGATTTCCTTTCATTTGAGCCATGAGCCCTGAACCTTACATAATCAGATAATCTTCCAGCTTCCTCATAATAGGGTTTTTTTAGACTTTTTAACTTTTCTAAAATAACAAATTTATTAACGTGGCTATCTATTTGCAGGAAGGCGCCAACGCAGGCTCGCCCATTCTTCTTGACGTTACAATCTACACCATCAACAGACAGCTCTGCATGGACCGATATGAAGAACTACCCAGTCAATGGCTAACAGTTACTGAGAACATGATTTGCGCTGGAATCCTGGACGAAGGTGGCAAGGATGCCTGCCAGGGTGACTCCGGAGGCCCTCTGTACTACAACAGCAACAACGAAGATATCTTGGTCGGAGTGGTCTCGTGGGGAGAAGGCTGTGCCAATGACACCTTCCCTGGAGCCAGCACCAGAGTCAGCGCATACACCGACTGGATTGTACAAAACGCATCATAAATCGATGTATCGTAAAAAATAGCGAAATTAAAGAAATTTAAAATGTATGTTATCTTATTTAATTAATATCTCATAGTCATCAATTGCCGTAGACATTTGCAAAATTGTGTTATTCCCATTAAAGCACTGTGGTAAAGCGTAACCTCACTTAATTTCATTTGGGTAGCGTAGTAACTATTTTCCAAGTAATTTAAGATCTTTCGGGATAAAAACATCTATAGTATTCCAGCACATGAAACAGTGTTTCAAGTATTAAACTCGTTGTATTTATTTAGAGGTGATTGAGCAACAAACGTCCAAGTAGGTGTCTAAACTTTTAGATTACATTTGGGTAGGATTTTATGAGGAGATAAGAAAATAACTAATCATAGATCATAATTTTAGCATAATTCTACCTCGAGCCAGTTTCGCTCCATATAAATTTGAGAGCAAAGGCATTAATCATATTCTATCTGTTTGTGACGAGTGCAATGCAGTGCTAGGTAGTGATTTGAACTCATTATATTTAGATAGCTGCGTGCTGCGTGACGGTGAGCTGTTATGGGTGTGCTGCTACCACCATGGGGATGTTTTGCTCGTCAGCCTCTTTTTCATACAAAAACCTATTGCAAGCAGAAGGTTTTTATAAGAAAAAGAGTTTTCTTTATGGTCAGTATCTAAAATGCATGTATTGTCTATCCTAACTTGAATCCTTGACTCCTCCTGCCTGCTGCAATTGAGACTCGTGATTCTCAATTGCAGTCGTATTTTATGTAACCCCCGGTGTTATGCGCTTGTGTTTTGTTTTTCGGTAATAGAAAATCACGGTACAAGTCCTGAATTGAAGTGATAGCAAACGCAAACACGCTCTGGTCAACTACCACTTCAGTACACGTTGAACCATTGTAGTAGGAGATCAGTGTAAATAATATGATGTCAGTTAATATTGCTAGATCTTTTAGTAGTTCATTACAAACTATCCTTCAATCCGAACTCACTATATAGGTATATTTAGGCGTGATGAATTATGGTCTTCATCCCCTTCTTGTGTTAGAAGGCCCCGATATATGGTACATAAAGTAGGCTAATATCTAATCCATGATGTTCTAGCGGCGAGAATGACCAAATTCACAATTGTAACGGCGTTGGTTCGATTTCCTTCTGCGCCTCAAGCTTTTATTTAGTTTCACTGGTCTAAACTTTTTTCATCAAGTCTTGCAAGTAAAATTTAACTCATTTCTGTTTATTCTATCGACCTGAAATTTCGCATATACTATGTATATGTAAATCGGATACGCATAAGCAGCCCACTAAATGTTTCCCCTGCTGGGACTCGGGCCATACTCCATACTCTCGCAAGGAGAGAGAGTCAAGACCATTATCCACCAAGCTGGCCCAGTGTGGATTTGTGGACGACACATGACCCCGAAATATTCTAGGTACATGGCGGTTTCCTTACGATGTTTTCCTTCACCGTTTTAAGTTAGCGGCATTAGGTAGATAGAAAAATAAACTCTTTGTTGCACTATGCACATTACGCATATATATATTTTTTTTTATATTAAAGAGTGACGAGACGAGCAGGACATGTGCCTGATGGTAAGCAACATGCCTGCCACATAACAGCACAGTGACACGCAGCTATTGGAACACGAAGAGTCCAAATCATTACTTAGCACTGCACTGCGCTCATCACCTAAGTTGTTATATCTCTAAGCCCTGTAATTTCTCTGGAAACGTTGATATATGACTTCGAAAAGACAGTGGAGTGTGTGGTATTTAAACCCGGAGCTCCGGAGTGGCAGTCTTCATTCTCCCAACCCCCAACTAGACCAGCCGTAATCATCAAAATTATTATGATATGGAGCTGACCTGATGATGGAACTTCCACCTTCCACCTACATATACAGAAACTTGGTAATTAAACAACACAAACCCATCGAGTTTGGAATCGTTTGATCCGTATTCACGAGTACTTTGGTATTAGATGGCAAACAGGGTCTGATAACGGAGCTGAAAGATGACCATTTGTTTTGTAGTTTTCTTTTTAGGGTGCCGTAAAACGAAAAAACGGGACCCTTATGGATTCAACCTGATTGTTTGTCTGTCTGTCTGTCTGTCCGTCCGTATGTCACAGCCACATTTTTTCGAACCTAAAAGAACCATAATTTACTATTGAAACTTGGTAAGTAGATGCATTATGTGAACCGCATTAATATTTTTACACAAACAAATAAAATAAACAATAAATTTTGGAGGTGCCCCATACTTAGAACTGAAACTCAATTTTTTTTTAAACCTTTACGTGTATGGACAGTTCTTCAAAAATGATGTTGACGTTTCTAAAATCATTTTTTTCTATGCTAAATAATTTGCGCGAGAGACACTACTTCCAACGTGGTAAAATGTGTGTTTGTGTGTGTATCTCCTGTAACTTCTAAAATAAGAGAATGATAAAACTATATATATATATATATGTATTAATATAAGATAAAAAATATATAAATGATGTACATTACCATGCAAACTTCCACTGAAAATTGATTTGAACTCGATCTAGTAGGTAAGTAGTTTTTTTG
Source organism: Ectropis crepuscularia (assembly GCA_963693475.1). Classification (NCBI taxonomy): domain Eukaryota; kingdom Metazoa; phylum Arthropoda; class Insecta; order Lepidoptera; family Geometridae; genus Ectropis; species Ectropis crepuscularia. The sequence continues at coordinate 9,582,209 of OY856350.1, forward strand.
TTTTATAAGTACGTCATAAATACACTATTGTTATTGTTTATTGTTTAATTGCACATATACAACATATTTAAAATATTTGTACATACCCTGCATTAAGGGTGTTGCAAACAGTAGTTTCGCTTAAATCTAGGTAATTTATCAAAATTACAGTTACATATACAAGGAGAGTAAAAATTAAGGTCTTTAAATATTTGGTTTGCATTCCTTATTATTACAAGAATTTAAATTAAATATTCGACTCATTTACAACATAGGTTAACATAGTTAAGGTTAACATAGGTTCTGAGTATTAACAATATAAAATCAATTAAATTAGGTATTCTTACCCTCAATAACATAAACAAAACAAAGTTAAGTCTAAATATCATCGTGTGAAAAAAAATCTTTTAAATCATAATAACATTTTTGTACTAGAGTTGTGATGTAGTTTGTTTTGGTAGCTGGCGTTACTTGTTGCTTTCTATATGACTACTGGAATATTATTGTAGATTTTAATTGACGCGTATAAAAGACCATGTTTATACATTTCAAGACGTGGTACTGGTAATTTTAGGTTGTATTGTCTGCGTGGATTTGTTTCGGGTGTATATATATAGATTAGGATTTTCTCTCAGAAATTTTGCGATTTCATAGATGTATATACCCGGCAATGTCAGTAATTTTTCTTTTTTGAAGAATGGTTTCCAGCTTGTTCGTTGGTTTATGTTAGCGATAATGCGAATGCACTTTTTAGCATTATTAGGAGCCTACCGGTATCGACACTATTTCACCATAAAATTACTCCATAACGGAGCCACGAGTATGCATAAGCATAGTATGTAGTCAGAGCTGCCTGTGAGTTTGTGTTAACTTTTAAAATTGCTACAGCATAAATAAATTGTGAGAATTTCAATTTTACTTCTTCAATATGGTTTTCCATGTAAGGTGAGTGTCTAGGTTAAGACCTAATACTGTGCATTCGTTAACTTCTTTAATTTTCAGATTTTTCGCAAAACTATTTAGACATAATGTTTTTTTCTGAGGTGGTATAAATTGAATTAGGTTTGTTTCATCTTCGTTAACTTCTTAATTACAGATAGATAGGTTTGCATTAAAATCTTTAAAAGTATTTTCTATGTATTGGAGTGAAGTAGAGTCTTGTGTGCATTAAGATAAGATAAGATAAGATAAGATATTTTTTATTGGCATAAATTGAATACATACATTACTATTGTTATAATAATATAAGTTACATTTATGGCCTCGTCAGATTTACAATTAGTAACTTCATTAATTTGTACTGTGAGTACTCTTGAAATACTCACATCAAGAGACTTATTAATCACATCAATTATTTTGAAATACATACATTAATTTTTGATCGTCATGTTATTTAATACATAAATTCCATACATTTGGAATAATTACTTCGGTTATAAAAGCTGTATAAGGGCTTTCGGTGGAAAAAATATTTATTACGTTTAAACAGTTACGAAATATCATCGGCAAATAAAATACAGGGTGATTTTGTAATTTTAGGGATATTGTTTATATAAATCAGGAAAAGGATGCAGCCTAGCACACTTCCTTGGAGTATCGACCAATTTGTTGTTCGTATGTCTGATTGTATAGGTTCTATTAATCCTGTATCATGATTGTAATGCTGTATTTGGACTAACTGTTTTCTATTAGACAAGTACTTATGAGATAAGACAGTTAAATGGTTTACCTCTAATGACGATTGCTGAGAGTTTCTGTACTAGAATATGTGTGAGACCCTGTCATAGGCTTTTGACATAGCTAGCAATAATCCGACAGAATGATGTTTATCGCGCATATTATTTAAAATTTCCTGTACATAGTTAAATAGTGCTAAAGTAATCGAGGATTTTTTTCGAAAATCGAACTGGTTTTTGTCTAATAGTTTATATTTTTCTAGGAAACTGTATAGGCGATCTGACATTGCGCGTTCAAATATTTTTTATGTAGCTGGGAGTAATGATATAGGTCTATAGTTATATAAGCTGGAGGATTTTCCGTTCCTTTTTAAGATTGGTTTAATTTTTGCTATTTTGAGGAGATGTGGAAAAGATTCCTCTTCAATTGATTTATTTATCAGTATTGTTAAAATCGGAGTGAGTTCTTGTGCACAGGATTTAATTAAAGAATGAGATATATCATCTATTCCGTGGCTGGTTTTATTGGGCAGCCCTTTTATTATGGTTAGGACTTCTTTTTCAGATACTAGTGACATATGCATAGAGTTTGTTTGATTAGTGTCATAAAAATAAGTCTTTCCATTAGGGTTTTTCAATTAAAACATCGATGAAAGTTACAACGAACTACAAGAACTTAATGTTACTTGCTGCTTCGGAACCCTTCATGGGCGAGTCCGACTCGCACTTGGCCGTTTTTATATTATTTGTAAGTCACAGACAGAAATTAAAAAACAACAATTACAAGCACCACCCGTCTCAGTCACGCTGGCGCCGTGTGTTTTCGGCTGGCCGCATCTCCGTCGGTTCGGAACACAAAACTCCGGCGAGCGCGCCCACCGCCCACCCTTTACTACTCAGAAAGAACTTACTCAGCCGGATAGAAATTTCAGCCAAGTAACGTTCTAAGTCATTCCAGTCCCCCCAACAAACTTCTGTTACAATCAACTAGCTCGAGGGCACGAGGTTCGCGCATAGAAGCTCGTCCTCCTCGGCCGGAATTACACATCAGGCAAAAATGATCCACTAGGAATTGGGATGTAGCCGATTCACCACGTGCGTGGAGGTTCCCGGGTCTTACACCCCACCATTAGTTTAACCTTTTTTGTGGTTGAAATGCCCTACCGAATAAAACTCTCACAGATTTCTCCTGCATGGCCAGAGGCCAGTGTCACGGGGTCACATCTCGTACCCACACCAACGACTGATCCACTTCCCACATCACGTTCCCGTCCTTACACTGAGCACTTTGTAAATCAGAGTACTCGCAGAGGAAAGAACCCTCATCTGGAAGACCGAGAAGAAGTATCAACCGAGTAACTTTCCCAAGTTTTTCAGTCCCTTTCCCCAACTTCTACACGCACTGCTGCTCAAACGAGAGAGGAGTGCGAGTAGAAGTCCCCAGCCTCGGCCGGGATTCACCATCACACAACAAGATGCCACCGAGACAAGTTATTATGTGATGCCCAGGGTGCACCACGTGGAGGTTCCCGAGCCACGGCCCCATCATTAGTATTACCTAGACCAACATGAACATGATTTGTTATTATTTTTAAAAAATGTTAAAGGATAAGTATTCATAAAAACTTGCGATAGTAGCGGGACTAATATTTGCAACTCGTTTTTGCCACATTTTACTTTAGGCGAAACGGCCGTCAAACGTAAGTCCGTTTATTTATTACAGAAAATGTTATTGGTGCTGCAGAACCAGCCATTATCGACCAAATCTATAGATAATACGCATTTTAGGCATGTCGTACATTAGAATAACACAGATTAAACTGTGAATTTACGTAAAATCCTGTCTTAATCAGATATTGATAGTGAATTTAAAGGATTATACCATTGGAACGTATTTCCCAAACAATTACTCGTAGGTAGCATCCTTTGTTGTCTGGTTAGTTTCTTATGTGATTCAGTTTAATTTTGACGTCTAATAAGGATAGTCGTACTTAAAATAATAATCGTATTGTTTATGTGATATTTTGAGAAAGTTGAAAATCATTTCTATATCAGTATGGCGTCATTTACCTACAACAAAAATAAACAGGTAATCAAGAATATGTATGAGCTTGATCATCTGAATTTCCTTTCCGCCATAAATCGCTGCCGCTTACTATTACGCAAGTTGGTAGTCAAACGCAGACCTAGGAGCTTTAAAGAATTTTTAGAAATTTGTAGAATGTTTTTTTCATCTAGACTCTGATGTGTACATCTGAATTATGTAGTACACAGTATGTAGTACATCTGAATTGCCCATACTGGCGTATGAGCAATTCAGATGTACTATATAATTCAGTTAAGTTTGGAGATTTTGGTGGAGATTTTGATGGATTGGATTTGGATGGATGGCAAAATCAAATTGATATAGAAATTTTCCACGTTTGCAACGTCAATCAAAATGAAAGAGATTTTAAAATTAAGCTTAGTTCAGATTTTGTATTATATGCGCCGGGGCTGCGGTAGTGTGTGAAGTCGTCATTGTAACTTCAACGCGACATGGATGTAATACCTCCAGGGTCTTTAGATGCAATACCTCCAAGGTTTTTAGTGGATAGGACACAATGACGGTGGAGAGTCTCATATTTATATCCAATGACATCGAGACTGCGAGGCGTGGTGGGTAAAGTCCCGCAAAATCGTACTAGACTTGAGCCACCACCTGAGAGGAGGGTTTGTTTTCCGTCTACTCTGGTTCTTTTTGTGTGTTAGGAAATGCATTTCCACATGTGCGCGTGCAAGAACACGGCGCAGTATGTCGGGCTCTTCACCACTTAAAGAGGTGCCCCTAGCGACTAAAACCCCAATAGGGTTCTTCAGCCATAGCTTAGCGGCAGAGTCACGGAACGGCTCTAGCATTTGTCCGCAAAATTACCACTGCCACCGCCCTTGTGTGATCGCTTCGCGGGGTATTTACTACACCACTGCATTAGACTATAGTGTCGCCACGGAAACCTGCAGCATGTAACCTCCTTAGAAAGGTCCTACCCTCTAAACCCTAAACCCTAGGTGGAGTAGTGCCAATCGGCCCTACCGTCCGATACCCCACTCTCCAGTGGAGACGGGATGTGAGCCAGGATACGCCCTTAAAATCGCCCCTGTGTCCACTACGATCTCGTCGGATGAGTGACAGATAACTTCCAAAAAATACCAAATACTAAAAAAATTGCGAGTCAAACGCTATTTTGCAACCCATTATTTTATAACTGATTACTTGGCTAACTTAGACTTAGACTTTCACTTCGACAATATATCGAATTACATTTTGTTTCTTGTACATTTTTCATTTCATAAATTATTCTTTCTAGAAATTTAGCGTTTACCAAAATAGAATTTGCAACATATATTTTAAGAGTACCCGATAAATTGTCTATGTAAACTTATATTCCTTATTCTGAGATGTAAACTATCAATTCTGATTTGTTTCTGTCATTGACTTTTGACAAGTGTTGGTTTTGTTTTGCATTTGGCAGTTAACAAAAATATTAAAATAATCATTTGGCAAATAATACGTTGTATTACTTCGAGATATAACCAATTTGTTAAATATTTTTTTTGTATAATAATCATTTCACTACCCGTGAGTTTGTCTAACGTTGGTTATCTCATGTCGATTTGTGAAAAAAGTTTATTAAAAGAACGGATACCACGTTTTTTAAGTGGATTTAGTTGTTTTGGACAGATTTGATTTAAGTATGATGGCTATAGGTTTGCACGAAAACTACTAATTGACATCATTAAAAAAAAGCTTCAAAATGTGATTTATCGGTTTTTATTCCGACGCTACTCACTTGAATTCGCGCGCTGAGAAGTATAGTTTTTTTTTTTTTTTTAATTTTACAGCTCTACAGACTCCGGGGTCCGTGACCTTTGTCAATCGTTTTCTTTTTATTATTTATTACTATTTTATTTTCTAAGTCGCCTCCTCCCGGCTCAGCGCCTCCACCACGACTGCATTTCTATCGTTGATGGCCATCTGCAAATTGAAATCTCGGATGGTCTTCGGTGTTGCAGACAACGCTCGCCGCACGAACCGACCGATGGCGTCGTTGGTGTCGTCAGCGTAATATGTGAAGGTCCCCGTGTGCCGTGAGATTGCGACGACCGCATGAGGCACGCTCTCGTGCAGCTTCGTATTTGCCTTAGTTTTTATTACGATTACCGACTCATATGTTAGTCCCTGAGCTTCATGGATGGTAAGGATGCGTGACCCGGTGCCTGAACCATAACCCTGGTTTGTCAGGGTCTCCTTCTCCTCTTGAGTGTGAACTAAAAAGAGGGTGTTTGGTTGGGTGTTGGGTGTTGGGTATTTGCGCTCCCTTATACCTTCTCTGCTCTAGGGACTTTATGCGAGGCGCCGAGGAATACATACCCGAGTATATTAATTTCCCTCAGTAAGTAATCAGAAGTATCGTTTGTACCGTCTTTTCGTTTTTTCTGAGCGTAAACAAATGAAGTTCTCAATTCAGTTGTGTTTTTTTATCGCGTATATGTCCTTGAATAACCACCAACTCGCCTGACGGTACTCTTCGCCAATAGTGGATCTATTTTGATGTTTTTTTTTGTTTGGGCGATAATACTAAACTTCAGAGATGGTATCATTTAAATTTTATGAAATAGCTGTGGTGATTTCTGCATTATCAACAATAATCTATACCTTTCACGAAGTAAAATAACATAAAGTGGCCAAGTGCGAGTTGGACTCGCCCATGAAGGGTTCCGTTGCAGCAAGTAACATAATATACATAGTACACATAGTTTTTTTAGTTCGTTGTAACTTTGATCGAAGTTTTAATAATAATGTATTTAGACGTACTAAAAAAACTACTCATCAGTTACGAGTTCAAACCAATTTTCGTTGGTAGTTTGCATGGTAATGTACATCATATATATTTTTTAGATTTTTCATTCTCTTATTTTAGAAGTTCGAGAAAATTTTGAGTTTCAGTTCTAAGTATGGGGAGCAACCCTATTTTTAATTTTTTTTTTGTAAAAATCTTAATGCTGTTTACGGAATACATCTACTTACCAAGTTTCAATAGTGTAGTTCTCATAGTTTCGGCAAAAAGTGGCTGTGACATACGGACGGACAGACAGACATGACGAATCTATAAGGGTTCCGTTTTTACGTTTTGCGGAACCCTAAAAATATTATATTACTTTGGACTATTTTTTCATTTAGTTATTACATTAAGTTAATTTACTCATGACTGCAAACATACTATGAGCATGACCGAGACCGACCTACCGAGGGATCGGGTGTACTGAGGAATCCAAAGACATGAACACAACATGAATCAAGAATTATGCTTTACATAGGTTTTATACTCCGGTATTCCTCAACCGCCCGAGTTAAGTCTCTGAAGCAGAGTAAAACGCACGCTGGATATATCCGCGTTCGTGCGAATCTATTTCGTCCACAACACCTCATTATTGGTCTGGTCCACGCACAAGAAAAAAAGGATACCCTGGGCAACTAAGTAATCGATTAAACTTAACGATTTAGTGAAATAATTTTGTTACTGGAAATCACGAAACTCAATGTAGCAACTATGCTTACTGTTCCGCAAAATTCAAATCGGTTTGACTCCACTTTCGCTATACGTACCTACATCGTACAACAAAGCACTGGAATATGCTGTATCAGGCCAGATGGCGGTTAAACGCAACCTTATGTTTACCTTGTGGACAAAGGTAAGGTTGGTATTTTTGACGTGATAACGTCTTATAATTCGATGAAGCCGGCTGCACGCCCGCAAAACATGACGTCATGTAACGTTACATAAATAGCCATAGAATAGATAATATTTACCACCGTTACCTCGCCTTATTACTTTTCGCACCATCTAGTGAGTGAAATGTGTATTACGTTCAAGAAGTCTGTCCATGTTTTAGAAAAGCGACGATATGAAGTTAAGAACTTGTGCTAGTACAATGATGTACCCAGAGATGGCGCTTTGAACAGCTTTTCAAAAAGCTTTAGTATGTTTTACCTAGATGGCGCTTAACACAATCAGTATTTTCTTAAGACGTTGTCACGTTCAACTATCGTCAGTAAACCGACTTTACAGACAACCATTTTTTTTATAGTAGGTGTAGTGTGACGAGACGAACAGGACATGACCCTGACCTGACAGTAAGCAACAAGTCTGCCAATAACAGTACAGTGACGCAGCTATTGGAATATGAAGAGTCCAAACTGATTACCTAGCACTGCACTGCACTCGTCACCCAAAGATGATAAGATGTTTTATCCCTATGCCCTGTCATTTCTCTGGAAACATTGCCTTTCAAATCGGAACATATTGCTGCTTACTGCTTGGCTGCTTGCGGATTACTGCTTGGCGGTAGAATAACTGGCAAAGGTGTCAATGGATGGATGTTTGGATATTTGGATGTTTGTTACTCAATCACGTCGTAACGCATGAATGGATCGAGCTGAAATTTGGAATACAGTTAGATCATAGTCTGAAAAAACACATAGGCTACTATTATCCCAGAAAATAACGGAAACAACGCAGGTAACACCGCGGGGCTCGACTAGTACTACATATTATATGGTTGGTTCGTATCTAGGTTATAAAGATAATATTAAATCCTACTAATGTTATGAATGTCAATGTATGGATATTTGGATGTTCGGATGTTTGTTGCTTAATCACGTCGTAACGCATGAACGGATCGAGCTGAAATTTTGAACACGATTAGATCATAGTTTGAAAAAACACATAGGCTCCTTTTTATCCCAAGAATATAACAGGAACAACACAGGTAACACCGCGGGACGCTGCTAGTACTACATATTATATGGTTGGTTGTTAATTAAGTTTCCAGCGCTTACTTGGTTGGCGTACTACATATTGTAGGATGGATGTTAACAAAAAAAACATTAAGGCTGGGTATTTCTGTCAAAGTAAGCATTGAACGCTGTCTTGTCTCGCAGACCGTTCTCATGCGCCGTTCTGTGCGGAATCGGTGCCACAGTGCAGAAATAACAGTAAAATGTTGACTTAATTTAACTACATATGTAATTTAAATTCATTATTTATTTAAGATTTGTTTACAATAGTGACAAGATTTTTGTTGCCCTATAAAGCAAGAAAAATTTCTTTATACTTGTCGGTACACAAAAATGAACCTTTTCTTTTTTGGTGATGCTGTAAGCTGAGAACAGCTTTAACAATTTCATTTATCTTTTTAAAGTGTTTCCTAATCCACAATTCCAGAAACTTAAAGGCCAGTAAAAACATACGATTTTTTTGGTCAACTTTGCACTAAACTTCTGATCCAATTTTTTTATATGAGGTAAAAATCACTTACTAAGATCACAAAATGCTCACAGATCCAGGTGGAGCTTCAAACGTCAATTGATCAGGCTGTTTTAGCCGGTTCGGAAACTATGCACTTTATGGCAACAATTACGATGACCGATATTGTACAAAATCAAATTTTACATCTTTTGTTGCCAACAAACCTTTTTTACGATTAGTGGCCCATTTAATGATACGGTTGCGATAATGCCGATGATAGTGGATGAAGATAATGCGGTCTATGACGGAACTCGCTTCTCTAATAGAAACAAATTCACTCTCGACTTGAAAAATCCAAGGTTCGAACCATCGAAAAAAACCCACTCTGACAATACGTTTCACAGCTTAGTTGTTCTTATTACAAAAGGGAAGACAAAACTCTTCGTTCGACTCTTCAATCATGATGATGAACGATGTTGTTTTTCGAAAAACATTACTACCATTAAATGGTATATAAATCGTGATCGGTAAGCTCGAAAAAAATATTTGCAGGAAACAAAATGATGTGAAATTTTATTTTCTATAATAATTGGCTGTTTGATTTTTCCTCTAAAATGCATAGTTTTTGAGATATCGGCCGAAAACGTTTTTTGAGATGGCGCTTGGAGCTCCACCTGGATCTGTCATTATTTTGTAATTTTATGCTCATCATTTCAATATTTTGGTAAAGTTTAGAAACATACAATTCTAAACTTTACCAAAATATTTACGTGTCGGAAATTTAGTGCAGAGTTAAATTCTATTTATACTGCTTAAATGACTTCGTATTAAATTTGGTCGAGTGTCTTAAATCAATTTTAAATTAACTTATCTTAAAAGTTAATTTAACGAATTCGGTTTTTTTTATTAGCTTCGGCTTGTATACTCTTTGCTGAGGTAATTTGAAAATACTATCAGTTATTTGACAGTAAGACACAGATTGCACATCGCCAATATCGATTCGACATTCAACATTTGAAAAAAGGTAACTTCAAAATCGTATTTAGCGAAAGTAAATTATTGTGAAAGGTTGATAAGCCGCAGGTCCTGATTCTTGTTTAGATCTTTATTGTGAGGTTTTGAAGTGAAAACTTCTTTTGACGTACTTAAGGCTCGATGTATTGAAATCGGGACTGCCGAGTGGATCTGAGTGAGAACGATAATTTGATACGACATTGTTAACTAATCAAATATCCTGCGTTACTAGCTTTTCAATTCTTAGGTAGTAAATTACTTAGGACTTTTATTCTAAGTAAGTACCTTACTACTAAAGAATTTACCTAACTGGCATTTAATGCAAGTTAGGTATTATTTATATAAACGTTTTCGAACATTACGCAGGGGGAACATTTTATAGACGCTACAATATCAATTGATTGTCACAATTTCGTATCGGCTGAATCCTGCGGCTCATTTTTGGTGCGGCGCTTGGGTCACACCTTCAGAGTTATCAGTGTCAATATAAGAAGTTATAACTGCAATTTCGAGGATTTCGTGGTCTCGCTTACTCGCTTTGGCATTGACTTTGACGTAATCATTCTAACTGAATGTTGGCTAACGGAACACACCTTACTGCAGCCCTTACCGGGCTATGGTCATTATCGTTCCCGTGATCAAATAAACAAAAATGGCGGAGTTGTTATGTATGTGAAAACGAAATATTGCGCAGCGTTACTTGAATATGAGTTAACGGACTCGGACTCGCTGGCCTTGCGGCTGGATGACAAAACAATCATACTGGGCATTTACCGTTCTCCTTCAATTGCTAATTTGGACCCTTTCTTGCTCTCTCTTGACACTGTCCTCAAAAACTTCGAACACAAATCAAATGTCGTCGTTGCAGGTGATATAAATGTCAATTTGTGCGACCCTCTAAATAAGCAGGTTTCCCAGTACCTCTGCTTGATGGCGTCTCATGCTTTGCTACCAGCCATATCTTCTTCAACCCGCTTACGCAGCTGTTTGGATCACATATTCGTCAAATCCAGACTTAAAGCAACTGGAGTCATTTACCAATCTTCCGTTACTGATCATGCAATCACCATCACAGGCTTTCCAATAGGACATAAAAACCAAAAACCTGATAACAGAAATTATTCTAAGACAAGTTATAACGATGTTGCATTAGCACTGGCTCGCACAGACTGGTCCACGGTAACGTCTTGTTTTAGTGTAAACGGTGCCACCAACAGATTTAACGAAATCGTAACCACCGCAATCCGTAATCATACTGTAACCGTAAAAGTAGGCAGAACAATGACTAACTTGAAACCGTGGATAAGCCCTGGGTTAATTAGGTGCATGCGACATCGCGACAAGCTTCACGCAGACAGTAAAAATCATCCAAACGACGCACAACGTTCTCTAGTGTTTCTACGATATAGAAATTTCTGTAATAAACTCCTACGCAACGTTAAGGCTAGTTACAATAGACAACTATTAGAACAAAATAAGAATAATCCAAGACAGCTATGGAAAACAATCAAAAACATCTGTCACACTTCAAAACAGAGCAATAATTCATCAGATTTAATAAATGGTAACGATGACAATTCGCTGAACCGCTGCAATACACACTTTGCGTCCGTAGGTAAGAATCTCTCAGACGCGATTTTATCGAAGCTTTGCCTTTCCGAAAAAAACCTAATTGACTTAAATAAATCGACCACCTCGTGCGCCCATTCCTTTTTCTTGTCTCCGACGGACCCGCACGAAATAGCCCAAATTATTTCTGGTTTAAAAAACGACAGCGCTCCGGGGGCAGACTCCATCCCATCTAAACTGATAAAAATGTCAATTAACGCTTTGGTAATTCCTTTAGACCATATTTTTAATTTGAGCCTGGAAACAGGAATTTTTCCTGACTGCTGGAAAATCGCGGCAGTATCCCCGATATACAAAAGCGGCTCTAAATTTTCCCCTGATAACTACAGACCCATTGCTCTCCTTAGTATCATTTCTAAAATCTTGGAGAAGGTAGTTAATTCCAGACTGATAAAATTTCTAGAGCAACATAAACTTATATCTGAAAGGCAATTTGGTTTCCGTCAGGGGAAGTCAACGGAGGATGCAGCGTCTTTGTTGGTAAACCTAGTTTCTTCTCATGTGGATGGGGGAGCGAGATGCATTGCCACCTTTTTAGATATGGCAAAAGCATTCGATTCCTTATCACTTGGGTTACTCCTGAAGAAACTGGAGGCATCCGGTATCAGAGGCGCCGCACTGGAATGGTTTAAAAGCTACCTTACTGATCGTTCGCAATTTGTTAAGGTCGGAAACCATTCTAGCGACCATCTCCCAGTTAACTACGGAATTCCTCAAGGTAGCTTGCTTGGGCCGACCCTGTTCTTGCTCTACATTAATGAATTAGTAAGTAGCAAAATCCCAAACGCTGACATCATCACCTACGCCGACGACACCGCGATTGTTTTCTATGGTGAGACTTGGTCTCATGTTTTTCGTCTCGCTGAAAACGGCTTAGCTACTCTTGCTCAAACTCTGGATAAAAGTTTACTCACCTTAAACACAAAAAAGTCGAAATACATCGCTTTTAGCAAGACTTCAGTATCGCGCCCGCCTCCTTCCATGAGCTTAAAAATTCACTACTGCTCTACAGTTCCCCAGTCTCGACCTATATCATGCTCTTGTAGTGTTATTGAAGCGGTTGAGAGTATCAGATATCTAGGTGTAATCATTGATGGAAATCTATCATTCAAGCAACACATAACTGACGTTTCTTCTCGCGTGCGCAAACTAATTTATGTTATGAGGAATTTAAGAGACTGCTCGCCAATAGCACTTCTAAAAAATATCTACTATGCTTTGTGTCAGTCAGTAATGCAATATTGCATTTCTGTATGGGGTAGCGCTGGGAAAACGTTTTTCATCTCCGTTGAGCGAGCCCAGCGGGCCCTTATTAAGGTTCTGCTTAGAAAGCCGTTTCGATACCCAACCGACTTGATCTACTCCGAATTTGGAGTGTTAAGAGTCCGACAATTATTTGTGTTCAACGCAGTGATGAAAACACACTCTGGCTTTCTTTCTCGCGAAGACTGTGAGGTTTTGTTATCCAAGCGCACGACCAGAACTTACATGCTGCCTCTCCCGCACGCCCATTCATTACTCGCAAGGCGCGCTCCATCGTACTCGCTCCTCTGCACGTATAATAATGTTCGGAGGCGTCTCCGAGACTGCGAACATTCGCCGAAATACGCTTTCAGAAAGACACTTAGAGCCTGGTTGGAAACTCTCAATTATGATGACACTGAGGAACTTATCAACTGTATATATAGAGAGTAGGTTCACCTGTTTAAATGCGAATGCAGGGATGACTGCATGTTTTTTTTGTATAGACTTCCGATTCTGATGACCTTTGTAAGTTTCACTATTTAAAAGTTGTGTAAAACGTTTAATTATTCCGTGTTATTAGTATGTTTTCTCTGCTGGCTTTGTTTTTGTTTTTAGCTTGTTTTTGATGTATTCTTTTTATTTATTTATTTTTGTTTCTTTATATTTAGTTTCAATTTTTGTTCCGTCGTATTTCTTTCAACTGTACAGCGCACACGCATTATCTATAGGTATGTAAGTTTGCACCTGAGCCCCAAGATACAAGTCTTACACTTAGTTTGGGGCTCACTGTCAATTCTTGTAACGTAGGTAAGTATATGTACATCGTAATTTTAAATAGTAAAACGCACTTTTTTGTACTGTATTCATTTTGGAAATAAAATATTCTAATTCTTATTCTTATTCTTATTCCTCCCTTCTTATTATTCCCTTCTCTCAACCTCTAATTTGACGGACGAAGATTTTAATCCAAACTTATCTATTATCCATTGAATCCGGCTTTAAGAGAATGTATTACTGAGGCGGAATCGACGTTGGGGGGTTGGTTTTTTGGGGCTGCCATGTTAGCCTACAACATAAAATAAACAGTGTACTAATCAGAATTAGTGCCTATTTGCAATTCCAATGGAAACGGTATCAAAAATCAAGATCATAGCGTTCTTCAGTAGTCATACCTACTGATATTGTTTTACTGTGGTACTGTGACCGTAGGGGGAGGTGGGGTGCATTGATACAAGGGGCACATTGATACACAAGCCTTATCTAATAATGGAGTGAATGTATTCGAGTGGCTCCATCTCTAAAACGTTCGCTAAAACTTCCGAACGCATCCATTGTAACCGCTCCGACCGTCTCTCAACGGTCATCCTTGGGCATGTCAAGATGTGTTTTGAGCATCTCTAAGTAAATTCTGACGAACTATGTGAAAATGTTTCGATGCTCTTCCATAACATCTAACGAGGTTCTTTATTTAGCAAAGGTAAGTTAAACTATCAATTATTTAGATTTCTGTTAATTTTACTTAAAATCAAAGTTAATTTAGTAGTGATAATTTTAATTTTCAAAAATGTCGTTTGGGGCACTTTGATGCAACCAAGTGCGGGGCACATTGATGTGTATCATTGTGCCCCATCTCTATGTTATGGTTCCCATGCCCATGGTACCAAGGTCATTACTAAATACAATTTGACTGAGTATGAGGTGTTATACTTGAAAAAAAAAAGCTCCAGGACTTACATTTTCGTCTTTCTAGAAGTCGAAGACAAAGCAAGTGTTGATTTTAGAGATGTTGTTTTACACCTCCTTATACCAAATTTTACGAAAGGCATTAGTCGAACCTCATCTATGTATACCTTTTCTATTAATTTGAGTGCATACAATGTGCAATAAAATATAATCACATTTTATGTTTATTTTTCAAATAATATTAAAGGACACTGTTCATTTATAAGGGACTTTGGGCTAAACGTGGCCATAGACTGTCACTGATATCGTATATTAAACTTGATGGCTTCTAGCAGTTGATATCTGAATATTATCTTTCGGTAGTTGCAGAAAAATTACTTACGCATATTTCCCATTAGTAATGCGAACGTTGACGAGGTTATTTTTTAAACAAAACTACAACATTTTGTACCATCGGAGGGTCAGAGTCGTAATTGGACGATGTCATCGATTTCCGAGGGTCAGCTAGGGTCCCAAGAATGCATTTTCATCAACCAAAAACACATCATAACACAATTTCCAAATACGAAACACATGACATAATAAACATAAACAAACAGCTGATAACTACGCATTATTTTGCATCGACGTATTCTGTGCTGCCATTGTAAAAAATATATTTATATCGATCTAAAAAAATCGATAGTGATCGTGTGGATAAAATCGATGCAATTCTATTATGGTGGCTGCTGATTAAAATAATAACTAAAATATCAAGTTAGTGGTTAAAATGAGTAGATTGATTATTAATACTGCTCTACGGAATTATTGTTTACTGTTTATTCAGCATTAGGCAGTCGTCTCACCGGCAACGATGAACGAGTAAAGCTAGAATTAGAAACGAGTTGGCGAGCCGCGGGGAGCGAGTGCGTAGTTCCCATAGTTGTGTACCTCGGCTCTATGTGAGTGTGCGAGTGAGGCGAGCGATTACTCGCATCACTCGCTCGCGGCGTAAAATGACGTGTACGTTCAGATCCACATTGAATAGACTGAAATGAACCGCTGGTTGCTCTCTCGGCGTGTTCTAATTCTAATCGCTTAGCGAGTATCGCTGAGCGAGTGTTATCCTTCATAGCTCTTGTCGCTCAGCGACTAACTAGTGAAGCGAGTGCTCTCCGGGAGTGTGAACAGTCAGCGATCAACTGTTTGTATATGCATCTCTTTTATTTAGGTACACGGAATGTATATCTATTGTACGTTTCTTGAGCGAGAAAATAGTCGATAGTTACTCGTTTTCTCGCCGGCGGTGGGAAAACTGCCTAAGTAGATGATTTTGTTTTTCGTGGCGTTGTAAAGTAAAAGCGGGTGCGACGAAAAACCATTGCACAAAAAAGCTAGCCACAGTGTCGCTTGAAAACAACTTAATACGATATCAATTGTTTATTTCACGCATAATTATTAAGACGACTTTTTCTATCGATTTACAGAAATCGATTTTATTCGAGAAAAAAATCGACATCATTCAAAGGTCATAGACTGGCAATATAATTGATTGAGAAGTCGGAAATAAAGATTAAATTACTTATATAATGAACTTTTTGTCTATTAATCTGGGTACTAAAATAATACATCATAATTCATTACAAAAATAAATCGATTTTTTGACAAAATCAAATTATCAAGAACATTTTGTCCACGGATAGCCCATTTTGAACAATGTCCTTTATTGACTGTTTAAGACTGACTGTGATTAAGGTTTATTCGTTATAAGAATTGCTTCAATGACTTATATTAAAAGGCTAAAAATGATCTCATCACGACAAACAAGTTTAATCAATCTAAAAGTGTTTTAATTTGACCATTTTAATAGATTTTTCACCCTGTATGAAAGTGCCCCACGAGTTGTATCAAAGTACCCCACTAGTGGGGCAGATTGATACTAAAGCCATTTTTTACAAAATGTCAATTATTTATTTTCTTTGATAACTTAAAAAACATTGAACTGTGACATTATAAAATTAAATTATTAGGCTAAAAGTATAATAGAAAATTAATGGAAAATATTAAGTTTTTATACACTTTATTGAACTTCAAATTTTTGTGTAGCAATCAGCCCCACTTCCCCCTAATATTAAAGATTTATCGGTTGTCAAAATTGCATTATCAAGCACAGATCCGTTGTCCGGGAGCGCCAAAACGCGACTGATCGGGCCTGGCGAACGGCGCGCTATATATATTGTAGTAAATAACTGATACTTTTTATCAAGTCAAACTCTGCGAATTTACCTACAACTTTCTAGTGGCTTTCGTTGAGTACAAAAATTTAGTGTAAAAGTTTAATAGTTTAGTCAAAAAATTGAAAAAACTTTATGAAAAGAGGTAACTTTGGGATTTTTTTCTATATAGTGAAATTATTTAAATCGTGTTATTAACTACGAATTAACCTAGATTAGATCCTTGACCAATACATATATATTTTTTTCAGAGTTTGATACACTATTTTATTGGTCTTAAAATTGTTTTAAAAATTCAAATTTACGACCCACCGGGGAGGTGGAGGTGGGAGGTAAATCTTTAATCAAATATAATTAATTAACTGTATTGTTCTAAACATAAAAGATACAGCTGCTTCAATCCTATGAAACCTCATTTGAATAAAAACTGAAAATGGAGTCCAAAAGTGACCAGCGGCAGCGATAAATTTGGGAAATCCCAACAAAAGATTAATGGATTACAAATTAATTTATTGTTGTGACGGATTATAATACAATTTACTGATACTATTCCGATACGCGGGAGATGGGGCTACCTATAAAAACGATTTTTTGGGTCTTGATGCATTAGAGTTGGTATTACGGCACATACAATTAAACTGGTGTGGGTACTCTTGCTGACGGCCGCAGGTAGGCTCAAAATTGTTATATAATTGTGTTTTTAAAATAATTTAAACATAAATTGTAAAAGTTTAAATTAAATCAATGATAGTTCAGAGCTTGGTTTTCCTTTTCGTGTAAAAATATGTAAGAATTCATGTAGATAGCGTTGCAAGAAAGTGTTTTGTATAAGGTAAGTGAAGGGAGAGTGAAGGGATAAGCAAAACATGCGTCTGTTTTTTTTTCACATATTTGCATAAAATAATGAATCCAAATCACTGTCTAGTAGGTACTACTGTAGGTATTCGTCACCAAAAGGTGTCAAATGATTTATCTCCATACCCTATAATTTATATAAACTAGTCACTGGCAAAGGTACTTCCTCAGGTAGGCACTGCTAACGGTCCTATCACTACAAAATTGTGTGGAAGTTTTCGCATCAAGTAAAATATACTATTTCTGTTGCCGTCCGCTTGGGATGCTTATATTATTCTTCCTATATATTTTAGCGTATATACATTTTAGTATGAAAACTAACGTGATTGTTACACATATTTAGTTATGTTACGGATAGCTCACGTTTTACGACTCTAGTTTCGGTCGCGTCCAGCGGCCTTTTTCAAGGCGAGTGCACGCGCCTGATCGTTGCTCGTTTGGCGTTGATCAGAGAAAAAGGCCACCGGACGCGGCCGAAACTCCGATTCAATCCGATTCTAGTTTCGGCCGCGCCTAGCCCACCTAAGTTAAGGCAAGCAGCCTATTTAGACTGAGTTAATGGTCGTAAGCAGAAGTCTCTGGATGAGTACGTAAAAAAGAAAGCCTATAACCAAGCCACTAAGTCCTTCAAGAGACCGATTAAGTGAGGTCGGTTTGACCATATTACCCATCCCATATACCCATCTGGTAGTAAAGCATTCTGGTCCCTGGCCAAGGTTGTTGAATCTAACTTTTGTCGCCCCACATTGCCGCCATTACTAAAACCCGATGGATCACTTGCTCATACTGCAGAAGAGAAAGCAAACATATTTGCGAATCTCTTCGCTGAAAATTCGCGTCTGTGTACATCAAGTGAATTACCACCTTCAGTACCCCGGTGTGGTACTACAATGTCTGAAATTCGTATAAATCAGAAAGAGGTGCTCAAAACGCTGCGGTGTCTAGACGTGAATAAGGCAAGTGGACCTGATGGCATACCAGCAATAGTGTTGAAAAAATGTGCACCTGAACTAACTCCTGTATTGACACGGTTGTTCCGTCTCTCTCTACACACGGGGACAGTTCCAAAATGGTGGAAGCTTGCGAACGTCCAACCTGTTCCTAAGAAAGGTAGTCGTGCCGATCCGAGCAATTATCATCCTATTTCGATAACCTCCATCCTTTGCAAAGTGATGGAGCGTGTCCTTAATAAGAAGCTCATGGCATATCTAGAAGACAACTCTCTCCTCAGTGATCGACAATACGGCTTTCGTCGAAACCGGTCGACTGGGGATCTTCTAGCATAGGCTATCGAGGCTATAGCTTCCGGCTAAGCTTCCGGCATACGGACTGCCTTCCAGTTTTTGTACATGGATTGCGGACTTCCTTAGGGAACGATCGCTATGAGTAGTCGTTGATGGCTGCTCGTCCGATTTAATGGCAATTAATGCCGGTGTACCTCAGGGGTCAGTTCTTTCTGCAACTTTATTCCTGCTACACATAAACGATCTGCTTGAGCCTGGTATCCTTGGGTATGCAGACGACAGCACAGTTGTAGAATTATACATGTCCAGTGCAAGAACTGGCGAAGCGGAAATTGAAGCGTTGAGAAAGGACATGGTCGAGCGGATGGACAGGATTCTCACCGATGTGGTAAAGTGGGGTGATGAGAATCGAGCGCAATTCAACGCTAATAAAACCCAGGCATGCCTTTTCTCCGCAAAAAAGTGTCCCTTCACACTCTCTCCAACTTTTCGAAATGCACCTGTACAGCTGGCGGACCACTTGGACCTTCTAGGACTGACCCTTAGTCCGACTTTAAATTACGGTGGCTACCTGGAGTCAAAAGCCAAATTAGCTGGAAAAAAGCTTGGTGTTCTCAGTAAGGTCCGGCAGAATTTCACACCGAATCAGCTACTTGCTTTATATCAAGCCCAAGTTCGCTCGAGTGTGGAATACTGCTGCCACCTATGGGATGGATCGGCAAAGTACCAGCTCGAAACTCTTGACTCGGTAGAACGGCGCACTGTTCGGCTAATAGGTGATAGAGACTTAGTAGCTAAAGAGCTGCTAAGCCTAGAACATCGTCGAAAACTGGCTAGTCTGACAGTGTTTTACAGAATACATTTTGGCGAGTGTGCAGCGGATTTACACGACCTAATATTGCCTTCCTCTTTCCACTACAGGACAAGTCGTAAGTCGGCCCACTACCACCCATACACTGTGGATATTCCCAAAATCCGTACAAAACGGTTTGAATCCACTTTTCTCGTACGTACAGCTTTAGAGTGGAATAAGTTGCCGGCCCCCTTGTTCCCTGATATATACAATCTAGAACTTTTCAAGGTTAGAGTGAATAGGTACTTTCTAGGGCAACGTGCGTCATCTTCGACCACACCGTCGCTTACCATCAGGCGAGTTGGTGGTCAAACGCGGACCAACACGCGATAAAAAAAAACCTTTTGCGAAAAACATATTGCTCGAAAGTGTAAAAGTAAAATGTAGCAAAAATGTTCACACAAAACGACATTACAGTTGCAGCCTACAATGTGGACGGTTACCGCATCGTCGGCGGCGCACCAACCACCATCGAGCAACACCCCAGCATTGTGCAGGTGGAGTTCTTGTGGTTCGGTATCATCTGGAGCCAGAGTTGCGCCGGCGTCATCCTCAACAATAGATACATTGTATCAGCTGCTCATTGCTTCTGGCTAGTGTAAGTTATATTTATGTTATTTAATAAGTGTTTCTAAAATCATACAAGTTTTACAGCAGCTAATAGCACTGGCTAGAACGTTCGTTTTACAAAATTGTGATGTAGTTTTTTGAATCCCACCTACAGATCAATATGTCTCCAACTTACTACTACTACGTAATTTTCGAGTTCAGATCTACGAGTTTGTTTACTGGGTTTTACGATAAAATTAAATATTATGAGGAAACAGCCATAATTCTGGAGATATAAAAGAGAGAGAGATAAACCTTTCGAGGGTAAGTGTGTGCTACCCACCGTACCGCACTTTGACAGCGTTATGGATTATGGCCTTGACTCGCTCCTTGTGATAGAATGATACCAGGTTTTCTTGCATCATTAAGGCGATAAATAAGTCATACATTTGGGCTTGGATAAATGCTTAGAGGTATAGATTGTGCAATCCACGAAGACGCGCCTCACCAATTTTCGTTTCCCCCAATTTCGTTTGCTCCGAGCGTCAGTCGCGAACCATTCACCAGTCATTGTAGTGTGCGTGTGCATTCATTAGTGTGTACCGATAACACTCAAACATTGACGGAAGCTTGCACACATATACTATAAACGGTTAGGAGGAATAGTGGGGCGCGTCTTCGTGGATTACACTATCTGTACCTACAAGTAGTATTCGACCCTACGACCGTTGTAATTATGATGTTAGACGTTCCAGTCACTAAGTCCCATAGCTGGCAGCTTTACATGAAAACTTATTTAATATCTTTGGTTATTTGGGGCTAAATTGTTTCGTATGAAAAATGTCCTAAAATTTAATTTATTAACCTGTCTTCTTTTAACAGGAATGCTTCCCAACGTCGTATTCGTGCTGGTTCCACCAACCGCGGCAGCGGTGGGACTGTCATCAACATCAGCTGGTTCTTGAACCACCCATCTTACGCCACGCCCAACATGGGTCTTGACGGTGACATCACTGTTGCCCAGCTCTCTTCATCTCTGACTTTCGGCTCTGGTGTTCAGTCCATCTCCATCCCTCCTCAAGGCTATGAAATCCCTGATGGTCAGGCTGTGGTACACGCTGGATGGGGTGATATGGTGGTAGGTGGCTCTTACTTTCAATAATTAATATAACAGCACGCACATGACCAATTTATTTGTAGAATATAGAGATGGCGCCACAGTCGAAAAGTGTTGCTACCTATTACAAAATTAGACAACCTCTATGTTCTTTAATACTCGCAGCTCAAATAGTTCCGGGTTTGGCCTTTCTACAAATAAGTTGGTGGCACTATAATTACAATCAGATTGTCACTGATTCATGTAGAAACATCAGCATTACTTTTTTATTGTTTTGTAACTGTTTTTCAAAAACAGAGACCCAGGTATATGTCTAAAGGTAGCGGTTCGCGCGGAGACCGCGACAGGAGACCGTGACCGAATACCGCGACATTCACTTGACATTATAGATATTATAGATTTATTTTGATAGTGTTAGTAGTGGTAGGACTCTTAGTAGAGTCCGCCTGGGGAAGTAACACACCTTTGCGAAATATTCTACCGCCAAGCAGTAATGTGCAAGCATTACTGTGTTCCGGTTTGAAGGGCAATGATTCCAGAGAAATTACAGGGCTTAGAGACATAATATCTTTGATCTCTGGGTGACGAGCGCAGTGCAGTGCTAGGTAATGATTTGGATTATCATGTTCCAATAGCTGCGTGTTACTGTGCTGTTATGTGGCAGGCATGTTGCTTACCATCAGGCACATGACCTGCTCGTCTTGTCACTCTATCCTATAAAAAAAAAAAACTCTTAGCAGAGTCCGCCTGAGGAACGACCACACCCTAGCCAGTTATTCAACCGCCAAGCAGTAATGTGCAAACATTACTGTGTTCCGGTTTGAAGGGCAATGTTTCCAGAGAAATTACAGGGCTTAGAGATGTAACAACTTAGATCTCTGGGTGACGAGCGCAGTGCAGTGCTAGGTAATGATTTGGACTCTTCATGTACCAATAGCTGCGTGTTTTTTTTTTAACTGTGATAGGTTCGCACTTGACCACCATCTCGCCTGATGTTAAGCGACGATGCGATCGACGATGGAACGTGCTTACCTAGAAGAAACCGATTCACTCTCGATTTGAAGACACCCAGATTGTAACCATCGGGAAAAACTCACTCAGGCAACGCATTCCACAACCTAGACGTTCTTATCACAAACGTGGAGTCAAATCTCTTCGCTCGTGTTTTTGGCGTGTCACTGTGCTGTTATGTGTTGCTTACCATCAGGCACATGTCCAGCTCGTCTCGTCACTCTTTATTTAAAAAAAAAGTGTATGGGCGCCAGTTCGCGCCGCGACTGGAGACCGACACGTGTCGCGATCTCCAGTCTCCGGTCGCGGTCTCATCGCGAACTTGTAAACCGGCACTGGAAAATATGCACATATGCACTAGATTGATCCTTTCCAGTGCCGGTTTACATTTTTCCAGTCAGCAATCCAGCTATGGATTCGATCGCTGGACTGGAATAATGTAAACCGGGCCTTACAGTATCAAAAAAACCCGAGCGTGACGCTAGAAATCAATTTACACCCCACGAAAAATCTGTCTAGGCGCGCCTAAAGAAGTTTTCACTTCAAAAGTCCTAAAAAGTATTAAATTTATGAGCTGTTATTTCAAATAACATATATTTTTAAATGCAGTACGCAATAGAAGTCACTTGAAACAAACTACAACGGCTATAAAAAAAATTATAAACGTTATGTTTCCTGTATATTTGAGCTCTATGTTAGATCCAACAATTCTTTATATAGGTACCCCTTATTATATAGGTGTCCCTTTACTTCCTAAAGTATTGATTGTTTACTACAGTAAACATGAATTGGTATAATTTACAGGAAATTCAATGTTGAAAACGTTGAAGTTCAGAAGTGAAGAGTATTATAACTTTCTTAAACGCTTGCATCACAGTCACTTTCGTTTATTCACAGGAAGGTGCCAACGCAGGCTCCCCGAATCTCTTGGATGTCACTATCTACACCATCAACCGAGCACTCTGCAGACAGAGGTACTTGCAGCTGCCTCGTCCTGGAGTGGTCACTGACAACATGATCTGCGCTGGTATCCTGGACGTCGGTGGTAAAGACGCTTGCCAGGGTGACTCCGGGGGCCCTCTCTACTTCCAGAACATTCTTGTCGGTATCGTCTCCTGGGGAGAAGGCTGCGCTAACGCAACTTACCCTGGTGTGAGCACCAGAGTCAGTTCTTATACTCAATGGATCGTCGCTAATGCGTCATAAATTTGAATTTCGGTTAAGTTATCCAATAATAAAGAATTTAAAATACAATAATAAGACAATTTTATTTATCATCCGTAAAACCACATTTGCTTTGATAGTTATGGGTACGTTTTATACGTTCCAGATTTTTTCCAGAGCTAACAAAAGAACTGATAACTTTAAAACGGTGAAACCGATTTTGATGATACGTAACAACACTCTCGACTAAATCACTTTTCAAACAAAAATAACAAAACAAATCACAATCAGTTTTTTCAGTTCAGGAACAGACAATATGTCAAACTTATAACAAACACTCTGTCGCTTTTACGCCGGAGGTTGAACTGAGAGACAAATGCTAAACTTCATTAGTCTAAATTTTGTCATTTTGTCGTTGGGTGAGTAAGATCCCAGAGCTGCCAGACGTCACCTATTTTCTGATGAATGAAATGTGGACTACTCAATCATCCACATCTTGGACTCATCTCGAAATTTTGGACTATACATTTTCTCGCCTGGGACAAATATGTGTGTGATCAATTGTGATGTTTGTTTTGGCTGAATATTTCTATGGATCATAAGTTAATTTTTAGGGTTCCGTAGATACCCAAAGGGTAAAAACGGAACCCTATTACTGAGACATCGCTGTCCGCCCGTCCGTCCGTCTGTCACCAGGTATCCCAAGAACGGTGATAGCTAGACAGTTGAAATTTTCACAGATGATGTATTTCTATTGCCGCTATAACAACAAATACTAAAAATAAAATAAATATTTATGGGGGGTTCTCATACAATAAACTTGATTTTTTACCGTTTCTTGTGATACGTAACCCTTCGTGCGCAAGTCTCACTCGCACTTGGGCAGGTTTATTTATTTCCAGTTCTCATTAACGTATAACGCAGATTTCTGCTTTCGGTTCTTTGAATGTGGAACATTACAAACATGATCTAGCTGTGGACTAATTAGAATGGTGTATTTTTGACCCAGTCCGATACTCTATTCCTAAACTGCTACTCACCTCTGATTGTTACGTATTTTATCATGATGATAATTTCGATTTCGGGTTTTAACTAATGAGTTAGTTATCAAATTCATACCTACATACTGATTTATTACAAGATTAAGATACGGAAATGTTATAAATAAGATTACAGTATTAAGTGAATTAGTTGGCCATAAAATTGTGATACAATGAAGTTCGCGTGGATTTTTTTGGTGGCAGGTATGTTATCGATGTTTATATTAGACGGATTTTATTCAGAAAATTGCTACTGTTCATTTATTTCATTTAAAAATATCTTTATTAAATATGAAGGTTTTACAAAATTCGTACAAATACCAGTGTAAATATATCCTAGCAGTGCAAGATAATATTGTTTTTTGAGTACAGTAGCTCAGTTAAAAACTTAGGAATATGTTAATTACAATTTGATCATGCATAATCATAAATTCAGTCCAAACAATACATTTACTACATAAGATATCTATTAAGTTACGTTAGCTTTAGTTTGAGACAAACGTAATTAAAAACTGAAATTGCTAATGTAAAATATTATCCCATCTTCAAAGAGTTCAATTCTTAGGACAAATTTAGTTAGTAACTCTTTAACTTAGTAAGTAAGTGACAAGTTTAGTTTGGTCCTATTACTTTAACCCTCCATTTTCTGAGGCACATGTCTCCTCCTATCCAAGAAGGTTTAGGTCATATCGTCCACCGTATTGCCCAAGTTGTGGGTTGGCAAGTCAGCCAACACTTCTCTTTGAAAAGTTAAACCTTCTCCGATAAACAGGAGATCCACATACTTCTAAATATAGAGCATGGTTTACTAAGAACAACTTTATTATTATTGACATAGAACATCATAAGACATCATGCATAAAACTACCAAAATTGTATCCCTCGATAGCTCCCATCATGTGCTTAAATTATATTATAGCCTAGAGACAAAGCTTCTTCTCAGCCAGAGCATCAAGGAATGACAAATATGTATGGCGCAGCCGGATTGCATAATTCGCCGTATTACATTACGGCTAGCCTTTTTGAAAAACAGTGCCGATTTGTAATGCGCCGCGCCGGTTCAACGATTAGCCGGATTGTCATTGCGATACGTTCTTTAATAAGGCGGCCCACATTTAGCCGCATTGTATTACTGCTTAAATTGTAGGGTGACCATACTTACAAAATGAACAATGTTTAAAATGAAAATTAATTGCATCAAAAAAAACTGACAGATTACGATATTTCTTACTATTTTTATTACAACATTCTACCTCTCAGATAAAACTTGAATGCATAAACTAAAGCCTAAAACTTGATATTTGTGATGGTACACCAAAACTTGATGCACTTACATAAACAAGGGTCTATCATTGAGATTTGACTCCGGGTGGTCTCCCGCTAGAAGCTTTGCGGTCAGCCCTGGACCTCCCTTGAGATTCTGGCTCCCGCTTTTTTTAAATACACTCTAGGGGTAGTAGCGACAAGACTAGGTGGAGTCGGGGTGGTCCGAGTCGGATCTGGGTCCTATGTCACACCCCGGACACTCGGCCTAAAATCTATACAGACGGTGCAGTTGACATACCTACACTCACACAACTACGCATATGTCGTTCGAACACATTTACGCATGTGTGAGTGTCATCTAGGGTTACTAAATTATTTTATGGAATAGCTATGACCCGTGAGTTCAACTGCCTGTGTTAAGTGGCCTATAATCTTACCTAGTTAGTGTTTCATAACTTTCATCAACAATCAGAAGGGAGAAGATTTAAAACAAAATAGGAGACAATAAAGGTACCATGGACGAATTGATTTTTAGTTAAGTACACTTACCCAAAGAGAAAAAACCATACGTTATTGGCGCCACTGACGTATTTCACAACGATTAACGAAAGCCGCAGTTTAAAAACAACGAGTTTAATAATTTCGTCACAGGACTTCAGTGTTGGCGCGTACTTCTAACCAGAATAGCTTAACACAGTTTATAAAAATTATTCAATTTTTGTAGAAATTCTTATGAAATGAAAAATCTCTTATTCTTGTTTCGTATAATAGACGAAAAATTTGGTACCATTTTGTTAAATAATACAGCATCATGGTCGTATTCTCATAGAAAATTATCGTCCGATATAACCCTTCGTTGAATCCGCCTCGCGTCCGCGAGGGGGAGGAAGCTTGAAATTGGCGGGGGGTGGGGAGTGTCCGTTCTATCTGTATTATCTATTCTATGCCTATGTAGCCTACCCGGACCGATTTAGTCCTAACACTGGACGGTGGAAATTATATAGTTTCCAAGTAACACCCAGGTGAGCCGTCTCAAGAGGTGAACGGTGGTAAACTACACCAATAATATTGTGGACGAGACCTCCAAACTCCATAATCCACAGTCACTTTAGAAACACACTGACTGTATTCAACGCCATAGTTGTTGTCATGTCAAGCAGCGTCATGAGTGTTAAGAATCGGAACTAAAAATTGTCAAAGAGGCGGCTAATCTCTCGCTTTATTACATTACGGCTAGCCGTTTTGAATGACGTAAGGCGTCGAATACATTCCGGCTGTTTTTAATCAGCCGCATT
Source organism: Ectropis crepuscularia (assembly GCA_963693475.1). Taxonomy (NCBI): domain Eukaryota; kingdom Metazoa; phylum Arthropoda; class Insecta; order Lepidoptera; family Geometridae; genus Ectropis; species Ectropis crepuscularia. The sequence goes on from OY856350.1 coordinate 9,609,331, forward strand.
AAATCCGGCTTATCGTTAAGCCGCTTTACAAAACGGCCCTGCTTTTCAAAACGACTAGCCGTAATGTAATACGGCGGATTATACAATCCGGCTGCATTCGACATGTACACAATCACAGTAACATTCAGTATACAATATACATGCTGTATTATTACATAGGCGTGTTCTTTTTTCAGCTGCTGTCTGCAAAGTCGAGTCTGGCCGCATCATTGGCGGTCAACCCACGACGGTGGAGCAGTATCCTGGTATCGTACAGGTGGAGTCCAGGGTTCTTCTCTTCTGGGGCCAGTCCTGCGGTGCCAATATCCTGAACAGCAGATATGTAGTCTCCGCGGCACACTGCTTCTGGGGAGTGTAAGATTGATGATTAATGCTATCTGTTATTGTCTTCTAGAAATATGTTTTCCGAATGATTACTTACTATTAGCTCCATTTTAAGGGTAATGTTATGACAATAATTATAACTAATTTTCTAATTAAAGTTACAGTATGATACTAAAATTTAGGTAATTAATATACTTGGTAAAATTTTTGGAAAATTTTGTCCCAATGAATCAAAATTTTGTTAATCCTTGTCCAGTTGTACCAGTCGAAGTATCCGATCAGTAAAAAATCAGAAATTTATTTGAAATATGGCACTGGCGATTACATTAACTGAAATTATTTCCTACTAATATAATAAATGATATTGTACGGATGTTTGGATGTTTTTTGCTCAATTACGTTGTAACGTATAAACGTATTGGGCTGAAATTTGGAACACAGTTACTTTATAGTCTGGAAAAAAACATAGGCTATTTATCCCGTAAAAATAACGGGAATTAGAGCTACATGGGTAAAGCCGCTGACACTACTGACTAAAAATAGAATATCTTCGAATTAACGCAAATAAATCCCTAAAATCACATCTAAATATTAAAACAAGTTTCTAATTGTATTTACCTGACATTTCCAGTCTATTCAACATCAACACCCGGCGTATCCGAGCTGGTACCAGCATTCGCAGCTCAGGAGGAATCGTCATCGAGCTCGTCCGTCGTCTCAACCACCCCACCTACCTCTCCCCTGGACGAGGGTTGGACGGAGACATCACGCTCGCTGAGCTGGCCACCCCACTGACATTCAGCGCTAGTATACAATCAGTTCCAGTGCCACCTCAGAACTTTGAACTTCCTGATGGATTGCCTGTTGTGCACGCTGGATGGGGCGACACTGTTGTAAGTACTTTAAGTCAAGCTAAAACTTTTGTACTCAGTTAAAATCATCGTGGCTGAACAAACTTATGTACCACGTTCAGAATCGATTCCATTTAAAAAGAACTTGTTGATTTTTTAAGCAGTGAATAATACAGAACTAACCTAAATATCCTTATTACTCGAAATATTTATTAAAATTATAATTAATACAATATTTTCATCGTAATTCCTAATATCAAATAAGTAAACAACACTATGACTAAGCCACATACATACATAAATAAATTAAGTCATAAACGTGAAGATCAAATACCCCACTTTTAATGGTAGATTCCTTGGTGGAACGAAAACTGGCCAGAATATTGGCAGCATTTCTGCGTTATACTTATGTAGTTTACTTTTTAAGCGAAAAAAATCCAACAGCCGGAATGTTAGTCGATATTTTTTTATGCATATTGTATATATGCGTGGCACTGTTCTGTTATGGACAGACGTGTTACTTACGAAAAGCCACACGTCTTGCTCGTCCTATCACTATTTTACTGTAAAAATGGTACATGATGTAAGCAGAATGGTTTTTAAAGTTAACGTAAAAGATGTTTACTGTCGGTATTTGATTTTTTTGTTGTGTTGTGGTGTTGAGTCCGCCCGTTTGTGGACGCCCCGGGGCATGTGCCCCGTTTTCCCTCCCCTAAATCCGGCCCTGGCCCTATTGCTCCGCTTGTCGCCCAGAAGCATAAAATAATGTATATCTATGCCCTGTAAACATTGTCCTTAATACTGGAACACAGCGATGTTTGCACATTACTACTTGGCGGTAGGATATCTGACAAAGTTGTGGTACTTCCCCAAGCGGACTCTACAAATATTCCAACCACTACTAAACCACAACAATTTTTACAGGAAGGAGCTAACTTGGGCTCAAACCAACTCCTGGACGTGACCATTTACACCGTCAACCGCGATCTCTGCACCCAACGTTACTCCCAGCTGCCTCGCCCCGGCATTGTCACTGAGAACATGATCTGCGCTGGTATCCTGGACGTGGGAGGCAAGGATGCCTGCCAGGGCGACTCCGGAGGCCCTCTTTACTACGACAATATCCTCGTTGGAGTCGTCTCCTGGGGAGAAGGCTGTGCCAACGACACTTACCCTGGAATCAGTACAAAAGTTAGCTCTTACACCACTTGGCTTGTACAAAATGCGGTTTAGTTTATTTATGAATGAATCTGGAGTGATCTGATGAATTTGTACCATGTAAAAATGAAAATGGCTTCACTGCCTTTGACCCGGATGATTAAGAACCGTGTATTAAATTGGAAATGTACAAAATAATTTAGTTTAATTTTACATTTTTAACCCCCGACGTGACAAGTAAGAGTTGGAGAATGATGACCCTTGTTTTCGAAGGATGTTTTTCTTGGAACATTTCGATTTGCCAGCGACGTTTTTTTTTGCCCTTAGAACCAATGGCGACAATATTGCACTTCTGCTCTTTGGAAATACTTAGAAATCTAAGCGATATCCTGAAGTTTGTAAAATCAGACTTTTCGCCACTTGGCCGTCACAGCTAATGAATGGGAATTCATGGCATTACAATACTAAGACGACGAAAACAAAACAAAATGAAGAAGTAATGTGTTTACTAGTTGCTGTGTCTGTTCTGGCTCGTTTCGCACTTAACTACGTCGTCAGAAGTGATTAAATCGCGCATAAGTCTGATTTATACGAGTGCCAAAGTTTCGAAATAGAATAGACGGCGCCACGCCCGTCACGAGAATATTAATACTTCTCATTTGTGTTGGTTATTTTACTTACTTTTCAATTAAGCAAATAGCTATCTAAAATCAGTCGCCTGAGCGGTGATATACGAGTATGATGAGACTATTATAATCAGTTGAGATCAGATAATCGGATGATAGTATATAATCAGATGAGACTATTATAATCAGTCGCTGACTAGAAAGGAATCTTTGGGCATAAAAATAATATCCTCAAGTAGTTTACCCACGACCAGTCATCCTACTAATATTATAAAAGTGAAAGTTTCGATAATTGTTGCTCAATCACGTCAAAACATCTGATTGGATTGGGTTGAAATTTGGACCACAGTTAGATTATATACTTTAAAATAGCACAAATCTTTTTTTATTGCGGTAAAATTACGGGAACGGGATCTACGGAGGTAAACCGCAGGTTGCTACTAGTTTATTTACAAAAGCTACAAATTGTGTTATCACCCTTGGATTTTTCTTTACATGTTTAATTATAGAAGGTTGTTTTTTTTAACTTTTATAGGTTTACCTACACTTGACCACTTCTCGCCTAATGTTAAACGATGATGCGGTCTACGATGAAGCGTGTTTTTCCGAAACCGGTTCACTCGTGACTTGCAGACACCGAGATTGGAATTATCGGAAAAAACCCACTCAAGCAACACATTTTACAGACTAGACGTTCTTATCACAAAAGTAGAGTCAAATCTCTTCATTCTTGTCTTTGGAACATAATAATGTGTTTCTCATAGTATGGTCAAAGCATTGAAGATCAAACCACTCCCATTAATTTTAACACCTCACAAAGGAATGTCTCACCTTCAGTCCCACGCTGGAATCGACTCTGAAATGTCATCTATAACTGAGACGTCCCGAATCTCCCGGAATGCGTTACTGATTGGGCTCGTCTCGGCGTAGACGCATGCTTGTATGACACGTAGAGCATTAGGTCTACCTGCAGGAATAGACGTAGGTACTCGCCGGAATTCCGATCGCGGCAGGGCTGTCCCGTTCTCAGTTCTCAGTATGAAAACTAACGTGGTTTTCATCTTTATTATCTGTATACTTTCATTAGCCCGCGAACCCCACACCTTTAGTATTTTAACAAAGCTGAAACTTTGTCAGCGCATGGTCCCAACATCGCTAAGAATTATGGACCATTATGAATTTTGTGTCGTCCTGGCTTTAAGTGATGCAAATACACAAGAATGAGACAAAGGCTCTAGACATCATCAAACCGGACGCTATCATCATCAAACCACTCTTGTAATATTCTTTATAACATATTTGCTCGTAAAGGGTATCTTATTGGTCTGTTTTACTGAGCCGTGTTCCCCTAGAAAGGCAATTCAAATATTTAGGACATGTGTTGACAGCTGACCTCAAGGACAATGAAGACATTGAGAGAGAGCGGAGGTCTCTGTCTATCCGAGCGAACATGATCGCCCGCAGGTTTGCTCGATGTTCAGTTGAGGTCAAGATAACGCTGTTTAGGGCCTATTGTACATCCCTCTACACGAGCAGCCTGTGGGCGGACTATACGAAGAGGAGGTACAGTGACCTCCGTGTACTATATAATAATGCATTCATAATGCTGTTGGGGTTGCCTCGATTCTGTAGCGCCTCAGGTATGTTTGCGGACGCACACGTGCCTTGTTTCCATGCCACTATGCGATCTCGCGCAGCCTCTTTGGTGCGCAGAGTTCGGGCCAGCTCCAACACTGATCTGAGCATGATTGCGGATCGGTTGGATTGTGTTTTTCTCCGGCATTGTTGTGAGAGACATTTGTCAGTGTTGAAACCAGACAGAAAGTTATAGCCATTGTTTCCATGTACTTTGACATTCTATTTTTAGTTTTATGTAACAATTGCAATTTGATTGCCATTAGTTTTACTTTTTATAAAAATTATATAGACTGAATTTATTTTGACATTCTAATTTTATTTTTATATGACAATTTTGAGACTTTGATTTTACTTTTATGAGAAAGTTATGTATGTATACATTGTTTGCATTTATTTTGACATTTGTTACGCACATCACTAGTATGGGTTTTGCCTGCTCATGCTATATTCATGGAAACTTTCCAACAAGACTAAAATGCCGATTTAGCGCTTTTGGCTGCCCCGTGGACTCGGTAACTGGCGTACGTGACCAGGAAATGCCGATGCCGCAGAAAGGGCCCCGTGTCGCCTCGCCACGCCGCCACGAAGCCTCACTCCGGTACCCACTTCGTCCGCGAGTACACCTAGTTATAATTATTCACTAATTAATATTGTAACCTTTTGTAAATAAATATATTAAAACATTTTCGGTTTTTTTTAAGTCCTTCGGTTGCGACCTCCATAATTGGCGCAGTCGGTAGGATACTTAGAAGCACGCGCGCGTTGACTCCAGGATTTCCAAAACTCGAATCCTGTGCGATCCGCATGGTCGCTGCTCGCACTATCAAGTGCCTTGTCTGAGTATCGAACTTTGGTAGCGTCGCGACCGCGAGACTCACTTGAACTTCAGTGGACCGACGAGATGTTAATGTAAGTACATTGAATTTTTTTGTCTTTGTGTTGCTTCCCTGGTGAATCCCTACATCCAAAATTTTTCATCCAAGGACAAACTCTAAATCTGACTCTTCCAGACAGATTCGTAGGAATAGAGACGTAGATTTAAATAGAAGCCTAGATACTCTAGAATCAGAGTTAGGGCTACGTAGATTGTTTAGTGATAGTTATAGCCGTCTAGAAATATTAAAAATGGATCCCGACACCGTATACAAGGCCTTACGCCCAGTTCCGGAATTCGATGGAAATCCAAATGTGCTTACTCGTTTCGTACGCATTTGCGATCAAATTGTTGAAGCTTATGTGAAACCGGGTAATGACCTTGTAAATTTATGTGTGATTAATGGTATCCTTAACAAAATTACGGGTAATGCTGCTAGGACTATAAATTCAAACGGAATTCCCGATTGTTGGAGAGACATTCGTAGCTCTCTCATAAATAACTTTTCAGACCAAAGAGACGAGACCGCTCTATATAACGATATTTCTTTGCTCAGCCAAGGAAGTAGCACCCCTATTGAGTTTTATGACAAATGCCAGAACCTCTTTAGCACAATTATGACATATGTGTCTTTGCATGAAACGGTTCATACAACTATAGAAGCCAAGCGTGATTTATACCGCAAATTAACGTTACAGTCATTTGTGAGAGGCCTGAAAGAACCAATGGGCTCTCGTATACGCTGTATGAGACCGGTTTCTATTGAGAAGGCTCTGGAATTTGTCCAGGAAGAATTAAATGTAGTATATATGCAGCAACGCAACGAGCAGATCGACAGGAGAGCTCCCGTGTCGCAGCACCAGACTTCATTCATATATAAGCCTCCTCCTTTATTGCCATTTTCTATGCCAAAATTTAATAGTTATAATAATGTGCCTCTCACATCTAGCTGGCCGGACCAACTGCAACGCAGCAGCAGCATCAGCCTGCTTACCGTCCACCCCCGTTTAATCAACCAGGTTTCCGACCCCCGGGATTTAACCAACCGCGAATGCCTACTCGCACCCAACAAATGTTTGGTGCGCAGCCGCCTATAACTATAACCCGCAAAACGCGTTTAGATTCTCTCCGCGCAATGTTCCTCAGAATACAGGTCCGAAACCTATGAGCGGTGTTAGCCATTTCGTCCCCAAGGCGCTTCCACCGACAATGTCAGGTCATGATTGGCGTAAATTTGGCAACCCACAACCGTCAAATTATTTTAAAACTCGGGAAGTGAACTTTAATGAGATTGCTGACTATGACGAGACATACTACCCTGACTATTGTGAGGAGTCTTATGACTTTTCTGCTAACGATTACGGCGACTCTTACGGTTATAATCAGACTGAGCTTGACTACTATAATAACGGTTATAATTTGATTGAAGGGCAGCACGTTGACCCGAACGTTATAGACGCTCCAGGACCTTCGACTAGCCATGAACAACAACACTTAAATTTTCCGAAGGGACGCTCCAAACCCGAACCAGAATAGAGCTAAACTTGCAGTCAAAAAGGGAGTTACGATATATTCAGATATCGGACCCCCCACTTAAACTGTTAATTGACACGGGCGCAAATCAATCTTTTATCAGCCCGGAATGTGTGGAAAAATTCTATTCACACGTACCTCTGAATTTGGACCCTTTCGAGGTCACCAACTCCCGTATGACAAGCAGTCACGACTATTCAATTACAGTACCTAACTTCAGCGAGTTCAACGATCAGAAAGATATCAAACTCTTTATCTATAAATTTCACAGTCACTTTGACGGATTGTTAGGATTAGATTTATTAGACGGAGTTCAGATTGATCTGAGACGTAATATTATCATAACGGATCAAGCTGTTATACCATTAGCCCGCTACACATGTAGGAAAGTCAATTCTCAAGAAACTATTCCCGCCAATTCAAGTCGACTAACTAATGTGCCAATATACAACCCCGATGGAGACGTGTATATCTGTGAACAAGTACTGTGTAATTGCATAATTCATGAATGCGTAACTACAGTCACGGATCAAACGGGAATTGTGGAAATTGAAAATCCCACTAATTCACCCATTACTTTGACTTTTGACCAGACGTTACAAGTTAACCTCTTTAACTTCGAGAGCTCAGATATGAACGTAAACCCTAACCGTGTTAATGATGTACTCTCTCGACTACGGACTAACCACTTAAATACTGAAGAAAAAATTAATTTAGAGACGTTATGTTCCAAATACGCTGACGTTTTCTATATTGAAGGAGAGACATTGACTTTTACTAACAAAATTAAACACAGCATTAAAACGACAGACGAATTACCAGTATACACGAAAAGCTACCGCTACCCTTTCATACATCGCGAAGAAGTACAAAAGCAGATGACCTCCATGCTGGAACAAGGAATTATAAGACCTTCAGATTCAGCTTGGAGCTCGCCTATTTGGGTAGTTCCTAAAAAGGCAGACGCATCCGGGAAACAAAAATGGAGGCTAGTTGTAGACTTTCGTAAACTGAACGAAAAGACTATTGATGACAAATATCCCATTCCTAATATTTCAGATGTCCTAGATAAGCTCGGGAGATGCCAGTATTTTACAACTCTGGATTTAGCATCTGGGTTTTACCAGGTAGAGATGCACCCGGACGATATATCTAAAACCGCATTTAACGTCGAACACGGACATTTCGAATTTTTGAGGATGCCAATGGGTTTGAAAAATAGTCCATCTACTTTCCAAAGAGTAATGGACAACGTGCTGAGATGCTTACAAAACGAGATCTGCCTGGTATATCTTGACGATATAATCGTATTCAGCACGTCATTACAGGAGCACATGATAAATCTAGAAAAAGTGTTCACTAGATTGCGAGAATCCAATTTCAAAATCCAGATGGATAAGTCTGAATTTTTGAAGTTAGAAACCGCTTACTTAGGGCATATTATAAGTAGAGACGGTATAAAACCTAATCCAGACAAAATTTCAGCCATAAAAAAATACCCAATGCCCAGAACGCCCAAAGAAATCATACAATTTCTAGGACTTCTGGGATATTATAGGAAATTTATACCCGACTTCGCCCGAATTACTAAACCGATAACAAAATGTTTAAAGAAAGGTACCAAGATGACTTTTGACTCGGAATACACAAATAGTTTTGAAAAATGGAAAAATTTACTGACAAATGACCCAATATTACAATACCCAGACTTTAATAAGGACTTTGTTTTAACTACTGACGCGTCTAACCTTGCCATAGGAGCTGTACTAAGTCAAGGATCTGTAGGATCAGATAAACCTATCTGCTACGCATCCCGTACTCTCAACGATAGTGAGATAAATTACAGCACTATCGAGAAGGAACTGTTAGCCATTGTCTGGGCAACGAAATATTTCAGACCTTACCTCTTCGGTAGAAAATTCAAAATTATGACTGACCACAAGCCCTTACAGTGGATTATGAATCTTAAGGAGCCTAATTCGAGACTCACAAGATGGAGACTCAAATTAAGCGAGTATGACTATACGGTAATTTATAAAAAAGGTAAAATTAACACAAACGCGGATGCTCTCTCTCGAATTGAGATTAATAACGAGGAAACCGACTCTATGATAGCCAACCCTACAGAGAGACCACCCTCTGAGGCAGGATCAACCACCATCACTGTACACACAAGTGAAGAAAACCCAATTCTCGAAATTCCTATAACAGAAGAACCTTTTAATAAATTCCATAGACAAATTTATTTCACTATCGTAGGCGATATTAAGCGTCGTACTACCACTACTAAACCGTTTGACACACACACTCGCACGTGTATCCAGGTATCCGAATCCAACCTGGAACAGGACGTGTTAATGCCATAAAAGAATTTGTCAACCCCAAAATTAAGACTGCTCTCAAGATCACGCCACCCTTGGGACTGTACTCTATCATCCCCATCTTACAAAACAGTTTTAAAAGTTCTTCTATGAATCTTGTTTTAGCCACAACTGAATTAGAGGACGTAAAAGAGTATTTGAGACAGCAAGAAATTCTTAAACATTACCATGAGGGTAAAACTAACCACCGAGGCATAAATGAATGTTATCTAGCCCTTTCACGAAAGTACTATTGGCCTAAAATGAAAGAGGAAATAGCAAAATACATAAACGAGTGTACTGTGTGTGGGCAATCGAAATACGACCGACGCCCTATCAAACAGTATTTCAATTTTGTACCTCCCGCGACGAAACCATTCGAGACTATACATATGGACCTATTTACTGCACATAACGAAAAATACCTGACTTTTGTAGATGTGTTTTCCAAATACGGACAGGCTTACCATCTACGTGATGGCACTGCTGTCAGTATCATACAAGGACTTTTGACTTTCAGTACTCATCATGGTTTACCTTTGACTATAGTGACCGACAATGGCACGGAGTTCACAAACCAGATGTTTGCAGAATTCGTGAGACTACACCGTATTAACCACCATAAGACCTTAGCTCATGCCCCAAATGACAATGGAATTATTGAAAGATTTCATTCGACTTTGTTAGAACACTTACGCATTTTACGACTTACACAAAAAGACGAACCGACTATCAACTTAATGCCTTATGCAATACTAGCTTACAATAGTTCGGTACACAGCTTTACGAAATGTAGACCACACGACATAATTAGAGGTCACTTTGATCCTAGGGACCCCTTTGATATAGATATAAACGAACATCTGTTGCAACAATATATAATAAATCATAAGAATCAGATGAAAGCTGTGTATGAGAAAATTAACGAGTCCTCACTAGAAAACCGGACGAACATCATTGACAAAAGAAATAAAAATAGAGAACCTGAAGTTGAATACCAGCTCGAACAGCAGGTTTTCGTCTCAAACCCTTTAGCTAACCGTAATAAACTGGCCCCGCGTTACACTCAAGATAACGTATTAGCAGATCTCCCCATTCACATATACACCTCCAAAAAGAAAGGCCCTATTGCCAAATCTCGACTTAAACGTGTCCCTAAATCTGCCAAATTGTTGCAGGATACTTCTGATAATCCTTCACCCGACACTGGCGGACGAGATAAGACTTGAGAGCCTTGACAATGGACCTGGTATACTTCCTTTCAAACTTGGACTGGCTAAACTCATTACTCACTACCATTCATTTATCCAATACATCGACTTGACCTCCATTGAGGACAGACTAAACTCCATAGACCTTCAAATTAAATCGTTTGAAACCCGATTAGAGAACGACACCTACCTCTTATATGAATTACAGATAAATTATCTCGTTACTAAACTTAGTAAAATTCATAACCAACTCAGTACGTTGCAGCCTAACAATATTCGTAACAAAAGAGGGCTTATAGACGGTCTAGGATCTATTGTAAAAAGCATTACCGGTAATTTAGATCATACTGATGCCGAAAAATATAATAACGCAATAAAGATCTTAGAAAATAATGAGGATAAAGTAATATCTGAATTCAATGACCATGTCAGTCTTAACAAAGAATGGATGTCCCAACATAATACATTGTTAACAAACATAATAGAGAACCAAGAAAGAATTAATAGTAGTCTACACTTAATATTAAATAGTAGTGCCTATGCGGACACCACTCTTCTTAAATATGCAAAGTTTGCTCAGTTGTTAGTTATCATCAGCGAAAACGTTGACGATTTATTCTTAGAACTAAATAGGATAGAAGATATTTTAGCTTTTATACGTGCATCGAGCACACATCATAGTATGTTAAGCATTAGGAATTTAGGAAATATAATAGATAGATTAAAAATAGTTTACGGGCAGAATCAAGTACCAGAGGCTGATTTAAGAGAATACTACAGTATCATTAAATCAGGCTACTATTACTCAAGTAATAAAATTGTAATAGTTTTCAAATTTCCCGTAACTTCAACGAGCCAATACGATCTGTATAGGTTATCCCTAGTTCCAAATAAAAAATCTCTCACCTTTATCCCTCCATACCCCTTCCTAGCAACCAATGGCAAGACGTTCATGTACATTGCGGCTGAATGCCTGAAATTCAATCATCGGTACCTATGCGAAGAGGATGCTCACCATCTGCCACGAGAACATCCAGACTGTATCCAGGACATCATCACACATCAGACACTGAACCACTCGTGCCGACCTACCAAAGTTACACTCGAGAAAGAAGCCGTAGAGCAGCTAGACGACCAACACTACACCCTAAGCTTCCCGAAGCCAACGAAAACGGAATTTCAATGCGGACGCCAAGAATTCATCACCCTACATGGAAGTTACCTCGCTACCATACCCCATAAATGTTTCTTACGAACGGCCGACCTTACAGTCATCAACATCAACGACGAAGTTAAAGGACAACCACTTTTAATAGCCGAACTACCGCAGGACTACTACCCTAAAGAAATCAAGGACATACCACATTTACAACTAACCTCTATAAAGCTGAAAGGACTACACGCTATAGAAGACAAGATCCTAATGCAACGTCCAGTCAAGATGGACCATGTCGAAGCCAACATTTACCACACAACTATACCGTTTTACGGATTTTTAATAGCAGTAGCCATAGTTATACTTATAACAATTAGACGAAGACACAATCTCTGCGCGGGACCACCGAATAAAATCTCAGCCCCAGATGAGAAGAAATCTCCTCAAACCCAGATTTATGAAGATCCTGAGAAGCTGCAGGCCGAGAGTACAAAGTCAGCAACATTCGCGCTCAAAGTGCTCAAATAGTCGCTGATCTGAGGGGGGAGATGTTACGCACATCACTAGTATGGGTTTTGCCTGCTCATGCTATATTCATGGAAACTTTCCAACAAGACTAAAATGCAGATTTAGCGCTTTTGGCTGCCCCGTGAACTTAGTAACTGGCGTACGTGACCAGGAAATGCCGATGCAGCAGAAAGGGCCCCGTGTCGCCTCGCCACGCCGCCACGAAGCCTCACTCCGGTACCCACTTCGTCCGCGAGTACACCTAGTTATAATTATTCACTAATTAATATTGTAACCTTTTTAAATAAATATATTAAAACATTTTCGGTTTTTTTTTAAGTCCTTCGGTTGCGACCTCCATAATTCATTCTATTTTTATTTTTATGTAATAATTAATTTTACTTTTCATGGATTTTATTTGTCAATTTTATATTTATGGGTATAACCTGAAATTTTTTTTTTTTTATTTAATTAGACCAATTTCTGTATCGTAATGTATCTTATTACGTACTTGTGCTGTAATGTGGTCCATTTCACGAAAGAAGTCCCGCGGACAATTGTGGAACTAAATTTGACAGATGGGGAGTTCGGCCATGTTGTCGTTTGTCGATGTTATCAAGGTGCGTTTGTTGTGGTAGATATTTTGTGAGTGTATTATTGGATTAGTGCGTTATAAGGTTTATTTACTATGCCAAAAGTTGTAAAAAGTGCAGGTCGAGAAATGATATTAAAGGTGAAGGAGTTCTGTGAAGCGGAACACAAGAATCGCGGCGTTTTAATACCATTAGACAATGTTCGCAAAAGAGTCGCCGCCATGACAGGTAAATTTTGGGGCTGCCATATTATACATATTTTTTCCCGATTGATTTATAGATTGGAGTTAAGTTTTTTTTAATGCACGATTTTTCTTAAGGAAAATTTGAAAAGGAATTAACACAACACAACAAAAATTTGTAAAGTTATATTCAACTATAATGTAATTAGATACGGAAATAGTCATGGTTAGATTTTTTTTTAAATTGTTCATTTTATTGCAGGTGTGTCAGAGAAAACTGTAACGAGAGTTACAAAAGAAGGCGCAACAGCGGCGAGTACTTCAAAAGTTATCATCACCCCAGGGAAGAGTCGCCCGCATCCCAAAAAGTTCGACTTGGATGGATTTGATTTGTGCGCTATACGGCAAAAAATTCATAGTTTTTATGTTGTGAAGAAGGAATTACCTACATTGGCTAAATTACGTGCAGCTTTGAGAGAAGACATACATTATCAAGGAAGTATCACAACATTGCACCGTATATTGCATAGCATCGGTTTCAAGTATAAGCGATGCCAATCGAAACGTAAATTACTAATGGAACGTTATGATATTACTGCATGGCGTTCATGAAAAAATGTGGAGCCTTGTAAAGAGACGGGTAGCGGATAAAAACGTGGGCCAAGATCCAAAAGAAATTGTACGCCTAAAGCCGGCTTCCCACGGCCCGTGTTATTACAGGCCAGGCCGGATCGCGCCGCGCCTGTGGATGCCTGTGCGGCTGATTACGTCTCGCGCCGAGCCATTCCAACGGTGTGTGTCGGCCTGTATCCACCTGTCGTTACCGCCATGTGTGATACGCAGCGCATGGCACATGGTTTTATTTAGTGGTCAACATTTGATAAATCAAGCAAAAAGAAAGCAGAAGAAACGACGCTGGTGGGTGTCGTCATTCAACAAGAGCCGATCAAGGTTGGTAATTTTTACTAGCTCAACCAGATTATTTATATTCTCCTTATATTCTCCAGCAATAGAAACATATTTTTCTTTATTACTTACAGATATAATGCAACTGATATGCTAAATGATTTTGTACGGGAACCTAGCGGAACATTTGAAAATGAACCGACGCAGGCGCGCCCGTACAGGCCGCTACAGGCACCGTCGCGCCGCGCCGCGCCGCGCCTTTGAACTTACCGACTCCCGACGGATCGGACGGGCGACGACAGGCGACCACAGGCCTCATCGGATGCCACCGTTCCCACGATCTGTCGGCCTGTAAAGGCGCGATCTGATCTGTGAAACAACGGGCCGTGGGAACCCGGCTTAACAGAAGAGGCTTTCGAGTCTGTTACAGCGGAAGATTGGGCAGTTCAATGTAAACATGTACAGCATTTGGAGGAAGAAATTTAAAAAATAAAAAAAAATAAAAATAATAAAAATTAAGAAATATAAAAAAAATAATTTAAAAAATGATGGTCTTATGGATGAAGAAATGGATCGATTTATTATATCTACGGCTAGTGATAGTGAAACAGAATCTGATTCTGTTTCTATTCACTCTTCTGACAGTGATCATAGTATGACCGATCATAATGATTCAATAAAACTTTGAATAAAACTTTTTAAATGTTATTTTATTTTTCTAATTTGAAGTTGGTTGAACATCTATATTTCCATTTTATATTTTAGAAATTACAGGAAGATTAATTTTTCACTAATCTGACCTTAGCAGTATAAACATCAAACAGGTACCTATATAAAAAATATATTCTATTAAAAACATTTTTTTTCTTATCTAACTGTTCGAGTACGAAGTTAATAAAATGAAACTAATGAACTATAAATTATTTCCCCTGATTTCCCCATACCATATCGACGGTAAAAACCAAACCTGCTGTAAACCACACCTTTGGCAAAATTTTTTTTTTGCAGATTTAGAATCAGAAAAAAATACTGCGTCGAATGGTCCCACTCCCGTGGCTCTACGACCTCTAGAAATTTTTGTACAGCATTGAAATTTTTTCAATTTTTCAAAAAAGACGACATTTCACTTGCTGTAAACAACACAAAAACGGCCTTTTTCTTTCATTTGCCATTTACAACAATTTCTCTTTTGCAAATAATGTGTGCATTGTAATAACAGCGTCATGAAATGTTGAGGACTGTGGGTTACAGCAAATTGCTTATAACAATTAAGTAACGCATTGTATTTACTACATCTATTATGTCATCAAACGTGGATAATTTTAATTTACTACATTTTAAATAAATGTAGTATTATAGACAATAACTAGTTACGCCAACTTAAGTTCACTAAAATTTACCGTAATTTGTTATTTAAGCTATTTTCAACACGGTAGCCATCTGCAGATTTTTTTCATTTACCGCCATTGTAAAATACGTTCGCGCCGGTTGCACCGCGGATCACTACGTCGTTCAGTTATGTACGTTACTGTATGACACTTGGGAAGGCGTGACGAGTGTGCTGTTGTTGTGCTTTACTACCGAACTAGATTCAATTTATAAACGTAAGTGATTTGACGATAAATATGAATGTCTCCTCAATGTTTTTTATTTTTATCTTAAATCATTTCAACTAATTTAGAGATATAATTTGGAATGGAAAAGTAAAAGAAATTATGAATGTGAAAAGTAACCTAATTTATCTATTACCTCTTCATGCCTAAATTCCTAAACTTCTGAAACATGGGATACTTTTTAACCTGGAAAAAGATAAATTTACCGCGGTTTTTGTACTGGTAGTAGGTACCTCGCCTGGCCTCGTGGCTTAGTTGGTAGTAAGTTGTCTGCCTGCGAGCCGAGGTTCGTGGGTTCTATTCCCAGATTCCCACCCAGGGCAAATATTTGTATCATGAATACAAATACATATTTATTTTGTGTCAGTATATTTATTTGTATAATGAGTATGTATTTTTAACTTTACAAGGGTGCTGCTAATCAGCATGCATCCATTTAAGAGCATATTCGGTGTATTTAAACAAACAATACTCGTTTTACAACTTTTGTTAAAACTCAATACCCGATAATGATGATGTCATCATCAGCGCATTCTAGTCTACTGCTAGACATAGGCGTCTCCCATGGTACTCCACTTAGCCCTCTTGTCGGCTTTTCTTCTCCAACCATTGCCTGCAGCCTCACGTATATCGTCACTCTATCCGCTCTATCGGGTTTCAGGATCTCCTACACTACGTTTACCTAATCACGGTTTCCGCTTTAGAACTGGTCTACCCCAACGGTCTTCGGTCCTCCTACAGATTTGACTAGCCCACTGTCACTGTATCTTCAGTTTGCTAAGACGTTGAGCTTTGTCAATAACGGATGACGGATGCGGATGACTTCATCTAGAATATGATTCCTCAGAGAGACACCGAGCACAGCTCGTTCCATAGCATACTGTGCGACCTTAAACTTGTGGACGATTTTAAGTGTCAGTTTCCACGTTCCGGCACTGGAGATCATGACCGGTAGAACGCACTGATTGAAAACTTTCGTTTTCTAGTTTTGTGGGATTGGTGACGAGAAGAGAGAGTTACCCAAAAACTGCACAGCCTAGCTGAATCCTCTTCATGGACTCAGATACGGAATTGTTTTCCCAAGTTAAAGCGTTCCCTGGCTATGGCAAACCGGTCCCATACCTAGGAGCTCGTTTACCATAACATTGGTTTGACCTGCTCTAATATTTGGACACCGATGCGTTGGGAAAATTCAGCTAAGCTATTCAGCATCTCTTGTATTTCCAGCGTTTCGGCCATTATAACAATGTCGCCTGCGAATCGTAGGTGAGAGGTGTATTCACCGTTTATATTGATGCCACGTCCAGTCCAATCCAGTGTCCTAGATATGTCCTCCAATGCGTTTTAGAACAATTTCGGGGAGATTACGTTCCTTACGAGTTTTGAACTTGAATGGTCATAGTAGCGGCGTCAAACATATCAAACATCGTTGTGTTCTGATTTGAAGGACAATATATCTGCCAAAATTATAGGATATTTGGATAAACCGTATTTTAGGACGGAACGATTTCTACAGGACGCAGCCGACTGCAGCACAATTCTAGGTAATGATTTGGATTTTTGAAGTGAAAACTTCTTTGGGCGCGCCTAGACAGACTTTTTGTGGACTGTGAATTGAATTCATTGGTCACGCTCGGGTATGATAAGAAAGTTTCGGGTAAACTCGGGACCACGGGTATTGGCCATCTAGAAATACGTCAGCCAATGGGAAATGCTTAAAGGGCCTGGACAGGCCATAATGGCATGGCCATCTAGAAACGCATCAGCCAATGGGAAATGCTGACGCATTTCTAGATGGCCATGCCAAGATGGCGAGGCCACGCCCTCCGGTTACACCCGTGTAATTTCCAATGTAAGCTATCAAATTCTGAGTTATAAGTTTTCACTTCTGTCGGCAGTTCTTATGACTGCCAATTTTTTTAATGTTCCAATAGCCGCGTGATAATGTGATGGGCAGGTGTATTACCTAACATCAACATCATGGTTCAGCATCACGGTCGATCCGAAAGCCTTAAGCAGAAGATATGTTACCTAAGTTTCTTAATTACCGATTTTGTGCAGTTTGTGCTCCAAAGTGTATTTTGATTGTTTTTAAATTGAAAAAAAATCTCGATTTAGTAGTGGTGATTGTTCCTAAACGTATTAAAATAATGTCAAATTTATATCATCCCACACTTACATCGTTTTTATTTTACTGACCTCTCATAATTTCTTATAGTAACGACAATTAAGTGTACCGAGGCATTATTACTAATGTTATAATTTTCAAAACTAAATAAGTGCTATACGTTATTAAGACAATATTGCTTTTAAGTAAAATGTTTCTTTTGGAGCAGTCCATACATTTGTCCTCTTCATTTACAGCATTTTTGCGTAACAGAAAAAAAAGTGACATTGCTGTAACCCACAAAAACATAGACAAAAACAAACTTTTGGTTAGTTTTAGTTATTTTATTTAATAAACAATTAAATAATGCGTTTTGTTTCTAAAAATTACATTTATAGGAATAATAGTTTTTGAGTTATGATTTTTTTTGTAAAATCTCAAAAGTTTTTTGGCTCTGGTGAACATTTTGCATTTTGTGGGTTACAGCAGGTTTGGTTTTTACCGTCGATTATAAATTTAACCGTGGCAACATTATGTCGCGCGAATACAGCGCTACGTCTGCGGGACTTCTTTCGTGAAATGGACTTTAATGTAAAACGCACGGTTTCAAAATGCTCCGTCCACAGACTAGGTAGAGAGATATGCTCCGTCTAAAACGAACGGTACCTTTTTAAATCTTAGTAAAGAGTTTTTATGTCAGAAAAGTGTGGTCAACATTTTATGAATAAAATTAACTTTGAGAGGTAAAATGTAATAAAGAATTATTTAATTCGTTAATTTAATTAATTTTGACCATAAATTACTTTAATTTTTCTGTAACAAAATACAAAAATATTAATGTACTTTATTACTAATGGCATACCGGCTGGTTCTGTGCCGTTGCTTAAAAAACAGGCGCCGATGCGCGCGCATTGGTAAATCTGTGATCCATAGTGATTACTTACTCTGTGCTGTGCTGCTGTGATCTGTGATCAAGTAAATATTATTCCGCGCCTTTTTTTTCGCTGTATTGTTTTTATTTGAAAATGTCGTCAGAGTTTTGTTTATTTCCTCGCAAATATGTTATAAAACGTCGGATGACATACCTACGTGCGCTTTGATAATTACAGCCTCTGCTAAATTATAGTACTGTACTGTTATGGTATACCTAGTAATCTAAATAGATTACTATAGGCTAAATAGTCAAGCCCTTTCATTTGATACCATAAAATCAATAAAGGCTATGTAATTCGACAAATTTAGGTCGGTATTTCACACACATTAGTACCGTTTATCTGCCAAAGCCAGGATGACCCAAGCTTCATAATGGTCCGTAGTTCTTACCTATCGGTCTTACTAATCGGTCGAATCGAACTTCTGCCGCCCCTCACTACCTCCAATGCTGAAACCTGATGGGACACTGGCTCACACCGCAATGGAGAAAGCAAACTTGTTTGCATCTCAGTTTGCGGAATCTTCGCGTCTAGATGCTGGTAGCGCGACACCTCCTACTCCACCTGGCTGTCCGACTCTCATGTCAGAGGTACACATTCGTCAAATTGAGGTTCGCAAAGTGCTACGCAGTCTGGACGTGAATAAAGCCAGTGGCCCAGATGGTATTCCTGCTCTAGTGTTGAAGGCATGTGCGCCTGAGTTGTCCCCGATACTGACACGTCTATTTAGACTCTCTCTCGAAACTGGATTGGTACCAAAGTCTTGGAAGCTTGCCAATGTGCAACCAGTGCCCAAAAAGGGTAGTCGTGCTGACCCTGCCAACTACAGGCCCATCTCAGTCACGTCCATACTCTGCAAGACTATGGAACGTGT
The DNA here is from genome assembly GCA_963693475.1 of Ectropis crepuscularia. Taxonomy (NCBI): domain Eukaryota; kingdom Metazoa; phylum Arthropoda; class Insecta; order Lepidoptera; family Geometridae; genus Ectropis; species Ectropis crepuscularia. The sequence goes on from OY856350.1 coordinate 9,628,776, forward strand.
CTTAAACCACAGGCTTCTGACGTACCTAGAATCAAACGACCTCCTCAGTGACCGGCAATACGGGTTTCGCCGAAACCGGTCCACCGGGGATATTCTAGCGTACGTCACTCACATCTGGAGTGAAGCTATCGAGAAGCACGGGGAAGCACTTGCAGTCTCCCTGGATATTTCGAAGGCTTTTGACAGGGTTTGGCATGATGGCCTTATAAGCAAGCTTTCTGGTTATGGTTTGCGTCCTGGGTTTATTGCGTGGATATCGGACTTTTTGAGGGATCGATCCATACGAGTCGTCATTGATGGCTGCTCGTCGGATCAAATGGCTATCAATGCCGGAGTCCCTCAAGGGTCGGTACTCTCTGCGACGCTTTTCCTGCTACATATCAACGATCTGTTGAAGCCCGGTATCTTTGGGTACGCAGATGATAGCACCGTTGTAGAGAGTTACATATCTAGTGCGAGAGCCAGTGGGCTGCAAACTCAGGTACTAAGAGAGAGTCTGATCGAGCGTTTGAGCTTGACCCTTGAGGCGGTGTCTACATGGGGCGATGCCAATCTGGTCAAGTTCAACAAGAGTAAGACGCAGGCGTGTCTGTTCTCCGCTAAAAGGAGTCCATTCCAACTGACTCCAACTTTTAGAGGTGTATCCGTGCCGATTTCTGACCGTCTTGAGCTTTTGGGCGTTACATTAACATCTACGCTCAACTTTGGTTCTTATATCGAGTCCAAGGCTAAATTAGCTGCCAAAAAGCTAGGTGTCCTCTCCAAGGTGCGAAAGTACTTCAAGTCTGAGCAGTTGCTCACGTTATATCAAGCTCAAATTCGTTCTTGTATGGAGTACTGTTCGCATCTTTGGGATGGTTCGGCTAAGTATCAGCTGGAGGCCTTGGAATCGATCGAGAGACGTGCCAAAAGGCTCATAGGCAACGACACTCTTGTGCGAAAAAGACTACAAAGTCTTGAACATCGCCGAAAAGTTGCTAGTCTTTCGGTTTTTTATCGGATACACTTCGGAGAGTGTGCGACTGATTTACATGATCTAATACCACCTTGCCCTTTTTTCTATCGGAATGCTCGTAGCTCGAGAAAGCGACATCGTTTCATGGTTGATGTTCCAAAGACGCGAACGAAGAGATTTGACTCTACTTTTGTGATAAGAACGTCTAGGCTGTGGAATGCGTTGCCTGAGTGGGTTTTCCCTGTTGGTTACAATCTTTGTGTCTTCAAGTCGAGAGTGAATCGGTTTCTTCTAGGTAAACACGCTCCATCGTAGACCGCATCGTCGCTTAACATCAGGCGAGATGGCGGTCAAGTGTAAGCCTATAAAAGTTAAAAAAAAAAAAAAAAAAAATGTTGGGAGCATTCGCTGACAAACTTTCAGCTTTCTTAAAATAACGAAGGTCTGGGGTTAACTGGATCTTACTCTATACGGATAACTCAGATGTGCTCAGTGTAAGTAGTTAGTAGGTATGTATATGTAGGGTAGTGTAGTTCTGTTAATATGCTATTATAGTTTTGTTAATAAAGGTTCTGCCCGTTCAAAAAAAAGAACGTGGTTGTTGCATGTATTTCATAAATGCACACAAATGTAATAATAAACTCATGTGTGAAATGGGCGGTTCAATCGGACTTAAGCTTATCTCACTTTGTTAGTTTTAATTAATCCCACTTAAAAAGTCGTGACAAGTTACGGCTGTACTAGTCGGGAGAACGGCGACTGCCGATCCGGAAACCCCGGGTTCAAACCCCACACGCACCACTGTCTTTTCGAAGTCATGTGCGTAATGCCGCTAACTTAAAACGGTGAAGGAAAACAATCGTGAAGAAACCGACATGTACTTACCTAGAATCTTTCGAAGTCACGTGTCATCCACCAACCCGCACTGGGCTAGCGTGGTGGATTATGGCCTTAACTCTCTCCTTGCGAGAGAAGGCCCCGAGTCCCAGCAGTGGGAACGTTTAGCGGGCTGTTGATGATGATGATGATGAAAAAGTCGTACTTTATGGTCATGTCGATTTTTAGGGTTCCGTAAAACGTAAAAACGGAACCCATAGATTCGTCATGTCTATCTGTCTGTCTGTCTGTGCGTCCGTATGTCACAGCCACTTTTTGCCGAAACTATAAGAACTACACTGTTGAAACTTTTTAAGTAGATGGTAGGTATTCTGTGAACCGCATTTAGATTTTTACAAGAAAAGATGTATAAGGAATTCAAATAAAGCTAAAGATGTCTTCGCCGTTTATTAGCTAATGTTACGGAACCCTTGGTGCGAGAGTCCCACTCGCACATGGCCACTTTTTTTTTATTACGTCATAGAATACATTATTACTTATAGAAACATCGATCAAAGTTACACCGAACTACGAGAACTTATGTATTATGTTACTTGCTGCTACGGAACCCTTTATGGGCGAGTCCGCTCCTACTTAGCCGGTTTATTTTCAGTTTTATTTAGTCATAATAACCACGTTATCAAATTACATTTTTATTAGACGTGTCAGTTCTTTACTGATTTACCATAACCCAAAAGCTTATTCGTACTGGTAAGTCTTCCAGTGTGATGACTGTGTATCTGTAAGCTTCCATCTGAAAGTGTGTTTGATCTTGTGTCTTTATAAAAGATCTTGTGTATCTTTAGGTATACGTTCAGCGGCACTTAGATAATTCAGATGTGTAATAAGTGGGTGTCTAGACACGGAGACGTCTGGTATCCATTTACTGACTGCTCACGAGGGTGTGACCATGTGAGGACGACGGGCAAGCCACGGTGGGTTTGCGGAGGAACGCGAGAACGGTCTCACGTTCCCCCCGTAAACGTCAAAGGTGGAACTTCATGGTTTTGGTCGGTAGGGGCACCACTCCTCCACATAAAAAAGGAGATACTAAAATAATAATTTAATTTAGAAAATAAAAATCCCGCCGAAAAAAATAATTTGTAAAAAAAATTAGCAGTCATAGGAGTTCCTGATAAAAGTGAAATTTTATAACTTAGAGTTTTAGTATGAAACAGCACAAAAATTACACAGTACATCATCTGCATAGCTACAGACATTCTTCTATTACATAATTATGTTGGTAACGAGATTTCACTTATCCAAAATACATCTAACGCGCATGTCTCGCTCCGCTGCCGCTCCGACGTTACGCCGCTTTATTAACATGTCGGTGACGAGAACCCATAAGATTTCCCCTGCAAAAAAGTGCACAACATGACTAAAGAGTTTTCACTTTAAAAAACAAAAGCATTGCACAGATATACAGATGTAGGCAGCCCTGCAAAGTAATTAGTCGTTATTTTCGACGGGACCAGCTAATGCAAATAGATCATCGCTAAATCACAGAAGATTTGAGACATTCCTTAGTTATGTCATATTCTCTAGCGGCCTGGTCTAATTTGCCAATAATTGCACAAATATTGTTATTTGTGCAATTATTGGCAAATTAGACCAGGTCTACCCAGAATACTAGGTAATGTTTTAAACTGTTCATACATTACGAGATCGCCTTTTGTACCCAAAATGTTTTAATTTTAAGTTTAATCACTGTTTTCTGTATTGTTTTGTGGTGTAATAAAGTGTTATTGTGTTGTATTGTATTGTATTGTACGAGATGGTATTCTTCTCATAAATAATTCATATGAACGTATTAGACAGCCTTATGATCAAATGCTGTCTAGTAATCTCAACTTGCCCTGTATGCTTAAATATTTTTGACTCTTAATAGAATGTTTAAAACCAGGCCAAAGTTTTATGTCCAATAAATTTACCACATATTTTTATTTTGCGAATAACTCAGTGCGACTTTCCTTCGACGTCATTGCCAGTCTTTCATCGAATTCTTATTCAAATTCATTTAAGCTAATTGTAAAAAGATAAAACTACTTGTTTGAATAAGATAATGCGAAATATTTGAAGAGTTTCGGTAGATTAGGATGTTTACTTGCGCCTACGCTGCGGTCACGACCAAGGTTTGTCTGAAAACTTTTCTCTCTCCAGGTTAATGGAAGAAATACAAGAATTTTATACAAAATTACATTTATTTACGATCCTTAGCTTATAAAAATATAATCTGTATCTAGTAGTAGTTATCATAGACTACATAATTTCACTTAAGTTTGAATCTGATTTCTATCAGAGTTTACAATGATAGTTTCGTTTTAATTTCAACATCGTCGCAATTTTCTAATACGGCTTAAAATTAAGAAATACCCTGATTATTACAAATTAATCACCCGACTTCAAAGCCGTTCTTACGCTAAATTCGTAGGAATTTATTTTCTTCTGTATTTTGTACTCCAAAATCAATTCTAATTTAATCTACTTTACAATATCTGATGAAGCGCTACTTGAAAAGAACACAGGTGATTCTGAATACGCAGGAGTCGATATATGAGTATGAGGGGTCTTGTATGGCAGAACATCCATAAATTTAAAGAAATTCTGTAATACCGTCTGCTGCTCCATCAAAAGAGTATTCAAATGCTTCATCTCCTGATCAATCTTTTTCAGGTTGAAAGTAGTTTGATCTAATTTCTCTTGCATTCCTTTTAACTCTAAGTTCACGTTAGCGTTGAAATCGTGCGATTGAACTTCGTTTCTCAGTTTCTGTGAATATTTATTTTTGTGAAGAATCTCTTTTACTGATCTTGGCGATTTCAGTTTGTTCAGTTGTGCTAATTCGTAAGCTGCCATCATAATTTCAGTCGGTAGTCTATTCTCCCGTTGATTCAAGGGTTTCACGCTCAGTATAACTTTGCCAGCTTCAGGAGATACTAAAGCAGTTCTGTAAACGTACTTGTGTAAACACTTTGGTAGTAACGCGCTGAACATACCCATTTCAACAAATAAGATCAGTTTCGTTTGCCTGACCAATTTAGAAAGACCAGCAGTTTTTCTAAGCCCTTGAATATCATGAACAGCGATACCAACTAGAAGGTTCATCAAAATAATGGTAACAAACATCAAAAATAAAATAAATATAAATTGCGATGACAATTCGAAAATCAAAGGGGGGTCATCTTTCATTGGATCGTTGATGAGAATGTTTAGATTCAACTCACCAACCATCATTGAAAGAGCACTGATGAAACCCATCAGTGGATTAGAAAACATCTCTTCATTGGGGAATACTACACAAAAACAAATAGAGAATCCGAGAAGGAGGCAAACATATGCCAAAAGCAACTTAAGAAATTCTGTTAAAACCTTCTGATACATGGCAACGTAGTCTCCGAACATTGGCAGCTGACCCATCATCAGCATAAGATTGGTCCAGGCACCAAGCACGGCATAACCTCCCACGTGGTTTTGCCAACTGTACTCAGTATTCATTTCATATAGTGAAAAGACAGAAAGAAGAACAAACCACTCCATCAGATTTTCAAAGGTAGTAAAATATTGATAAAAGCTCGAATACCCAGTAATGCCGGTCAGTTTTCGAATTATTTCAAAAGTAGTTATCGATAGAAGCACCCACCGTTCGAACTCAATTGGGTTGTGTTTCAAATATCTACCTAATAGCGATTGCTCCTGACATAATTCATTTGGTACTCCATATTTTTGTCCATATTCTCCTTTACAGGCTTTTGCAACTGCAGTCAATACATAAATTGATAAGAATGTGACAAATAAGAAGCAAAATATGAGTCTCGCGAGGTAAAATTTTCTTATCTTGCGCCACTTCATAAACAAAAACGCAGAGCAGAGCGGATGCAACAGTATGTCTTTCTGTCCTTCATCAATCAAACTGTTCAAATATGTGATCTCACGCGGATAAGAAAATTTTAATAACTTTCCGAAATCAAATTCGACCTGTACTTCTTCGTTACTGTCGATGGAGCGAGTTAGAGTTATTCCACTATCCAAATTATGTCTCAAAATAGCGAGTGATTTTGGTGATTTTCTTGCAATAACGCTTAAAGCTGTGTGACCTTTCTTTGTTTTTGATGTGACGTCTGCACCCAAAAATATCAAAGTTTCCACGCAAGGAACCCGACTGTCCATCGCAGCTAGATGAAGCGGAGAATATCCATATTCATCTTTTTTGTTGACTTGAGCTCCCCACCCCACTAGCATGTCGATTATATCACAAGATCGCTCTGAGTTGGTAATTGCCGCGTGAAGCGGGGTTCTTTTATCGGCGTCCTCTGCATTTGGATCTGCGTTGCCGTCTCGAAGTAATACTTCAACTGACTCTAAACTTGAACACCTGGCAGCTAGATGAAGAGCCGTTAAACCTCTGTAATTCTTCGTGTTAGTTTTCGCCCCTTCAGAGAGAAGTAATTCGACACATTCTGCATAGCCTCTAGCAGCCGCCAAGTGTAGAGCCGTACATTCCTTATCTCTTTGTTTGGTCATGCCATTTACGCTTACCTTTGTCTCTTTTAGTAAATATGCGAGGCAACGAATGGCACCCAGTTCGGCGGCTAAGTGCAACGCATTGAGTCCTCCAGAGGTAACATAAGCAGGATCTACTCCTTTCTCGATAAAAAGTTCCATACATTCCACGGCATCGGTTCTAACAGCACAATGGACAAGGTTGTCTTCGCATCCAGCTCGCTGAACGACTGCGTGAAGAGAAGCACCGTGAGCTATTAACACTTCAGCCACTTCCAGAGAGTTCCCGAACCCAGCACAATGAAGAGGTGCGAAATATTTAGGAGCAAAATCAACATCGGCACCGCGTGATAGTAAATAAACGGCTGATCGTGCAGCTCCACTGAATGAGGCCAAATGCAAAGCAGTTAGTCCAGATGGCTCAGAATAATGAATATCAGCTCCCGTATCCAAAATTCCGGGTATTAGTTCATCTCTGGCTAAAAAAGCCACCCAGAGAAGTGTCAAATTTACAACGACATCCGGTGCCGAGCTGATATGCTCTTCGATGTTATCACCAGTAATCAGCCCGCATTCCACATCATCGAAGAATCGCGCAGCACCAACGTTGTGGGCTTTTTCACACAGACTTCTTCTCACTGATTCTTCCGTCAATCTGGCTTCCGGGTCGGAGGCGACGACGTCGAAACTGTGGTACATATTCGGGGCATCTTCGGAGGGTGGAGACGGGCCGACGAACAGATACTCTTTAGCTTTTCCGGGTTCCCGTGCAGATTCGAGTAGGTCGATGCTTCTAACTTTGTAGTTGTTGAGAGGGAATTCTTCTGGTTCTCTGTTTCTGGATCGGATGCTGCTGGTGAGTCGTGACCGCGTCGGCGTCTGCGCGGGGGTTTGGAGCGGAGACGGCCACCCCATCTCGCGGTATCCGAAATTGTCCATGGTCTAGCCGCGACTGCGCGCCGTACTTTCTCTTATCTTATCTCCTCTCAAGACATGTTGGATCTTTGTTTGACGTCGTGATTTATTAAGCTATTTTTATTGCCCTGCGCAATTAAGAATACGTAATGTTGTGTTTGGGGTTTCAATTACTTAATTTTGCAATGTAATTACAATCCATGAGTGTATTGCCTGATTTACATTTGATAAGCCAGTTTGCAATGCGGCAGCAATGTAGGAGCAAATCTGATGGATATTTGCAATAAACACAGATAAAGCAAAATATACATTCGTCTCCAAAGTACGATCTAATTGGCCTTATGAATGGTTTCTCGTCTTTGTTTAGTATAGATATAGTTACTTTAATTTGGTTTGTTCTTCAAGTGACGCTAAAAGCATAAAAATAACGAAACTATTATCTTAAGCAGTATGATTATTTTGAGAACGGACCTATGACCACCTTTCAGAAATTATTTCTGTTGTCCATCACCTAACAAACATAAGTATGGAGTCATTAATTTTCATTAGTCTCCACGTTCGTCACATCCGAAAGTGCCCATCAGGCTGGCGGCATTCCCACTCTGTATGGCCAGGGAAACATTTTGGGTCATATTATGACTTAAGCGAGAATCACGCCCGTCTGGGCCGATCCAAAAAGGCAAAAAAACAAATTCAAATCTTTTATTCAATGGAGTATCTAATTTGTATTTTTACCTTAAATAAATTTGAACAATAATATCATGCTTATCTTATCACAGACATGCACGGTACAAACAAACAGACTTTTGCGATAATTTATTATTTACTCTCATATTTTTCATTACAAACATAAATAACTTACAGAAAATGTTTGATATGTATTAAAATGTTTCAACAAATCAATCAAACAGTTCGCGTGGAGCATTTTTCGGTAGGAAGTTTTTATAGATTCCCGTATATTTGAAGTGAATTCCGTCACCGACATGCATAATAGCAGTATAAAGGTAGTTTCAAAGTTGCTATTGTGCAATATTGTTGCACATTGACTTACGTATGTTAGTGAGGATTGCATAATCCCACTAAATGTTCCCACTCCCGCCCTTCTACCGCCTATCTAAATCGGCTATGGCTTTCCTGTTGCTGTCTCTATCATTTCAAGCGGAACGAAAAGAGAGAGCAATATCAAAGCTAAGACAGTTTTAGTTAGGCGGTGCCCTCCGGGGCGTTGTCTTGCATTGAGAGAGCTAAATCCACAACACACTACTCTGGCTCAGTGTGTTGTACCCATGGATACACCGGTGGATTTAAGAGGAGGTAAAGGTATCCGTGGATCCAAGTGGACGGAGCCGATTTTGGCGGATGTCATCATCCGCCAATGAATTATTTAGTTATTAGTAATTGATTATTAATAAATATTGTACACGCATTTTTTATTTTGTCACAAACAAAACATAGTGCTTAGAAATTTCGAGTGACGTCACATCTATAAACGATTTCTATGTAGAGGTGACTTCACAACCCCCAGAAGTTTGATGATCTACATATATCTTTGTCGATTTTTAAGAATTTGAACATCAAAAAATACTTTTCCCATATTCTTCCATAATCTACCTGACTGACTAATTATATTGTACTATTTAAATTAAGGTATATTTTAACCCCGTCATTATCCCAGTTTTCTGTTAAAAAACATGTTTACGATGTTTTTTTCCAGCACGTGAAATGATCTCACAAGCTCAATCACGTGTATGATAGAGATAGCAACTATTTGAAGGAGATAGTGTAATTTATTCTATGAAATGCTCATTAAATAATGTTCAGTTTGTGTCGACATCCTGAATCGTTAATTATTACGTAACAGTTTAAATTTTTAGACAAATTTTACTAATCTAACCACGACAATAATCCACGAAAGTACCCATACCTTTGCTAGTAATTCTACTGCCGAGCAGTATTGTGTAAAGATCACTGTGCTCCGGATTGAAGGGCAATGTTTCCTGAGAAATTACTGTGCATAAAAAAGTGGAGGCGGAATTCGAACCCACTCTCGACAGTCAAATCGGACATTTTAGCAAATGTAAGCTGCATCGTCGCTTAATATTATGTCAGATAGCGGTTTAATACAAACCTATTATGCTTCGGCTACATTAGCGGGCTACGGCGAATATTCTTGTTAACGCGATGAATGTGGCCGGGTACATCGTGTCATCGCGTAGTATTCGGGCGAAGACGATGCATCGCGTCAACTCGACACGAATATTCGCCCGTCTTAATGTAGACAAGAACATCGGCTATGCCCGAATACGGTGTTTTTGTCGCGCCAACACGATACGAATCTTCGCCCGCTAATGTAGCTGAAGCTTAATAGGTTAAAACTATTGGCAGTCAGAGGGACTTCCAATAGAAGTGAAAACTTACAAATTAGATTTGTTGTGTGCACTAGCAGCGTCCCGCGGTGTTACCCGCGTAGTTCTCGTTCCCGTTATTTTACCGGGATAAAAAGTAGCCTTTGTGCTCTTCCAAACTATAATCTACTTGTACTTCAAATTTCAGCCCGATCCGTTCATACGTTACGATGTGATTGAGCAACAAACATCCATTACACAATACAGTAGGACTAAACAACATAATTATCGCACCTGTATAGCTACATATATACTGCTATTATACACGGTGACGTGAACTTACAGAAAATCACCAATCCAAAAAGAGTACTCAAAATGTATAAATACGTTTTCATATAAAAATAAAGTGGCCAAGTGCGAGTTGGGCTCGCCCATGAAGGGTTCCGTTACAGCAAGTAACATAATATACATAGTACACATAGTTCTTGTAGTTCGTTGTGACTTTGGTCGAAGTTTCAATAATAGTGTATTTATGACGTACTAAAAAAAACTACTCATCAGATCGAGTTCAAACTAATTTTCGTTGGTAGTTTACATGGTAATGTACCTCATATATTTTTTTTACATTTTTCATTTTCTTACTTTAGAAGTTAGAGGGGGGGGGACACACATTTTCCCACTTTGGAAGTGTCTCTCGCGCAAATTATTCAGTGTAGACGAAAATGATTTTAGAAACCTCAACATCATTTTTGAAGACCTATCGATAGAAACTCCACACTTGTAGGTTTGATGAAAAAAAATATTTTGAGTTTTAGTTCTCAGTATGGGGGGCAACCCTAATTTTTCTTTTTTTAATTTTTTTTTGTTCAAATCTTAATGCGGTTCACAGAATACATCTACTTACCAAGTTTCAACAGTGTAGTTCTCATAGTTTCGGCAAAAAGTGGCTGTGACATACGGACGGACAGACAGACAGACAGACAGACAGACATGACGAATCTATAAGGGTTCCGTTTTTACGTTTTACGGAACCCTAAAAAATTGGCAGTCATAGAAACTGCCGATATAAGTGAAAACTTAAAACTCATAGCATCATTCATAGCTTACTTTGGAAACTACACGGGTGTAACCGGTGGGCGTGGCCTGTTCATCATGGCATGGCCATCTAGAAATGCTTCAGCATTTCCCATTGGCTTACGCATTTCTAGATGGTCATGCCATGATGCCCTTTCAGCATTTCCCATTGGCTGACGCATTTCCAGGTGGCCAATGCCAATGGTCCCGAGTTTACCCGAAGATTTCTTATCATACCCGAGCGAGACGCTAGAATCCCATTCACACCCCATGAAAATTCTGTCTAGGCCCGCCTAAAGAAGTTTTCACTTCAAAAATGAGCCATCACACCGAAGAATATAAATTATTGTACAATCCACGTAGTTTCAAGAACGTAAACTAGATTTCTAGAATGAGAATGACAGTCCGTCAACCTCATTTCAAAGACATTATACGCGTTCAAATATTTACTAAACGGCGCTTGCCCAACCTTTGTCTCATGTTTGTACTTTGTATTGAATGTTATTTGTCAGAGTAGTTAAGGGCCATGGTTAGTATGAGCACACTTCAGATTCCCACTACTGGGAGCCAGAGCCTTCTCTCACTATGAGGAAAAAACATAAATAGAGGCCATAATCCAGGACGTCTAATCTCTTTCAACGAAAACGTAATTTCGAAATAAACTCGCGACTTTCCAACTCCGATTCTACTTAGATCCGTCGTTTTGTCCGTTTAAATGTTCTAAGCCTACTCTAATTAGAGTATGCTTAGAACATTTAAATGTCAAACAATGTTGTATCGGACGAAACGAAGCAGAAAGAGAGCAGGAAAGTCGCGAGTTTTTTTTCGAAATTACGTTTTCGTATAGTAGGAGATCCCGCTATACAACGACCTTCACCGAGATGTTTATTTGATGAAACGTATTTTATATGTAATTTAATAGGTCAATAAATAGATAGCATATGGGTTGCCTAACAAATTTTAGTCCAGAGAATTATTAATTAATAAATGAAAAAAATTTGCATCGATACTGCATTTTGCAACGGTCTGATTATTGAATTGAAATTAAATAAAATTAAAGATTATTTTATCATGAACACGGTGGTATAGGCTTTCCTGCGAAAAATCAGTCCGGAAGTCCGGTTGCCTAATTTTTAAAAGTAAAATATTGCTGCAACCTTGGCCAATATCTCTCAAACTTTAGGGCAAACATGATTGAGGTCGTTATTGTAGAAAATACAATTTAGCATCTTTTGTGGCATGAACACTTTTTTGTGACATGTACCGTTTACGATTTAATAAAAAAAAACATTTATTCATTAATAACTAAACTCTGGACTAAAATTTGTTAGGCAACCCATATGCAATATATTTATTGACATATTAAATTACATATAAAATACGTTTCATCAAATAAACATCTCGGTGAAGGTCGTTGTATAGCGGGATCTTAGACCAGTAGAAATAGAGTAGACGTCCTGAACATCTCACGAAAACGACATGATGAAATCGCCATGTTCGACGAATCGTTCGCGGTAATTCGTCCACACGCTCTTGAGCATCGTAGTGGATTATGCCCTTAACTCTCTCATTGTGAGAAAAGACTGTGAATCCCAGCAGTGGGAACATTTAAAGCGGCCTGCTCATAATTTTTACGCATAATTCAGTCCCCTGACCAATTTTTTTTTTAACTATTATAGGTATACATTTGACCGCCATCTCGCCTGATGTCAAGCGGCGATGCGGTCTACGATGAGTTGGTGGCCGTATGTACTTGAAACATGATAGCTAAAGCAGCCCACTAAATGTTCCACTGCTGGGACTCAGGGCCTCTCGCAAGGAGAGAGCAAGCCCATAATCCACCACGCTGGCCCAGAGCGGGTTGGTGGATGATACATGACCTCGAAACATTCCGGGAACATGTCGGTTTCCCTAAAATGTTTCCAACACCTTTCTACGTTAGGGGCATTACACACATGATTTCGAAAAGTGCGTGCACGTGGGATTATATTCAGGGTCCCCAGATTGACAGTGGCTGTTCCCGGCTCCCAGCTAAACCAGCTATAACTTAAAACATATTAGCGTTAGCGCCAGTAGTAATGAAAAACTTATACATCTACCCCGTTAGGACCGTAGAGCATCCCCTTCTGGGATATGAGGACTCTTGAATTTGATAGCGTACTTTGGAAACTACGCGGGTGAAACCGGAGGGCGTGGCCGTGAGCATAGGACGCATTTCTAGATGGCCAATGAAGATGTCTTATCATCCCGAACGTGACGCTAGAATTCAGTTCACAGCCCACGAAAAGTCCGTCTGTGGCGCGCCAAAAGAAGTGTTCACTTCAGAAACTTATACATCTCTAATTCTGATTGAGAAATCTGACCAGCATACCTCTACCAAAGCATAAGCATAATCAGTCCACCAAATGTCCACACTACTGAGACTGGGGGCCTTCTCTCGCAAGGAGAGAGTCGAGGCCGCCAACCTGGCCCAGTGCGGGTTGGTTGGCGATGACACATAACCTCGAAAAATTCTAGCTACATGTCTGTTTCCTCGCGATTTTTCACTCTACCGTTTTAAGTTAGCGTCATTACGCACCATAAAGCTGTTAATTTTAAATTGCATTTTTAGTTCGTAACGAATGTATAGATCTAGGATACTACCAATGAATTTACCACTGATTCTCAGTGGCCTAACAATTCCTCTTTAATCCTTAACCTTTTAATATCTACCGTAAAATATTTACCGCTGACATATCAATCAAAATACATTACGATCAGCGGTGAGTTATCTACTAAATGTGTCTATATTTAGAAACAGTTTATTTCAGCTTATTAAGCATATTTATTACGGTGTATCTTGATTGCAGTCAGCTCGGTCTAGTAATCAGGGGACTTGTTTTAAGCGACACTTTCTTTCATAGATCAACGTGGCGTAGATGTGACAGTGCTTTGAAAGGTGTCAAATGGACTTTTATTGGAGTTTTGTTTCTAAATTGAGCAATTAATTATCGCCATTGGCCTGTATTCGTCCACTGCTGGACATAGGCCTGTCCCATAATACAGTTTTGGCCCGTTTGGTAGAATAGGCATGAAGGCATGGTGACTAAAAAAAACGAATCAGTCCGTCAGTTATAAAATACTAGCAGTGCCCCGCGGTTTTACCCGCGTAGTTCCCGTTCCCGTCGTTCCCGTTATTTTCCCGGGAATAAAGTAGCCTATGTGTTCTTCCACACTATAATCTAACAGTTTTCCAAATTTCAGCCTGATCCGTGTATACGTTACGGCGTGATTGAGCAACAAACATCCAAATATCCAACCATCCAAACATCCATACTTTGACATTTATAATATTAGTGGGATAGTAGGATTGGATTGTCCATATTATTACACGCATTTTTTCTTTTGTTTCACAAACAAAATGTGACAAATATATAGATCATTTAGATAGTACTTATAAGTATCGAGTGACGTCACAACATTTTTTACTTCATCAAATTTAAAAAAACTGGCCAAGTGCGAGTTGGACTCGCCCATGAAGGGTTCCGTTGCAGCAAGTAACATTATATACATAGTACACATAGTTCTTGTAGTTCGTTGTAACTTTGATCGAAGTTTCAATAATAGTGTATTTATGACGTACTAAAAAAAACTACTCATCAGATCGAGTTCAAACTAATTTTCGTTGGTAGTTTACATGGTAATGTACATCATATATTTTTTTTAGATTTTTTATTCTCTTACTTTAGAAGTTAGAGGGGGGGGGACACACATTTTACCACTTTGGAAGTGTCTCTCGCGCAAAGTATTCAGTGTAGACGAAAATGATTTTAGAAACCTTACCATCATTTTTGAAGATCTATCGATAGACACCCCACACGTGTAGGTTTGATGAAAAAAAATATTTTGAGTTTCAGTTCTCAGTATGGGGGGCAACCCTAATTTTTCTTTTTTTAAATTTTTTCTGTTCAAATCTTAATGCGGTTCACAGAATACATCTACTTCCAAAGTTTCAACAGTGTAGTTCTCATAGTTTCGGCATAAAGTGGCTGTGACATACGGACGGACAGACAGACAGACAGACAGACAGACAGACAGACAGACAGACAGACAGACAGACAGACATGACGAATCTATAAGGGTTCCGTTTTTACGTTTTACGGAACCCTAAAAAATCGTCAATGACATCGATAGGTAATAAAAATACCGCAGTGAGTCTCTTTGAAGAAAAAAATACGTGTCCCATTTTTTTTTCGAAATCTACCTGACGGACTAATTAGAATGGTATATTTTTGACCCTGTGTTCATCCCAATTTATTATATTAGGCATCTATAGTACAGAGTTTCTCGATACCCTGGAGTGTGGGTTCTTTCTTACTGCCATGAGTTTCAATGCCACCGACGCGTCCTAGGGTAAGCGATCCACGTAGAGGCGAGGCGATCTATTCGTCGACTAATCTTTGCAGTCATCCGCATGTCAATGTCAAGTGCATAGCGTATCGCATAGCGCATGTAAGGCCCTGACCACACATGCTACTTTTTGCAGCAAAATCGCGTGATTTAGCAGCTAACGCGGAAACGCGCGCTTTAGCAGCTGAAGCGGAAACGCGCGATTTAGCTGCAAAAAGAAGCTGCATCGCGATGCAGCGACTGTTTGCGGCTGTTTGCGTCTGTCGCGGCCGCCGAGCAATTGTTCCGTTCAGTGTTGCTAACTTGGATTTTTAAAAAGTGTAGACAGGTTTAAAAATATGTAGAGTAATATTAAATTATGTAAAGTTTATAGAACTGCGTACTTTTTTTTTGAAGTAGTAAGGTAGTAAATGTAGTGTACCAATGTAGTTTTTTTGTTTTTTAGTGCAGGGTTTTTTTAACTTGTCTGTGTAGGATTTACGTCGAAGAGTATATGGCCATATTGTCGCTTTTCTTTGCAGACTTTCAAGTAAATCGATATCTTTTTTGAAGTAGTCCTCACATATGTTTCATAAATTTTAAGATACATTTCTACAGTTATAGATTGAAAGGATTCAGAAGGACGTAAAGAAAAGAGTTTGCTTTCTGTATAATTGCAGAAATGTGTTCTTCGCATTTTAAATTTAATTTTTTAAAAAGGGCAGACGAGCTTTTATTATGAAAACTAAAATACAATGAGAACTACACTACGCTACATATCTAACTAACTACTTATACTAATCACACCTGAATTATCCATAGACCAATGAAGGTCTACAGATAATCAAGATGTTCAAGCCCACTACCAATCGAAAGCGTAGGTACCCAGCATGTTGGCGGCATCACCACGCTGAATGGCAATGCTTATGCGTTGGGCCAATAAACGCCAGCATTTTGGTCACGCGTCGCGTCGACCAAGCGCTCGGAAAGGCTTTTGAAGATGAGGTGAGCTCCCGGCCCCACGGGCCTCATGTCTCAACCCCAAGGGTTGAGCCCCTTATATGATATGTAACCTCATCCGGGGGTTGCATATTTGCGCCGTTTTGCTCAGCTAAATTAGCCGCTGCACCAGCCCTACTATGTGTCTCTGGAAGATGTGATGATGCCAGAGGATCGACGCAAGTTGCGTCCCACACTAGGGGCCGACCCAACTTCCAAGGCACAACAGTCATGCCGTCAGGTCTTTTGCCATCGTCACGTGCAAGGCGACTCGGTTCGAGTATGTCTATTATAATTTAATATAATTATAACACCGAGGTCTTTATTATACATATTTATAACTTTTAAGATTAACATAACTTCTTCATCTTTAGTTCACATAATATATACTTTTTACTACATAAGTAAGTACCTCTTTAGTATTTCAGACAGATGGCATAGATAGACGTTTCAAAAATTTAGACATTAGGCGGGTAAGTTGTAGGACTCTGTTTTAAAACATAATATTTTGGAAATTAAATTGAATTTCATTTTAAAAGGGGGGTGTTACAACGTTTGCATCTCTCACCACGAATTTTGACACGGAACAATTTATCGTGGAAATAGAAAAGCGCCCTGCAGTATGGGATTCACGTTCAGTATGCTACAGCAATAAAATAGAAAAAAATAGGGCTTGGGAGGAATTTTATTTGGCTGATCATTAGAAGAACTTCGTCAGGTCTTCTCGTCACCCATACCAGAAAGTCTCAAGACAAAAATGTACAACCAGTGCGTCCTACCCGTTATGACAAAATTATTATAATTATTGAGCAAAAACTAGTATAGTTATTAGCAGGCCTTTCTTTGTCAATTCTTTCTTGGGCGCACGCAACAAAAGTTATATGTTTGTAATTTTGGAAAACTTGGTGCAACTTCGGGGGCATTATAAAAAATACCCCTGATATTAGGAAGTTAAAGAAAAAAAAAAATCATCAAAATGTCACTACATACTATGACTCTAGTGTTTATACCAACGTAGAACGAAATCGATACCCGGGAATATAATAAGGAATTGGGTCTCATTTTTTTATTCCGCGAATAGCGGAAGCACGAATGGGGAGTTTTTGCTGTAAAGTACTGAACATATTTATAGAAATAGATAATAAAATATGAAATTTTTAGAATCTTACTAACATTTTGCCTGAAAGCAATATAAATAATGGCTGGTAATAAGTTATGTTATGTTGCTAGGTTCGTAGTTCGTAGATTTGCATTAAAGGTCTAATATACAAAGATCTATGTTAAAATACTTACGTTAGAAAATCATTTTTACTTAGTCACACTTAGTTGTGTGTGAAGTGTCTACCAATATTTATTTATTGTTGGATCGGGTGGGCTGTATTTTCCCGATAAATGATGAACTATCGATTTGCAATAATATTTCAGTACGGTTAACTGTGGCATGACTTTAAATGACAAATTTTGCATGAGTTCTTACTTTATTTTCTTAAAATTTTAAAACCAACACAGGTTAGTATCATTTGAAAAAAAAAACTAAATCATTGAAACTATAGGGACACAAAGTCTCTGATTACACTGCGTTCAGCTTGCCAATCAGTCAGCCATTGTTATATTCGGATCATGAACGTACGCTGGAAAATAAATACCACTAAAGTGCATAGCAACTTTTAATTTATTCCCGAGAAAATATCCGTGTTAAGAACAGACATTAATAATTGTAGATATACGTTAAAAGCAAAAACACGTTAGTTGGCCACACTGAATTTAAAGTGTAGTTTTGTCAAACTCTAGAGCAACCACAGTATAACAAATATACCAGTAGGACGACTAGTTTTTTTTATTTGGGAGAAATGCTAACAATGCTATCTACTAGCGATAAAGCCACCGCTTGTAACACTAGTTTTATTGTTATTCTCTCCTGTATACGTGTTTTTTGTTTATGGTGTATAATAAAGAGTATCTATCTATCTACTATTCGTAGCTACTTTTGGCTCTACTATATTACTTAAAGCTTTAATTATTTATTGAGCAATTTACTGACCCAATAGGGATTTTAACAATTTTTCGGAATTGCTTTTATTTCTTGAAGATTAAAGCTTGTTTACTAAAAAAATAATGTTTAAAAATTTGTGTATTTTTGATGAGTATAAATACAATAGTAATATAATTCAGATTTTTTCCGCTAAAACACTAACGACTGACATGACGTCACTAACCGCAAAACATTGGAAATGATCTATGATTGCAAATCCAGTTTATCTGTTTTTGTAGGTACTTTTACTTGAATACACACAATCAAAATCGTCGTCGCTAAGATCGCAAACTATAATAAAAATGCAGAGAAGTAAAAAACTACTTAAAAAGGTTACTAATTATTGCCTAAAATATAATAGACGTACATTCTAACATATCTCCATAACCCTTCTTACATATACTAATACGAAGGCAATAAATTCGAAATGTTATGTAAAAAAGATGTACGAGCTTCAATCAGATTTTAGCAAGCTTTCGACATAATCTACTGATTTTTGCCTTGAACTTTAAATATGGAAAGTGCCGGAGCTTGTCTTATTTCCACGGGCATGGCATTCCACAATTCAACTGCTTGGAATACAAAAGATTTGCCGTAGAATGTTTTGCAACGTGCAGAGGGCGCTTGCAGGGACAAATTATAGGTTGATATAAGATTATATGAGTGTACGCTACTGTAGAATGTAAAGCAGTCTTTCAGATATCGTGGTGTGGCAGTGTTAAATATAATACTGTAAAGCAGTGAAAGAAAATGAGCATTCCGAAGAAAGCAAATGGGGAGCCACTTGAGCTGTAGGAAAAGAAATTAATAAACAGTTGCAAATTAGGTATTTGAAAACTAACCAAGTCAGATCTTAGTTTTGAACCAATTATCCTGAGAGTACAGTTTCATTTATTATGAAAATATTTCAGGATCGCCCATTAAACTTTTCACTCAAGCACCCATTTAGATCTCACTTCTTTGTTGTTCTGTAATAAATTCTATAAGTAATATTTAGTTTGATTTTAATTTCATATTTATATTTTTGATGGCATTTTGTCGTCCTACTGGGTTTTTCATTATACTGTGACTGAGTCGCCTGCAGCTGCCGCTGCATCACGCTTCCGAAAAACGCGAGTCGCAGCTACTTTTTGTAGCGAGATGCAGCGACTAGACGCCTGTCGCAGCTTCTTTTTGAAGCAGGATGCAGCAGCTAGACGCCTGTCGCAGCTACTGAAAGTAGCTAGTGTGAACAGGCTGTTACAGCGTATCGCGTCCGATCAGCCAGCGACCGAACGTGACGGGTCCGGTCCGGGAACGGACCGGACCGTTACGGACATTTGACACTGATACATTGTTGAGTGGCGCCTACGTCAATGGTTTTCATACCGCCACAGTACGGTATCGTCGAAATAGGCTAGGGATATATGGGATTGTTATTGTTACAATTATATATATTAGCTGATATATATTTGGCTTGGTAGATAGGGATTTAATATGATGATGATGAGTGAAAAATATCGATTAACGAATATTTTTTCAAAAACCCTATGTGTATCGTGCCTATACTGTATCGTGGCGGTGTGAAAACGTCATTAATACAAAATATACAATGCCACTAATTTATATGTAGAACGGCCTACAGCGGAACTACTGAGCTGTGAGAGTGAGTTGAACGCAAAAGTGGTCTAATTTTTGAATTTGTGATGTGTGAAAATGTGTACTTTTCGATCATGGCGCCATCACTGCATTCTACAGATAAGTTGGTCATATTGTATTATCTGTTATTAGTTACCAGAGTCTTAAACGGTAAAGAATTTAATAAAAGTCTAGCATAATCAGCCCACTAAATGTTCCAAAACTGCTGGCAAGGATAGATTCTCGTAGTGGTAGGACTCTTAGCAGAGTCCGCCTGGGGAAGTACCACACCTTTGCCAAATATTCTACCGCCAAGCAGTAATGTGCAAACATTACTGTGTTCCGGTTTGAAGGGCAATGATTCTAGAGAAATTACAGGGTTTAGAGACATAATATCTTAGATCTCTGGGTGACGAGCGTAGTGCAGTGGTAGGTAATGATTTGGACTATCATGTTCCAATAGCTGCGTGTTACTGTGCTGTTATGTGGCAGGCATGTTGCTTACCATCAGGCACATGACCTGCTCGTCTCGTCACTCTATGCTATAAAAAAAAAAAGATTCAACGCCATGATCAACCACGCTAACCCAGTGCGGGTTAGCGGATGAGAGATAGCCTCGAAAGATTCTAGGAACATATCTGTTTCCTCAACGTGTTTTCTTTCATCGTTGAAGCCAGTGGTGATGGCAAACTTATACTTGGAAAATACTCATAGGTGGCAGATTTGCAGCTAGGACCTCACGTTTGTGAAGTTGGAATTTCGTTTACTTCTTCTTCTAATTCTCCTAATGGTTTCTAATTATCGACTAGTTGACACTAGACCGTTCGAATGATTAACGCAAGTTCATAATCCTGTCACGCATTTTCCCTTCCTTCCTTCCTTCCTGGTCTAGACGAGAGAACAGCAACTGCCAATCCAGAGCCCCACTTCAAATCTTACGTACTGGTCAAATCTGGCTCAAATCATACGCGCACCATTGTCTTTTCGAAGTCATGCGCGTAATACCATAACTTAATACGGGGAAGGCAAACGTCGTGAGGAAACCGACATATGCTAGAATCTTTCGAGGTCATCTGTCATCCACCAACCCGCACTGGGTCAGCGTAGTGAATTATGGCCTAGACTATCTCCTTACGAGAAAAGGACTCGAATTCCATTAGTGGATACATATAGTGGGGTCCTTATGCTACGTGTCTTCCCAGCGCAGAAGCTACGTATATTCCTCGCACAGCTCAGGACTCTGAACCTAAAACAATACAGACATTTCAACATGACTCCTGACTATGGAGGGTTGAGCTCAGGAGTGTCATCTGTGCACATGAAAAAGTATCCGCCCAAATGCATTAAATTAGGTGGTGCCACAATAGCATCAGCGTAAACTTTAGGAAATCAATGAACGAAATACTGTTTATTATTCACAGTTCACAAAATAAAATCACTCTAGCTGCACGTTTTCTCATAATAATTATTTAAGTTATATTAGCTACATTATTTGGTACTACGCAAATAGTTGAAAATTTCTTTAAGTCACAATTTTAGTTAACACTTATATCTATTTCTTTTGTTAACTCGACATACTTCAATTCATTTACAATTGCTACATACATACATACCATACCCTTTGTCTACACCTGCGAGCGCCATTGTGAAAGACTTTTGAACTGTTAGTTATGTCATACAGCTAGCCAATTTTTAAATGTTCAACCTTGTGAGATGACACTCCTTAGCTCTACCCTCCAGACTCCTGACAAAGAAGACATGCAAATAGTCTGTGGGCTCATTAATGCCGCGCTCGCAAACATTACTGTTTGATTACACCTGTCTGTCATTTCGTTGTTTGTTACGAGCATTTTCTTCGAAACAATATTGTTTTTGGAATAAAATGATTGTGGAGTTAAAGTGAGAGTAAAATTGTTATGAATTCAATCACCGCGTCTTTGACACGTGACGAGTTTCAGAAAAATGTGCAATGAAAATCGCGTAAATTCGTTTTATGACGGACTTGGTTCGCCTTGGTTCGGTACATAAAATATATAGAATATAGCACTCAGGGATTACGTACACATCCAACGGTGAAAGAATTTTTGAAATCAGCCCAGTAGTTCCTATGATTAGCGTGACCAAACAAAAACCACTTCAGCTTTATAATATTACCTATAGTAAACCTCTAGATGTAGATACACGTTACATACGTAACGACGACAGCATCGAACAATAAGAAGTAGTGGTGTCTCTGTGGTTAAAATTTCAACAACCTACTTGTATTTTAAATGCCAAAGTTTTAATGCTTATACATTTGGATGTTTGTTGCTCAATCACATCGGGAATTCCGAACGGATCGCGTTTAAATTTGGAATAGTTAAATTAGAATCTGTAAATAATATTCCATAGGCTGGAATAATATTATCCTGGAAAAAATCAGGGGACGAAAACTACGCGGAACTTCCGTGGGGTGCTGCTAATATTACGAGTATAAACGTGAAAGATGTTGGTTCCTCTTTCACGTAAAACCCGCCCAAGGGGTTTGGTTGAGAAAATGATCCCGACCATTATAATTGCACCAAATTTCATCCAAATATAACACATAGGCTACTTTTATCCCGGGAAAGTAACGGGACCACACTTGTGAAACAAAATCTATACAAACAAAAGAGCATAAATGCGCCTGAGAGAGTGTGTGTAGTATATTTTCTCCGTCGATACAAGTCAGACAAACTTCGCTTTTTATGCAGGGTTGGCTAAAAAGTATATACCTATTACGTTATTACATACGAATAGTGTGCAACCAATACATAAATTTTACATATTTGTTGTAGTGGTCAGATCACTACTACAAATACATATAATTTTTAACTAAATTTAAATTTTCAAAATGTAAAATTTTCACCTAGACATATCAATGTGATCTGTTTAGGGAAGTAGGTACTCCTTAGCCAGTTATTCTAATGCGAAGCAGTGACGTGCAAACTCTACCATATCCGCGTGTAATTGTAAGGTTGTTTAATAAGGAAATTACAGGGTAAAGAAGTAATATCTCTGGGTGATAAGCGCAGTACAGTCCGCGAGGTATAAGCTGAGCTTTGCATTAGTGTGAGTGATCACATGCATACGCATCTATTACCAAAAGTACAGTCAGACAACAAACTCTTAAACAACAAGCTGACATTAACTATCCAGGATCAATATGGTCATTGCGAAATTAAGTATCTCTTTTAGGATTCAAATGGTCAAGGACAGAGAATAACAGAAAAATTTTAATGGAAAAGCATGAGATCCGTCACCTACCTACGTATAACTTATTTACTTAAAATTTCCGAATACCGTATTCAGGGCAGGCCTATCGTTTATACCGATGAAACATATATTGACACCACTCACACTTCATCAAAATCATATTCAGATGGCAGCACTTCTGGTTTGAAGAAACACCTTATTAAGAGAACATGGTCACAGCGTCCTGCGTCTGACTGTACTTTTGGTGATCACTCACACTAATGCAAAGTTCAGCTTATACCTCGCGGACTGGTGCTAGATAATGATTTGGTGTTGCTCATAATGTTGCAGAGGCTCCGTGTTACTGTGCTGTTATCAGCAGGCGTCTTGGGTACCATCAGGCACTTGATCTGTTCGTCTCGTTATTCTATACCACAAACAAACAAGAACAATGAGGTCTTTATCAAACATTAAATAATTTAAAGGTCTCTTTTAATTTCTCCTTCGCTTTGTCATGTTTTAACTTACTGGTTCAGTTCAGATGAACAGAGATACTCGTACCTACCTACAAGGGGCAAGATTTATTGCATTCATTGAAGATTTCTATTAGGATAATATGATTTAATTTAGTACATTGAGAAATGCAGGTGGAAACGTAAAGCCGAGGATCGGGCTGAGTGGCGTATCATTGGAGAGGCCTATGTCCAGCAGTGGACGAATGGGGGCTGATTATGATGATATTATGATGATGAAATGCGTTCAGATTTGAATGGCAATCATTTCAGAGAAATTACGAGACAGAGAAAAATCATCTTGTATCTCTTGGTTACGAGCGCAGTACAGTGCTAGATAATGATTTGAACTCTTCTTGTTCAAAAAGCTATTTATGTATTGTTATGGTGTTGCTTGCTGTCAGGTGCATGTCTAGCTCGTCTTTCACTCTATGAAAAATGCAACAATAATGTATTATTCAAAAGCGCCTGTCAAAATAATATAAGCAACATTTGTTGGCTACATTTTTGCTTTTACAATTTTGAAACCAGAGGTTACGACTTACCTGGACGTCTACTCTCTTTCTACGAAAACGTAATTTCAAAAAAAAAACTTCCGACTTTCCTACTCCCGTTCTACTTCGTTTCGTCCGATAGAACTTTGTTTGACGTTTTACGGACAAAACGACGGATCGAAGTAGAATCGGAGTTGGAAAGTCGCGAGTTTATTTCGAAATTACATTTTCGTATAAAGAGAGTAGACGTCCTGCTACCACAGTATAACGAAATTGACTGTGCTATTACGGTGGGCTGCCTTATTTGTCACACTTTCAATAAAAATATTATCCTCTTACGACTAAACTACAAAGGGAACTACACTGCACTATAAACACTAAATGTAGGTACCTACCTACCTTTTGTTGTTACCTGTATTTGTTTCTAGTATATTTCACTATAGTATTATATTTAATACTGGGATTTGAGTCTAAATATGTGTCATATTCTTTCCTGATGAGGCTTTCATTGCTAATTGAAGCAAACTTAATCTTATACCTTTAAACGAGCAATTCTTGTACCTATATAAATATGTATATACAACGTGTTGCAAAAAGGTGCAACAATATTTATGGTAGTTCATCTACATTCAGTTTTGAATCATGTATGTGAAAATTAGGTATGAAAGCTCAAAATTTTTTTCCAAAAAAATAATATTTTTTTTGTTTGTTATTTCATTTGACATACCCCTAATGGCCAAATCTCCGCACGGATTTTTGTACGACGTCGCGGCGTCGGTGGCAAGGTCGTTTGTCTGCTGTACAAGCTTTAGGGTTGAAGCTGGTGATTTGGTGGGAATTTTACGTCAAACTTTGACTCGAATTATCTCGTGATCTACC
Source organism: Ectropis crepuscularia (assembly GCA_963693475.1). Lineage (NCBI taxonomy): Eukaryota > Metazoa > Arthropoda > Insecta > Lepidoptera > Geometridae > Ectropis > Ectropis crepuscularia. The sequence goes on from OY856350.1 coordinate 9,653,558, forward strand.
GTGCTCAGGGGAAAGAGACCTTGGGTGATGAAGTCTACATCAGTGTTAGAATGGACTGTTAAAATATTGTTGGGGGTAAATCCACCACGTTGTATATATAGAATCTGAATCTCGGAAACGGCTCGACGGATTTTCATGAAATTATGTATGCAGGGGATTTCGGGGACGATAATCTTATACCTTTAAACGAGCAATTCTTGTACCTATATAAATATGTATATATATATAGAATCTGAATCTCGGAAACGGCTCGACGGATTTTCATGAAATTATGTATGCAGGGGATTTCGGGGACGATAAATCGATCTAACTAGGTCTTATTTAAAAAAACGCATATTATGCGCGTTTTTAGACAATGAAAAACTGTCACATTAGACATTAGAATGTGAAGGTAAATTTCGCCGCGTGACGCGAGAGCATAATTAGCTCAGACGGGAAGTCGGGCGCTCATAGCGGACACAAATTAGTAGCTCCGGGTTCGAATCCAGACGGGTTCTCTTTTTTTCAATTCGTTTTTTTAAAGAAAATCTATTTCTTGGAGTCTTTTATCTGTAGGTATCTAAGTATATTTAGTATTTAAACCGAGCAAAGCTCGGTCACCCAGGTACTTTCACTTAACTTTAACTCAGCTTTGTTTGACTTTGATTTAATTTTAATTCAATTCTGTTTTGATTTTGTTTTGGTTTGAATTTCATTTGATTTTAATTTAATTTTGATCTGATTTTAATTTGATTTAGTTTTAGTTTTAGATTACTTTTTTCTGATTTTAATCTGTTTTTGATTTAATTTTAATTTAGTTGTAGTTTAATTTTGATATGATTTTAATTTAATTCTGATATTTTTACTTGATACACGGACCGATAAAATGAAATGATAAATATCTATTAATTTAATTATGTAAATGTAATCCGTTGTCTTTAAATTCATTAATTTTATTATTATATAATACATATTGTCAAGTCATAAAAATTTCTCGCATTCAACCCAATCAGCGCTAAATGTACTGCATTAAACTATACTCTCGGGTGCCCAAAATACAGGCCAAGCCTAGTTTGGGACCCAACGCATAAACTGCGGAGCCAGCTATGTATGACACTATTTCAACAATATCAATTAGTATTCATGTGCTGTTATTCTTATGGAAATAAATGACTTTATTATTATTATCAAAGAACAAGTATTTGATTATTTAAAGAAATGGGTATGACTGATAAAATTTAGTGTAGAGGGCGCCGGTGGGATACCATTCACTACTACCCGCCATCTCAAAAGAGTTTTAGAGGGGTTGGCGCTATAAATAGATGGAGCTAAGCCGTTGAAGATCATTCCTATTTGAAATTTTATATGAGAAAGATCGTACAGTTGTCAATATAAATTCTTACATTTATTTAATTGGTTTAGTTTTACTCAGTTGATAACACTTTTTGTGTGCGAAATGGCTTTACGCACCGTCCACCGGAGTCTACCGCCTAACTAACTAACTGTCTTAGCTTTGATATTGTTCTCTTTTTTCTTTCCGCTTGAAACGATAGAGACCGCAATAGCCAAGCGAAAGCCGATTTAGTTAGGCCGTAGAAGGGGCGGAAGGGACACGGGACACGACAGATGTGTCGGGCTCGACGACTACCGTCAAAAACTCCCACAAATTATTTGTTGTGTATGTAGGTAGGTAATAATCATAGGTTTCGATTTTTTCTTTGCTATTGGTAATAATAAACTAGGTATGAGCATTTTACAGTATTTATTTCTGAATCACAATACTTATGGTATGCTTATGTCGGAGAGTGTGCTTCTGATTTGCATGATCTAATATCGTTTCATGGTTCCAAGGACACAAACGAAGAGATTTGACTTTACTTTTGTGATAAGAACGTCTAGGATCTGGATGTGGACAATCTTTGTGTCTTCAAATCGAGAGTGAATCGGTTTCTTCTAGGTAAACACGCTCCATCGTAGACCGCATCGTTGTTAACAAGTTAACATACATCAGGCGAGTTGGTGGTCAAGTTTTTTTTTTTTATAGCATAGAGTGACGAGACGAGCAGGTCATGTGCCTGATGGTAAGCAACATGCCTGCCACATAACAGCACAGTAACACGCAGCTATTGGAATATGTAAACCTATAAAAGTTAAAAAAAAAGTTAGTGTCATTGTAGGAAAGTCGAACGACGCCATGTCCGGAGAAGTGGCATAGACAAGCCGTCATGTGTCGCTGCCAAAGACAACATAATCTTTGGTCGCTGCTGTTCTAGCACGTTCCGAAACTCTGTAACGAGCTAACAATATTTTTTTTTGCAAAAATGGGGCGTTTTCAAGATGAAAAAAGACCTCTCAAATACGTTTCTCATTTTCGGCATAGATAGCATATATCAATGTTGTATTTTATTAGATAAATTACTCAAAACCAACAGTGGTGCCACATTAGACAAAGTTTAGAACTGTCTTTGACAATGCAATTTGCATGTAGAAAACGTCTCCTTCGTTCCTACCGGCCCTTCTACCGCCTAGCTAAATCGGCTTTCGCTTTGCTATTGCGGTCTCTATCGTTTCAAGCGGAAAGAAAAGAGAGAGTAACATCAAAGCTAAGGCAGTTCTAGTTAGGCGGTAGACCCCCCGGTATCCCCTGTCCCATAGCACCATACGTTTTTATGGATTATGTTAGTAGTGTAAATGAGAAACAAGTTAGAAATAAAGCTATATAGGTATTTCAAAGCTTCAATATCGCTGATGGTCTTCTAGCCCTCGCACATCAACGCAGCTACAATCTAGGGCATCTAGGCGTTGAGGTCGGTGTACTTGCGTGCAATGTAGGTGTGTCATTGAAGATGTAGGTAACGTAGGTGTTGCTGAAAAAGTTTCTGGTTTTTACCTGGCCTGGTTAAGTCTGGTACTGTATTGTCAGGTTTCTTAACTTCTTGACACTGGAGATCGTTTCTCAGGGGACCTAGCAGTGAGTATTTTCCTGTAACTTCCTTGGCATGAACTTGTAATTATCACCGACTTCCAGCTCATAATGAAATTTCGCGTTTCGCTTAATTCTTTATTTTTCCTAACTTTTAGTAGTGGTAGGACTCTTAGCAGAGTCCGCCTGGGGAAGTACCACACCTTTGCCAAATATTCTACCGCGAAGCAGTAATGTGCAAACATTACTGTGTTCCGGTTTGAAGGGCAATGATTCCAGAGAAATTACAGGGCTTAGAGACATAATATCTTAGATCTCTGGGTGACGAGCGCAGTGCAGTGCTAGGTAATGATTTGGACTATCATGTTCTAATAGCTGCGTGTTACTGTGCTTTTATGTGGCAAGCATGTTGCTTACTATCAAGCACATGACCTGCTCGTCTCGTCACTCTATGCTATAAAAAAAAACACTTCCACTTAAATATTTGGCATTTTTCCTCCAACTTTGCAAAGTGTCCTACCACAAAAAAATTGTTAAAAGTAAGTACCTACCTAATTAATTAATTATTTTAGGGCATCGACATAAAACATCTTATATCTCTGAATGACAGTGCATTGCAGTGCTATGTAAAATGATATGGACTCTTCATGTTCTAATAGCTGCGTATCACTGTCCTGTTATGGGCAGGTATGTTGCTTACCATCAGGCACACATCCTACTCATCTCGTCACTCTATACTATAATAAACCGATTTGGCTATATATACTATAATATACCGATAAGACCGCTGCGCTGGCCCGCTTCGCACAAATGAAAACCTTTACCGAGCGAAAAGAGACATGCCTTGTCTTTTTCCGACATTTCGATGCTATTTCGTGCATCATGTTCACGATAAAGCACTCAATATCCACATTCATCACACAAATGTTTCTCCTGAGTGTTCATCGAAATCAAATAAACAATAAAATTCGGCATTTGGAAACATGCAAGTTTATTTAAACCTTCCTGCAATAATATAAACAGTTTATTTTTGCTCAGTGTTGAAAATACAGATTTATGCTATTCATCGACCAATGGGGCAATGACCTTGTTAGCCGACTGCGTATGGAAATAGGGTTGCCATCTTTCAAATTTGGCAGTTACGTCAGAACCTCGGATTTTAGAGCCCATAACCCGGACATATCAACAGCTTTTTCTAAATACATTACAGTAATTATTTTCAGGCCTTAAAATTACATTTAGTCATCTTTTATTTAGCGAGTCGGTTTATTGCTTGATCGCGGCGTGCGGCCACAACAGTGTGGCAGCTTCATTACTACAAATTAGACGCTCCCTGGACGCCCTCTAAATTAGGACAAACCTGGGTAAACCCTGTCCTGGGTAAAACCTAGGATGCCCTGAGGCTTAGATGGAGTGACGATATACAAAAGACGGCTGGTGGCGGTTAGAAACGTAAGATCGAGGATCCGGCTGATTGGTGTATTATGGGAGAGGCCTATGTCCAGCAGTGGACGAACACAGGCTGATGATAATGATGATGGGTAAACCCGACAGATGGCAACCCTATATGGAAAGCGTAACGTGATCCTAACACCTACGAACAAGAAATCAGTCAACCTTGAACTAATCCTGTCTCCTTTGTTAAATAAGGTTTTTTTGAAATGATAACTCCTTTCGCTGCGCCGCTTGGAACACATTTTTTTTTTTGGTAGGGGAAAAGTGTAGCTGTGTAGCGTCGGAGCGGCAGCGGAACAGAATGGGTGAAATCTTGTGTGTTCGCATCAACGAAATGCATAATAGTTGTATGTCTGTAGCTATACAGATGACGTGTTGTACAATATACCTAAGTGATGCTTAATACAGACATTCTAAGTATCTTCTAAGTTTCACGTATTTTGTCACGTCCCTATGACTACCATTTTTTTAATCTTTCTTCTTATATATAAAATTCTCGTGTCACAGTGTTTGTTTCCTTACTCCTCCGAAACGGCTTTACTGATTTTAACCAAATTTTATATGCATATTCTGTAGGTATGAGAATCGGCTACTAGCTATTTTTCATACCCCTAAGTGTCAAGGGTTGTTCACTAAAGCAAAACAACGTTTGCGGGGTCAGCTAGTGACTATATAATATTATGTAGTGACGGAATGAGTAAGTCATGGTCCACATAATTGCAAGCCTATCAGTTTTAATCGGATACATTTCGGTTAGTCGGAGGAGGCAGGTTCAGACCATTTGCATTCGCTCATGTTTGAACATTGCCGCAAAGTTGTAAGTTTATTGGTTTTTATCAGTTGCATTGCAGTTAACCGTGTTCCATCGTAGACTGCGTCGTCGCTTAATATCAGGTGGTGAAAAACTCCACGTACAAAAATTACAGATAGGTACAAATAATAATAACGTTTATTTAGCTTCAGACATGTTTCATTAAAATATAAATCAATCACAGGCTTACAATCAAAAACATAAGCAATCCTGTGTAGGATAACCTTGGTACCCAAACTAGGTTTCCCTATGAAATGGCATACCAAGGCCAAGGCAAGGCCCGGTTAAACAGATTCCTACTGACAAAAATGAATGATTTGGTAATAATTTAATTTAAAAAGGGAGAATACGGGTGACTCCCGCTCCGGCTTGTTCCTGGAGCAAAGGTTGGCCATTGCCATCCAACGCGGGAACGCAGCCAGCATCATGGGCACCTTTGCGCCGGGAACGGTTCGGGGTGGATTATTTGGGGAATAGTTTTTAGTTTAAGAATTTACATGTTACAAGTTACAAGTAGTTTACAGTTTTTATTGAAATAAATAAACATTTACATTAAAAAATTAATTTAAATACAACTGATATAAATTCTACAGATACAAAGATCCAAAGCTACAAAGCTGGAGATCCAAATACCACATATACAAATACTACAAAAACCAACACTATCTTCTTCTTATATATAAAATTCTCGTGTCACAGTGTTTGTTTCCTTACTCCTCCGAAACGGCTTTACTGATTTTAACCAAATTTTATATGCATATTCTGTAGGTATGAGAATCGGCTACTAGCTATTTTTCATACCCCTAAGTGACAAGGGTTGTTCACTAAGGCAAAACAACGTTTGCGGGGTCAGCTAGTATTTATATACAAATATGTACTACAGACAGAAGCAGTAATGTGCAAACATTACTGTGTTCCAATTTGAAGGGCAATGTTTCCAGAGAAATTACAGGGCTTAGAGATATATTATCTTAGATCTCTGGGTGACGAGCGCAGTGCAGTGCTAGGTAATGATTTGGACTCTTCATGTTCCAATAGCGGCGTGTCATTGTGCTGTCATGTGTCAGGCATGTTGCTTACCATCAGGCACATGTCCTGATCGTCTCGTCACTCTTTATTTAAAAAAAAAAGTGACCAAGTGCGATTTGGACTCGCCCATGAAGGGTTCCGTTGCAGCAAGTAACATTATATACATAGTACACATAGTTCTTGTAGTTTGTTGTAACTTTGATCGAAGTTTCAATAATAGTGTATTTATGACGTACTAAGAAAAAACTACTCATCAGATCGAGTTCAAACCAATTTTCGTTGGTAGTTTACATGGTAATGTACATCATATATTTTTTTTAGATTTTTCATTCTCTTACTTTAGAAGTTAGAGGGGGGGGGACACATTTTACGACTTAGGAAGTGTCTCTCGCGGAAATTATTCAGTGTAGACGAAAATGATTTTAGAAACCTCAACATCATTTTTGAAGACCTATCGATAGACACCCCACACGTGTAGGTTCGATGAAAAAAAAATTTTTGAGTTTCAGTTCTCAGTATGGGGGCCAAACCAAATTTTTCTTTTTTTAAAATTTTTCTGTTGAAATCTTTATGCGGTTCACAGAATACATCTACTTACCAAGTTTCAACAGTGTAGTTCTCATAGTTTCGGCAAAAAGTGGCTGTGACATACGGACGGACAGACAGACAGACAGACAGACAGACATGACGAATCTATAAGGGTTCCGTTTTTATGTTTTACGGAACCCTAAAAATGAATGATTTGGTAATAATTTCATTTAAAAATAGGATACTTAATTTAAATACAACTGATATAAATTCTACACATACAAAGATCCAAAGCTAGAGATCCAAATACCACATATACAAATACTACAAAAACCAACACTATATTTATATACACATAGGTACTACAGACAGAAGCAGTAATGTGCAAACATTACTGTGTTGCGGTTTGAAGGGCAATGTTTCCAGAGAAATTACAGGGCTTAGAGATATATTATCTTAGATCTCTGGGTGACGAGCGCAGTGCAGTGCTAGGTAATGATTTGGACTCTTCATGTTCCAATAGCGGCGTGTCATTGTGCTGTCATGTGTCAGGCATGTTGCTTACCATCAGGCACATGTCCTGATCGTCTCGTCACTCTTTATTTAAAAAAAAATACACAATCTATTGATCATCATCATCAACAGCCCATTAAACGTTCCCACTGCTGGGACTCAGGACCTTCTCTCGCAAAGAGAGAGTTAAGGCCATTATCCACCACGCTGGCCCAGTGCGGGTTGGCGGATGACACATGACTTCGAAAGATTCTAGGTACATGTCGGTTTCCTCACGATGTTTTCCTTCACCGTTTTAAGTTAGCGGCATTACGCACATGACTTCGAAAAGACAGTGGTGCGTGTGGGGTTTGAACCCGGGGTCTCCGGATCGGCAGCCGCCGTTCTCCCGACTAGACCACCGTAACTTATTATATTACAATCACTTAACTCTTAAGATATCTTAACTCGGTATCTTAAGATTGAGAGTGAATCGGTTTCTTCGAAGTAAGCGCTCTTTCTCTTACGAATAGATAGTTTCGTCACTCTGCATCAGGCGAGATAAGTGTCAACCAATCTTAAAAAAAAGAACCGTTGACTAATTTGCTTTTATAAGGTATGAGAGCCCACATTCTTTTTTAGGGATAAGCCACATAAAGAGCCACAAGTTGAGTGCATCCTGAATGCCAAGGTCCACCCACGCGAATGACCGCATCAGTTCTGAATCAGCCGCGTCGCCTTTCAAGAACTCGTTTATGCAAATATCAAAATTATATTTAGTTCCTTCCTTAAATACTTTGTACGTTTATTGTTTCTGGATCAGATACAAAGGAAGATTTCTAATGATACGAATAATGATATAATGGTTGTGCATTTGACACCGAAATCGAAGATGTCGCGAGCTTTTCAACCAGTTTACTTTTAGAATCTGTTGGTTATTATTACATTTAGCACAACAATTCATTATCCAACATGTCTGGTCACAGCAAAAAGCAGCCAGTGGCAACTAAGAAGCCCAATTTATGTTCCCATTGCTGGGCCCTGGGGCTTTCATTGACAAGAAGGGAGTCAAAACCATAATTCACCACGAAGGCCTATTTTGGTGGTCTATTGGCCTTTTGGCACGGGATGAATGGTGAAACATGTCTTCACAAGATGTATTTTTTGGTACATGCCGGTTTCATAGCGATATTTTCCTTCACCGTAAAAACCAAACGGGAGACAATTGAGGTAGACCTAAAAACAATGGCGCATTGTTCATAACAAAATCATAATATTAATACCATTATACCATTAATACCATTGTAAAGACTGATCCAATTTTGCTCAGGACAGGTGCAAATTGAAGTACCTAATAGGGTAGGTTAGCCTTTGACCGTCTGTGACCACCTTTGAAACATGATGGGCTCTTCACAATAACTACATCGAAATCTAAGTTATTGTTTATGGCGTCGGGCTGGCCATATAGTCGAGGCCGCATTTGCCAGCCAGGCCCCAGCCTGCGCGGGCCGCCTACGAGCCTGGCTTACGGGGCATGCTGCATGCGTAGGATAAGGTCTCGGGCCACGGGCTTGTGATCGCCACGGAGCCACCCAGGCCCTTTCACCCCCGTCCGATCCTGATTCTTTAATTACCACGATATTAATGTTACAACTGCCGTGGCAACGAGAAGATCTTACGAACGAGTTAAAGATAATTAAGTCCTGGGTTATGTACAATATGAGTTGAAATCCTGAAAGTTTAAAAACTGTAACTACATCAACGTTTGAAAAAATCAACTTAAGGCCCACCGGCGTCGTGCGATAAAATTATAAGGTGCAAATAATGAGAGTGCATAGTAGAGCTATGAAAGGATGTGAGTCATTCCACCAGAAATAAAAAGGACCCTATGTAGTGCGAGGATATTGCCTCAATACAGTGCGGCTGTGAAAACGGTGCATAGCGAAGTGATGCGAGGATGTGTAATAGGATGTTTTCATAGCTTACTAGCCACTAGATAGCTTGACGCATCTTCCTCGCTTATATTTTTTTGTTCCTGGATGTAATAGACCTCGTGCCAAAACCAAACCATCCTAAACCCTATTTACTATAGCCATACAAAGTCAAATGATTCTACTGGTTGACCGTTTAACTGCCTTACATAACGAGATTAGACGAGTCATTGTTCTTTTAACGATTCGTTATGAATTAGAACGCAATATTTTAAGGTTCTTTTAATTATATTTGCAGTTGGAACATGGTCCCAATTGGCATAGAAACGATAAACATAGTAGGATGCAAGAAAGGCCAAAACTTTTTGCAAAATGCTTGTAGCTTGCGGTCAAGTGACCTTCATCTTGCCTGATGTAAGGCGACGATGCTACCTAAGATGGAGTGTGCTTACTTAAAATCGATTCACTTTCGATTTGAAGACACCCAGATCGTATCCTTTGGGGAAGACATGTTCGTGTAGCATATCTTGAGCATATCTAATTATCTGGCTATACGTGTAACAACATTGGAATCAAACCGTGTCATTCAAAGTTTCGAAACCTCAGCCATAAAACGGTGGCTATTTCAAGTTTAGCATTGTCCGATATAAAGAGAGTCAACTATGCGATACGTATCCTTTATGCCTCGGCTACATTAGCGGGCGAATACGGCGAATATTCGTGTTAAAGCGATAAATGTGGCGGGGTACATCGTGTCATCGCGTAGTATTCGGCCGAAGACGATGTAGTAGATGTCTTCGCCCGAGAACATCGCCTATGCTCGAACACAAAGTTTTTGTCGCGCCAACACGATACGAATCTTCGCCCGCTAATGTAGCCGAAGCATTACATATAGAAGTAATAGAATAAAGAACACTATGCGTAATGAATTAATGATTGAATGGAATAGTTCTTCTAGTAAATACTCATCAGAAACATCAACTCAGATCAAATCACTATTATCAAATAAGTTTTCCAGGGCCAATTTAATTAGCTCGTTTACAAACTAAAAATAAAAATACATTACGTTACCGCAACTTGGCACGTGCCCTTAACAATGCTACTTTATAGAGACTATTGCTCTCTTTTCACATTGACGCCCAACAGACGCGGATTAATTCAACGTACTATGCATTTATTCTGTTCTTTGTTTGTGTGTTTGTGACCTATACAAATAGATTTTATTTTTGATGCCGGAAGTGGTTTCGATTACAAATATTTCAGGGTGTTCATATGTATCAAATATTTACCATTATATATCAGCTAATGAGCTATTTGGCTCCCACACAGTTTAAAATATTGTTGTATCTTGACCAATAGGCGATCAGGGCGACTAGTTTGAAATAAAAAGATAGTAGGTATATTAAAATGAAATAAGGAACAAAATTATATTTAAGATATCACACAATCAATTTGTATAAATTCCCGGCGAAAACTTTTTCGCAAATTTCATTCAAACTAATGAAACGCGTCGGCTCCCGGAAATTTCGAGAATGATTTGTAGGTCCACGATGACCAAACGGCAACACACGAGACACACTTCAACACGACTTAAAAGCACAATAGAATAAATATGCAGCCTGCTTTTATATTCCCACTGGCAAGATTTATTCATCATCATCATCATTCATCATTGGAGAATGATAAAACAAGGCACATGGACGGTGCAGGGAGTTTACCTCCTAACTAAAACTGTCTTGGTGTATCTAAAACGGACTTCCTCTCTCTCTTTATTTTCGCGTCAAATTATAGAGAGAGCAATAACTACTTTAAACGGTCGGAGGGCAGGTCGGTAGATGACCTAGAATAGTATATTATCTTTCCAGGAGCATATCGTTTCACTCACGATGTGTTTTATATACGATCAAATCTAATTATAGTGGCAAACTTTTACAATTGGACGCAGAAATACTCAAAACTTTAAGGTACAAATAAGTGAACAATTGCAATGCCATAACCAATTTAGTTAGAGGTAAGAACTGCTAATAGATTTTACTATCTCTAAAGCGATGTGTTAAGTAGATATTTCGGTACCTACAACTAGCGCCATCTATGCGGTCACAAAGCAGACAAGTAGTTCTTTATAGTGCAAGTAAACTTTCCTGTGCACAAATGGATCCATCCATGAAAGTTTGCTCAAACTTCTATGAGCCATAACCGGGCAGGGCATAACATGAAGGAGTCCGTTGTGAAATAGATAGATAACTCTTTACTGCGACACAAAAACATAAATATTACAGAAAAACACTTACGAACTAGCACCGCAAATGGCGGCCTTATTGCTTAGAGCAATCTCTTCCAGGCAACCAGCAATAAAATGAAAAATAATGGGAAATAGGGGAGCATATTACCTCTGATTCATCAATAATGGTCGTTTACATCTCTGGTATGAGAGCCAATCCGGCAACGAGGCCGCTATGTACTACCTAAGTCACTTCCTTCCGGCTTAGAGGCTCCACTGCGGCTGTATTTCTTTCCCTGATGACCATATGTAAGTTGTACTCTTGGGTGGCCTTCGCTGATGCAGCCAACGCTCGCCGGTACGAACCGGGAGATAGCGTCGAGTGTGGTGTCAGCATAGTATGTGAAGTCTCCTTCTCATCCTCTTAAATTCCTGCGTCCAAAACGCGCATAAATGTGAAAGATCTAATCCACTAATAACAACAAGGTTTATTTTGAACACAATCGCAACAGGAATGTGTTTGATTGCTGTTTGATTTACAAGCGATTGTTTGTTTTAACAAGCGAGCCTGTGTGCTGGTTGTTCTGTAGCTCATTGTTCGGGTGAGCCTATTTTTGGAGTTGCTATTTCCCGGAAATTTGGTTCTATAGGCTATAGGGCAAGTATGAATACGCAACATTGTCGTCCCCAAATGCTCGCAAATTAATGAAAACCATCTAAATATAGGTAAGTACTACGAGCAAAAACCTTTACGCTTTCTTACGAAAATTGCAAGGAGTATGAAATTTCCCTCGCTTATAGTTTAGAAAGCAAGATCATAACAATATAGGATAACGAGTGCGGAATGCTAATAGTTTTAAAGTTATGCATAAAAATATACATTAAATCAATAAAAATACACACGCTGATATTCAAGATATCACAAAACACAAAAACGGTGAAGGAAAACATCGTGTGAGGAAACTAACATGTCCAATAATCTTCCGAGGTCATGTGTCATCTACCAACCCGCTCTGAGCCAGTGTGGTGGATTATGGCCTTGACTCTCCTTGTGAGAGATGGCCCCGAGTTCCAACCGTGGGAACATTTATACTGATTATGATAACAACGCACTCAGCGCAATAAAATTTAAAATAAAGGAGACGGCCCATTTTCCATGGGCATTTGCCCCACAGAAAAAGTGCAAGAGACTTGACCAAAATTAGATCATTGTATAGGATTTTTAATATATATTGAGGAACCGTTTATGTTTTTATCCTGCATAGCGGGGTTTAAAAGATATCAACTAAAACATTGAAAAAAAATAACGCCGCAAGTAGGTAATCAAGAACGTGATTATGTACCTACTTACTAGCTTACTACTAAAAGAAGGTAGTAAATTCATTACTTTGCGACGTACTGTGCTCAGAATAATGTCGACTCAACACAGAGAAGGACCGGAGATTCGGCCAAACCACAAAAAAATTACAAAACCTTTGGAAAAATAAAGAAATTCCATGTGTTGTGCTGTAGTGTGAGTTTCGAACGAATTTTTACTGTACGTAAACTTCAACTGAACTAAAATGAGAAAAACATGGCTGATTTTGACTATAGTCTGTACACATAGGTACAAATGAAAGGAGTGTTCACCGTAGTACTCATTTAATGGGTACTGACCCGAAGACAAAACACGAACTAAACCTTAACAGGCTTATTTAAATTCACATAAACTTCGCCAGCGTGTTTTAACGCCGTACAACGCCATCTAGTTTGGTTTTATGGAACTACAGTACCTTAATACAAAATTACTAATACATAGTCATTAAGGTACTTTTTAATCACTAATTTGCAATCCCCGCTTGGCAGGTTAGTATTGAATGTACAGTTTGAATTATTTAATTATATATTATTTTAATGAAATAACTTGTTTAGGTCTCCGGGGCTAATTAAGTACCTAAACTTGAAACGACTTGGGGCAGAAATGAGCCGTCTCCTTTATTCTGTTCTGTTCTATTCTAAAGGACGTCGAAGAAAGTGACGTAAAAAAGACGTCACAGGCTTTATAATTTTTGTTTTTGAAGTTATACCTACTCCTTTTCACGCGTTAGGGAAAACTAATGAAAGCATTATGATGAGCGCGCACACCGTCTCAAAAACCGCCACCCTGGCGTTAACTTACTTACTACTAGACTACTACTACTAAACACTTTTTTTTTTAATAAAAAGTGACAAGACGAGCAGGACATGTGCCTGATGGTAAGCAACATGCCTGCCACATAACAGCACAGTGACACGCAGCTATTGGAACATGAAGAGTCCAAATCATTACCTAGCACTGCACTGCGCTCGTCACCCAGAGATCTAAGATATTATATCTCTAAGCCCTGTAATTTATCAAGAAACATTACCCTTCAAACCGGAACACAGTAATATTTAGACATTACTGCTTGGCGGTAGAATAACTGGCAAGGTTGGTGGTACTTCCCCAGGCGGACTCTGCTAAGAGTCCTACCACTACAAATACTTCTTGTGTTGAAGATGTTATCTATTCTATGGTTGAAGTTAGACTTCATAGTACGAGGAATTAAGAGAAGAAGTACTTATTAACTTCTTATATGCGTAGGTACCTATGTAGACACACACACTTTTTTTGTAGTGGTAGAATTCTTTACGAAGTCTTTCTATAATCTAAGAAAATTCTATATGGCTTCTTCAATTTGACGGTAAGTACTCAGATATAAATATGACAGATTTTTGACTCACGTTCTTTGGGTTTTGGTCTTTGACTAACTGTTTTGAATATGGCGTTATACCTAATTGCTATCATTGTCAAAGTCAAACTCAATCTGTTACTACTTAAACTTGTGACTGTTACGTTTGTTCTGGTAGTTCCTAGGGCTTCGGCGAACAATTCGGAACGCCTATCCACTTATCGGCGCCGGCTAGTACCGTTTACAAAAAAAATAGTGACGAATCGTCTCAATGTTGAATTCGCCCGATTTAGAAATATATAATTGAGAAAAATTATATTACATTAATGATTTTGATGGATATAGATATAGGAACAGTAGAGCGGTACGCATTGATTAGAGATCACCTGTGGTTCCATATAGCTTCTACTGCATACCGAACTTAGAGGAAAACCAATAAAAAATAGTAGTGGTAGGACTCTTGGCAGAGTCCGCCTGGGGAATTACCACACCTTTGCCAGTTATTCTACCGCCAAGCAGTAATGTATAAGCGTTACTAGTGCTAGAACTCTTGGCAGAGTCCGCCTGGGGAAGTACAACACCTTTGCCAGTTATTCTACCGCCAAGCAGTAATGTGTAAGCGTTACTGTGTTCCGTTTTGAAGGGCAATGTTTCCAGAGAAATTACTGGGTGTAGAGATATAAAATCTTAGATCTCTGGGTGACGAGCGCAGTGCAGTGCTAGGTAATGATTTGGACTCTTCATGTTCCAATAGTTGTATGTCACTGTGCTGTTATGTGGCAGGCATGTTGCTTACCATCAGGCACATGTCCTGCTCGTGTCGTCACTCTTTAATGTAAAAAAAAATACGTAGGGTCCTATTAGGTAGGGACCGAAACGTAAAGCTATACGTATGCACATATGTGGAGCACAAAGTTACTCAAAACATATCAAAAAGAATTCCGTAAACTTACTAAACTACCCGTATTCAATATCTACTACTTTCGTATGACAAGTAGTGCTAAGGCACCTCAAACAATACAATCTCGCCATGGGCTACCAGATTCGAGGCTATAGGCAATATGCGAGGCTATTCCACTAGGCAGAGAGTCGATTTGGGAGGCAACTTTATTGACAATCTTTGAAACATTGCAACTTAAACTAACAGATATACTCGTATTTCAAAAAAACTTATCTGAGTCAAAGTCTCTTTGCAGTCAGTACAGAATTTTTTGACATTTGGGATGTGAAATAAACTGAGATACAAAATTGAGCTTATGACTGATATTAAAACATTATTGTAATCAACTAAGTCCAGGTTCACGTAACCGTGGTTTACCAAACTATTTAATTGACTAAGTAAAACGAATTTGTACCTGTTGCCGTGGAGACCTTAGGTTGTTGGGGGGCAGAGGCCATTGCCATTCAGCGTGGGAACGCGGCGAGCATCATAGGCACTTTTGCGCCGGGAGCAGTTAGGGGTAGGTTATTCGGAGATTAGTTTTTTAATTAATAAAATATTTGTAGGGTTCATTTATTTCTGTCATTCAAAATTAAAAAAAAAAAATTTTTTTTAGTTTTTTTTTTATGAAGAGTGACGAGACGAGCACGACATGTACCTGATGGTAAGCAACATGCCTGCCACATAACAGCACAGTGACACGCAGCTATTGGAACATGAAGAGTCCAAATCATTACCTAGCACTGCACTGCGCTCGTCACCCAGAGATCTAAGTTGTTATATCTCTAAGCCCTGTAATTTCTCTGGATACTGTAACGTTACATATTGGCTTTAAACAATATGTAAGCGTACATTTTCTCCCTATTTCATCCCAAAATCACCACTTATTCATAGGAGACTATGTGGATACCTACATACCAAATTTTCATACTACTAATATCTTTTCAATCGTGTCCTCACGATAAAGCATATTTTTCTTGTTATAATAGTAGTATTCTTTATGTATTTATTTCACTTTAAACCTGTAAAAACCCAGTTTTTCTAAAATTTTATTTATTTACTTCATGTCATAATACTTGAAACATCAAT
Organism: Ectropis crepuscularia; assembly: GCA_963693475.1. Classification (NCBI taxonomy): domain Eukaryota; kingdom Metazoa; phylum Arthropoda; class Insecta; order Lepidoptera; family Geometridae; genus Ectropis; species Ectropis crepuscularia. Next base: position 9,669,646 of record OY856350.1, read on the forward strand.
CATCGCTAAGCAACCTCTACCATCTTCATAATGTTGTATAGTTTTTAGGTTTAATTCTCTCTGGCCGCTAATTATAAAATGAACTGTTCTCTTATTCTAGACTTGAACCACTGAAAGTTTTCATGTAAAATCTAGGAAACTGAGATGGGCAGACAACATTTGGCTTCGAAGAGAGTAACATCTAGATACCTTGAAAGGTGCAAAGAAAATAATACAAAAGTGCCATTCCCTGCTGCGGACTACTGATCCTGCTATGGGCTGCGGACTACTGATCCTGCTGTGAGCTGCTGAACCTGCTGCAGGCTGCTGAACCCGCGATCCATTCTCTGCTGCGGACTATTGATCCTGCTGTGAGCTGCTGAACCTGCTGCAGGCTGCTGAACCCGCGAGCCATTCTCTGCTGCGGACTACTGATCCTGCTGTGAGCTGCTGAACCTGCTGCAGGCTGCTCAACCCGCGAGCCATTCCCTGCTGCAAGCCACTGAACCCTCTCAGTTCTTTTTTTTTTTGTTTCTAAGTTACGTCTTTTTTTTTACTATCATTCCATCCCATTTAATCTCTTTTTTTTGTAAATATACTTGTATTTATTAATCTCTTATTATTTCACCTTTACCTATCTATTACTCAATACTTTTATGTTCACTATCGTGACAATACATTGCCCTTCAAACCGGAACACAATAATGTTTGTACATTACTGCTTGGCGGTAGAATAACTGGCAATGGTGTGGTACTTCCCCAGGCGGACTCTGCTAAGAGTCCTACAACTACATAATAAATAGTAAAAGTAAACTGCTATTCTTATATATTCCAATATATTCTATGAAAATTAACTTGTTAAATGCTCAAAATGCAATCAATGCTAGAGTTATTTAAAGTTGCTTTAAATGTTTTATGTAAGATTATGTTTTCCTTTTTTGCAGACCCTATTGCAATACTATCTAGATGACGTAGGTAGGATGTCCTCATAGAGAATTAGGACGATTAGGAAACCTACAAAAAGCTAATATGAAGGAACTGACGTCATAACTAAAACTTTTATGCGATAACTAATTTTGTATTAAAATCACACGCTCAACAAAACTAAATTTAACTAAAAGTATTTGTAAAATTAGTGCAACTAAGTAATATGGGGAGGCCAACTAAACGCTCGGCTCCAATGAGGCAGTCAGGTGTCGGATTAAACGAAAATATAATTCACCGTAAGATTGAAAATAAGCGAGTAAAGCATTTGCCCATCGTCAGCCGTGCAGAGACATAGCGGGATATGTCGGTCTCGGTCTCGACATGGTGCCCGAAAAAGCTACTTATCAATCTCCCATTCTTTCACTACTCCTCCTCTCCACGATTGCGTGTTCGCCCCCCGCGTAATCAGATGGTCGATTGTGACGTGTGGTGGGTCTTTAGGGGCTTATCATTATTATTAATTATAAAGATTGCAGGATCAAGAGGTCGAGCGAAGGATCTAACTCGGATGGGCAGCGTTCGGGAAACTTCAGCACATCTTTGAGTCCAAAATACCCCAATGCCTGTCTATGACGAAAGTCTTCAATCACTACGTGTTGCCAGTGATGGCTTATGGAACTGAGACTGGTCCTTAGCTGTGGGCCTCATAACAAAGCTCAAAGTCACACAGCGAGCTATGGAGAGAGCAACGCTCGGAGTCTCTTTGCGCGACAGAATACTTAATGAGGATATTCGCAAAAGAACAAAAGTATCCGCATAGCTCAAAGAGTAAGCATGCTGAAGTGGCAATGGGCAGGCCATATCGCTCGCAAAACCAACAACCGATGGGGAAGAAAGGTTCTCGAGTGGCGACCACGAACCGGAAGACGCAGTGTTGGACGGCCTTCCACTAGATGGACAGATGACCTCACAAAGGTCGCTAGAAACCGCTGGTTGCAGGTTGACGCGGGACCGTTCGTTATGGAAATCTAACGGGTATGCCTATGTCCAGTAGTGGAAGTCTTGCGGCTGATGATGATGATGATGATTAAAATTGTAGTCCCTCAGATAAACTCCAAGCATAACTCATTTTTAGGGTTCCGTAAAACGTAATAACGGAACCCTTATAGATTCATTCTGTCTGTCTGTCCGTCCGTATGTCACAGCCACTTTTTGCCGAAACTATGAGAGCTACACTATTGAAACTTGGTAAGTAGATGTATTCTGTAAACCGCATTAAAAATTTTATAAAAAAAAATCAATTATAAAAAAAAATTAGGGATGCCCCCATACTTAGAACTAAAACTCAACAATTTTTTTTTCATCAAACCTATACATGTGGGGTGTTTATCGATAGGTCTTCAAAAATGATATAGAGGTTTCAAATAAAATTTTTGACTACATTGAATAGTTTGCGCGAGATACACTTCCAAAGTGGTAAAATGTGTGTCCTCCCCCTCTAACTTCTAAAATAAGAGCATGATAAAACTAAAAAAAAATTGAATAGAATAGAAAAAAAATTGGTTTGAACTCGATCTGATGAGTATTTTTTTTAGTACGTCATAAATACACTATTATTAAAACATCGATCAAAGTAACACCGAATTACAAGAACTTATTTATTATGTTACTTGCTGATACGGAACCCTTCATGGGCGAGTCCGACTCGCACTTGGCCGTTTTTTTTTTTTTTTTGTTGTATTCGTAATGAAGTCATCCATCTGGGAACCAAAGTCACCGACATAGCTCAACGCTTCAGCAAGCTGCAGTGGCATGTAGTGGGGACATTATATATAGCGTAGTCATGGACATATAAAAAAAGTCGGACGTAGTCTCGCTAAAACAAAAACTGTGTCCATCGAGTCGGCCACATAATATGCACGTGTGCGCTGTCACATACAGGCTGACACGCACACATCAGTGAGTCATTACACGCGCTACTTGTGTATATGTGTGCGTGTCAGCCTATCAGTGACAACCTGACAACGCACACGTGCAAATGTGGCCGACTCTAGTGACACAGTTTTTGTTTTAGCGAGACTCCGTCCGACTTTTTTATACGTCCATGAGCGTAGTCATATTTCTCGCAAAATCCATAACCGTTGGGGTTTGGGGTAAACGATTTCTAGAGCGGAAACTGTGAATCAGCAAACATAGTGTACGACCGACGCCCTGAGACTAGACGGAGTGACGATTTATGAAAGGCTGAGTGGCGTATTCTCATGAATACGCCTCTCTTAGCCTCTCTTAATGGCCTCTCTATCGAGGTCATTCGTCCAGCAGTGAACGAATGACGCCACCGGCCCCCGGTCGCAATCGCTATGCCTTTGTATTTTGAATCAGTAATAATATCTTCAAAAATATTCATTTAAATGACATGTAAAGATATGCCATACTGATTTATATTAAATGCACAATGTATGTATTTAAGGTTTACTTCTACTAAGTCTACTTAATTGTTGTGTAATAATATGTAGTGAAAAAGAACACATGAAAACATCTTTAGAATTGTATAATTAGTTGGCCCAGCAAACCTTATTTTTAATACAATAAATATGTTTTCAACAATACAACGAAATTTCTAAGTGAAGATCAAGAATGAGAAGGCAGAAGGGTGAAAAATACTTTACGACTTATTATTATAACTACCGTTTATAATATATTTTCTAAGCGTTTCCGAATATCGTGACACAATATTTTAATAATAAATAAAATTAAAATAAAAAACATATAGCTCAATGTACAAAAAAATATTATAATAAATTAAGGAATGGGCATAAACAGCGTAAATATAGGCATTAAAAAACCCATCGATGTATTTTAATCAAAAATACATTACAATAAACATTGAGATAACGATGAAACGTTGAGTGGATGAAATGAGATGAATTGCGGAAAGCACGTCGCAATTTCGTCACAGTGCAATTAAGCTCAATATTTTCTAGGTAGCTAATAGCATTGACGTCATCACATTCATGTGATGTCACAATAACTTCATATGACGTCAGATTTCTTTTCGCTATAAATAACATGGTCACCACTTGCAATGGTGGGACCGTGTGTGAACAATTTTTCGCGTAATTCTTCATTTCCCGAAGTTTCTTTCACCATATACTGAACAAGAACTTTAACTTCATCTCTGATTTCTCTATTCCAAGATATCTCTAAAAAATCTAGTGCTTCACTTAAAAAACGTGCCAGCACTATTTCCATTTTTAATTTCTTTCCCCGTCCCCATTTGTTAATATTTGCTATGAGGCTTAGAAACTCTGTTTCTATTACGTTCTCGTCAAATATTTGAAATGTTATGTCAATGATGTCAAAAATAATTCTGGTCGCCTTCATTTTGTTGTCTACTTCAATCCCGTTAATGTAATAAACTTTATATCTTTGCATAATAGTTTTAATAGCCGTAGTTGTGAGTGGCCTAATATCTGCTGAATTACCAACCATCGATCCTAACGCTAAGGTAATATTAATAAATATATCGTCATCCATCACCGAACTCAAGAATTCTATCTTAGATCTAACTGCATCGTCTAAAATAGTGACAACTATTTCTAAATATTTTTCTTTTAATTTCAATACAGATTTCAATACCTTAGCAACGTAGTCGGAATATGCAGGAAAGCGACGGCAAATATATGTATTGTTACAAATAAAATTACATGCCTCTTTTTTCTCATTAAATACTGTCAAACTAATGATTTCTTCTATAACATCAATCTGTTCAAGGGATAAAGTAGCATTACTTTCTTGTACGATGCTACTACACATTTCTTCAGATGCTCTAGCAAAGAGTTTAACAGATGTTTCCAGTACATCTAAGAAAATAAACTGGTGATCAATTTCGTTACAAATTTTTCTCTGCGTAATAAATTGGAAATATCTCTCCAATCCACCAAAATATTTAGCATTTTTTAATATGTGATTTAGATATAGAGTGGGTGCCACTAGATTCTTTACTTTATACGCCAGGTTTTTTAATCCGCGTCTACCGGATTTCTCAATGTATTTTGTAAATTGAGTCAGCATTTCTATTTCAATTTTATATTCATCAATAGGAGAATCGTCATCATCAATAATATCGTAATAAATTTCTACGACATCATTTTCCTCTATAATTTGTTCGGCGATTTCATTTTCTTTCGTTATATTTACATCTTGTTGTACTTGGAAGGCAATTGGGAATTTTTTTGTAAGTGCATTTATTATTCCAACTCCAAAATCTTGCAATCGAAAAGTGTCGTTGTTATAAACATTTAAACATGTTACGTTATTGCTCATGTCTGTTTCGTTATAAATGCAGTTTTCGTTATCAATACTGAATGCATTGTTCGTTACATTTAGAGTTTGATTCACATTGCCTGCTATGTTCTCACACCAAATTGTCAAAAGATCTGTAATAGAGAAATAGTGATTAGGCACAGTTAAGTGATATTTCGAGGAAAAAAGACAGAATATCAAATCAAAAACAGTCGTTGTAACAATTGAATCGCCTCGTTCGTGCTAATTTGCTTACCAGGTACAACAGTTAGACAAAACCTTGTTTATTTTTTAAATAATGGATTCCTCACGTGTAAACTTATCGGCCCAGTCCTACTTAAGTTTCATCGGCATCAAGCCGACCTGGCTTAAGTTAAGTTGGACTGACCGACCTGACCCGAGAGTCTACCACCGAACTAAAACAGTCAGCTTTGATATAGATCTCTCTTTTTTTCGCTTAAAATGAGAGACAGCAACATTAAAGCCAAAGCAGATTTCGTTAGGCGATATCCCCAAGGATTGGCCATTGACAGTATGTAATGGCTGACTTACTGTGCACAAAAAGGACGCACAATGACTTCAAAACGAATAATTCCTTCATCGTTGATTCTTAAGGATCTGTAAATTGTTATGGACAGCCATACATGTAAATTATTAAAAACCGAGCCATAAAAACACTTGTCTTATGGTTCACCATAAAACGAGAAAACGACACATGCTTATCAGTTTCAATTACGTACTCTACACATTAATTACATGGTAAATAAAACTAGTCATTAAAACATCTTAATATGTTTATTTACGTTTTCAAGAAACTTTATTCTGGAAAAATCGCCGAAAAACTCCTTTTTTTCCAATAAATAAATCGGTCAAAATATCGTTAATCTGGGACAAACTACAATAATGGGTAATAAATTAATAACAGATACCTTTTTCTCGGGACGTTATAAAAGAAAAAAAACATTACGAAAACTAATCAGGTTTAATATTAAAACATAGGTACTTTTGTTTAAAAAAACATCAGATATAAAAAAAATTAAGACGTTTTATTTGAATAATTTACTCCTTTAAAGTTACGGCTTGTCTAGTCGGGAGAACGGCGACTGACGGACCGGAGACCCCAGGTTCAAATCCCATGCGCATCACTGTATCTTCGAAATCACGTGCGTAATTCCGCTTACAACTGCGAAGAAAAACATTGTGAGGAAACCTACATGTACCTAGAATCTTTCGAAGACATGTGTTACCCACCAACCCGCACTGATCCAGCCTGGTGGATTATGGCTTTGGCTCTCTCCTTGCGAGAGAAGGCCCGAGTCCCAGCTGTGGGAACATTTAGTGGGCTGCTTATGCTTATGTTTTAAAATAAATCCTTGTTTTCTACTCATTGTTTGTGTTTATTCTATACCTAACAGCACCCTACTACTTTACCCACGATAAAAAATAGCTCATGCGGACGGCGGACCTGATGGACAGACGACCTCACAAAGATCGCTGGAAACAACTGAGCTAGTTGTTCATTCAAAATAAACATATTTTTCTAATCTATGTATGGTACCGGAAGAGGTCAAATAATGTTTAATCTGTTTTATCAAAACATTATATCATCTGTAAGACCTTTGATATCGGTCTCTTGTAAGCGAAACGTTCAAGCGGACGGTTGTATCCGAATTAAATTTTAGTGGTTTTAATTAATCTTAAAAACCTTAGATCAGTCAGATCGACACAGTCCAGGTCTCAGTTCAGGAATCGCAATATCATCATCAAAATCAGCCACGACCGCGTGGATCGAACGTGCACGCTGTCAATGCCAACGACAGCAGATCCCTGTCGCCGCCGATCATCGCACGTCGGATTACGCACACTGGTTAAAGGTAGTGCAGGACCGTTCGTTGTGGAAATCTATGTGGAAGGCCTATGTTCAGCAGTGGACGTCTTGCAGCTGATGATGAAGCGCGATTTGTTGCGCAATCGGAACAATTTTTTGTTGAAAATTGGAACACAGTAAGATTAGAGTCTATAATAACACATAGGTTACATTTTATCCAGGAAAAATAACAGGAACAGGAACTACGCGGGGCTCTTTAGTAAATGATATGGAAGAGACTAAAAAAATAAACACAGCTTTATTTCTTCTTTCATCTTAGAGTATATTTATTTAAACCAAGGTTTATTATTAGATTGTCAATTCCTGTAATGTTATGCAAAGAATAATTAATTCAATATTTCTAATGATTTCATGAGCAAAAAGTTGGATTTTTCCAAATCAACATTTGTAAAAATGCCATTCTTCAAAAAATTTGAACCATTGATCAATAAGTTATTTGACAAAAACCTATCTTGGGTTGTCGTACCGGTCACGAATAACTCAATAAGTATTTTCACTTCTTTTTTAGTATCAAAATCCCAATAATAATTAAAGGTGTCCAAAATATAGTTATATGAATTTATTAGAATTTGCTCTATGTCTTTTCTTTCATCTATTGTCCACTGTTTCAGCGACTTAATTATAGTGTCAAATTCAATGAATACTGCTTCTTCGCCCATAGTTTCAAAAGTTTTATCAACCATGTCAATTAGAAGCCTTGCTGCTTTTGTTCGTGTTTTAAGCTCCCCGTCTTTATATTTAAACAATTTACATTTCTTTTGAATAGTTGTTTTTACAATTTCTAATAGTTCTCTCAAGTTTTCATGGTCTTTGGCGACACTTTTTAAAATATAACTAATTTGATAAATAAGATCCTCATTCATGATAGAGAGGTAAAATCCTAGCTTTACACTTAGTACTTCTTGAAGTATGCTTATGATTTCGATGAATTTTGTCGTCGGTAACTGAACAATTCTATCTAGTAAATCAACAACATAATCAGAAAAGGCAGGAAAAGGTCTGCACACCTTAAAAGTGAAACAAATGTACTGGAGGTTACTTATCTTTTCATCGACGATTACGCTTTTAACTTCTGATAATTCCATTACGTTTTCCGAATCCATCTCAAAGTTTCTCGTAAGATAAATTATATTGTCAACTAACATTTTGGCCGCGCTAAGAAAAATTTCATTGCTTGACTCAACCACGTACAAATAGTATAATTGTCGTTCAACCTCATAATTAACATTATGCATTTTCATAACGTTAAATAATTTATTTAGTTTTGTAGTATATTCTTTTGTTGCATTTGATACAATTTGCGAAACATCTTCTAGAGCACCTATGTGTTTCTGTATTATATTCCCTAGAGACAAAAGTTTAATTTTTCCTTCATACTGAATATAACGAGACATATTTTTTAAAAGTTGATCTTGGATGGATATGTTTCTATTCATATCATTGGCTACATCGTTGGGCAAAGTAGCACAATCACCTGTAAATAAAACACAAAATATTAAAGCAATACATTCCTTTTTAGGGTTCCGTACCCAAAGAGTAAAAACGGAACCCTATTACTGAGACTTGGCTGTCCGTCCGTCCGTCTGTCATCAGGCTGTATCTCAAGAACGGTGATAGCTAGACAGTTGAAATATTCACAGATGATGTATTTCTATTGCCGCTATAACAACATATACTAAAAATAATAAAAACATTATTTAAGGGGGGCTCCCATACAATAAACTTGATTTTTGCTCGATTAGTCCGTCCCAAATAAACTAGTTGGCGCCACTAGTAAAAGTAGAACGCGATATCGAATTCATCGTCAGAATCATGAGCCAAAAATCAATATTTTAATAAAACTTTTTGCCTGTGTGCGGAAATTACGATGCATAAGAAACTTCGAATAAAGCCAAAGAGGTGTTCGTCGTTTATTTGCTAATGGTACGGAACCCTTCGTGCGGGAGTCCCGCTCACACTTGGCCGGTTATATTTAGAACAACCCCTGAATAAGGGAAGTCATACTTACATTGCAAGATCATAAAATAAAATAACATTAAAAATATCATCATAAAATACCACAACAGCTTCAACTGACTGACAATACTGTCGTCTAAACTACGAACAATATCTTTCCAATTTTTATTTAATGTTCTATCAAGGTTTATAATCTATGATCGTAATTAAAGTTGTAATAACAGTTGTCTTGGTCTAGCATTTTTGTTTCTCGCTAAATAATTAATAATTACTACAAATTTAAGCGAATGTTTTTTGTTTCAACAATCATACCACGGTCTCATTCTATCAATGTCTTCATCAAATTAGTATACTTTCAATATTTCTTAATTTATTTTGGTGATAAAGACATCAATGACTACAAAGCTACATTCATGTAATTAGTATTATATCGTCGTCGACGATGCCATCGGTCGGTTCGTACGCGAGCGTTGGCTGCACCATCGGAGACCATCAGAGAGTCCAATTTACGGATGGCAGGGATAGGGATAGAAATGCGGCCATGGTGGAGGCACTGAGCCAGAAGGAAAGCCGCCTAGAAAACATCAAATGCTGATGTCGAGTCGATTACCAGCGGAATCCCAACCGGTAGTGATCGGCTCAACAAACTAAATCGGACTAGCACTAGGGTTAAAATGTTCCCAGCTCCTCCCTATTTACTTTTTCTTCTCCTAATCCACGCACTATGTTAAAAAAAGAGAACTCAAAATGACAAAGTTCACGGACCCCGGAGTCTGAGAAATGTCTAAAAATTTAAGTATTATATTGCAAACAGTAAAATGTATTTCTAAATTTGAATCCGACTTTTTTGAACGTATTTTACAAATGCAAAACCACAGCTTATAAAGTTCAGGTTCGTGTTAATTATATATATTTCTGAGTATATAAAGAAAATAAAACAAAATATGAGATAAACAGTGTAATAAAACAAAAATCTTAAAACAAAATATGAGATAAACGATTCAATGGCAAAAACAAATTGTCATTTCTTATAAATTTAGCTCCGTTCGCTAATATTTCTTTGGTCAAGGTGAAATTATTTGTAGATCCTGTTAATATATACGATATTAATAATTTGATTTCCTCCAATGTTTCAGGAAACAGATTCATATATAAAACATAAAACATGTCTTTAAAATGATAATCTAATGTTTTCATGATTTTCACAGTGCTTTTCAAATTCCAAACTGACAAACCATTTAATATTTTCTGAAATTCATAATCATGAAAATCGTTTCCTACTTTCTCAAAAGTCTTATCAACAATGTCTAATAGTATTGCAATAGCTTTCATTCTCAAACTCACTTTTTCATCTTTATTGTCATAGATTAAATATCTCTGCGAAATAATATTTGCCATTGCCGACAAGAAATCTCTTGATTTGGTAATGTCTTTAAGATATTGTAATGTATTATTTAATTTAATTGCATTTGTTTCACTTAGTATACTTTTAAAGAACGTAGCTCTTTTTTTCAGTGAATTTTTTAATATATTTAAAATAGTGACAAACTTCGCATCTGGTAAGAGCACTATTTGAGTCAAAAGTTTAGACAAATTGTCTGAATATGATGGATATTTCCGGCATATTTGAAAAATATGACACATATGTTCGAAATTTTCTGTCTTTTCCTTATCAGTTACCTTTTGAATTTCATCTCTTAGTTTTAGATAATATTGCGACGTATCTACATCACCGTTTTCTTGGAAACTTAAACGGCCTTTGATGGCTTCGTACAGAAAATCAGTTTCATTGAAAAATATTTTGTGAGTTGACTCAACTATGTGTAGAAAATAAAAATCCCAATCAATTTCACTTTTAATTTCTCTTTTGCTTATTAAGTGGAAGTAAGTATTTAAATTTCTATCATAATCTTTGGTTATATCATTCAAACATTCTGATGTATCAAAAGTAATGTTCATAGCAATTTTTATTTTCTTTGCTAAAGACTTCAGTTGGTAGCAGCCTCGCTTGAATATATCTGTCTTAATAGCAAACAGTACATTTGTTTTACTATCTTTATGGGGAAAATTGTAAAAATCGTTATTTCCACCCTCGTTATCTATGCTTTTTTTAATAGATGTTTTAGGACTCAAATGAAGAAATTTATGCAGCGTTATATATTTAGCATTTAAAATATTTTCCATAAGATAGTCATCGGATAGAGTCTGGTTCAAATTATTTGTGTCGTTGACCGCCTTATTATTTTCCGAATTATCTTTTTTAGTATTACTGTTTTCTTGTCGTTCACCAAAAGTTACTGTAAAAATAGAGATATTATGCATGTTGTACCGCCTTACTCCTAGGAGTTAGGTTTACACAAGACTTAAGTAAGCCAATAACTCAAATTTTCGAAAAATCAATGACGGTTTTGTGACCTCATACGAATTCACATAGAATAAATTGAGCTTATTATAAGGGGCCGAAATAAAAGCGGTAACGCAAAGACAGCGGTAACTGACAAAATAAATAATAGTCTTATCACTTCCCGAAATTTGGTGGATGAAACTTAAACTGATACTATTTTACAGCTAAAAAAAATTAATTCATCGGTAGGATAACAAAACTTCTTGGTAGATTAATGTTACTTACAGTGGAACATTAAACCCAAATAAAATATTATAAATCTCATTTTCCTATGATCGAAAGATCTAAACAATAAAAAATATTAATTAATTTAACGTAGGAACTACAACTGTTCATCACTATAAATTTTCATTATCATGAATACAAATGAAACGATTTTATTACATTTTTCATTAATTAATATGTTATTCTTACCATAGCATGTAATTAACTGTTTAGAATTAAATTTTTCTTTTAAATGGTCCTATTTTATACAGTTGGTCCCAGATATCCTCCACTGCTTACACGGTACACATACGTAGACCATACCTGAGGGTCTACTATCGCCCAACTAAAACTGTCTTAGCTTTGATCTTTGATAATGCCCTCTCTTTTCTTTTCGCTTAAAAGTATAGAGACAGTAATAGCAGAGCCAAAGCCGATAAAATTAGGCGGTAGAAGGGCTGTACCCTGATATACAAAGCAATCAAGATTGATCTCGACACGGAATCATACCACTCGGTCTTTGTCTTATCTGTTTAGAAAGACAGAGACAAGGATTGACATTCCGAATTTGAATCGGACAGGATTACGTTGTCATTGAACCCTGAAAGCTCGTACGAAATAAATTCAAAATATCGAGCAGGGCAAAGACAATCTGTGGAGCATGGCGTAAAATTTACTTTTGTACGTCATTTTGCATCATGTCTGCAAGAAATATTATGTAAAACTTAAATAAAACGAAAGGCTTTCATTTTTAATCGATTTATCACAAAGCTTGACTTAAACTGAATTCCTTTGAGTAAATTTCTCAACTAATGTCGAAAATATCTGGACTTTTATAGTCTAGTCAACAAAAACTTTTTAGGGCAATTTTTTTTAATTCTCTTAACATGATTATTGAGGTGTCATTCGATTCAAAAATAGATAGTTTTTGACAAAATGCTATAGAGTAAGATCCCAGGTCCGCCAGACGTCACATATTTTCTCATGAATTAAATGTGGACGATTGAGTAGAGTTAGTACATACTAAGTACACATGCTTACTCGCTAACTTGCTTGGACGGCCAATTTTGAGATATGGGGTAATGAAGGTACATACAAACATTACTTACTTCACGTATTTTCTAATAAGTGATTTTCACGTATGCTGTAAGCAATATCCTTAAAAATAAGGCCCAATACCACCCTCATCACTGGCTAAACGGCGCGAGCTTTATACCTACTCGTTCGGGTCCTCCCGGGTGTACTAAAATCACAAGGCCGCCGGCCGGTTGCCCGAGTTGACGTGCGAACGAACACCGAGTGCGCGCATAAATAATGTCGCGGCATTATTGTAATATTGCGAATGGCTGCAATAGCAAGACACTAAAATGTAGTAGTAATTTATCTTATTTCAAATTGCCGAAACAGGAAGCAAGGGAAGTGTTTTTATTGTTAATATTTATTTTTGAGCCAATTTTTGGTAGTTTTCAATCGCATAGAATATAAAAACAGTAGTAGTAATAATAGTGTATTATGTAATAATAGTGTATTATGTATATTGTATAATATCTGTTTAGAATAGATACAGTAGAGATTATGCATACAAATTATTTTGTCTAAAATACCTTTTTATCCCATCTTTATTATGTCTCATTAAGTTTAATATAATTTATGACGACATACTTTTTTGAATATTCATGTACATACTGAATGATACTAATTTGTTCATTTATTCGACGGTATGAAAACAATTTACAACTACCTACATTGTAGAACTAAAATATACTCCAGTATTAATTGACTATAAAACATACCTACCTAAAAAAACCGACAGAATTTTTTACCGGATTCAAAGAAGGAGGTGGTTCTGGCCTTAATTTTTATTGGATGTAAGTATGTTTCGTGATAGCCTGATAGCTCAGCTAATTGTGAATCATTTTTTAACACCCGACCAAAAAAGGGTGTTATAAGTTTGACGTCGATTTTTTTAAAAAAGTTTATTTTTGTGCGATGGTAGCTATGTTTGGTTAATATAGATTCAAAATGGCCCCCTCCACAAAACGGAGGACAAAATATTTCTTCACAACCTACCTCTATATCAAATGAATGGGCTTGTCTAATGGAATACTGTAGTGGTAGAACTCTTAGCAGAGTTCGCCTGGGGAAGTATCACACCTTTGTCAGTTCTTCTACCGCCAAGCAGTAATGTGCAAACATTAATGTGTTCCGATTTGAAGAGCAATGTTTCTAGTGAAATTACAGGGCTTAGAGATATAACATCTTAGACCTCTGGGTGACGAGCACAGTGCAATGCTAGGTAATGATTTGGACTCTTCATGTTCCAATAGCTGCGTGTCACTGTGCTGTTATATGGCAGGCATGTTGCTTACCATCAGGCACATGTCCTGCTCGTCTCGTCACTCTTTGTTTAAAAAAAACACAGTAATGTTTGCACATTACTGCTTCGCGGTAAAATAACTGGCAAAGGTGTGGTCCTTCCCCAGGCGGACTCTGCCAAGAGTCCTACCACTACTACCACCTTCCACAATTTCTTACAACCCTAGCACGTTTGGTCAGTGACGTAAGCAGACGACAAGTCACGGTATTTACAACTCTACGTGGGTGTGTTAAGGTGTATTTTTGCTTGCAAGTAATAGTAGGTAAGTAGTATACGACAGTTTAGGTTATTATCATGTAGGTATTTGCACTTTTGTATGGCAGTGATGCATCTGTTACGAAGTAACTATTTTCTGATCTGTGCCAATACTGCCAGGCACTTTCCGTCGGCCATTTTGCTTAACAGACGCTTTAAAACTCTAAAAAAATAACTTAACTTCACTTAAATTCTCATACTCAATTTGTCAAAATGTTCGTCAGACAACTATTTCAAAGCTTTTTCCAATAAGACAGACCAATCTAAGACAGACTAATCTAAGGGCCAACCATCGCCTACAACATACGTGGAAATCACTTATTAGAAAATACGTGAATTAATGTTTATATGTACCTTCATAGCCCCATATCTTAAAATTGGTCGTCTAAGCAAGTTAGAGAGTAACCATGTGTTCTTGGTACGTACTAACTCTACTCAATCGTCCACATTTCAGTCATGAGAAAATACGTGACGTCTGGCAGCTCTGAGATCTTGGACTACTACTAAGCCCGCTCGCAAAAATTGTAATAGTTAAAATCAATTAAGTGAAAATAAAAAAGGGGTTTCGTTATTTGCCAATATTTCAAAAACTATTTGAGATAATTCCTTTCCTTTAAACTTTCACGGTTGGATATGTATGTGTTCCCTAGGTGCTATAATAGGCTACATATTATAAACCACGGGTGAAACCGGGGCGGACCGCTAGTAGTTTCATACAACAATATATATATCTTAAAAAATTAAAGAAGAACAGGCAATTGCCTTCTTATTGCCTGTTCTTCTTTAAATTTTTAAATAGGTTGACATGATTTTAGGCACATATTCAAATTATGAAACGACTATCAAAATATTCCGATTTTCTGTGGGATATTGGTTGGAGTTGCGTGATGATAAACTTCTATAAAATAGTTAACAACTAGGAAACATAATATTTTATTTTATTTAACACGATTATTGGTCTTTTGTTTTCATTCGTTCTCTTCATTAAAAATTCGGGACTGCGGACTGTCCTGCTAAAGGATTATGATTATGTGTATTTTAGAACAGAAATCCTTTAGACAATCTTCATATACTTTGTTTGTTTCTCTCTCTTTCTCTCTGGGTTTAATCCTGGATATCCCTAGGTAATGCAAAATTTTGAGCGAACACTACATCTATATCAGACCCACGTACAAACAAATACTCATCTTCTTCATTGATTGTACTATTTTCAAATACCATTACTCTAATTAAAACTTTTACTTCATTCAATGACTCTGAGAGCCAATATCTACTGAGTGTATGTTCTATATTGTCATAAAAATCTTTTAATGCTACCTTTACCTTGTTTTTATCTTTTGTTTCCATCCAAGAACTGAAACTTTCTGTGATCTTGTCATAGTGATATTGCTGAACGTGCTCCTCAGGCATTTCGAAAGCTTTGTCAACCATGTCTATAAGTGTTCTGAGAGATTTAGCCCTATTCTTTATTTCCCCATCTCTGCTTTTGAATATAGTGAATTTGTTGAGAAGTATTTCTTTAAGTTTTGAGAGAAAATTCTTACCAGCTGAAATACTTTCAGTTACTGATATTAAATTCATGCCTATCACGCGGGCAATATTTTCACCCATAATTTGTTCAAAGAAAACACTTTTTGCCAACAAAAACTTTTTAGTCATTTTAAGAAATGATAATATCTTTTTATCTGTCAGTTTTAGAATCTCTTTCAAAATTCCGGCCACGTAATCAGAAAATGCCGGAAAACTTCTACAAAGTTCCAATTCTTTGCATATGTATACTAAATGTTTGATTTTTTGACCGACTATAACGTTTTTTATGTCTTGCGCAAGAGTTTTATTTAAAGTCTCAGATATATCTTTGTTTGCCTCGCTTTGGAATCCTTTTAATAGCTCATTACATTTTGCGGAAAATATTTTATTTACCACCTCAAGTAAATCTAGAATGTAAAATTCTTCCTCTATTTGGCATGTGACTCTTTGTTTCATACTATGTTCGATATATGCATCTACTTCAGTTATATAGCTTCTAGAAACATTTCTAAGTATACCGAAATAAAAAAGTTTTCCATCGAATCGTTCGTTTAGGCTATACGCTAAAGATGTCAGTTTCGTGTTCCCTTTGTGTTTCAGTTCTCTCTTGAGTCCGCGAATATATTTTTCACTGTACGTGAAAAAACTATTCAATTTTACGGGAAGTATCTTATCGTTCAGTTGGAACAGCTCTGCATTTTCTTTAGTTTTATGAGGATACATCATAGTTGTTTTCCATTCAGCGTGTTCCATAGACCTTATTAAACTGCTTGTTAATATTCTATCATGAGCACAGAAACCTGGAACATGGATTTTTATTTTAAAAAAAACGGTATTTTTAACTGGCGACGCAAAAACACGAGTTATTATAAGTTTAACGTGTCTCTCTGTGTGTCAGTCGGTTGCGTTGTAGCACCCGAACAGATAAACAGATTTTGATTTTATAGACTACGACTTTAACGACTGTTCAAAACTGTGTTTTTTTCAAAATCAATTCAGCCGTTTCAATGTTCACATTCATACATCATACATACACATTTTTTTTTAATCTTACACATCCACTTATAGACATCTTCACGTCCATGCACACTCTTTTCGACATACTCACATTCTTCCTCTACTTCTTTTAACTCTTACAAAGCACTCTTGAAGAGAACTAGCTCCCACGAGCACAGGGAATCCTACTGTCGGGGCTAGGGCTTCCTGACATCATTATTGTAACTATGCATTTTTTGTTATTTTTAGAGTATTTTTAAGTGTTGCATTTATAATCATGTTACATGTTTGTTGTTCACTGAATAAAGTTTTATTATTATTAATGTATTCCACTCTTTTGTTAGCTGCGTAGGAATCCAACACGCATAGATAATGGATTTTTGCTTTTATTTCAAACATACGAATTAAGTATTAACTGAAATATGAAACAGTGGCGTTGGGATTTTTTTATCTTTCGAAATTAATGTACATTTGTTAACAAAAAAACTGGAATTTTAACACTAAATTTATAACCTTCTAAATACAAAAATAATAATGTTACTAGTAACATATTAATCAAATTGATTGAAAATACTGCATTTGTAAATTTCCAAAACCAAGGTCTATGGTTTACAATGTTTCTGTTGTAACTGAGTGAATAAAATGGTTAATAGCTGAAATTGTGTTTTAATGTGCTACGCTGATTGAAAACCATTACCTATGTATACCTACCTACCTACGTAAATTTCAACACCACTTTAAAACTCTCACAATTTCATAAATTTACAGATTTTTTTACTGCAGAGCGCAGTGCAGTGCTAGATAATAATATGGACTCTTCATGTTCCAATAGCTGCGTGTCACTGTGCTGTTATATGGCAGGCATGTTGCTTACCATCAGGCACATGTCCTGCTCGTCTCGTAATTTTTTTTCTTTCTATTCTTGTATAATAAGAATGTAATTACAACTATATATGTATTATATCAGCTATCTGGCCGCCATAGTACAAGCTTTGCGTAGTTTGGGCACAGTATAAAAAATACTACCAGTAGTTTATAGACTTTGATCTTCGGAGAAACGCCGATAATGTCTAGACACGGATAGGGTTGTCGCAAACCCCAAATACAACACCAAAATAAAATTAAAACAAAAGCAAAGGAAGACGTCAGCCCTGAGCCGCGCTCCTGCAATACTAACATTGTAATGTAGGCAATGCAGGAGCGCGATTCCCGCGTCTCACCCCGCACGGGCGTGCGAATGCCCCGTCTAGACGGCGTTGTCGAACGACTGTATGATTTAGTAAACTGTGCTTTTAGTTAGGCCGTAGACCCTCGGGACGTCAGTAAGCCGGTGACACAAACCCATAAGATTTTCTCCTTCCAAAATTTTTCAACGGGGCTAAAGTGTTCAGATTTTCTCCTTCCGAAATTTTTCAACGGGGCTAAAGTGTTCAGATTTTCTCCTTCCGAAAATTTTCAACGGGGCTAAAGTGTTTACTTTAAAAAGTAAACATTACTGCCGCCATATTCACGATGAAAGTATGAAGAGAACGTTTTTGCATCAGACTATTTTTGAAACAACATTTTAATGTGATCTTTTGGCGTCAAAATTTTTCGCGGGCTGTGAATTGAGCTCAAGCGTCACATAGCGGGGTAACGGCGGCGGTGGCACAGTGTTGTAAGTTGTAACGTTGGAGCAACGGCGGATACGCTTTTGACGTGACAACGTCTTATAATTCGATGAAGCCGGCTGCACGCACGAAAAAACATGACGTCATGCGGCGTTACCCCGCTCTGAGGCGTTCCATTTTAAGGCTTGGAGTTGAAGTTGTCACGTTCAACTATCGTCAGTAATTTTACAGACAACCGATTTTTTATAAGCTTTTATTCTACTTGCCCTGTTAGTATGTCAGTATGGGACAAATCTTGCAAGTTAAATTAGAACCACTTCCTGATGTTAGATCGTTGCAATTTGTTATACTTACGTAACTTCGGTGACGATGCAATAATATGGTACTTTTTTCGTTTTAGAGCATTTTACAAATATTTTATACCTATACACCTCTATTATATACCTCTCGACTGGCACGAGGCCAAAGCCGGGCTTCGTAAAAAAAGCACCCCTCTGGCACGAGGCCCGAATCGGGCTTTCTACGTGTTGTCGTATTTCGCGGGAATTTCTACAGACGCGTCTGTTCCTATCCCTTTTGCACCTATCTCATTAAATAGAGGAAAAAACAGGCTAGCTAGCAAGCCACAGATCAAGGTCAAGTGCGAACCAAAATATTTGAACAGTCTTCAGTGTAAGTTAGCAGTGCGTGTTGTCGTGTGTGCCGTGTTCGTACGAAAGTATGTCGTAATAGGTGTGGTGTAAAATTATAATATGAAGACAAGGTATTTTATGGTTTTAATTAGTAAATAATATCTTAAGGTATAATATTAATACAAAACTGTATAGAAAAATAATAAAGTTTGATATGTAATCTTTATTTCTAATATTTTTCTGTTTTTTTTTATTTTCTCTAAGTTTACATTGTGCTCGTTTACAGATTCAACTAAAATAACAAATTGTTTAGGCAGCACTTTATAGCAAATTTTATAGAGAATCTAAATATTTATCGGTTTATTATGGGTTTTCCTACAAAATTAACGAGAAATCGGTAAATAGTGTAATATTATCACCCCGCAGGGGGCCTGGTGGTGGGGGGCTGCCAGTCAACGGAGGTAGCGCGCGCGGGGTCCCACCAGTTGAGAGGAATGAATATTATTGATTAGGTAAAACCTAGGAATTCGTGTAACCAACATGGTTCATCATCAGCTGCAAAACGTCCACTGCTGAACATAGGCCTCCCCCCTAGATTTCCACAACGAACGGTCCTGCGACCAGCACCAGCGACCACCAACCAGCAGTTCCTATCTATCTTTGTGAGGTCATCTGTCCAACTAGTGGGAGGCCGTCCAACACTGCATCTTCCGGTTCGTGGTCGCCACTCGAGAACCTTTCTTCCCCATCGGTTGCCAGTTCTGCGAGCGATGTGGCCTGCCCATTGCCACTTCAGCCTGCTTACTCTTTGAGCTATGTCAGGCACTTTCGTTCTTTTGCGAATATCTTCATTACGGATTCTGTCGCGCAAAGAGACTCCGAGCATAGCTCTCTCCATAGCTCGCTGTGTGACTTTGAGTTTGTTATGAGGCCCACAGTTAAGAACCAAGTCTCAGTTCCATAAGCCATCATTGGCAACACGCACTGGTTAAAGACTTTCTTTCGTCTTTGGGCATTGCGGTATTTTGAACTCAAAGATATGCCGAAGTTTCCCGAACGCTGCCCATCCGAGTTGGATCCTTCGCTGGACCTCTTTGTCGAACCGACATAGTTAAAAGGTGTGTATTTGTAGCTATAGAGGTGATGTGCTATAGGTACAACATTAGAGCTGATTAAACTAAAATTCTAAGTTATACGTTGTCACCACAGAAATCTAAATATTACCTTACCTTATTATTTAGATTTCTGTGGTTGTCACTTTTATTGGCAGTCCCTACAACTGCCATTTTTTTAAGTTTGACATTGACATTTTAGGCTGTTTGTGTAATTGTCTAATTATATATTTTTAAGCTGTACTTTTGTTTGGTGTTTCATAAAACTATTGGATTCTAATATTATTGAGTCCTAATCACAATACTCCGCAGACAGGGAAAGGTGTTAAAAAACAGTTATTCGTTGAACAAAAAAATGTGTTCCATGATTCTTAAAGTTTTACAATTCAGTTTTACAATTGACAAATTTAGATCCTTTGGTGAGAATGTAATCATCAATCAAAAACATGTATTTCGATTTCCCCTTAACAATTAAATCAATTAATGTTTTAATTTCAATTCTAACGTCGGGCATTTGCAAAAACGGTGCTAAGCCCGTTTCTATATTATCAATAAAATCTTTTATTGTTTTCTTCACATAACCAATATCTTTAGTTTGCCAGACCCTTAGGCTTTTCTTAACAATGTCTACTTCGGTGCGAATGAATTTTTCGGCGCGCATTTCGAAAGATTTATCAAACAAATCGTTAAGGATTCTAGAAGCTTTTACATCAGTTGTTATCTCTCCGTTTTCAGATTTGAAATTACTGTGTCTGTTGTCGATAATATTTTGTAGATAAATTAAAACTTGTTTGTCTTTTTCAGAGTCTTTTCCTAAATGGCTCAATTTTGTAATCATATTGGGTATGATATCAATATCCATGATTTTCTTCATAAGGGTTGTCTTCGTTATGATGCTATCACTAAGTATTTTTATTACGATCTGGAATTTTGATTTTGGTAATGCAATAACTTCTCTAATCATTTCAGCTATATAATCCGAAGGGGCAGGAAAATGTCTACATATATTGAGTTTGTCACAGACAAATTCGAAAGTAGTAGTTTTTTCTTGGGTTACTGTTTTTTCTATGTAACTTGATATCCTTCTTATATTCCTCGTATGAGATATAGAGTTATTGTTTGAATTTCCCATAAGTTTTATCAGTAAAAGAAAAGAACTATTATATAAACATTTGTTTACTGAATCTATAAAATTCAAAACGTAAAATTCTCGTTCGAGTTCGCATGTAACGTTTTGAATATACATAACGTTAGCACTATGCTCAACAAAATTGTGATATTTCTGAAATATCTCTAAGGAATTTTCGTTCTCTTCCTTTGTATTTAAAAGATATCTTATATGTTTTTCTATTTCTTCCAGTACTACACTTCCTGATTCTTGGATTTGTGATACAACGGTACAAAAAAATGTACTGTCTTCACTAAAACTATAGGTCATAGTAGTTTCTTCAAAAACATAATTTACCTTTTCCTCGTTCTCGTTGTCGTCTTTATAATCCTGCTCAACAATTAGCAGTTTTATTTTATCGAAATACATATCAGCTGTATTTAATTCATCATTATCAACATCATCATCATTGACAACAGTCAAATTTCCTGTTTTAGAAAAGAGCCTCATAAAGCCCCACGCAGGAGATAAATCTGCAAAATTAAAATAAAAACTAAATAATAAATATCTTATTCACGAAGACGAATTCACAGAAACGAATAAATTTACCATCCTTAAAGATTAAAGATTTTATATCAATACAAAAAGATACGTACAAAAAATTATAACTAAACAAGTGGCTACGAATTTCATTTTGTAATAAACAATAAACGATTAATGAAAAAGTATTTTTGATAGTGTCAATATTTTTATCAGGAACATAAAAATATGGCTATTTAGAAAACGTTTTACGAGTTTTTAGTAATAAGTTCGTTAAATGATTACTTATTACCCCTCAGATAAGAGAATATTACATAGATTATTTCAATAAATATACCTAACGAATGTCTGGTAGGAGGTAAGTTTAGTATTAAAATGAACGTGGTTGCTTTTTTTTTTACTTTTATAGGTGTACACTTGTCCCCCATCTCGCCTGATGTTAAGCGACGATGCGATCTACGATGGAGCGCGTTTACCTAGAAAAAAAAACCGATTCACTCTCGATTTGAAGACACAAAGATTGTAACCATCGGGGAACACCCACTCAGGCAACGTATTCCACAGCCTAGACGTTCTTATCATAAAAGTAGAGTCAAATCTCTTCGTTCGTGTCTTTTGGAACATCAACCATGAAACGATGTCGCGTTTTCGAACTACGAGCACGATGTTACACATATTTAACCATGATATGGTTTAATATATACAATATACATACATATACTGGCCTCGTGGCTTAGTTGGTAGTTAGTAGCTCTGCCTGCGAAGCCGAGGGTCGTGGGTTCGATTCCCACCCAGTGCAAATATTTGTGTGATGAATTCAAATGTTTGCACTGTGTCTCGGTGTTTCTATCTATACTAATATTATAAAGCAGAAGAGTTTGTTTGTTTGAACGCAAGGATCTCTGGAACTACTGGTCCGAATTGAACGATTCTTTCTTTGTAGGATAGTCCATTTATCGAGGCTATAGGCTACTATTTAACATTACGCTACTATCAACAGGAGCCGAGCAGGAATGCAAAATGTAACAAAAACGAGAAAAAAATATTGCTTTTTGAAAGCTTTCGTTGCATGACAGCATATGTCAAATTTTAAAGGTTGCGTCATTAGAACCTAAAGTAACCGAATTTGTTCATAATTTGAATTAGTACGATCGATTTTCGATAGATGGCGTAGCAACGCGCGCGCGTTCAGCTAGTGTATAATAAGTATGTATTTAAAACTATTAGTATTGTATCAGCTATCTGGCCGCCATCACACAAGCTTTGCTTAGTTTGGGGTCAGATGGTGTTGTGTGTGAATTGTCCACCAATATTTATTTATTTATTTTATATAGCGTGTGATATGGTCGGCTTGACATTATCACGTTCACACGTGAGTTACCCGCCCTTCTACCGCCTAACTACGAGTAAATCAGCTATGGCTTTGCTATCGCTGTCTCTATCATTTCAAGCGAAAAGAAAAGAGAGAGCATTAACAAAGCTAAGACAGTTTTAGTTAAGGCGGTAGACCCTCCGTTTACCTAATTAGAAGGTAGGTTATCGGCAAAATTTGATATAGCGTGTTGGGCGCGCGTTTTCTGGAACTTTACTGGACTAAATATTTATTTGAGTAACAAACGCAGTAAAGAGCTAGACAAAGTATTTAATCATTCTAGTTTTACTCTTATTATATTTTAACAGACGAGTCTGCGTGCTTAGCATCCCGCGCCATGATGTCTTACCTGACTCTACCATTATATAGAAACTATCCTACAAAGTTAGGGAATTTAGATCTTTGGACGTTTGTTGCTCAGTCACGCAGTAACGTTTGAATGGAACGGGTTCAAATGTTGAACATAGATGTATTAAATTCTGAAAGAACACATATGATACGGGAACGGGAAGTACGCGGGTAAAAATGTAGGGTGCAGCTAGTTAAGAATAAAGAAAGGAATTAAAAAAAAATGTATGCGTGTATTGTACGTACGTAAGCACGCAAAAAGTTATTTTTCTTATTTTTTTAAGTATTTCTAATGCCAACTAGCAACTGACGCTCCTTTTGCGATACCCCAAACTTGTCTATACAATTAGTACTAGATATCACTAAATTAAAAAGCATAAGTTAAAACATATTATATGTACACTAGCGGCCCGTTCCGGCTTCGCTCGGACATAACCTAGACACTGTCTGCAGCGACATCTGCCAGGCTTATTTGTGAATTTAAACCATCTTCGAATGCACACACAAAAAAAAACATTCAAATCGGTCCCGTCGTTTAGGAGTTCACTGTCAAACGATTAAATTACTAAAATGGCTATAAAAAAACAGGGGTTGGCGATAAAAGGGTAAAAATTTAGGGTTGTATGTATTTTTTAACGCCACATTATAAAAAAATTAAAACAAAAAAATTTAACCCAAAATAAAAATAAAAATGTTTGGGGTGAACAACCCCTAACACTTAGGGGTATGAAAAATAGCTAGTAGCCGATTCTCAGACCTACTGAATATGCATATAAAATTTGGTAAAAATCAGTAAAGCCGTTTCGGAGGAGTAAGGAAACAAACACTGTGACACGAGAATTTTATATATAAGATATATCTGGATGACAAGCGAATTGCAGTGCTTGGTAATGATTTGAACTCTTCATCTACCAATAGCTGCGTGTCACTGTACTGCTACGTAGCAGGCTAGCAGGCATATTGCTTTTGATCAGGCACATGTCCTGCTCGTCTCGTCACTTTATACTACAAATGAAAAAAAAACGCGCATCTTACTTCAGTGTGCCGAATTTGTGTGTCGGGTTTCGTTACAAATTCACGATATATAATACTTATATATAATACCTAATAACACGATAAATAAACGTATAATAACTTCGAAATGTTAGTAAATAATTTTGTTTTTCACGTTAAGATGACTTGAGATAATATTCGGCTAACAAAACTGCACTAACTTCAAAGGACGCAACTACTTAAGCACACATTTAGCAGCTGAATATTGTCTGGATTCCTGGCGTGCCTCAGTTTACCGTTTGCATGTCGTCGCCGGCGGACTTCACTGAGATGTGGTGACAGGGATATGCTGACGGAATGGAGGGTCACTTGTGGGGTGGGGCGACTGATGAGAAACTTGCGACCAGTGGCGTTAATGGTATGGTAAATAAAATGCAAATCCTGTGTGGCACAATGATGAGTACAAATTTTTCAATGGCATATAACAGACAAATATACCTGGATCTCGCTCCGACAGTAACCGCCTGGGGATATACCTAATGCTTAACTAAAATGGCCTTGGCCTTGATTAGTGTCTGTTTATTTTCGATTGTAAATAAGCAATAACAAAATTAACACTTAATTTGGGCGCTCAAAGGGTCGGTCGAATACGACTATCAAATAATTATTGAAAAACTATTACCTACCTTATGATTCGTGCCCATACAACGTGTTCACGTGTCCATACGTGTACCAATCTTAACCATGCTCACTCTTTTTTGGTATAGAGCATCAAAAGAAGGAGATTGCTAGGCGAATCCAGCTTGGATGGGCACTGGGCAGCTTTCAAAAAAGATGACATTCTTTCACGCGCTATTCCACAATGTTTGAAAACTCGACTTTTCTACCAATGTGTTTTGTCCACTCTTACACACGGTGCTGCGACATGGACGCGTACACTGTGCTACTCTCATGATGTGTACAGCACACATCATGAGAGCAGCACAGAGAACCATAGAAAGGTCAATGCTTGGCAACAAACTCTAAGATCGTATGCGAAATACAGAGATCCTACGAAGTTAAAGGGATTGAAAGTAAAGTTTAATTATTATTAATTTTTTTTAAATATAAAGTGACGAGACGAGCAGGTCCTGTGCCTGATGGTAAGCAACATACCTGCCACATAACAACACAGTGACACGCAGCTATTGGAACAAGAAAATTCCAAATCATTACCTAGCACTGCACTTCGCTCGTCACCCAGAGGTCTGAGATGTTATATCTCTAAGCCCTGTAATTTCACTGGAAACATTGCCCTTCAGACCGGAACACAGTAATGTTTGCACATTACTGCTTGGCGGTAGAATATTTGGCAAAGGTGTGGTCCTTCCCCAGGCTGACTCTGCCAAGAGTCCTACCACTACAATACTTAATAGTACCAACTTACCTTCTTTTCTTTTGGACTGATCGTAGCTCGAAAATGCGACATTGTTTCAAGGTTGACATTCCAAAGATCTGAACGAACAGGTTAGACTCTACATTTGTGATAAAAACGTCTAGGTTGTGGAACGCGTTGCTTGATTAAGTTTTCGCGATGGTTACAATCTTGGTTCTTGGTGTCTTCATAAAGAGTGAATCAGTTTTTTTTTTCTAGGCAAGCACGCTCCATCGTAGACCGCATCATCACTTAAAAATTAGGCGAAATAGCGATCAAGTGCAAATCTATAAATGTTAAAAATAAAGGTTAGAACATTTTAGAAATTTTCATCTGAAATTAAATGAACTTGAAATTATGATCAGCAAGTTTGTCTTCATCACTTGTTTTAACGGTGAGGGAAATTATAACAGTGCACGTTGGCGGATGACCTCGAAAGATTATTGAAACACCCACAGATTACAGAAATCTGTGGAAACACCGATATTTCCCTTGGACTCTTCATGTCATCCAATAGCTGCGTGTCACTGTGCTGTTATGTGGCAGGCATGTTGCTTACCATCAGGCACATGTCCTGCTCGTCCCGTCACTCTTTATTAAAAAAAAAAAAAAAGATAGCATCGTCACTCAAAATGAGGCGAATAGGCGAAAGGCGAATATACTTAATTATAATTAGTGGTAGATTATTCGATTCTTTTCTTGGGCATACATCACCATTGACACACGTCAATTTCATAGCTACATCCTGCTCCGCTGCTCCGCCGTCTCTCCGACGTTACATTATCATATCGGTGACGCGAACTCACACGATTTTCCTCTACCAAAAAATGCTCAACGGAGGTAAAGTAAAGGCCGGTTTGCATTTTGAGTAGTGCGATTGCGAGTGCGTATGCGAGCAAGAAATCGCGATTGATTAGTGCAGGTGTGTAGTGCGAGTACTGTCCAATTCTGTATAGTAGCTGTGTTTCGTTCATTGAGTTGCCAGCCGTCGGCCCGCAAGTAATCAGGGTCAGATGTAAGCAGAAAACTCAATGATTGGTCAATTCAGTTATTTTAGTATTCATGACTTTTAAAAGTTAAGTTTTTAAATCGTAGAAAGGTGTAACAAATTCGATAACATTCAATTAAGATTTTTAAGAGAAAAAAATATATTTAATGTACTTTACTTAATGTTATGAACGCAAATAAGAACCAACACGACACTAGCCTTTTCCGACATTTAAAAAAAATTAACTGAACATCTCATTGTACGATAATAATTATCGTAAAGCGCTAAAGAGTGCGCGTGTTCTTGTTACGAAAAGTTCGATGCTTTTAGACCGGAAATATACACTTTTCTTTTATACAAATATGGGAAAAAATAACTTTACGAATTTTTAAAAACTGTAGAAAAAAAAATTACGTATTTAATGTACTTAACATCCCCTTAAAAAAATGCAGGCTGATTACCAATAACCCTATAAACATATCTGTGTCCAATGCTAATCGATATCGCACATTAAAAATCTGTATAAATACGGAGACATCTGTATACATGGCAACGCTGCTGTTTACTAGCAGGCAAACCGCGAGTGAGGGGGAAGGAAAAACGCGCGGGAGGAGGCTACTCGCAAAAAAATAGAACGCGCTTCTAATCACTTCACTTCCCAAGTTACTACACACTCGCATTAATCTATCGTTGTCCACACATGTTAATAACTAATAACTCAACACCTGCACTACTCACTCGCACTCGCAGTAATCAAAATGAAAACAGGCCTTTATATTCATTACAAAAATTGCAGCTTTTTGGCTTATGTGATATTCAAAGAGCTAATAGCAAATTTTGGGTAGGTTGAAAACTTGTCACATATTGTGTCTCCTATTATTTATTAATATTTTTTTTTAAGTAAAGAGTGACGAGACGAACAGGACATGTGCCTGATGATAAGCAACATGCCTTCCACATACAGCACAGTGATACGCAGCTATTGGAACATGAAGAGTCCAAACCATAACCTAGCACTACACTGCGCTCGGCACACAGAGCGAGATTTTTTTTTAAATAAAGTGTGACGAGACGAGCAGGGCATGTGCCTGATGATAAGCAACATGCCTGCCACATAACAGCACAGTGACACGCAGCTATTGGAACATAAAGAGCCCAAATCCTAGCACTGCACTGCGCTCGTCACCCAGAGATCTGAGATGTTATATATCTAAGCCCTGTAATTTCACTGGAAACATTACCCTTCAACCTGGTACACAGTAACGTTTGCACATTACTGCTTGGCGGTAGAATAACTGGCAAAGGTGTGGTACTTCCCCAGGTGGACTCTGCCAAGAGTCCTACCACTAAAAATACTATAGTTTACCCCAACATGGAGCTGCAGATCTTGCTAGTGAGTAGAGAGGCAAATTAAACCATACATTTTTAATTTATTTTATTGTTTTGTTAAATAAATATGTTTGAAGCAATACGCAATTTTTATATGTTGTAGTTTTTAGGGTTCCGTAAAACGTAAAAACGGAACCCTTATAGATTCGTCATGTATGTCTGTCTGTCTGTCTTTCCGTCCGCATGTCACAGCCACTTTTTGCCGAAACTATGAGAACTACACTGTTGAAAATGTATCCTGTGAACCGCAAACCGCCTTAAGATTTTTACAAAAAATGTAGGGGTGCGCCCCCATGCTTAGATCTGAAACTCAAAATTTTTTTTTTCATCAAACCTAGATGTGTGGGATTTCTATCGATAGGTCTTCAAAAATGATGTTGAGGTTTCTGATATCATTTTTGTCTACACTGAATAGTTGGCGCGAGAGACACTTCCAAAGTGGTAAAATGTGTGCCCCCCCCCCCCCCCTCTAACTTCTAAAATAAGAGAATGATAAAACTAAAAAAAATGTATAATGTACCATGCAAACTTCCAACGAAAATTGGTTTGAACTCGATGTGATGTAGTTTTTTTTAGTACGTTATAAATACACTAACATCGATCAAAGTTACACCGAATTACAAGAACTTATTTACTATGTTACTTGCTGCTACGGAACCCTTCATGGGCGAGTCCGACTCGCACTTGGCCGCTTTTATTAATTTTTGTATTTGATTGTTTTATTCAATAAAGACGAGTACCTATGATTGAGGCCATTTGCAAATTTTATACAATGCATTTATTTGTTTAAAGAACAAAAAATAACGAAGCCAGGCGATTTAGTCTGGGTTTTAACGTGTGTAAAAATGTTTTGAAATAAATAGAAAAATTTGTAATTTAGGCAATTTGAAATTTTTATTGGGTATCATTTATAACTCAAAGTAGGGATTCTCAAAAAGATTAATTTAAGGTGGGACTTTCTACCTGCAGGTATTCTATTTATTTCCAGGTGACCAACGAGATCTACACCTCCGTGTTGGGGGTATAATAAGAGATATATGTGACAAGTTTTCAGCTTGGCTCAAATACATACATACATAAACAGCCCACTAAATGTTCCCACTGCTGGGACTCGAGGCCTTCTCTCGAAAGGAGAGAGTCAAGGCCATAATCCGCCACGCTGGCCCAGTACGGGTTGCTGGATGACACTTGACTTGAAAGATTTTAGGTACATGTTGGTTTCCTCCTGATGTTTTCCTTCACGGTTTTAGGTTAGCGGCATTACACACATGAATTCGAAAAGACTGTGGTGCGCGTGGGGTTTGAACCCGGGGGCTCCGGATCGGCAGTCGCCGTTCTCCCGACTAGACCAGCCGTAACTTCACTAGACCAGCCGTAACTTCACTAGACCAGCCGTAACTTCACTAGACCAGCCGTAACTTTACTAGACCAGCCGTAACTTCACTAGACCAGCCGTAACTTCAGATACCTACCCAAAATTTGCTACCGGCTCTCAGAATGTTAGTATAAGATTCGCATAGGTTTTTAAATCTCTATCGCCTATAACATCAACCATACAAAACATACAAGATTCATAAATCAGCCGGCCTATGACGGGTCGTAATACGACAGATATACAGCCTTCTGTCGTTGTAAGTACTTTGTAATTGCACTACTTGCTATTTTTAGATGTGGATTATCAACTTAGTACACGCTTTGAGCATTCCGCCTTGATGCTATGTCTGTGCTTTTACAAGACATTCCACAAAAATTGTGTCACATTTTCAGAATTTCTCTTTTATGTTTTGAAACGTTTGGACAAGAAGCTAGAACATAGATAAATATATTATCTATGATCCCAATTTAATTTGAAATTTTGCTTTAAGAGACAAGTAAACATATATATCGATGAATCCTAAATCCTAAGTTAGGAAATTAGTTGGTTTTATTCATAAGATAAAACAAAGTAAAATATTTACAAGTTAAATTACATATTTATCTACATGACTATTACTTATTATACAGGGTTACTGGTAATCAGCCTGCATCCGTTTAAGGGCATGTTCTGTATATTTAAACAAACCACTTTTTTTGTTCTACAACTTTCGTTAAAACTCAATAGATAACCCAAAAAAAAGTTAATGTTTGTTGCCCTTTTTTGTACTGTTTAGCGACTTTTTAGTGTTTATTCACTTCGACACATCATTTTTGCGCCTTAAAAAGCGTACGCGCTCTTGTTACGAAGAGTTTGATGCTTTTAAACCGTGCAAATACATTTTTTATTTCATTTGTAAAAGAAAAAACGACTAAAATTTTTAAAAATTGTAGAACCATTTTGACGTATGTACCTAACATCCCCTTAAAAGGATGCAGGCTGATTACCAGTAACCCTGTATACATACAAGTACAATCCTAAGTTATACAGCAGTAAGACTCGTTGCAGAGATGCAGAGTCCGCATGGGGAGTATCTAGCATAATATTGCCAGTTATAGTACCTCCAAGTAGTAGCACGTATGTCTGCAAGTAAAACAAGTAAATATACATATAGATAGACTTTATTGTACACACCAAAACAAAACAATCATCATCATCCACAGCCTTCTCTATCCCACTGCTGGGTATTGGCCTTTCTCTTACTTTGCCATCTGCCTCGGTCCTGTGCCAATCGAGTCCAGGTTTGACCTGCGATGTTAAAAAAACTGTAACAGAATGGTGGCCGAGGCAGGGAATGCGGAGCATTGGACGTCCACCAGCAAGATGGGTCGACGATATTATAACAAAACAATACAGTAAAATAAAACCAGTAAAACTAATGTTAAAATCGACGACCTTATCGCTATCTTAGACCTTAGAGCGATCTCTTCCTGGCAACCAAGTAACCTAATCTAAAGTTCCTAACTAAAGAGGTTATAACTTTGAAACGGCTGAAACGATTTTAATTAAACATTAATTAGAACATTACCAACTCATCTTTCAAATAAAGTAGCCAAGTGCGAGTTGGACTCGCCCATGAAGGGTTCCGTTCCAGCAAGTAACATAATATACATAGTAGTACACATAGTTCTTGTAGTTCGTTGTAACTTTGATTTGTAAGTTTTAATAATAGTGTATTTATGACGTACTAAAAAAAAAACTACTCATCAGATCGAGTTCAAACTAATTTTCGTTGGTAGTTTTCATGGTAATGTACATCATATATTTTTTTTAGTTTTTTCATTCTCTTACTTTAGAAGTTAGAGGGGGGGGGACACACATTTTACCACTTTGGAAGCGTCTCTCGCGCAAGTTATTCAGTGTAGACAAAAATTATATTAGAAACCTCAACATTATTTTTTAAGACCTATCGATAGACACCCCACACGTGTAGGTATGATGAAAAAAAAATTTTTGAGCTTCAGTTCTCAGTATGGGGGGCACCCCTAATTTTTGTTTTTTTTTTAAACTTTTGTAAAAATCTTAATGCGGTTCACAGAATACATCTACTTACCAAGTTTCAACAGTGTAGTTTTCATAGTTTCGGCAAAAAGTGGCTGTGACATACGGACGGACAGACAGACAGACAGACAGACAGACAGACAGACAGACAGACAGACAGACAGACATGACGAATCTATAAGGGTTCCGTTTTTACGTTTTACGGAACCCTAATAAAAAATGGCAGTCATAGGAACTACCGATAGAAGTGAAAACTTATAACTGAGAATTTGAAATCTCACTTTGGAAACTACGCGAGTGTAACAGGAGGACGTGGCCATGACCATGGCCATAAAGAAATGCTGACGCATTTCCCAGAAACAAATTCCTAGAAAAACTGATACATTTAGATGGTCAATGGCCAATTGGCTATGGTCCCGAGTTCACCCAAAGTTGTCTTATCATTCCCGAGCGTGACGCTAGAATTCAATTCACAACCCACGAAAAATCTGTATGTGTTGCGACAAAAGAAGTTATCACTTCAAAAACAAATCGGTTCATCCATTCGGGAGCTACGATGCCACAGACATACACGTAACACACACATGCATGCAGAAATGTACACAAAACTTGCACGCACACAAACATGTTATAAGTTTTTAACTCTCACCGTTTCTGTGTCGGGATTTAAAAATATCTTCTATATATATAAAAATCAATGCCACTTTTCGTTGTTATTGAACTCCTCCTAAACGGCTGGACCTATTTGAATGTTTTTTTTTGTATACGTTTGGGTAGGGCCCTGGAAGGTTTAGATTCACAAATCAGCCCGGCAGATGGCGCTGCAGTTGATATCTAGGTTATTATTCGAGCGAAGCCGGAGCGGGCCGCTAGTTTTGTATAAAATTGAATGTAGCAGGCTTCCTACGAATCATTACAAGAATTATTATGAACGTATTAGCGCAATTTGTGATCGTTAGCTACATGTAGGTTATCCACCGCAAATTGCTGAGTTCTAGATTATCTAAGCACTAAATTGTGTTTATGAATTACTGGTCATTTATTAGAGCGTCGTTTGCCTTGTGTTCTATTACATAATTCATTTTAATCTGCTTGTTAAATTTAAACTCATTTCAACGTTAAGGTGTCGTTTGGTTGTTTTCTGGTGAACTGATTCAAGTAGGGTCGCGGCTCTACGAAAGGAGGATTGTGGAAAGGAGAATTGGCGCAAAGTAGCGGTAGTGAAAACCAATGAAGTATGGCAGAGACCTGACAGAACTCGATGTCATTCTGCTTGCCTCAGTGAACTGGCTACGCTTCAGAGACCTCTTCAGAGATACCGAGGGTTTTGTCTGTGCAATTGCGGATGAAGCTGTCAAGACTAAACGGGAAATACTTTTGTAGTGGTCGGACTCTTGGCAGAGTCCGCCTGGGGAAGGACCACACCTTTGCCACTTATTCTACTGGCAAGCAGTAATGTGCAAACATTACTGTGTTCCGGTTTGAAGGGCAATGTTTCCAGAGAAATTACTGAGCTTAGAGATATAACAACTTAGATCTCTGGGTGGGGAGCGCAGTGCAGTGCTAGGTAATGATTTGGATTCTTCATGCTCCAATAGCTGCACGTCACTGTGCTGTTATGTGGCAGGCATGTTGCTTACCGTCAGGCACATGACCTGCGCAAGACGCGCACTATGTAGTTTAAAGAAAAAATAAACCTAACGTAGCGTAGTACGGTATTGGTGTCGGTCCAAATTTGTCGAGCGTACCTATTGTCATCCCAGAAAATCTACGTCATGCGAATTTCTTACAACTTACACAGCCACCACCTAGAAGCTAGGATTGTCCACCAGCAATTTGCTCTTCGATATGGCTTTGTCGTGTCGAGGAGTTGTAGGCATAAGCATATCTTTGCTAGTTCTCGAAAATGATTGTGCTTGTTCCACTGGGATCGATCTATCATCGCGGACAGTAGGTATTATTGTCGTCAATAAGCCTGATATCGTGCTGGTAGACCGGTCGCAGCGCGACGAGAAGGACAAGTTAAGCAAGTGCACTGACTTGGCTCATCAGGTTGCCGTTACGTCGGATGTCGATTTGACAATCTTAGTCCCGATAATAGGGTAGCGGACTGGTTCAAAAATACACCATACTAATTAGTCCGTCAGCTAGATCATGGAAAAATATTGGACACGTATTTTTTGTTTTTTCATAATATTAAAAATCGTCAAAGATATAGACCATCAAACTTCGAGAGTGGGGAGTCGCGACTGTCACTCGTGAGTAAAAATCGTACTCACAAGTGACGTCCACGAAACTTCGAAGCGCTCTATCTTCGTCATTGTTTGTTTGTGTATTATATAATTATAATATTTTTTGACAATCTAACTAACGGGCTACTTAGTTTTTTTGAGGATTGTACCCTATTGTGTCGGTCAATGGAGTTATAGCGAAAATCTTCGACTTACATCCTAAAAGGCTTTCTTAGACTTCTTTCAAAGGTTATGAATTCTTTCGCTAGACGGTTGGATCAAGGGTCAGATGCAAAAGGCGGTAATCCTTAACCAGCACGCATCGCCAGGACGTTCATCACTCTGCAGCCTACAATACATCTGCAACTTAAACGGCTAATGGTCTTTTATGCTTTATGCGCGTCTTCTATCAGCGCTACGCCGCAATTTGACAAAGTACGCTTTGAGAGTGTGGAATTTAGCACACTTGTACTTTATAATATAGAGAAGGAGTGTAGAATATTTTTGAAGTGAAGACTTCTTTAGGCGCGCCTAGACAAATTTTTCGTGGGGTGTACATTGAATTCTAGCGTCACGCTCGGGTATGATAAGAAATCTTCGGGTAAACTCGGGACCTTGGCGATTGGGCATCTAGAAATGCGTCAGCCAATGGGAAATGCTGAAAGGGCGTGGCCTCGCCATCATGGCATGGCCATCTAGAAATGCGTGAGCCAATGGGAAATGCTGACGCATTTCTAGATGGCCATGCCATGATGGCGAGGCCACGCCCTCCGGTTACACCCGTGTAGTTTCCAAGGTAAGCTATCAAATTCTGAGTCATAAGTTTTCACTTCTATCGGTAGTTCCTGTGACTGCCAATTTTTTTTTTAGTTATGCATTAAAACACACAACCATGTGTTTTGACTCACGCGCATACTTTTATTTTATTTTTTATTTGTATTTTTTTCCATCCAAATAAAATAGTGTATTGCCCGTTGCCCGGTCTAAAAACATCGAACGTAGAAAGAGCGCGCGCACTCTGTAACCGCGGTAATATTATCTTGTGCTCTGGACGCTTAGTGCTTTTACGCTGGACATAAGAAATGCGGACGTACATAGAGCTAAACAATGATAGAACAGACAATAAAAACTAAAAAAAAATATGTTCGAGATCTGGTATCGAGTTTTAACAAAAGCTGTAAAACAATTATTGTTTGTTTAAATATACAGAACATGTCCTTAAATGGATACAGTCTGGCAATCACACCAGTAAGAAGCCCTGTGTAGTCCTAGTCTACTCGTATTTTGAAGCCATCAAACTCAACTTGGTGATTTACCTAACGAATCCAATTGTTCCTCCATTATTCAAAACATTCCATTCGCTTTGCAAGGCGATCTACTTGTCTATAGTTTTATAGGGTTACGCAGAAGTATTGCTGTGCTAGCCGAAAGGTGCGAACTGTAAATCATCAACACAAACAACCTAACAAACCATAAGAACCTCGTAAAATAAATAACATCTGTTCCAAGTACAAACTCTTTAGAAAGAACAAAATTATGGTTTTTACTAATTTCAGAGCTTAGTATAACATACGCAGCCGAGGGTCATGGGTTCGATTCCCGCCCAGTGCAAATATTTGTGTGATGAACTCAACAAATGTTTGCAATGTGTCTGGGTGTTTTTATGTAGTATAAAAATTTGAATTTGAAATGAGTTTAATTTTAACAAGCAGATTAAAATGAATTATGTAATAGAACACAAGTATTTAAAACTATTTAAGTATTATATCAGCTATCTGGCCGCGATAGTACAAGCTTTGCTTAGTTTGGGGTCAATGGTGTTGTGTGTGAATTGTCCACCAATATTTATTTATTATTTATATAAACGTTCCCACAGCTGGGGCTCTGGCCCTTCTCTCACGCGAAGAGACTTTGGTCTTTTAAAAGCCATAATAGACCACGCTGATGCGCGATGGCGAAACTCAACATAATAGATAGATTTAACTAATAGATGGTCGAAAAAGTTTGAGGCCATTTTTTTATCGAACCATTTCGACTGTTTTTTCAACCGCATCCAGCAGTATTCTTCAAGCTTTGAGTACTAAATACAAGGTATTCAAGAGGGGTTCCTTCATTGTTGAGGCTTGAGGCTCGGTAGCCGTGACTTAGTCACAAACGGTGAAGCTGAGAGGAACCCGAGGCAAGTTGCGCGGTGTATGCTTTGATCACCGGTTCGATTCAAGTGCACCAGTGACGGAGGTGAACTCTAAAAGATCGTATATCTCCGGGTGACGACCGCAGTACAGTCAGTGCATCCTCAGTCGCTCAAGGTCGCGCGGTTTTAGCCTACCGCTAGACCGTTCCTTCCAGGAAACAAGTGACAGTCGGTTGTCGGACGCACGGCTGAGCGCTCGCGCAAAACGTTTTCCGTGCATATTGTTATTAGATATGTCGTAAACCCTCCGCGCTAGACAGGGACAGAGTTACGCGTTAGAAGAGAGAGTTGAAAATCGCAACAGATATTGAGCGCTAATGCGAGCTGAGTTGAACTTTGTTGTGTCCCAGCAAGAGTCGCTATTTATACAATTGTTTTTGGTAAGTGAGGTTTCTGTACTAATATTTATTCTGTGGTACAGTGCTAGATAATGATTTGGACTCTTCGTGTTCCAATAATGCGTGTCACTGTGCTATCATGTGGCAGGCATGTTTCTTACCATCAGGCACATGTCCTGCTTGTGTCGTCAGTGTAGGGGTTGGCAACGTTTCGGGAGCCATGGGCCACATGGTGAATAAAGTAGATAATTTTTTTATAGGTAACTGTATAAATTAATTTGTGGAATACGTAAAATTTGTAAGATATATGTAAGCGAGGAATAAATTATTTAAAAAAAAACTTATTTAACCCCCGCGCGGGCCACACGGAGGCAGGTCGCGGGCCGCGGATTGCCGACCCCTGTTCTACACTGTAGAACTGTGTGTAGAAATGGTAAGCAACATCCCTGCCACATAACAGCACAGTGACAAATTAAGAACTTAATTAATTAAGATATTAATTAAGAAATATGTAAAAGCAATAAAAATCGTTTACTGAAATATACGTAAGTACATGTAGCCACCACATCATACAGGAAACCCCTGTTGAATTACGTACGTGGTTCTGCGTAGTCCCTTATTTATACATCTTATTTTCGCTAATCTATCAAAATTGTAATCTGTGTTACATAACTGCGATTAGGTTAGCCTTGAATCGCCTTACTCGCCTAGACCACAGAATAAACTTAGACCCACGTAGGACATCGAAAGGGACTATGAAAATTGTTGCATAATTTTCTGAATTAATAGAAACTGGCTAACGGAATGGCATTTGCATACCTAGGTCGTTTGCAGACGAGAAAAAAATATGATAGCATTATATCAGCTATCTGGCCGCCATAGTACAAGCTTTGCTTAGTTTGGGATCAGATGGTGTTGTGTGTGAATTGTCCACCAATATTAAAAAAAAAGGAAATCACGACCCCACGAAATTATATTCAATAGAATCAAGTAGATTGTTTTCAAACGACAATTTTCTTTGAAAATGCGATAATAATATAGGTACTATTTCACCAAGTTGTCAGTCAAGTAAACAGGACAACATTAGAAATATTTTTAATTTCCTGAGATTTAAATACTACATTTTTAGGGTTCCGTACCTCGAAAGGAAAAAACGGACCCTTATAGGATCACTAGGTGAGTGACTTTTTGTCTTTTGTGAGTGGCTGGCATTATAAATGAATTCGATTGGTTTAAATTGATGATTGAAGTTGTTTCCGTGAAATTTATTCACCGGTGGTCTTATTCAGTACTAAAACCCGCTACCGCCATCTAGCTAACGTAGCCTGAATTTTTCCTTCTTACAAAAACTGCTAATTTTTAGGTAACTTTTGCCAACATGGCAACTCTGACACAAAACAATGTAGATTTGGTAATAGAAAACACGGGACATTCCCGTATTACGAATCAACTATTTTGGACTTTTTTATTAGTGAATAAAACTCGAAGCACTGTTGACAAAGTAGTTACCTTGCGGTTTTTAACCGCCGACGCGATAACGACGGTTACAACATTAACGTATCTCTCTGTGTGTGTTTCTTTCTGTGGTGTATGTTTGTGGGTGTTTTCCTGTGTAAGTGTGGAATCATGCTCGTAGTACCCGAAAGGATGCACCGATTTTGATTTTGTTTGAAACGATTCGTTTGAAATTATACTAATAACAATAGCCTTGGTTTTCATTTTAATTCAAAGTTATAAGTACATTTGCTTTTGGGAGATAATGTATTTTTGCAAAAAGACCTATCTCCTCTACTGCAATGCATGCTTTTTCGATTTCTTCTAGGCACGCTTCTTCATAGACCGCATCATCGCTTAACATCAGCCGAGACTGTGGTCAAGTGTAAAGTGTATTAGTTAAAAAAAAACCTATAAGTACCTAGGTACTTCTGTCTAAAATATTCTAACCATGGACGTATAACAAAAGTTGGACGTAGTATCGCTAAAACAAAAACTGTGTCTATAGAGTCGGCCACATAATATACACGTGTGCACTGTCACATACAGAGTGACACGCACACGTACACACATTACACGTGCAAATTTGTGTGTATGTTGCGTGTCAGCCTATAAGTGACAACGCACATGTGCCTACCTATGTGGCCGACTCTATAGACACAGTTTTTGTTTGAGCGAGATTACGTCTGACATTTTTTATATGTTCATGATTTTAACAAACTGGGAGAGTTGAATACAGAACGAAAAGGAAGTTCTACCCACCTGACGTTGCGGTCTAGTAGGTAGAAAAGAAGGGCAGAGTCAAATGTACTGCCATTGTAGAAATATTATACTAAAGTTAGATAACATGTTTAGTTTCATATTAATATGTCTAATTTAGATATTTTTGATCATTAAAAACAGTTTTTGTTAAAACCTAATATCGTTAATATGCATTAAATATTTGCTAACTGTGAAATTAGCATCATACCTATTTAATAATTAAACAATGATTCACGGTGACTGATATTAGTTATTGTGTACTGCAAATATCTAATATATATAAAAGCGAAAGGTCACTCATCAAGGAATCTCAGAAACTACAAATGCTAGGAATCTGAAATTTTGCATGAAAGTGCCTTTTAGCACGTAGACGCTCGCTAAGACAGAGTTTTGCGAAATTCAACCCCTAAGAGGGTGAAACAAGGGATGAACGGTTGTTTGAAAGTCCGTCATTTTCAAAGTTATCAAATTTTGTATCTAGACACTTGACATAAAGCAATTAAATGTTTGTTCTATCAATTTTGTAATTTCGAACTGTACGGGGGTGAAATTGGGGTTGAAATGGGAGATGAATGTCAATATGGAAGTTACTAATCGTTGAAGATAAAACTATGAAACTCTTTATATAGGCACTTGGCACGAAGCCAATAAATGTTTGTTCTAGCAATTTTGTAATTTCAAACTGTATGGGGATGAAATTGGAGTTGAAATGGGCATGGGCATATGGTTGAAATGAAATGGGACGATTGTCTCTTGCGCTTTCACAGCTAAACAACTGAATTGATTTTGATGAAATTGTTTTATTATAAGCTATTTTTAGTAACTGTAAATGTGTCTGGGTATAAAAAAATACATTTTCTGTTTCCAGAGAAATTACAGGGCTTAGAGATATAACAACTTAGATCTCTGGGTGACGAGCGCAGTGCAGTGCTAGGTAATGATTTGGACTCTTCATGTTCCAATAGCTGCGTGTCACTGTGCTGTTATGTGGCAGGCATGTTGCTTACCATCAGGGACATGTCCTGCTCGTCCCGTCACTCTTTATTTAAAAAAATAAAAAAATAAAATAAAATAGGTACTGCCTGAGTTACCTTAGTATTTATTTCGCGTGGACGAAGTCGCGGGTAACAGCTAGTCTTGCATAAAAACAAAGAGGTTTATTGAACTCGATAATATTTTGCTAAGTTTAATGGAATGATTAATAATTCATCGATTAATATTGTTAATAGTGGCTTTATGAATACGAAAATAGCACCATTTGACATAATATTAATTAACAAAAATATTTTATCGTTATAAAGTATACAACCACACACAATATTTTTAAAATGTATCTGTGTTCTTTGGTAAAACATAATGATAGGAAAAATAACTACACAATGCTTTAAAATACACTTACAGAATTTAATCCATCGTATAAGTTCGTGAAGGTTGACTGAAACCTTTTGGCTCTTTTCCAGCCAACGCTTATTACCTTAATCGGCTGCACTCAGCTCGAGTGAAAGTTTAGAATCTGGCCACACTCCGCAGTTCGCCGCGCCGCGTCGCGTCCGTCGCACGTTTGTCTACGCTTGTTGTTCCTTTTTCGAAAATCGAACACCGAATTTAGAACTGGATTCATCACAACATTTACCCGTGTATACAAACTCTTTGCTTGTTTTGGTAAATACATTCTGGACTGGTTTTAGTGTGTTGTGTCATCGCAGCAGAGAAAATCTAACGTGCGTTTGTCAGTTGCGTGAGTACCTAAGATGTTTAAAGTTATTTTAACTGTACTTTGCCGAGGCACGCCGGGTTTGTATCAGGTATTCGCGGGTAAAAGCTGTATACGGTGGAATAACCTCAGATTTTGGTTGTAAACATATCGTGCCACTTGTACACAAGCAATCAACATCCCATAAGGTTAGAGATCGACGTTATTGGAGGCTACATATCTACAAATTCGTTTAGGAATCTAGAACTATGTTAGATAGCCTTAGCTGTATTTAGCCGTAGGTTGTAAGGCTGTATTAAACCGTAATTCCTAAAGTTTAGGCCAGTTGTAGCCTAGCCTAAAAACCGGCAAATTTATTGACGTCATAAGAACTCGTAAACAAAATTGTTGATAGTGAAATACTATGTAAGTACCTAACCTATCTAGGTAAGTTTGTACTAGTACTGAGTTTAATTAAGAATCTTGGAAGAACATGGGTAGGTACTTACTTGCCTAGGTACTTCTTATCCCTTGACTCGACATTTCTTACCTTTGTCTTTCATTGCTCGAACACCACCACATAACTACTACTTAATTTACTTATATTAAAAAGTTATTGTTAGTTTTAATTATCAAATGCGCCCCAATTGTCAATGACAACAAAAAGAAAACACCAGTATAACATGACCCACGGTTCGACAAGATTTCAGTGAGTCAAGGGTTC
Source organism: Ectropis crepuscularia (assembly GCA_963693475.1). Taxonomy (NCBI): domain Eukaryota; kingdom Metazoa; phylum Arthropoda; class Insecta; order Lepidoptera; family Geometridae; genus Ectropis; species Ectropis crepuscularia. Next base: position 9,710,824 of record OY856350.1, read on the forward strand.
AATTTATACCGGCGTAACCGATTTCGTCTTTGGCTATCTGCTGCAAAGTGACTTCGAAGCTCAAAATTTGTTTGCTAATAACTTTTTCTGCGAGGAAAATATTGTTATTGGATCTGATAGTTGTAGCCATCTCTTTTAAAGGTATAATGAACGGTACCCACAATAGAATCGACAAACCGACACCTCCCAGCCATTTCTTATGCGCGCTGAAGCGTACCTACCCATAAAATTGCCCCAAAAATCTCGAGTCTCGGGGCAACCACCTCTAAATTCCTACAGATTAGCGAAAAACCTGACATCATTGTCCACTAATATGCAAATCAGACCGGTCGAATGCTAATATATCCGCGGTTATCGTTATAATGCACGGTAGAGTGTTTTCTCACAATGAATCCGTTGCAAAGTTGCAAGTTTTTATTGGATTCAGTTCGGAGAGTGTGCAGCTGATCTGCAAGACCTAATCCTACTACCTATTAATCTGAAAGTTTGGATATTCTGGATGTGTGTTGCTCAACACGGCTGAACGGTTTGAGTTGCAATTTGAAACAAAATGCAACGCGCGCTAATCTCAAGAACTAGGTATCTAGGTACATACCAGGGATGTTACGCAGCTTCGGCTCCGACTCCGATAAGTCGGAACTTCCAATTATTATTACACCTTCGGTTCCGAAACTTTTAAAACGGAAGTTTTAATCGGAGGTAAGGTGTACAAATATTTGAGAAAATCCCTTATTGTGGTGGAAAGTAAATGGAAATACAAAATCCCAACCCCTTAAATCAATAAAATTGCCCGTCAATGTTTATCGTGTTTGACATTTTTTTAACCCTTAAACAGGCCCCGAAGAACCGCTGCACGAAATAAAGTGGTGTAAATGGATTTAGGCTTTGAGTAGCGCCCTGTATGATTCCTTATCAACAATTTTTTTGAAAAAGCCTGAAAAGCCTGAAAAAAAAATGTAGGAAAACATAATCCCATTGCCTGGGTAGAGACTACAATTTATGTGATAACTATATATAAATGTCGAATGTTTGTTTGTTCATAATTTTTTTTTTAGGTTATTTTTTTTTTAGTTTAGTTTAGGTTATTTGCGTGAAGTAAAAAAATATAGTGTAAGTATGAATTATTTATTATATATGATATTATGTATATGAAAAGGCTAGTATATAAAAGTTGATATATTTGAACAGGCAATGGTTAAATAGCTCCCACAAATTAGTTCGACTCAACAGGCTATGGTCGCATGTTCCCCACATTGTTATTTGCCTTATTTTAGACAATTTAGCAAGAAATCAACTAAAAATAATGTAAATCTTGATAGAAAAATTAAAAATCTCTAATGTATCAAAAAATTGCACGACTTACCTTTCGTTGTTTCGGCATAATCTAAATAAAACTTGGACAGTCACACAAAAACACTGTTGTACCGGACACTCAAAACTCAAATGGCTGTCAAGTGTACCATTCGTTCGTATACACAGAGCTTGCTAATCGGAACCACAGAGTACATATTTATGATTAAATTTTGACAGATTGTGGGCTTTTCGTTGCCAAAACCTGGCTACGGCATCGAAAAATCTATGTGGGAAGCATACGTCCGCGGCCTGCTTAAGGGTTAATTATCCCCAATAAAAATGTCTCCCATGCCATCACTTCTGATATGCCTAGGTATGCCTCCGACTTCGGCTCCGACTCCAGTTCCGACTCCGATAAATCAAATTTTAAAACTCCGACTTCGGTTCCGATAAACTGACCTCTATTACATCTCTACTACATACATACTACGTACTTACTGGGCCGATTTCAAAAATTTTTTCACCGTTGGATATTGTTATGTATAACTGAGTGCTATAGATCTATTCTATGGCTATAGGCTGTACATTATGTACCACGGGCGAACCCGTGGCGGTCAGCTAGTCTTGAATACATACCTATAATAGCAGATAGGCTACCTTTATGGTGGGAAAATAATTACTCGGGTAAAACCGGACGAAATGGAGTGAACCTATAATCTATAAAAAAAAATCGCGCGTAAAAAATCTTGCATGATGTTACTCGCTTACCTAGAAGAACCCGATTCACTCTCAATTTGAAGATACCTATTTAGATTGTATTACTTACCTATAGGTATCCTATTAGAGAATATCCAATCAGGCAGCATATAGGTACCTACCTACCTACAATTGTTGTTTAGCTGTACATGTAATGAAAGCAGAGACTGGACTATCGTGGTTTAGATTTATTGATGTTATGTTAGGTATTTTTGTTATGTTAGATGATAGGTACTATTATGGTAGGTACTATTCATAATGGGAAGTTCTGTCAAGTGTATCTATATGCATGGGTCCCACAAACACATGCAAGCACACGGACACACATTGTCCTTTTTCTATCAGACTGCTCGTAGCTCTATAAAGGCGGCATCGTTTCATCGTTGACGTTCCAAAAATCGAACTACCTAACAGGTTTGACTTTATATTTCAGATGAGAACGTCTATGTTCTGGAATGCGCTGCCTGAGTGTTTTTTCAGACGGTTACAATCTAGGTGTTCCTCAAATCGAGAGTGAATCGGTTTCTTTTAAGTGACCACGCTCCATCGTAGACCGTATCGTCGCTTGAGTGCGCCTAAAGCCAGGAAAAAATCAGATTTCACCCGCGCGACGCGTTTCTTAAATGTGATGTTCATAAAGTCGAGAATAGCATGACATAGTTTGGAGGAAAAATCAATATTTAATCAGGAGTCCATTTTTGACCAAGTTTTATTTAATTACTCAATAACTAAATATAAATTTAAAAAAGTGTTCGGTTACTTTACTAGAACGTACAAATAGGAATTTTATTACCAAAAAATAATGTGGGGTCATCGCTGATAATTGCGAGTACTCGAATTAAAACGGGTTTTTCGGTGTCATTTTTATTTTTTTATTGTAAAAAACTCTGATCTATTTTTAAAATTCTACTCGGTTATTGTGCTTCTTCTTGATTGTACCCACACGTCAATATTTTTTTGTTTCTTAACTTCAGTGAGCGGCGTCGAAAATGACCTTTTTTCTTTAGGCGCCCCCTTAAACATTAGGCTAGATGGCGGTCAAGCGTAAACCTATAAAAGTAAAAAAAACGTAGGTAACTACGCACTGAAACACACGTATTCATCCTCGCCCATAACGAAACTTGCAAAATTACCTTCAGTAATTTCCCCTTGACATGCCTGCAAATGCTGCAACCTATGTTGGTTAAGATTGCATTTGCAATGCTAATTTTTGATACCATTTTAGGAACGGTGTAATCGACGTATTCTCAGTTCCCACTGTTAACATTCTTCAATCAGGACCGCCGCAATCACTGTTAGTTAAGTGTTAGACTTATTTTTCACCAAAGATGTGCTGCGTCTTGAGTCGCTATGGATGGGATGCATTTGATATCCACCAATGTTATTCATTGGCTCGCATCAGGCGCGGTCCTAGCCTCAAATTTTGGAGGTGATCACCAGTACACAGCATCAGATTGGGGGGGGGGTCACGATTACAAATACGATAAATCGAGTAAAAAAGGCTTTACTATTAGCGCCCCACGATTTTACAAGCGTAGTTGCAGTTGTTTTCATGCGTTAAAAATAGTCTAGGTATATATTATTAGATATTTTGATTTTTTATAGATTTTTAACATAAATTATACGATTTTAGGGGAGGGGGGTCATGTCCCTTGTGACCCCCCCCCCCCTTTGGAACGCGCATGGCTCGCATGTCATGGACCGGTTGGTAGAAATGATTTTAAGCTGTTTTTTGTAATGTAACTGTGCTAAAACATGGCATGGTCCTATTACAGCTTTCTTTATTTTATGCTGGTTTGTTTTGGTGTGTCCATTGTGCTGTCATTGGTTGGTTTCTGATGGTTCTGTAGTGTTTTGTTGACATTACGTGATCCATTTCATAAATTTGTTTAAAACTTTTATTTGCGTGGCGAAAGAGAATATTCTATATTAATCTCTGTATTGAACACGTGTACTTATTAATTTGTTGACTTTTGTATCCCCATTTACCCAATAAATGAATTATTACTATTTTTGTATGGGGATGGAAGCTATGTGTCTGATATGGATGGGAAGAATGGATGCGCGAATGGTATAGCTATTGACAGACTAGTAGACGTGCGCCTACTGTAGTACTTACTCGTGCTACGCGCTCGTCTGATACCGAAAGTACGCTAAGCATGCACATCTCACTCGCCAAGTTACACAGTCTAGCATTAGTGGAGACAATCATATAGTTTTCGACCTTGGCTTTCGCATCCTTGCAACTTAGCTGCATATCACGTCTCTGGTGGAAATGTAGCCAAAGCATTAAAATAGAACATATTTGATTAAAATTGGACGAATCCTCACATGCATTATAGCCAACTATATATGGATATCGCTCAAAAAACTGCATCAGAATCGATCCAATCATTAGGAGACATGCCACATTTCTAAGTAATTGTAAGGAAAGTATATAACATCCCTATATCTTAATATATATATTACTTAATATATATAAATCTCCTGTCACGATGTTTGTCCGCGATGGATTCCTAAACTACTTAACCGATTTTAAATTAAATTGGCACACCGCGAGCAGTCTGGTCCAATTTGAGAGATAGGATAGTTTTTATTTCGATTAATAGTCTTCAAATGACAATATCCGAGCGCAGCCGGAACGAGCCGCTAGTATTATATAGGGCAGATACACGGAGAAGGTTGCTTAGCTTTCAGTAGTTAGTAGGGGCCATGATAAGCCTAGGTTACATTTGTACTTATTTTCTTGGAAAAATACTTTATTAATTTATTATTATTTTTTTTTTAAATAAAGAGTGACGAGGCGCGCAGGCCATGTGCCTGATGGTAAGCAACATGCCTGCCACATAACAGCACAGTGACACGCAGCTATTGGAACATGAAGAGTTCAAATCATTGCCTAGCACGGCATTGCGCTCGTCACCCAGAGATCTAAGATGTTATATCTCTAAGCCCTGTAATTTCTCTGGAAACATTGCCATTCAAACCGGAACACAGTAATGTTTGCACATTACTGCTTAGCGGTAGAATAACTGGCAAAGGTGTGGTACTTCCCCAGCTGGACTCTGCCAAGAGTCGCCAGATAATTTAAGACATTACATGACATAGCCCCTCTGCTATTACTGCAATACTTGACGAGGCATTTTTACAGCCGCTTTAATTACTATTGTTATTCATTTTGTACAAGATTACGAAAGTAGAAATCTTGAACTGTACCAAGTGATAATTGCATCCAAGTCTGAATAAAAGAATTAATAGGTACACCACGGTTTAATTTCTTGAATGCTAACTAAAATATCGTTTTCCTGGTTGTACACGATCTTTGGTTGTAGATGGTAGATTGTTACAAAATAATTTGTACACCACAAACTGCACCTTCTTAAAAGAGTGCCGTGAGTAGAAAATTCTTTAAATCATTACTTGTTTTCAAAAATTTTAATTTTTACGTCACTCCGTCATTGTAATTCTAAATTAAGCAAATCTAGCTACCTACTGTTTATTAAGCGAGCATTCCAAAACAAAATTGTGAGAGGCGTTGGACGTAAAAAAACACTGTGATGCTAATTTATTCTTTATTTCTTTAAACATAAGATCCAAATAAAAGGAAAACAAATACAAGTATGTACCCAGGAACAATCTGCACATCAACCATATAACAATATTATCAGATTAGCGTGACTCTGTAACAAGATTACCTCAAGGACGCGTTTTATGCCCCATCTTTAACAATGTATTCATTGTTTTATATTTTATGGAGTTTACGTGATATATCCTTCGGACATAAAGAGATTGTCTAGCATATCATATCATTTACCATTTTAGAAGTATTTTTAGACAATCTGACATTATTTTTGGCTACCGGAACTCTACAGCCAATGTTCTTTAAAAAAATAACCCAGAAAATATCATAGCTTGGATTTTGACTTACAATTTCTCTTTTTTGATTTTGTCGCACATATATCGGCTTTTTCACCAACTCACCTGAAGGTAAGCGTCAATGTGGTCGAAGATGACATGACCTTTAAAACACTTAGTCACTCATGTTTCATCGTTGCTCTTCTTTTGTTTTTGAAGTGAATCCTTCTTTTGGAGCACCATACACAGATTTTGTCGTGGGCTGTGATTTGAGCTCAAGCGTCACGTTCGTAAATGAAAGAAATCTTCGGGTAAACTCGGGAAATACTGACGAATTTCTAGATGGCCACGCTCTTCGGTTTCACCCGCGTAGTTTCCAAAATGAGCTATCAAATTCGGAGTTATAAGTTTTCACTTCTATAGGCCTTCTATAGTCATAGGTCCCTATGACTGCCAAGTTTATCTTTTTTATTTACCTACTTTTACTAGATTTATTGTAGATAATTTATAGATTGTGAAATAAAATAGAGTAGTAAGTAGCCCATTTTATATTCCCACTGCTGGGACTCGGGGACTTCTCACGAAAATCATAGTCAAGGCCATTTAATTGAATACGCTGACCAAGCGTGGGCTGGCGAGTCCTCAAAAAATGTATTTCCTGGACCAAACTGGTTTTTAACTAACCTACCTTAAAACAGGAGGTCTTAAATTCGACAATAATTTTTTGACGTGATAACGTCTTATAATTCGGTGAAGCCGGCTGCACGCCCGCAAAACATGACGTCATGTAACGTTACCGTTAGTTCGTCGTCCGTGCCATGCGGACGAAGCTGAGCGCTGAGGGCGCCACCCGCCGAGTCGAGCGGTATCACTACTCGCGCTATCAGCGTACTGATTTCTTAAGACGTTGTCACGTTTAACTATCGTCAGTAAACCGACTTTACAGACAACCATTTTTTTTCACTGTAAAGATAGTGGTAATGATGAACTCTTATATTTGCACTTAGAAAAGAGAAAATTTAGTACTCATAGGTCAATTTTGAATGACCTATGAGTCGAGCCTCGGCCACCGAGGCAGGGAATGCGGAGCGTTGCCGTTGGACGTCCACCAGCAAGATGGGGCGACGATATTATAAACATCACGGGTCGAACCTGGACTCGATTGGCACAGAACCGAGCAGATAGCAAAGTAAGAGAGGCCTATACCCAGCAGTGGGATAGAGAAGGGTTTGAATGATGATGATGATGACTCGGGATTTTAATCTACGACCTCGAATGCGAAATCAGACGTCCTAAACACTACACCACGGTTTTTTGGAAGATTGTACATTCAAAAGGATTGAATAATAATGAAAACAATAAGTCGATACCTGACATAATTCAATAAGCGATTGTAATGGAATTTGTCAAGGTGAGTACTGGTGTTTGAGAGTAATTAAATACAGGTATTGGACGGAGAACGGACTCGCGGATAGGTAAATAAAATGCCCACGCATTGGACTAAGGACATTTCAGACAAGTTATTTTTTTGAGCTGTCACAAGTTATGTATGTAGGTAGTTTGTTCTTTTTTAACCCTCGGTGCAAAAACGGCGGGTGTTATAAAAGTTTATAGTGTTTATATGTATGTGTGTGTGGCATCATAAAATATCAGAACAAATTAACTGATTTTGATATTGTTTTTTTGGTTTGAAGTGTGAATTAGTTGGGAGTTTTCTTGCTAAGTTTAATCGAAATCAGTTCTGCGGTTTAAAGATATTAAGGTTTCTTAGTTGCGGTGAGAATATTACGCACGTATTGGTATTTGTATTACTTGTAAACATATATGGGACCTACAACTTAAAACATTGCGCATCGCATATGTATGTTGTTTTATTTTAGTTCGTAACGCGCATAGGTCTACGTCTGACCGTCAACGCGCTCGATGGTAAGAGAGGGTGTGGTCAGAGGTATTTCACGTATACCTAGTAGATAATACCTATTCACTTTGACCTTAAAATAGTACCAGATTCAATCTGCGCTATTTTTGGTAAAAGAGGTATGTACAAACTTTTGAAGTGAAAACTTCTTTTAGCGCCACAGATAGATTTATCGTGTAAATTTAATTCTAGCGTCACCCTAGGGAATTATAAGAAATCTTCGGGTAAACTCGGGACCATGGCCATGCCATTGGCCATCTAGAAATGCCGATGTATTTCTAAATGGCCCTCCGGTTTCACCCGCGTAGTTTCCAAAGTAAGCTATCAAATTCTGAGTTATCAGTGTTCACTTCTATCTGCAGTTCCTATAACTGCCAAATTTTTTGCTTTCCACATTCATATTTAGAAAAGTAGGTATGTAGATATCTAACTTTATCGGATACACTTCGGAGAGTGTGCGACTGACTTACATGATCTAATACCACCTTGTCCTTTTTTCTATCGGAATGCTCGTAGCTCGAAAAAGCGACATCGTTTCATGGTTGATGTTCCAAAGACACGAACGAAGAGATTTGACTCTACTTTTGTGATAAGAACGTCTAGGCTGTGGAATGCGTTGCCTGAGTGGGTTTTCCCCGATTGTTATAATCTTTGTGTCTTCAAATCGAGAGTGAATCGGTTTTTTTCTGGGTAAACACGTTCCATCGTAGACCGCATCGTCGCTTAACATCAGGCGAGATGGCGGTCAAGTGTAAACCTATAAAAGGTAAAAAAAAAAAAAAAAAACTTTTGTGTTCAATAAACTCATTGTGGCTGTAGATAAAGCTGTACCAGTGACAGATTTAACATACCAGTTCATTTTACTAACAAATTAGTCCTGTCTAATTAGTTGAAAGAACATAAAAGGAACGCCATGTTAGAACAATATTAATGAGGCTTACTTGTCGCGGTGCCGTAGTTATATTATCTCAGTTATTCACAAACTCCATTGTTGTGAGTTTTTGTTGTCTCGCATCAGCATACCCGGACCTTTTGTATTTTATTTAATGTATTTTTTTACAGTCCTTGGTCAGTTGTCGCGACCTTGCTAGGTCTTGAATTACCACCTTTTGTTTTTTACTGACACCTGATCTGGTCGTATTTTAATCGCCTTTCGAATTTTTTTAGTGACGTATTAACTTTTTTTTATCGATTAATTGGCTTGACCGCCATCTTGCCTGATGTTAAGCTTTGTGGTTGATGATGGAATGTGTTTACCTAAGATCTGATTCTATCTAGATTACCTTGCCCTTTTTTCTATCGGAATGCTCGCAGCTCGAAAAAGCGACATCGTTTCATGGTTGATGTTCCATAGACACGAACGAAGAGTTTGCGTTTGAGTTTCGAAACTCTGATTTTGTGATAAGGACGTCAAGGCTGTGGAATACGTTGCCTGAGTGGGTATTTCCCGATAGTTACAACCTTTGTGTCTTCAAATCGAGAGTGATTCGGTGTTTTCTAGGTAAACACGCTCCATCGTAGACCGCATCGTCGCTTAACATCAGGCGAGATGGCGGTCAAGTGTAAACCTATAAAAAGTTTAAAAAAATATATATGTGTCCCATATTTTTCCATAATCTAGCTGAGTCATCATCCCAATTTAGAAATCTTCCTTTTTTGAACTCTGTTTAGAAAACTTTACATAAGTATTTTGTATCCATACTATGTATTCTGATGAGTGATAGAGGTACTCATTCTTAAAATTCCACGTCATTTACTGACATTATGTTTTCTCCATTCCGAGAACGTTTTATCGATAGCCATGTATCATCGTAATTACTATCTAACTCAGTATACAAACAGCCCCTCAGGGTTTATCTTGTCATTGTTTTTAAAACCGGAAGCCAAGGCGTGACTCGATATAAAATATCACCGCTGTAGTCACCGCTAATTGTCACATCAATATCATCGAAAAATATCGCTTTCTCTTCAAATGTCATTTCCAACGTGCAATTAAATGCAAATTTTGCTATATTTCGTGTGTGATGAGTATGTTCTGTATGTGACCCGGATTTGTGGTATTTAAAGTAAAATGCCAATGGGGAGCGCCAAAGCAATCTATGATTATGCTGAATACCATCATTTTAATGTTTTCTGCTAACATAATTGGTACGTATTGATATATTATTGCTTCTAGCGTTGTTTATAAGTCCTGATGGACTTCTGACGATTCACAATCGTGAGATGGTAGGTTTGAATACCGCGTGCACCACTGATTATTATTTTTCCTAGTGTAGATGTAAATGTTAGTCGTTACCATTCGATTTTCTTATTACAGATATAATATTACTAGCAGCGCCCCGCGGTGTTACCCGCGAATTTCTCGCTGATGTTGTTCCCGTTGTTTTTCGGGATAAAAAGTACCCTATGTGTTCTTTCAGACTATAATCTATCTATGTTCCAAATTTCAGTCCGATCCGTTCATACGTTAGGACGTGATTGAGCAACAAACATCCTAACATCCAAACATCCATACATTGACATTTATAATATTAGTAGGATATATGCGAAAGTTTGGATGTTTGTTGCTCAGTCACGTCGGAACGACTGAACCGATCTGATTTAAAATTTGGAATACAGTAAGATTATAGTCTGGACTAGCACAATACATTTTTTTTACCGGAAAATAACGGACACGGTTACTGTGCGGGTAAAGAATGAATTTTGTTAGTGAAAATTCGATATTGTTCACACCATTAAGTAGAATAATATAAAATAATTATAAAATTATAATCGACACGACGTCTACCTGGGTCAAAAGATCCAATTAGGTAGATCCAACTTCGACAAAGAGGTCCAGCGAAGGATCCAACTCGGATGGGCAGCGTTCGGGAAACTTCGGCACATCTTTGAGTCCAAAATACCCCAATGCCTAAAGACAAAAGTCTTTAACCAGTGCGTGTTGCCAGTGATGTCTTATGGAACTGAGACGTGGTCCTTAACTGTGGGTCTCATAACAAAGCTCAAAGTCACACAGCGAGTTATGGTGCGAGCTAAGCTCGGAGTCTCTTTGCGCGACAGAATCCTTAATGAGGATATTCGCAAAAGAACAAAAGTAGCCGCATAGCTCAAAGAGTAAGCAAGCTAAAGTGGCAATGGGCAGGCCACATCGCTCGCAGAACTGACAACCAATGGGGAAGAAAGGTTCTCGAGTGGCGACCACGAACCGGAAGACGCAGTGTTGGACTGCCTCCCACTAGATGGACAGAAGACCTCACAAAGTCCGCTGGTTGCAGGTTGCGCGGGACCAGGTTCGTTGTGGAAATCTAGGGGGAGGCATATGTTCAGCAGTGGACGTCTTGCGATGATGATGATGATGACGCTGATGATGGTGATGATGAATCGATGCTGCAAAAGTTTAAAACATAAAGACACACATCATCCAGAAACAGACAACCATCCACGCTACTACAATAATCAAAGATGATAAGCACAGAAGATAAAACAGTTGCCAACCGTAGAAGAAATTTCTTCGTAGAAATGCGACTAAAAACCTCGTATTTTGGCTTTCATATCTCGTAGATACGTTTGGCAACCCTGGAACTGAGCCATCCATTTTCTGGGTGTCTTGGGGCTCAGTAAACCGAGCCTAGCTTGAGTCAAGGAATATCTCATTAAAATACATTATAATCACTTTACATTATACATAATAAAATTTGCATAAATAATCCACACAATATTGTTTCAGATTCTTGAAAATTGTTTATTATGATGAGGTAATTATTCTTTATTATTATAGAGCATCCCATAAAAATATATGTCATGCGATACTAGCACGGTAATATTTAATATTACCAATCAACGAGAGATAATGACGAACATACTGTTGTCATTACTACCATTAAAATAATTTTAAGGCGTCCTTAATTCGACCAGAGTTCTTTCGACGTAAAATTTAATACTATAATGAATTTAATCTCAAACCTGTAGACAATTTGGGTCAATCTTATCAAGAGTCTTAAACCTTATGGAGAAAGTACAATGAATGTTGATCTGATTTGACACATTACCAAAAATGCCAGTTAGAGTAGCTATACCAACTTGTATATACTTGTGACTATTGGTGCCACTATCGTATATCACAATTAAAAACGAAAGCCATTGTATATAAAATGACATAGTTCAACAATCTCGCCACAGTCAAGTATTAAGTGGTAATGTCCTCTGCATCTAATTTGAGACCGTGATCGATATAAACTGAACCTAAACAACCAATTAATCTTTGATCTCAGTTCTGACTTATGAATGACAGTTTTTGCACACAATATCTTTAACTTTCACTTCTATATAAATCATTTGTACGTTGATATTTTTAACACTTTCTTTGTAATCTCGCTTATCTGATTCGGACCTAAATGCACAGTAGCTTTGTTATAAATCACTTATGAATCTATGTCGATATTTTTCTGTACCATGCATGATTACGTTTGAAAGGAAAGTGTTTTCTATGCCGAAGAATATTGAGTTTAAATTTCAATGCTTCACTTGGATTTCATTTATGTTGAGTACTTCATAGAAATTTAATTTGCAATCGAGGTATGTCCGATGTGGAATATTCCGTTTTTTTATCGGGACCGTAATCTTTTTGATCGTTAATGTTGCTACTTTTATTAATTAAACTATGTGGAATAGCCATTTTAAATATTAATGTGAAACACTATTGTAGTTTTGCTATAATATTTAGTTCAGGCACTTGATCACTAGAATTAACTTACTGCTGTTTGGAAGTGTTTTTTCGCTTTTTAATAGTATAATTGAAGTCAGTTAATTCATAAAATTGACGTATGTACTTTTATTAATAGTGCGATAGCGTAAAAATAATTAAAAAAAGTAATACATTATAAATATACATTTTATACTAGCAGCGCCCCGCAATGTTGTCGGTGTTGTTCTTGTTTCCCACGATAAAAAGTAGCCTACCTATGTGTTATGCCAGACTATAATCTGTGTTCTAAATTTCAAATCGACTCGTTTAGACGTGATTGACCAACAAACATTCAAGCTTTGACATGTATGATAACTAGCTGCGATCTATGGTTTCTCCCACGTTTTTCCAATTCTCTTTATTTTCCCGCTATGAAAAGTATCCCATGTTACTTGAAAGAAAAAAAAACGATGTAAGCGATACGGCAGAGACAAATAAAATATTATAGCACAGCTATAAGTCATTGTTTTCACACTATTTTTTCTGGTGTATCTATATTGTATAATAGGGTGTGTCTGTTATTGTATTTTGAGAACACCTGGACTGTTTTAGGTTCGTTTGTGCTACTTTTTAGCAAAGATATTTCAGATATTTATTGGATAAAAACCTTGCTAGTCATTTTCCTCTGTCGAGCCGTGTCAAGGCGCCTCCCACACCGATTATCTCATCGCGATATATCGAGTTGAGCCAATTTCTCTCGATATTGTCTTATACGGAACACTTACTCACGGTTAGGGATGTAATTCAATGTATCGATGTCTCATAACAATGTGAACTATAATTTAGTATTAAACTATAATGGGGGGGGGGGGGGGTGGTCTATAGGAAAAATAACTATGACTAAAGACTCGGTGAAGACACTAAAGACTTCCTGCCTGCCTGCCTGCCTAAATTCACTTGTTGGACAGTAGATCACTGATACAATCGCAGTGCAATATTGGGTATTTTTTCAATCTTAAACATCTTGATCACAAATTATGACTCCTGTATTAAATACAATGTTGGCTTATGATTAAAAATATATGCTTATTGTACGAGTAGCGGTAATATAGTAATAAACAAAATAGCGGCGTGTGAGGAAAACGTAGATTTTAAATATCTTTATGTAAGTAAATTTAAATTTCGGAAATCGAGAGTACTTAAAGACAAAAATTATGTGAGTTATGTCCTTGGATTTGGATGGATTCTTAAATCGTGATTTTAATTATGTAGTTTAGATATTCGATAGGAACTAAAACACTAAACTTTGAATTGATAAACTTGCCAGATTTAATTTTAATACCTTCAGTTTATGATGATTTGTATTAAGAAACCCTGAAATAAGTGTGAATTTACAGTCCGTTTCTAGGTCCCATTGCTGCGTCCTGCTCTTATAATAAGATAATCAAGATCTTAATCCGGCACTCAGGCCAAGTTCGACTTGGTAGTTGACGCATACCTTCAAAAAATGTGTTTCTTGAAAAACGGTGTTTCATCGCGATCTTTTCCTTCACCGGATGTGGCTTTAAAGTAGTGATAACACATCCATTAGAAAATATACTAATTAAGGTCCTCATGTTACTTAATCGATATCGATGTGTTTTATGTCTGTCCCATCCCTACGACTTCCTTAACTGTGTTAACGATATTCAGATCATTCGTATCAAAATTAATGTTTTCTTTTATTATAACTGTTTCGATCGCGATCGTGAATCTTTTAATTATTTTGTTATTTAATATTATGATTTTATATCTCAATTTTATGATACTTAAGTAAGAGTAAATAAGTAACAGTAAATTAACACTTGTACATTTTTACATTATATGTTCATGGTATCAGTATGTCTGTATCCTTTCAAAAATACTAATTATTTTATCCCACATTTGTTTCCCAAACTTGATCTTTGAATTAAAGATCAAAAGTCCAACCTCCCAGTATACCAACGAGCCATGGAATGCATTATTCTCGGTGTAAAGCTAATCTATCGTATAAGGAACACCATACTGCGTTCCAGAACTCATCTGATCTCACCAAAAAACTGCTAATCTGAAATGGGACTAGGCTGAGAATATTGCCGCATGTCGGATAATCATTGAGCCAAATTCGCCACCCAGTGGAAACTCAATCGCAAACCACGATGTCGCAGGCCAAAGAAGCGCTTGTGGGACTTGACAATTATTTTATAGATTGGTAGACATGGGACGTTTAAAAAAGTCGGAAATAGTCTCGCTAAAACAAAAACTGTGTCCATAAAGTCGGCCACGTGTGTATGTGTGCGCTGTCACATACAAGCTGACACGCACGCAAATACACATCAGTGGGTCATTACACGCGCAAACTTGTGTATTTGTGTACGTGTTAGCCTATCAGTGACAACGCACACGTTCAAATGTGGCCGACTCTAGTGACACAGTTGTTGTTTTAGCGAGACTACGTCCGACTTTTTTAAATGTCCATGTTGATAGATAATTAGACAAGGAAACGCAAACGGAGAGAGGGTAGGGATGGAAAGCCTTTACCCAGCATTCGGGCCCAGAAAAAAGTGAGTGTGTGTAGTGTCTAGTGTGTACTTATGGAGTATGGACGCACGATGTTAATGCTTCTTCTCTTTCTTCCTCGTGCTAGGAGGCCTAACTTTAACATATTATAGACTTATTATGTATTTCTTCTAACCTATTATTCTGCAACGCCGTACAAAAATCATGCGATAAAGAGAAATGATCGAGGGTTGCAACCCCCCCCTCTTCGACTGTACTCAGTTGGACAGCTTACAAGTGACGGCATAGTGCTGAATCTTATTACTTTATACCCTTCTATCATCCTACATAGGTCTCCTGGTGGTTCATTTACTACGTAAATTTTGTTCACGGGCCTGTAGTCTATTATAGGACCAGGGCCGAAGCCTTCAAAATTAGTAAAAAATTATGAAAATGAAAGAAAAAATAAATTACGGTCGATCTGAGTTCGGGAAAAGGGAGGGGGTGAGTTTTAAGGGTAAAAAATGGTTTATCTTGATTTCCGGCAAAACCATAAGCCTAAGGGGAAAAAGTAAAATCACAAAGTTGTAGATAATAAAAAGATCTACAACTTTTGTGTAAACATTTTTTTCACATAACCTCTAAATTTAGGTGAAAAATTCAAATAACCAAGTTATTGGGTTTTTTGTTCGTTGAAATCTGTACTTTCTGATGGTGTAAAAAAATATATGATACATTACCATAGAAAACTTCTATGACATAGAACATCGAACATCTTCAACGCAAGAAGTATTAATTAACCTGAAGTTAGTTGCAATGCTGACTAGCTAACTCAGGCTGTCAGTTTTCCGTAACGGTGCGTGCGCATCGTAAAAATTTACTCATATTCCTTCCAACGCGCCAAACGCAGTATAACTTTAATAGTAACAATACCCCACTTTTACCCAACCATGCAAGGCATTTGTTCCACAAACAAGCGAAGCGTTGTAAGTGCAAATTAACACCATAGCGTTGCACTATCTGATGACGTAACCAATTGTTCAGCCCGTGTTACAGTGTGGGAACCGCCTGTTTGTTTGTCTGTACTCTTTCGACACTCGAGGTTTGTTATGCGGTATTTGCCAGATGCGGGAATTCTGTTGACCGTTGATTTTGTTATCGTGTTTTTCAAGGATTTTTTAAAGTAATTCACACGGAACTATCGCATTCCAGAGCCTCTACGCTCTTATCACAAAAGTAGAGTCCACTGACTAAGTAGAGCAATACTCTGTTGCAGGCTTTTTTCGTCAACCCTTTTTTGGTGGCACGCTAATTCTCGAAAAATGTAAGTCTATAATTTAAATGGAGAACTGGGTGTGCCCCCGCGTGCCCCCACAAAAAAAGCCCTGTTCTGTAGAGTCAAAGCTCTTCGTTCGTGTTTTTGGAACTTCAACCATGAAACGATGTCGCTTTTTCGACAGACAGGATGTCCAGTAGTAAAAAGGGCAATTTGGTATAGGCCATGACGATCAGTTCAGCACACTATCCGAAGTGTATCCGATAAAAAACGATAAGCTAGCAAATTTTGAGCCGATTTTCAAGATTTTGTGGTCTTTTTCGAACAAAGGGTATCGTAGCATGCGAGCCTTTTAGCTCTAAATTTAAGCCTATATGAGGTGAAAAAGTTGTAATAAATTCAATTTTTTTTGGAATGGTAAGTAGGTAAGTTATATGTAGGTAAGTAACCCCAGGTAAAGTCCACCTGGGGAAGTACCACACGTTTTCTAGTTACACAGGTGATCCAGAGGTCCAGGCATAATAATTTTCGGTAATCAAAATCTCACCTGAATCTGTGACTATAAAATGTAATACATTACAGTAGTAATAAATTACTTCAGGATGAGTAATCAACATCAACAGCCCACTAAACGTTCCCACTGCTGGGACTCGGGGCCTTCTCTCGCAAGGAGAGAGTTAAGGCCATAATCCACCACGCTGGCCCAGTGCGGGTTGGCGGATGACACATGACTTCGAAAGATTCTAGGTACATGTCGGTTTCCTCACGATGTTTTCCTTCACCGTTTTAAGTTAGCGGCATTACGCACATGACTTCGAAAAGACAGTGGTGCGTGTGGGGTTTGAACCCGGGGTCTCCGGATCGGCAGCCGCCGTTCTCCCGACTAGACCACCGTAACTTATATGGCTGGATGAGTAATGGCAGAATGAAATTCTTCATTTGTTCCTCGAACTGGAATCTGTATTATAACGATCTGTATTTTCGTCAAATAAACATCTATATATACTGGGACTTCCCAAGATCGTTAAAACTTGGAATAATTCCTATTGACAAGAATTCCAATAAAAATGTGGTATTTTGTTGACTTTTTCTTATCTGAGGTTAAAGTTTTTTTTTACATTAAATTGATAATACAAAACAGAAGTTGTATTAGTATTGGTTATTTTCGTATTTTAATAGTGAACTCCTACATTTGAACTCGGAAAAATAAGTTTTAAAATACGCAGAGGTAACTCAAGAGTGTTTTTTATAGTAAAGAGTGACGAGACGAATAAGACATGTGCCTGGTGGTATGCAACATGCCTGGCCTTAACACAGACATTGGAACATGAAAAGTACAAATCGTTACCTATCACTGCACTGTGCTCGTCACCCAGAGATGTAAGATGTTTTATCTCTATACCCTGTAATTTCACTGGAAACATTGCCATCAAAATGGAGCATAGTGACGTTTACACATTACTGCTTGGCGATAGAATAACTGCCAAATATATGGTACTTCCCCAGGCGGACTCAGAAAAGAGTTCTGCCACTAACATATCAACAAATATGTTCGCTTATAATAGAGGTATGTATGTATGCATACAAGGCTTAATATTTATTCACTTTTAAATTTAATGCCCGCCTTACATTAATAATAAAAATCACAAACTTCTAAAACTATCATTGTGGGCTCTATCTTAAACCATTTAAAATTAATTTTACAACACATTTAATGATTACATTTGTCACAGACCATAAAGATGGTGCTTTTTTTAAAGTGATATTATGGCCATTTTATGTAATACTATAAAAAATGGTCTTCTTATCTTTGTCGCCTTTATGGAGCCATTCTAAAATGGCAGATTATATGGCTCGCTATAAAATAGAGGTTAAGAAAGAGTTTAAAATGTTACTGTCGAGTTTATTGAACCCGTTACAACTTTACTACGGTTTGCGAAAGAACTTTTTGTTCACTTCAATGTGGGTAGATAAAATCTTTACTCAATATAGTAAGTACTATGAGTTTTAAAAATTTGCTAGTTAGGTCTAGTGTTGCCAAATTTTTGCTATAACGTGGGAACTAAATGTTGCGTGGTTTTTTATAATTAAAACTAAGTGACATTAATATTAAGAAAATTAAAATTAAGATGTATTTTTAGGTTTATGCCGACGATTGCTGTGATTCTGTAATTTTGTTTGTATGTACATAGGTATTATGTCCACAATTCCACATACAATATAGGTACATCTACATATTTATGTACTGGTATACTGCGGTGTAGGGCACGGTTATTGTCGCGAGTTCCACTGTTTTTTCACATCTCAAAACCCAAAGTTTTTGGGTCGCGTAAACTTGGAGTAAATATGCGAAAGCAATACAGATAAACAGGCGAAAAATCACAGACTTTAACAGTCGGAAAATCCAGGCCTTTCCGTCTGTTATAACCATTAGCTCTGCTCCTACGCAAAACATAAATCACGCAATACAAACTATTTAGGCTCGCCGGAAAAATCAGAGTCAATGTTTCCAAACGATATCGTGTTCCAGAATTTCTATGACGAGTCAATGTACACAGAGTTATAACTTCATACAAATGCGCGAGACGATATAGGTATTTCAACTGTCCTGGGAGTCTAACAAAATGAATTTATTTCTGTTTGTTATACCCGTAAATATCTAGTAAATGTAAAAAATAAAAAGTCTATTTGTAGTTTCACATCACAATTAAAATATCGTATTTTTCTTTCATGCAGTATTCTGTTTTTGTTTGTCTCCAAACTCCAAAGGCACTTCAACCATCTTGACGCTATCTTTGAGGCAAGTGAGAAGCAGCCCTAATCAGAAGTAGCCAAAATGAGAAGTGGCCATAATGAGAAGTAGTCCTAATGGGCCTAAACCAATTGCCTTCCCTAATTGCACAATGTCTAAATATATAAGTTTGATTTGATTAAGCAGCCAAAGGTAGTGAAAAAACGGATAACAATTCGTCTTCTCCGAAAAACAAAAACAATAGCCGGCTTCAATTTAAAATTAAATTCAGACACTCGAGCAAATTTCATAAGAATCTATCACTACGTCGTCTAGATACATGAAAGCAAATTTTAGTTTTTTGATCATATCTCAAAAACCGCCGAACCGATTTCGATAAAATTTACATGGGACCACTTCTGAACGATCTTTCAAACAAAACAATAACTATCAAAATTGATTCACAATTGGCGGCACTCACCACACGCGTAACACACCAAAAACACAACCGAATTCAGAACCTCCTGCTTTTTATAAGTCTGTTAAAATATGTACATACTATTATGTGTGTGTTCATTTGGAAGTATTTCTGTCTGCCTATCCTTACTCGTATGAAGCCATACCTCTGTAGTTGTACTATTCCCGCTTCCACCGCCATTGATGCGATTTACGGCGGGCGCCACCAGGTGGAGCTAATTATAGCTCCATCCAAACACGGGGTCAGGCTTCCTGATCTCTCTGCGGTCAGGATCCAGATGTGAAACAGAACTCGTGTGTTGATGCACGGCTTTGAACGCCGAAGGTATTTGTAAATAATTCTATACGGTTCTATAACCTTTGCTCCAATTTTTTAACGATATTGACCGATGATTTAGACTTCCACCTGATGAGAAGCATAAATACACGTTGAAGAGCACAAAACCTCGCAGCTGTTTGAACATGAAGAGTCCAAATCAGTACCTAACACCCGAAGATATGGGATTATTTATCTCTTTGCGCTGTGATTACTCTGGAAACATTCCCGTTCAAATCGGAACAAAATAATGCTTCCACATTACTGCTTGGCGGTAAAATAACTCCTAAGCCTAAGGCCTCAAGGCCTTTTCCAGTTATTGCGGACTCATTGCGGAGCGGTTGACCGCTCCGCAATGAGTCCTACCACTACTAATATCTTTACTAATATTGTAATTAGCTCATGCCAAATCACTGGTAAGGGGGTTTATGAACTTCCGGGAGTTTCGTAATTCTTCGACCCTTTTTTTTAGTGAGATGGTCGTAGTTTTTCAAATAAGCGTTTGTGTGAATACGTTAATCTTTACGGATTTACTTTAAAACAATTTTAATCTGACCGGCTTTAAACTAAGTATGTGACTCCCGAAACCTTTTCTTTATCCCTATCTTACAAGACGTTGGGTGAGGTTCCGGTCGACCCCCTCACCCTCGTATAATGCCCAATATTGACGTTCATCTAATTCTATTATGGACGTCCCTTAGATTGCTTATTCCTGTTTTTTCTTCGACCTGTGACACTCCACAAACAAATGTAGGTGGATACCTTAATTAACTCCGAACCGCTGACTGAGAACAAACAGACAGACATACACCCACACTTTCCGACCTTTTGGCAGCTTGGGAACGTGATCTTTCTGGGAACAGCCTTATTTTACTGAGGTTTTTCGGCTACCTGATGTTACTTTATGGAACGTTTCAAGGCATTTAAAGTGTAACAAATATTTGTGCAACAAAAAGTTTAGTGAATTAGAATGAGTTAAATTTATAATTGTAATATTAAGTGTACTTTTTCTTAAGGTCTAATTTTGCTATTTAAATAATTGAATTGTTGCTTTCGTGCAAATTCTGAGTAATCGTTTGAAGCCATGGTGTATTGTGAAATGTCTGATTGCACATTCGTTCGGTGGTAGGTTCGAAACCCACTTGCATCTCAGAGTATTTTTATCAAGTGCAATAATTATTGTGTTTTGAAATCTTAACATATATAAAGTAGTTTGTTTAGTAGCCAGTAGTTTGTTTGTTTGAACGCTATGATCTCGGGAACTACTGGTCCGAATTGAAAGATTACTTTTGTATTGGATAGTCCATTTATCGACGAAGGCTATATAACATTACGCTACTATCAATAGGAGCGGAGCATGAATGAAAAATGTAACAAAACGGGCAAAAATATACCTTTTCGCTTACGTTGCGTGCGCTGAAGTCCGTGACAGCATGTGTCTATCTTTTAAGGTTGCGTCATTATAACCTTTTTTAAAGCTGTTCAATTCGCGGATAAACAACGTGTCATGTAATTTATGTACATTAAGATATCCGAGCGTAGCCGGAACAGGCCGCTAGTTAGAGATAAAGACAAATTCGCCCTTTAAACCTCAAGATTCGTCTAGATTCATTTTTATTCCAACCATTCTTATTTTACGCTCCCATTACAAAATATAAAACTAATCGATCGAGTATCGAATCACAATCTAAAAGATATTACCGAAAGGTCGCACCGTATCATGATCAAATCGAATTTAACGTAAGTACATTATTTCAATAGCTTATTCAAAACCAACACTGACATTCAAGTTGATTCCATTTACACTTGATCTGTTATTAATCACAACTTTATGTTTATGGATACAGGCATTTAACGTACCTCGGTGGTTGTGGAAGTTGGTACGCAGTGACTGAGATCATACAATTCTATATATTTATCTCTCACCGTAAAATTTTAAACACCATCACATTATAATCTAACGACGACAGATTATAAACTAACCTAACCTATAGTAAGATTATAAATCTCAAGTGTTATATCCATCGTTGTCTCTTAAGAAGAGCCCATTGCTACTACTTGGCGCCTCAGCGGTAATCCCCAACTGATTTTCGTAATTACAAAGGTCTAGCAACCGCGTATCCACGTATCCTATTAATATTATAAATCCGAAAGTGTGGATGTTTGTTGCTCAATCACATCGGCCACCAAGACCACCCTATGCTCGTATTGTTTGGGGATATAAAAATAGTATAGACATACAATAAAATTGGTCAAGCCGTTTCGGTACTTTTTGGTTAAACACGCGAGATATTTTTTGAAATAAAAGATTGAAGCTAAAAATCGAACAAAAAAGACAATTACAAAAAACACGTTTTCGCCTAAACCTTGCTATCTCATTGAAGCAGTGCGTTTTTAGCTGGCCTAGCCATGTTTATTATTTGTTTTCACAAATTTGATTAAAATCTTTTTTTTAAATTTAATTTTTTTTAATTGAAGTCGGTTGGGTTTTCTGACAAGTAATTCGATTGCTTTGCTGGTGCCTGATAAACATTGGTCACTGCGTTGCACTGTACAGCTGATTCCTCCGCAGTGAGAGGCAAGCCATAATGGCAAGGTCGCTTCGTGTAGGTAAGGTATATAGGTACTTTAATAATACCTACCTACTAGGTCCACGCCCACATACAACTTATTAGCTGTTTGTAAGGTGTTTTGCACGTACAGTTTACTTGGAGCTACAATTTATTTTACGATTGGGTTTTCCTTTTCTTTATGTTTTGAAGAGATTTTATGAGTTATTTTTTAGTTGAAATTTCTATGCCCTATTTTTGGACTACGACAAAAAATTCTGGCAGCATTGATATTATATCAACAAAATGTATAATACGTATTAAGGAACTACAAGAATACCAACAGTTCTGTAGTGGTAGGACTCTTGGCAGAGTCCGCCTGGGGAAGGACCACACCTTTGCCAGTTATTCTACCGCCAAGCAGTAATGTGCAAACATTACTATGTTCCAGTTTGAAGGGTAATGTTTCCAGAGAAATTACAGGGTTTAGATATATAACAACTTAGATCTCTGGGTGACGAGCGCAGTGCGGTGCTAGGTAATGATTTGGACTCTTCATGTTCCAATAGCTGCGTTTCACTGTGCTGTTATGTGGCAGGCATGTTGCTTACTATCAGGCACATGTCTTGCTCGTCTCGTCACTCTTTATTTAAAAAAAAAACTATGCCTTAGTTTTAGACTTCGACAAAAGTTTCTGGCAGCATTGATATTATATCAACAAAATTTCTAATACGTATTAGCAACTACAAGAATACCAACATAGAGCAGCGCATTCAACATCATCAGAACAGAGTATTAGCAAGCTGAAATGGCAATGCTCTGGTCATATCTGTCGCAGAACCGATAACCGTTGGGGTAGGCGGGTTTTGGAGTGGAGACTGTATATCTGCCAATTTGCTAACGCCGATGAAAACAGACAACTACATCCGGAGTTCTACCGCCGAACGAAAACTTGTTATCACCTGTATTTTGTTTGCCGTGTATTTCACTATGGTATTATTTTTAAGAGTGCGCCTAAAGCCAGGAAAAAATCAGATTTCACCCGCGCGACGCGTTTCTTAATGTGATGTACATAAAGTCGAGAATAGCATGACACAGTTCGGAGGAAAAATCAATATTTAATCAGGAGTCCATTTTTGACCAAGTTTTATTTAATTACTCAATAACTAAACATAAATTTAAAAAAGTGTTCGGTTACTTTACTAGAACGTACGAATAGGAATTTTATTACCAAAAAATAATGTGAGGTCATCGCTGATAATTTCGAGTACTCGAATTAAAACGGGCTTTTTCGGTGTCATTTTTATTTTTTTATTGTAAAAAACTCTGATCTATTTTTAAAATTCTATTCGGTTATTGTGCTTCTTCTTGATTGTACCCACACTTCAATATTTTTTTTGTCATAGTTTTTAGTTTCTTAACTTCAGTGAGCGGCGTCGAAAATGTCCTTTTTTCGTTTTCTGGCTTTAGGCGCCCCCTTAATACTGGGATTTGAGTCTAAATATGTGTCATTTAGTGTAGAGGGCGCCGGTCAGATACCATTCACTTCTACCCGCCATCTCAAAAGAGTTTTAGAGGGGTTGGCGCTATAAGTAGATGGAGCTAAGCCGTTGAGGAGCATTCCTTTGTGAAATTTTATATGGGAGAGATCGAACAGTGTCAATATAAATTCTTACATTTATTCAATTGGTTTACTTTTACTCAATTGATAACATCAGAAGTGCTATGAACACCACGCCTGGAAATCACAACGGTGAAGCAAGCGTCGCCCGCAGTTAGTTAAAAATGTTATTCTTGGATCAGTGGTTTCAGAAGTGAGTAATGTACACGTGAGTAAGCAACAGTTTAATATTACGATTTACTTTGAAGAAACGATGTATACAATTGTTTTAACCTTGTTATCTAACATTGCATTTCAAATGAAACTTTTGCGAATCACCGACAAGTTAAATCTATTAATTAATATGTCGTAAAGGGGGTACTGTAAAATAACCTTTAATTCCGGGAACTGCAACAGAACATTTCGTAGAATGAAACATCTTCGGTTTTTTTTAAAGTTTGTGTATACTGTTTTACGAAACTTTACGAGAGGTTAGCTTATTTTGTGGACGAGTTGTTGCGAGGCACAGCAACCATAGATAAAAAGTGTGAATCAGTTAGATATTGGTTTAAATATCTTTCAGGGAAACTGTTTGAAAAAAGGACATGTAACAACAGTAATAGAAAGTGTTACATCTTTGAATTTGGTTACCGTAGTTGGGTTACAAAGTGGTTATATCCAGTGCAGTTATAAGATACCCTTATGGTTGAAATTAGAAAGATTTTAGTCAGATGATGCCGAGCTATGTACGTTACCAATGATTTGTTGTGGTATTGTTTACAAAAAATGAGACCCTTTAATTCGCTATAAATATCACTTGGGAGCATTTATAAAAACTACATAGAAGGCCATATTTATGTGAGAAAAATATGAAACATTGAATAGGTACGATTAGTAGACTTGGAGATTTATGTAATGGAAAGTCAAACCCAATCGAGCAGTGCAATGGCTCTAGGATGTTGTCGGGTATTATGATTGATTGCTGATGAGTTAACGTTTGAATAACGTAGTGAAGTGCAATAGCTTCGATCCATTGACAAAGTAAGCGTTAGTGTGAAACCGTAATACCTTGGACATAAACTGACGTACTTAGTGTCGGCCTAAGAGTGTAACTGCTAGAGAAAGCATTAAGAGTGAACATAATGAACTTTGACTTTGACTTTGACTATGACTATGACTTTAATGCCGCGTATCTAGAGTTACCAGGCGGCAGCTAGGGAAAGGTGTATGTTTGAGATTTATGGAGAATGTGGGTAATGTAGTGACGTACCTCGAGTTGCGACAATGTGAGAGCGCAACTGCTTGGGAAAGCTATTCATTACTCATCTTAAGTGGATTTATTGAGAATGTGGTAATGTAATGACGTACCTTGAGTTGCGACAATGTGACAGCGCAACTGCTTGGGAAAGTTACTCGTCTTAAGTGGATATTACTGGAAGAGTAAAATTAATAAAATGAAACTTGTGCATTTTGTTCGCAGCAACTACACCAGACTGTGACACTGCCAAGGTTGGCAGCGTGCGCAGGAGGGCCGTGTTATCACCTGTATTTTGTTTGCCGTGTATTTCACTATGGTATTATTTTTAATACTGGGATTTGAGTCTAAATATGTGTCATTTAGTGTAGAGGGCGCCGGTGAGATACCATTCACTTCTACCCGCCATCTCAAAAGAGTTTTAGAGGGGTTGGCGCTATAAGTAGATGGAGCTAAGCCGTTGAGGAGCATTCCTTTGTGAAATTTTATATGGGAGAGATCGAACAGTGTCAATATAAATTCTTACATTTATTCAATTGGTTTACTTTTACTCAATTGATAACAAACTGTTTTAGCTTTGATGTTTCTCTCTCTTTTCTTTTTGTTTGAAATGATAGAGATGGCAATAGCAAATCCAAAGCCGATTTAGTTAGGCGGTAGAAGGGCTGCTTTCCGTTTGCAGCTGAACTGAAAGCAGATGTAGTTGTCTGCTTAGTGAAGGCCGGACGCAGAAAGCGGGCCTGCAGATACAACGTTAAGAATACAAAGTGGGCTTCTTACTATTATAGTTTAATACTTACCGTACACTAAACCAGTATTCAACATACCGATACCGCTGGCGTACCTATTTAAGTTATTAGGTAACTATGTACCTTCAGTTATGTCATTGAATAGTTATTTAACTTGTTGGACTAGATGGGAACTGGTAGCTAATACCTACGTACGGACAAGTTGTAATTTGTTCTATTTCTGACCGCTTGCTTGGTGCTAAGTTGTTTAAAACTGTATCTATTTGTTACCGACTTCAAAAAAGGTGGCTCGCAATTCGGTTGTATGCATTTTTTTGTATGTATGTTACGCGGATAGCTCCATCAATAGTTGATCGATTTTTATGATAATTTTTGAAGTGAAAACTTCTTTAGGCGCGCCTAGACAGATTTTTCGTGGGGTGTAAATTGAATTCAAGCATCACGCTCGGGTATGATAAGAAATCTTCGGGTAAACTCGGGACCTTGGCTATTGGGCATCTAAAAATGCGCCAGCCAATGGGAAATGCTGAAAGGGCGTGGCCTCGCCATCATGGCATGGCCATCTAGAAATACGTGAGCCAATGGGAAATGCTGGCGCATTTCTAGGTCACCATGCCATGATGGCGAAGCCACGCCCTCCAGATACACCCGTGTAGTTTCCAAGGTAAGCTATCAAATTCTGAGTCATAAGTTTTCACTTCTATCGGCAGTTCCTATGACTGCCAATTTTTTTCTTAATTGGTGTAGTAGATAATACATACTTCAGAGTTGGTCCCATGTAAATTTTATCGAAATCCGTGCGGCGGTTTTTGAAATATCAACAAAAACTAAACTTTACTCAGTTTTACTTGGATGACGTATTTGTAAATTTCAAAAAAAAAAACATTTCTTAAAAGGTCGAGTAACAGTCTGAGTTAAATTTTAAATTGATGACCGTTTATGTTTATTTCGAAGAAAATTAAATTATTACATGAATAAGATTGCGTTTGACTGCTACCAACTCGCCTATGGGATATGACTAGAAGGTTCACAAATAGTAAAATACAAATATGGATACGATTAACGTGTTTTTTATTGTATTCATTAGAATTATGGTAATGTGTATTTCAATGATAAATAATATTGACACTTGTATCATGTATTTTCACACCTCGCAGTTTCACACTTATGTTTGTGGTTTCCACAAAAAGTATATCGGATTACACTGTTTTTGTTTCAAAGAAAAAAACTGCTTATGTACCAGAAATAGGATGTAAGATCGTTTATTTATGACCATGACAATTAGCGGTTCATCTATATTATGAGGGACCTTTCATGGTGTTTCCATTCCGGCTTACGGCTATAAAGTTATGGTTCCCTAGTAGATGCTAGTAGCGTAGGCTAGATCATCCTTCTGTATGTAGTACATATATGAATTCTACGGACTCCAGTGTCATTGACTTTTTAAATTATCTTGTGTTACTTACGTACATTTATAAGGCAAGAATAATCGCTAAATTAGGTATTTTTGTACACAATCCCTGTTTCTAGAAAATCTCCTTCCAAGCCAAGTTCCTACGTTCATCGAATGTTCTATTTTATAACTACGTCTCTGAACATTTAATGATGCATAAAACATAAAACATCATGAGGAAATCTGAGTGTCCCAAGAACCAGCCATCCGTCCAACCTCCTACCAGCAATTGGTCAGGGTGGTCGATTGAAACCCGAACTCTCTTCTGTGAGGAAACCCTGTTTTTTTTTTACTTTTGTAGGTTTACTTGACCGCTTGATCTTTGAATTCGACGTAACGGTATAAAATCCGTAAACATTTCGACTGTCCAAAATGGACTGTATAGGCAACGTAGAATGGGTTGCCTGAGTGGTGTTTTCCCGATGGTGACAATCTTAGTATATTCAAATCGGGAGTGAATCGGTTTCTTCTAGGTAAGTACGCCCCATCGTAAACTGTATCGTCGCTCAACTTCAAGTGAGATGGTGGTCAAGTGTAAACTTATTAAAGTATAAAGAAAAAAGTTTTCTTAGTAATAGGGTTAATATTTCCTTAATGCAAAAATATCAAAAATGGCAGTAAGTTTCACGGCAACCCGCCAATTTGCAAAATTAAACTGTATCGTGACCACAAAGGGATCCAAATAGACTACAAACATGTAATCCAATTTTTTACAGCCATTTACAAATTACACCATATCCTACGTCTATTCCCACAGGTTAAAAAGCAATCATTACGAGAAAATGGTAGACTCGCGTGGATCGAAGACCATTATATTTAGACACTTGGTATACATCTTTGTATTGGTAGGACTCTTTGCAGTCTACCTGGGGAAATACCACACCTTTGTTATTTATTCTACCATCAAGTAGTATTGTGTAAACATCAATTTGTTCCGGCTTGAAGGGCAATGTTTTCAGAGCAGTTACACGCATAGACATTAATAGTTTTCTATTTCTGGTAGACGAGCGCAGTGCAGTGATAGGGTAATGATTTGAACTCTTCATGTTCTAATAGCTGCGTAACACGGTTGTTATGTGTAGGCGTGTTGTTTACCATCAAGTACATGTCCTGCTCGTCCCGTCACTTTTCAATACTAATATTATCAAGTTGAAGAGGTTTTATGTTTGTAGGCGCTAATCTCAAGAAGTACCGAACCGATTTCAAAAAATATCTCACGATTTTTAGATCCGTGTATGTACGTCATACCTGAGTGCTATAGGCTACATATTAGTTATGTACTACGAGTGAGACCTGGACGGACTGCTTAGGTGCGCTTAGTATACAATAAAAAAAACAAGAACAAAATTTCATGACGGAAAAAAAGATGGGAATGTTTAAGTTCGTTCACACTTTAAATAAAAAAGCCGTGATGGCGTAGTGGTTAAAACCCCATTTACAATCGTGAGGCTGTAGTTTCGAATCTCACCTGCACCTTTGAGTATATTTCGAAGTGCAGATTGTACAAGTTTTGTCATCACTGGCTTTAACGATCGTGATGAAACTAACATGTTCCAAGATTTTTTTAAATTAATTGTTTGACATACGTATTGTCTTCTCTGAGTATGTGAAATAGCTATGACATACATAAATAAATATTTCGAGCACATTTTTCAACCCGCACTTGGCCAGTATGATGGCCTTGACTCTCTTTGAGAGAGAAGGACTTGAGTCCCAGCAGTGAGAACTCATTGTACTGCTTGGGTTACACAAATAAATTAAATGAAACCGGTAAATGTTAATGCACTGCACTTGTCATCCGTATGCAGATTTTAAAGCTGTATCAAATTACATTGGCAGTTGCCGGTTGTTGTTGACATTTGCAGCTAGATAGAATCGGTACTACTACTTTTTATTTTGAGCTTAACAGCTTTTTAAATCACATCGTAATTGAACTAGCATTTATTTTACACTGGCTGCGCCCCGCGTCTTCATTCGCGTAGTTCCCGTTCTCGTTATTTTCGGAAAAAATAACTAATCTATCTGTTATTTGATACTTACCTATCTGCCAAATTTCATCCAGAACCCTTCAATAGTTTTTTTGTGAATGAGTGACAAACATCCATACATAAAGTAAGGGTACTGTGTGAAGCTATCACCGTTGTTCACTACATTATTAGCGTAATTTATTAGGTGGAGCTAATTCCCGATATTTCGATGCAGTCGCATGCACCTTATTCACTAAACTGATGCTGTATCGGTAAATCCACCTCTAACCACGGTAAATACCCCGTTATTAATAAAACTAGTATAGTATTTCACATGTCTATGTTATATATAGTTTTTACTCATAGCCTCACTCATGTAGTTTTTATGATATTGCTGATTTTCATCTGCAAATGGAACCTTTATATTATTATTATCACTGCTGGGATTTGGGGCCTCCTCTCGCTAGTTTTTTAAGGGTTTTGTAGTTTGGAGCAGCTGGTCTCAAGTGGTCTAATGGTCTACTGTTAGGCTAGCCCAGAAGGATCCTAGTCGTAAATTGTGGTGTTAGGTTTTTGCAGTCTTGGATTTGGAATGCGTTGTCTGAGTGTAATTTTCCGAATGGTTACAATCTTGGTGACTTCAAATCGATCGGTTTTTTCTGGGTAAACACGCTCCATCGTAGACGGCATCGTCGCTTAACATCAGGCGAGATGACGGTCAAGTGTAAACCTATAAAAGTGAAAAAAGTCTGCCTGAGGAACCATACCTTTGTCAGTTATCCTATTGCCAAATAATAGCCGTAAACTTATTTGTATCCTGGTTTGCAAGGAAATATTTCCAGAGAAATGACAAGGGACAAGGCCTACTTGACTAAAACCGTTTTGATTTTGCTATCTTTTTCTTTTTGCTTGACATTATAGAGAGACCAATAACCGTAGTTAGGCGGTAGAAGGCCTGGTTCAGATATTGATCAAGCCAGCAAGGATCTACCGTGGCTGGTATCCAGCGGTCATTAGACCGATGAGCCGTACCTTCCTGGCTATTGTCTACAGTTCTCACATTAACGGACCGATGTAGATTAACTCTTGATTGCTGATGTGTTACGTAAAGTGATAGTTATACAGAAATGCAATACTTTCTTTAATGGCGGAGCCCGGGATGCTAAATTTGTAGTTACCAAAACATCATGTATAATAAAATACATATTTATTGGGTAAACGGGTAACTCACGTGTAATATGGTCGGTCCATCCGACTCGAGTTTCGGCCGCGTCCGACGACCTTTTTCAAGGAGAGTGTACGCGCACGATTGCTGCCCGTTTGGCGTTTGGTTTGAGTGCCAAACGGGCGGCCATCGTGCACAGCACAATGTCACACCGCTATTGGAACATGAAGAGTCCAAATCATTACCTAGCACTGCGCTCGTCACCCAGAGATCTAAGATAATATATCTCTATGCCCTGTAATTTCTCTGGAAACATTGCCGTTCAAACCGGAACACAGTAATGTTTGCACATTACTGCTTGGCGGTAGAATAACTGGCAAAGTTGTGGTACTTCCCCAGGCGGACTGTGCTAAGAGTCCTACCACTACAAAAAAAAAGTACAATACTTTTTTAATCTAACTAAAGACTAGTTTTTTTTTGTCATCATGCATGCCTATTGGCCGTTTCCGATCGTGTATAGAGGTAGAAGTGTGCAGTATATTTTGAGTTTTTTGTTTTGGTATTGTAAATCAAACCTCCTTACACAACACTTATTTAGGAGTTGTTTTTCTCGAAAATTCGCCACGTCCCTCTTCTGTTTGAACTAAACCTTTTGTATAACGACGTGACGTCACTACAAAGGCTTTCACACAAAAGGTCCTTTGTCTGTCCTTGGCGTCAAACGAAAATTAAAACAATACCACACTACCTCTCCAGACAAAACAGCTGTTAGGCACGTAGCTTCTCTACTATCTGCTTTCAAGCAAATTTAAACTCTTTTTGGTATGGAATGAGATACAATTTTGAAAGTTTTCGGTGGATTTATATTGGAATACTGTTTTTTTGACTGCTAGATATTTTGGCTGATATTCTTTGGTAGATAAGGTAGGTTTTCGGATGATAGAAATGTTAGTATGTTTCCCTTTTGCGAGGTACTCGCGGATGATGAGATTGTCTGGGGTTTGAATTAAAAATGGCGGGATACCAACCAGAGGAGTAGATTTGTGGCAACGGTCGATGTATGCTCATCTTTGAAGCGTACTAAATGGATTACTGTCTGATCTGTCCGGATTTCTGCATTTATGTAAATGTTATAGGCCTATAGGCATGTTGAGGCTACATCAGCTACTGAATTCCGGATATTAGCTCGTTTGAATATACAAGGAAGCTTTATAAACAAACTACTTCTCATTGCTGGGACTGGCACTTTCTTTCACAAAGAGATTGGAGAGATGGGCAATGGCCTACTGGATCACATGATAGTAACTTTGCCTGCGAATCCGTAGGTCGTGGGTTCGATTTTTAATACAACACTTTCATTTCACAACCGAACTGCATGCAATTTAATATTTTTATTAATGTTATTTATTTTATTATATCTCGCAATTCGTTCCAGCTCTCTCCATTGAGCTCAGTCTTCTGCAACTCTGGTCCAGTATGGTTAAGGGGATATCGTCTCTTCTTGGATAACATAAGTTTACTTATTTGCTCCTTTTATTTATTTGGCAACGTGTTTTAAATTAAAAAAATAAATTTAACTCTAGATGGCCCATACGAGATATTATCTTATTATATCAGTTACTTTTATCTTTCTTCTTATTTCTAAATTTCGGATTCTGTTGCAGTTCACCTAGTTTTCAGTTAATGCAGGAAACGGTTTAACTTAACTCGACGGTTAAGGAATCTTTCCAGCTTTCTGAGTCATAGAAAGTCAGTAAGAAGTAATTATGAAAATCTTGCTTGTTTAAAATGCAAATCTAGTTTGTCACGCAACGGATATTACTGATATAGCATCATTAGTTCATTACTAGCTTATCGCTTCTAAACGTTTACCTTCGTTATAAGGAGCACTTCGAATACACTTCGGAGAGTGTGCGACTGATCTACATAATCTAATACCACCTTGCCCTTTTTGCTATCGGAATGCTCGTAGCTCGAAAAAGCGACATCGTTTCATGGTTGATGTTCCAAAGACACGAACTTGGAGATTTGACTCTACTTTTGTGATAAGAACGTCTAGGCTTTGGAATGCGTTGCCTGAGTGGGGTTTCCCTGTTGGTTACAATCTTTATGTCTTCAAATCGAGAGTGAATCGGTTTCTTCTAGGTAAACACGCTCCATCGTAGACCGCATCGTCGCTTAACATCAGGCGAGATGGCGGTCAAGTGTAAACCTATAAAAGTAAAATATAAAATAATTAAATAAATCTATATCGTTCCTTTCTCATTATTAAGAATCATTTCCATTTCATTCCAGAGAAAGGTTAGGAGTAGTTTCCAAATCTTCCGTTTCCATATCAGACACTGACTGATCATTGATGTTGGTATGGCAGACTTGACACTCCCTACCAATTTGAACCTTCACGGAGTTCCACCTTTCCCGGTTTCGACGGGAACGCAGGGACGCCCTCGCATTCTTCCGCGAACCATTCTCGCATTATTTCTAGGTCAACGTGCGTCATCTTCGACCACACCGTCGCTTACCATCACGCGAGTTAGTAGCCAAACGCGGACCTATAATACACGATAAAAAAAAATCTGCCTCGGCCTTCCCATCTTTTAGCTCTCCTTTGGAGCAAATTCCACCGATGCGTCTGATTCTACAAGTCGCTTCCTCACGATGTCATTCTTCACCATTAAAATTAGTAGTGACAACAAACTTGTGTTACATCATCTATATTTAAAAAAAATATAGATTTCTGGCAGGATTCAAACCCACGACCTCCCAATTCTGATATCGCTCTTTGTAGCCACTAAACTATAGCGCCTTCAGGACTTATCTAGGTTGGTACACCACTATTTAGTATTAACTGTCTACTTTCATAGTAGTATGACTCTCTGCAGAGTCCGTTTGGGGAAGTACCACACCATTGCCAGTTATTCTAGCCGCCAAGCAGTAATGTGCATACAGTACTGTGTTCCGGTGAAGGGCAATGTGAATGCAATGAAATTATAGAGCATAATCATCTTAATATCTCTGGATGACGATTGCAGCGCTAAATAATGATTTGGACACTATGGTGTTACGTGGCAGGCATGTTGCTTACTATCAGGCACATGTCCTGCTCGTTTCGTCACTCTATAATATCAAAAAAAACTTTCGAAGTGCCAGAGAAACTAGGCTACTTGACCAATATTTTGGCTACATGACCAATTATATATTCTGAGCAGGGTAAGAGTGGACACTGGTTACATGGCCAATAAATTTGCTATAATGACCAATATTATTCTATGGGCAGGGTAATCTCGACATGTCGCATATTTGCAAATAATTTGCCGTGTCATTATGAAGAAACTTGTCATGTACTCGTATTGAAACTTGAAAGACGTTTCAAAGACGACCAACGACATCGAAAATAAACTTTACTGATTTAAACATAAGGGTCAACATAAAACCTATGACAGGACGAGTTTTGTTTTTTTTACTCAAACATAGTGACAGAAAAATAGCTTTTATAGATTTGTAAATAAGAGTTAAAATTTCTCATGTAGGGTTGACGTGTTCAAAGGTTGAAAGAGTATGCTTAGGGTGACCATATCTTTCGCATTGCAGGGGGATATTCTTTTTTACGGACTGCGAAAAAGGAAATGATACTATGTAGTGGTAGGACTCTTAGCAGAGTCCACCTGGGGTAGAACCATACCTTTGCCAGTTATTCTACCGCCAAGCTGTAATGTGCAAACATTACTGTGTTCCGGTTTGAAGGGCAATGTTTCCAGTGAAATTACAGGGCTTAGAGATATAACATCTTAGATCCAATTAAAATGTCTAGCATAATAAGTTATCTTTAAGTTTCTTTTGTGATTTGGTTTTTTGTATGTATGTTTGTGGCTTTTTAATAAAGAGTTTTCTATTCTATCTCTGGGTGACGAGGGCAGTGCAGTGCTAGGTAATGATTTGGGCTCTTCATGTTCCAATAGCTTCGTGTCAGTGTGCTGTTATGCGGCAGGCATGTTGCTTACCATCAGGCAAATGTCCTGCTCGTATCGTCACTCTTTATTTTAAAAAAATGTTCGTCTGTATGTATTTTAGCTATTTGTTCTGTTATAACGGTAAGCTTTTGGTTTAACACAAATTACGTTTCGTTATTAGAGGAACCTATGTTAGCAACAGTTATCTCATACATTTCAATTTTATTTAGTCAGTTAAAACTTCTTAAGGCGCTTTAGGCATTTTTTAAGACGGGAAACAATTGAAGTCGCGACTCTGTTAGGTACCGTTACCGACACCTCTGTTGTAAATAAGTATGTTCATATTTTGTGTTTTCATTTCCTCACGTCTTCCTATTCAGCATAACCAGCCCACTAAATGTTGCCACTGCTGGGAATCGGGGCTATCTCTCTCACAAAAAGAATTAAGGCCCATAATCCACGACGCTGCCGGGTTTAGTGGATGACATATGACCGCGAAAGATTCTAGGTACAAGTCGGTTTCCTGACGATGTTATGCATAGTTTTAAATCAGCGGCATTACGCACATGACTTCAATGCGGGTGGCATTTGAACCCGGAGGCTTCGGATCGGCAGTCGCCGTTCGTAGTAGTAGTAGCCTATCGTAGTAATGACCGTATAAAATCTTGGTTGGGTCCTGGGGGGCCCCAGGGTTTTGGTTTAAAAATAAATATGGTCACCTTAATAAGTATGCATAATAATGGATTCGCCAGTTGCATCGCTAATGTGCCTTATTATATGGCTATTGTGTTCAAGCTGGTGACATGAATATTGAACGTTTCGAGTGTGGTTCTTGGATGCCTTCGGTGCGTCTCGTACAATTCACATACTTGGTATTCCACGTCCTATGCAACTCTCCCTTGTACTTATAGCTATTATACACCACTTACATATATACATTGTACTGTAGTGGTAAAACTTTGCTGAGTCGAATTTTGTTAGAAACATTACCCGTCAAATCGGAACAGCAATATTTTAGCAATTTGCTAACTGCTTGGCGAACTGCACGGCTTTGCTTAAACTTGGATTAAGAAGTACCACACATTTGCCACTTATACTACAAGTGTCAAATGTGTGGTACTTCCTAATAGTAGCTAATGTTGATTGTTGTTGTTAATGGTGAGATTAATAAGTCTCCAACAGATTGTAGTGGTAGGACTCTTAGCAGAGTCCGCCTGGGGAAGTACCACACCTTTGCCAAATATTCTACCGCCAAGCAGTAATGTACAAACATTACTGTGTTCCGGTTTGAAGGCCAATCATTCCAGAGAAATTACAGGGCTTAGAGACATAATATCTTAGATCTCTGGGTGACGAGCGCAGTGCAGTGCTAGGTAATGATTTAGACTATCATGTTCCAATAATAGCTGCGTGTTACTGTGCTGTTATATTTATATATTTTTTCATAATTGTTATTTTCATTCCAATATATTTATATGTATGTATATAATTTTACTAAGTTTTAATTCTTATTTGCACACCCCGTCTCTTGTCGCACTACTTTAAAATGTATTGTTCTTTATTTTCTGTATTTCTTTTTCTTTGGTGTGTCAATAAAGAGTATATCTATCTGTCTATCTATCTGTTATGTGGCAGGCATGTTGCTTACCATCAGGCACATGACTTACTCGTCTCGTCACTCTATGCTAGAAAAAAAAAAAAGATGGCGCCTCAGTAGGATGTATAGATTCGTTATTCAACCCAAGGTACGGCTGGTCTAGTCGGGAGAACGGCGACTGCCGATCCGGAGCCCCGGGTTAAAATCCCACTCGCTCCACTGTCTTTTCGGAGTCATGTGCGTAATGAACTAACTTAGAATGCCGAAAGAAAACATCTTAAAGAAACCGATATGTATCTAGAATCTTTCGACGTTATGTGTCATCCATTAACTCGCACAGCTGCCAACGTGGTGGATTATGGCCTAGACTCTCCTTGCGAGAGAAGGCCCCGATTTCCACCTGTGAAAACATTTAATGGCCTGCGTAAATATGTTTAACCCAAAAGAAGTAGGGATGGGCCGCTAGTGTCATATGTTATTCTTGGTCACCTTCGTAACTAATAATTCAATCTGTTTAATTAGATTTCATCACCGATCGGAAAATATTTGGTTTAAACGTACAAGGTCAGCGGGAAACGCGTCGAAAGAACATTTATAAAAGTCTTACTCAATCGTGTGATGACCTTCACCCAATGTTTTTCGGTCAGGTTTCTTGGAAAATTGGCAAATTGACAAGTGCGAGTAAGATTTCACGATGAATGGATTCGTAAAACTACATTGTTTACTTTCTGTCATCACTGAAATTTTAGAACATCTTTTAATGGGAATTTAGAGGTATGTTGAGGTTTCTGTAATAATGGGTGCTTTTCGGAAGTCTATTTCGTATCTTTACCCGAGTTGAGCGCATATTGATAGAAGAAAATCTTATGGATGTCGATGATCATGTCCATTATGAAGTAATCCTTCAGAGAACTAAAGTCACCGACATAACTCAGAGCATCAGAAAGCTAAAATGGGCATGGGCTGGTCATATCCGTCAGAACCGATAACAGTTAGGGTAGACGGGTTCTGGAGTGAAGCCCGCGAATCGGCAAACGTAGCGTAGGACGCTCTGAGATTAGGTGGAGTGACGATCTACCAAAAGCTGGCGGTGGTTGGAAATTAGAAAGAAAGAAAGAAAGAGGGCTATGTCCAGCCATAGACGAGTGTAGGCCGATTATGAAGATGATGACATATTTTTATCGAAACTAAAAACAGGGCGATACCAGTTAAGACAAGCAGTTAAGTAACACGCAGTAGAGGGTCAAGACTGTGCTAAGAATCCGTTGTGAACTAATTGAAAGCGGAAATTGCTATCATGCAAATTGAATCAGAATACCGTTCATTGTTTCAAAATAAACACGTCGAATCCAATCATCAATGGACATTGTTTTTGTGTCGACAGTTACAATAGATTTTATGCAATCGTTGACATGGAATTCAATAAAGTAAGCGGTTTAGGCTATACGCACTGAATAACTTTTGGTAGTAGTGGTACCTCCACTATTATCAAAAGTTATTTAGTTGGGTACTTTGTAGTGCTAGGACTCTTTGCAGAGTCCGCCTGGGAAAGTACCACACCTTTGACAGTTATTCTACCACCAAGCAGTAATGTGCAAACATTTCTGTGTTCCGGTTTGAAGGGCTATGTTTCCAGTAAAATTACAGGGCACAGAGATAAAACTCCTGCGTGACCAGCGAGCGCAGTGCAGTGCTAGGTAATGATTTGGACTCTTCATGTTCCAGTAACTGCATGTCACTGTGATGTTAAGGGCATGTTGCTTACCATCAGGCACATGTCCTACTGGTACTGGTCTCGTCATGCTATTTTTTTTTAAATATAGGTAGTAAGAAGTGTACACGTAGAGAAGTTTAGGCAATA
Source organism: Ectropis crepuscularia (assembly GCA_963693475.1). Lineage (NCBI taxonomy): Eukaryota > Metazoa > Arthropoda > Insecta > Lepidoptera > Geometridae > Ectropis > Ectropis crepuscularia. Next base: position 9,748,793 of record OY856350.1, read on the forward strand.
GAGGCCAACTGAATCCAATTGCTAGGACGTTTTATTTAGGCTTCGAGGCAAAGCCTAGACGAGCGGCCCTGCCGAGGTAACCTCTTAGCTTCAATGTGGGTGACCAGACTACTGTGAGAAGTTTATTGGCTCTTGCCTAAATAGCTTACTTTATGGTGCCATTGCTACCACTTGCACGCCTTGAATCGTAATACTTACCATGGATTAAAAAATAATAACCAATAACCGCTGGGGTAAACGTTCTCCAATGGCGACCACGAACCAGCAGACACAGTGTAGGACGACCCACACGATGAACCGATGATTTTTTCTCGGTTGCGAGAAGTCGATGGATGGAGGCGGCACAAGACCGGACATTGTGGAAGTCTACCGGGGAGCCCTATGTCCAGCTGTGTGGACGTCTGCTGTCTACAGATGATAATGAAAAAATAATTAAACAAATATTATTACGTTAGTCTTTGCCAGAAACACTAGACGCCATTCGAGTCATCACCGACATGTTTTTGAAAACATTCGACAATCGAAATCAGGTTCATTACCACAAGACAGTTCCAAGGCCAAGGTATTTGGCAAGCTTTAAGACGATAATGGAAGACAGACGTAGACATCCTGACACGTTGATCTGAATCTTATTTTGATCCCAATTGCTTTTGAAATAAAATTGAATGTTAAACGGCATGACGGCGTCGAGTTGATGGAAGTTTGGTGAAATTGACGCCGTTTGTTCGTTGGGGCTTATCGGAATTGTTTGTCGTTGCATTTTTAATTAGAATAAGGCCTTGATGGTTGAGAAGGAAATCCTGAAATGAGATAAATGAAGGTATACGGTGGGAGCTCGTTTTGGCAGACATACGTTGTGATCAGGGATATAACGGAGGTCATTTTATCGGAACCGAAGGCGGAGTCGGAGTTTTTAAATTTGATTTATCGGAGTCGGAACCGAAGTCGGAGGCATAGGCAGGATCAGAAGTGGTGGCAGGAGAGACATTTATATTGGGTATATTTTTTTTTTGCTTGGACACGATAAACATTGACGAGCAATTGATTTAGGGAGTTGTGATTTTGTATTTCCATTTACTATCTACCACAATAAGGGATTATCTGCAATATTTATACACCTTACCTCCGATTAAAACCCCCGTTTTAAAAGTTTAGGAGCCGAAGTCGCAATCGAACTTCTGATTACTATTACACCTAATAGTAATCAGAAGTTCCGACTTATCGGGAGTCGGAAGTCGAAGCTCCGTAACATCCCTGGACGTCTACTCTGTTTCTACGAAAACGTAATTTCGAAAAAAAACTCGCGACTATCCAACTCTCGTTCTACTTCGTTTCGTCCGATACAACATTGGTTGACGTTTAAATGTTCTAAGCATACTATAATTAGAGTAGACTTAGAACATTTAAATGGGCAAAACGACGGATCGAAGTAGAATCGGCGTTGGAAAGTCGCGAGTTTATTTCGAAATTACGTTTTCGTAGAAACAGAGTAGACGTCCTGGTTGTGATTTAGAGTTTTAAAGACTATCTCAATTCAACCGCATTCGTCCAGAGTCCAGATAGCTTATACGAGTATCTTATTGATATTATAAATGCGAAAGTTTGAATGTTTGGATGTTTGTTGATCAATCATGTCGGAATACCGGAACGGACTAGCTCGAAATTAAAAACGCACATAGATTATAATCTGGAATAACACAGAGCCTTTTCATCCCGGGAAAATAACGGGAACGGGAACTACGCGAGTGAAACCACGGGACGCTGCTAGTAATATTATAAATATCAATGTTTGTATGTTAATCGCTCAATCACGTTGGATCGTCTCAACGGATCGGATAGTAATTTGTAATACAGTTGTTAATAAAAGTATATTGTATTATTTGTGGGTTATTAATCTTCTTCTTATTTATGTATATAAAATTCTCGTGTTACCTTACTCCTCCGAAACGGCTTTACTGATTTTTACCAAATTTTATTTGTATATTCAGTAGGTCTGAGAATCGGCTACTGGCTATTTTTCATACCCTTAAGTGATAAGGGTTGTTCAGCCCAAAACATTTTTTTTTTAATTTTCGGACAACATTTTTGTTTATTATTTTTTTATAATGTGGCGTTAAAAATACAAACAACCCTAAATTTTCACCCTTTTATCACCAACCCCTATTTTTAATAGCCACTTTAGTAATTTAATTATTTGACAGTGAACTCCTCCTAAACGGCGGGACCGATTTGAATGATTTTTTTTGTGGAATCGAGGATGGTTTAGATTCACAAATAAGCCCGGCAGATGGCGCTGTAGATAGTGTCTAGGTTATGATCCGAGCGAAGCCGAAACGGGCCGCTAGTTTATCTGTATTAAGAATGAGTTATCTAGTCGAATGAATTAGAATGAAGGCAATTTTTGTTTTGTAAGAAATGCCCATTTACTTATGAAATAAATAAAATTTATTTGTTACTTATGAAATAAATAAAAATAAAAAGGGAAAACCGGATTGCGCAGGCAAAACCGCAGGGGGCTGCTAGAAAAACATATCTATTCAGTCACGTGTAACTACTGTGATTATTTAAATCAACCGGAATCCGATACTGCTGTCTATTAATTAAAATAATTAACAGATTCTATACAAAAACCGTCGATCGTAAAACATGTTTGTTTATAGTATTGGCCATTAGAATGTTTATTTAAATGCCTTTGGGGTCATCATTGATGTTTAGTTTGCTACTGATTTCGTTTTGTTTCTACTTGGATCGATCGATATAAATCAATGGATGTGCCCTCCCAAACTTCAGGTGCACGGAATTATGTTATCGTTGGGAAGAGTGAGCTCACTTTTTCCGTTTTATTCGGGTGTAGGAAGCGGTGAACGCCGGACGTTTATACCTATCACTATTCTTTGTCAACAACCAAAATAAGTAGAACCGCAACATACGAGTACCTCGCCGCTAGCGATTCTAGGGTCAAGTATGTGTTGTATTTATATTTGTTAACTATTTTAAGTTCCCTAGGGCACATCTTTTGATTTATATCGATGGTTAGAACATTATTTTGCAATTTTTATCGAGAGTTACACCGTTTTGATTGGTTAATAGACCTTGTTTTAATTGCGGCATTCAAACCATTTACTCAGGTTTACACGATTCGAAAACTTGACATATTTTTGAGTAAAATCGTTGTAGAAAGATTTTTTTTTCTTTAGACGATTTCGATAGACGAAATCTTGTAAGTTTGCGTCACCGACACAATGTAAAACCGTTGTTACCACAATTTTAAGGAACTATAATGGGTATTACATTTGAAACAAATTTTCCAGCCTAAGAAGATGCCTTGAAGAGATAGATCACTTTCAGCGATACAGCTTCTAACTACCCCACTGATTTAAAGTTTATTGACATTTGTTTCAATGTCCTTATTCTTCTATCTACATTGCTTACCATCAGGTGAAGAGTCTTGCTCGAGACTTCACACTATCTAAAAAAATGGGTCTACATATTCATAAAAGTAAACGAACTTGCAAAAACAAGTCTGTTTTGACTGCCGATGCCGGTTATTAAACCATCAATTCATAAACTGCAAATATTTACGTGTACCAAATGAGAACCAAGCTAAATCAATAAACCATGCAAACGCCAATACATCGAAAACACGATATTGGGAATCTTCGAAAAACAGAGTTATTATCGCGAGCATGTTTTGCGTGAAACGACACAACGCATAGCATATAGGCATTTTTTTTAAACTATAATACGTTCGCATTTCCACCATCTCGCCTGACGTTAAGCGACGATGCTATCTACGATGGAGCGTCCTTACCTTGAAGAAACCGATTCACTCTCGATTTGAAGACACCAAGATTGTAACTATCGGGAAATACCCACTCGGGCTACGCATTCCACAACCTAGACGTCCTTATCACAAACGTGGAGTCAAATCTCTTCGTTCGTGTTTTTGCGAACGTGTTAAAATTCGGGTCAAAAAGGGACATCGTTTCATGGTGGAACATCAACCATGAAACGATGTCGCTTTTTTGAGATACGAGAAGTAAATGAAAGGACAAGGGGTATTAGATCAGTTGCACACTCTCCGAAGTGTATATTATAGGCATATACTATCAATGCGCACTCTCATCATATTTATTTCCTTAACGAACTAAAAATCGAAACTCTGAACTTAGCTAGTCAACATTTTAGTAAACATTGTGACTGCCTTCAGATTAATACTTTTTGGGTTGAAGATATCATTTATTGTATGGTTGAAGTTTTTTTGACGTGATAACGTCTTATAATTCGATGAAGCCGGCTGCACGCCCGCAAAACATGACGTCATGTGCCGTTACCGCCGTTACCTCGCCGCATGACGTCGCCGCGTTCGGCAGCGTTCGACATCTATTAAACCAATGAAATTAAAATTTTCTTTTGAAAAATGCTACCATTCCATCAGTATTTTCTTAAGACGTTGTCACGTTCAACTATCGTCAGTAAACCGACTTTACAGACAACCATTTTTTTTTAACGGGCAGAGGCTTTATTAACAAAACTAAAATACAATGAGAACTACACTACGCCACATACCTAACTACTTACACTAAGCACACCTGAATTATCCATATACCAATAATAAAGGTCTACAAATAATCAAGATGTTCAAACCCACTACCAATCGGAAGCGTACCCAGCATGCAGGCGGCATTACCACGCTGAATGGCAATGCTTATGCGTTGGGCCAAATAAACGCCAGCATTTTGGTCACGCGTCGCGTCGACCAAGCGCTCAGAGTGGCTTTTGAAGATGAGGTGAGCTTCCGCCCCCACGGGCCCAATGTCTCAACCCCAAAGGGCTCAAATATGTAACCTCTTCCGAGGGTTGAAGTTAGATATCAGCACGAAGAATAAAGAGAAGAGGTATTAACTTCTTACATACGTAACTAGGTATACACACATTTGTTTTACATATCCTAGAGTGATGGGACGAGCAAGACATGCGCTTAATGGTAAGCCGTAGACCTTGGCGTTACAACCCAGTGCTACGCAGCCATTTGAACTTGAAGAGTCCAAATCACTACCTAATATTCCGCTACGCTCGTCACACAGAGATACTCATAGATAATGTGTTATATCATTACACTAAATTTGAAAACAAAATATCAAATTCTTAAATAATAAAGTAACAATTGGCTAAGGGTGATTTCTCCCAGGTAACCGCAGGAAATGGTTCTAGTTAAATGGGTAATATTTACATACAAATTGGTAAAATACTTACGTGTTACCGTTCTGTTATGATCAAGCATGTTACTTACCATCAAGTGCAAGTCTTGCATATTTAAAGAAAGAAAGGTAATGCCAAACTCCGGTTCCGATTGTGGTCCGGTTTGAAGGGCAATGTTTCCAGAGAAATTACTAGGCTTAGAGATATAACATCTTAGATCTCTGGGTGACGAGCGCAGTGCAGTGGTAGGTAATGATTTGGACTCTTCATGTTCCAATAGCTGCGTGTCACTGTGCTGTTATGTGGCAAGCATGTTGCTTACCATCAGGCACATGCCCTGCTCGTCTCGACACTCTTTATTTAAAAAAAATACTTTTTATTGTTACACTTGACTTCTTTGTTAACCGTTAAATTCATAATTCTCACTAGCCAGTTCAATCTTGATTAGTTCCGTTCTAATTCGGTCCATGCATGTATTAGCATATTTTACTAAGCAAACATCTATCGGTCATTAAAGTGGACAGAGTCGCCACTCGCGAAATCTCCCACGGCCCAGTCTCTTATTAACATAATGTACGCTAAGACTAATAATAACAGCTTTTATAAATAAACTGGAATACTTGCTTACTACTTGCTTGGCTGGCCTCGTGGCTTAGTCTGTAGTAGCTCTGCCTGGGAAGCCGAGGGTCGTGGCTTCGATTCCCATCCAGTGCAAATATTTGTGTGATGAATTCAAATGTTTGCACTGTGTCTGGGTGTTTCTATGTATAATAAGTATGTATTTAAAACTATATAGGTATATTATATCAGCTATCTGGCCGCCATCATACAAGCTTTGCTTTGTTTGGGGTCAGATGGTGTTGTGTGTGAATTGTCCACCAATATTTATTGACGTGAAAACTTCTTTAGGCGCGCTATAGACAGAATTTTCGTGGGCTGTGAAATGGATTCATCAATCGTCACGCTTGGATATGATAATGGATCGGATCGGATATGAAATCTTCGGGTAAACTCGGTAAAAACGGCCAGGTAGGTACAAGGGCAACAGAAACTGTAAAGAGTTTCGATTACCTACCTCCAACAGCCCAGCGATTATCTCCAGATACCAGGACAAAAGAAATATAAAAGAGTTGCGTTTGCCTCTAGGTACCAGTACCAGGGCAACAGCAAGTTTTCACTTCTATCGGCAGTTCCTATGACTGCCAATTTTTATTTTTTTATTATTTATTTATTTACTACTATCCTACGGCATAAATGCGACGTTCGGATGCTTATACCTCTATGTTTGATGATCACTTAAAACATATATTATAATGAAATTGTAGTGTCTGTTATTCTAAATTTACAACTTTTCACTAGCGTCTGAAAGTATGTACGGTACTCACATAAAAAATTGGCAATCATATGAACTGGCGATAGAAGTGAAAACTTATAACACAGAATTTGATAGCTCACTTTAGAAACTACGCGGTTGAAGCCGGAGGGCGCAGCTAGTCTGAAATAAATCTTCAAAGCATTGTCGTCTAAATAAGCCTTCTAAGCATGACCATCTACTCATGCTTCTGACCATGGCCATCTAGAAATGCTATTTTTAAATGCTAAATTTACGAATGTAACGCTTGGGCTCAATTCACAGCCGACAAAAATCTACTACTAAAACAACGTTTGTTGCAGTTGTAACCCTTTATGTGTAACCCAGAGAGTGTTTAAAAATTAAATCAGCATAGAGAGAAGATTAAAAGAAAGGTAATTTCCGTTCGCTAAACCTCGTTGAGAGTATCATTAGGCATTAAAATTGATGTGACAGATGTGAGAACTGGGTATAGAAACATGCTATTTACTGTTCCAAGCCTTAAAAAAGATTATTTGTTTTCATGAATAAACTGTAACTGGTTTAACGAATAGTTTATTTTTGTTTGAATTTTTGGTACCTAAATTGATTCAAATAACTTTTTTTTGATAAATAGTGGCATCCCGTTCCACTCGCTTAGTTCGATTTCGTTATTTTCCCGAGATATAATGTACGCTTAACCAAATGTTATCTGGATCCGGTCCTGTAGTTTTTGATTGAAAGAGTAACAAATATCCATACATACAAGCTTTTACGAAATAATAATATTAGTGGGAAAAAGAAATGATTCCTGCCCCACACCCCAATCACCAACCAATCAAACCCCAGCTATCGTATCGTTGCATATTTTGGCCCAGACTCTGTGTGAGAGAAGCCCTTAAGTTTCAGCAGTGGTGTGCTGATGTTTATGAAGTGGAACATATACATATTGTTGGCAAAATATTCCCAAGTAGACGCGGAATTAGGATCTACGACTTCGGGGTTTTCCGCCATTAGACTTCACTTCATTTTGAGATGATATTGTCACATTTTATTCTGTTTTCATAAAGGAATCCATGGCAAATAGTCTCTACTGCATTGCGAACTTAGGGCAATGTAGAATGCGCAATGCACAACTCACTTAAACTTACTAAATATACTCACGCAGATATATAAATATGTAGAGCTTACTCGAAGTATTCCTGAAAATATTCCATGGATTCACCGTATCCTCCATGGGCACTACATCTCGGACGATGGACTAGCGCCAGGGCATTCTAGACCTGACGACCTCAGTCTGAAAGACGCCGTTAGGGAAAACAAATTGGCATGGTACCCCCAATGACGCTGTTACCATATTCTCCTCTTCATTATAGTGTTACCAGCCTTCGCTACCATCAAAGCTATCTGTAATAAGCAATGTCAACCACATTAACTTTCTTTCCGTGGGCAGAGGTTCCAACAAGTCACGAACACGAACTGTCAGAGGTAAAAAAGCTAATTATATCGCTCAGTAGGACATTCGTGACAGCTTTTTGCTACTGTAGGAGTTTATCTGTTCTTTAATTGGAAATGTCGGTTTGAAGACCTATGGCCGAGGTTTTGTCCTAAGACTAAATGATATTGAATCAGTCGGGAGTCTCGGCAATGCCAGCGTTGTTAGCGTTCGCGATTAGAACTTATTTCTCAAAACATAAGCAGACTACTTTTGGTTCCGACTATTTTCATAAGGTGTGAGTCAAGACCACCACACTGGCCAAGACATCTTTCTTTTCTTTCTTACTCTTGACGCGCTTGGCTTAAAGATGTGTATATAAACTTATTACGTGCATACGAAAGTACATACACGTAATTTTATTTATTGATATATTATACATCATTACATACATTATCTCTTAATGATTTTGAAAAATTAGGAATTAATAGATCGTCCCTCTGGTTGTTTATCTAATAAACGTTCACTGTTGGGCGTATGTAGGCGTCTCCCATGGATCGCCACATAAAGGTACTAAGGTAGTGGTTCGCGCGGAGACCGCGACACGAGACCGCGACCGGAGACCGAGACCGGAGACCGCGACAGGCACTTGACACTATGGACTTGTATGGGCGCCAGTTCGCGCCGCGACCGCGACCTGTCTCGGTCTCCTGTCGTGGTCTCGGCGCGAACTGGCACCCATACAAGTCCATAGTGTCAAGTGCCTGTCGCGGTCTCCGGTCGCGTTCTCGTGTCGCGGTCTCGCGTCGCGGTCTCAGCGCGAACTTGTACCTTTACACGGTCTTCTGTTATTTGCATCCACTTGCTACCAGCAGATTTTCGCATTTTACAATAATGCTTTTTCATAAGAAATTGATACAAGAGATTGTGACAAATACTATAGAACCAAAGCGTATACAGTAGTTTCTTGAGATATACTTCAGTTGTGCACTTGGAAACATCAATTCCAAAAAAATCGAAATATCTATTTTTTGCTTATAGCAAATTAAACAAAATAGGTATAAAGTCTGCTACCTTGTTTTTAATAACCGCAATAAAACTTTATGGCGACAGCTCCTGTAGCTCAAATCACGTGGTCTAGAAATATAAAAATGGCGTAGCACTTAGTCGAATCGTAAATCTTTATGGGAATTAATATATTCTAGTTTTGGTCTATAGCAGAAGCGATAGCTAGTAAGAATTTAATGTAAATAGTATCTACAATGCATTGTTAAATTATGTAATTTAATAACCGTAACTAGTTAATGTCAAATAACACAAAATGGCATTAGTGAGCCTTGATACGTGATGTTTTGTTGACTGATTTTTGTATATATTCCTATTCATTGGCTAATGTTATTATATTTAAATTAATTATTCTCGTACATTTCTATTAAGGATAGTTGGGTGCTTCAGGAGCTATCACTCACTGCTCTTTTTGAGTTTGCTGAACATGACCAGGCAAATGCAGATGTCATGATCGACTCACGATAGTTACAATTTCGACTCCCTATCTTCCAGGTGGATGACAATCGTTACACACAGGCGTTAAACACAATTCTGTGTCAACGCCGAAATCAACTAAGTGTGGCAAAAGTACTTCTGCAAAAAACTGGTATATCGTTCGAGTGGCATACGTTTACAGTCCAATTTTTTTTATTATATTGCGCTTATCACAATGCTGGCGAGAAAAGTTTATACTCTCCTTCTGCTCGTTGTCTAAGGCCAGTCAGGTTAGTCTTTCCGTTGTTGACGAGCAAAGACAATAACCCACTTGACTGATCGTACGACTTCCTACGCCGTTTAGTAACACGATTGCTCAGTTCAGCACAATGGGAACCCGTTTATGTGTATCTTTGAATCCTGCTCTGTCCTTTGTAGTTTGTATATCTCATTTAGTCCGATCATTCGTGGAAAGTAGAGCACGTCACACGAATATTCGGCTAATCACAAGCGCGGTATTGCACCTCGTCCTGTGCCCCCGCTAGTGAGTGTGATAGTAGGCAAAATTTGTATCATCGCCGATCAACAGGGTATCTAATCTGTGTTGACGAGCGTGTCTCGCCGTCGTTTCCTTGGCCAACTACGTCATCGTTTACAATCTGTGTTCATTCTGTCACAAAATTGTCACTAAAACCGATTAGTCAGTACATTTTTTCTTCCGCTATCGCTTCTCCACTACCCGCGAGGTGGGTAACCGGGGCTGTGGGTCGGCCGTGCCGTCAGATTCGCCACGCACATTGACCCATTGGCGCGTGCCGAGCGTCCGTACTACTGCCATTATAACCAAACCCCGCAATTGACGACGATGTTGTCAAATGTCGCAATGTGAACTTTTCATTGCGAAAACCGTTATTGTATATTGTGTTTTTATAAGTTGATACGAGTAAAAGGGGTCCGGGTGATAAGAAACATCTTAAGAGCGCCATCACATAGTAACAACTATTTGTCAAAGTAAAATCCTATTAAAATTATAAATACAAGAGTTTCGATGTTTGTTTTTCAATTACGTCGGAACGGTCGGATAATCGGGATTGAATTTGGGACACAGTTAAATTATAGTCTGGAATAACATATAGGCCACTTTTTTATCACTGTAAAATATGAGGAACTATGTAGGTAACTGATTACTTTGGGCCACTGCTACTAAATAATATTGAAAGTAAAAGACAGATGAATATACCAATTAACAATGATAACACCTTTCCTTCTCCATGATCAAGTAAAACTGTTCCGTCAATAAGCACATAAAGCTTCCTTAATCTATGTAATATGTTACATTATTTTGTAGTTATATCGAATTATCTATGTTCTAATTGAGTAGCAATTTGTCGGACGGCACTCACTGCTGTCCCATAATTACCTCTATACATCACGTAATCTTACTTATTATTTTTTAACATAAATATACTTCTTTTAAATCTAACATCCTTCCTACACGTTATTTTTAACAGTAATAGGTTAGATGTTAAAGCGACGATGTGCTTTACGAGGTAGCGTACTTCGAAAAAAATCGTTCTCTACCTAAAGATAGGTTTATAATGTTTATATCCATTTGTAAAACCCACTTTCGGTTTGATCCCCACACAGGACAAAGATTTGTGTGATGAATACTTATATTTGTTCTGTATCTGGGTGTTTCTATGTATTAAAGTATGTATTTACAATTATACATAAAAGTATTATATCTGCTACCTGGCCGCCAAAATAGAAGCTTTGCTTAGTACCTATAGGACCATTCAGTTTAGTTTGTAGTGTGGCGACTGAAGAATATTCAAACAACAACAATTATTTCAGTACGAATTGCTTCTTCTAATCTTAAAAAATAAGAATTACGGATCACGTTGTCCGCGATGGACTCCTAAACTACTTGACTGATTTCAATCAAATTTGCACACCGTCTGCAGTTTGATCTAACTTTAAAGATAGTATAGTTTTTATTTCGATTAATAGTCCTTACATGACAATATGAATTAATAAGCCGGGACGGAAAGCAGTATATTATAAGATTATTTTATATAAACTCTCCCATAATTATCGATCACTCTCACTTAAAGCTACTTGCTTAGATGTTTACTTATTGCTTAGATGTATGTCCGTTTTTCTTTTACTTCTTCTGTCATTAGTTGGATTCAATCTCCGGGTCATCTTTGTATCAATTTGCTGGATTGATTACTAGGCGAGATTCTGAATTAATAACTCAAAGGAGATATGCCTATTTTCAATGGATGATCAAGCACAAGCAAAACACTGGCATGCAATTCGTAAATGTGGAATTGTATAATAGGTGGCCGACTAAAAAAACTAATCAAAAAACTAAGTATTTCAGTTAGATTAATAAAAATGTTTTGCTCGTATTTTCTGTTGTTTCACAAACAAAACAAATATAGTTTAGAAGTTTGGAGCGACGCACGTCACGTCTGTATATTACTTATATGTAAACGTGAAGGAATTGACGTCACAACTCCCCACTCCCTAAGATTGGTGGTCTATATCTTTATCGATTTTTAATCCTACTAATATTATAAATGTCAATGTATAGATGATTGGATATTTGTATGAGTGGATGTTTGTTGCTCAATCACGTCCTAACGTATAAACGGATCGGGCTGAAATTCGGAACACAGATAGATTATAGTCTGGAAGAATACATAGACTACTTTTTATCCCGAAAAACAACGTCAAACTACGGGGGTAACGCCGCCGTCGGGGCGCTGCTAGTAGTTTGATATAACAAAATTAATCGAAATAAAAACTCGCAGAAGAGTTCACTGGGAACTAACATCATGACGCTGGATTTTTATATATTCAGATATAGATGTGAGAGATATCAGATAGTGATGAGAAGAGCAAGACATGTGGCTAATGGTACAATATGTATGTCTATAACAGCACTGTGTCTCGCAGATATTTAACAATAAAGAATATAAATTAATGCCTAGCACTGCATGCGCTCTTCACCCAGAGATAATTAAGGTCCCAAAGCAAAACGCAGCTTTTGCTGTTTTTGTGCAATGTTTGGAGCTGTCTACTTTTTACCCAAAATAAGTATCTACTATTTAATTAATGTCCTCACAACAAAAGGACAGAAATTACAAATAATTATTGAAAACACGCATCTATTCGAAATTCTGCCACTAGTTAAATTAGGAACATTATGTTTTTTTTTCTAAAGACCAAAATCTGATCTTATTATTAAGTGTTTATTCTAAAGTTTGAGCGTAAGAAAAACAGTAACAAATGCTACTGTTTCTATCTTGCTCTCTATATGGTGCGCGAAGAGGGTAGAAGCGCTCAAGGTCATCTGGTCAGGGTGCGGCTTTAACAAAAGCATAGAAAGGCATCTTTGTAACCATCGGAATGCTGCCAAAGCGTATAAGGTCGTCCTGGAATCCCACTATAACCTCTCCCACAGTTTTTGCTCGCTCTCATCGCCCAGTGCCTTACTTGCCGGTCCCCGAGCTTGACGTCGGCGGTTTTTACCGGCCGCGGTGACAGCTCGCGTAATTGGTCTAATAGACTCGGATTGTGCGTGCGCGCATCTTTGTGGGTCGCCTCCCGGAGCTCAATGTGTGTTGATAGTTTCGTTGGTTACTAACTAAAATTATAAATGCGAAAGGTTAGATGTTAGGATGTTTGTTGCACTTAGGAACAGCTAAACGGATCGGCTGGAAGTTTGGAACAGTCTGTAGTAGACTATAGTTTGGAATAGTACATTAAGGCTAATCTTTGTCGCTGGGAAATAGTGAGAACGATAAATAGTCGGGATCGCGGAGCACTGCTAGCAAATAAATCGATATTGTTGAAAATTCACAGGACTCTTATCTAGCCCCAAAATAAGCTAAGCTGGAACCAAGATAGCTGACATGATTATGTAATTGTAGAGGTAAATACAATTATATATATAAATAAAATTATAAATACTTTATACGTATAATTATTATATTACTTCTTGGCGGGAAACGAACCCACGGGTACGCGGGTAATTTAACATCAACCAAGCGACGAGGCCAGTTTTTACGTACGTCTTTAAATACCTAAATACTTTGGAGATTATTTTACATAATGCAGAGGTGGTGTGACTACACCAGCAAGACATAAGCATGCTTTATGATAACGCCACTCTTGCACATAACAGTACAGTGCTACTCAGTTTTTGGAACAAAAAAGTCCAAATCACTACAATTTTCTCGTCATCCAGAGATGTAACTCACTCTGGAAACATTGCCTTTCCTACCAGAACACACTAAAGCTTGTGCTTCTATTTTGCGGTAGAATGTCTAGCAAAGATGTGCTACTTCTACTATGACAAAACCATTTATCACTACAAATCAAGGTATTAAAATAAAATGACTTCCGCGTCCCAAAAGAAATCCAGTCGCTTAAATCAAACAATTCCCGACATTCTATTACCCTCAAATGTTCTCGAAACATGATAAATTTCCGTAAATATCTTAAATTGCTGAAACTATCAGCATAAGATTGTCATCGTGCACCATTACCAGCTCTCGGCTTGTTAAACATTTCTGTCAGATTGTTAGTGGTCATTATGGGACCATTATATTCATATTTTGAAACGGCAACGTTCCACTACTCATCTGCGTCCACAAACCTACATAATACCGTAATGTCATTCACCGTAGCGAATACGGGCTTACGCAGTAAGGGATTTTACATAAATGAAAGACAAGGCATACTTTTCTTTGTCTGAACGTTGCAGCATAAGTAGCCTACTAAATGTTCCCAATCACTTGTACCATTCCTACTTATATTATAAATGTGCACGTTTCGAAGTCTGTTGTTATTCAATCATGTTGGAATGGCCTACATTCTTTGAGTTTGGAGTATTGACGCTGGGCTTCTAAACAGCAAAAGCACCACTAAATGTTCCCAGGGTTGGGACAAAACCTTCTCTGGCAAGGAGGGAGAATCTAGGCTTTATTAATAATCCACTACGCTGGCCAAGTGCGGGTTAGCGTATGACGCCCGACCTCAGAAGATTCTTGGAATATGCTGCGTTCGTCACCATGTTTTTCTTCATTGTTAAATCTAGAGTGATCACAAACTTGTATAAAAATATTCAGAATGTAGGCGGGATTTGATCCTTCGAGCTCGTGATTTAAAATGGCTAATTTTAATCACTAAACCACAACGACTTTTTAGAAGTCGGTACACCTGTCGGGAATGAATGCGCGTGTGTTGCATTCACTAGAGAATAGATAGTCGGCCTTGCTTTCAATGGCCGGCCGATTTCAATAAAATTGATGACCGAACCGAAATCACTGTAGCTCACGAATGGACTAACCTAATTCTATTTAACACAGTTAAAACGAAATCGATTACCATGTAGAGTAATTTAAAAACTAATTTGAATGTTTCTTTTTGCAGATGTCGTTGGCCTGAGGTTTAAAGATTAACGGTAAGTGATCTTTTGTTGTTTTTAGCATTGGTTTGTGTATTAACATGTTATATTGTTTAGTTAATCGATTCTTTACGCGTTGTCATGCTCTCCTTAACTTAACTCTCATTTTACAGTAACTACAATAATATTTGAATATCAATATGAGTTGCATATGTAATATACCTACTGACTGTTGACTGACAATGGCTACTTTATATGGTATTTTTTTATAGCATAGAATGACGAGACGAGTAGGACATGTGCCTGATGGTAAGCAACATGCGTGCCACATAACAGCACAGTGACACGCAGCTATTGGAACACGAAAAGTCCAAATAATTACCTAGCACTGCACTGCACTGCACTGCGCACGTCACCCAGATATCTAAGATATTAAATCTCTAAGCCCTGTTATTTCTAGCGAAACATTGCCCTTCAAACCGGGACACAGTAATGTTTGCACATAACTACTTGGCGGTAGAATAACTGTCAAAGGTGTGGTACTTCCCCAGGCGGACTCTGCCAAGAGTCCTACCACTACTAAATGTAATGTCACACTGCTCCTACTACTGGGATTCGCAGCCTTATATTACTAGGACAGAGTCAAGGCACAATCCATACAGCCCAGCGCAATTACGGAAATAAATAAACATTAAATTATGTAGTTTGGGGACTATAAAGGATCGATAGGGGGGTGCATTCTGAGCATATATTCCAATTTGAGGGATTCTGGCATGGTCAGCTCAAGGTAATTTCGATGAATACGCGTTTAATTCGATATCTCGAGAACTGTTAGTGTTAGGCAAAAAATTTTGGAGACCTTTTCTCTTCTAAATTAAATTTACTAAGTAACTTTTATAGTAAGAACTTTCTTTCATCAATATTTTTCAAGTTATTGCTTCCGAAAGGCAAAAATTTTACTTTTTTTCCTCCCTTTCGCCATTTTCTCCCCAACCGTTCAATTTTATGAAACTTTACCGATAATCAAAAGTATAGATCTTTGAATAATGAACAACTTTTTCCTAGAACTTTTTAGTAAGTGCAGCTTTGCGTAAAACGCATGTCCTGAAAAGATTAGTTTTTTGAACACCCTGGTTTCCATACAATATTTTTCTTCATCCTTACAGCAAATGGTGTTACATTTACATCTGCGTTTGGAAAATCATTCAAAGGTGTAGGCCAAGAATTAAACCCATGACCTCAAGATTTTGATCCGGACATACCTGACACTAGGCTGCTAAGGTATATAATATATTCAAGACGATGAAAAGACACAAATCTCTAATTTATACGACAAGAATTTCTAAGTTTATCGGACAATAGGCGACAGTTCGCATAACGCGAGTTATAAAATCGATGGCATTCCATCTCGAACGGCGACATGTCACGTACATTACACATAACATCCTAGATTACTGTTTCCAACCGATACCGGACAAGTTACAAGCTTATAGACTAATTTATTTACCTTTGTTTTTTTATGGTATAGTGTGAGAGCTCGCACAAGACGAGCAATACCAGAAGATACATTAGTGTCTGATGGTAAGCAACACGCTGCGATGGCCCATAACAGCACAGTCACACGCAGCTATTGGGACGTGAAGAATCCAAATTACCTAGCACTGCGCTGCGCTCGTCACCCAGAAATGTAATGTCTATTGTCTATACAATTGCGTTTGGGAGGGAATCGACATGCTAAGTAAATACTTTGAAGGTACGGCTGGTCTAGTCGGAAAAACGGCGCCTGCCGGTCCGGAAGCCCCGGGTTCAAATCACACGCGCAACACTACTGGTCATGTGTGATCCACCAACCCGTACTGGGCCAGCGTGGTGGATTATGGCCTTGACTCTCTCCTTGCGAGAGAAGCCCCAAGTCCCAAGCCCCAAGCCCCAGCAGTAGGAACATGTTTTAGTAGGATGTTTATGCTTATCCCCAAGTATTTATTATGCATGAGACGGAACAAAATCTGTCCGCCATGGCCAGATTTTGTTCCGTCTCATTTTGCTTAGTTTGGGGTTTGATGGTGTTGTGTGTATTGTCCATCAATATTTATTTATGTTACCGATTCAATGTCGTAATGATTGTTAATAAACCCGCTGCATCGTTTGGCTTGCGCCGGCGCCGGTGGCATACTGCAGCGGGCGTGCGCGCGACCCAAATACCCGCTTCTAACGGTGCGTCCAGTGTGCGCCGACCTTTTTAGCGGATCTGGCGTACCACGGGACTAGCAACGTAGAACAGACAATAATGGGAAAAAGAACGGACAGACAGACAGACAGAAACACTTTATTATGCACCAGAAAAATACATACAATCAAACAATATACATAGTTACTTAATTCTAGTGCCATAAATGGCGGCCTTATCGCTAATAGCGATCTCTTCCATAATAAAAATGCAGCGAGGATAGAGTCCGAAAGAAGCACAAAGAAGTAAACTAAGATGTCGTCTTATGATAGTTAAAAATAGCCTACGTAACAATGTTATACTACACCTACTACACATATTATAATTTTGATACTAAAAATACACACAATAAATAAATACAACAATAATTTACATAAACATACACAAATACGCATAACCAATAATAATGACCAAACAGGAACAAATGGTTAAAAAAAGCTGAAGAAAACAAGGATAAATCAACAGACCAATTCAGAGAGATAGTGTTTTCTAATCAGAGCACGCCTAAAAGGCTCTACACACGAATCCTTTTATCACAGGAACTGACGTAGAAATGACGTAGAAAGTGGGTGGAATTGATGCAATTTATCGGCCCCAACCCACTTTTACGTCATTTCTACGTCACTTCCTCTGATAAAAGGGTTCGTCTGTAGAGCCTTTAATACTCACCGGAAGTGCATTCCAGAGAGCAACCGCTCTCACGCAGAACGAAGACCCACAGAAGGAACTAGTGTGAGATGGAGTGACGGACCTAATACGACACACCATAATACTACCACAGAATATAGAAATACTACCAGTAGTTCATGGCCTTTGATCTTGGGAGAAAAGCCGATAATGTCTAGACACGGGTAGGGTTGTCGCAAACACCAAATACAACCACCAAAATAAAATTAAAATATACGGAAGACGTCAGCCCTGAGCCGCGCTCCTGCAATACTAACATTACAATGCGGGAACGCGCTTCCCGCGTCTCACCCCGCACGCCCCACACGATTGCCCCGTCTAGACCGCTTCGTCGAACGACTGTATGATTTAATAGACTGTGAAAATAAGTTCCAAAACCGGAATAGCCGATGTGACTCAAAACGCAGCGAATTTGAAGTGGGATATTGGGCTGGACATGTTTGCCGTTTGTCGGATGATCGTTGGGCCAAAATTACCATGCAGTGGAAACCAGATCGCAAACGTCGACGTGGTAGACCAAACAATCGATGTCGAGACGACCTCGACGAATATCGGAAAGACTGAACTGAATTAGCCGTAGATAAGGAAAATTGCAGTTACGGCTGGTCTAGTCGGGAGATCGGCGTCTGCCGATCCGGAGACCCCGGGTTCAAACCCCACACGCACCACTGTCTTTTCGAAGTCATGTGCGTAATGCCGCTAACTTAAAACGGTGAAGGAAAACATCGTGAGGAAACCGACATGTACCTAGAATCTTTCGAAGTCATGTGTCATCCGCCAACCCGCACTGGGCCAGCGTGGTCTATGGTTTGGTGGCGTTATGGCCTCAACTCTCTCCCCCCGAGAAGGCCCCGAGTCCCAGCAGTGGGAACGTTTAGTGGGCTGTTGTTGATGTTGAAGGAAAATTTGAAGGAAGGTAGGTTGCCCAATATTGGGACAAGACAGGCACATAATAAAAGAATGAATGCTCTTTATCCCCCGCCAATCTGGGCTTACTCCCTCTCGCCTCCGATCTCGAGCTCCCGAGGCGGTATGATCCATGGCGGGGGTTGTCTCACGCACGATTTATTTCATGTTTTTATCCTACTAATATTATAAATGTCAATGTTTGGATGTTTGTTGCTCAATCACGTCCTAACGTATAAACGGAATGGGCTGAAATTTGGAACACAGTTAGATTATAAACTGGAAGAACACATAGGCTACTTTTTATCCCGATAAAACAACGAGAACGGGAACTATGCGGGTAAAACCGCGGGACGCTTCTAGTTAATTATATATGTCAATAATTAAATTTTCACTTGTAATTTAAACTACAACATTAAAAAATTGCTTATTGCCTCAAACATATTTATTGAACAAAGAAAAAAAAAAAGAAAAAAAAAAATATGGACTCATTTGCCCCGCTACTCAATAATAGGACAGATATGTGACAAGTTTTAAGGTTGCCTCAAATATGTACATACCAAAAAATTTGCTGCCAGTTCTCGGAATATTATCTTGACTATCTTTAGACCTTCATAGATCTATGGATGGATAATGGATAGATATAATAAACCTTAGAATAAACAGAGTATAATAATCTCACTTTCTTACATTTTCGACCGATAAAACAATACCCGTTACTTCCTGCGTATTCGATTTCAATGGCGAAAGCATTTAAGAAGCGTAGCGTACTATGATGTTAATCCGACTGTTAATTAGGTCGAGAATGGGATGCAGACCATATCCAACAAAAAAAGGCAATGTTTTAAATTTTACACTTTCCATAATCATCATCAAAAGCTGATATATGCCTGACATGTTGACTGCTTAGTGACATATATATTCAAACGTGTCATCATGGACGTAAAAAAAAACCGGACGTAATCTCGCTAAAACAAAAACTGTGTCTATAGAGTCGGCCACATATCCAACTGTGCATTGTCACTCATAGGCTGACACGCACACACGCACACAAGTTTGCGAGTGTAATGACCTACTGATGTGTGTATGGGTGCGTCTCAGCCTGTATGTGACAGCGCACACGTGCATATGTGGCCGACTCTATAGACACAGTTTTTGTTTTAGCGAGACTACGTACCGACTCTATTGACACAGGTATTGTTTTAGCGAGAAAAAGAAGCAATAGTTTTTTTTTCATCTAAAGAATTCGGTAGCATGAAAAAACGGTTTTCTATCAATATTTAGTAACTTTGCACTTATCCGCTGTCTCGCCTGACGTTGGCGACGATGGAGCCCGCTTATCTAGAACAAATCGAGTCACTCTCAATTTGAATACATCTAGGTAGTTTCTATCCATCATAGGAATATACACAAGGCAAATAAACAGACATTGTAGAGGTAGTGTAGTGGTAGGACTGTTTTGTAGGTAGACTCTTTGCAGGGTCCATCGGGAAGTACCATACCTTTTTTACTAGTTATCCTACAGCATAGCAGTAATGTGCAAACATTATTGTATGCCAGTTTGAAAGGAATATGGATAAATCATCTTATATTTCTGGATGACGACCGCAGTGCAATAATGCTAGGTAATGATATGGACTCATGTTCCAATAGCTGTGTGACACTACTGTTATGGGCACTCTTTACTATAAAAAAGTCACAAATTCTAGGTTATCTATACAAATTTTATGAAACTGAAGAGGTTTTAGTTTGAACGTGGTAATCTCAGGAACTACTGGGCCGATTTCCACAATTATTACAATATTTTATACAATTTACAATTTTTATACAATGCTGTAGTGGTAGGACTCTTAGCAGAGTCCGCCTGGGGAAGTACCACACCTTTGTCAATTATTCTACCGCCAAGCAGTAATGTGCAAACATTACTGTGTTCCGGTCTGAAGGGCAATGTTTCCAGATAAATTACAGGGCTTAGAGATATAACAACTTAGATCTCTGGGTGACGAGCGCAGTGTGGTGCTAGGTAATGATTTGGGCTCTTCATGTTCCAATAGCTGCGTGTCACTGTGCTGTTATGTGGCAGGCATGTTGCTTACCATCAGGCATATGTCCTGCTAGTCTCGCCACTCCTTATTTAAAAAAAAAAAATTTCACCGCTGGATATGTACGTGATTCCTAAATGCTATAGGAAATATATTAAGTACAATGGGCGAAGCCGCTATAATAGTACATAGTAGTTATATAAAACCAGCTTTAAATATTCTAATTACAATATTTATTAAATTTTTAAAACATGTCTTCCGCACCGTCAAACTCGCTAAACAGTCGAAGCATGGTTAATTGAATCTCAGCTAAGTATGACAATGAACTTGCCTGTTAAGACCATAACGGTCGCGATGGCGTATAGACCATAATTAGTGGAACGCTAGTGAGGCGATAATTTCGGCCCAGTGAACTGAGGCATGGCACAGCAGAGTACGTCCGATTCAAAACCGCGAGATAGTAGGCTCGGATCGAGGTTGTACCTTGAGTATTTATTTATCTCTTCCTTTCCGCCAATTTCTCAAAAAATTAAACCCCTGATTTGTCATTTTAGAGAGGTTAAAAATAGTATACTCACATAAACTGAAAAAGTTAAAAAAAACATATATTTTTTGCAGGTTAAATCCTACTAATATTATAAATGTCAATGTATGGATGTTTGGATGTTAGTTGCTCAATCACGTCCTAACGTATGAACGGATCGGGCTGAAATTTGGAACACAGATAGATTACAGTCTGGAAGAACACAGGCTTACTTACATAGTTTTTATCCCGGAAAAACATCGGGAACAACGGGAACGGGAACTTCGTGGGTAACACCGCGGGGCGCTGCTAGTAGGTAATAAATATAATAGAATAGATTGTGAGTAATTAGCAAATTTTCAAATCAGACCTTTAATTTTTAAGACTATAATGATATTTATTGGATATCTCTTCTTTGGTGTCATAATGTTTCTGAAATAAATAATTATTGGTTTATCAATATTTATCACAACACCATCTGACAACCAAACTAAGCCAAGCTTATTGTAAAGTAATTTAACTTCTAAATAATTATTTATTTGTAGCCCTCGAATGCTTAACCAGTTGTACCGTTGCAAACTCTATTAAATGGCTTGTTAATCAAAAATACAACTAGGTGTTACTAGGTAGGTAACGTCCTTGAGCATCGGGCACCGGTAATGATAGTCAAACAAAATCTGCTTGCTTTTACATAAAGGGTCTAAGACTGAGGGGATTTCTTAATAATTATGTCATGACTAGTAGTGGTAGGACTCTTAGCAGAGTCCGCCTGGGGAAGTACCACACCTTTGCCAAATATTCTACCGCCAAGCAGTAATGTGCAAACATTACTGTGTTCCGGTTTGAAGGGCAATGATTCCAGAGAAATTACAGGGCTTAGAGACATAATATCTTAGATCTCTGGGTGACGAGCGCAGTGCAGTGCTAGGTAATGATTGGGACGATCATGTTCCAATAGCTTCGTGTTACTGTGCTGTTATGTGGCAGGCATATTGCTTACCATCAGGCATATGACCTGCTCGTCTCGTCACTCTATGCTATAAAAAAAATGAATTTACTAATCTTCTATATATATAAAACTCAAAGGTGACTGACTTAGTGATCTATCAACGCACAGCTCAAACCACTAAAGGGATCGAGCTGAAATTTGGCATGTAGGTAGATGTTATGACGTAGGCACCCGCTAAGAAAGGATTTTGATAAATTCGACCCCCAAGAGGGTTAAATAGGGGATGAACGATTGTATGAAACTTTTTATTCCTTTGAGATATTTGCATGAAATTTCGTACACAATAAGTTCAAGTAAAATCATGAAGGACGTATGAAAGCGTTTTTCAAATTTCAGTCTCCAAGGGGGTGAATTAAGTGATGAAAGTTTGTGTGAATTTTTTTATATCTCTTGGACATATTTGCATGAAACTTCGTAAACATTTAGGAAACCCGTTCAATTACCCCACCGGTCACATTCGGTAACTTAAAAACTCAAAAACTACGATGGATTTTACATCTTCTATCTTCTATATCATACTCAAAGGTGACTGACTTAGTGATCTATCAACGCACAGCTCAAACCACTAGATGGATCGAGCTGAAATTTGGCATGCAGGTAGATGTTATGACGTAGGCACCCGCTAAGAAAGGATTTTGATAAATTCGACCCCAAGAGAGTTAAATAGGGGATGAACGATTTTATGAAACTTTTTATTCCTTTGAGATATTTGCATGAAATTTCGTATACAATAAGTTCAAGTAAAATCATGAAGGACGTATGAAAGCGTTTTTCAAATTTCAGTCTCCAAGGGGGTGAATTAAGTGATGAAAGTTTGTGTGAATTTTTTTATATCTCTTGGACATATTTGCATGAAACTTCGTAAACATTTAGGAAACCCGTTCAATTACCCCACCGGTCACATTCGGTAACTTAAAAACTCAAAACTACGATCGATTTTACATCTTCTATCTATATATATAAAACTCAAAGGTGACTGACTTAGTGATCTATCAACGCACAGCTCAAACCACTAGAGGGATCGAGCTGAAATTTAGCATGCAGGTAGATGTTATGACGTAGGCACCCGCTAAGAAAGGATTTTGATAAATTCGACCCCCAAGGGGGTAAAATAGGGGATGAACGATTGTATGAAACTTTTTATTCCTTTGAGATATTTGCATGAAATTTCGTACACAATAAGTTCAAGTAAAATCATGAAGGACGTATGAAAGCGTTTTTCAAATTTCAGTCTCCAAGGGGGTGAATTAAGGGATGAAAGTTTGTGTGAATTTTTTATATCTCTTGGACATATTTGCATGAAACTTCGTAAACATTTAGGAAACCCGTTCAATTACCCCACCGGTCACATTCGGTAACTTAAAAACTCAAAACTACGATCGATTTTACATCTTCTATCTATATATATAAAACTCAAAGGTGACTGACTTAGTGATCTATCAACGCACAGCTCAAACCACTAGAGGGATCGAGCTGAAATTTAGCATGCAGGTAGATGTTATGACGTAGGCACCCGCTAAGAAAGGATTTTGATAAATTCGACCCCCAAGAGGGTTACATAGGGGATGAACGATTGTGTGAAACTTTTTATTCCTTTGAGATATTTGCATGAAACTTCGTATACAATAAGTTCAAGTAAAATCATGAAGGACGTATGAAAGCGTTTTTCAAATTTCAGTCTCTAAGGGGGTGAATTAAGGGATGAAAGTTTGTGTGAATTTTTTTATATCTCTTGGACATATTTGCATGAAACTTCGTAAACATTTAGGAAACCCGTTCAATTACCCCACCGGTCACATTCGGTAACTTAAAAACTCAAAAACTACGATCGATTTTACATCTTCTATCTATATATATAAAACTCAAAGGTGACTGACTTAGTGATCTATCAACGCACAGCTCAAACCACTAGAGGAATCGAGCTGAAATTTGGCATGCAGGTAGATGTTATGACGTAGGCACCCGCTAAGAAAGGATTTTGATAAATTCGACCCCCAAGGGGGTAAAATAGGGGATGAACGATTGTATGAAACTTTTTATTCCTTTGAGATATTTGCATGAAATTTCGTACACAATAAGTTCAAGCGAAATCATGAAGCACCTATGAAAACGTTTTTCAAATTTCAGTCTCCAAAGGGGTGAAATAAGGGATGAAAGTTTACATAGAAACTTTTCATTCGTTGGAGACATCTAAATTTCCTCACATGTTTTCTATATGAAGCAGGCTAGCCGGAAGGTTTTGTTTTCAAATTCATACCCCAATGACGTAAAGGATACAATTTTGTACGAATTTTTCTGCTTTAAACATGTTCTTAATACGATAAAAAAGTGCTCTGACGGGCTACTTTTGTGATACGAACGTCTAGGCTATGGAAGGCATTGCCTGAATGGGTTTTTCATGTCGGTTACAATGTTGGTGTCTTCAAATTGAGACTGAATCCGTTTTTTTCTAGGATAGCAAGCTCTACGATAGACCGCATCATCACTTAACTTCAGGGGTCTTTGCGGTCAAGTGCAAACCTATAACCAGTTAAGACACCTACTTATTTGCATGAATATTCAATTAATTGACCATGGAAAAAATAATGAGTTACGTATTACAACGTGAGTTTTCCAAAATTCAAACATAGAGATGGTAAAATAGGGAATTGAAGTTACATATTAACGCATAAGCCTACGCTTAGGTATATAATAGCCAATCTTTATTTAAATTATCATTCGACGCTCATGCTATCCAATATCTACAATAAAAAACTTATCGGACGCGGGCGAAGCCGCGGGTTAAAGCTAGTTGAATCATATATCAATAGCCTGTAATTCCTACATGTAGTGGTTTTATATTTCAACGTTTCATTTCTTTCCTCACCAACTCAACGGAGCATGGCTGGTTTCAGCTCATAAATTGACCAGTTCCGTTAAAGCTTACCAAATAAGAAGCGATTGTATCGAAAATACCTCTATACTTTAATAGACAAGAAAGGTGAACTGACACGTCATTATAGCACATTAAGTTTGGTGAGCAATCATTCGGACATGAAGAATCCGCTAGGTTTATTAGACAATGATTTTCTATTATGGATATACTTATCAATCTGTCTTCAACGGGATTTTACTCATATGTTATACCCCGCAAACGTTTCGTATAAATCCCTAACTAAACTCGATAAAGAAAATGGTAGTTGTAGGGATTGACGATAGAAGTGAAAACGAATAACTCAGAATTTGAAAGCTCACTTTTTTTTTTAATATAGAGTGACGAGACGAGCAGGTCATGTGCCTGATGGTAAGCAACATGCCTGCCACATAACAACACAGTGACACGCAGCTATTGGAACATGAAGATTCCCAATCATTACCTAGCACTGCACTACGCTCGTCACCCAGAGATCGTCACTCGTCAAAGTTGTTATATCTCTTAGCCCTGTAATTTCACTGAAAACATTGCCCTTCAGACCGGAACACAGTAATGTTTGCACATTACTGCTTGGGGGTAGAATATTTGTCAAAGGTGTGGTCCTTCCCCAGGCTGACTCTGCCAAGAGTCCTACCACTACCAAAACTCACTTTGGGAACTAAGCGGGTAAAACCGAAGGGCGTGGCCATGACCATGGCCATCTAGATCATCCGAGTTTACCCGAAGGTTTCTTTCATTTACGAACGTGACGCTAGAGGTCAATTCACAGTCTACGGATAACCTGTGGTGCGACCAAAGAAGTTTTCACTTCAAAAATATGCAGTTGAACTTAGAGCCTCCCCCTTTTTAGGGTTTCGTACACAAAGGGAAAAAACGGGACCCTATTACTGGGACTTCGCTGTCCGTCCGTCCATCCGTCTGTCACCTGGCTGTCTCAAGAACGGTGATAGCTAGATACATAGTTGCAATTTTCACAGATGATGTACCTATTTCTATTGCCGCTATAACAACAAATACTAGAAATAAAATGAATATTTAAGGGAGCTCCCATACAACAAACTTGATATTTTTACCGTTTCTTGCTCGATATTAATAACGGTGACAGGTAGACGCTTTAACTATTCACAAAATTAGTAATTTAGTTATGTTCTTTTTAAATATAATTAATGAAAATAAACTTACAATAAAAGAGGTTTTCGCCGTTCATTTGCTAATGGTACGGAACCTTTCTTTCCGAGTCCCACTCGCACTTGGCAGGTTTTATGAAGTCTTTTTCGAAAAAATACAGCCTATCAGCTGACACCGCACACACTCGAATGTTTTAATGTTATACCCAGTTTAACCAACCTACACGAAGTATAGATCCAATCTGGGGGGGACTCATAATGAAAGATATCCGTACCATAAAGACTTCCTACCACAATACCATATTTCACTCTCGATGGAGTCAGTGACCCGTAACGAATAGCGTGCAGAATACCTACTTGTCTAGAAATCTAGAGCACTCACCCGTCAAGGCTCCACTTCGGCAAATCGAACCATATTTGCAATTCATTCTGAGATATTTATTACGGTGTAAAGTCGGACTCATATTAATTCAGTCCAAGTGATAAGACGAAGCGTGTAGGATTTATAATTTTGTAACGGGGCTCGGTGTGAATGTCGCCAAACTGGCAACATTTTAACGTTTTTTTTACTAATAGACTCTTGTTTGATATTAAGCGACGATGCGGGTTAAATGATGTTACTCCAGATGTTGGAAAACTGTTTGAAGACTATTTGGCTTCCATATATGGGGTTGCATAGTGCTGTGTGAAAAATATCGACGGTTTTACTTAGTAATTCCTAGTTTAGTATCCGCGAGCACAGTCTATTAAATATTAAATCATACAGTCGTTCGACGAAGCCGTCTAGACGGGGCAATCGTGCGGGGTGAGACGCGGGAAGCGCGCTCCTGCATTGCCTACGTTACAATGTTTAGTATTGCAGGAACGCGGCTCAGGGCTGACGTCTTCCGTACGTTTTAATTTTATTTTGGTGCCACGTTTTTTTGTTTACGACAACCCTACTCGTGTCTAGACATTATCGGCGTTTCTCCCAAGATCAAAGGCGATAAACTACTGGTAGTATTTCTTTATACTGTAACGCGAGTAAGTAAACGCTTCCGCTTATAACTTGTACCGTAGAATAAATCAAGGAACGCGTGACGGCTACACCCGCGTGACCTTGCGAGCGTAAAATGTTCTATAATATCTACATTCTACAGTGGAAATTTCCACGTACAGATGTTAGAATTAAATACTATAATTGAGTCTATTTGTCCTATGATAGTACTGTTAAACCATTTTGTTAATTATGACAGAAAAGTTACTGGTATCTAGATACTATCGAAGATGAACCCCTCGATTGAGATTTTTACAATTTGGATGTGGCCGAGTACATCGTGTCATCGCGTAGTATTCGGACGAAGACGATATAGTAAATGTCTTCGCCCGCCGGGAATAAGCGGCGCGGGCGCCGCGCGGACGATGCGACGTCACGCGAGGTCATAAGGTCTAAAATCGCGGTAAGGTCGCGGCCAGATATGGCCGGTTGGGCATTTCGGGGTTTGTAGACAAGAACATCGCCTATGCCCGAACACGAAGTTTTTGTCACGCCAACACGATACGTATCTTCGCCCGCTAATGTAGCCGAAGCATAACAGTATTACCGTGTCCGCAAACGAAAAATAAAAAATATTCATAATAAGATAACCTCTAGAAAAGACCTTAGCAGTGACAGATTTATCAGCCATTCAAACGGAAGATATAATCAATTCAATGCAAATCGGAAGAAATCTTTATCAGCCAATTGTCACACAAGGTAATTGTTACGCAAATCTGAATGGCTATATTTTGATTTCTGTCGTGTCATTAAAAATAATATGTTTATTTGTAAACAACGTGAGGAATGTAAATACTAAAGATGTATGCAATTACATTGTGATACATGCTAATTATGATGCTAGATTACTGTGCTGTTTAGCCGTAAAAATGCATCATTATGTTTGTACAATTAAAGCACTGACTTCGGCCGACTTGAGCCGACTATGTTCTCACTGCTGGTAGTACTTCTCTCACAAGGAAAGAGTGAAGAAATCCATCATTTCACTCTTGGGACATACTGGTTTCCTCACGATGTTCTTTTTAATTTTATCTCTTTGAATTCATTTCACGCTTTGAATACGGCATAGGCCTTTGGCATCGAACATTTCTATAACACTGACTTAATTCAGAAATTTGGCTAGTTTTTCACTCGTTTGTAAGCATGGTGGAACCCTTATAAGTTATGCAACATCAAACAATAAATGCGTAAAATCCGTGTTTTGCAAATTAAGTAGATTGAATTGAAACGTAAGTCTTTAACAAATCTACCATAGATTTGTTAATACGGCGGGAAATAGTTCAATAAACAGTTTCATTTTGTTTTGGTTTCGTGAACTCATTGATATATATTTTTCTCAATGATTTTTCAGGTCAAACCGAAATAGTTCCCGCAAAACTTTTATTGTACGAGTGAAATATGACTTGTTTATGTCTGATTATTTTTGTACCAGAAAATTGAGGATATGTTTAGACTACTTTGGAAAATAATTTAGCGCGTTTTCTCATTTCTATCAACTATTTAATGATTGTAGTACTTAGTATATATAGTAAATGAAATGCCTTTTGCTATTAAGGTGTTATACAAAGTCATAAAAACTGAGACGAGAAAACGAAGAGTCCAAATCATTACCTAGCACTGCACTGCGCTCGCCACCCAGAGTTATAAGATGATTTATATCTATGTCCTGTAATTTCTCTGGAAACATTGGTCTTCATCAAATTTAAAATATAAAGCAAAATTATACAAACTACAATACATTCACTGCTTCCCTGAACTTCTAATTCGTAAACTTTTGAAAACATAATAATACTAAACAGAGATAAATTCGCAGAGACTAGAACGGCTATCGACTTTTTTTGTAACTCTGTGTAATTTTTTATTTAAGGTGAAATATTATATTGTGTTGTTTTCTCCTAATGAATTTAACCCTTAGTTCACCTTCTCTATTTCTCAAATACTAGTGAACAAATCGTTGAATACAAGTACGAGTGTATCCATCACAATCTGCCCGTACCATTTACCTTCTATTAGCTACTTGGAAGTCGATTTTGATTGATTAGCAAATATATCGCTGGCGTGGTTTACATTCTCCATTGTAATGAATGGGTCTTTTAAAGTATCCTAACTTATCGATACTTAGTATTTATTATTAAATATCTGACTCTTTATGATCTTGCTCTTATTTAAATCTGATGCTGAAAATGCTGATATAAATGGCTGAATTGAATATTTATTTTTATGAATAAACTTACTTAATAGTAAAATTTAAATTTTAAATTTGACCTTTCATTTAGCAAACCGAACTAATTTTGAAATATTTTAATCAGGTATATCTTTATAATATTATAGAGTTACGTAACGAGCAAGACATGAGCCTGATGGTAAGCAACACGACTGCAAATAAGAGCACAATGCTATTTAAAAATGGAACATGAAAAGTCCATGAGCAGTCCAGCACTGCGTATATTTAATCATTGATATAATGATATAAATAATGTCGACTTACTACTGCAATGAGTATCGATATCAATATCGAGAAAGTATCGACTCAAGTATCAGGTAATCATATTTCAATATCGATACCATATAGTTCGTAACTCTAGTTTCTAGTTACATTCCCCATTGTGGTATACGAAATGCAAAAGGTAGCACCAAGACGTTGAAGTATTAGTATCGTGTCAAAGGTTTTGGACCACAGAAACTAGTATGATGGATATATACGTCAGTTGAATGGCAGAGCTCGATCAGTTACTTCAGAAATATATTGGAAGAATGTTTGCTGGAAATTCTTGCTATTGAATTCTATTATTTTTTTTGTGTTTGATTATTCTGTGTACAATTTGCTGGTGATTTTGTTTCTTGTTATTTATTACTTAGGTCGTGAGATTCAGTTAACAAAGAGCACTAACCATGCCGTTAAAGTTCTAATAGGTATTTGCTTGCATTTCAAAGTAAAATATCGATAAAATTAAATATAAGCAAAAGTACTAAATGTTTCCACTGCTAGGATTCTGGGCCTTGTCCCACAAGGAGACACTCAAGGCCATAACCCAATGCCGGATGGCCGGTGACGCATGGCCTCAAAAGATTCTAGGAACTTGCCGGTTTCTTCACGATGTTCTCCTTCACCGTTAAAACTAGCGGTGGTGACAAACTTGCACATCTTCACTTGGAAAAGTAATTATATGCTTTATTTATTTCAGTGTCTTGTTCGTACCGTCACTCTACGTTGTAAAAAACCTCATCTCATTAATATCGTTGGGTAAAACCGTGCTGCATCGTTAGTTAGCAAGGCAAAACGACGAATGTTCAAGTCATTCCTCTCCACACAATTCTAGTTAACGTTTTAAAAAGTAACTGTGAGACACGAACCCATTCATTATTTAAGCATTAAAATAGCATAAAAATTCTTCAGACCAAATTAACACCACCTACGCGACGTATACTTTCCAACTGCAGTACTATTAATAAGGACATACTAAAAGGCCTAATGTCTGTAACTGTTAAATGCTAAATATTTGTATATCTATTTCTAGCCATTGATAAAGGAATTGTCGGTCAAGGCAAGTCTGAATAATATAACAAACATTGACAAACGTTTCACATCTAAGTGGGGTTGGGCTGTGGATGTTTTCGGTATAAATATTTACGCTAATGTGTCATAGAAGCGTGCCTGAAGTCTCATAACTGTGCCAAAAGTGTTTTGATTCAGCTGACTTATCCATACCGTCACATCGTTGCTCTAAACATATACTCAAATATTAGCCGAAGTTTTATACATATACTTATGTATAACTCTCCACCAAGTCAACCGATATTCACGAAAGTATTTATGTGTAACTACACAACGCGCGCACGGTTCGGCAACCGTGCGCGCGTTGCTACGCCATCTAACGAAAATTGATCGTACCAATTCAAATTTTGAACAAATTCGGTTACCTTAGGTTCTAATGACGAGACCAAAGACGTCATATGAAAAAAAATTGAAATCTGTGGACGAGACTTTTAAAAGATAGACAGACGTGCTGTCACGCAACGAAAGCTCTGAAAAAGGAATATTTTCCCCCTTTTTGTTACAATTTTCATTCCCGCTCCGCTCCTGTTGATAGTAGCGTAATGGTACATAGCCTTCCTCGATACATGGACCATCCAATAGAGTAAGAATCTTTCAATTCGGGCCAGTAGTTCCCGAGATCCTTGCGTTCAAACAAACTCTTCAGCTTTATAATATTAGTACCTATAGATTTGGTCCAACTTGAGAGACAGGATAGATTTCATTTCGATTAGTGGTCTTTATATGACAAAATCCGAGCGAAGTCGGATAGAAGTTGACATTGTATTTTAAACGAATTCAAAAAAGGAGGAGGTATTCAATGCTGGCGGTTTTATTTTTCTTTCTATGTACGAGTATGTTACGCGATAACTCCGCCAATTGTAAATCGATTTTGATGGTTATTTTTTGCTTTGTAGATCATAGTTCAGAGGTATCATATAAATTTTATTGAAATCGGTGTGGTGGTTTTTGAAACGTAAATAAAAACTAAAATTTGCTTTCATTTATCTGGACGACTTAGAAACCTTCTTATGAAATTTGGTCGAGTGACTTAATTTAATTTTAAATTGAAGCTGGTTTTTATTTTTTGGAGAAAATAAATTAATTATCTAGCGTAAAGAATAAATGTTACCGCCTTAGCTAACGCAGTCTTTTCGCCGTTTAGATAGGTAATAATTGGTCCTAACACGCTGCATTTCAACTCCTCACGTCTTCTAGACAGCACAATGGTTCAACAATGCCCACTTTAATTTAGAACTGCCCAGTGTTGCCGCTTTAGGGAGCTCCCGCTAAATAAGGTAGCCGCGGTGTGAGAATTTATACTTTTGTTCCCTTAGTTCCTGATACTTTATGACTTGTAGATAAGTTCGCTAAGGTAGAACGTCGTAAAGATAACCATAAAGTAAGTGGAAAGTGTTGATTTAGAAAGTGGAATAAAGACAAAGGAAATTAACGTTTAATACTTAAAGCAAGTGCGGTAAAACGAGGGATAAGAAAACGAAAAATAAAACGACGTATGATTTCCACATTCCCGCACTTGGCCTATTTTGAGGGGTTGCGCGGAAGACGCCGCGAAGTTCTAGCGGAACCGTGACTACCCCATGAGAGGTCCTGCTCGACAGCGAGAGGTCGTGAATGGCGGGGATGTCTTTCTGCGAGACAGATTTCTCGAGGAGGGAAACGGAGGAGCGAGAGAGGTGAATGGAGCCTCTCGCTCCTCCGCGGAAGAAAAAGTGGACACTGGGACGAGACATTTTGGCTTACTCTAGCCCTCCCGAGAAAGCAACGCGCTGCTGATTTCTCACAAAGACACCCAAATGATATCCATCAGGGTATAATACCCATCACACAGTTTAGACAAATCGTGAAAGTTTTTAGGGAAAATAAAGAAACGGGCAACATCAGCATCTAAAATAAACGCACGCCATTAAAGTATCGGGTTTATAGACGCAAGCGCATACGCAGAACAGATGAAGATCGGTTGAAATAGAACTTACTCACCCGCTAACCATAACAGAACTCACTCAAGTGATGTCATACAAAGGTTAAAACAATATATGATTATAGTACTGCTAAAACAGAGGATTGAAATTCATCCTCTCCTTCCTGTGTTCAATCATATTAACCGGAGTAAAGTTTTACAATGTAAGTAATTCCACAAAGAGCTCAATAAAAGTCTGTACTCTCGTTAACGAAATACCTAATGGATATCAGGAGTTGCCGATCGGTATCAGTGGCTTAAATTGGGAGAGGTTTATATCCAGCAAGGAACAATAAAAGGCTGGTTGATGACGTTGAAAGTCCAATGAATATTGACAGAGCTTAAAATTCAGAGAGAAAACGTAGGGCTTAAAAACAACCAAAATTACGTATAGTGTGCGCCAGATCTGCATTATCTAAATAAAGTGGCCAAGTGCGACTTGGACTCGCCCATGAAGGGTTCCGTTGCAGCAAGTAACATAATATACATAGTACACATAGGTTTTTTAGTTCGTTGTAACTTTGATCGAAGTTTTAATTATAATGCATTTATGACGTACTAAAAAAAAACTACTCATCAGATCGAGTTCAAACCAATTTTCGTTGGTAGTTTGCATGGTAATGTACATCATATATATTTTTTTTGTTTTTTCATTCTCTTATTTTAGAAGTTAGAAGAATTGGTGGTTAGAAGAAGGGGCACACACACATTTTACCACTTTGGAAGTGTCTCTCGCGCAAATTATTCAGTGTAGACAAAAACTATATTAGAAACCTCAACATAATTTTTGAAGACCTATCGATAGACATCACACACGAGTAGGTTTGATGAAAAAAAAAATTGAGTTTCAGTTGTAAGTATGGGGGGCAACGCTAATATATATTTTTTTTTTTGTAAAAATGTTAATGCGGTTCACAGAATACATCTAGTTACCAAGTTTCAATAGTGTAGTTCTCATAGTTTCGGCAAAAAGTGGCTGTGACATACGGACGGACAGACAGACAGACATGACGAATCTATAAGGGTTCCGTTTTTACGTTTTACGGAACCCTAAAAACTTTTTTTTTTTTATATAAAAAGTGACGAGACGAGCAGGACATGTGCCTGATGGTAAGCAATATGCCTGCCACATAACAGCACAGTGACACGCAGCTATTGGAACATGAAGAGCCAAAATCATTACCTAGCACCGCACTGTGCTCGTCACCCAGAGATCTAAGTTGTTGTATCTCTAAGCCCTGTAATTTCTCTGGAAACATTGCCCTTCAAACCGGAACACAGTAATGTTTGCACATTACTGCTTGGCGGTAGAATAATTGACAAAGGTGTGGTACTTCCCCAGGTGGACTCTGCTAAGAGTCCTACCACTACTACTAGATGTCCTCTCAAAGTTTAACTATGACAAAACCTTTTTTATTGACAAGGTCCCTTTACTTAACCTAACCTAACCTAATTTATTTGACATTATTTATTCTAAATCTTATACCTTTAAACGAGCAATTCTTGTACCTATATAAATATGTATATCTTATACCTTTAAACGAGCAATTCTTGTACCTATATAAATATGTATAGAATCTGAATCTCGGAAACGGCTCGAACGATTTTGATGAAATTATGTATGCAGGTGGTTTCGGGGACGATAAATCGATCTAACTACGTTTCATTTATAAAAAACGCATATTATGCGCGTTTTTAGACAATGAAAAACTGTCACATTAGACATTAGAATGCGAAGGTAAATTTCGCCGCGTGACGCGACAGCGTAATAGCTCAGATGAGAAGTCGGGCAGTCATAACGGTCACGAGTTAGTAGCTCCGGGTTCGAATCCAGACAGACGGCATCTCTTTTTTTTCATGTTTTCTTTTTTTTTTTTTTAAAGAAAATCTATTTCTTGAGTCTTTTTTTTCGGAGTCTTTTCTCAGTAGATATCTAAGTAAATTTAGTATTTAAACCGAGCAAAGCTCGGTCACCCAGGTACTTTAATCTTAAAATGTACAACTGTACACAGAATCTTTTCTTTTTTGCATGGGTCAGCTAAATACCAACTGTAGGCTCTATCTAGAGTTGATCGAGAGACATGCCCTAATGTTCATGCAATGACACCCTTGTTACAAGAAAAAGAGTTCCAAGTCTTGAACATCGTCGCAAAGTTCGTAGCTTATCGATTTTTTATCGGATACCGACATTACGAAAAGTGTGCTACTGATCTGTATGAATGTATGATCTAATCCTACTTTTCCTCTTTTTCTGTCGAACTGTTCGTAAGTTCGGAACTCATAACCTAAAAAAAGTGGCAGTCATAGGAACTGCCGATAGAAGTGAAAACTTATAACTCGGAATTTGATACCTTACTTTGGAAACTACGCGGGTGAAACCGGAGGGCGTGGCCATGACCATGGCCATCTAGAAATGCGTCAGCATTTTTATGGGAAATGCTTAACGCATTTCTAGATAGCCATTGGCTATGGTCGGGACCATGGCCAATGTTTTGCCAAAATACAATGGCCAAAGTTTACCCGAATATTTCTTATCATTCCCGAGCCATTGAGGGATTCAATTCACAACCCACGAAAAATCTGTCTGTGGCGCGCCAAAAGAAGTTTTCACTTCAAAAAATTATGACATATTGTTCGGTTATGTTGGAAACGTAAGACCGAGGGTCGGGCTGAGTGGCGTACTATAGGAGAGGCCTATGTTCAGCAGTGGACGAACACAGGCTGAACATGATGAAGCGTCATATAGACACCGCCTTATTCTGGTCAGCAAACGTTTAGTTGTGATTTCAGTGTTTCTTTATTTAGAGTTTCTTTTAGGTATTGCTACACATGTTTGTTGATGCTGTAATGCCACAAACTTTCACAGTTTTCTTACACCTCTTTTTAAAAAAAAAAAAAAAACGAAGTCGCTGTCATTTCCGCTCCAGCCCTAACAATCAACGTACTAGTTTACAATGCATAAACAATCTTTGATCTGGGCGTAAAGTAAATTCTATTTTCTACCCTCAGTTAAAATAAACGTTCAAGGGCGTTGCACCAGGCTTCCATTTTCAGTTATGCACCGTACTACAGATTTTAGATCTTTATTGATGATGTAATAAAATTTCGTTTTATATGGCAAGTCCATAGATTATAACGCCTAGAAGAGAGCCAAACCCATAAATAAAATCATCGGGTTCTTCTAGGCAACCTTGGGCCTTTATTGAGGTAATCTCTTTGCTGAAGGCCCCCCTTATAAACAATTTATTTTCACACTGTGGGGTTCTTTTTTACATATATCTTGGATTAGGAGAAGAAGAGGACAAAAAGCTCACTTTGGATACTACGCGGGTGAAACCGGAGGGCGTGGCCATGGCCATCTTGATCATCCGAGTTTACTTCGTGTATTCGAGGTTATTTCTTTCATTTACGAACGTGACGGTTCAGCTCAGCTCAACCCTCGGAAAATCTGTGTGCGGTGCACCAAAAGAAGTGTTCACTTCAAAGGAGTAGGAAACATTTCCAACATAGTTCCAGTGTTAGTCTGATTTTATTTCTTTTGAGCCGCTCACTACCTGGTTGGCAGCCCGCTAATAATCTACTCGATTTTGTTATTTGCTATTATCTAAGTCGCCTCCTGCCTCCTTCTAACATTCTCATACTCACTACACATTGTCGTGTAAATTCTATATTCTACCCTCGACTCAAAATAAATGTTCAAGGACATTGCACCAGGCTCCTGGGCGGCTGAGAGCTTCTATATTAAGGAAGCTATAACTGATGCAATATCCATTTAGCAATGCTTCGGTTTAATTATATCGATGTCGGTTGCAGTCAGCTATTTGTGGGCTTAAGAACTCTCCATCTATTTATAATATTCGATTGCTAAAAGTTCTGCTTGACTGAAATACTTTGAGAACTGAGTTTGGAATTCATAGGCTACTTTTATCACGGGAAATAAGCAAGAACGGGAATTGCGCGGGTAGAAGCATGGGCCGCAGCTAATAATATATGTATGTCTCCGTAAAATTGTAACAACCGTGAGATTATAATCTAATGACTTCAGATTATCATACTAACCTACCGTGCCATTATAATCTCACTCGTTGGATTATAATATGACAGCTTTGACAATTTTACAGGTGCATATATAATAATTATTGTAAATACATAAATATTACACGTAGTAACACCCAGACAGATACAACAAATATTCGTGGTTTTTTTTAAGTTAATTTAGCCACTCCACAGACTCCGGGGTCCGTGACCATTGTCATTACAGTTATCTTTTTTTTACACAGTTCTTGGATTAGGAGAAGAAGAGGGAAATGGGGGGGGGGGATGTTGTGAACATTTTAAACACAATTCTAGTCAGTCCGATTTCGTTTCTTGAGCGGATCACTACTGTTTGGGATTCCGATAGTATCGATTCGACGTCGTCTTTTGCCTAAGCTGCCTCCTCCCGGCCCAGAGCATCCAATATTTGTGTTCGTCACATAAACATTTGCACGGGTGGGAATCGAAACCACGACCTATGGCTTCGCAGATAGACTTATTACCAACTATGCCACTAAGCCAGGCATTTGATTACACAACTTTTATTAAAACTGATATCGGCAATAGAAACTGTATGAAATTGATTCTTTTCACCGATTGCAACGTCAAAAGGGGTGTTTTGGGAGAAATGGGATATTTTCCTCTAGAATTAAAAAAGTTCTTTTGACGCCATTATTTTTTTTAACTAATGCAAACTTCATCGATTGTGCAGTGATTTGTCGCAAATTACTTAAAACGCCTCCCATTTTACTTCGGAGGTTGAACGTTGATATCGTGAAACAATTCCAAATGTTGTAATCACTATAATCACTACAAATGATTAAAATTAACCAGGTAGTCGTCGTAACAATCGATTCTATAGAAATTCAGCGCGTAATGACTGACATAAGTAATTATATGCACATTTCACGTAACTTTTAGAACGTGCGTGTTTTGCGTCTGTCTGTATTCGTACAAAGAATAAAGAAGACAGAAGGATAACAACCGACAAATTTTTTTTTTTATTTAAATTTAATTTTTACGACTTTAATCGATTTAATTATTATGATGCAGCGAATTATGTAAAATGTACTAGTTGCGTTATCTGTCTGTCTTTAAAATATTGCTATCAATTTGGCAAACAACTTTATGTACCGCGCTAAATAATTCGCCGCGTTGAGATCGTTCTGTTTGTCATGCCAAACTTCAGCCTCAAAACTTTTAACACTAAACTTTCGGCAGTTTTCCTTAATTTAATTTAGTTTAATTTAAAAATCATATTTAATCTGCTTCTCTACACTGTAGACGCTTACTCTGGCTGGACCTGCTATCTATTGTTCAATACTATAGTTTCACCACTTATTTGTACTTCCTGAATACTAAAGCAGGAAAGCTATTTTCGTATATCTATTTCAATCCTACGGTTGTCCTAACGACATCGCTTTAACCGATAAGGTTGCCTATTGCTACTTTATTTGTAATCTTAAAGTATTTCATTGTTTAATTTAGTGCATTAAAAAGTTAATCTATAAATAGTTCAGGATCATATTTTACAATGTGTACTCCGTTATAATAGGACCTTGAACTAATTTTTATTTGATCTTTTATCAATACTTCTATCGTAATTGGGTATCTGTTATATTCTGCAAAAACTCATATCTCGCACCCGAGTGTTTCTCTGGCTGATAAACTAGGTATTCGGAGCACTCTCCGGAAACACTAACTAGAATAACTATATACAAACTAGAAAACTACAAACAGTGCGAAGTCATTGAACTGCCAGAGATCCTGATTATTTTTAACTTGTGACGTAAAAACGATGTCTGTTATAAGACTCACGTATGACTGTGACTGTTTGTCTATGCTCTATGACTCTATGGTATATAGAGCCTAAACGGATGAACCGATATTGATTTTGTTTTTCTTATCTGAAAGGTGAGTTAGTCGGGAGTGTTCTTAGTTATGTGCATCAAAATCGGTTTAGCCGTTTCGAAGTTATCGGCTCTTTTTAGCTGTGGTATAAATATCCGATGCTTGATTTTTGTGTATTTTTCAATATAAGTGAAAAATTTTGAAAGTTAAAAAAACCAATAAGCTAAAAATAATGAGATCAGTCTAATCGTATAACCTTTCACGAATTAACAATATTTAATTATAATCGCAATTTAAATATCTTTATAATTAGCACGACGTTTCGACAGTGTAACGGGTTACAGCGGTCGTAGTAACGAGAAATCGGATGAAAATACGGGTTATTCAATGGGAAATTTATATATCTACCCTCATTTGGACTTTTAAAATGGCTGAATTGTCACCGCGACATACAATACTAAAGGTACAAGTTCGCGCTGAGACCGCGACAGGCACTTAAGGGCGTACCCCGAGCAAATGACCTTGAGTATTTCTTACCTTATCGCACACCGCAAGAAAGAGCAAGAGAGAAACAATAGGATTTGTCGCTGTTTTACGCTCAATTTTTAGAATACACTCTTTATAAAATCAGATGTTGGTCTTTAGAAAAAAATAAAACTACCAAAATGTTTGTAATGGAATTGTATATCCGTTGGTGTAAGTACAAAATCAAAATAATGAAGGTTTTCCGAGGAGATGCATGATAACTACAATTATTTAATTTTTTCATGGTTTCGTTGTGAGGCGATTATTTAAACAATAAGTACTTTAACAAAAAAATAAAACTACCATTTTGAAGCCAAGAAGTTGTAGAAATTTAATGTATTTTTTACCAGTTGATATATGTTTTGGATAATGAGTAGAGCTCTGAAAACTGGACAAAAAACTTGTTTTGCTGGGGGACGCACCTTAACACTATGGAATTGTATGGGCACCAGTTCGTGCCGAGACCGTGACACGCGTGTGTCTCGGTCTCCTGTCGCGGTCTCGGCACGAACTGGCGCCCATACAATTCCATAGTGTCAAGTGCCTGTCGCGGTCTCCGCGCGAACAGCTACCTTAACCGTATCAACAGGCTGCTCCAAACTCACTCCGCGATGCGTACATTTATTTATAACAGTTGAAAATTACGATGTTCGTTTATTTTCCAAGGCTTCCCGCGCTACTACCGCCTAACTAAATCGGCTATCGCTTTGCTAATGCTGTCTCTATCATTTCAAGCGAAAAGAAAAGAGAGAGAAACATCAAAGCTATGACATTTTTCGTTCGGCGGTAAACCCCCGGAACTATTATTGCGTAGTAATCGCGCTCGGCAGTTTATTATCAAAATCCACAGTTAATTCCGCTCAGTACTATGTCGGTAACTTTAAAAGCACTTAAATGGTAATTTATCCCGTTAAATACTACAAAATTTACTATTTCTACTAACTACTTCAAATTAAGTTCCAAGAAATCATTACCAAGTTGAATAATCGCCGCAGTAGTGAAGCTATTTTAACGGGCAGGTTACAACTGTAACTGTTTTAGCTGGTAACACTGAAGTATATGCCATAGAGCCAGAAATCAACGACATATTTATTTGCTGAGTTAACGTAGAGGATTATAGGTTTACACTTGACCGCCATCTCACTCACCTTATGTTAAGCGACGATACCGATGCGGTCTACGACGGAAAGTGCGTACTTAAAGGAATTTCGATTTATGCATTCACTCTCGATTTGAAGACACCAAGATTGTAACTAGAAAAAAAAAAAGTAAAAGCTCATATTGACATGTCTATTACTTTTCTAGCTTAGAACCGTAGTACTGTTAAAAAAAAAAGTAAAAACTCATATTGACATGTCTATTACTTTTCTAGCTTAGAACCGTAGTACTGTTAAAAAAAAAAGTAAAAGCTCATATTGACATGTCTATTACTTTACTAGCTTAGAACCGTAGTACTGTTAAAAAAAAAAGTAAAAACTCATATTGACATGTCTATTACTTTTCTAGCTTAGAATCGTAGTACTGTTAAAAAAAAAAGTAAAAGCTCATATTGACATGTCTATTACTTTTCTAGCTTAGAACCGTAGTACTGTTAAAAAAAAAAGTAAAAACTCATATTGACATGTCTATTACTTTTTTAGCTTAGAACTGTTTAAACCTACGAAATATATTATGCAATATGACTACTGCATAGTTTCTATTATCTTAATTTGGCTCCTGTCTTATCAATGTACTAATTAAGGCATGTCTTTGTTGCAGGTACGTTGACCTCTGATAAGAGATACGATAACAAACTGTGTTACTAGAAGACAAGGCTATGATAATAAGCAGAAATATGCTTGCCGAAGCAACTTAGCCAAACGTTTTGATGCATAAGTATGTATTTACGATTACATAACTATTGTATCAGCTATCTGACTCCCATAATGGGAGTAGGTACTACTAACTACTAACTACTAAGTACTACTATATATAAGCAGCCCACTAAATGTTCCCACTGCTGGGACTCGGGGCCTTTGCAAGGAGAGAATCAAGACCATAATTCACCACGCTGGCCCAGTGTGAGTTGGCGGAACCTCGACTGATTTTGTGCATGTCAGTTTCCTCACAATGTTTTTGTTTTCCTTCCCCATTTTTAAGATGGCGTTGTTACGCCAATGACTTCGAAAAGACAGTGGGCGTGGTATTTGAACCCTCCGGATCCGCAGTCGCCGTGCTCCCAACTAGACAAGCCGTAACTTATAATACTAGATTTGATTAATATCTATATTTCTTTAAACTTTGAAGTCGTAGGTTTGAAACATCTCTGCACCTTTAAGTATTTCCGCATGTGCAGGTTAGTAGTGGTAGGACTCTTAGCAGAGTCCGCCTGGGGAAGTACCACGCCTTTGCCAGTTATTCTACCGCCAAGCAGTAATGTGCAAACATTACTGTGTTCCGGTTTGAAGGGCAATGTTTCCAGAGAAATTACAGGGCTTAGAGATATAACAACTTAGATCTCTGGGTGACGAGCGCAGTGCAGTGCTAGGTAATGATTTGGACTCTTCATGTTCCAATAGCTGCGTGTCATTGTGCTGTTATGTGGCAGGCACATTGCTTACCATCAGGCACATGTCCTGCTCGTCTCGTCATTCTTTATTAAAAAAAAAAATAACATCTTAGATCTCTGGGTGACGAGCGCAGTGCAGTGCTAGGTAATGATTTGGACTCTTCATGTTCCAAAACCTGCGTGTCACTGTGCTGTTATGTGGCAGGCATGTTGCTTACCATCAGGCAAATGGCCTGTTCGTCAAGCCATTCCTTATTTAAAAAAAAAAGGACTCATCGATCGAACATTGTTTGTCAAACGGACGAAACGACGGATCGAAGTAGAACTGGAGTAGGAAAGTCTCGAGTTTAATTCGAAATTACGTTTTTCGTAGAAAGAGATTAGACGTCCAGGTGTACAAGTTTAATTGGCAACTAACGACGAAGGATATTTTCCAACTATGTACTTAAGGTGCGTCCCCCAGCAAAACGAGTTTTTTGTCCAGTTTTAAGAGCTATCTACTCATTAGCCAAAATTAATATCAACTGGTAAAAAATACATTAAATTTCTACAACTT
The DNA here is from genome assembly GCA_963693475.1 of Ectropis crepuscularia. Taxonomy (NCBI): domain Eukaryota; kingdom Metazoa; phylum Arthropoda; class Insecta; order Lepidoptera; family Geometridae; genus Ectropis; species Ectropis crepuscularia. Next base: position 9,791,163 of record OY856350.1, read on the forward strand.
CTTGGCTTCAATCAAAATGGTAGTTTTATTTTTTTGGTAATGAACTTATTGTTTAAATAATCGCCTCACAACGAAACCATGAAAAAATTAAATAATTGTAGTTATCATGCATCTCCTCGAAAATCGTCCATTATTTTGATTTTGTACTTACACTAACGGATAGACAATTCCATTACGAACATTTTGGTAGTTTTATTTTTTTCAAAAGACCAAAATCAGATTTTATAAAGAGTTTGTTCTAAAATTTGAGCGTAAAACAGCGACAAATCCCACTGTTTCTCACTTGCTCTTTCTTGCGGTGTGCGATAAGGTAAGAAATACTCAAGGTAATTTGCTCGGGGTACGCCCTTAAACCTACCCCCATAAAACTTTGGAAGTCTTGTGTCATGCACTTGATAGGCTTAGTAGATTATGGCCCTGACTCTGTCTTTCTAGAATAAAGGCTCTAAGTCCCAGCAGTGTGAACATTCGTGTTTGTTCATAGAAAGTTATACAGACGTGTCAATGAATAGATAGATAGATACACTTTATTGACACACCAAAACAATAGGATACACAAAAATAATTAAATGTAGATTTAAAACTAGTGCGACAAGTCGGCGGCCTTATCGCTAAAAGCGATCTCTTCCAGGCAACCTTGGGATGGAAAATAACATGAGGATAAGTGAGAAAACGGGGTGCGCAAATAAGACGTAGAAAATCGTAAAGAAAATAAAATTAATAAAAAAATTATAACGGTTTCTCAAATACCTATCATGAAATATTAGTACTTAAATACAATGTTTTGTTTATTGATCATCGTGACTACCTAAAATATTCTGGGCGATTCACTGATATTTTTATCTGTGCATGGTACAGTAATGACGTCAATAGATTGATAAGATTATATAGATGGATCTACCGTTTCCTAAACCTCTATGTAGTGTAGATATTGATTTACCACAGTATTCCAAACAATGTAATTAAAATTATACATGTATTATATCAGCTTTCATAGTCCAAACTTTGGTTTATTTAATACCCGGTTTACATTACTCCAGTCCAGCGACCGAATCCAGTGCTGGATTGCTTACTGGAATAATGTAAGCCGGTAATGTAAGCATTCGTACTGGATTGATGCTTCCCAGTGCCGGTTTCCATTTTTCCAGTTAGCAATCAAGCGCTGGATTCGATCGCTGGACTGGAATAATGTAAACCGGGTATAAGTTAAGTTATTTTAAAGTTAAGTTTGGTGTTGTATGAATAAATGCAAACCAATAGTTTGAATCGATAGACGGGTAACTCACGTGATATATAGACAGTTTAGTCCGACGTAGTTTCGGCCGCGTCCTGCGGCCTTTTTATTTTTTTCAATATTTCTTTTTTACTAGTCCGCGGTTTTACCCGCGTAGTTTTCATTTCCGTAATTTTCTGGGTAAAAGAGCATATGTGATATTACAGACTATAATCTGTTAAACATTTCAACTTTCGCATTATTGGCAAGCGTGACCCGAGTCAACATTTTTCAAACGTTGCCATCTTTGTTAGTTTTTTGGTTTCACTGTTTGTGGTTAACGTATGGATATTGATCGTTCATATTACACGATGTTTATTGCTCCATCACGTCGAAACAATTGAACAGATCGGCTTGAAATTAGGAATACAGTTAGAAGATAGCCAGGAATAACACATTTTGTCGGAAAACCGTGAATTACGCGGGTAAAACCGCGTGGAATTACTACTGTGAACATTGGGCTATGCTAGCAAATCTATTCTAAACGTAATCAATAAAGCAAAAGTTTATAGATACCACACTCCACCGTGTTGATATCTTGATAAATACTACAACATGGTCACGATTTGTTTAATTAAGTAGGGATATTTATTGCCTGGCATGTGGAGATAATTGAGATAACCATTACTTTATAAGAACGAGGATAACTAGTTCAGACTAAGTTAAGTAACATGTTTCAAATTTGAGTTGCTTGATTCAAGGATTCTCTATAAGCTTTGCAGATATTCCTAGCTAAACCTTAAGTTGTACAATTCTATGAATACTCTAATTTATGAATTCTGCGCTTTCACCATGTAATGACGGATTTAAGGTGTTCATGGGGACACGAAAATACTATTTTTGTGTATTGTGGAGGTCCCATCACAGTACATCATACTTAGAAGCAAATCTATGTATCAAAGTTGTTAAAATATATGAATAAAATAACAGAAAGAACACGAGTGGTACTCTAGTCTCTTTCTGACTGGGATCGCAAATTTTGTCAGAGAGTTATTGTTAATTTCTTTGCCAGTCCGTCCCTTGTGCGAAATCTGGATCTGTCGTCGCCGTCTTAGTCGACACTCTTTCACACTATGTCACCCAAACAGTTACATTTTCAGAGGTTTACATATTTAATTATAATATTTATGTCAATTCATGCTCAATGTTTCGTGCGCCGCTTATAAGATCCTAAAATCCTAAAGAGCATTGCTCGAAATTTTCAACTTGAACCAATTCGCAAAAACGTGACAAAAACACTAATATATGTATGTAGTTTAATTTGTAAACACAAACAAACAAACTGTATTTACATCTGAACTAATCGAATGTTATCATAATGTCAGTTGTCGTGTTGAATAACCATTTATTTCAAAGATCTAAATCTCAGATAAAAGTCCAAAGGAAATAGCTTAAGAAAACATGGCCACGGCCGATGTGGTAATTTATACAATCCAGTTTAGCTAAATCCGATATACCTATAGCTATACTAACCGCTGTACACTACAAACATTTGCTCTTAGCTTACGCCAATCAAATTAGATTAAGTAAAATCTACTACCCTTAAGATGGCTCTGCCATGAACTACTCCAAGCTCTAGTGATGATTTAAAGTCGCGCCAAGAGACAGAGACTAACCATAAGATATATTGAGGTCACAACACATTTAAATATGTGTGTTGTAACATTGTGCAATTTCGAACTTCGAGTATAATATAAAAGTATTAGAACGTATGTTTATAGTATAATCTTATTGTATAAATAATGTTTGTCTTTTCTACGAGTTTGCCCAAATATTTTGTACGTCCCAAGGCTACCCGTAATTTTTAAAACTGCCAATTGTTTCACTAGTCTTAGGCCAATTGTCCACGTAGCTGCACGACATTCGCACGATTTCGATAATTGTCGGATGCAAGACGAATGCTTGCATCTTGCGTACAAATAATGAAGTCTGTGTCCACCAAACGACAACGACACGACAGCCGCACGTCTTCGTTTGTTCGTAAGATGCATGCATTCGGCAAAAGACGCGTGCGTGGACAGTAGGCCTTACCGTTTTCCGATATTGTATATATCATTTAAAAATGGTGAGAACAAGTAAAGAATTTTCATTCATCCATTCAAACTTCTCCGTTCTAAATATATAACTTTCATAGACACAAGATACTATAAAGACTATGTTATGCTTTTACAGTTAAGAAATATTGAAATGGATTTAGAATTTGCATTCTGCGACACATTTAACTTAGTAACTTGAATCCAAGGTTCGTGACAAACGGAAGTATTGTCAGAGTTTTTGTTGTTTGCCGCTTTGGGTATATCATGTTACTTTGTTTTTTTGTTTAATGTGCAGAGCCTTTATTAACAAAACTAAATTGCTATGAAAAGTGCACTACACTGCCCACCTAACTACTTACACTAAGCATATTTGAATTACCCCTAGACCAATGAAAGTCTATAGAGTACAGGGCTGTGAACAACACTTTTGGGTCTTATGAACCACCAGGAGACCTATGTAGGATTATAGAAAGGCATAAAATAATAAGATTTAGCCCTATGCCGTCACTTGTAAGCCGTACAACTGAGTGCAAGTTGAAGAGGGAGGGGTTGTAATCCTCGCTTTTTCCTTCTTGTCGCATGATTTTATACAGCATTGCGGAATAATGGATTAGAAGCGGTATTGAAACTGTATTGAATTAATGCCATAGATAATCAAATGCCCAAATTTACCCTGAAAATCGTCGGAAAAATCATGAATTTTTCCGACAAACATATTAATAAACATTTTTTTTTTTTTGTAGTTTCAGTACCTCTTCTAATCTACTTACATATTATTCCGGAATGAATTCCGAAATGATCGAGCCCTCTTTACTTGCACTCAGTTGGACAGCTTACAAGGGACGGCATAATGCTGAATCTTATTATTTTGTACCCTTCTATCATACCTACATAGGTCTCCTGGTGGTTCACATGACCCATACATTTTGTTCACGGGCCTGTAGTCTACTAGGAACCAAAGCAATTTCTTTCCTGTTATCATATAACTGTTTACAAAGTCGGTAATAATATATTCTCAAAGTCACCTCAATAGACAAAAAGTTTCTTATTGTATACTGTTTTGTGACACAAAATACCAAACGTGATAAAATCTTCGCATTCATTCACTTCCAATTCATTACAATCATTGCATTCTTCAACGTCGATAGTCAAAAGGTCACATCCTATCTCATTTGCATGGAACTCTAAAAATGTTGACGTTGACTGGACACGCGACGTCATAGGGCGCTGTGATTGGTCGACGTGAGTTGCGGCACAGTCAGAACTCAAACGCACAGAGGTGGTCAACCATTGTCCGGGCGTTACGCTATCTGACTTAACCAGCCTCTGTGACGTGAATTTGATATGGCATTGTTATGAATGCTGGAGGTCACAATGTTTTTCATAAAATACAAAAAGTATTTTAGATATGGAAAGGTGATTTTATTCACCGTTTTGCCGAAATACGTAATAGGAAACCGATACGGTGAGTTTGCGTGTTTACTTAACGTAGTTCTTGTTGCTTTTAAAATACTAATCTTACGCATGGCTAAGCTTAAGAGCGGATACTTTCCAACTTTTTGTTAGGCGGTTGAAGATGGTAAAATTAAAATTAAGTTGAGTATTAAGTAAACACATTTATTCATAAAACAAAGCAAATTACCCAATATTACTTAGGGAGATAAAGTGACTATGCGATTCATATAACTATCATAGTCAATACAAGTTTAGTTTTCGATGTTGGGTATTATTATGTACACAATACTAACTAGAGATGCTTACCTCTATTACTTACCATGATATTTTTTTTAATACTCAGATTTCGACCAAGATATTTGTTTGTTAATGTTTTACTGGCTAAAAGTTTATCCTAGAAAACCATCGTAAAGAGCCCAGGGTCGTTTACCATCAATGTACATCCTTATATAAAGAGGTATCGGTAACGGATACGGTTTTTTTTTACCTCCAACTAAACGGTGTTGCGAGTTAAATTGTTTTTTTCCAATCTCAAAATATGCAGAGAAGCTTCCAATTCAAAATATAGATTGACCTACATAGCGCCTTATATGTTAAGCTACTCTCACCCTTAATGTCATGGCATTATACAAGTAAAATATTAACTAAACGTAACTCATTCGTCATTCTCCTACCCGGCGACAGTCCCAAAGGCCAGAGGTTATCGTAGCATGGTAGTAGAACAACGGACAAAATGTCGCGTTGCACAATTTCAATTTGTAAGCTTGTTGGCAGATAAGTGGGACCTTTCGCACTTGTAGTAGCCAGGAAACTGCGAAGTGGGCCAGCAAACCGTCAATTGACCCTACCTTTGTTTGGTATAATTACTTTGCTCTTTGTTTTAGCCCTCGCAGTAACACCAGAGGTGTTGTAACACCTCTAAGTTGTGTTGATTAATTGGTGTTCTCAATACAACATAATTAATGCAATGACATAGGTAACTGTAGCGGTAGGAGAGGGATATTTCCAGAATCCGCTTAGGGAAGTACGACACTTTTGCCATTTATTCTTTCTGCTGCTAAGCAGTAAGGTGCAAAACGACACTGTCTTCCGACTTAAAGGAAAATGTTTCCAGAGAAATTACAGGGCATACAGATGATTTATCATAAACTACCAGCGCCCCGCGGTTTTACCCGCGTAGTTCCCGTTCCCGTTGCTCCCGTTGCTTTTTTTTTGGGATAAAAAGTAGCCTATTTGTCTTCCAGACTATAATCTATCTGTGTTCCAAATTTCAGCCCGAACCGATCATACGTTAGGACGTGATTGAGCAACAAAACATCCAAATATCCAAACATCCATACATTGACGTTTATAACATTAGTAGGATATCTAAGTGACGAGTGCAGTGCAGTGGTAGGTAAGGTTTTGGACTCTTCGTATTACAATAATAGCTGGGAGACACTATGCTATAATAGGCAGGGCGTAAAGCCGTAGTGACCGTAGTAGTAAGTTAGAAGTTTTGTCAAGTTTCAAGTTTGTCATCACCACTGACTTTAACAGTGAAGAAAAACATCGTGAGAAAACCGTTATGTTTCTAGAATCATTCGAAGTCATGCGTCATCCATCAACTTGCTCTGGGCCAGCGTGGTAGATTATGACCCTTGACTATCTCCGTTTGGGAGCCCCGAGTCCCAGCTGTGGGAACATAATATAGTGGTCAGCTAAAAGGCTTATTATAATTAGTTAAATTTAGTGTTTGAATTCAGTAGCATATTTAGAAGCAAGGTTAATCGCTGCAATTTAGTAGCAATGTAGCAACCAATTCTCGCTTCTGAATAAAGCTAGCTTACTGAATGCTATTACACTTCACTGAATTCAGTAGCGACTATTTATTAGCCAAGTTTAATAAATAAGCCTTTTATGCTGAAAAGTGCATACTATCTCTGTAATATCACAAGTTTTCCACTACCCACGTTACGTTAACCTTTACCTTAACCCTTCACCACAAGTCAGCGATTAGAAAATTATGATTTATTTGTTTATAATTCTACTATTTATGGAAATTTCTCGCTAATACATTGCAAAGTCCGCTTAAGAAATCTATGTTTTCATCAGATATCGCGATGTCATAGTTAATTAGTTTGTTTAAATTAATTATGCACAACGTCTTCATTTTACGATGAAAAATATAATTTGAATACAAAATGGCGGACGTTTAAGTCAACACACATTTTCATACATTAAATTAAATTATCTTGGAACGTTATCAATCATTATTATCTATTGGATCTTTTTGTCGCTAATAGGTTTCTACTGGACTGCTTTTTCGCTTCATAGTAAGCTACGATGAATCAGTTCCTACAAGAAACCTCATCATCGGTTAACATCGGACTCTACCTTTGTGATAAGAACGTCTAGGCTGTGGAATGCGTTGCCTGAGTGGGTTTTCCCTGTTGGTTACAATCTTTGTGTCTTCAAATCGAGAGTGAATCGGTTTCTTCTAGGTAAACACGCCCCATCGTAGATCGCATCGTCGCTTAACATCAGGCGAGATGGCGATCAAGTGTAAGCCTATAAAAGTTAAAAAAAAAAATAAAAAAAAATAACATCAAGCGAGATTGCAATCAAGCTCAAACCTATTAAGAATAAAAAAAAACAAGTCACAATAGGGTACCGGACTGGGTCAAAAATACACCATCCTAATTAGTCCGCCAGCTAGATCATGGAAAAATATTAGACACGTATTTTTTGTTTTTTCATAATATTAAAAATCGTCAAAGATATAGACCATCAAACTTCGAGAATGGGGGGTCGCGACGTCACTCGGGAGTAAAAATCGTACTCACAAGCGACATCACACGAAACTTCGAAGCGCTGTATCTTCGTCATTTTTTGTTTGTGAAACAAAAGAAAAAATACGTGGACAATATTTTTTGGCAATCTTAACTAACGGGCTTAGTTTTTTTGAGGATTGTACCCTATTAGGAGTCAGTTACATCAAAACAAAAAATCATTTAAGTATTTTAAATTACGTCACCCTCTCGGACCCTCCGGACAAATAGATAGATATATACTTTTTATTGTACACACCATAAACAAACAAAAACACTTATACAGGAGAGAATAACAATAAACCTAGTGTTACCACCTTCGGCCTTATCGCTAAAAGCGATCTCTTCAGATTCCAAATTCCGGATTGACCTCTGATATTTTTCGAAGTGAAAACTTATTTTAGCGCGTCACAGACAGATTTTCCGTGGGCTGTGAATTAAATTCTAGCGTTGCGCTCGGGAATGATAAGAAATCTTTGGGTAAACCCGGGACCATGGCCAATGGCCATCTAAAAATGCATTTCCCATAAAAATGCTGACGCATTTATGGATGGCCATGGTCATGGCCACGCCCTCCGGCTTCACCCGCGTAGTTTCCAAAGTAAGCTACATTTCATACTTCTATCGGCAGTTCCTATGACGGACATTTTTGATGTGATAACGTCTTATAATTCGATGAAGCCGGCTGCACGCCCGCAAAACATGACGTCATGTCACGTTCCGCCGTTACCGTTAGTTCGTCGTCCGTGCCATGCGGACGAAGCTGAGCGCTGAGGGCGCCACCCGCCGCGTCGAGCGGTATCACTACTCGCGCTATCAGATTATCTATTCTATGCTATCAGCGTACTGATTTCTTAAGACGTTGTCTCGTTCAACTATCGTCAGTAAACCGACTTTACAGACAACCATTTTTTTTTAATACACTTGTCGTACGCTTCAATTCTCACATTAACTTGTCAGTTGTAAGTTGTAAATTATGATAGGTAGGGAAAATACTGAAAGCTGTCCTCTTTAGACTTGAGATGGGATGAATGACTCACAGGAAAACACCAAGAAGTTCCAGTATTCTGCCACCGAGTAAAATCTATTAACCAATACTCGTCCTATAAAATATAATTAAAGTCACGCACGTTTAATCAATTCTAAAAACGTCAATTAATTAAATTCTGATTTAAACTTTAATTGCTACCATATAATATGCATGTTAAATGAGATAACCCTTGACCTGTGTCAATAGCAGCTTTTACGTTGGTCTCACTAATATTACGTATATGAAAGTTTGTTAGCGTCATCATCATCGTCAGCCCGTATAGAGCTAGGACTGGGTAGGTACGTCCACGCTGTGGCATGCGTTTTTTTAAATACATAGGGACGAGACGAGCTCGACATGTGCCTGATGGTAAGCAACACGCCTGCCACGTAACATCACAGTGACGCGCAGCTATTGGAACATGAACAGTCTAAATCATTACCTAGCACTGCACTGCGCTCGTCACCCAGAGATCTAAGCCCTGTAATTTCTCTCGAAACATTGCCCTTCAAACCGGAACACAGTAATGATTGCACATTACTGCTTGGCGGTAGAATAACTGGCAAAGGTGTGGTCCTTCCCCAGGCGTACTCTGCCAAGAGTCCTACCACTACTGAACTACTACTGGCGTTGCCTAAGCGGAAACAATTTTGGTGTTATCTACCTAGTTAAGAGTGAATCTTTTTCTTCTTGATATGCAAGTCCAATCGTAGATTGCATCGTTGCCTGATAGCAGGACAGATGAAGACCCAATGTAAACCTATTAGCGGTGGCAACGAGCAACTACGTATGTTTTGTTGGAGACTAAGTCAGAATTGAGATGATCGAGGTCCTACTAGATAGAGGAAGAAAGTTAAAAATATTTATTAATTAGCAGCAGTGCCCCACGGTTTCTCCCGCGTAGTGCCCGATCCCGTTATTTTCCCAGGATAAAAAGTAGTCTATATTACTACTAATACTTCAAGAATATATGTACAAAGTTTCATCATGATCGGTAAAGTAGTTTTCAGGTGAAAGCGTAACAAACAAACTTACTTAGGTGTTATAATATTAATAGAACGACAACAACGATATTATAGTCCTTCCAGTATAGTATAGAAAGCCCGTCTAACCCAGCACATTGCAGTAAATGTCGTAGGTCAGTACAGGGCATCGATATAAACCATTAGATGTGCCCTGAGCACCTTGAAATTGGTAACAAACTGCGTTTGTGTATCTAGCGTAAGTTACACACCGCCAATCTACTTGACCCCTAGAATCGCTAGCGGCGCGGCATGCTTTAGTTCTACTTATTTCGGTTGTTGACAACGAATAGTAAAAACGTCCGGCGTTCAACGCTTCTGCAACCGACTAGAACGGAAAGAATTTCCTTTTCTTTTTGGAAAGAAAACTTTTCCCAACCATGACATAATTCCGTGCGCTTGAAGTTCGGGAGGGCACATCCAAGGTTTATATCGATGGTATAGGGTATATTACGCCAACAATATGAACTGGTGACCCATGTGTGTGATTTATTGACGACGCCATATAATGACCACACTAATTTGGAGATTACCTGACCCGTACATAAATCAGCGATTCGTTATATGTGTTAAAATCTCTAAATGTGCAATAGAAGATAAATCAAGGTAGTGTGAAAAATTGATGGTATATTAATTTGAAGACTTGATTAATGGTCCCTTGACTGTTATTTTTTTAATTAGCAGGAACTATTTTGTATCTTCCGCAAAAGGTCACAGCGTTTTTTGAAGTGAAACATTATTTAGCCGCGTTGTTTTTTGCTTCGGTAATATCTTATAAACTCGTGTCACCAACATGCTAACATGTTACCTCGCAACTATTTGAATGTAAATAAATAAATATTGGTAGATATTTCTCACACAACACCATCTAGCCCTCAAACTAACAGTGTTTTATCACTTCGGAGAGTGTGCTAATCTGTGTGATCTAATACCACCTTGGCCTTTTTTCTAACGAACTTCTCGTAGCTCGAAGAAGCGAATTCGTTTCATGGTTGATGTTCCAAAGACACGAACGAAGAGGTTTCTACTTTTGTGATAAGAACGTCTAGGCAGTGGAATGCGTTGCCTGAGTGGGTTTTTGAATGAATGAATGAATGAATGAAAATTCTTTATTGTTCACAACTTAAAAAATAACACATATAATATTGGAAAACAGTAAATCTTGTGAAACAGCTGGCGGCCTTATCGCTGAAAGCGATTTCTTCCAGGCAACCTTGGGGTGGACAAAATGATGGAGAAACTAAAAGCGTGGTGCGCAACAAAGACTATTACTACGAGATAAACGTACATTCTAATAACATTACACACAAATACTTAGCTACACAATATTATAATACACTAATAAATAAAACTAATCATATATATATATAATAAACATACATACTAAATAACAAGATGATAAATACCTAAATAAAAGACAAATAACTGAACGGTAACAGCAATAAAGAATACCAAGTAATCTAATACTTGAAGTGATCACGGAAGCGAAAAAGTAATATTATTATTACTACATACACATTTTTGCCGGTGATTATAAACTTGGTGTTTTCAAATCGTGAGTGAATCGGTCTCTTCTAGGTAAACACGCTCCATCGGAGACCGCGTCGTCAGGTGTAAACCTATAAAAGTTAAAAAAATAAAAATGGTTGTCTGTAAAGTCGGTTTACTGACGATAGAACGTGACAACGTCTTAAGAAATCAGTACGCTGATAGCGCGAGTAGTGATACCGCTCGACTCGGCGGGTGGCGCCCTCAGCGCTCAGCTTCGTCCGCATGGCACGGAAGACGAACTAACGGTAACGGCGGAACGTTACAGTTTTGCGGGCGTGCAGCCGGCTTCATCGAATTATAAGACGTTATCACGTAAAAAAACACAGCTTGTACGATGAGAGTCTGACAGCTGATATTATACCTACTTATAAAATAATTGTAAATAAACAGTTATTATGTATAGACGTAGAACGTAAAGAATACACATTACTGCGCAACACTGCACTGCACTCGTTACCTGGAGATATAAAGTGATTCATCTTTGTCCTGTAGTTTTTGGAACCTTACTATTTTGTCTAAGCTCTGGACCGGACTAAGTGGAGAGAATTGGGGGAGATCATTGCCCAGCTGTGGGACAATAGAGGTTAAATAAAAAAAATAAAAATGGTTGTCTGTAAAGTCGGTTTACTGACGATAGTTGAACGTGACAACGTCTTAAGAAAAGCTGTTCAAAGTGCCATCTCTGGGTACATTGTACTAGCACAAGTTCTTAACTTCATATCGTCGCTTTTCTAAAACATGGACAGACTCCTTGAACGTAATACACATTTCACTCACTAGATGGTGCGAAAAGTAATAAGGCGAGGTAACGGTGGTAAATATTATCTATTTTATGGCGGTAACGTTACATGACGTCATGTTTTGCGGGCGTGCAGCCGGCTTCATCGAATTATAAGACGTTATCACGTCAAAAACTATTTTTTAGGTATTTAACGCTTTAATACCGTAAAAATTAAATTATTTCCAACCGTAGTCGTAGTCATTGAGAGAAAACCCAGACTACTACTAAGAACTAATTTGTTTGTAACTAATACACACAAACTTTCCGATTGATAAATCTCGAGGTCACGAAAAATTTGTCTGTAAAAATATTATCGTTATCAAAACCCGTCATCTCTTATCACTACAGAAAAAAAAATTGAAATACATTACTAACATCTAGGTACTTACTTCAATAATAATAGAAAATGTTAGAAACGCGTGGTGTAGGACGCCTCTTTTTCTTGATTTATTTTTATATTATAAAAGGCAGATCTACATATCTGGCCAATTTTGTAATAAACAGAAAACTGCTTATGCAAATGTTCGTCTTGACAATGTCCCCGGCTTGTGCCGGGGGAAGTACAGGTGGAACAACAAAAAAAATATCTTATCACTAATTTAATAGAATTATCATAAAAATCTCGTGTAATCTAAGTAATTAAGGACATATCTACACGATCTAGATTTCTAGATTGTCTATGTAGGTGTATTTATCATTGGGTTAGTTTGATGATTAAGAATATCATTAGTGTAAGGAATTCGACGGTTGGGCCGAATATAAGCTAACTGGGCCAGTCGGGCTATTTATGTAGAGACCATAAATTGATGAATTTTGCAGACGAAATAAGAACAGAAACGGAACGTGGATTAAACATTTAAAATATGTTTTTCATCATCGTTACTCATATTGTTATACTTTTACAATCTTGGTGTCTTCAAATCGAGAGTGAATCGGTTTCTTCGAGAAAAGCACGCTCGCATCATTGCTTAACATCAGGCAAAATGGCGGTCAACTGTACACTTATACTAGTTACAAAAAAAAGTGAAAAAAATAGGTTCTTATTCGTATGTGAGTGTTTCTTTAAATGTCGTACATGTAAATTTTTTTAAACCTTAAGGTTTAAAAAAAATTACAACAAAATTTACTTCTACAAATAGTGCCCGTACCAAATTTCAGCTTGATCATATCAGTTATCACGGCATAATTGAGCAACAAACATCGAAAGTTTCACATTTATAATATAAGTGCTTATCTAATACTAGCAGTTCCCGTTCCCGTTATTTTCCCACGATAAAAGGTAGCCTGTATTCTTCCAGACTGTAACCTAACTGCGTAACACCGCAGGGCGCTGCTAGTACTTCATAAACCGAATATATTTTGACAGCTAATTGTAGTACTGACGCTATTTTAAAATAGTCAATCATCAACAGCCCACTAAATGTTCCCACTGCTGGGACTCGGGGCCTTCTCTCGAAAGGAGAGAGTTAAGGACATAATCCACGCTCGCTGGCCCAGTGCGGGTTGGTGGATGACACATGACTTCGAAAGATTCTAGGTACATGTCGGTTTCCTCGCGATGTTTTCCTTCACCGTTTTTAAGTTAGCGCCATTACGCACATGACTTCGAAAAGACAGTGGTGCGTGTGGGATTTGAACCCGGGGTCACCGGATCGGCAGGCGCCGTTCTCCCGACTAGACCAGCCGTAACTTAACTTAAAATAGTACTCTAATCAAAATGGCGGATCCACGAACTAAGAATTATATATTTTCCCAATTAAATACGGAAATCTTAATGCAATCGAAAATTCATAACTACATTACTTCCTTGTTCAATTACAGTTCAATTCTTTTTGGTACTAATGATCAAGGTTGACTCTTAATTGAGGAAATTTAATCAGTAGATACGGATTGGATAAAAATATGTTTAAAAAATATGTTACTGCACTTCTTCAATTTACATAAAAAACATTAATGCTTTTATTGTATTTTTGTAAGTACCGCACCGGTAAACAAACAATGCAAACACTAATAAATAAATATTGGTGGACAATTCACACACAACACCATCTTGGATTGTGTTGTGTGTGAATATACAACGAGTACATCTAATCCTACTAATATTGTAAATGTCAATGTTTGTATGTTTGTTGCTCAACCACGTCGTAACGAATGAACGAATCATGTTGTAATTTGGAACACAGTAAAATTGTAAATATATCATAAATACTTTTTATCCCGGGAAAATTGTACTTATCATGACACAAAATGTTTGTATGTAATCATAATGTTCTGTTACAAATTGTAATTTAACAATTCACACACAACACCATCTGACCCCAAACTAAGCAAAGCTTGTATAGTTAGTATAATTGGTCACATACCGTTCTAACTGATTAAATAAAATAAAGAAATGTAGATTATTCATTTTTCTTTTCCAAAAAATAAAAAACACTAAGTTTTTGTTGGTTACTTTTACTTAATATGAAGTTACTTTAGATACATTAAGTAAAAAATAATAACTTATCGTAATATATTTCAATTCATTGAATTAACTCCTTGAAAATTGGGTGACTCTCATGATCATTTGATAGATGCTTTAAATCGCTATTTGTGATAGGTGACGATACCGGTTCTACAACAGCGACCGTAAAACTCTCAAAAATACATATATGTAGTTAGTAACGAACCATATAGATATATTTATTTATAGTAGTACCTACTATGCAATTCTAAAGCTTATATTAAACGTGATCATTTAAAAAATATTATTAAGGCTTAAAGAAAATTGTCTTTATAAATAATTTTGAAGATTATTAGTTTATATTAACTTAAAACCGTATTTTTTTATATAAAATAAAAGAATATATGGCCACGTCGTGAATTATCACAACATCGCCAAATTTCATTATTTTTTATATTTGATGACGGTTCGAAATGCATTCAAAAATGAGTCTTGTCAAATATTGCAGTACCTAATTATTAGCTGTTCTTATCCTGAAACTTTATTACTCATGGCTAGCACAGCCATTACCAAAATTATAGCATACTAGTAAGACAATAATCCAGCTATTCTCAACCTATTTTTAGGGACCAAATAGACATCAAAATCACGATGCCATGGGCCGCAAAGATAAACAGAATGTTCCAAAGTAAAGGTTAACAAAATGAATGTCACAGTCATGGTGAAGTCATTACAAATTACTCGACGTGTTTTTTTAATTCGATTCACATATTTTGTCTGCGTTTTATGTAATTAAAAAAAAACAACGTCTATACTCAAAATCGTGAGGAAGTACGAGTAATAGTAGCAAAACGTTTTCTTTAACTATAATAGGTTAACACTTGACCTAATGATGTTAAGCGTCGATGCAGTCTACGGTCTTGAAAAATCCTATTGGCAACGCATTCACATCTTAGACTTTTTTTTAACTTGGCCACTCCGGGGTCCGTCACCTTCGTCATTTGGGTTCTCTTTAGTTCATCGATAAGGAGAGGAAAGGAGGATAGGAGGGAGTCGGGAACTAGACGTTCATGTCACAAAAGTGGGCCAAAAACAAATGCCTGGAGGGCCAAATGCGGTCCACGAGCCGCCAGTTGAGAATAGCTGCAATAGTCGAACGACTGTGAATTAAGACAATTGCGCTAAACGCTGCGAATATTGCCGTCATTTCGGACCATTGTGTGCCTTTCGGACCATGTTGTGACAGGTACAATTACAATCTAATAATACACATGTAATGTAGTCAATGATGTAATCTTACTAATATTATGTATTTAAGTCATAATCTTTCAATGTTTGTTGCTCAATCACTACGGTAAAACAAAACGTATGTTGTGAGAAGTATAATATATAAAACGCTTTCAGGCATATTCAACGTATGTATGCGCATAAGTATACTTTTTAAGATGAAGTTAGTAGGTTCCTGTGCCTTCTGAACTGGCCCAAGTTCTGTTGAGGCCATAATATGGACCCAACTGCCAAAGATCCCTTTAAAGATACGTAGAGCGCCTGGACTCTACAAAAATAACTTACAAGACTGCAATTTTTGCAGTTTTTGGATCAAGGTAATAAGGATGCTCTACTCATATGATGGCATACAGCCATTTTAATAACAACAAGCCACTAACTCCAAAAGTATAGCCTTATCATGATGGCACAGCATTTTGCGCAAAATTCGCCAATCGCCTATCGCACGTTCAATCAAATTGTTCATTATGTCATGTGCGCATGAGCATGTTTCTTACGTCATAACTCTGTCGACACTGCTCTAGTAACATAATGTGTGTTCTAACAGTTAGTGTTATGATCAATTGTGATCGTATGTACCATATTACTCTTTTGACTGCCGCACTATTGTCAAGCATGCAAGACAGGCGCCTACGGACCGTTACCAGGGAATAGCAGCACTGTTGTAATTTCTACACAATATAAACATAATTTCCTAAAAGATACCTATGGCTGGTTGGTTACTTCATCTCACTTCATCGTATGCTGGATTCTTTCACCATTTAAAACAGCATTGAACACAAGCTTAAACATCTTCACTTAGAAATATACACAGAAGTGCAGGAGGCATCCGAACCTACTATCTCACGATTGTGAGGCCAGGCGATCTCACAACTAAGCCACCACGTCTTCATACTAACCTTTGAGACGAACTTCTTAGCATTCCATGGATTCACCGTGCGGGTGCCGGGTTCATCGTGTGGCATAGAGAGAAATCCTGAGTAGACCCCGAGACTTGTGACTCGGGCGTAGGTTTAAGGGGCCCCTTTTTGAGGTTCATCAACACTCACCTTCACTACTCGTATTTCTCTCCCTGCCCAGCTAAATCCGCTATGATCCTACTAGTGCAGCTTTAGATACTCGTTCTAGTATAGAACTTACTGCACTTCTGGACAAGCCAAGGTCTTTCAGCAGGTTATAGAGAGATTTTGCTGGTATTACTCTCGCTCCAACTTCTACAGCGTAAAAATTAACTACATTGGTTGATGTTCCAAAGACACGAACAAAGAGGTTTGACTCTACTTTTGTGATAAGAACGTCTCGACTGTGGAATGAGTTGCCTGAGTGGGTTTTTCCCGATGGTTATAATCTTGGTGTCTTCAAATCGAGAGTGAATCGGTTTCTTCTAGGTAAGCACGCTCCATCTTAGACCGCATCGTCGCTTAACATCAGGCGAGATGGTGGTCAAGTGTAAACCTATAAATGTAAAAAAAAAAAAAAAAAACATAGCCATTTTTTGTTAATTCGTTTAGAAGGTCGTAATACTTATTTTGTTTCATCGCGTGGTCTTTAGGTATTTTAGTTTCCCACGGTACGGTAAGTTCTACAAGGATTATGCGTTTCGTAGCTCTAGAAAAAAGGAAAATGTCCGGTCTGGATGACAAAACACCCACATCCTCTGGGGTTTTATAGTGCTTTTCATACGTTCAGGTGTTTTACCCAGGATTGAGTAAGGCTTGTTCTTGGAGTTTGAAGTTGAGCCCTCTTTTACAAAGTTAATTTGTCTTTTGCTTGTCGTCAATCCTTTTTGGGCTCTAGCTACTGAAAGGCCTTGGTTAGTTGACTAAAGTCAATTAGTTGGATTGGTTGACTAAAGTCACCCAATCTTTACCGTAATCTAATATATCAAATTTTCACATATCAATCTGACGCTGTTAAATTTACGAGTATAAAAGTAGGCTAGATGAGATCCAAAGATGGCAAAATAACGGCTTCGCTTCCACGTCTGTTCGCTTCCTGTCAAGTTATCTCGGTCATTCCGCTTAATAATGTGTCGAGATGATTATTAACAAAGGTTTATTTCCTTTCGTTTATAAGTAACTGATTATCATACTGAATCGCACATCGTTTTTTTTCAACAACCTAAAAAAACAAGGATGTCTTTAAAAAAATAAGGAATAATTTATTTTTACCGATTATTATTTGAATTTGAACACTCCGGAACTACTGAAACAACAAGAAGAAAAAACTTCTGGAAAACAATAATATACTTTTTTCGTGTTTCTTATATCTTATTTTAACAAAATCTATCGTGCTGTTTTCGAAAACTTAATAAGTCGATGATATCCAGCATAGACCGCATCGTAGCTTAACAACAATTACAACGGCAGTGGTCTTGGAGTTTTGAAGTAAACGAAAATATTCAATTATATTTTTATCTATAACTACTGTGCCTGCGGTTTCAGGCGCGTTTTAAGGTTTTTTTTACGGTTAAGTTATATGCGGTAAAACATCAGCTATCTAGTAGTGAAAGCCCCGTCATAATCGGTCCACCCGTTACGGAGATTAGACAAACAGATAAACAAAAATAATAATTATAGTTCAATTCATCTGAACGTAGTGAAACATTCCTCCAATTTTATTTATTTCTTATTCGTATAGAGTACAGAAAGATGTGAGCACTGGGTCCGTGATAGAGCGCAGAGAGAGCAGCGCAGAGCTAAGAGAGGGTTCACGGCGCGGCTGCCAACCGCGCCCGCGCGCGCCTGCTCTAACATAGAAGAAACTAATACACTCTGGACTTAAAGACTCCGAAATTATATCCACCAGGAAAACTCCACTCAGACAACACAATGTTTCAAAGTTTCGATGTTGTATATTACGATTGCGGAGTCAGACCTCTACGTTCGAGTCTTTGGGACATAGGTCAAATGGAGAGTCTAAAACGAAGGGAGCCAAATTAAACAAAAATGTCATTCATTTTTACAAAAGTAAAATTACATCAAAATATTCGTCAATCAGTATAATAATGGACACTGGAAAACTATTGGAACAAATATGTGCAAATAAAGTTAACAGTGAGGTGGCCACATATTCTAAACTGAGGAGATGGCGCCGTCCTGCATATTATTTTAAATCATTTTCTGTTTCTCTCGTTCAAAAATGTCTTATTAATTCATCTTTTATTGCTACCTACAAAATAACGCCAACGCACATGGATCGATCAAAGTCGCGAATGCTTAATGTCACACTTTACGCAACAATCGCATTAGTTGAAATTAATTATGTTCTCGCATATTATTATAATTTATGTATGTAAATACGCATAATTAATTTGTGTGGCCAATTTTTCACCATCTGATAATTATATCTGAAGACGTGATGAAACTTCGAATTTTGTATCTATTTATTGATTTTACATTTTACAATTTGGCTTAGGGCGTCCGCTGCGTTAAGCGGGTGCACGGCGCGGGCGCCCGCGCGGCGTGCTTATTCTTGTAATCTCATAGACAAGCGCTGCGTGCAGCGGGTGCCCGGCGCACGCGGCGCGGGCGGCGGGACCCGCCGAGCGGGCGAGGGTGTCCGTGTGACGGAGAACGCAAGCGGAGACGTTTCAATAAAAACAGTGAGCGCCGTTGTGTTATCCGTGCCCCGTGCCGCATGTTCCGTGCTTGTACAGTCTGTTCCATAATTTGATAACAATTACTATTATTGACACGGTACGTGTTATTTTAGAGGTCCAAAGTCGCCCCGTTTTATGGGATAATATGTCTAATGACTAATTTAAAGAGAATGTGTTTAATTAAAAATAATTCGTGAAATGTAGAAGTTGACCTTTTAAAATAATTAATAAATTTCTTCGCATCTTCTCGTAATAACGTAAACTTGAATACAAATTCTCCACACAACAATCTAGACGTGACATATGGGCTGATTGGCTGTCGCTCTTGTCTACGTCGTTTTTTGGCTAGGTTAGGTTACTATATCAACAAATAATCCATGATATCGACTGACGACTGACCCGTGCTATCGAAATTGTACTGGCGGCGCTACGAGAGGCGGGAGTCCGTCGCTGACGTCCGCGACGGGTAAATTTGTCCGCGACGGAGCACGGAGCGGATCCCCGCGACGGACACCCGCGACTGACGCCCGCTTAACGCAGCGGACGCCCTTAATCATGATCTATACGGGCAATGTCTTTGGGCAATGAGGGTAGCGCCACCTACCCCTCATTTGTTCTTTATAGTGCCATTGTTCAGACTTCCCGTAACCATGATCGTTGAGAACGTTTAAAACGTCGTGAGGTGATTCAAAACCATTCTGATTCCTGCATAACGTTTTAAATGTCATCATCATAGATTTTATGTGTTCATATGTAGACTTGTGCTAATGATTTTTAATTACCTCAAGATCAAGCAAATGATCTTTCGAAAACTCTCGATGCTCGATAGATTTTGACAAAATTTAAATGGGACCTGGTAAGTATAGTGTGTACAATATGAAACCCTCCAAATCTGTTCAAAAGTCTTCGAGTATCCTCTTTTTAAGAACAGTTAAAAAAGGACGTGAAAAAAAAAATTGCACAGTATTTAAAATCCGAACTTCGGACTAACTGACGGATGGTGTAACCCGTTCTTTCTAAGATTTCTTCACGGTCCTCGTATTTGAGTAAGTTGTCTAACGCTGTCAGCGGTGCCTGCGCATTCCTATGTATTTCGCAACGGAGACGTTGCAACGCTGCATCTAGGCTTAACTATCGGATGTTTAATATTCATTGAGCTGTAAAATGTTGAACTTTGTTTAATCCTGTGTTTTATAACTCCAAGCGAGTATTTTATGTATCTCGAAACCTTGTCTGTTTTGCTCGAAAAAAGCGACATCGTTTCATGACGTTCCAAAGACTTGATGGGGTTTGACTACACTTTCGTAACAAGAACGTCTAGGCTGTGGAATACGTTGCTTGATTGTTTTTTTTTTTACTGATGGATACATTATTGTTGTGTTCAAGTCGAGAGTCAATAAATTTCTTTTAGGTAAGCACGCTCTGGTTTATCATCAAACGAGGATATTTCTCAATTATTGTACTCATATGGTATAGATAAATATACTAATGTCTGTATTTTAATATTATCAGCACGATCTTATAACGCAGACCAATTAAAAAAAATACAAATTACAAAAACATGACGTCCACATCCAGTGCCATTAATGGCGGCCCTATCGCTAATAACAATAATTTCTGTTTAGAAAATGTGTTTTCAAATAAAAATAACTGTGTATTTTATTTGTTTCAGGTATGTTTTAATCACAATCATAGAACAAGTACTAATCCTACACTCCAGGTACATTTTTTTTTATCAAAAAATGCTATGACAACGATAGCTCATTCGAGTGAATGACGCATCCAACCCAAAGTTTTAAAATATGTTCTATATGTAGGTATGTGCGTAAGTTTAGCTAAGTAGGGGCTCGCGCCTTTTGCGCTATTTGTGCCATAAGTCCCTTAAAAGAATCAAACTATGGGTTTCGAAGGCGCCGAAAGGGGTGCAAAGGGGTACCTACGCTTGCAACCACTGTCAGGAAAAAAGTACATTAAAAAATCATATTTTTACCATATTAGTTACACTAGCAGCGGGAGGATAATGTTTTTCTAGTTTATATCTGTTTTGCTGTACAATTGAAATGTCATGTTTTTAGTAGGTAGGTACAGGTAGGTACATACAAAAGTTGATAAACGTACCTGTAACTCGGTTCACTGCGCGTCCCCGTATTCTTACGCAAATTTATACGTCGTAAATAATGATTATAAAAATACGTAAAGTTATGGTATTCTGCAAACAACGCTAAAAATTTAAGATCCGTTAATAAATCCAGAACTTATGAAAGTTGCAACTTTGTTGCGCATCAGTTGAAGTCACTTGTGAGATCTTCTTTTCCTTCTTTAGCTTCGGGTTTAATTTAAAAGTTAACTAAAACCAAATTGGTCACTCAGCGGGGTAATGCTTTTTTATAATATAGAGTGACAGCAAGACAACATACCTGATGGTGAACAACATACTTGACCATAAAAAACCATAGATTGCCACACTGCTTCTTGGTTTACATACGTGTGACCTGAAATTTAAGTTTTGACGTGATAACGTCTTATAAATCGATGAAGCCGGCTGCTCGCCGGCAAAACATGACGTCATGTGCCGTTACCGCTGTTACCTCGCCGCATGACGTCGTCAGTACCATTCCATCAGTATTTTCTTAAGACGTTGTCACGTTCAACTATCGTCAGTAAACCGACTTTACAGACAACCATTTTTTTTTTTAATTATTAATTATTTGTAGACATACTTGTTTTGGTATGTACAATAAAGAGTATCTTCGATTTGAAGACCCCAAGATTGTATCCACCGAATAAACCATTAGTTAGTTCGTAGCTCAAAAAAGCGACTTCGTTTCATGGTTGACTGACTGAGCGACTTTGTTCCAAAGGCTTCGAAGTTCCAAGAAAACGAAGAGATTTGACTCAACTTTCGTGGTATGAACGTCTGGGCTGCGTCATGCATTGTCTGAGTGGCTACAATCTTGGTATCTTCAAATCCTGAGTGAATCGGTTTCTTCTAGGCAAGCACGCTCCATCGCAGACCGCATCGTCGCTTAACATCAGGCGAGGTGTCAGTCAAGTATAAACCTGTAAAAGTTAAAAAGGGTTCTAACGCTGTTAATATGGAGACTAATTTCAAACTTTACTTTAAACGTTACGACATAAAGTCCATCGCGCATCAGACAATATTCAAAGACACGCTGTGTATAAAATATTCTAATGAGAAATTCGCAACAACATTCCGGGGACATTCGCAATGTCGCAGATATTAATTAAAACGTAAAACATGCTGTTTCGATAGACATCTCGTATGCAGGAATGAGTTTCACAATCGACCGGCGGCTTCTGGACTACGCATTGTAATTCCTCCTAATGTTATTGTTGCGAAAGTCACATATATCTATACTGATATTGTAAAGATGAAGAGTTTGTTTGTTTGAACGCTAGGATATCTGGAACTACTGGTCCGAATTGAAAGATTATTTCTCCGTTGGATAATCCATTTATCGAGTAAAGCTATATAATATTACGCTACTATCAATAGGAGCATGAATGAAGAATCTTATACCTTTAAACGAGCAATTCTTGTACCTATATAAATATGTATATATATATAGAATCTGAATCTCGGATCTTATATCTTATACCTTTAAACGAGCAATTCTTGTACCTATATAAATATGTATATATATATAGAATCTGAATCTCGGAAACGGCTCGACGGATTTTCATGAAATTATGTATGCAGGGGATTTCGGGGACGATAAATCGATCTAACTAGGTTTCATTTAATAAAAACGCATATTATGCGCGTTTTTAGACAATGAAAAACTGTCACATTTAGACATTAGAATGCGAAGGTAAATTTCGCCGCGTGACGTGACAGCATAATTAGCTCAGACGAGAAGTCGGGCGTTCGTGGCGGTCACGAATGAATAGCTGCGGGTTCGAATCCAGACGGCTTCTCTTTTTTTTCAAGTATTATTTTTTTAAAGAAAATATCTAAGTATTTTTAGTATTTAAACCGAGCAAAGCTCGGTGACCCAGGTACTTTTACGTAAACGAGAAAAAATATTCCTGTTTGAAACCTTCCATTGCGTGCGCTGAAGTCCGTGACAGCAGGTGTCAATCTTTCAAGGTTGCGTCATTATAACCTTTTTTTATGCCATTCAAATCGCGGATAAGCGCGTCGCGTTATTTATATATATTAAAAAATCCGAGCGAAGCCGGAACGGTTGGCTAGTGCATAAATTTACTATAAAATATATAATTTTTGTCATTTTGGATTTAGAAGAAAATTATGTTCATAATATGTACCTGTAACATATTATAATGGATGTTTGTTACATTTTCAAGTAGTAGTAAGATGTATTAGTGACGCGAGCTCCATAGGATTCCCCCATCCTAAAAACATCTAACGCCCACGTCACACTTAGCTGCTTAGCCGTCGCTCCGACCCTATGCTGTTTTGCCACTAATATTATAAATGTCAAAGTATGGATATTTGGATGTTTTATGTTTATTGCTCAATCACGGCGTAACGTATGAACGGGACAGGCTGAAATTTGGAATACAGTTAGATTATAGTCTGGAAGAACACATAGGCTACTTTTTATCCCGGGAAAACAACGGGAACTACGCGGGTAACACCGCGAGGCATTGCTAGTATTAACATATCGGCGACTTAAGCTCATACAATTCCTCAATAAGTGGGATTAAAGAAGAGTTTACTTCGAAATTGTACTTCTTTTTAGTAATATAGGCTTATACTTGACCACCGCTTGATGTTAAGCGACGATGTGCTTTGCTAGATGAAATCGAATCGATCTCGATTGAAAGTCCAAGATTGTAACCATCGGGGAAAACCCACTCAGGCAGCGCGTCCCACAGCCTAGTCAATCTTATCCCAAAAGTAGAGTCAACCTCTGTATTTGTAGGTTCCTGTCAACCCGGACATAATATAGGTATTACAACAGGTTATCAAAACCAGCGTCAGCCACCGTGAAAACACGAGACGCCTACTGCATTCCCGTACCATATTTACTTAGATAACTTGTTATTACGCTATCTTACGCGTTTGTTTATAAAGTATGTGATTATGTGGAAGGCGAAGCATCGCATTATACTACGACCTGGATATTACTGCAAAGGTCTCGAGTTAGGAATAGACAAGAATACTAATCCAGTCACATGAGGGATCGTCCTTAAATTATGGTGATGATGGGAGATGTATGTATCATCAGTATGCAATATGTAACTACAATTAATGGTACGAAGTTCCTTATGGCAGACTCGGAAGATATAGGGTTTTTTTTGCGCGAACGGACTGAAAAAATTATACTAAAACCGTAAGAAAAATATATAACGGAACTGACATGTAAAACTGCCCGTGATCTGTGTTGCCAATTTTATTTTTCAAATGATCGCACCCATGGACGTTTAAAAAAGTTGAACGTAGTCTCGCTGAAACAAAAAATGTGTCCATTGAGTCGGCCACATAATAATCACGTGTGTGTCGCATACATGCTGACACGCACACATACACACATCAGTGGGTCATTTAGGTCATTAGACGCGCAAACTTGTAATTTTTTTGCAAATTGTGTTACTTCTACGTATGTATATCAGAAGGAATTTAATTCTACCTGGGGGTCTACCGCCTAACGAAAAACGCTTTGACGCTTTGATATTGCTGTCTCTTTCTTCTCGCTTGAAATGAAAGAGACGGCAATGTCAAAGCGTTTTTCGTTAGGCGGTAGAGGCGCTGGTGTCCCATAACCCATGACACCACATCTTTTTTAACCTTTTGACCGTTCAGTTATATGACTCCCATAATACAAGCTTTTCTTAATTTAGGTCTCGTTGGTGTTGTGTGAGGAATGTCCAATAATATTTTTTCATTTATTAACTATGACTAACAGCGCCCCGCATATTTACCCGCGGTATTCCTATTCCCATAAATTTCCCACAATGAAAAGTTGAAAAGCCTATCTATCATTCCAGATATCTATGTTCCAAACTTCAGACTGATCCGTTCAGTTCTTAAAAAGCGATTGAGCAAGAAATATCCAAACTATTTATAAATATTAGTAGGATATCAATAAATTATATATTTTTTTCCGAAAAAACAAAACCGATTTCAATTTCAAATTAAATTCACACACTCAACAAAATTCCATAAGAAGCTATCGCTAACGTAACATACTTTAAAACAATATAGGTACAATAGAATTGAGTACTTCCTTCGTTTTTGAAGTGTCTTAAAAAACGCTTATTCTCATTATAGTAATCATAAGATACGTTTTATTTCGCAAATATCAAGCAAAACCTTAACACAAATCCATGCTTATTGTAGCATTTGTAACCTTGTTCACGCGGCATCTAGGCTAGTTAGAATTTAAATGTACCTAGGCTGGGCTTGGTATGCGGGACGGCGTTCTGCGGAGGTAATGATGACCTGAAATCTTGAGTTAAATATTGTTATTGTCCGCTGTTTACAACTCCTGCTGAATTATGAAAAAGGCACAACTTTGTCGTGCCGTATCCCGCTATTCAATCATAGGCAATGACACCCTCGTGCGAAAAAGACTGCAAAGTCTTGAACATCGCCGAAAAATTGCTAGCTTATCGGTTTTTTATCGAATACACTTCGGAGAGTGTGCGACTGATTTGCATGATCTGATACCACCAAGATACCACCTTGCCCTGTTTTCTATCGGAATGCTCGCAGCTCGAAAAAGCGACATCGTTTCATGGTTGATGTTCCAAAGACACGAACGAAGAGATTTGACTCTGCGTTTGTGATAAGAACGTCAAGACTGTGGAATAAATTGCCTGAGTGGGTATTTCCCGATAGTTACAATCTTTGTGTCTTCAAATCGAGAGTGAATCGGTTTTTTTCTAGGTAAACACGCTTCATCGTAGACCGCATCGTCGCTTAACATCAGGCGAGATGGCGGTCAAGTGTAAACCTATAAAAGTAAAAAAAAAACAAATGTTTGTTTGTTCCATGCATGTACATAATTACCATGCCGTAATACTAGATTGAGATAAAATGAAATACAAAGATAATTAATTTTCTATGAAGAAACATAAATCGACATCAATTTATAGTTCAATCCAGACACTCGACCAAATTACAAAATAATTTATATCTGCGTCATCTAATACACGAAAGTAAATTTTAGTTTTTTGTTCATATTTCAAAAACTGCGACACCAGTTTCGATAAAATTTAAATAGGACTTACCTCTGAACTATTTCATTTTTCATTCATTTATTATCTACCAAACAAAATCAAATCTCATTAATTGGCGGCGCTATCGCGTAACATACGTAAATTAAAAAAAATTGGCAGTCATAGGAACTGCCGATAGAAGTGAAAACTTATAACTCAGAATTTGCTATGAATAGCTCACTTTGGAAACTACGCGGGGGAAACCGGAGGGCGTGGCTATGTCTATGGCCATCTAGAAATGCTGACACATGTCTAGATAGCCAATAGGAAATGCTGACGCATTTCTAGACGGCCAATGGGCATGGTCCCGAGTTCACTCGAAAATGTCTTATCATTCCCGAGCGTGACGCTAGAATTCAATTCACAGCCCACGAAAAATCTGTCTCTGGTGCGCCAAAAGAAGTTTTCACTTCAATAACATACAACCGCTCGGCTTTGAATTTCCTATTGCTGTCTCTATAACTTCAAGCAAAAAGAAAAAAGAGAGCAATGTATATTAGTCGACATTCTGTCACTAATCTATCTAGCCCTTAACTAAGTAATGGTTATACTGTGGTAGCCAGATAGCTGATTTATTATGTAGATAGATTGCGGACAAAACAACCAGCGTTCTATGTTTTCTTCCAGACTATATAATTTTACTGAGTTCCAAATGTCAACTAGATTTGTTCATACGTTACGACGTGATTGAGCATCAAAGATTCAAATATGCAAACATTGACATTTATAAATATTAGCACGGAATATAGGACATCACTTTCGATTTAACTCACTCTTTCTCCGGAATACAGTACTTGTTATTAAGGTTTATTGAGAAATAAGCCTTAAGGTTGGGTAAATATATAGTGCCTGCGGAAACTATCTAACAACCTAGGACTAACAATCTCACCTCAGTAACGTATTCATTATCGAATTTATGTTACATTTATGGGTCTAAGAAACCGTTGTAGTATCGTTATCCCCAAAGGAACTTATAAACTTGATAATGTACGATATAGTTCCCGATATCCGGCTCGAAAGGCGTTGCCATTTGCCAGTCGATGCTAAAAAGCAAATTCCAGAAATCGTGAAAAGTCTTGAGTCAATTCGTTCTTTATGACTTAATTTGACTCCTCGAATATCCTACATTTCTATACCGATAGGAATTTACTAAAAATTCTACGGCTTCATTGTCATCATCATTCTCAGTCTTCTCTATCCCACTGCTGGCTGGAATGGCCCTCACTTATTTTGGCAAATTGTGAGTTTTTTTGGTGATAGAAAATTTAAATTTAATCTCCATGAATACAGTAATGAATGAAGCACATGTTTCAAGATTTTCCAAAATGTCGAAAAGTGAGTGGAAATGCTTTTCCCTGGAAATTAAATTTATTTGATGAAATATCTGAGTATTATCAAGATAAACCTTTCTACACACGAGGTTAGTATCACATGGGGAATAAAATAAATTTACCTCGGACTATGGAAAACTCGTCAAGAAAGTCCAAGTTTCCCGTGGTTAAGGCTGAAGAGTGAAGAACGTCCTGATGCGTACTATGTCAAGGTTAATTGCCTTCTGCATCAGACCATCTGATTCAATCGTCTAGGTCTTTTTGTAGAGGTTTTGCGCTATGTATACAGTAACCTCGTGAGCCAAGTCAAGGTAGTTTCTGAGCTTGTGCTTCATGAGGGTTTCGTAATGTGGTATGGTGATATCGAGGAACACAAAGGTATAATTGCAATGATATCAGCAGGCCTAATACGAAAACAAACTCCGAATGATCGGATCCGACCGACAGCTGAATCGGATCTGTAGCCTACCACGAAAAATATTCGGATCGATACATCTCGGTCGAAAGTTATAGACTTAGGTCGGATGAGGGTCGGATCGAAGGAAACGGCCGATTCGATCAACCGACCGATTGTCTATCGAAGTAGGAAATGTCCATAAATTCGGCCGATATATCGTTTATCGGACTTCGTAGTAGACCTGTAGGCTTTGTGGCGAAAACACTCTATGTAATAGATCGGTCCCAGTAGACAGTATGTAGAGCAAAGCACGACCGTTTTAGGGAACTGGTGCAGTTGGATACTTATAGTACTGGACTAGACAAGACCACAGCGAAGAGTCAGAACTAGTGGGTTATCCCAGCTACTAGGTATTACCTGTGCAAGTATTCGCTATTGACAAGATGCAAACAGTAGTGGTAAGACTCTTAGCAGAGTCCGCCTGGGGAAGTACCACCTTTGCCAGTTATTCTATCGCCAAGCAGTAAACATTACTGTGTTCCGGTTTGATTTGTCAATGTTTCCAGAGAAATTACAGAACTTATAGATATAATATCTTAGATCTCTGGTTGATGAGCGCAGTGCAGTGCTAGGTAATGATTTGGACTTTTCATGTCCCGATAGCTGCGTGTCTTGCAGTTTTCAGCAGGCATGTTGTTTACCATCAGGCACATGTCCTGCTCGTCTCGTCACTGTATACTATTAAAAAAACAGATAGAAATAACATAACGATGAACAATGAATTATTAATGTTCTTATTAAAAACGAAACCTCGTTCCTTGTGTCGTATTTTAGATTGTATTAATTTTAATAAGAAAATGCAAATCAGTCCTATTTCGATATCTGACTCTTGAACTATAGAGCCATTTTCAAATTCTAATACATATTTAAACATTTGACATTAAACAGTTTCAAAATTGACCTCACGAGATGCATGTATTTCATATCAAATATATCATTGGAGTGGGAGGATACATGCGAACGTGGCGCCCCCACGCTAACTCGATATCCTGGTTAATAAAATAGTATGGAAACGGTTTATAATACATACCAGGAAAGATAAGGTTGGTTTAGTTAAAATTGATTTGAAATTTCAACTGATATTGAGTGGTAAATATTTTATTGCAAATGTTATTTATGTTTGTTTTGTATGTAAACTTCTATTTACTAATTAGGTATTTACGCAATGTCAGATGAAATAAGATATTATGCTATAAAAGTTTTAAAAAATATGTGTATGTTCCAAATCTGTCTATAAGTGAGGTAATACAAGACTAAAACAATAAACGCTTTACGAGTACGTCAAATCAAATCAAAAGTCCGATCTTAGCCGCATGCATATGCAACCCAGAAAATAATACCACTGCTGGGACTCAGACCTTCTCTCACTAGGATATAGACAGTACTGCTCGTCTCGTCACTCTGGCCTCGTGGCTTAGTTGGTAGTAACTCTGCCTGCGAAGCCGAGGGTCGTGGGTTCGATTCCCACCCAGTGCAAATATTTGTGTGATGAATTCAAATGTTTGCACTGTGTCTGGGTATTTCTATGTATAATAAGTATGTATTTAAAACTATAAAAGTATTATATCAGCTATCTGGCCGCCATCATACAAGCTTTGCTTAGTTTGGGGTCAGATGGTGTTGTGTTTGAATTGTCCACTAATATTTATTTATTTATTACTCTTTAATAATAAAAAAAAAGAAAAAAATACAAGGTTTGTAGGCGCTACGCAAACGCAGGCACTTTTAGATCCGACACCGTACACTTTAGTCGTCAATGAGTATTCTTTGTGTCCATTATTTACATATATTTATAGTAACCAGAAATATAAAAAGTTCGAATGCCGAAGCAAAATTCCGAACATAAGTTTTTCAACTTTCGAACCAATGGCGGAAGCAATAAAATGGTTTAATGAACGACTTTTACAAAACAGTAAGGATAAATTAAATTCACAGTTTTCTCATAATAATGTGCCAACATAAACTTGGAATCGTATAAATCATCGAATAACAGAGGTTTTATTTTCTGGGGTCAGGATGGATCTTGACGAAAAAAGATATTTATACAGGTAATATGGGTTTTGCAGAAATTATATTCTGGATCGAAAGAAGCATCTTAAGCTCGCAATTCCCTATAGGTAGGTATAATGATTTTTCAGATTTTTTATTATTATTGAAGTACCTACTACGAGTATATACTCGTACAAACAAGTATCAACCACATCTTTTTGTATTTCCGCGTCTTCCTAGTCTCAAATATTTTAATCCATCCTACAATCCTACGGTTGTCTGGAAGAGGTTTGTTTTTGTGATAAGGTCTCCAATTGGTATTTCATTTCATTTTTCGGATTTGTTTATTGCAAAATAAATGCTTTAGAGAGTTAATCTATCTATCATTCTGATGACTTGTATTATTTTTATTTCTATAAGAATTTTTAAATATATTTTCTATGAAAAAACAATAACCGATCGAACCGAACGACCGTCGGCGTCGCGTCGTCTAAATACATGAAAGGAAATTTTAGTTTTTTGATCATTTTTCAAAAATTGCCATACCGATTTCGATAAAATGTATGTATATGGGACTACCCCTGAAACTCTGAGCCATGTTCTACCAAAAAACCGTCAGAATCGATTCACAATTGGCGACGCTATAGCGTAATATATGTACAATTGTACATACAATACATATGAAAGGTACATCTTTCTTAACTTAACGTATGTAAGACACTATTTTTGGATAACCCTGCTTCAGGTTCAAGGCCCTGTACAACTGGACATCTTATTAAATTAATATACTTTATTTGCGAAAATCCCAGAAGTTACGGTTGCGTTCGTCCTAAGGAGAATAAATGTACCGTAATGTAGCATATTCACTTTTCGTGACTGTTTCTTTTTCAGAAGAAAGACTTTTTGATAAGTTATCTCATTATGTTGCTTCGGTGTAAAATCGACGCGAATATAAAGCCATGTATAAAATCATATGAATTGAATTCATATTTTTAACACTTATAACTCCGCTTGGACTGAGTTTAAGAGGTATACATAGTTGTAATATTAAATTGTGTTGGTTACATCTTTTTGAACGAAAATAATAAGTTTCGTTCGCTGTAACAGCGAAAAAAAAAAGGCGCCACTAGTGGCTTTAGTGTCTGTAGTGGTAGGACTCTTAGCAGAGTCTGCCTGGGGAAATACCACACCTTTGCCAGTCATTCTACCGTCAAGCAGTAATGTGCAAACATTACTGTGTTCCAGTTTGAAGGGCAATGTTTCCAGAGAAATAACAGTTAAATAACAGGTTTAGAGATATAACAACTTAGATCTCTGGGTGACGAGCACAGTGCGGTGGTAGGTAATGATTTGGGCTCTTCATGTTCCAATAGCTGCTTGTCACTGTGCTGTTATGTGGCTGGAATGTTGTTTACCTTCAGGCACATGTCCTGATCGTCTCGTCACACATTTAAAAAAAAAAGTCCATTCAAATCCGGCTTTCTGGTTTGGACAGTTAGGTTATAGTCTGCAATAGTACATAGGCTCTATCGCGGGAAAAAATACTGGAACTGTGATAAAACTGCTGGTAATACTACATATTCGTATATAACGGTATATTCTATCCCTATATGCCACAGTGCTCTCATATAGGCAGGCCCTGACGTAAAGCAAATCAGCGTGGTACTTATAAGGTCTGTTCAGGTCGGCCAGTGACCAGTCGCCCACGCTTGGTTATATAAACGTTTGGTGACATGTCCAGCAATCGAAACTGAACTTATGAATGGGATACTTAAAGCTGACATTTCTGTAAATTAGATTCACATCTGGTTAAATACTAAATCTGACACGTACTGTAGATTCGCTCGAGATTCGTGTAGAATCGAAATACTTTTTACAATGAAAACTCACGTCATTGTACCACATTTTTAAGTAAATTACGTTATTTTCCATAATCACGTCAGATATGATCGATTCAACCAGACTTAAGTTTCAGGGTTGAAAGGAGCACAGATAGATTTATAGTGTGATTAACACATAGGCTATTTTCACCCCAGAAACATGACGGGGACGAGAACTAGCAATAACAAGCAACAGGCAACAACAACGCGAGCAAAACTACTAGAAGAACGACCAAAAGAAGTTTTCACTTCAAAAAACAAAATGGCAAAGGTCACGGACCCCTGAGTCTGTGGATTCGAAATTATTTTTATTTTTTTAAATAAAGAGTGACTAGACGAGCAGGACATTTGCCTGATGGTAAGCAACATGCCTGTCAAAATTTTATTGTAACAGGACTTAACCATCTCATATAGGTATTTGTCGTACACATACTATTTACAACATATTATTTTTAAATTACAATATAAGTTCAAATCGCATAAGTTTAAAAACTATATTGGCTAATTTTCAATTAAAAATATGTATTTCGATTCGATAAGGCCGCCAGTTGTAACACTGCTTATATTGTGTTTCTTCTACTTTATTGTTTTTTAATTAGTCATCATCATCATCATCAACCGCAAGACGTCCACTGCTGAACATAGGCCTCCCCCCTAGATTTCCACAACGGACGGTCCTGCGCAACCTGCAACCAGTGGTTTCCAGCGACCTTTGTGAGATCATCTGTCCATCTAGTGGGAGGCCGTCCAACACTGCGTCTTCCGGTTCGTGGTCGCCACTCGAGAACCTTTCTTCCCCATCGGTTGTCAGTTCTGCGAGCGATGTGGCCTGCCAATTGTCACTTCAGCTTGCTTACTCTTTGAGCTATGTCGGCCACTTTCGTTCTTTTGCGAATATCCTCATTACGGATTCTGTCGCGCAAAGATACTCGTTAAGAGTTAATTAGTATCGTACAATAAAGAGTATCTATCTACACCACAGTGATACGTCTCCGGAGCCCTGGATTCAAATCCCACGGGCACCACTGTATTTTCAAGTCATGTGCGTAATGATGCTAACTTAAAACGGTGAAGGAAAACATCGTGAGGAAACCGAGATGTAGCTAGAATCTTTCGAGGTCGTCTCTCATTCACCAATCCGCACTGGGCCAGGGAGGTGGATTACGGCTTTGACTCTCTCCTTGCGAGAAAAGACCTCGAATCCCAGCAGTGGGAACATTTATTGGGTTGGTCATGAATACATTACAACTTGGAAACTTCTCGAAAAAAAAAATACTTCAATTTCCCAGAATATGTAAAACTTTAAACGGTGGGTAGCCAATAATGAGATTCTAAACACAAAATAAAACCACTGACGCATCGCAAAACAGATAAACTATCAAATTTGAATTTAGGAACACAACTACAAACTTACCTATAATTATAGCGAAGAGCCACCGATGTACTCCTTCAACAATACAAGAAGTCTTCGATTACAAAATTTGGTTACTACAATTGGTCAACTTTACTGTTATGTTGGTTGATCTATAGTCAAACAGTCATGCTCTGTTTGCCACAGTCTATGGATAGTCTATGGTCAAATATGGCGGACCAAGGGCATCGACCCCGTAGGCGAAAACTAACATTCACTATGACTGACATAGTGACTGCAGAACAAATTGAACATAATTAACTATTTTTGAGTTATAAATAGAAGGAGGGTAGGAAGGCCTTAGGCTAGTATTATGAACAGTACATGCTCCAAATCTTATTTTAAAATGAATGTTTGTGTCTATGTCCTTTATAGAATCGTAAACTATGCATTTGATCATGTGATGATCTGTAGCGAAGTTGTTGTGCGTGAAGGAAGGTTGAATGATGCCAAAGAAGGTTTCTGGACGTCTACTATCTTAAACGAAAAACGTAATTTCGAAATAAACTCGCGACTTTCCTACTCTGGTTCTAGCTCGATCCGTCGTTTCGTCCGTTTACGATTACATTTACGCAATTACGATTTTCGTAAAAAGAGAGTAGACGTCCCGGGGGTTTATATTTATGACAATATATTTTTGTATCCGAGCGAAGCCGCTAGTGTTTTATTTTGACGTGATAACGATTAATAAATCGATGAACGCTAGCTGCATGCACGAAAAAGCATGACTCATTGTCCCGTAACTTTCGTTGTCCCATAACGCTCATTGTCTCGTTACGTTACGTCAAAAATCTGACGTTGTCACGTTAAACTATCGTCCACCCAACCAACTTTACAGAAAACCATTTTTTATAAAATTCCAGTGTCACTTTGTTTGCTCCCAGTTTGTTCAACTCTTCACCATGTCTACCGATATGCACGCATTTATGTGGAATTTGCTCCAACTTGAGAGATAGGATAGTTTTTATTTCTATTAAAAATAGTCTTTAATATGACAACTAGCTGCCCCGCGGTTTTACCCGCGCCGTTCACGTTCCCGGGATAAAATGTAGCCTTGTAGTATGTATATTCCATACTATTGTCTAGAAGTGTGTTCCAAATTTCAACCTGATTTTCAATCCGATCCGTTCAGACGATCCGACGTGATTGAGCAACAAACTTCCTAAAATCTAAACTCTTTTACATTTATAATATTAGTAAAAGCCATCCAAGCGAAGCCAGAACCGGCCGATCGTAAAAATATTAATTTTAAAATTGTTATGCTTAACTTTGTGGCTTCAAATGAGGAAATATTATAGTTCTAAAGAAGTATTATCGTGTTATCGCTGTGGAATGAATTCTGTCCTTGAACTTGGCGTGTTATTAAAATAGCTATTAGTATTTGCGAACAAACTTAACGTTTACAGTTAGATGCGATAACGAAAGAATTCAATAATACTTATACATTTTTATGTTAATGGATTTTTTACAATATGAGAACATAAAACATTTTAGAATCAACTCTATATTGCCACCGACAACGGGGCAGAGTTTAAGCTATTATAGCGCGTTCAGCGATAAGGTCGTCAATTGTTTCACTAGTGTTACTTTTTTCCTATACTGTATGTTTCATTTAAATTACGTGAACAAGAATTCTCATTCATTCAATTGTGGATCTCTGCCAAATGGACAGCAGGACACCCTTTCCACTCAAAACCCTAGTGTTCATCCATACGCTTACGCTTGTGCTAAGGGCTAAGGAAACGCTTTTGTAGGTCGCGGCTCAGTAGGCACACTGGGGCTATGTATACATCTGACCATTCATCCAACCATCTAGCAGAAACCTTAGTCTGAACGAACATAATAACTAATTAAATAACCTAATTCCAAGAAAGAAACCTTTCGAGGACAATTGACGTTCGCCAATCCGATCTTCGCCAGCACAGTTGATTATGAGCTTGTTTAATTAAGTCAACGGGTATAACTCACGTGTGATCTGGTCGTTCAAATCCGACTCAAGTTTCGGCCAAACGGGCAGCCATCACGCGCACGCACTCTCCTTGAAAAAGGCCGCCGGATGCGGCCGTAACTTTAGTCAGTTTGGACCGATCATACACACTTGAGTTGCTATTGATTTAAGTAAATATGTGTAACAACCACGTTAATTTTCATATTATGGGCTTGATTAGCTTCTTGTGAGAGAGTGCTCCAAGTTTCAGTTGTTGAACTTAACTATTTAATAATTATATACTCTACTAATTCGGCCTTTTTTGACCTCCAGCTTTTAGTTATGCTTTTACCGGTAGCGGGATCGATTACGAGAAACCTGTTACAACGAATACATTATCTCATTGAATCTTTCGAATCCAATTTGGCTTACCTAATGATAATTCTTTCCACATCTAAGATTTTAACTTGTAAATGTTGTTATCTTGGTTTTAGTAGAGGAGATCGAGTCTTATTTAATTACGAGTAGTACTTTACTATGTAGAAATGATCAGATCATACGATTAGCCAAGCATAAACGTCACGTTTATTATTGAAAATATCTAATAGCGTTAGAGGCGCAGTTTGTGATTTTTTTTTCGTATTCCGTTTATCAAACAGTTAATATAGAGAAAGGAGTAGGTATTCTCACAGATTATTTCAACAGTGCTCTCTTCAAACCACAGTCATGAACATGTATAACGTTCAGTAAAACCAGTAAACTTTTGTAAGTCGTTTTCGCTTCTCGAATTCTTACTCGTACTTTTGTTGCGCTGTTTCTTTTGGCTTGTTGTAATACTGTGTTCCAAAAGTAGCTAAAGAAACCGTATTTATTGTAGACAGATATGTCTGCTACTAGTCTTATTTAGTGATTTTAACGTTCGAAGCCGTAGATATGCGTAATATATAAAGCGCGTTAATAATACATATTTTATTTTTTTTTTTAATTGTAATAGCGTTAGTAATAAGGCGTAGTACTATGATAGTACTAGCGTAGTATTACGCCAGCAGATTCAAATATAGACATACAAAAAAAAGAAAGAAGAAATTTGGAATCGGCATCTGTTATGTTAGCAGCTTCATAGATCACAAGTAACTTAACCAGTGCATAAGCTCCCGAACTACAAATACAAGTTTAATTTACTACGGCTGACAGCCTGTAATCGTGATACATTGTAGCCAGGGCCTCGTACTATGAGCTTAGTGCGATAACTTTACGAGACAATTGACGCTCAACATTTCGAGCATCGCGACCACGAACCTTACTTTAAGGCAATACAGCTCACTTTAGAAAGTATTTAACTATTTCGAATCGAACAACCATAAATTCTCATAGGTTATGGTAGGCCCAGTTCAATTTGTAATCTCTTAAAACCGTCCAGACCCGTTACGGAACTGTGCTACCGAATTGTATGATTGTATGAGAGCAAATTGAACCATGTCAGTTGTTTGTGTGTACTTCCAATTTGTATTGCCCTTAGTAGTCGTTGAAAAATGTTTGCGTTTCTCTAATTCGGTCAGAAATTAGATTTTATTTGTATTGCGGTGTACAAAAAGTTGGTTTCGATTTAACAAAGCGGAAGTTTTACGCCTACTCATTGTTAAAGCAAACTACGTATTTCACAATTCCGAGGTCTGAGGTTCGGATGCCGTCTACACCTCATAAATAAATACTCGTCTAAGTCCAAGTGCAAATATACGAGTATGTCATCATCACTGGTTTTCACGGCGAAGTATACAATCGTGGGAAAATAGACATACTCCGATAAACTCATCATTCGTGGGCTGGTTTTTTTTTATGGTAGGTATACCATAACGAGCCACGAAACGGCAACGTTTCGGGAGCCATGGGCCACATGGTAAAAGTTGATAAAAGCGTATTATATTTTTGTAAATACATACTTTTGATACACAGAAACAGCATTAAGCGGGCGAATCTTAATGCTACTGTGAGTATCTACGGAGTAGTCTAGAGAGTAGAGTAGAGGAAGGCGCCTAGTGCCAGAAAACGAAAAAAGGACATTTTCGACGCCGCTCACTGAAGTTAAGAAACTAAAAACTATGACAAAAAAAATATTGAAGTGTGGGTACAATCAAGAAAAAGCACAATAACCGAATAGAATTTTAAAAATAGATCAGAGTTTTTTACAATAAAAAAATAAAAATGACACCGAAAAAACCCGTTTTAATTCGAGTACTCGAAATTATCAGCGATGACCCCACATTATTTTTTGGTAATAAAATTCCTATTTGTACGTTCTAGTAAAGTAACCGAACACTTTTTTAAATGTATGTTTAGTTATTGAGTAATTAAATAAAACTTGGTAAAAAATGGACTCATGATTAAATATTGATTTTTCCTCCAAACTGTGTCATGCTATTCTCGACTTTATGTACATCACATTAAAAAACGCGTCGCGCGGGTGAAATCTGATTTTTTCCTGGCTTTAGGCGCACTCTTAAGCGGGCGAATCTTAATGCTACTGTGAATGACTACATAACTATACAGTGTATTTCAAATATAAACTAAAATTTAAGATACAATTTTAAATTCAGTGAGTAATTTATCAAAATCTCGCAAGTTACGCAATCGCCGTGACATATACTAGTGGAATTCACAAGGACTCGGTATTTTTAATGCCTATTCCGTATTCAGGGTACGAACGTGGCAGAAACATTCGTGATGAAATGCATCGCGAAATGGCAACTCGCCCGGAAATCTCATCTGACGAAACGTAAGATCTGCCATTTGATTTAGAAAAAAAACAAATATGACGAAGACATATATTTTAGTAGTAGGGGTAGGTAGGTGGTAGACTCTTTGCGCTTTGACTCCAATCCGTCTGGGGAATTACCACACCTTTGCCAGTTATTCTACCGCACACAGTAATGTGCAAACATTACTATGTTTCGGGAAGGGCACTG
The DNA here is from genome assembly GCA_963693475.1 of Ectropis crepuscularia. Lineage (NCBI taxonomy): Eukaryota > Metazoa > Arthropoda > Insecta > Lepidoptera > Geometridae > Ectropis > Ectropis crepuscularia. The sequence goes on from OY856350.1 coordinate 9,829,619, forward strand.
TTTCCAGTGAAATTACAGAGCATAGAGATAAAAAATCTCATATTTCTAGGTGACGAGCAGGTGCAGTGCAGTGCTAGGTAATAATTTAGCATAGCTGCGTGTCACTGTGCTGTTATGTGGCAGGTATCTTGCTTACCATCAGGCACATGTCCTGCTCGTCTCGTCACTCTATAGTACTAAAAAAGTAGAGTAAAACAGTCAATGATACATTTCGAGGAGTGTACATATACTTGAAGGTGTCGTGGCCTATACTATTGGATAGATTATGCGACACACAATCGTAAGGTAGATAGATTAGTGTTCGGTAAGAAACACCAATTTCTTATTAAACAACCTAATTTAATTTTCTTAGAAAAAAAAACAAAACAAAAAAAAATATCATAAAATAAAAAGTTAAGTAAAAAAAAAATTTTGATAGTAGGTATAGTTACAAAATAGGTATTTAGGAAATAAAAACAATAGCAAGTAAGAAGAAACATCATCGATACGAACAAGAAGAAGATTAAACAACCATTATTCGATTCCCACCCAGTGCAAATATTTGTGTGATGAATTCAAATGTTTGCACTGTGTCTGGGTGTTTCTATGTATAATAAGTATGTATTTAAAACTATATAAGTATTACATCAGCTATCTGGCCGCCATCATACAAGCTTTGCTTAGTTTGGGGTCAGATGGTGGTGTGTGTGAATTGTCCACCAATATCTATTTATTTATTATTATTTTTATTGGACATGTTTTCACCACTGTGGTTTTATTCGCGTACTTCCGGTTCCCGTTGTTTTCCCGGGATTAAAATCAGTCACTGTTCTTCCAGACTATAATCTAACTATGTTCCAAATTTCAACCAGATCGTAGACGTTGCAACGTGATTGAGCAACAAATATCCAAATATTTACATTATACTAGCAACGCCTCGCGGTTGTACCCGCGTACTTCCCGTTCCCATTTTTTTTTTCGGGATAAAATCAGCCTTTGTGTACTTCCAGACTATAATCTAAAATCTAACTATGCTGGGTACGCTTCCGATTGGTAGTGGGCTTGAACATCTTGATTATCTGTAGACCTTCATTGGTCTATGGATAATTCAGGTGTGCATAGTGTAAGTAGTTGTTAGGTATGTAGCGTAGTGTAGTTCTCATTGTATTTTAGTTTTGTTAATAATGGCACTATGTTCTAAATTTCAACCAGATCCGTACAGATATTGCGAGGTGATTTAACAACAAATCAAAACATGGACATTAATTTGTAATATTATCTTTTTATTTTAAGTACATTAAAAAGTTTAACTGTAAGACTGTGTACGAGTAGGAAGGAACCCTGGTGCAAGACCTTTGCAGATATTATCAGTCAAGCTAGAAACTGGATGTTGACTTGCTGTAGGTAGATAAGATAGGGAATGTAGCTTAATTTGCTAAGCAGTTCGTGATACTAAGACATACAACGGTGCTATGAAGTAAGTATACAGGGTTACTGGTAATCAGCCTGCATCCGTTTATGGGGATGTTCTGTATATTTAAACAACTTTTGTTCTACAACTTTCGTTAAAACTTAATAGATAACCCAAAAAAAATATGTATTTGTTGCCCTTTTTTGTACTGTTTAGCGACTTTTTAGTGTTTATTCACTTCGGTACATCATTTTTTGCGCGTTAAAGAGCGTACGCGCTCTCGTTACGAATTGTTACGAAGAGTTCGATACTTTTAGACCGTGCAAATGCACTTTTTATTTATTTTGTAAAAAAATAAAACATTTTTTTTTTAAATTGTCGAACAAAAGTTGACGTATTGAATGTACCTAACATCCCCTTAAAAGGATGCAGGCTGATTACCAATAACCCTGTTATATTAGTGTTTCAACTTTGTGTAGATATAGTAAATACATAACGACTCAGACCAATTTCAAGAACTGCTGGACCTATTTCAAAAAGTATTTCACCGTTGGTATGTACGTGATCCCTGAGTGCTATATACATTATGTTTTACGGGACAAGCCGGGGCGGACCGCTAGTTCTTTACTAGACTGGACTCTTTAGATTCTATAAAAAAGATTCTAGAAAGAGAAAAAAAAAAAAGTCACTTAAATTGCAATGCCCGGTTGGGGTACGTTGTGTTACGACTTAATTTTGTCCTAAATTTGATTACTTGTTTCCTTGTAATTACTTATATCTGTAACATAATGACGCAATAAATGAAAAAAAAAAAAACAATTGTGGCCATAATTCCACAACTTAGGTAGCCCTAGTGTGGGATTCAGTGCATACCTAAAACAGTGTCTATCTGAGTCTTGTCGTAATTCGGTTCCTAATTACGCAGTGTTTGGGTGGGTGCTTTGATACGGCTATGATTGGTTCTCGACGTCGGCGTCGGGTCTAGAAATTAATGTTTCACATAAAATAACACATAAGCAGCCTACATTGAGTTGCCACTGCTGGGACTTTGGGCCTTCGGCCTTCTCTCACAAGGAAAGAGTCAAGGCCATAATCCACCACGCTTACCAAGTGTGCGTTGGCGGGAAGACGAATATCCTCGAGATCTTTATTAGAACAAGTTGGTTTCCGTACGGTGTTTCCCTTCACTTTTATAGCCCGTGGCGATGATAGAGTTGTACATCTTCACCTCTACAAAATAGATTCGAAGGTGGGATTCGAACTTACACCCTCAGAATTGTGAACCTCAGTTGTCGCACTGCTGGCAAAGGTCTCTCCCAATTCCCTCCAATTTATCTGGTCCTTAGCTTCTATCGTCCAATCATTTTTAAACGCTCCGAGCTCGTCCTTTATTAATGTAAAAATTCCATACTAAATGTAAAATTGATATAAATACACATCAAATTCAATTAAAAATCATTTAAAATTACATTCACGTACACCAGTTTGCGTTACTTGCGTTTGCGTCACTTCTCTCCGACCAACTTGTCCGATTTGAAAAAAAAAACTACAATTTTATGCATAAAACTGCGCTGTAACCAGTAAGGTTGAAAAACTGAGCCAAACGTGTACGACAGGTAGCGAGCGTGCGATGTGATTTATGGTCTTGCAAAAACGTCGAAACTGCCTAAGACCCTGGATTAAAAGCGCTCCACAACGAAATGTAGTAGAGATTTGAGTTAAATTTAGATTTACTAGAACCAGTTTTATAAAGCCATTGTGATCTAATAGCTAAAACGTTTTGGAACGCGTTGCATGAGTGGTGTCATGGTTGACGTTCCAAAGACACGAACTAAGAGGATTGACTTTAACTTTTGTGATAAGGACGATTCCAAAGCCTAGACGCTTTGGGTTGATGCGTTGCCTGATTAGGGTTTCCCGATAGCTACTTAATGTATAGTGAATCTTAGTGTCTTCAAATCGAAAGTGAATCAGTTTTTCTAGGTAAGCACGCTCCATCGTAGACCTCATCGTCGGTTAACATCAAGCCAGATGACGTTTAAGTGTAAACCTATGTAAAAACATCTATAATTTTCCAAGTACAGATGTTCGAATTTTGTCATGGTATTTGGCTTTAACTGAGAACGAAAACATTGTGGGAATTGTATCATCCGCCAACTCGCGCTTGGCAAGCGTGGTGGGTTGACTCTCTCCTAATGGGAGAAGTTGCTTTTGACAGAATCTTCTTTCTTTCTTAAACCCAATTATACCAGGTAGGTATAGACATAGTTAGAAGATTATCGCCTAGATCGATAATCTTCAAAGAAACGCTTCATCTGAAGTGAGGCAAAAAGCAGATTGATTTTGGCATAAGCAGTATGTGCTGAAGTTCGCCAAACAAAACTTAAATGTCGTGGAGTATGTACAGTGAAGGACCACACAAACCATCACAATGTTTGTAATTGTCGGAGACGCATGCACTAGCCCTAGATCTTGACAACTGATGGTAGTTTCGAACGGGCAGAGCCAATTTGGCTCAATATGATTTGCCTTACTTTTCTAGCGCGGAGCCGGTATCTAGACATTATTGTTCTATGGGTATATAAAGATAAAATAATAATAATGGGAAAATGAGTTGAATGGAATAAATTCAAAGAGTTTACGTATACTAACTACGTATAGAGTCAGAACAAACGCTTTACACCGAAAGCACAGGTCTGATCGCTCTTGCCTTGTCGCTCTTGTGGAAAAGTGTCATACTTTTGTCGCGGGACATCACTTTGTTTCCATAGCTAACATACACCTCATCTGCGATTGGTACAAAGGAACCGTGCGGAAAAACCTGATCTACTTACTTATTCTTTATCTAAGATTAAATTATTTTTAATTGAAAATGACATGACATTGTAGGCACATGTTTATATTTTTTTAATTATAACATTTTGATTTCGATTAGATCAATGCGACTTCGCCTGCTATTGATAACACATATTATGTATACCAAGATGAAAAGGTCAAATCACAAAACTATTGCACAAAAACCTAACGAGCGACCACATGATTAATATGACCAAAACGAAACCTATAATCGAGTTTACTATGCTCACAACACTAATGATTTCAGAATACATTTGAGACTATAATCAAATGCTATTTAGAGCCGGCACGAATACAGCTAGGATATTGCAAGCGTCCAGTTCAGATCATTACCAGTACATAAATATTATTAGACAATGAATTTAATGAAGCAGAACTGAGTTAATGTCAAAATGGACATTAGTCCCTTTGTGTTGAAATAGTATAAGAAAGAGGACATTCCTTGGAATAATCCTGCAAATGTAGCGTAGAACATTTTTGTGATGCTACTACTAGGGACGTCAAATCTACCCTAATGCTCTAATGAACTATGCTCACACCATGTCGTAAATTGTCTGATGGTCACACCTACCAAACGCACACATAAATATCATAATCGGTCGAACCGTTTAAAAGGAGGATGTCCACAAACATCATAACTCGTGATTTTTTGTGTATTAAAAGATTTTCTTGAAAATGAGAATTTCAAAAAGTAAAAAAGACGATGTAAGTGTTTAAAAAGTTGCAGACATAGTGCGGTGAAATGAAATGTCATAATTGAAAAACTGCCGTTTAAGAATATTTCGTAACAAAACTACTAATGTTTGCCACATATGGAAGCTCTTGACATGATCATCAGAGTTGTCTATAGAGATAAAGGACAGGTTTTTAAGACCACTTTACAATATATTTGTCAAGAATCATGAAAAACTTTAGAGATTCTATGTATTTAAAAAGAAAAAGAAATATGTAGTTCGTCAATTCTGACTCATCTACATATGTATATTATATCGACTCCAATTTGAACTGTATAGCGTTGTAATAAGATAGTCAGTATTTGCGAACCAGTGTCACGTCCTACAGATGTTTATTTTGTTAAAAAGTGTTGAGGATTGAATTTAAAAATGTGCATGATTGGAATGAATGATTTACACTGAATTTTATGTGTTTCGTTTTATTGGTAAACAGTGTTTGAATTGGAATTTAAATGTTGTTTCATGTTAGCTTATATCATTTAGACTTATGTCATGGATTTTGATAACAATTCAAGTGTTCCTTATTTGGTATTTTTACAGGCTTTAAGAAAAGAGGAGGTTCTCATATCGGTTGTATGTTTTTGTATGTATGTTCTTTTTATGTTTGGATATTTAAATCATATAAATTTTATCGAAATCGATGCAGCTGTTTTCGAAATATGGACAAATAACTAAAAATACTTTCATTTATTTAGATGACGTAGTGATGGCTTTTTATAATATTTGGTCGAGTGACTGAAACTAATTTTAAATTGAAGTCATCAGTACATCACCACTAATGTTTACTAGCATTTTCAATGTAAATCTACTTTAGTTTGTTAAGGTTTCTCTCTTAAGTTAATTTCTATTCTGCAAAAAAATTAGAATCATCACTAAAAACATTACGCATAAACAATCGGGAAAATAAAATTTCACAATATCACACGTAATACATTCATATAACACTGATATTATCAAAATTCTAAATGTAGAACGTACATACGTATCAATTACGCTTTCATGCTCTAATTACAATAATTGCAACAATTATACAATTTCGGTGAGTGGAACCTACGGTTATGTGTCTATTATGGTAAATAGATGCCGTTCGACTAACAGTACAACTATTAATGCACATACCATTATAATAACCGTGGGCCTATAACATGACCCTGTGGAACTCTGCAGTGAAAAGTTAGAACACGCGATGGCAAACATTTTAACTCACACAAAAGCAATAAAGAACCACGTAACATTACTATGATGTACGCCAGCTCACGTTTGAACTATACAGATACTTATCGACGAAAAAATTTCACCACACGCTTTACCCATGATCCCAGAGGCTTTCTCCCATCATAAATATTTTTAAATAAATTTACTGGCTAAAAGTAAAAGTTAATTGTTCTCATACGCCTATCTAGACAGATTGATAGGCGTGCCACGGATCCTAAAATCGCAAAACTTGTCATAATATATCTAAGACATCCGTCCTCGTATATTACGATAGCCTAGTATTCATTTATGCAAAAATTACCATAGTAAACGGATCTCTTTCACGACATACATATCTTATCTCTGGCGTTGTCCATTAACAGCTTTGTTTATAGTAACACCACAAAAGAAACAAGCATTTCTGAGATAACAAATAATATTACCTTAAAAATAAGTCTCATGAAATTTATCAGATTTTTGGACAACATATCGAGTAAACATTTTTACACATCGTTTAGTCGTAGAAAGTTGAACATTCGCGTGCTCTCCGAAATAATACCAACAAAGGTAGTCCAAATGAAGGGCCCCAGAGATCATCGATCAAAACACGCTTCAAAAAGTGGTTCCACAAAAACAAGAACCGGCTCCACATACCATAGCAAGAGCAACACCCGGCATGTGGCCTACAGTAAAACCCAAGGTCGTTGCTGTACCGCTGTACAATTTTATTCCTCTCTTTTTTGTACCTTTCTTCCTTCCAAAATCATCAACGACCTATCTCCCTTTGTTGGCCTTTGCATCTTCAACTTTACCTCCTTCGCTTTTAAGTTCATGCTCTACGATTTTGTTGAAATCAGATTGGAATTCTAAAGGTCGTCCGGGCCATGTGTTGTGTTCTTTTTTGCAAATGCTGTTTCGAATGATAGGTTGAGCCAACTCGTTTATTGTTCCTAGAAGCAAATCTTTTTATCTCCATGGATTTACCGTTACTGTACTTGATGACAGATATTGTTCATGGGTTGTTGACAAATGACATTCGAATTACATTCAGGTCAAGCTTTAGTTACTGCTTCTAATCAATTAATATGGCTTCGTTGACATATCTTGACTAATTACTGGCACACGTTTTTTGTTCATGTTTGCATATAAAAAACCTATTAAAACAAGTTTTCTAATTACCGTTAAATCTGTGTTGTTTTAACATTTGTTTTACTGATAGAAATATTTAAATTTCAAATTATTGTATTTCACCGAAGCATTTTGTAATAATATTCAATCACTACACCTTCATTAAGACTGAGTAGTTACAGGCTCCACTGAGGCCATTCCATGTGAGTTAGTGCTTCCACTAACCATCTGTCTTTGGATCTAATTTCGACGGAGATACCGGATAGAAGGCATGTGCAAAGGTCTTTGTTGTAGACTTGTTTGTAGCACTGCTCGTGTTTTTATGGTCAACCAACGTGTATGTTCGGTTTCGCAAGGTAAGACACGTATGGAATGTAGGCACGCGCTGTATTTGGCTTGTTTTTTAATCAATTTCCAGTTGCCATGCTGATACTGGTGCTAACGAAGTTTTTGAAGCAGTCTGCACTTTACTTGAATTGCCTGTACATTAAATGAATATTGATTAATCCGCGGGTGATTATTGCACATCAGATTAATCTAGAATAGTCTCACAAATATCTCAAAAAAGAGGAACATTAATTACAAGCAGGTTTTGAAATAACATTTGAACACGTGCTAGGTCATTAGTGAATCCTGTTATAGAAACTAATCGTTTGGTCCATATTCCGACAAATATTTTTCTAGTTTTACGTGACGAAATTCGTTTAAATTGATAGCTTTACGAGACTGAATTAGTTCGGCTTTTAATCGAGTTTGACAAATCTTATAATGACTTGCGACGAATATGCTCCAGTTTGACCAACAAAATCGTCTAAAATCACACTGCTATTCGGAAATAGCGTGATCTTTATAGTTTTGTTTTATTAGTTTGTGTGGTAGCGATATATTCTTCACCATGACCACATCTTTATCTATTTCGAGATCCGTTTTCCACAAATCTGTATTTAAAACAACGTTTACGGGCGTTGTAAAAATCTCATCTATAATATCTTCAAGGTTTTCTACTACGCTTTCTTGATTATCAACAAAACTTAATGGTATCTCTAATTAAGGGCCAGAATTGAAAGTTTTCGTTTATTCTCCTAATTAATAGGCATTCTTTGTTTTAATTCCGCTTTTAATATTAAAGATGTGTCAGCGTGGGTGAAGTTTATGTGTGTGCTGTTAAAATCTTTATTGTAAATTTAAATGAACCTTCAAGAGTTCAAGTTATTGGTTGTTAACATCCCAGCGATGGGCAAAGTTATGATAGAATCTACATTATCGATTAATGAATGGTCTATCGTCACGTCATTCAGGAATTACAAATGGATATCGAATGACAAAACGATCTCAGTTTCATTGACATTAAAATGTAGTAACGGGTTTTTTTTCTTAACATTTCCCAATTGAAATAAAGTATAATTTGCGTTTACTTGGCTTTGAATGACTAGATTATTTTGCCTGTATAGAAACTTTGGCCACAGTTTTCATTGGATGCATATCATTCGACTATTACTCGTGATTACAACTAAACGTATCGCGATTATACCCTGTATAAAGTTAAAATATCTATACCAATATTATAAAGCTGAAGAGGTTCTTAGTTTGAACGCGTTAATTTCAGGAACTACTGAACCGATTTCAAAAATTCTTTCACCGATATATATATCCTTGATTCCTGCGTGATATAGGCTATACATAACGTACTACGGGCAAAGCCGGGGCAGATAGCTAGTATTTTTCATAAAAAATGTGGCTAAACCAGAATTGTTACGCTTACATAAACTATAGAAAGCCGTCAAACCTCCTCTATCTCTATTACAATTACGCTGCCATATCTCATATCAGAACTGCGAGAATTTTCACCGTTTCCCTGCAATTAGGGTTACCATGCTAGAGACACGTGCCACATTTACGCGGAACTTAAAACTTCGAATATATATTACATCGATTTTTTTTAGAAAAAAGTGTAAACTTCTTTTGGCGTCCCACAGACAGATTTTTCGTGGGCTGCGAATTGAATTCTATCGTCACTCTCGGGAATGATAATAAATCTTCGGGTAAACTCAAGACCCGAAACCATGCTCATGGCCACGCTTTACGGTTTCACCCGTGTAGTTTCCAAAGTAAGCTAGCAAATTCGGAGTTATAAGTTTTCACTTCTATCGGCAGTTCCTATGGCTGCCAATTTTTTGGCTGGCTTAATAAGGCGCAGGGTTCCGCTAACCCAATCTTACGGTACGAGATGCAGTACATGAGTACTACATCTCGTTTTACGACTAGCGCAAAGACATCTTAGCTCGGACCGCTACTAATAGGAAATATCGTGAAACGACCTGGCATCCCAGAAGGGGGAGTCTTACGGCCATAGCGGGGAGGATCTAGCGCTTGTAGAGTATACTATTTTTGATTATAATCAGCTACTGTTCAGATTTAAAACACCTTCGCACTTTTCAATTTAAAGCAAAGAATCTGTGTAAAGCTGTAAGCATATTAAGACATGATAAATAAATAATGTAAATAAGAATAAAGCAGTTAGCTGACTTATCTACAATATCACGTTTAGAAATTGGCTGTTCTCGCCATGGCTTCCGATTAGAACCATTTCTCAACTGTGCGCATAAAATGGTATGGAAGCGTCCGAACACTGACATAAAAATGTGAAATGCATAAAAATTACATAAAATTACGTCAGATGTCAACAAACTGACATTTTTTTCCGGCAAATCTACAATGTAAATGGTAACCCTAGCACAGTCACGTTCTGTACATAACATAGGAGTTAATTAGCTAAGTAAATGTATGGACTGAGGTAGATAGCGGGGTCGGTGCCCTTCTCGCTTTCGACGGAATTTCTTCGTACCGTAGTGTAGACGGACCGGAATCAACAGTTCACGATGGAAACTGGAGTTGCTGTTAGCAGACGCAACAACAAGCAAATTAAATTAAAAACCCCATGAAATTTTGTAGCGGCGGCCATTTTGAATCTGAAAAAATCCTAGTGTGGTATTCTACTAGTCAAGCCCCTTCATTTGATACCCATACCAATTGAGGGAGTTCTGAAAAAAAGAATGTTATTTGTGGTGGCGGCCATACCGGAGTTGGAAAATATTGTAGTGGATAGTATTCTATGAGATCTCTTGTATTTGCACGGCCTTAGACTAGATCAGACACTTTCATTTGATACCCATGTTGAGGGAGGTTGTGAAAAAATATTTTAATCGCCATTTTGTGGAGGCGGTCATCGATTTTCATCAAGCATAGCTAAGAAAATTCTCGACTAATTGACCTTTCAAACAAAACACATAATCCAAATCAGTTATTCCGTTCGGAAGCTACGATACCACAGGCAGACATACACACCTTACTAGACATACACAACTTAAAACAGCCTGTCGTTTTTGCGTCGAGGCTTAAAACAGACTTACTGGAAGCTATTGACGATATAGCCGCCAAAGTAGGCAAAACGTATACTATTTGATTTACAGCACTCTGTGGTGGTAGGACTCTTTGCTGAGTCCCTCTGGGGAAATACACCTTTGCCAGTTAGTCTACGCTAAGCAGAAATGTCCAAATAAGTATCACATTGTTCCGGTTGTTTCCCGACATTGTGTCGTTCTCACTTCTCAGTGGCTGTCAGTTCGAGTGTAAGAGGGACGTTTGACAGTGGCTGAGCTAACTTAATATTGGGTTAAATGACGTTCGAGCACAAACCTATTTTTGATTATAAAAAAATGCTTCCTTTAATAAAGACGATCGGCATCCTTGAAGGCGAGAGTGAATTCTGAATGGCAGTAGTCGGCCTCGCCGCTTCCTGCCCCTGTAAATGTCAACCGATATTAATTACGCACATTAATGCACAAATCTCGGCGAGTTTCGCATTTCTGCGCCCGCGCATGATACTTGAAGCACGTGATAATTGAAGTGCAATATGTAGTGCGTCAGCGAATATTTACTTTGCGTATCTTTATCGTGACTCCTGACTAATAAATTACTGACTAGTATCATTAATTTACGGTATATTTACTTTGGTTGTAAAAAGTAATATAGTTTGGAGCATTAAAAAACCATCTAAAATTGAGAAACAATGTCGACATTCCAAGGCTTTCGTCAGTTTATGAACAATTGAACCATAGATAATATCAACTGCGCTTCAACAAATCAACTAAAAAAACTCAACATTTATGTTACACAACATTACAAAGAGTACAAACCTACAATCCGTAATCCGTATCCATCAAGCCAAATATAATATGTCCTAGACGGAAATTGAACCCTATGACTTACCTACGGTCCAATGAGCAGACTCAGTACTGACTAAGCCACGATTATGACTTTCCTAATGCTCTCTCTTTCATCCAGTTAAAGTAAATAAAGAAAGATATATCAATACCAAGACCCCTAGCCCCTAGTCCCAGTTAAGTCAGGCGGTAGACCCCGGGAGCTTGCTTAGTATTCTTGACCATTATCGTGCAGTACATAAGACATAAAAAGCCTTGGTTAGCTACCTAAAACTCAAAACTAAGCAAACCTCATAAAACACATACATGCATTTTAATACACACTAATAATACAATACAAACTAAGAATCATCTGTATTCATCACAGAAATATGTCCTGAGCGGAAATTTAACCCTATATGACCTATGGTTCAATGAGCACAGACTCGCTACTGAAAAGCCACGATTATGACTTTCCTATTGCTCTCTCTTTCATTTCAAATCAAAATAATAGAGAAAGATATATCAAAACCAAGAACCGCAGTCCCATTTAAGTCAGGCGGTAGACCCCGGGAGCTTGTTTAGTTGCTTCAAGCATTGTTCCTAGTAAATCAGCGCAAACACATTCTTGACCATTATCGTGCAGTACATAAGCCATAAAAAGCCATCGTTAGCCGGCTTCCTACCGTCGAGCGACCAGCGGCCACTGTGCACCGCAGACTTACAAGATAGATGACGTAACCATCAGCGGTTCAGAGAGTGAAATTGTAGCACCAGATATACCTACTCGTAACTTATATTATCCTACTAATATAATAAATGTCAATATTTGTATGTTTGTTGCTCAATCACGTCCTAATGTATGAACGAATTGGGCTGTAATCTGTAACACGGGTAGGTTATAGTCTGGAAGAACACATAGGCTACTTTTTATCCCGATAAAACAACGGGAACAACGCGGGTCAAACCGCGGGGTGCTGCTAGTCTTCTATAAATTTAGCATGTTTTGTATATGTTTTCAGGTATGGTGATTGGTGGTAGAGTAGATCCCACCCAGAACATGCTTGTGTGATATACATATAAATACGAATATATATACTAAGAAAAACAAAATAAGCTTACCATAAAAAAGCATACAAAAGAAAAGCAAAGCAATACCTAAGTAGGAGACCGTGGAGATTAAATAAATTAGTACATAAAAAAAAAGTTTGGTAGGTTACATTGGTACAGTAGTCTTTTTAACTGACTTCAAAACAAAGAGGAGGTTTGTCATCATCATCATCAGCCTGTATTCGTCCACTGCTGGACATAGGTATCTTCCATAATTTGCCACTAAGCCCGATCCTCGGTCTCCAACCGCCACCAGCTGCCTTTTCTATGTTGTCACTCTATCTAGTCTCAGGGCGTCCTACACTACGTCCGCGAATCAATATACGTAGTGCAGGGCGCCCTGATACTAGAGGAGGTTTGTCAATTCGACCGTATATATTTTTGTATACAGTAGGATGTAATGTAATTTGCGGTGTCTATCCGTCGTCTGCTACAGATCGCGCTTGGCACCGTTATCCGTTTTTGCCCGAGGTACAGCTATTTTGACTTGTGCTGACATCTTTGTCGCTAAGAATGTTTTGAAGCAACTAAATAGCGGAATAATTTTACTTTCGCTGTCTTTTTCGAGATTCTTACCACCATAATAATATACTACTAGCGGAGCCCGGCGGTGTTAACCGCGTAGTTCCCGGATTCGCTTCAATGCTTCGCTGACGTGTTAGACCAGTTAGACCCTTTTTTGATGGGTTAAACCTTGTGAATTCGCGTCATCAACATGCGTAATAACAGTGTATCTGCAGCTATAATACAGCGGACGTATTGTGCATATTTTGGACATTAGTTCTGTTTAAAACAAACATTTTAAGTTCTCACTTCTATCGCCAACTCCTATGACGGCCAATTTTTTTATTATGGTGTAAAGCAAAGAGTTTGCATATACAACGTATAAAGTTAGAACAATTGCTTTACACTGAAAGCACGGGTCTGATCGATCAAGTCTGGTCGCTCTTGTGGAAGTGTCATACTTTTGTCGCGGCACATCACTTTGTTGCCATAGCTAACATACACCTCATCTACTTACGATTGGTACAAAGGAACTGTGCGGATAACCCTGATCTATTTACTTATTCTTTATCTAAGGTGTAGAAAGACTGGACGAGCAGGACATGTATGTGCCTAATGGTAAACATCACACTTCTCCATAACAGCACAGTGTTGCGCAGTTATTGGATTATGAAGAGTCAAAATCTTAACCTAGGACACAAAACTATTATTAGCTTTGATCTGGCTCTCTCCCTCTCTCTCTGTCTCCCTTTTCTTTTCACTTGAAGCGATAAAAACAGCAATATCAAAGTCGAAAGCCAATTTAGTTAGGGGGTAAGAAAACGGAAGGATTAGAGTGAATCGGGAGAGACCTTTGCTCAGCATGATCTAAAGGTTATCCCACTTTTACACAACACAAAAAAAACGATTAGAAAATTCATTAGCCAGACAGTATTTAGAGAAATGTATTTTACCAAGAAAATGGCGACCACAAATTCAACCACATTTTCTTATTCATTGTATGGTTCCGGCTCTACTTTGTCCGAAACTGGATGTAAACCCCCATCGGTTTGGTCCAAATTCCTTCGCCATTTTCGACTCTATAGCACTAATAACAAGGGTGTACAAATTCCATTGTATTCTAACCAGCAATTTTGCCGTTATCTGTGCGCACGCGCCGTAGAAAGTGTCCCATTATGGGACGGCCATGATTCAGGATTTATTAGGACAGTCCTCTTTATGCTGATCTGTTTTATTATCACAATAAATTGGGATAAGTTTATAGTTTTTGTGCATGTTGATAAAATAATGCAATAAATATTAAATTATTGCTTTAACTATCTATTGAACTCCACTAACACTTACACTTACTTTACTTACTAACATAAGTTACGGTGGTCTAGTCGGGAGAACGGCGGCTGCCGATCCGGAGACCCCGGGTTCAAACCCCACACGCACCACCGTCTTTTCGAAGTCATGTGCGTAATGCCGCTAACTTAAAACGGTGAAGGAAAAACATCGTGAGGAAACCGACATGTACCTAGAATCTTTCGAAGTCATGTGTCATCCGCCAACCCGCACTGGGCCAGCGTGGTGGATTATGGCCTTAACTCTCTTCTTGCGAGAGAAGGCCCCGAGTCCCAGCAGTGGGAACAGTTAGTGGGCTGTTGATGATGTTGATGAACACTTACGGGCTGATGTAGGTACTGGTTTGTCAAGATAGAAAAAAAATCTGCCAAAAACTAAAAACTGAAATTTTATAAAAGACATCTTGTGGACATATATCTGGGTGACGATCGCAGTGCAGTGCTAAGAAATGATTTTGACTCTTCATGTTGCAATAGTTGCATGACAGGAACAGTAACTTGTCCTTCTCGTCTCGTCACTCACTCTATAGAAGAAAAATGGTTGTCTGTAAAGTCAGGTTACTGACGTTAGTTGAACGTGACAACTTCAACTACGCCTTAGAGCGAGGTAACGCCGGCGGCGAAGTAACGGCGTAAACGGCACATGTCGTCATGTTTTGCGGGCGTGCAGCCGGCTTCATCGAATTATAAGACGTTGTCACGTCAAAAAAGTAACACGGTAACGGTGTCATTTGTTTTTCCCGCGAGTTCATTTGTTTTTTTCCGCCTATAAAAAGTCCTACAATTTTAATGCTCTAAGTTTCGTAGTTTTATGTTTAGGCAGTATTATAGGCTTATTAAAAAAAGGTAAATTTTCCATTAGTTGTAAAAAGTAGTTAAGACTATAAAAGTCACGAAGACTAGTTAGAGATAGATATACCTCTATATCTATATCGTATAGAGATGTGACTTATCTGAATCATCGACTTAACTCTGTAACCTTGACATTCGATTTTGTCATCTGGCATATTTCCCACCGTACGGCTACCTTTATAAGGCATATAATTGCTTGGCATCTGAAAACTTCTCGACATTTTTATCAAATGATTCACCTAAAATTAAAACGAAATTGCGCAATGTAAATACCATTTAGAGGAATAAGACCGGTTTCGGTCCCATGTCCATTGATGGTGAGTAAATATGTCAGTTTCGCGACCATAATCAACATATCTCAAGTATGTGCTCGTTGTTTCATGCTTGATGTTCCTAAGAATAAAACGAAAAGATTTGATTCCAATTTCGTAAGAAGTGCGGCTGAAGTATGGAATACGTTGCCTGAGTAATGAATTCCCTAAAGGGTTTAATCTTGGTTGAATGTCTTCAAGTCTACAGTGAATTGGAGTTGACCGACTGACCGTCTTGTGTCCTAAAATCAGGCGAGATGGCGGCAAATGATGATGATGCTGATGTGCTTAACAAAAATGCCGTAATGGATATAGATATAGATATTTTATGAAAATAGTACACGAAACAGACAGTGAGTGTACCCAGTGTACAGATAGCATACGGAGCCCACTGAATATTCCCACTGCTAGGGCTTGAAACCCCTCACAAAGAGGGAGACAAGGTCATAATCTGCCACGCTGACTCAGTGCCGGTAGTTGGATAAGATTAGTTTCCACGTTTCATTACGATGTTTTTTCTTCACTGTTTTAAGTTAGTCCTACCAACTACATTAGTAACAACATCGACTACAGTCGGTCTATAGACGTTTCACATCAAAATTTGTCCCGAGTGGAATTCAAACCCACAACCTATAGCAGGACTAACTTAATACTACCAACAAAGCCACGGGTCTATCCAATTATGAAACCTGTGAACTCAGTAAATACCTAGGCAAGATTAAAAGAGCACATCATTTTATTTATGCCTGCTAAATTTCTCCAACGACCAACGTTTCTCTACGTATAGAATATTTGGTTACAAATTAACTGTCCCCAATGCTTTCAACAGCTAGCCACAACCCCGACCATAGTACCACAGACACAGTACTAGTAGCTACGAAGATACCACTAATACAGTACGCTACTAAAATACCGACCAGTATTGCCAGTCTTAATTAATCGTTATGGTTAAAATCTAAAATTCTGGAATGTCCTTGAAACTGATTTAAAGCCGAGTCACACAGAGGCGATCCGATAGCGAGACGATATTTTTTATAATGTTCGCGTTTGTATGCAACCTGAAACACAGCAAGCGGGCGCGATCCCATACTCGGTATCGGATCGCTATCGCTATCGGATCGCTATCGCTACCGGATCGCCTCTGTGTGACCCGGCCTAACTAGAAACGTATCCTGGATTTTTGGGAAGAAAGTCACTGAGCAGCGCCTTTTGCAATTGAGATGAAAACTGAAAAGAAAACCGATATATAGGGGCCTCAAATGGTCTTTATTGTCTACCGAAATGAAGGCTTAAGGCCCTACTAAGATAAGGCTTGCTATGTAACTATACTTAAGCGCATTCGTAGAGTGTACCCGAAAGTATAGGTATACTGTATCAATCGAGTACTGATCATGGTTCTATTCATACCTCCCTTTTCCAAAACATTAAAACACAATTTTGTAGAGACGAACTTCTTAGCATTCCATGGATTACTATTCCGATTCGACTTTACTCTAATAAAGCCTTCAGCCCAATAATGCTTGGAATTTGACTAGGTACCTGTTGTTTTTTTTATTAATTGCAATCAAGTGACGTAAAACTTAATTAAACAACTGCAAAAACTTTAATAAAGTGGACAAGTGCGAGTTGGACTCGCCCATGAAGGGTTCCGTTGCAGCAAGTAACATAATATACATAGTACACATAGTTCTTGTAGTTCGTTGTAACTTTGAATGAAGTTTCAATAATAGTGTATTTAAGACGTACTAAAAAAAACTACTCATCAGATCGAGTTCAAACCAATTTTCGTTAGTAGTTTACATGGTAATGTACATCATATATTTTTTTAGATTTTTCATTCTCTTACTTTAGAAGTAAGAGGGGGGGGCGGGACACATTTTACCACTTTGGAAGTGTCTCTCGCGCATATTATTCAGTGTAGACGAAAATGATTTCAGAAACCTTAACATCATTTTTGAAGACCTATCGATAGACACCCCCACACGTGTAGGTTTTTTCTTTTTTTTAATTTTTTTAGTTCAAATCTTAATGCGATTCACAGTGTACATCTACTTACCAAGTTTCAACAGTGTAGTTCTCATAGTTTCGGCAAAAAGTGGCTGTGACATACGGACGGACAGACAGACAGACATGACGAATCTATAAGGGTTCCGTTTTTACGTTTTACGGAACCCTAATAATTTAAAAAACCCGACTGCGCAATTTCCAAAAAAAAAAAGTTTTGTATTGCCTCTATAATATCCGAAAGAACTTCGATCACACCTGGTATCCCATGACACCACATCTTTTTTTGATCAGTTACATTTCGGACATCACAGGCGGAGTGTGCACCAGAACTGCATGGTTCAATACCGTCTTGATTGTTTAAGGTACGGATGGTATGGTATGGATCACCTGAAAAATAAATTTGGCGTCACTGGTTATGTGCAGTTTTTACCCGCCACTTCCGTAAAAAAAATCTTATGGGTTTAGTTTTACATTTGCTTCAGTTCGGTGGCGCAGCAAAACCCCTATGCCCTCCGAACCTGTCGTAAGGAACTTCGTTCCAAAAACCGATAAACGAACAACTTTGATAGTCAAATAATAAGATACCAGTAATTAACGTCGTTAAGTTGGCAACACAGATTACAGCCCTTTCTCTGTCGTCGAAGAGTGTAATTGATCACAGCAGAACTAGGTCTATGAGAGTTGATAGGTATGTGAGATATTGGGTGTGAGATTTATGAAGTAGTCTCGGTGCGAGGCTGACTTTCGTTTTAGAAAGGTCGCTGTAAAATTCAAGTTTTTAATACATACTGATCTAATTATTATGTACTGATGACATAAAGATTTAAGTTACACGTCTACAGAGAAATCCTACCTACGTCCTATCCTACTATTATCATTAATGCGAAAGTTTGGATGTTTAGATTATTTATTTGTTTGTTGCTCTATCACGTCGGAACGCCTGAACGGATCGGGTTGAAATGTGCAACACAGATAGATTATAATCTGGGTTACATTGGCTATTTTACATGGCGAGTAAGTAACGGGAACGGAAATTAAACGTGTGAAACCGTGGGGGTTTGCTTGTGTATTATAAATGCTAAAATATGTGTGTGTGGATGTCTGTTACTCTTTCAAGCAAAAACCACGTGGATAATAATCTGAAATGACATATTTTTTAAACCGGGAAAACAACAAAATCGGGAAGAACTTAAGTGAAACCGCGTGATGTTACTAGTACAGATATATACAGTATATTTATGTATAACCAGTAGGTATATGCAGCTTTAAGGTAGCTCTATGATCTACATATGTACGTGCGTAATCATAGTATGTACGCCAATGGCCGCTTAAGACATATTGCCAATATGTAAACAAAATAACGAAATAAAGTTTTTGCAAGAAAATCATTTAGTAAATCAAGTTTTTATTACATTGCTTGGCAGAGAATAATTACGTTATGTTCCTAATGCTGGGTCTCGGGGTCAGGAAGCCCATAATCCACCACACTAGCCAAAAGTTGGAGTTGGTGCATGATATCCTACTATCCTACGAGTACTTCCTACTAATTATAAATGTCAATGTATGGATGTTTGGATATTTGGATGTTTGGATGTTTGTTGCTCAATCACGTCCTAACCTTTTTAACGGAGCGGGCTGAAATTTGGAACACAGATAGATTATAGTCTGGAAGAACACATATGCTACTTTTTATCCCGAAAAAAAAACAACGGGAACGGGAACTTCGCGGGTAACACCGCGGGGCGCTGCTAGTAATACATATGTCTTCAAAAGATGACAGTCTAAGAACATCACAGAAATCATAGAAAAT
Organism: Ectropis crepuscularia; assembly: GCA_963693475.1. Taxonomy (NCBI): domain Eukaryota; kingdom Metazoa; phylum Arthropoda; class Insecta; order Lepidoptera; family Geometridae; genus Ectropis; species Ectropis crepuscularia. Next base: position 9,849,063 of record OY856350.1, read on the forward strand.
GGTCGTAAACAATGAAATAACCCACCTCGAACGGTATCCGACGCAAAGGTGGCCAAAAACAGTTCGGTAGGCAGTAGAGGCCATTGCCTTATTCCTCTTTAAAAAAAAAACGTGTATGTACGTACTTAGGTATGTACGCCCGTAAAAAGTTAGTACCTTTTTACTGTATTCCTCATGCTAAGATGTCTAACTTCAACCATAGAATAGATAATATCTTCAGAAGTAATATGATATATTAACCTGAAGTTTTAGGTAATTTTTTTACTAAAATGTTAACTTTGTTAACTTCTTAGACGGGAGGATGCGCGCGCGCCGTATAGTGTGTTCTCATCATTTGGTTCCTTAGGTACGCGATAAATGAAATATAATTTCAAAAACGGTAGCCAAAACACTGGGCTTATTGCTACACCAATTACATGTACATTACTTATTGCATTCACATACATTATTTAAAACTAGGTTTTCAGGGTACGATAATGTAATCGGCCCTTCTATAAAGTATGGAGTAATTTAAGTTGTAAGTGTTTGTCACCAAACCTTGACAGATTAACGATATCTAGATGGAAAGTTCTCTTGACAATCTAAATTGCTAAGAAGTTATGTATGTATGTTTATCGATCAATGTAAAAAGTACAAATAAATATTCAAATATTTAATCCAAAAATGACAGAAATAAATGAACCCTACAAATATTTTATTAATTAAAAAACTAATCTCCAAATACCCCACCCCTAAATGCTCCAGGCGCAAAAGTGCCCATGATGCTCGCCGCGTTCCCACGCTGAATGGCAATGGCCAACCTTTGCTCCAGGAACGCGCCAGAGCGGGAGTCACCCGTATTCTCCCTGAGCCTGCGCCCCAATTCTGAGAGGAACTCTCTTTAGCCTCTGCCCCCCAACAACCTAAGGTGTCCACGGCAACAGGTACAAATTCGTACTGCGACTGGGTTTGTTTTACGCTGCCTATTCATATCTTCTTAAATAAATGTTTATTCGATTATAATTGTCATGTACTTTCCAACCCTAAAAACGCGGATACAAAGGCAATAGTGAAAAACGCATGGACTAAACAATTCCATTGTCTAGGTATGATAAATAATAATCGAGCGGATATGATGATACAAATAGGTTGAATACTAAATATAAACAATAATAATAGGTAACTAACAAAATATTATAAGTAAACAAAATTACAAACAACGTATTAGTTATGGTATGTCGAGTGTAACTATTTTTTGGTTTTTATTTATTAGTATGTTTTTGGTGTCTTTTGTGGTTTTGGTTTGGTAGTTTGCAAAGTTAATTTCAGCTGTTGATTAGTTGCTCTATAACTCTATATGGATTATTTTATTATTGTCCACCAATATTTATTATTATTTAGTTGTTTAGTCTCACAATTCCGCCAATGTCACGTAAATATGTAGATAGACCGTCAAAGCGGAGATTGGTTTATGTGAAGTCATATACTTACCCAAAATTACATTTACACTTGTTTTTATCATTCGGTGGATTATTTATTATTTAAATGGTATATTGACAGAAAGTTTGCAGGATCGGCTAGTATTTGTATTGTTGCCAAAACTTTTCAAAGAGATCTGCAACATAATAATTAATGTTGTATCTCTTGTCAATAGGTATAGATATTCCGTAAATATAAACAAAAAGTGTATAAATATCCTGTGCAGAATAATATAACCAGTTATCGATTAAGAAATGATAATTTATCTTGAGTCGATCCGGGCGGCGCGGAGTGCGGAGTGAACTAGCGCTAGCGAACGCGCGTCAGTGTCGACCGCGGTCCCGTCGCGTGAGGACGTATTACAACACCGGCTATTCGATATAATAACCGAGCGATTGTAAACTTTATTGTACTTGTGTTATTGTTGGAAATTATTCACCCGCCGCATTCGAGTGCTCAGGTAATTAACGTATCCCATTGTTATGTCCATGCGAAAATTAGCTACCTCAGCCAGTCATTACGAAATACTTGTTTTTGTGTCTACCTACTTCTCTTTAACTGCAATTGTGTTTCGTTACGTACAACGAATTTGTTACACAAGCTATGTTTCATATTCAATATCAAAATGTTTATCACTGTGATAAGGGTTATATTTCTCTAGTACATTCGCAATGATGCCAGACCTGTCTGAATTATCTATATCCAATCTGGTGTACGTTTTTATGCGAGCTACCTGAGACTCGGAGAGATAGTAAAAAAAGAATCGTTCGAGGCTATCATTTTTGGGGGAAATACGTGCTGCTTTGTTACCTGCTTTTAAAGGTTCAAACCTTTTGGGCTTACAATTGAAAACATTGAGTATTGCATTTACAAACTCATCAGCTGTTAAAACCACAACCACACTTAATATTTTAGTTTGTTCATGTTCAACTCTCCCAAGTTTTGATGACATAACGATTCTTAACATTATAATAAGCAACAACTTTTACTAAGTTCAAATGCTAATTATATGAACCGGTCTATAATAGAAACCCGCGTCATTTATTCAAATTTTCTTCTCTACAAATAATTAAAATAAAACTTTGTTAGTTATACACCCTTTCTTATTAATAGGTTCATATTTGATGTTACATTTACGTAATCTATTCTTCATTAATTCAAACTTTTCTTCTCTACAAGTAATTAAAATACGAACTATGTTAATTACACTCCCTTCTACATGGGTTCATTTTTGACCTTACTCGTACATTTAAATAGTGTACTTTGATTATGAAATTTGAAATTATCCTCCGCTACTAGGTACCTATTAGTTTTGGTGGTTAGTGTCTGTTGTTTTTACTTCTAATTCTAATTGTGTTTTAACGAAATCTTTCTTTATTTTCAGGTAATCGGGACAAGAGATGGACTGTGCATCAGTGTGGTGTTAGTGTACAGTTCAGTGTTAATATGTGAGACAGTGGTGTGACAAGATGCCTTCAGATAGCGGATCCGCGTGGTCGCCGCCCGCTTCGACCGGCGAGAGGAGGCTGAGCAACTCTTCCGATGGCAGCGCGGGCAGCGGTTACTCTAAAGCTGTAAGTACTTTACCATTATCCTTGTCTTCTGCTTAAAGTAGTAGGTACTTTGTCATTACTTTATCTTCATTAATCAAACTGTTCTACTCTACAAGTAATTAAAATACGAATTATGTTAATTACACTCCCTTTCTTCTACCATTTTTTCATTTTTTTCAATTTTTGGCCTTAATCGTTCATTTAAATATCTTATTCTTGAAGCTGTAGGTGTCTACCTAGGTGCTTTATCATTGCTCTTCTTTATCATCTTCTTAAAGCTGCAAGTAGTTGAATATTACTCTTGTCTTCTTCTTAAAGCTGTAAAACATTATTGTTATTCTTGTCTTCTTCACCGCAATTTTAAATCATTCAGTATACATTCTTCCGAAATATTAAACCGGTCATCATAATCAGTCCTCACTCGTCCACTGCAGAACATGGCTCGCCAATAATACGGAGTTTTATTGGCGAGCCATGTTCTGCAGTCTAATCTCCACCACCTTTCGTAAATCCTCACTCAATCTAGACTCAGAGTGTCTGACACTATTCCAGAACCCGTTTACCCCTAAATTTTAAACCGGTTAGTAATAGTACCTATATTCTTCCGAAATTGGCATCACTACTGTGTAAAGTAATATTAGAGCTAACTGGTTCTCATACGAGCTTTGCTTAGTTTGCAACTAGATAGTGTTTTAGTGTTGTGTTAAAAATGGTCATTACCACCACCACCGACCACCGCTAAACTAAATTGGATTGACTTTGATATTGTTTTTTTTATCGATCGGCGTCTGAGGTCAATTCCTGTAGAACCCTTGGTAGAAAAAAACAATTTATTTTTACGAAGATTTTTATCTTCAAAATCTAAAATTACTCAAAACTGTTGTAATCATCTTCATTATTAGAAAAACAATAATAACATAAGCCAACTAGGTATATAACTAACCAATACTGAAACCAACTCGACTATAACACTAAGCGTACACACTCAAATAACAATATTAAAATTGGATTGGCCATTCATATAACACCGAAATTTAAGACATTCGTGTTATCAGTTAAATGTAATATCTGATATTACCAACGTACATGTATATTTGATAATAGTAATTATTTATTGCAATTTAATCATAAAAAGGTCCCAAGTCCCAACACTTTCCAAGTCTATGATACTGTTATAGGAACAGATAGATTCTTTTCCTAGAATCTTATTTGGCGTAAATACATTTTCATAAAATCTGTTGAGCTGCGGGCTAAACCTCGGGGTGCATCTAGTTTTCAAGGAAGATTTTAAAAGTACTTGTATTTAGGGTTATTTAGTTTGAGATACTTCAGACTGTCTAAAAATAAGGAAGCCACATTGCAATGGTAACAAAACAAACAAAAGATGAAATGAAACAGCAGATGTGTAGTAACATCTAATCGTCGGAAGTCATTTAGGCAAATTCGTGGAGTAACAGACTCCGCAATTTTTGTGTAATCTCGAACTTTTTGTTACTTACGGTTTCTTTCTTTTAAAGCTTACCAAATATTTCAATCCAGTTTCCTTCTACTACAGGCATTATGCAAAAAACGTTACTGTAGTTAGCGTTTTTTCACCATATTGCCCTTTTTTCTATCTAACTGCTCGCAGCTCCAGCAAGTGACATTGTTTCATGATGACTACGAATAGACAGTTACAGACTTGAATTAAGAGATTGGACTCCACCTTCGTGGAGTCCAACTATGGAATGCGTTGCCTGAGTGGGTATTCACTGGTGGATATGTGAAATGCCTAAGCCTGCCTTCAAGGCGAAAGTGAATCGGTTTCAGATAGGTTACCACTGACTATCATGGACCCTAACGTCGTACCACATCAGACCAAATGGCGGTCAAGTGCAGGCCTATTATTATCGATAAAAAGCTTTAATCAATTATTTAATCAAGTTAGGTAACGATAAATAGAAAACACCCAATTGGTATTTGACTGCAGAAATATCTGTTTATGTCATCAAGAGTCCAATTTCAATACATAATGGAAAGCGATTTAACAAGAAACGTAATCTTTGAATGCACATTCGGACTCATTATCGACGAAGTAATAGATGTAAATAGTTTTTTATCGGCACCCAATTGATTATCGACGGTTCTGTTCAACTAAACCAATATTTTAATTCGAAAATAAAGTTAAATCGAAATACAAGCAACCATTGAGGCGTAAAGAAAAGGCTTTCACTTTTAACATTGTCAATGCAAAGTTAACTTTCGATATTTTCATACTTTTTGATATAATCCAGTCTCTTTTGCCGTGCTAGAGTTGCCTTGAATGAATCGAGTTATGAAATTAAACCTTATGAGTACAGTTTTTCAAGAATCAATGGAACATTTTGCAATTTCGTTAGTCATGGATGCCAATTCATTTGGGGAAAACTAACTGTTATTAGAAAAGAATGAAGGTTGAGGTAGAGAGGTGCTTTGCATTGGGACAGAATTTTGTCAGAATAAAAGTAGCAATAAGAGAGATACTAAAATACTACCAAGAAATAATAGCAAACAAAAAAACTTCAAAATAAATTAAAATACCGTAAATAATGAACAGATCTAGTCACTTAAACCAGAAACATTAAAGTCATTAATAGTCGAACAGCATCTACACAAATCATATTCTTTGTCGCAATATGTCGTTCGTGTCGCAGAAGAATTAATATCAAATTCTAAATGTCATCTAGATGTTAACGATGTAGCCTATTTAAATTTATAGGAATGAATAAAACATAAGACGAAATGTCCTGCGAAACTGTAAAACTGGTGACTCGAACGCGAATCTGAACCTGACATTGAATACTAATAGTTGTCCAGTTTCATTTTCTGTCTCACCTTGAGGATTACAATTCCTGTTACTTTTACAGTTAAGTCACCTTTCTGTCACTGGTTTACCATTTTTACCTTTTACTCCTTTACAATTTTACCTGTTATAGTATCGCCACTATCATAGTAACTATGACGTCCACACCTACATATGCCTCTACAACCTAATGAATTTGCTTGTGGTCTTTCTCTCTGCTCTCCGTTGTGGTTGACTGGCCTAGGCTGACCAGGTGACGAGTCTATATTTGTTTTGCTCTCATTGTTTTGTTTCTTTTCTTGCGGTTTTACCCGTCTAGGTGCCTTTGCCGTAATTTTTCACGATGAAAAGCCTACGTGATGTTCATCATCATCATCAGCCGCAAGACGTCCACTGTTGGACATAGGCCCCTCCTAGATTTCCACAACGAACGGTCCTGCGCAACCTGCAACTAGCGTTATATTATATATTTTGCGTGATATTACAGACTAAAAATTATAATGTGTTTAAAATTTCAACCCGATCCGATCAGGAGTTACAATGTTATTGAGCAACAAACATACAAACTTTCACATTTGTAATATTAGTAGGATACCGAACTGTACATTGATCTGCATTTATTATGCACAGTTTCAAAACCTGTAATATGGTCTGTTTTTTTTTTGGTTATGGACACCAAACATCAACTTGTAAAGGATGTTATGTATTTTCATCGAAAGTGCGTTAACTGTTATGGAGTTTCAGAAAGTTTCACCATTTAGTAACAAAATTGGTAGAATGGAACATTTTGAAAAATTATAAAAATGTATTGGGTTTTTAGTTTACTGTCTGATATTATTAGGTTACACAAACTTGCTATTCAAATTTAGTAGAATTTAATTTCTATTGGAAGTCTATTGTTTGGTTTTTCAAACAAATATAATTCGTATGTTTTCTAAATCAATCCCTGGTTTAACACAACCTGATCAAGTTTTAGCAGCTGATTTAAATTCTCGATTGTTATACTGTTGCAAACCGTACAATTAAGCGTATTCAGAATAGCAGATATGAGTGTTAAATGTGTGAAAATATATGTCTAATTATTAACATTAACATGCCTGTGCTTATCAAATTTCTCAAAGAAAATAGATCATTATATTTTTGACGGGTATTTTTGCATTCTAGGTATACCTCGTTTCATTTTAAATACAAAAATCTTATTGCTGTTTAGAGGTAAGATACGATGATACAAAACATTTAAAAAATTGACCCATACAAACTGGCCTCTTCGAGAGGCATGCAGTATGTCTGGCAAGACAATTTGTTTAGTTTTAATTTCTCTGTATTAAAGATTTTTAAAGGGTCCTGTCACCGACCAGACTGACGAGGCCCACTGCCGTTGGTCTCGTAATTATGTGCTTTATTGATGTTTGACACTAGAATGATCTACGAAAGTATGTTGTAGTACATTTCAACAAGAGCAAACTAATAACCGAAAACAATTGAGACGAGACTCGTGTGTACAGTAAAACTTCGTACATTGTTCTTAATCGCTATATCGATAACAATAACATCCATTGTTTCATTGCTGGCTATTGAACTTCTGGTCTATCGCGGTCGAAGATAGAATGATTCTTTTAGCTATTTTGACATCCGGCATTATTCAGCTACTTGGTTAAAATAGCTTTAGGCGGTGAATCAGAGCTGAACGCGTAATTACGGATTACTGATATCTGATGTATAGCGTTTATATTAAAGACTGCATCTAAATATGAATTTCTATCATCATCGTTATTAATATCGAAGCCATCGGTCTTATTCTAGCGTTAGTATTTCATAAGCTGCTGCATTTATTTCGCATCTCTGACAATGTGATTCTATTCTTTTTCATAAGATTTTTCTATTTATTTCGTCTAATGTCTTTTAATTTTGAATTGGTATCTTTGTACTCTTTCTTTGTGTATTCCCTCTTTCTCTTAATACAACAAGTACTACTACTACTACTTGAGTGACGTTCTTTGAGTGGGTTTTATATCTAGACTTCTATACCTTCGACGGACATGGATAATCATGTCCTTGGTGTTAGTAGATTGTAAGTTTATTTCGTAGTTTTCACTACAATTTAGTTTTGTCTGTGGCCTACTGACTACTCGTTATCGGTTGATTCAATTTAAAGGTCTAATAACAGGTTGCGTGTCAGTTTTTATCAATTGTCAAGTTTAGTTGCTTTCTCAATAAGGTGTTCTCAAATTCAAACTGTATCAGTTGCTAACGGCGGATGCAACCAATCAATCACAATTAGCATACCCCTTATTTCTCACGGTGACGGCAATGAGTCACCGTTCATTAGCCTTCTGATACGACTTAACCAGAAGCTGGGATAGGATGCTGACGGGTTGTATCAGCTCTTTTTATCTACCTGAACGGTGTCAAGCCACAGATTGAGATATAGTTACTAAGGGCTGGACCGCGTTAAAAGTGTCATCTACTGACCACTGAGACCTATTAACTATCTGTTCTAGCTCATAATCACTTAAACGACGGTAATTTTCGTGTCATTCTATTTATAGAGCATGCGTAAGTGGCTCCATCGTAGTAATTATTTTACAAATATTCTTATTAATTATTAAGAAATCTAAATAATAAATTATTTAGATTATTTAGATTTCTGTGGTTCTAACTATGATGCATTTTGTGAAAGCGGAGGTTCTTGCCTCTATGACATGTCATACGGTTTTGTTGCTAAAATTGGAGACAAAATATGGTGATAATGACATAATTTTCTTTGCGATACAGTTGCATCGTTCTACTTTGAACCTACAAATTGAATAAAAATACATTTATTTGTGATTTATTAATGTTTTTAATTTATGAATCATTAACAGGATTCCTTATTAATTCGCTATTAATATCAGACTAGACAAATTTATAGGTTTACAATAAAATAAAACAAATTTTATAATTTATTAGGTTGAACAAAAACACGTTTTGTGTTATTAAAATTAGAAAACATTAATTTTGATAAATGTAATTATGACTACTTCATACCTTAGTTATTTTATTTTTATACTTTTAGAGTATATTTTTCTCAACAGTACCAATAAATCTTAGTATGTAAGTATATTTGTATATGTATTAAAAATATCGAATCTCTCTCAAAAATATGAGGTCTACTTCTAAAGGTAAATATAATATTGATATATATTATTACCTTTCACTACAAAGTTGTCGTACTAAAAGCAATAAATAAACATTTTAATGAACTGGTTTGAATTTACGCAGCCCGTATATGGAAACTGAGAATGGTTCATGTTGTAGCATTATAAGTACATGTTTACTCATTCATTGCTATATCAACAAATAACTTACATGATGCAAAAAAAGAAAAAAAGCACAGTCAATAATTATCCTTAAAATCCTTATTAAAATTTAAAAATTATTGACGTCAAATAATATCTAAAAAAGAAAATTTTGGTTATGTCAGTTAAGACGGTAGATAATTTTGGTAATTATCATATTGGCATAGAACTGAGAAAGACAAGTAAGTGGCTTCCCCATAACAATTTAAATATCAATTTGATCAAAGAAAACGATATATTTTGACTAGAATTATTTTTATTGAATTTGTGTTAGGATAATGGTCTTAAAAAGGCATTGTTATTTCTTTTCAATAATCTACATACATATGGATGAACAAAATTATATCCTCTAGTGTTTAAATCAATGGGCACGAGCACAACACAATCAAATAACAATAAATATCAATAATAGTCAATAAACACGTAACTAATAACAATGGTTCATTCATCACACAACCTTGTTAGTTAGCAGCCATGAGATCGGGTTATTGCGATCATTCTCACGCCCAAACCTCGTAATTCTATAATCTCTGGCAATAATAGTTCGATTGCACCTGTTTGTGGGTACTTTCGCTAAATCAGGTTAAGCGAATCTGATATCAGATTTGGAACGTTTGTCGTCATTTGTATTATTACTAGGATTAATAGTTCTACCAGAAGAATCGATATCTATAATTCTTAATTCGTTCTTTTTTTTATAATGTTACCCTCACATACCTCGCTTTCAACAAACTGGTGCTGTTTAGTATGTGACATGGTTTTAGGCATTACTCGTACTTTACGTATGTCCGTAATTTGAACATCTTTAGGATAGTTAAGTAGGACCCTGCACCTTTTGCGCTAACTCAAAGTTGGGCAGTATAGGCTACTTGAGGTTAACTATTCACAACGCCCTTCGCACTTCTGCCAGAATAATCTAAGGTGAACATTTTTGTGATCGTCATTGTCTTCATGAACAACAGATTTTCACTGTAAATATCGATCATTGACACAATTTCATCAAACATAGGTACATTGATCCTCTTCCACCATCATAATCAAACTCACGTGGTATCTTTATCCCTCTATTTACTTGTGTGTTCCTTTTCATAACTTTACTGTTTGATTCTATTCTTTACCAATCGATTCTGCCGTATCGGCGATTCGTCTTGGCATTGGACGTTCGACCCTTCGTTCCCCTTAACGTATAGCAGCAAAAACAGCAAATGTATTTTGTTTCTAGTATAAACACGCTATCATCAATCGATCTTGCGTTCCCACACCACACCTCAGTTTATAGTCTCCAAGACATAGATACCAATTCCTACCAGCACGCAAACCGTGAGCTATCCACTTCTCTGACATTTTCAACGGCCTTCTATAATGAACATGCCAATAGGCCTATCAACTTGTCGATTCGTTAGTCCTCTCAACTTGACGACAACTGTGGCCAATTTAACAGCCTCGGTCTATTAACCTTCCATGGTCAAATCATGCTGTTATATTCTCATACTTGCAATGGTTGCGTGTTTGTGAACTTCATAAATTTCGTCGTTTACTTATCCAAAATGTGATCGCATCTATAGCTCCCGCATTGGCTTATTTAGACACCAGTGCAAATGTATTAGATTGTGCTAAATAAATAAGTTTGATCTCACAAATAGTACAAGATCGAGACTTGTAGCGGATACAAAAAAGGCTTATGCTTAACAATGGGGTAAAAATGAAACGTTTTGAAATAAAATCTAAGTATATTGTGATTACTTGATTCATATGTACGTATTTTCTGCACAGATTAGATAAGGCGTGGCAATTGATTCCAATGCGAAATAATCTAGAAAATTCCTAGACATTCCGCTGCACCTGACACGGCGACCGACTGGTCCGTACTGCTGACATTTGCAACGACCTTCGCGTACTAGTCTGTACTACCATACATAGTCTGTGACAAAAATCTTAAACTAACTTCCTTTCATAACAGCTTTTGAATATCATAATAATATGCGATAGGAGCGCCGCGTAGCAATGGTCATGGTTGGTGGCGGGGACGCTAATGTCTGATACATATCTGCAGAAATGCTAGAGGTCAATCGTAAATCTATTGAAATTGCAATGGATTCCTATGATAATTAGATGGAGTTTCGACCAAGCTTACTATTTTCCACGTTATTTACATATTTGAAAATCCAATCCAGTATTAGCCTGTAATAAGTTGTCAGCTAAAATTCTTGTGTGTCGTAAGTCGTAATGTCCAGTATGAATCTGTTTGTTCTAGGCAAATGCGAGAGCCATCTTGGAAACCTATTATCGAAAAAAAAAACCCCTTGCAGATTCCGAATAGGTGCTTAACCTAACCATGTGGCACATAGACATCAGACAATTGTTTGGACTCTAGGAATCGGCAAAATCTAAAAAGCCACCCTTGGACTGTGGCTAGCAATTCATACATGTTTTAATATTAAGTACTTAGAGAAATTTTGGTTTGACCTACGAAGCCGAACCATTGATAGGATTTTTCAGATTCAAATTTAGGGTTACTTAGAGAAATTTTCGTTTGACTTACAAAGCCGAAACGTGGAAACAAATAGTCAAAGCAGTGTAAAGTTTCAAAGTCGCACAGCGAATTAGGGGAAGATCTTGCTTGCTCTGAGGGATCGCATACGGAACGATGTGATCTGTGAGAATACCAAGGTTACCGACATAGTTAAGTTCCGGTAGGCAGTAAAGGCCGCATGAGGGCAACAGCCACCTCTAAATAAAGTTACCGACATAGATCGACGCATTAGCAAAGTAAAGATGGCCGGTCATATTTTTCGTAGAATCGATAACCGTTGGATTGGACGTGTTCTCGAGTAAATACCGTGGCTAACATAGTGTAGGACACCCTGAGAATAGATGGATTGAAGGTACTCTTAAAACAGCAGGTTATAATAGGCTATAATCCTAAAAAACACAAATTAGTTCGTCAGCTAGATTGCTAAAAAATATTGTAGATGTATTATTTATTTTGTTTTACGAACAAACAATGACGAATTTAATGCTTAGAATGCTTTAGAAATGCTTAGAAGTTTCGCGGATGTCACTACTCACTTGGTGGGTACGACTTTTACCCTCCAAGTGACGTCACGTTTTTGTACAAGTATCGTCTGGAAGTTTGATCATCTATACAATATGTATCTATGTCGATTTTTTATATTTTGATAAAACAAAAAATACGTGCCCCATATTTTTTCATAATTTAGCTGACGAACTAATTAGAATAGTTTATTTTTTAAATTGTCCGTTATTAAACGTTAGGGAAACGTGAAGCTGAGGATCTAGCCGTGTGGCTATGGGAGAGGCAATATAATTTAGTAGTGGTAGGACTCTTAGCAGTCCGCCTGGGGAAGTACCACACCTTTGCCAGTTATTCTACCGCCAAGTGATTACTGTGTTCCGGTTTGAAGGTTTCCAAAGAAATTACAAGGCTTAGAGATATAACAACTTGCATCTCTGTATGACGTGCGCAGTGCAGTGCTAGGTAATGATTTGGACTCTTCATGTTCCAATAGCTGCATCTCACTGTGCTGTTATGTGGCAGGCATGTTGCTTACCATCAGGCACATGTCCTGCTCGTCTCATCACTCTTTATTCAAAAAAAAAACCTGCAGTGGACTAGGATACGCTGATGATGATTGGTATTTTTATAAATATGAATTCAATAATCGTCTAGATTGGAGATTACGTCAAGATATCGTTGTATCGACCGAACCCACGTGCAGACGCTGCAATTATAAAATTAGTGAACTAACGAGGTTTCTGAAACCAGTCGGATGAAAGTCGCGTTACATCACTCTTGTACTCGGCTACTGCCATAGAATAGATAATACAGATAGAACGGACACTCCCCACCCCCCGCCAGTTTCAAGCTTCCTACCCCGCAAGGACGCGAGAATCACTCAACGAAGGGTTATATCGGACGATAATTTTCTATGAGAATACGACCATGATGCTGTATTATTTAACAAAATGGTACCAAATTTTTCGTCTATTATACGAAACAAGAATAACAGATTTTTCATTTCATAAGAATTTCTACAAAGATTGAATCATTTTTATAAACTGTGTTAAGCTATTCTGGTTAGAAGTAAGCGACAACACTGAAGTCCTGTGACGAAATTATTAAACTCGTTGTTTTTAAACTGCGGCTTTCGTTAATCGTTGTGAAATACGTCAGTGGCGCCAATAACGTATGGTAACGAGTGATGGCGCAGAGTAGGTATAGTTCGCAATTCACGAAGTCACTAGTCACTAGTGTTGCCAATTTAGTGGATTTTTTTACTAAGATTGCTACTATTCAGATTTATTGATAAGTGATTATTTCTTAGCATTCAACCGACTCAAAAAAAAGAAACAGGTTCTATATTAGACTATCTGTACTTTTATGTGCGTCCATGTATATATTATGTCGGTCAATAGTGAACAATGAATATAGGATTTCATCTAGTAAGTAGTATGCTTATTTAAGACTAGCGGCCCACTCCGGCTTCGCTCGAATAATAACCTAGATATCAACTGCAGCGCCATCTGCCGTAGCCTATGTTACTCGGGAATAATGTAGCTTTCCAAAGGTGAAAGAAATTTTGAAATCGGTCCAGTAGTTTCGGAGCCTATTCATTACAAACAAACAAACAAATCTTTCCTCTTTATAATATTAGTATAGATTTCGCAACAACCGTTCATTAAAACCAGTAAGAGGATACGAGTACATTGACTATTGGAATGGATAGTTCCAAAAAAAAAATAACGATATTTTTAAACTAAAACTTATTCAGTAATTAACGGCTTTGACATTGACTTATAAACTTTACCGGTTCTTATTCAGTAATTAACGGCTTTGACATTGACTTATAAGCTTTACCGGTTCTAGTACTACCGGTACTACTACGATTTAGTTTCATTTTTAACCAACTTCAAAAAAGGAGACGGATCTCAATTCGTTTATATGTTTGTTACGTGATAGCTCCATTTATTGTGAAACAAAGGACATAAGCCCAAATCACATTGAAAAAACCCAGGTGCCACACCTGGGTTTTTTGATGTACCTCGGATTTTAAGTTATTAGTAATAATATTCTAAACTATCATCATCATCCGTTTGAGTGGCTAACCTGCGTTTTTTTGCCTGTAGAAGTTCGTGTCAAAAGCTCGTTTTATGGAACAAAATATATTGTATAATTTGGTGTTAATGATATAAAAATAATATATACCGGCTGAGTCATAAAGATATATATCAAACAATGCACGAATATGCTTAGGTTCTTTTCGCGATGGGTGGCCTTGGAATTGAATTCAAATTTAACGAGTGTAAGTAAAATAATTCATGATAATACGCTTATTTTTGGTAATGTACTTTGGACTTTGTATTCAATTATCAGTATGCTTACATCGCGGGTCAAATCTGGACAAGTACTAGCACAAGCACAGCACTAGCATAGGCCTGGGATATGAGGCGTACTTGAAGAGAGGTATATGCTAAGATGTTATGATGATGATGATTACATCGGATTGCAAACAGTATTGGTGAACTTTTAAAAAAAACGCCTACAAAACTACACTGATAAAAAAAACATGTTAGCCACTAATTTGGGTTATGGGAGTGGTGTAATTTTTTTTCTTAAAATATATTTGCATTCAATTATCAGATTTTTTTGAGATTAGATACAATTATTTTGTGCCGAGGTCAGGGTACGATTTGGGCCATGTCTTCTATGATATTTCTTTTTTTTTTTGGTAGATCATAGTTTTGAAATATGAAAACAAAACTAAAAATTACTTTCGTTTATTTTTGTTCAAGTTTTTTATGATCGTCGTTGAAATTTGGTCAAGTAAGTTTCTGAATTTAATTTAAAATTGAAACCGGTTTTTGTTTATTCGGCGCAAATTCACAATATTTAAAGTGTTATGCGATCCTTACTATAATGCGAATAAATAAATCACTATTTATCAACATACAAAAGTAATATTCTTTTAAGCATTAGTAATAAATTAAATCCGGAACTAGCAACATTATCGGCCATAGTTGATAACAATTCGTAATGTTATGTTTGTTTACAACATTTAATTTGGAGTTTTGAGTTGAAAAATCATGTGCTTTCTCTTTACTGGTCGCTGACATGATGTGTTAATAATTAATAAGTAGTTTGTGCAGTGTATAATACTCTGATATAGTAAACTGTGATACCGCTTTTTAATGCATCTTATGAACGTAGTTATAGCTAATCTAATGTTCTGTGACTAGTCTATAATGAAATACGCGAAATATGTGGAGTGATTAATTAATATATTGTCAGAATAAAGTTTTCTCTTTGGGTAAGTGTACTTAACTTACTAAAATAATTTAGTAACCCTAGATGACAGGCGCACATGCGTAAATGTGTTCGAACGACATATGCGTAGTTGTGTGAGTGTAGGTATGTCAACTGCACCGTCTGTATAGATTTTAGGCCGAGTGTCCGGGGTGTGCTACTGCTAACTGAGCAGGTTTTTGTGAATACACGATAGTAAAGTAAGTTAGAGTTAGTAGTTTAAAGCAGTTAGGAAGAACCGGTGTGGCATAGTAGCACAGTCTATTAAATCATACAGTCGTTCGACGAAGCAGTCTAGACGGGGCAATCGTGCGGGGTGAGGCGCGGGAAGCGCGCTCCTGCATTGCCTACATTACAATGTTAGTATTGCAGGAGCGCGGCTCAGGGCTGACGTCTTCCGTATGTTTTAAAGTAATACAATGACGCTTTGGCATTGAGGTCTCTTTCAATCGCTATTTAATTTATTTTTAATATTGACATTTAATTTAGGACATCTTTTTTTCATAACTTAGTTAAGTTAACATAAAATTATTTTTGATTTAACTATTCATCGATTGATTATTTAAGATGTGTAATTAATTAGCATGACATAAATTGTTCCCATTTTATTTTCATTTAAAATTCTGTTAGAAATTTAATTAGCTATATCTCGTTAGTGTAATTGGCGATATGCCGTTCTGACTGATTATTATAAATATAAATATATAAAAATATAAATATTCATTTCAAGCGAGAAGAAAAGAGACAGCGATGTCAAAGCATCAAAGCGTTTTTCGTTAGGCGGTAGACCCCTCGGTGCTTTCTCGCGCAAGGAGAGAGTCGAGGTCATCCACAATGCTGCCCAAGTGCGAGTTGGCGGATGACATGACTTCGAAAGATTCTAGCTACATGTCTGTTTCCTCACGATGTTTTCTTTCACCATTTTCAAGTTAGCTTTATAACGCACATGATTTCGAAAATACAGTAGAGCGCGTGGGATTTGAACCCGGGATCGGCAGTCGCCGTTCTCCCGACTAGACAAAAGTTTGAAGACGGGGTAAGCAAATGTCGAAGAAAATATGTATATTTTCTAACAAACGTAAAAGGAACCATTGAGGCGGATGAAATTGAAGTACTACCTACTACCTACATAAAACTGCACGACCGACGTAAACTTTAGGCTTATAAAATTTTCTTTGTAATAATTATTTCAAAAGAAAAACTGAATTATTATGTTAAAATGTAAAGCGGGTTAGGGTTTGAAAAATAAACAAAATTTCTCATCAAATTAGAAACTGCACAATATTCGTACGTTTATGTTGCACTGGCAAGGCATCCATCCCCTTTGTATTTTTCTTTGGACGTAGATAAAAAAGCCAGACAGTAGGAACAATATTAATGTTTAACCTAACATTATTGACCCAGTTAAAAGACGCTTACTAAATAATTAAATCGATTTCCGTACCAGTTCCATTAAAACTAGAACCAGACATGGCCTCAGCCTGTTCTAAAGCAGGAAATGAAACCTAAAAGCTGCCACCTTGAACTCTATTGTATGGTAATAAGGTTGCACAAACTATTGTCTTTGAAGGAACTTTGAACACAGATTATGTAGTAGTTTGTAGGAAATTGCAGTCATAGATTAGGAAGTAGTTTGTATTATAGACACAGACAGTAGTAAGTATGAACCTTTAGTCGCAGAATATGAAACTGTTAGTAAGAACGGTCAAATAATAAATTTATTGTAAAACATCATACAGTGATTAAGGTCCGGACAATCTGATAATAATAATGACCACATTATCTTATGACGTACGGAAAAGTTGACGGAATCGTTAATAATGCTGATTTGTAGGTTTTTGTTGCTTACGCCATTGGGATATCCGCTTTAAACTTCCTAGGTTACATTTAATCGATATTGTTAGCGAAAAAGAAAGAGCTATTAATATCTTCGCTTATCAATAACGCAACAAAACGGGTATATGGATAATTAGCAGTAGTGCTCTTTGCAGAGTCCGCCTGGGGAAGTACCACACCTTTGCCAGTTATTTTGCCGCCAAGCAGTAATGTTCCAATTTGAAGGGCAATGGTTTCAGATAAATTACTGGGCTAAGAGACACAATACCTTATATCTCCGGCAAGCGCAGTACGGTGCTAGGTAATGATTTGGACTCTTCATGTTCCAATACAGTGCATCATCACTCGCTCAAGGTCGCGTGGTTTTAGCCTACAGCTAGACCGTCCCTCCCAGGGAACAAGTGCCAGTCGGTTGTCGGACGCAAAGCTGAGCGCTCGCGACGTTTCCCGCGCATATTGTTACTAGACTATATGTATGTCGACAACCCTCCGCGCTAGACAGGGACAGAGTTACGCGTTAGAAAAGGCGCAAATGTTTATTTGAAAATCGCGACAGGTATTGCGAGCTGAATTGAACTTTGTTGTGTCCCAGCAAGAGTCGCTATTTAAATATTTGTTTTTGGTAAGTGAGGCTTCTGTACTAATATTTATTCTGTGTCCAATAGCTGCGTGTCACTGTGCTGTTATCGGCAGGCATGAAGCTAAGACTACGTAGTCGTAACCAAATTTTAGCTCTTTGTTTATATTTCAAAAACACTAATTTCGATAAAATTTATTTGAGATCACCTCTCAAGGGGAAAGAAAGAATTATCAAGCTATAATGTTAACGTATGACATTTGTAATTAAATTGTGCAGCATATTTTTGTTTGAATTTATTTACCGCAATAGTGACACATAACTGTCATTTACGAATTCAATAAAATCCAAAAACATTGATACTGTTGCTGCAACGTAGAAAAAAATGTCGCACTTGACCTCAAAACTACAGGCACTTTCAGCTGACAAGCGAAAGTGGCCGTTATTTCGAATGCCATAAGTTACAGCTTATCGTTGAATTTGCATGCAACTTTTTAAGCATCCGTATTCATGCTATACTAGCGCAAAATGTTACAACAATAAGACTGATATTGGCATGAAGATAAACTTTTTAAGGATCAGTAGGTAAACATGGTATACTAGTACAAAAGGCTGTGGAAATAAGGTTTAAATTGTCGTGACATTTTGTTTGACTGAAAATGAAACCTGAGAAACTGCATTTGCTGTACACGGATAAACAGAAGCTTGAAAGTAATTGATAATGCTTTATGATATTGTTAGGTCAGTGTTCGAATCGTGTTCGCTTTATTCGAATCGAATAAAATTCGAACAAAAATCAAGATTTTTATGACTGTTTATTCAGTATTAAACCAGCTTATACCTACGTAGTTGCACAGTGCTTGTCACTGGTCCTTGGACTTCATCGTTAGGAATATCATACAACGCATTAAAAAAATGTGCGTGTACTTTTGTTAATACAAGTTAAGACTTCTTCTCTTTATTTCTTATGCTGAGAAGTCTTAACTTGAACAATATAATAGACATAAGACATTATGTCTTCAACACACAGACTATTAACCAGAAGTTATCCAATGTCTACTAAAATATTGCCTAGCTTACTTCAGTGTGGTGTCAATATTTCGTCACGCTGCGCACGCGCATCGTAACAATTTACTATTAATTTTTCCCTAACGCCAAAATAAGTGATAACTTTAAGCTGCTAAAATTCTCCATTTGTCGATCCAAATATGTTACACACGAATGCCATGTCGTTTACTGCGCTGGTCGCATGGACTTCCCAGTTATCAAAACATGAAAGCCTTTCTGCATCTTTCCTTTACTTTACGCCTCATTTAACTACTAATCGTGACGTATCTTTTTGTCTGTCCGTTCATAAAGCCTCCATCAAGCCGGTGCACAAAGACGAAACGAGCGCGTGCGCCACTTGTTTTGTTGGCTGTTTAGCACCGAAACTGGAGCATGTGTATTCGCCTTAGTTCTCGCCTTGCCTAGTTCTTTTGAATGCTTCTCTTGTGAGAAATAAGGACACGTTTAAGGCCGAGGAGATTTTTAGATCGTAATTATGATCTGAAATGGGATTTATTTGTTTCAATGGGTTTTCAGATGAAAGATCACGTGGCGACCTGCCTTTATAGCGCCTAACTAAATCGGCGTTGGCTTTTTTGCTATCGCTGTCTCTATAATTTCAAAAAGAAAAATTTGAAAAAAAAAAATTGCGAAAAGAAAAGAGAGAGCAATATTAAAGCTAAAAGTCATATTACACTTGCCTTAATTTAGTTGCTACGAAATCATCCCATTTTTTTTTATTTTTTTATTTATTTTATTAAATAATGACAGAAAAAAATACAGACAGAAACACTGAATTATGTACATCAAAAAACATATACACCAAACATAAAATACATAATATAATGTATAATAAGTATGTATTTAAAACTATATAAGTATTATATCAGCTATCTGGCCGCCATAGTAGGTACAAGCTTTGCTTAGTTTGGGGTCAGATGGTGTTGTGTGTGAATTGTCCACCAATATTTATTATTATTATTATTTAGTTCTTATTATTATAAGGCTACTGCCTTAAATGGCAGCAAACAAACAATGAAAATAATAAATAAGAAAAATAAAGAAAATATCTTTATAATGATGGCTATTTAGTGTTCCTTATGTTGTACGTTCACCCGTGTGAACCTAAATTTCTTCCCATTCACTGACGTTCCTAATCACCTAAGGCTGCAATAAAATTAAGAACAATCAAAGCATCACGCTTCAAGCCTATCTCGTTCCAATAACCGCATAAAAGCCTTGAAATCGAACCACAAAGTCCAATGAGAAACGCAAAAAACGAAACGAAAAACGTAGCAGATCGTGCGTGGCTAACTTTCGATCTACACTGCGGTTTCTGAGACGCTGGAGATGTGTGATCTGATTATTGTAACCTTGTTAAACCTTTTTTAGGGTTCCGTACCCGAAGGGTAAAAACGGGACCCTATTACTGGACTTCGCTGTCCATCCGTCTGTCACCAGCCTGTATCTCAAGAACGGTGATAGCTAGACAGTTGAAATTTTCACAGATGATGTAATTCTATTGCCACTATGACAACAAATACTAAAAATAAAATAAATATTTATTAAATATACCATACAACAAACTTTATTTTTTTACCGTTTCTTGCTCCATACTAATAACGGTGACAGGTAGACGCTTTAACTATTCACAGAATATTTAGTTTTATGTTCTCTTTAAATATAATTAGTTAAAACAAAATAAATAGTTAAGGGAGCTCCCATATAATATCGTACAGAACCTTTCGTGCGCGAGTCCCACTCTCACTTGGCCGGTTTTTTTTTTTTGGAAGCTGCGTCACTTTCATTAGTGGTAAAACTCTTGGCAGAGTCCGTCTAGGGAAGTACCATACCTTTGCCTGTTATTCTACCGCAAAGCAGTAATGCGTAAACATAACCGTGTTCCGGTTTGAAGGCCAATGTTTCCAGAGACTTTACAGGGCTTACATATATAATATCGTAGATCTCTGGGTGACGAGTGCAGTACAGTGCTAGGTAATGATTTGGACTCCTTATGATCCACTAGCTGCGTGTCACTGTGGCAGGCACGTTGCTTACCACCAAGGCACATGTCCTGCTCGTCTCGTCACTCTATACTATAAAAAACACGCATTCAGTGTAGTAGGTATACCAGTGCAGACGCTACGGCGTCAGCTCTCCACCTCGCTTCTCGTTGCCTCTCATTCGCTCTTACTTTATTGGTCTAAGTTCATCTCTTTAATACTTCGTGAAGAAGCTAATTGAGCTGCGAACCGCGACTTATCGGTCTGCGTTGTACCTAAAGGTGTAAGCAAGTTCGCGCTGAGACCGCTTATATAGCTTTGTATGAGCGCGAACTGGCGCCCATACCGATACCGGAGACCCTGCCGAGCCCGCGACACGTCTCTCGGTCTCCTGTCGCGGTCTCGGCTCTAACTGGCACCCATACAATTCGATAAAGTCAAGTGCCTGTCGCGGTCTTGTGTCGCGATCTCCGCGCGATCATTTGAGCTATGACTCCACGAGTCACATCTTTGTGATCCGTATTTGAACCAATTCAGATCTGAGTTACACATCTACCTACACTGCAGATGCAACGGAAAGTATGTCAAATCAATACTAGGCCCTAGCAGCGGGCAGGAGTGTAGTAATAGACTATGAGTAGGTACGGCCATCTTTCCTTAAGTGAACTCAATTAAGATGGAGAGGTTACGAAAGCGGTTCACGCACGCGAGAGCTCTGAATATACATTTTATACTAGCTTTTTTATAGTATAGAGTGACGAGACGAGCAGGACATGTGCCTGATGGTAAGCAACATGCTTGCCACATAACAGCACAGTGACACGCAGCTATTGGAACATGGAGAGTCCGAATCGTTACCTAGCACTGCACCGCGCTCATCACCCAGAGATCTAAGAAGTTTTATCTCTATGCCTTGTAATTTCACTGGAAACTTTGCCCTTGAAACCAGAACACGGTAATGTTTGCACATTAGATACTGCTTGGCTGTAGAATAACTGACAAAGGTGTGGTACTTCCCCAGACGGAATCTGTCCTACCACTATAAAACATATACTTATAACTTACTAGCTGCACTTGGTAGCTGTTTATAGGATTCCGTTTCCAAAGGGTATAGGGTAAAGGGTATAATACCCTACTATTAAGACTCCTTTGCCTGTCCATCTGTCAGTAGGCTGTATCTCATGAACTATGATAGTGAGACATTTAAAATTTTCGTAGTTTTTCAACATTTTCTGTAATTACAATTGTAGTAAGTTACATTATATGTATTATTTATAATATAGGGTGGACATAATTAACCTATGCCTATGAGTATATTTCTAAAATGACAAAACGAGCTTTTTTTTAGAGATATGTGCGTACCAATAAATGTTCTCATACCTATTCTAGAAATGACCTCATTTACTCCGCAGTAAATACATCTCGCCCGTGACTCAGTTGACCTGCAATAAACCCACTATCTTTGTTCTATCTCACTCCGATTGCTTAGTTACTTCTTACGACTTTGCTCGCTTATTTTCTTCCGCGTCGGCTACATAAAATCCCACTTTTACCGCGGGAAAATAACGTTTGCTAAATGCGCGTATAATTGCGTAACGCTACTAGTCCTACTAATATTATAACTGTGATTTTTTTTGTGTTTGTTGCTCAATCACGTTGGAACGGCTTAACGGATCGGATTGAAATTTGGTCTAAGTTACTTCTTTTAACATCCGCTGTCTGCTTAAATCTTAAAATTGGTACAACCGTTTCAGAGATGAGCTGAAAATCAACAGACCCATTTTTTTATTTTTTTTTATTTGAAAAATTGCACCTCCACGGACTCCTAGGTCCATGCCATTTATTAACGTTTTATACATTATTATACTTTTTTGTTATTTTCCTTTGTATAATGCAGGAAGACTTAACAGACCCATTTTTTTTATATTAGGTCTGTTTTTTATATACTATCCTATGCAATTAGTGCTAAAAGCTACTAATTTGTAAAACAGACATCAATTTTATGTATACATTGCACAGACACTGTCACGTTGTATCAACAGAGACATAAAGTTTAACTATCTACATATACAAGTAGAATTATCGTCTCCGGTAATTGGAACAAGATAAGTAAAATAATTGATTATTTATTATGTTAATTATTATTTATCGGTTTGTTTGGGTCTTGGGAGAGAAGATGAGGCACGTGATAATATCACTGATTCGTTATTCGTATTCTCATATTATTCCACATTATGGAATATATCTTATATATAAAATTCTCGTGTCACAGTGTTTGTTTCCTTACTCCTCCGAAACGGCTTTACTGATTTTAACCAAATTTTATATGCATATTCTGTAGGTATGAGAATCGGCTACTAGCTATTTTTCATACCCCTAAGTGACAAGGGTTGTTCACTAAGGCAAAACAACGTTTGCGGGGTCAGCTAGTTCCATATAATATATTCCATATGGAATATATTTCTATAGAAAAGATACAAAATAAAATTATACTACATTCCATAAAATTATATTATCATTATCATCATCATTTGACTAGTATAGTAGGTACTCTTGATTTGAAGACACGAAGACCGTAACCATCGGCGCTTCTACCACCTAACCAAATCGGCTATCGCTTTGCTAATGCTGTCTCTATCATTTCAAGCGAAAAGAAAAGAGAGAGAAACTTCAAAGCGATGACATTTTTCGTTCGGCGGTATACCCCCAAGTCAATTCCACTCAGGCAACGCATTCCATAGCCTAGACGTTTTCATCACAAAAGTAGAGTCTAAACATATTCGTTCAAATCTTTGGAACATCAGCGATGAAATGATGTCGCTTTTTCGAGCTACGAGCAGTCCGATAGAAAAAAGTGCAACGTGGAATTTGATTATACAGATCAGTTGCATTTTCCGAAATGTATCCGATAAACAAACCATGAGCTAGCAATTTTACGGCGATGTTCCAGATTTAAATATGTATGTTATACGAGTAGGTTGATAGTAAATGTAGAAACGATACAGGTGACAACATGTATTTTATTAACTTAAATAAATATAACCGCAATTATCTACGAAACGATTAACAATGATTTCGATAGTGACTCACTTTAAAGATAACGTTCGAACATTTAAAAATACACCAACAAAATGTGTATTGACTGTTTGGAAAGATAATGTAATCTGTTTTGGTAAGATAAATATACTATGACGTATTTTTGCAAATTAAGTGTCACCTACGTCTGGTCTAGTTAAATACGGCTTACGGCTGGACTAGTCGGGAGAACAGCGACTACCGACGCAGAGGTTCTGCAGGTCTACTACGAAGTCCGATAAACGAGATATCGGCCGAACTTATGGACGTTTCTTACCACAAAACACAATCAGTCGATTGATCGGATCGGGCGTTGCGTTAATTTCGAATTCCGAGCGACATAGATTTGACAGTTTTTGTGTCTTAAACCTTACTCCAAAAGCATTTAATTACCTTACCGATTATTCGGACAGCTGTCGGTCGGATCCGATTATTCGGAGGTTGTTTTCGTAGTAGACCTGCTGGCTCGATTACGTGCACCACTGTCTTTTCGAACTTATGTGTGTAATTACGGTAAATTAAAAACGGTGAAGGAAAACATCGTGAGGAAACCGACATATTCCAAGATTTTTTCTAGGTCGTGCATCATTCACCAACCCGCACTGGGGCAGCGTGGTGGATTACGGCCTTGACTCTCCTTGTGAGAGAAGGCCCGAAGTCCCAGCAGTGGGGACGTTTAGTTTACTGTTTATGGTTTGTTATTATTAGCATTAATTAGCCCTAGTGTTCCCGCCATAAGCTGCTAACTCTGACTAAGAGAGAGAGTCAAGGCCATAAACCATCACGCCGGCGTAGTACTTGTTAGCGGATGACACATCCTCGAAAGGTGTCTTTCTTGGAACATGCCGGTTTCTTTACGATGTTTTTCGTTTCCGTTAGAGCCAGTGGCCAACAAAATTCTACATTTGCACAGGGAAGAGTACACAAAGGTGTGGCCGGTGTTCGAACGTACGACCTCACGATCGTGAGTAGTATGTTCTCGCCACTACAACAAATTTGCTTGGCAAACATTCTTATTAACCCTCCATAATTGTCTACGGTTTACTGGAAGAGATCGCTTTAAGCGATAAGGTTGCGAAATGCTACTACTTTCTTTAAGTCTGTGTTGTTTTAATGGAATATAAAGTTAATCTTTCTAGGTAACCTATAAATGTATCGTTTAGTTCCAGAGAAAAAGAACACTAATTATTCAAACATTACCAACATTTTCCCTCCAATTTGCCATAATCTTATTCTCGACTCCAAGTATAACATAATGACTTAATAACACAAAGAAACATGACGATGGGTTGTGCAATCGTGTGAGATCACCCATTGTTACAATGAATATCTTGGAAACGCACCGATTGTCACTTTTCTTTGTCACCCAGATATTTCAATTAAAAACAGGGCAAATGGAAGTGATACGCTTTTGTTTTCAATTGTACTTTACGATCTCAGCAAATCGGCGTCATTTAGTGATTTAAAATTTACGCTGGTCTAGTAGGCTACTAATCTGGAAAACTACATCGTCTAATCTGGAAAATGGCGACTGCCGACCTGGAGTCCCGTGTTCAAATCCCACACGCACCACTGACTTTTCAAAGTCATGTGTGTAATGCTGCTAACTTATAAAACGATGAAGGAAAACATCGCGAGGAAATCGACATGTCCATAAGTAGTCCACTAAATGTTGCCACTGCTGGGACTCGCGGCCTTCTCTCGCAAGGAGAGAGTCAAGGCCATAATCCAGACGCTGGCCAAGTGCGGGTTGGTGGATGACACATGACCTCAAAAGATTCTAGGTACATGTCGGTTTCCTTACGATGAAATCATTACCTAATACCTGCGCTTGTCTCCCAGAGATATCACATGATATATCTCTAATATGCGCCGTTTTTTTTTCCTTCATACTACTAACTGAAACACAGTGATGTTTGCCTATTACTGCTTTCATAGGCGGACGTGCAAAGAGTACTACCAATGCTAAAATACACTACTATATTACACGTATTTGGTAACTCGTATATAATAAGATGGCGGTCTAGTGTGAGCCTACAAAATTAAAAAAAGGAATAGAATTACAAGCGTAAAATCCTAGTTCTACAAGTAAAATCTATTCAGGAAATGTCGAAATACTATTCTCATTACAAAAAATACATTCACATAACAGCACACGTTCCAAACTACACAGAACCTACTCGACCGTCCAAATGAATGGCGCACGCAACAACTAAAGACGCTTACACACTGTTTATGACGCAACAAATAAAAATTATATATAATTTATATATATATATATTATAATATATATATAAATACTATTGTGTTTTGGCCTCATTTGGCCAGGGGTGGTCTCTTTGACCTGACTTTAAACTAAAACTGTCTTGACTTGTTTTGGCCTCATTTGGGCAGGGGTGGTCTCTATGACCTGACTTTGAACTAAGACTGTCTTAACTTTGATATTGCTCTCTCTTTTCTTTTCCTTTGAAATTATAGACACGGCAACAACAAAGCTAAATCAGATTTAGTTAGGTTAGCCGCTGGTGGATATTGTTATTTGTTTCTGTTGATTTTTTATATTCGTGTAACTACAATAATGCATGGACCTATAGACAGTATTTACAAATATATAAAAAGCAAATTAATACAAAATATATGTACAAATTTACACGTCCAACACGCCGTTGAGATCGCCACAGCGCGGCAAGGGTACCCAGAATGCTGGCAGCGTTGCCTCTTTGGACAGCTAAACTCAGCTTTTGGGCAAAGTAAGTGCCAGCCCTGGGATCCCCTGAGGCGAGGACCAAACGCTTCGAAAGATCTTTAACGATTTTTTTAGTATCGGACGACCATGGGCCCATGGTCTCTAGGTCTCTACAGCCAGCGCAAAAAATAAGTAGTGTGTGCTGAGCTGGGAGTATTTGTTAGATTTAATTAATTTTGCCTGTTCGGCTGTAACTCCGACATTGCGACCGGAATTACATATTATTTTATATTTATGCAATACTTACTTTTTATATCATCGTGTTTAATATGGCAATTTTATTAAACAAGAAATAATAATTAAATAGATTAATACTACAAACATCACTGTGTTCCGTTTTGAAGGGCAATGTTTCCAGTGAAATTACAGGTCAAAGCCACAAACCATCTTATAGGTATCAGTAGTGCAGTGTTAGATAATGATTTAGACTTTAGACTATTCGTGTTTCAATAAATGCGTGACACTGTGCCGTTATGAACAGGCGTGTTCCTTACTATTAGGGATAATAATATGTTATGCTCATCCTGTTGTATTATAGTATTAAAAAATGATCAAAAATGTGTGTATTTAAAACAAAATGGAACTATTTTAGATTTTATTGTATACTTCTCAACATTGCTCGTGTAGTCTCTGCCTTAAAAGTTATATTCAGCTAAGTAAATTGGTGCCTAAAACTTGTTCCTAGTAATTATAGACACTAATCACAGTGGTCACTAATTATATAGAACGGAGTAATCAGTAACCAATTAATATAACAATTGGTAGTACTGGAAGTATTCAGTTACCTCGTAATCAATTGAAGGCAAATTAAACGAGAATAGGTCGTGTGTTATCATCTTTTATCCTTATCGGTTTTTTTAAAACAATTACTGTGCGCACCCTTCATAAACAAAAAACTGTATATACGTGTTTGTTCGTTCCCTCAGTTGTAGACAATTTCATTAATTAATGCTAAATGAACTAATAAAATGGAAATTTTACCGATAAATTATTCGTTACGTACTCGTACATAGACCACAAAAACAGATATGACACTCGATAAAATGCCAAGAGCATGCGATAAACTACCTACAGTACCTAATTAATTCGGTTTGTTCATGAACTCGTGACTAACAAGTCTACAGAAATGACATCTAATTTGTGTCACAAAGGTCTCTTTGTGTCGTAATTAACTTCACTTGAGTTTTTATTCGACCAATTGATTTGTATTTTGTATATCTGACATTCGTCTAGACGTGCAATAAATGCAAGCTATTTTTATTTCATATTACCTACTACATTTTTCCACACAAAATCCTATGTGACACAAAAAAATAGAAATATTGCAGTAAATCACTTATGAAATAGCGCCAAAAATATCGCCCTTATTGCGGAAAGCAATAAGGGCTAAAGGATGAAGTCTCTTGAGGGACCAAAGTACAAGCTTTGGCAGCCATTATGTACTATTAAATAAGTTTTTCTTATAAATAAATATGAATACATGTATAAAAACGAAGACAATTAATTTTTTTCGATCGTCGTTCTAAATAAAACTTAACTAAACTCATTCCTTCTATAACTCCAACCGTCTAATAAATCTAATATCAATTTATCTCAATTTCATCCCAGCGCAATTCAAGTTTCACAACAAGTCGTAAAACATAGTTTATCTATCGCTATATCTGACACGATCTAAACAAAACATGCAATGTTTATAATTAAAATTTCCATCAGAGTTTTGCAACGACCTTCCCGTTGGCGTCACTCGTTCTAGCTTCATAATCTGTGGCATCTGTACATCTACGTATTCTTCTGTGAGGCGCGTTCCTGTCACATTGTGATCAATCATTTTTGTTGCCTATTGTGTTTTTGCACTTCGGTTGTTTGGACATGATCTTTGAATAGCTAATTTCGTGTTTGTGTTTCGCTCAGTTTTGTTTGCCGGTTTTACTGTTATTTTCATTTGTATTAATTTTATTTGTTCAATGAATGTGTGGTAGTCATCAAAAGTTCTTTGAACTTTGTTATACAATTTATTCGAATAATTTGCAGCTACTGTTATGACTGCGAGTCGTCATGCTGTTAGTATGTCTTTGGAAAATCCTAATCTTATTTATAAAAAAGAAAATATTTTTTTAAACGCGAATTCAACTGCTTTTGACCAACCGTTAGCTAGGACAATGTGATGTGATCGAAAGTTGAGACGCCTACTCGTAGACTTAAAAGGCACCTAATCACGCCGCTCTTGAAATTACTTAGAGTTAGGGAACATTGTATCCGGCTATTTCATATATTCTTTGGCTCTATAATATTTTGTACGTAGCGGAGGACACTGAGGTGTACATCTAAAGATTTCTGTATCAATTTATTTGGATAAATCGAATATTAACGAAAACATTTCTAAACGTTGACAATTGGAATATTTTTTTGCAGTTATTTGAAACTTTTCATTCTCCTTTCATTTATTTATAATTATTTATCCTTATATAAATATATAGTACTTGCAAGTATTATCACTAGACAAAAATAAATCGAATTGGACTAAAAAATCAATTACCTACTCATATCCCGATAAATAATACCTTCCAATAAATTATCTACACGTAATTATAAGCTTGCTTACTTCAACAATAGATGGAACAAAAAAATATAAGGAAGTGAAGCTATATAACTAGGGATGGATAATATTGATAATAACGAGATTCGAATTACGTCAAACTTATTAAAAACTAGTTTCGAATAATTCTGATTCGTCTCCACTCCCGAGTTTTTCTTTATTGTAACGGATAAATTTTGGAGATTGTGTCTCCAAAATGCGGCTGCTATTATAGTTGATAATAATAGTTAACATCTAAACATTTTGATGCTATTTCCTCATGCCAATTGACAGATTGTAGAATGAGTTGGTATAAATTTACTCTCTAACAGATATAATTTGAATGATTTCAAATCGCAGTCGACGATTTCTCTTAAGCCATACCATAGCACCTCCACCATATTATTGCATAATATTCAACGCCAAGCCCGAAGTTTATTCTAAAATAAAAAATGATTTTGCATTGCAAGAATATACGTACATTCCTACTAACGTACATATATTGAGTACCTACTTATGGTTAAGTACGTAGGTACATTATTATTGAGTAAGTACTTTATGACATAAGTATAATTTAAGAGAAGTATTCAAGGCAAGCAACATATTTAATAATTAAGCTATTCCATATTCGAATCCAAATTCATTAATCGAATGACCAATTACAACTTGTTTAAACAAGCGTATATTCGAATAACTCGATTTATTCTTGAACAATGCCGTATCTCTACTGAACAATCAACTGATCGATATCGACGATGACATTGTATGTTATGCAGAAGGTCAACTATCAATTAAATCTTGTAATGAGTGGGCGTTTGATTCTCTGTTAGATTGTTCTATTACGTCAGTTTATTGTATTTAAGTTCACAGGCGCCACAATACTTTGGCCTCTGATTCACTAAAGTAATGTAATGTACTCGCACTTCTACCGTCTTAAAAAATTACTCATAAGTTTGTTATTGCTCTCTTTGTCTATTCTTGAGAAATCGAAAATAGCCCCATAGCATTATGCCATAGGTAAGTGCTGCTGTATAGACTCATCGCGCCTCCTTCGTCTGATTAAAATGGTTATAGTCCTGCTGTATCCGTATATTTATTTTCACTCTAATTTAAAACTGACCAAAATCATTGCTAGCTTGGTTAGTTGATTGACCCCCAGTGTGTAGTTACGATAGCTTCGTGATAATTGTAGCTGCTACAGTGTGATATTGATATGGTTGCATTTGTGGTATCGTTGGTGATGGACGAAAGCGCAGTGTAGCGCAGCTTAACGTAGCGTAGCGTAATTTTCTTAAACGGTGAAGGAAATTACCGTGAGGAAACCGGCATGTTCCAAGAATCTTTCGAGGTCATGCGTCGTCTGCCATCTTATACCGTTTTCTGACTTGTCCAAATATAATTTTCCGTCCTAAGGTTGCTTGAAAAAGATCGCTTTAAGCGATCAGGCTGCCTACTGTTGCTCTATTTTACAATGTAGTTATTGATATTTTTTCTCTGTTACCTTTTATTTGGTGTCTATAAAGTTTTTTTTTTAATATTGGTGGACAATTCACATACAACACCATCTGACCCCAAACTAAGCAAAGCTTGTATGATGGCGGCCAGATAGTTGATATAATACTTATATAGTTTTAAATACATACTTATTATACATAGAAACACCCAGACACAGTGCAAACATTTGAATTCATCACACAAATATTTGCACTGGGTGGGAATCGAACCCACGACCCTCGGCTTCGCAGGCAGAGCTACTACCAACTTAGCCACGAGGCCAGCCAGATTATTATCTATCTATAATTCAATACTGTCCAAGCGTGGTGGATAATGGCCTTGACTCTCTTCTTGCGAGAGAAGGCGCCGAGACCCAGCAGTGGTAAAATTTAGTGGGCTGCTTATGCAAAGTTTATTACAGGAAAAGAAACCGAAAATCTTTTTTTAATATTCCTTTGAAGTTGAAGTATTTTAATTGGGAACGCGGATCGTTCCGCAGACATAACTTTTAGTGGACATCAAAAAGTATGTGAACAACAACGTGAGCATTATTCATATTTTTCCTTATCCCTCCTTTTGCATTTTTAATTAACTTACGGGTTGGTCATGTGTGATATAATCGGACCAGCTCGACTTAAGTTTGAATGGGCGTCCGACAAAATATACCAAAACGAGAAACGTTCGTCGACGCGTACTCCTGAAAATGGCTGCCTGGTATGGTGGAAACTAAGCCACTTAACTAAATCGTCTTTTTTTTTATAAAGAGTGACGAGACTTGCAGTGCGTGTGCCTGATGGTAAGCAACATGCCTGCCACATGACAGCACAGTGACACGCAGCTATTGGAATATGAAGAGTCCAAATCATTACCTAGCACTGCACTGCGCTCGCCACCCAGAGATCTAAGTTGTTATGTCTCTAAGCCCTGTAATTTCTCTGGAAACATTGCCCTTCAAACCGGAACACAGTAATGTTTGCACATTACTGCTTGGCAGTAGAATAACTGGCAAAGGTGTGGTCCTTAGCCAGGCGGACTCTGCCAAGAGTCCTACCACTACAAAATTTTATTTGGGTTTTTTAATTTCCATTGCCGTATCTAATTTCGAAAAGAAAAGAGAGCAATATCTAAGCTAAGACCGTTTTTCTGAAGTTGGTAGACCTCCCATTCATTCATTGAAAATGTGTAACAAGCCTTTGACTCTTCTTCTGCCAATAAAGCTCAGATTGAAGGTGTTCTTGGTGGGGTTTGTCTTGAGTCACGCCTCAAGGTTTATATATAGTTGTAAAAGATTATTAATTTTCAATATCATAAGATAGTAAAATCACAGAAAATACTCGATAATACGTAACAAAGTTAGGTGGTAGCTATTGCATGCTTAACACTTAATTACGATATACCTAGAGATATAAGATAATTACACAATATAACAAACTCTAAAAACAAAAAAACTGGATTAATTAGCGTAAGTAAATTGTTTTTTTATTTTTATAAAACACATTTAAGTAAAAAAAGATAACAACAAGACATTTTTCCCTGTAATATCACTAGAACACAATAATATTTTCACATAGCTACTTAGCTGTAGAATGACTTGCAAAATTGTAGTAGGTACTTCCCAGGTGTCTTCTGCAATGAGTCCTACCACTACAAAGTCAGTCTAAATTTAGTAATCACTTAATGAATACCAAAGTTCGGCTACATATAAACCCGTCTAATCAGGCGCGCGTCCATCAGAGATTGCACAAACAGTTGCCTACAGCCATTTTCAAACATGATTAAATTTATAATAACTGCTGTCACGTCAAAGGACCCAAGGGCGTTGAAAACACAGAGTATATAATTCTTCTAAAGAGATACTTTTTTTAAGATGAGCTGATGGACAGCCTCTAGTGTGTGTGATGAATTGCTACTCGAAGGCGTATAATGACCACGCAATACCGGTAAAAACACATAAAAAGTAAAATTCTGCCATTCACTTACATGTTTGTATGATATGTTTCTATGTAGGATGCAATTAGACATGCCAAAGATAGCTCGCATTTTAGCCAAATGTGGCGCCTATTTTTCATTTTGTAAAAAATCTCTAAACAAAATGATACGTTGACGGCATCTATGGCGAAATTGACACCTATCTTAACGAGGTATATTTGCTTATTAAGTAAAAAGGTCATAGTAACAGAATCCGTGCAACAGAAAACTTCGACATGGATTCATATTACCAGTACGCTTCGCCTCTTTTGAAGTAGTTTATTCCACTGGTTCAGTGCAAAAAAGCGGCTACTCTTATAAACTATTCTTACCCAACACTAATTCAACATCTATCGAAATGTAACCTGACAGATTGTATCTGTTTCAAGTTTCTCCTCTGCTACCATTCCATCCTCCGTGTTCAACTGCCATCTGCAAAGTCTTTAACGAAATAATGTTTTTTGAACATTAACAGACAATGCTGTCTCTCGTGACTGTAGTCCGTAGGACGCATTGAGGTGGAGGACACTGTAATTAAATGCTTTAGGGTTTTGTGGGCAGATAAGTGAAGTGACGAAACTTTAATGAGATTTCGGAGTACTAGCTTTGAAGCCGTCTTCGCCGTCGAATGACTGTGATTAATTTCTAAAGTTTAGTGTGCTAAATGTTTTGTAGTGTTCGTTTGTATATGGCTTCGACATTATCATAATGATCTATTCTTTACCTATATTAATATTATACAGAGGTAAAGTTTGGATGTTTGTATGTTTGTACGCGGTAATCTCTGGATCTACTAAACCGATTTTAAAAGTTCTTTCACCGTTAGATATGTACGTAATCCCTGATTGCCATAGGCTATATATATTATGTACCACGGGCAAAGCCGAGGCGGACCACTAGTATCTCATAAAAAATACAACACTTATCACATACATATTAAGAAAAATATTTTCTGTCTTCAATGCAAGTATTAAATAAAAATAATGGTGGATATTTCACACACAGCAATAAGTAAAGCTTGGGAGTAAAAGTAATCACACTATCACACCAAAAGGCAAAAGTTTGTGGATTGTAATTTGCATGATATTAAATATGTGTTAAGTTACCTTGTAAAGGTCATAGGTCATCCTCTAAACCTAGTCTAAAGTAAATTTATAATTGTATTTTTTTTATGGAAAATATATAATTTTGAATTTTTACTTTACTTACCTATTTTAACACATAGGATACATTTATTGCGTAAAATTTTGTGGGACTTACTCAGTTATTAAACATTTCAAGAATCTATTTTGACAACAATCTCTCTAGCTACCTGGTGTTAGCATCTGAATCTCTGCAACTTTTATTCCTCAGAACATCATTGTTGCCGATTGAATATGCTGTATATATATACTTCATTCATCCAATCGATATCGATATTGTTTAATTTAACTAAACATCACTAGATCTCATTAGACAGCTAATCTCTCTGATACAGCCTGATAGAACGAGTTCTGAAGATTCGGGAATCTTCAGAACCTTCAATTCCTCCGAACGTCATTTGCAATTGAAAAGGAAGCATTTAATTCATCCAATTGACATTGTCGGTTCGCTTCAAAGCATGTGTCAGTTTCAATTCAACTTTCATTCTGCGGTGTTATTCTTTGAACCGTGTAACGCGAATAAGAAGTTTTGTTAAGATAATGTTATGTAAGCGGCAATGAGTAAAAGACGTTTCCAAGGTAATCATAAATAATTAATTAACAGAAGAAATTGTGGAAAATTAATTAACTGTTTCACTGAACGATGTAACGGTATTAAAGGAAAAGAAGCCACTAATGATGTAAAGGCGAAAATTTGTGTGTTTGTAATTCGATTTTTTTACTTAGGTATTCGTATCTCTGTATAATAGTTTTATCTCACGAAGCGACGCGCCTCTTGTGGTGACTTAGTGTAAAACACGTTTATTAATTACTAGCAGCGCCCCGCGGTGTTACCCGCGTAGTTCCCGTTCCCGTTGTTCCCCTTGTTTTTTTCCGGGATAAAAAGTAGCCTGTGTTCTTCCAGACTATAATCTATATCTGTGTTCTAAATTTCAGCCCAATTTGTTCATAAGTTAGGACGTGATTGAGCAACAAACATCGAAACATCTATACATTGATATTTATAATATTAGTAGGATATGTATGTAGATATACGATTAATTACGAAAAAATAAGTCTAAATAAAATATAAGTCTACCTATGTGCTATTCCAGACTACTGTAATCTGTGTACCAAAGTGAGACGTGTTTGAGCAACAAAGATCCAAACTTTCATATTTATAATATATGTAGGATAAAATGAAATAACAAGACCATCAAACAACATGAAGATATGACACAAAATAAAAACAACGCGAACAAATTTCGATATCTTTTTACATAAAAATTTCATTGCTCCATTACTGGTTACAAAATTTCTCTGCTTCATCATTTTACCGAGTTAATAAACGGAATGTCTTCTTGATTCACTCATTGATGGCAAAAAGCAGTAACAACTCTCTGTAGAGAGTGAAATGCATATTTCAATTCCAGTTTTTGGTCCACTTCTGGGCAATATCTGCCCAATTCTGGCCCTAGGTTGCCGACCAGTATTATTCCACTTTTACCGTATCTCGAATTTTAAGTAAGTTTCAATAAGTTTTCGCAAATTAAGGCTTAATTAATGAATTTGGTGAATGGTATTGTGACAGCCGTGGAATTTAATTTAATGATGCAAAAGAGATTGTTAAGGTACACGGATAGTAATAATAATAAGACTGATTTCTAAAAATTTGATGACATGACCTAATAAGATTCGTAATATCTGTGTTATGTTTCTTTATTTAGCCCCAAACCAACCAAGTCTTGCCCTGAAGAAACCAGTTACCTGATATAACCTAGATTCTAGACTAATACTATAAAGTGCAAATATTTGTTGTAAACAAAACAAATATTTGTACTGTGCCTGGGTGTTTTCTATGTATTAAGTATTAAATATTGGTGGACAGATCACACACAACACCATCTGACCCCAAACTAAGCAAAGCTTGTATGATGGCGGCCAGATAGCTGATATAATACTTATATAGTTATAAATACATACTTATTATACATAGAAACACCCAAACACAGTGCAAACATTTGAATTCATCACACAAATATTTGCACTGGGTGGGAATCGAACCCACGACCCTCGGCTTCGCAGGCAGAGCTACTACCCACTAAGCCACGAGGCCAGTCTAAGTTGTATGTATTTAGCTAAAGGCTGGGGAGTAAAGGTTCTCGAATGGCGACCACGAAACGGCAGACGCAGTGTAGGACGGCCGCCCACACGATGGGTCGATGATATTATCTCGGTCGCGGGAAATCGTGGTATTGGTAGTGGTAGGACTCTTAGTAGGTAGTGGTAGGACTCTTAGCAGAGTCCGCCTGGGGAAGTACCACACCTTTGTCAGTTATTCTACAGCCAAGCAGTAATGTGCAAACATTACTGTGTTCCGGTTTGAAGGGCAATGTTTCTAGAGAAATTATAGGGCTTAGAGATATAACAACTTAGATCTCTGGGTGACGAGCGCAGTGCAGTGCTAGGTTATGATTTGGACTCTTCATGTTCCAATAGCTGCGTGTCACTGTGCTGTTATGTGGCAGGCATGTTGCTTACCATCAGGCACATGTCCTGCTCGTCTTGTCACTCTTTATTAAAAAAAAGTCGGTGGATAGAGACGGCACAAGACCGGTCATTGTGGATATCATTGGGGGAGGACTATGTCCTGCAGTGGACGTCAGCAGGCTGCAGATGAGATGAGGTGAAGTATGTATTTGAAAACATATAAGTACTATATAAGGTATTTGGCTTATAGTACAAGCTTTGCTTAGTAT
This sequence comes from Ectropis crepuscularia, assembly GCA_963693475.1. Taxonomy (NCBI): domain Eukaryota; kingdom Metazoa; phylum Arthropoda; class Insecta; order Lepidoptera; family Geometridae; genus Ectropis; species Ectropis crepuscularia. Next base: position 9,885,759 of record OY856350.1, read on the forward strand.
GGGGTTAGATATTGTTGTGTGTGAAATGTCCACCAATATATTTATTAATATTATAAAATGCGAAAGTTTGGATTTTTTAAAGTTTGTTACTCAATGATGGTGGAATAGCTGAACAGACCGGGTTGAAATGTGGATCAAAGATAGAATATAGACTGGAATATTACTTTAATCTACAGCTATCCCGGGAAAGTTGTGGGAACGGAAATTACGTGAGTAAAACAGTGGGATGCTGCTAGTCTTAACATAATTATATACATTAGTGAACAAATAACACTCATAAATGTATCTTATTTGAATATCCCTCGCGTCGCTTAACTTCAGGCGAGATGGCAGTCAATTGTAAACCTATAAAAGTTAAAAAAATAATAAACAATTGAATGCTTAACCGATGTCTATAAGAAAAACTTATATTACAGCCAAATAATAAGCCAGAGGACCAATATGAATAGGTATTTAGTCATTAACAAACGAATGGTTTTAGAGTTTCATAAGATCCACAATGCACATCTCAAAATACAAATATTTCTCATACGGAAATGCAACAAAAATCATTTGTCAACTAAAAAACATAATCAAGATTTTAAATTCCTGTATAATTAATTATTGTGTCCACGTATTCAAATAAAACTTGACACAACACGACAGTTCGATCATTCAAAATGTCACTCGATTACTTTGGGACATGACTTTTCAATAATCTTTTTTTTTATTTTTTCTGAAGATAAGTAATGCTAATGCAATTCGTAATTTTAAAATGGATACAAAAAATCCAGTGTTTGTTCACAGTGTACTCATAAAGTCACTTAATTTAATTTGGGCCAACTGGAAAGATAGGATAGTTAATACGAAGGCTGTTTGGTAAATCAGTGACTTTTACATGAAAAAAATAGTTTTTTTTTAAACTATCAGTTTATTTTTCTACGTTATCTCCCTCCAGCTCGATTCTGAAGGATTCTCCCTTCACCCTTACTCTGAAGACATTGCAACTTTTTTAAACCTTTAAAAATATTTTTTCTCGAACTCTTGAAAAATAGGCATCAGTTTCACCTATTACTTCCGCATTGGATGAAAATCGTTTTAGGCTGAGTTTTTTCAAGGAACAGTAAGTAGTCTTCTTCTTCTCAAAGAAGAAGTCTCTTTCTTCTTCTTCTTGAAAAGGCACCTCTTCAAAGTTGAAGGTTGGCCGTCAGCTTCTTGAATTCGTCTCTGTCCATTGCCATCCGGAAAAGCATATAGCAAGCATATTTATAGGCAGATTCACCAAAGTGTGACACATGTGGAGTGGAGGAGGATGTACATCACTTATTGGTGGAGTGCGTCCGCTTCCAACGCCAGAGAGGGTTACTTGAGATGAGCTACCAGCTGAGTAGCCTCGACGTGGAAAGGTTTCACCGAGTGCTGGCTGAGCCTGCGTCAGACGCGGCCAGAGACCTGTTCAGGTATGTGGCTCACCTCAACTGACCCTCCTACATGCTGAAATAGCCCTTTACGCCTTAACGCCTTTTTTGTATTTGTTATAAATAATGGGACCGTCATGTGCCTAGTCATAAAAGTCCCATAAAAAATACTGATAAAAAAAAAGCATATTTATAATAAGAGTATTAGTAGGATTATATTAATTACATTATCTTTATCGTGTTTAAATAGTTTTAGGTTATTTAGATATGAAGTAAATAATTTACACACATTTCAACTTAAAAAAATGTCCAAGTGTCGTCGCCTTTATGTTAATATCCCGGACTTGTTAAAATCGTAATAAAAATACCTAACTAATGTAATTCAATGTTAATGTTATATACTAATGATACTGCATAAGATGCAATCTTTGAATTCCACTCCGGTCACTTGTTACAAAAGGTCATGATCGCTAATAAATATCTCGTTTATTTCGGGGCTTGGGTTTATTGTAGCTGTTTATATGGGCTTGGCTTTTATCACGCGTTTGGGCAATGATTTGGGCTAATTTGTTTCTTTTTTTAACATTAGAAGGATATTTATATTTTTTTTTTATATTTTTTGATGGGAAAGATTTTTAACAGCATTTTTGAGCAAATTTGGTCCAGGGAAAGATTGAGGGTACTAGACTATGAGTAAGATTGAGGTGGACTGACCAGATAAAAGCGGTGGTAAATGGTATATCGTCAATACATGAATGCACAAGAAAGGCGGCCATCAGAGAGGAGTGGCGACGTGTTGTGAAGTGAACACCTGAAGTGATGGCCACGTCCACTCTGTCAGGAGTGATACCGACGACGAAACAGAAACACTTTAGCGTAGCGAGAGTAGGTGAAGATCGTATGTTTTTACGTCACCGACATGATAATGGCGTTGGAACGGCGCCGGCGGTGGAGCAGCGCAGCGGAATGTGTTCGTTAGAAACGCTAGAAGTTTGTGGATGAGTGAAATCTTGTGAGTTCGAGATACCTACATACGTAATTGTCGCATGGGACCAATCGGTGAGTATAATAAATACCCTTTCGAACAAAAAAAAAAATATCAAAATCGGTTCGAGCGTTCTCGAGAAATCGGGGACCATACAAAAAATATATTGTCGTATAAATATAGTCTTTTTTTTAAAGAGCAAAAACTCTTATAGAATCGTTAGTCGCTCAATTTTCATAATCGCTTACCCCACAAATGTCACCGGGCACATTAACCTGTACAAATATAGATACAAAAATTACACCGGCAACATCTGTACTAACTGTAATTATATGGAAATTAGTTCACGGTGTCAAGGGGATTGCCGGGCCTAATATTTGATCAACTGCTTCGTCGATGAAGAAACGTTATGATGAAATTATAATTGTGTAAACTGTAGCTTTATGAATGGAGTGAGATTTGTTAAAGCTCTTACTTATTCTTTTGAGCGTGAATGAAAAATGAAATATTTAACTTGCTTAAAAACTACACGGTTACGGAAGTTACGGTGGTCTAGTCGGGAGAACGGCGGCTGCCGATCCGGAGACCCCGGGTTCAAACCCCACACGCACCACTGTCTTTTCGAAGTCATGTGCGTAATGCCGCTAACTTAAAACGCTGAAGGAAAACATCGTGAGGAAACCGACATGTACCTAGAATCTTTTCAAAGTCATGTGTCATCCGCCAACCCGCACTGGGCAAGCGTGGTGGATTAAGGCCTTAACTCTCTCCTTGCGAGAGAAGGCCCCGAGTCCCAGCAGTGGGAACGTTTAGTGGGCTGTTGATGTTGATGATGTTTGATGAAAAACTACACACACACTACAAACTACAGTTCGTACACATGCTAATTTTAATGCCTTTATCCGTTTAGAAGTGCATTGGCAACTCTTAAGTGGAAAACTAGAAAACAAAATTTATCTAAGTCTTAAGCTATCTGGCTCCCATAGTACAGGCTTTGCTTAGTTTGGGGTGAGATGGTATTTTGTGTGCAATGTCCATCAATATTTATTTATTTTATTTATAAGATAATTTTATGGAATACTTTGAAATATTCTCTACGTGCTTGCGTAAGTAAGGAGTAATACTTAGTATAGATTTGTGGGGCCCTTCGCTTAAACTTCTGTAGTAGGACACGTTTTAGTAGGTTACAATGTTATGGGTTTGTGTTAACGATTTGGTAATGTAGCGTCTTTGAAATCTTTCACGACTTATACAATATTATCTAACTGGGTGATTCAATAGGAATTCTTATAACACTTGATGTTTATCGTAAGTTTTTGGTAATCTTCGATTAATTAGCTTCAACTTTTCCTTGTCACAGTCAAATGAAAAGCCACATTTCCATAACGAATCTATCAACTGTACTTGTAAATGAACAATGCTCCCGTGTCACAGTTTCCTACGATGGGGGGGAAACGTCACCAACTTTCGCCGTTCAAGGTCGTCGAATGCATTGTCCATTGTTCTGCCATGGGAAACAGCTACCGTGCGTAGTTTGTTATGGCTTGGAGAATACTATATGGCGTGTATTCGCCATTATCTTTGCCTAGTATTTAGATAGAGAGAAACACCCTATGGCACTTTTTTTTTTAATAAAGGTGACGAAACGAGCAGGACATGTGCCTGATGGTAAGCAACATGCCTGCCACGTAACAGCACAGTGACACGCAGCTATTGGAACATGAATAGTCCAAATCATTACTTAGTACTGCACTGCGCTCGTCACCCAGATATCTAATATCTATAATCCCTTTCTCTGGAAACATTGCCCTTCAAACCGGAACACAGTAATGTTTGCACATTACTGCTTGGCGGTAGAATAATTGGCAAAAGTGTGGTACTTCCCCAGGCGGACTCTCCCAAGAGTCCTACCACTACTAAACTTGAGCACTTTACTGAAACAAACACTTCAACTCCCGATTCCTCCTCTGAAATCTTCCGGACCCCACGGGCCCAATCGATTGTAGAGTAGTGTAGTTCTCATTGTAATTTTATTAATAAAGGATCTGCCTGTATAAAATGGCCAAGTGCGAGTTGGACTCGCCCATGAAGGGTTCCGTTGCAGCAAGTAACATAATATACATAGTACACATAGTTCGTTGTAACTTTGATCGAAGTTTCAATAATAGTGTATATATGACATACTAAAAAAAAACTACTCATCAGATCGAGTTTAAACTAATTTTCGTTGGTAGTTTACATGATAATGTACATCATATATTTTTTTTAGATTTTTCATTCTCTTACTTTAGAAGTTAGAGGGGGGGGGACACACATTTTACCACTTTGGAAGTGTGTCTCGCGCAAACTATTCAGTATATACGAAAATGATTTTAGAAACCTCAACATCATTTTTGAAGACCTATCGATAGACACCCCACACGTGTAGGTTTGATGGAAAAAAGTTTTTGAGTTTCAGTTCTCAGTATGGAGGTTAACCCTAATTTTTCTTTTTTTTAATTTTTTTTGTTCAAATCTTAATGCGGTTCACAGAATACATCTACTTACCAAGTTTCAACAGTGTAGTTTTCATAGTTTCGGCAAAAAGTGGCTGTGACATACGGACGGACAGACAGACAGACAGACAGACATGACGAATCTATAAGGGTTCCGTTTTTACGTTTTATGGAACCCTAATAAAAAAATGTACTATATACAGTGTCACAATGTTTGTTCCTAGTGAACTCCTTACGAACTCAACAAATTTTCACGAAAGTCAGGATTTATATGTAGTTTGGTAAAGTAACTTAAAGATAAGATAGTTTGTTGTATGAGCAAAGCCGGAACGGATCGCTAATATGAATATAACTTCCTAGATGTTTTTTCATGAATTTGTGAGTAATACAATTTAAATTATGATCAACTAACCTAGATCACAAATTAACCAAACAGTTATAATATCAATGTATCTGAAACACCAATTTTAAATGTATCTAATAATAAAGTTAAATAATAAATAAATAAAAAGATCTTCAAGGTGTTCAAACTCGCACTATGCAAATATTATTATCTTAAATCAGTGACTCAGGAGTCAATCGATATTGCCATTCGTATAAAAATAACGTACATATTTCATGCAAAAACATAAAAATGTATTGGCAAAATATGCAAAACCGAGCATAGGTCTTGGGGTCGTGACACTTACGACTTCTGTCATTCTTTTCGGCGCTTCTGTTATATATGAATGGTTTTCTGTCTAGTTTACAGTTTTTCTTTTTACATAATAAAGAAGATATAGAAGCTATTTGCTAATAGCGTGTCTGAGTCTGAATACGGTATTTCGTCGTCAGCTGCATTGTTTTAAGCAAACCACAGACAATAAGTGTGAGTAAAGCAGATCCATATTATGTTCTGGCTTTCATAAAGCGTGACTAATTTGTTCATAATTTTCAAAAGTCTGTTCTATAGAGATGTGTTTGGTAACATTGACGAGTCATATTGCATTTTTTCCACAACTTGAGTTTAGAATCGGTATTTCATTATTGCAATTGTTAATTACGAAATCTAATTTTAATACATTTTTATTGATAGTTTTAGTATGCTTTTGACTTTGACCACTATCTTGCCTTTTTTATAGTATGGAGTGACGAGACGCGCAGGACATGCGTCTGATGGTAAGCAACATGCCTGCCACATAACAGCGCAGTGATACGTAGCTATTGGAACATGGAATGGAATTGGAGCATGTAATGATTTGGACTCTGAAGAGTCCTAACCTAACACTGCATTGCGCTCGTCACCCAAAGATATAAGATGTGAATAATATGTGTGCCTGATGTGAAGCGACTTCGCTTCATCGCACATACCTAGTAGAAACTGATTCACTCTCGATTCCAAGACACGCAGACAATACCCATACAGGCGTCGCATTCCATAGTTAAATGTTATTGCTACGAAAGTAAAGTCAGGACTCTTCGTTCGAATTTTTGGATCGCACATGCACCGGTGTCGTTTATTCGAGATAGAGAAAAATTCATAACAATTCGCAAATCCATTACAAGTAACAATAAGGATGAAGTAGTATAATGTTTTACAAGAAGATATTTCATTACTGTTCTTCCTACATTACGATCTTCAGTAAAATAATAATAATGTGATAATTTTGTAGTGGTAGGACTCTTGGCAGAGTCCGCCTGGGGCAGGATCACACCTTTGCCAGTTATTTTACCGCCAAGCAGTGATGTGCAAACATTACTGTGTTCCGGTTTGAAGGGCAATGTTTCCAGAGAAATTACAGGGCTTAGTGATATAACAACTTAGATCTCTGGGCAGTGTGCTGTGCAGTGCTAGGTAATGATTTGGACTTCTGACTCTTCATATTCCAATAGCTGCGTGTTACTCTGTGCTGTCGTGTGGCAGGCGTTCCTTACCATCAGGCACATGTCCTGCTAGTCTCGTCACTCTTTTAAAAAAAAATGTTTTTTTTTATTATATAATTTTGCTTGAAATCTCCCTCTTTAAACCGAAAATATAATGCTAACGTGTTCTCGATCCTTGGCTGTAAGTATGTAGCATAACTGGTAAAGATACTTTATGGAACTAAAACGAAGTTTAGGACGCAAAACTGAAGAGAGTTCTCGAGCTATTTTCCTGAATTTAGATATAAATATGTTTCAAAGTTGCAGGTAGTTGCTAAATCAATCTCTGGCGTTGAAGCAGTGGTGCAATTTGAGTAAATTTGCAACTGTGGATTTGCCTAATGTGGGTGGCGCAATGCTGCAACTCGGGACAGGCGTTGTACCTGATATGTATGGTTCTCAAACCAAAGAAGTAAACCCAATCTGGCGAAACACGTTAAGAGGAGAAAACTCAAAAATACTAAAGAGAACATCATCAGACATCATAAAGATTGGCAAGATAAACAAAGGCCTACCCCTAATAGAAAAACAAAGCCGTAGATTATGATGATGATTAGGCGTCAAACCGAGTACTTATCGAAGTGAAACGACATTCCACGAACGGATTACAAGAAGAAGCAAGTCAAATCCCTTGATCCCTTAGAAAGTGTGTCGCAAATCAGAAACACAATCACAAGCGACAGTGAGCTATGGGAATCAACGCAGAAGTGGGACGGATTGTGCGTGCGCGAACTCAGTACTGTTAGAATTGGTAGATGGAGCGTTTGTCGGCATCACCAGATTATGCTACATTTTTGGGCCCCATTCTTTGGAGTGAACTTGCAGTTTTTACTGTCTGTCATGTCACTTACTTCTCTGACCTAGATTTGTGGGTTTCATTCGCAGTCAGGGACTTTTGTGACAGTGAATTTTGTGGGTTAGAAAACCAATGGTAAGTAATGAAAAGTGTAAGTTATTGATGCCAAAATTAATCCAAAACTCAGCGCAAAACAATCATACACATAAACGCACTCGGAATGTGAGGTTTGGGTTCTGAACTACGTTCAATTCGTTATATATACTTATTCGAATTGTATAATTCTAACTTAACCTAAAAAACTTTTTTTTCATCTATAATATTGGATCAACCTTTAATTCAGTTAATAAATTGATATTATTTACCTACATAGTGAAATGATTAACTTGCGTGAATCTTATATGACGAAAATCAGTAATTATAATTAAATCGTTTAAGCCAAGCGATACTATACAACTGAGCGTCCGATTCTCACTTGGCAGTTTTTTTTAAATGGTTTGACACGTTTTCCTCAACCGTGACATATCAACACCCATAACATCACTAACAGTACGACCAACTTATCTGTAGACTGTAACGATGGCGCCACAATCGAAAAGTTTTACCCCTATTATATAATTAGACAACTTCTATGTTCTTCAACTCAGTAGTTATCAGCTTTGGTCGTCCTACAGATAAGTTGGCGGCACTGTACTAATCAATAATTCAATATCATCAATTGGTCAGCATTCAGCAGTACGGTTGACCGTCACGCAGCCCTACAACCGTAATGCCCAGTAATTGGATCCACCGTGGTCACCATTCACGTGTACCGTACGTTGGTAACAGTACGTTGCAATGCTCCGCTGTTGTCTTAGTCAGGTTATGCATTCTGAATGCATTAGACACGCCGACAAGTGAATCATACCCTCGAGTGCGAAACAAAAAAAAATTTAAATTTCGCTGGTTAGACACGCCGTTAACTGATTACCAGTACAATATAAAAAAAAACGGTAGATGGTATACCATTGAGAACAAAAAAAGTTCCTGGTAAAGTGGTGTTAAAAATAAAAAGACGTACATAAAAGTGACAAGTTATAAAAACCAATTAAGAAATCATTGCAGCATCAATTAACTGACCGTGATTAAGTAATTGAGAAATGTAATAAGTGTAATTGAATGTGGATGACCAAGGTAAAGTTACATTATCTTAACGTAAGTGTTTATTTATTTTAAAATCTATAATTCTATACATATAAATAAAATTGAAGAGTCTGTTTGTCATTCTAATGTAATAGCTTTTCACTAAATGCATATGAAAGTAAAAAAAGTGTAGTACTTAAAAAAAACATCATCATTTTTGTTTGACATCTACACACAGTACACTTGAACTGTGCATGTGCTTTATATCACAATTTCGTTCTAAATCCCGGTAGTTTAGTTAAGTTTGAAACGTTCTCGATATAACGGAGTAAAAAATCCACAGAATAACAAAATCTCTACACTCTCGGTTTCTCATCTGACTAAAATGTAATCTTCTAGTAGGTGAAGGTATGATTATTATCTATTGTGTAGCTGGAAACAGACATAAGTCACGTTTTCAGAACGTACCATAAAGTCAAAAACACATGGCTCTTACATTATTCTTATTTGAAAACGCATGTATAATAATGTTCATTCACCAGCATAAAACCTTACTTATCTTCTAAACTTCCATACAGACCAGCTTATCTTAACCGATACCTAAAAGTAGAACTCAAATTTATGTGAAAATAATCTCAGAATGCGATAGTAACGACATCTCTCAGCTGGTTATTTAAGTCTGTATCACCGTACCTTGAAAGAAAGTTTTATTCGTCAAAAGGTGCTCAACGATTTCTAACATTCATTCATACACGACATTCATCATCCAACAACTTTGTCACTACCCAACAATTTATGCATGCGTCAAATTTCTATGATAATTACGAATGGGTTTACTGTGACACGGTATTAAATTCTATGTAGTTAGACATATGATTTATAAGCCAGATGTTTGGGATGAATTTAACGCATGATAACACTATGAATAGTCGCTTTTGTCACAGTTCTGTCTGTGAAAGCCTATCTTCTTCCCCGGATCATTGTTGTACAATTTGATTATGTGAGGAATAGCCTGTTTGAAAATAGTTGTCATAACAATGGACTACTACTTTCTTCGCTGATAAGACTACCAATATATCTTGATCTTGAGAATCTATGCGATTATGCGTAATCGTAGATCAAAGTATACTGGTGTATATGTACGTTTTGCTTATTGAGAGTAGAGAATACGGTCAAGGCCTATAGTAGATAAAGTGCAGAACTTTCGTCGATTTAACGACCTGTTGGACAATGGAGGTGTAGTGTCTTTAGCAGTGACGAGTCTACCATTACTGGAATGTTCGTACTTACTAGTTCACAAGTTGAATTGCAATTAGCGGACGTACACGAGTATCTTTCGTTTTGTAATAATTTTAAAATTATAGCTTATTTTTTAGGAGAAATCAATAGACTTATTACTTATGTTTTGCAGTAACAAATACCATAATCTTATTTTCTCCAAAAAACAAAAACTGACTTCAATTTAAAATCAAATTCGAACATGTAACGTAACGTAACTTTCATAAGAATCTATATCGTCTAAATCTCTAAACACATGATTTTTTTTTATGTGCCTGTCTTGTCCCAATGTTGGGCAAAGGCCTCCCTACCCTCCTTCCACTTTTCCCTATCAACGGTGATACATTACATGATACATTTCCCTATCTACATGATACATGACAGCAAATTTTGGTTTTTGTTCATATTTAAAAAACTACAACACCGTTTTCGATAAAATTGTAATATCCCATATATTCCTCTAATACCACCTCTAAACAATCACAGTTCAGAGGAGAACTATAATCTACCAAACAAAACAAGAACCATCGAAATTGATTCACAATTGGCGTCGCTATCGCGTGACATATGTACATACAAAAAAAAAAAAAATAACATACAACCGAATTGATAACCTCCTCCTTTTTTGAAGTCGGTTAAAAATGCGTCATTTATTTTATGAAGACTAGAACTTTTTTATTTTATGTGGTTCTAGCTTGTTTAATAACTTTTTGGTCGTATTATTATCAACATGTAGATTGTAGAGGTAGGTATGTACTACAAAACCTAAAAAAATACCATAATCTCGTCTTTTTAGTTTGTTTTACGTCAGAAGCGTCTAAAATGTGTATGGTGGTATAACATGACTAAATCATTTGGCAACGTTTTGGCTCGTGTAAGCTTTGACGTGGAATAATACGGCCAATTGCCACTCGTACGTCGTGGATATTCCCAAAATTCGTACAAAGTAGTTTTGAGTTGGTACACTTTCTCGTACATAGGTTTTGAGTAGAATAAGTTGCGTCATCTTTGACCACACCATCGCTTACCATCAGGCGAGTTTGTGATCAAAAGCGGACCTGTGCGCGATAAAAGAAAAGCATTTCTTTGACCTTGTTATTCCATTTCTTTTGTTTTAATTGATATAAACATTACTAAGTCCGATCGTAAAAACGTTGTTCATATAACTTTACAACTGCAATTACGTCAAAAGCAATTGAAATTGCTGCATAAAGTTGCATTACGCCATCCAATTGAATCTGGGCTAATATTTTCCAATCTCGGCATCGATGTTCCTGGACGACATTAACGATTGTATTACATAAACAAATGTAGTTACATTAATGTGAATTGCATATACAGTTGTAACATTAAATGATTCGCTTCCGTTAAGAATGTTCATGATCTTGTTACTTGGTTGTCTTGCTTCGGACTGTTCTCGTATTTTATTGTGACTGGTTTTCAATATATAATATATAATACAAATTTTTGAATTATTTGACCAAAAATATGTAATTTAGGGCTTTTTCGATATGAAAAAAAGGGTTTTCACTAACTGTGTTCCGTTCAAAGGGCAATGTTCCCAGAGAAATCACAGGGCACGACAGAAATTGAAGGGATGAGCAGAACTTCTACCACAGTCTCGCAGCTATTGGAACACGAGGAGTTGCCATCATTATCTAGTACTGCGCTGTGCTCGTCCTACAAAGATACAAGAAAAGAAAAACATTGCCCTTCAAACTAGAAAACAGTTACGTTTGCACATAACTGCCTGGCAGTAGAATAACTAGCAAAGGTATGGTACTTCTTCAGGCATTCTGCAAAGAGTCATACCAACTATGTAATACAAAAACATGCAAGCACTAAAAATTAATTCCAATATTTTTGTTATGATTTCCTACGAACAACGTTGAGTGCAAGATATATTTCTAGTATTATTATAGATGACGCATCACTCTCCGTGCGAACTCTATTTTAAAGTATCCTAGTCATGGCTGAGATGGTTGTACAAACAGATTGTAATCGTTACTTTTTGTATATTAAGAGAATCGTAGAGTGTGGTCTAATACCTATTAACAGATTATTTTTGACTTTTCATGCACCAGCTCCCTAGATATTCGCAGTGCTGGGGTTTGGCACTTGACTGTTATGGAAAGTCTTGATACTTTCCTTCAGGAGCATGTCTTGCTCATTTCGAATCTTCCTTTTTGCTGTCATAGGAACTGTCGATAGAAGTGAAAACTTATAACTCAGAATTTGATAGCTTAATGCTGACTCATTTCTACATTGTCAATGGCCATGGTCCCGAATTTACCAGAAGATTTCTTATCATTCCCGAGCGTGACGCTAAATTCAATTCACAGCCAACGAAAATCTGCTTGTGGTGCGCTAAAAGAAATTTTCACTTCAAAAAAAACACATGGACAGTCGATAGAAGTGAAAACTTGTTACTTAGAATTTTAGTAGGTACTAAATAAAACTAACGTTGCACACACACCTGTTGTAGTTTTACACTTGACCGCCATCTCGCCTGATGTAAAGCCACGATGCAGTCTACGTAGGAGCGTGATTACCTCAAAAAGTTTATCAGTGGTAGGACTCTTAGCAGAGTCCGCCTGGGGAAGTACCACACCTTTGCCAATTATTCTACCGCCATGCAGCAATGTGAAAACATTACTGTGTTCCGGTTTGAAGGGCAATTGTTTCCAGAGAAATTACAGACCTTAGATCTCTGGGTGGCGAGCGCAATGCAGTGCTAGGTAATGATTTGGACTCTTCATGTTCCAAAAGCTGTGTGTCACTGTGCTGTCATGTGGCAGGGATGTTGCTTACCATCAGACACATGTCCTGCTCGTCTTGTCGCTGTGCTACACTATAAAAAAACCGATTTACTCTCGATTTGGTGGTTATCGACGATATAGTCGCAGTGTTCAAAACGCCATTCGTTCGTAAGCTTTAAATAGTGGTATATTCAAACCGCGTCGCATCACTTAGCAATATATTAAGCTAACTGTCCAAATTGTAAGCGCCACCGGTCCGCCTACGTAACAGAGTGGTCGGACCAAACATTGCATAATGGCGGCTACTCCACGGGAATGTCGCTGACAGTGACCTCTGACCACTGACTTATTAGAATCCCCTATTTTATGGTTAGTACGTAAAACGCGATAAGAAAAGAAATTAAACGAAATGGTCACAGAAATTATTGTATTAATTATACATTTTATGTTCTTACTAGCAGCGCCCCGCGGTGTTACCCGGGAAGTACCCGTTCCCGTTGTATTTCCGGGATAAAAAGAAGCCTATGTGTTCTTCCTGACTATAATCTATCTGTGTTCCAAATTTCAGCCCGATCCGTTCATACGTTAGGACGTGATTGAGCAACAAACATCCAATTATCCAAACATCCATACATTCACATTTATAATATTAGTAGGATTCGAGAGTGAATCGTTTTCATCTACGCGGTTACCCATAATATCGTAGACTGCATCGTCGCTTTATTTACATCAAGCGAAATAGACTGCACCGTCGCTTTACATTAAGTGAAATGGCGGTCAAGTGCAAACCTAACATAAATAGAAAAAAAAAACTTACACATTAAAAAAATCTACATACACTGGGCTTTTGCTATGGTATGCTAATCCTACTTCCTACTAATATTATTATAAGAGTTATTTGTATATTTATTTATTTATTTATTCATTAACTACTTGGCGCACTTACAGACATGGACTTAGACTTATATGGATGTTCGTAACTTTTTCAAGCAAAAATTACTGAAGAGATCTAGATCGAATTTCATTCATAGTTTTATAGATAGGTAAAGTCTGTAATAGTACATACTTGCTATCTCGGGAAAATTACGCAGATCTCGTAGATAAAAAGAGTTTTTTCACACTACAAAATTAACGTATCCTAGGTCGCGATCATGGACGTATAAAAAAGTCTCGCTAAAACGAAAACTGTGTCTATAGAGTCGGCCATTGTGCTGTGTATGTGTGCGTGTCAGTCTGTATGTGACAGCACACTGGCCGATTCTATAGACACGAGCGAGACTACTTCCGACTTTTTTATACGTCCATGTCGCAATTGATTACCGTATGTTTTGAATATATCAAATAATAGTTGAAAGTTAGTAGTTCCGAGACAGATTTATGAAGGATGCAGTGAATAGGGCGAGGGTCGTCGACCGGGCTATCGGTCGCCACTATTTGATTGCTTGATAACAGAGGGAGCGAGAAAGCTGCTGACACTAAACTTGTAGATATAGACACGGACTGTGTACTGTGTAGTTAGAACTATGGTTGGACTATTTTTATTGTTTCAAGAAAGTCCAAACATTTTCGCCCCTATAAGATTTATAATTTTACTCGTTAGGTATGTCTTAAAAAGGGAGAAATATTTCGTACTTACACGATTTAAGTATATTTAGGGGCCGTTCAAGTATTACCATAGAATAGATAATATAGATAGAACGGACACTCTCCACCCCCCGCCAATTTCAAGCTTCCTCCCCCTCGCGGACGCGAGGCGGACTCAACGAAGGGTTATTATATCGGACGATAATTTTCTATGAGAATACGACTATGATGCTGTATTATTTAACAAAATGGTACCAAATTTTTCGTCTATTATACGAAACAAGAATAAGAGATTTTTAATTTCATAAGAATTTCTACAAAGATTGAATCATTTTTATAAACTGTATTAAGCTATTTTGGTTAGAAGTACGCGCCAACACTGAAGTCCTGTGACGAAATTATTAAACTCGTTGTTTTCAAACTGCGGCTTTCGTTATTCGTTGTGAAATATGTCAAAAATCAATTCGTCCATGGTACCTTTATTATCTCCTATTTTGTTTTAAATCTTCTCCCTTCTGATTGTTGATGAAAGTTATATTTACCTACATTAAAGATCGAACACTAACTAGGTAAGATTGTAAGCCACTTAACACAGGCAGGTGAACTCACGGGTCACAGCTATTCCATAAAATAATTTAGTAACCCTAGATGACACACACACATGCGTAAATGTGTTCGAACGACATATGCGTAGTTGTGTGAGTGTAGGTATGTCGACTTCACAGTTTGTATGGAGTTTAGGCCGAGTGTCCGGGGTGTGGTATTACGTAAGCAGATTTATAGCAATTATTGACCCTACCAAAATGGCCCGTCTATACGCGAACTAAGGTTTATTTGCATGATAGTTGCTCGATGCCTATATATAGAGCTATTTATGTTTGTTTTTTATGAGATAATTTTGTAAGTGTATAATTAATATAGTCCACTCAATCCATTCTATGGTATTTTAAATAAATTTGTTTAGTTAATATTATGATTGATCTGCATTTTTACTGTATTACCCTGAACTCTATGATTCACTAATAGGGTACCGGACTGGGTCAAAAATCCGTCACACACACACCATCCTAATTAGTCCGTCAGCTAGATCATGGAAAAATATTGGACACGTATTTTTTGTTTTTTCATAATATTAAAAATCGTCAAAGATATAGACCATCAACTTCGAGAGTGGGTGGTCGCGACGTCACACGTGAGTAAAAATCGTACACATAAGTGACGTCACACGAAACTTCGAAGCGCTCTATCTTCGTCATTTTTTGTTTGTGAAACAAAAGAAAAAATACGTGTACAAAATTTTTTGGCAATCTAACTAACGGGCTACTTAGTTTTTTTGAGGATTGTACCCTATTATCTTTCTATTCTAATACATACACAAAATTGTTTTAACACAACCGTAAAAACTTTAAAATAGAATTGCATTTACCTTGCTCAAACTACGCGTTACATTAAAACAAACCGTTTCTGACGATACGCCTCACCTCTGTTTACATCTTCTAAAAATATACTCTTCTCCCTACAGCGGAATAGGTTACAATGTGTAGGGCTGTCAATATGTAAATAAATATATTATGTAATTATACTTCGATAATAAAGATAAGACATTTTTTTATCATCAGATAAAAAGTAAGGATGACGTAGAGATCTCATGTTATCTCCAATATTAGACTTATTTTTATCGTATTTAAAATATGTAATTCATATTCAGGTTCAACATCATCATCACCATCGTTTGCCTGGTTCAATCTTTCACAGATTATATAAGTTGCATCGTTGTTGTAAAGCTGATGAAGGTTACTTACAAATAAAATCAATTAATTACATTTCATCAGTAATAAAAACCTCATTTTAATGTATTTTTTCCTATAAATAATCTCGTGCGTTTATATCTTAAATAAATATGTTTTTATAAATATAGTTATCATCAATAAATATTATCTATACATAATATTTATAGGCAGTATTGAATTGAATCGCCAAATTCAATCAATAAATCGCAAATTTTGAAATAAAAAAAAAACAATAGAATAGAATAATCTTTATTGACATACTTAAACATTCCATTAACATTTTTCACATAAATAAATTGTAAAATAATGAATAACAGGGCTTATAATATGTCTCGTCAGAATATGCAGTGATACAATAATTAATCAATTAATATAATTTTTAGCTGTAAAGGGGCCGTAAGAACATCTATAATTTAATTATTTAATATTTATATACAAATATAATCCATTAGATTGTGCAACAACAGCAATCCATAACAGCAGGAAGGCACAGCTCAATTAGATTTATAAAACACGATCGTCATATTTTTCACTTGTGTACTCTTGTATGCTGTACAGCGTTCTCTCTAATAGAAGTTGCCTCACCTTATTAGTAAAAGTTGTATCATTAGGGATTTTTTTAAAGCTTTCAGGCAAATTGTTATACAAGATACGCCCCATCTGTAGTGGTGACTTTTTTGCAATAGTTAGCCTACAAGATCCTATTGGTTCTAAAACGGTTCTTTTTAGTCCCGATCTCCGATCTTGTTTCTCTACAGTAACAAATTTATTGAGATTGTACCTAGTGTACTTTATGACTTCTAATATGTAGCATGCAACAGATGTAAGTATTTTAAAATTTTTAAAATGTTCCCTGCAACTTTCCTTAAATTTAGCACCGGCCAATACTCTTACAGCTCTTTTCTGCATTTTGAGGACTCTTTGAAAGTCTGTAGAGCATCCCCAGAAGATTATGCCATAAGTCATTATAGAATGAACATATGAGTAATATATTTCTTTCAAACTTCCTGGTGACGTTACAAATTTCAACTGCTTAAGAGCGTATACACCCTTGGCCATTTTTTTAGAAGTTGTATTTATGTGGCTTTTCCATGATAAAGCTGAATCAATTTCAAAACCCAACAGCTTTACATTATTAGTGGGCGTGATTACCGTCCCATCTGGCAAGTTAACAGAAATCTTGGTTTGATTTGCTGTTTTTGAATTGAAATACATAATATTAGTCTTGTCTGTATTAAGATTAAGTCCATTGTTTTTAAACCACTCATTAAATTTGGAAATTGCAACTTTAAGTTTATCTTGTAGCTCTGCTTCAGTAACTGCCGATAATATTAGTGTAGTATCATCTGCGTATTGGATGATCCTACCACCTATATCTAGCATAGATATGTCATTAACAAAATAAATAAACAACGTGTTTCCTAATGATGATCCTTGGGGGACTCCAATATTTGTACATAGAGCGTTGGATCGTTGTTGTTTGTCATTGATTTTTACATCCACTGTTTGATATCTATTTGTTAAAAAGGATTTTATAAGTTCTAATCTTTGGCTCGTGACTCCGTAAATCATAAGTTTCTTTATCAAAAGCTCATGATTCACGGAATCAAAAGCTTTTGACAGGTCGAGAAATATAGCAGCTACCTTATTTTTACTATCCATATTCTCAATGACATTCTCCGTGAAATCATGTATAGCGGTTACTGTTGACCGACCACTCCTATAAGCATGCTGAGACCGTGAAATCAATTTGTGTCGAATCAAGTGTGTCATGAGGTTTTCCGACATCACCGATTCGATTAGTTTCGAAAAAGTAGGTACGATAGTAATAGGTCTAAAACTTTTTACGCATGATGTATCTCCCTTACCCTTGTATAGAGGGGTAAGTCGGGATTTCTTTAAAAAATCAGGGTAGTACTCTGATTGTAAAATTTTGTTAATTAAAAAAGTGAAATGGTCGCATAAATACTCCAATATCCAAAACAAAACTTTGCCAGATATACCGTATAGGTCTTTGGTATCTGACATTTTTATTTTCTTTTTCGCAAGCAACATTAACATTGAACAAGATACAATTTCAAATTTAAACTCTTCCTTTACTTCGACTCTGCCTTCGAGAAATTTCAATGATTGGGAAATGTCAGGAGATGAAGTCTGACATAGACTGTTGGCAATGGACACAAAAAACCCATTAATGTATTCTGCTATTTTTTCTTGGGGTACAAATGAATTAGTAGAGCTATCTACGAGGTTCCAATTCCATTTTTTTATATGTTTGTTTGTCTCTTCTTTAATAACATTCCATATTTCTTTTTTAGGGTTTTTGGAGCTCATTACGCGATTTTGAACGTAAGCTTCTTTATTTGTTTTGATTTTAAAATCCCTAGTATTTATCTTTCGTTTTATGATTGTTTCTGATAATTGAGGGAACTGACGTTTTAACTGATGCAGGTCATGGATTTCTTGCTGTAATTTTATTATTTCATTACAGATCCATGGACATCGATGCTGAAGTTTGGTTTTCGTTTTTGTCATAGGAAAGAAAATGTCAAAGTTTCTAAGAAATTTCATGACAAAATTACTGAAAGTATTTAAATCATACGCCTCAAAGATATCATCCCAATCATAGGCGAGCATTGCGTTGCAAAATTCCATTATTTTAAACTCACTAAAAAAGCGTTTTTCAACGAAATTGTACCTCTGTACACTGCTATCCTGAAACTTTACATTAATAAACTGAGCATCGTGATCGGATACCGCAGTGGCCAAAGGAAAAATATTAAGATCTGTAGATTGAACGTTTGTTACTACACAGTCGACTGAAGTCTTGCAATTGTTTTCGTATCTTGTTGGAAAATCAACAGCATTTCGGTAACCGCATGGTTGCAGTATGTCATTAACTTTTGTTCTATTTGACGACTGTACTAGAAAATTGATGTTCCAGTCACCGGTCAAAATCACACTTCTATTAGAGAGACTGCCGAGCAAGTCAAATAATTTCTTTATTGCATTAGCAAAGATTTTAAAGTTACCATTACCAGTCCTGTACATGCCTACTATTACAAACTTTTTTGAGTGCACATTTATCTCCACAGACGCAAACTCACAGTGAAATTCCACAGACAAGTCATCCACTTTCTTAAGTGCCTTAAATGTCAAATTATCACTCACGAAAATTGATACGCCTCCGTGGACACGTTTTCTCCTAATAAAATGGTTTGCGTGGTTATAACCCTGCATCACAATGTTGTTAACATTGGTTTCAGTAAGCCACGTCTCTGATAGTACTAGAATATGTGGCTTGTGTGTTTCGATGACGGCTTGTAGGATCAATGTTTTTCTGTTATTAAGAGATCTGACGTTTTGGTGAATGATTTTTAGGATTTCACTATTTAAGTGGTGGATGTCATTGCTGTTTCCTTGTCTAAAAAATTCCCCTGAGAGTTATTTACTGTTTCTAATGACAAATGTTGACAATTGCTATGACTACTCAGTCCTGTTAAATAAATAAGATTTTTATTACAAGATATGTCAATTTCAAAATTTCCTACTATAACCTTACAAATAAATTTAATAAAAGTTTTAGAAAGTACATTTCTAGTAGTAAAAAATGATTTTTCAAATAAATTCACATCAATTATTGACAAGTGTGGGGATTGTTTAGCTAGTTTATACAAATATCTGTTAATATAAAACTTTTTAACATTGTTTGAGTCATCATTCACCTTGCTATAGTTATATGGAAGAGTTGAGACTTGAAGTCTTAAATTCATACGTGAGCATAAGTCTATTAGATCCATAATACTTGTCAATTTATAATTAGCAAGGTTGGAAGATATAACAATTATTTCATCGTTTTCAACCATGCTTTTTGTTGCACCATTAACATTTTTAATTACTTCCTCTAGAGTAGCATTAGGTTTACAAAGAGAAACAACATCGATACCATCGGAAATATGGTTAGTAAGATGTTCAGCTAGGGATTTTCCAAGCTGGTCACATAAGATTAGTATCTGTTTCTGGCCTGGAACTCTAAGCTTTTCCGTGTTCTCATGGTGTGTCAGAGAGATGGGTGACATTGGACATGACAAAGTTGGAGAGTTTTTTTGATTTTTGATCTTATTTATATTCTCTGCTTTAACGTCTGTAACTTGAGAGTGTTGATATGTTTTTTGTGTTATATCCTCGGATATATCTGTCCGGGAAAATAAATCTTCTACGGGTAAAATTTCTGTTGTTATGGAATCTTTGTGATTGATGTTCATACTTTTAAAAGTTAAACACTCATTTTGTAAAACCAGAATTTGTTCCTGTAATGTATGTATTTGTTCATTAAGATCATTGGTTTTGTTATAACATTCCAGCTCTGTCTTTTTCTGAAGTGTTTCAAAGAGGGTGGCGTTTTTCTCATGCATTTGAATTATTTTTAACGCATTTTCGTATTCATTTAAATCATTTATTCTACTTTCGGTCAAGTTTTTGAGGTCGCTATTTTCTGATGTTTTTTCTAAAATTTCAGCTTCCTTTTCGACGAGTTTTGCTTTCAATTGAACTATTTGATTAGTAAGCCGTTTAAATTCCTCAGCACACTCCTCTTGTTCCGCCAATAATTTAATATTTAATTGTTGGGTTCTTTCTAGATCAATAGTAAGAAGTTTTATACGGCGTTGGGCTTCGGCCAGTGTTTGACTTCTTGTTTGAGCCATTATAATTAACTATATTATTAGCAGGATTTTAAAGAAAATGTCCAATATTATATTATTACAAGTCCAGTATATCATATATGTATAATATGTAATTTGTTATGACTATTAGTTCATTATTTCATATATCTCTAATTCATTGATTTATTATTAGGATAATTTCAGTATATTGTATACATGTTATATTATTTCTAGTTTGTGTAGTTACAATTCCGTGGGTTTTACGAAAATGTTCCGACTATGATATTATCTGTATTTCATAGACAAGTCGTAACGTCTGTAGGCGACCTTATTTATTACTTTTTTATTTTTTCTTACAAAATGTCACTGTCATACGTCAACTGTTTGGTGTCAGTTCATGCGGTTGTCTGAGATGTCATGTCAGTGCAAATAGATTTTTCTCAAAAAAGTAATCAAATGTTGGTACCCTATTTATAAATTGTAATTGTATGACTAATTAATTTCAAGTACGTGTTCAAAATACAATAACGGCCCAAATCTGTCGTCAATATGAGTGTTTGGACCCTTGTGTATTATGGAAAAGTAACTATTGTTTCTCAGCTTTAGTGTACTTGTCGTTATCGTTATCAAAGTGCTAGGGTTTATCTTCTTGGTGTATTAGTGGTAAAAATTACCAGTGCTCAGACACTCATACGTTTAACAACAATGGAAATGAAGAGTCTTTGACGAATTGTTAAATTACAGCGTTTGTTTATCTCACCAGCGTCCGTGTGCCGTGCAAATATTTGGAGGTTACTTTTTGCACTATTTACAGTCCTTTTATTTTAGAAAACACTGAATTTAACATTATTTTCGAATATAAAAACACAGAGCTCAGAAAACAGCTGTTAACACGGCTGGTGTTGCCAGGTTATATATAATATTACAAAATAGTTGTATATAATATTACAAAAACAAACAAGTTTTGTGAATAGAATTATTTTCAATTATTAAATACTTATACCGCCCCGCGGTTTCAAAGATTAGCAAATATCCGAAAATTCTCAGAAACTTTCGTATGAAAAATATTATTATATAAGAGTAAGGATATCACTAGGTCTATTTATTAGATTTAAATTTGTAATTGAGAGACAAAAACTAGATCTATTTATGAGATTCTACATTCATTTGTGTGTGGCACCCCTAGACGCCCAGGAACGAGATCTCGCATATCAAATCAGTTCCTACAAACTGTCGTGTCATCTGTGACAGCCACAGTTAACTAGACAGTCGCTAAGGTTAATGTTCTTTACTTGAACTGGACTATCGTGAGTGTCGTGTGTATTTCATACGCTAGTGATACGTACCTTGAGGAAGTGGACGTATTAAGGCCGGAACTCACTTTCTCGATTTTTTGAATATTTCTGATAGTAACCGCACACTTCATACACAGTTCAAAAACAATATCTCTAAATACCTACCAGGAAGTCTGCCGCTTAAGCAGTAAGCCCTGAGTAGGTATTCCAAATACGGCAGTTAGGAACACAGATTATGATCTGGAATAGCACATAGCTTTTTACCGCGAAAAAATAACGGAAACAACGCGGGTAAAACCACGGGCGCTGCTAGTACCTAAGCTACAATTTTGCGTTACAAGTTACAATTTAAATATATAACTTTGCTTATTTAGTTTGTTTTTATTTGTAATAACCCCTTTGAATTCGCTTGACGTCATAAACACCGAAACTTTAACTACCAATTTGGATTTGCCCATAAATTTGACAGATTTTTTAAGTTTTAAGTAAAAATTTAAAAAATGGCTGTTATTGTTTCTTACGTAACGTGTATGTATTTAATTTATAAAATGTATTAGTATTATATATAAAAGTTAACAAGCAACAAACCTCTCAAGATAAGAACATTTAATGTAAGATCTCTATCTTCAATCTAAAAATCCGTAGAACTACTATTTGATATGCTAGGACTGGCAAAAGTTCGACAAAGGGGAAATACCAGGCCTAAGAACACATATTTTAAAAAGAGAAACAATCGTAAGTGCACATGGTTTTCTCCCGACGAAAAAACGAATTCGCGAGAATTCGCCCTCCTCTCCGACGAAAAAACGAAGTCTGATGTCTATCAGAGACAACGAAATGGAAAGGGACGTCTGTGTACAGCGTCCAATATCGACGACATCATAAACACAGTGGGAAACGATTGGATGACTTTAGCAAAAGACAGAGAGAGATACTTGGATTAAGCTGGAGGAGGCCTATACCCTAACAGGGGTTCCAATATCTAAAGAAAAAGTGTAATATATTTTTTATAGTTATATATTACTTTAATCAAACATTTGTAATATTTAAGATATAAGGAAATAAACAGGCTTATTATTATTCACTCATTTATTGATCTTCTTAATTTTAAAGTTTTTTACAATATATATATAAAATAAACATTATAAAAAACTTAAAAACTAGGGTGCCGCCAGCAGCGGGGCAGGGCCCAAGCTACCGGTGGTTAGGGCTGCAGAGAGAGGAACCTCCTGACGATGCGCGCTGTGTCCAGGATGACTGCCTTCTGTATCTGACCCTTGATCCAACCGTCTAGCGAAAGCCTCTTGAGATGTTGGTCGAGGCTTTTCGCTATAAGGCCGTTTGCCGACACGACTATTGGGACTATGATCGTCGAATCAACATCCCACATGGCGGTAACCTCATGAGCCAAGTCAAGGTACTTGCTAAGCTTGTCCTTCTCGGCTTTCACGAGGTTCTCGTCATGTGGTACGGTGATATCGATGATCACAGCCCGGCGTTGAGACCGGTCTACCAGCACGATATCAGGCTTATTGGCGACAATAGTCCTGTCCGTGATGATAGAGCGGTCCCAGTAGAGCAACGCACGACCATTCCCGAGAACTGGCAGAGGTGCGTACTTATAGTACGGCACCTCGGACTCGACAAGGCAGTATCGAAGAGCAAGTTGCTGGTGGATGATCCTGGCTACAAGGTTATGTCTGTGCAAGTACTCGCCGTTAGCAAGATGCGAACAACCGGAAATAACATGACGAAGTGATTCGCCTGGACGGCGGCATGCCCGACAAATGTCGACCGTACCGTCCTTCATTATGTATTTCCGGTAATTGTTCGTCTTGATAACTTCGTCTGCAATTGCACAGGCAAAACCCTCGGTTTCTCCGAAGAGGTCCCCGAAGCGCAGCCAGTTCACCGACGCGAGTAGATTCACATCAGGTCCCGTCAGGGCCCGATAGAACCGCCCGTGTAGCTCCTTGCTCTTCCATACCTCCTTGCGATCATCAGTGCTGAGCACCGATGGTTTGCGCCAGTTCTCGTTTGCCATTGAAAGAGGCGTGAAGCTCCTGTCAACTGCCACAACATCGCGATGCATCCCGGACTCACTGTTGCGGAAATAATCCCTGAGACTGCATACCTCGCGGTTGTGAAGGTTCTTGGCATTTAAAAAGCCTCGACCCCCCAACTTCCGCGGGATATACAGTCTCATAACAGACGAGCGCGGGTGTAGCATGCGGTGTGTTGTGAGCAGTTGACGGACCTTTCTGTCCAGGGCGTCGAGCTCAGTCTGAGTCCATCTCAGTATGCCAAAGGAGTACATCAGCAGAGGCATTACCCAACCGTTGTAGGCTCGCGCCTTGTTACCGCCTGACAAAAGACTTTTAAGTACTTTTGTCAGCCGGCAAAAGAAGCGCTCCTTCACCGATTTTTTAATGTCATCTGCTAATATACCCAACGACTGTGACATACCGAGATATTTGTAGGTCTCGTCTTCGGAGAGGGATCTGAGAGTTATAGTCTCGGAAAGTTGTAAATTCTCTGAACTTACTACTTTCCCTCGCTGTACATGCATGACCGCACACTTGTCGACACCGAACTCCATCTTGATGGCGTTACTAAAAACCTCTGTGGTTTTTAATAGCTCCAACAAGTCTTGGCGTTTCGGTGCAAAAAGTTTGAGGTCGTCCATGTACAGCAAATGAGATATAACCTCACCTCCTCTACGAAGACGATAGCCTAACTCTGAATCTTTCAGCAGAGTGCTGAGAGGATTCAGACTTAGGCACCACCATAGGGAACTCAGACTGTCTCCCTGAAATATTCCCCTTTCAATCTTTATCAAGTCCTCCGAAACAAACGAGCTGTCTACGCTACCTGGTTGACGAAGGACTGTGACCCACTGTCCCATGCATTTGCGTAGAAAAGATTTTAAGGTTGGATCTATTTTGTATAACCCTAAAACCTTTTCCAACCACGAATGGGGCATTGCATCATAGGCCTTCTTATAGTCAATCCAGGCAGTGGAGAGGGCGCCTTTGTTTCGTTTGACTTGGTGGCAAATGGTCGTGTCAATGAGGAGCAGCTCCTTAGTACCACGGGACCCAATCTTACATCCATTCTGAGAGGAGGCCAAAACGTTATTCGCGACAATATGCGTGTAAATTTTTGCTCTCAGAATGGATGTAAGCAGCTTATAGATGGTAGGTAAGCACGTAATGGGTCTGTAGTTCTTTGGTTCCGTGGTACTACCAGACTTATGGAGCAGGAAGGTGACTCCGGTGGTCAAGAAACTAGGAAGAGAACCTGTCTCGAGGGCTTCTTGGAATTGTGTTGCCAAACGTTCATGTGAGCATCGAAACCACTTTATCCAAAAGTTATGCAATCCGTCCGGCCCAGGACTTTTCCAGTTCTGAGCCGTCCGGATGGCACAACTAACGTCCATAGAGTCTACCGAAACAGACTCCATGGGTTCGATATGTTCACATGCACGTTCGATAACACGCATCCAAGCTCCCTCCGTGTGCTCGACAGACACCGACCAGATGCCGCGCCAGAAGTTTTTCATAGCGTTGGCATCCGGTAGTTGCCCATCGTTCACACGTGGACTATTCTCTTCCCAGCTTCGGTACACCTTCCTTTGATCACTCTGGAAGTCGCGATTTTGTCGATATCGATTCACACGCTCTCTGTAGCGGCGAATACGGTTTGCCCACGCATAAACTTTCTGCTTCAGATAGTCAATACGTTCCGTAACATTGGCTAGATAGTGCTGGGGACTGATACCCGTCCCAGCAAATGCCTGTGTTACGAAACGCATGACTCGGGGACGACTGTTCCCCTGACTGAAGCAGATTAGCTTTGCAATAAGAGCCCTGAATATGCTGATACGCCGTTCTATTCGTACTTGCCATGCAGGTATATTTCCAGCGGTTCGCGTTGTACGGTTAGTGTCTGGAAACTTAACGCGTGCAACGCGACACGCCGTAATAGCACCGCAGTATAGAATAGAATGGGTATCAGTCAAATCTTTGCTAGTTCCTAGGTACGGAACTAGCAAAGTATTCAAGGCTCCCATCAAAGCTAAATTTTGTCTATGTGTAGGCAAACGTGGTATGCGCGGCCTAGAGTTTGGTGTGAATCTATATCGGAAGATTACGTCTTCCAGAGTGCTCCTTAGTTGCTCTATTACCTGGTCGGATACATTACTACTCGCTGAGTCTTCCTCCTCGTTGTCGGGGTCGACCGGCGCCACAAGTGTCGCCACTGACGCTGGCACCGAGGCCAGTGTCCGGGTCGACGACGCGGCGGGCGGATCCCGGGACGAGGCAGAAGCTGGGCGAGTATGTTGTTCCTCCAGGCGTAGCCGATCAAGTGCCGAGGCATCCAGCAGTTTGCACCGCCATTATTATTATTATTATTAGTATTATAATATTAGCAGGACGTCATTTTCATTTCTTTTTTAAAATTAAATCGTTTTATCGCAAGCAAATCCGCGGCCCAGATACAACAAAACAAAGCACAATCGAGCATTGCGACACGATTATCGCACACGCTTAGCATTCTCATCGCGGGTCGTACCGTAACATAAATGGCGATTATGTGTCGCATCGGGAAAATCGTCACGTTTCGCGTGAAAGTCGCCCGATAGTCGACAGCGGATAGTAGCGGCAGTGTGCGTTGGGGCTTACGACAGGAAGCACAAGGATTAGTCCTTATTTAAGTGTTTTTTATTTATATTTTGGGTTATAATTACGTAATTGTTCAGTGCTAAGATTATTCTAAGTTTTTAAATACAATTTGGTAAGTTTTTATTAATAGCGACCCATTCCGGCTTCGCTCGGATATTGCCATATAAAATCTATTAATTAAGAAAAACTATGGTATTTCTCAAGTTGGTCCAATAATAATTTACACATAAATGCCAACTTTCGTGAATATCGGTTAACTTGGTGAAGAGTTCACTGAGAACAAACATCATGTTTTTAGATTTTTATATGTGCATAGGCATGTTTTTATACCTATAAAAATATTATGTCTACTGCACACCATATACTATGTTAAAGATTTATTAAAAAAAACACATTTCTGTTTATAATCTTTGATCACTAAAGTACTTTTATGCAGGGAAGTAATTAGTTACGCACAATTAACGACCGTAGATACTAAATATGGTTAAAATCGTAACTTAATGTTATCCGGTAAGTTATTCTCGTCTATTTTCTATAACTATCACATAATATCTACAAAAAGATACTTTCACATGAAAGTGGACAAGGCAGAAAACGTGCATAATTATACAAAAACCGTGATAGTTAATAAATGAAGCCATAAAACTCTCGTATAGCGCCGACCGGCGCACGCGCAAATCGTAAAGATCGAGATTTAGGTGCAACGACCTTGCATAAAATATGTTCTCATTCATCGTTACTGTTCAGATGAGTAAGTTACGCGCGCGACTTTACTTGATGCTCTTTTTTAACCAAATTTAAAAAGAAAGAGGAGGTTCTCAATAAATAAACAAACCAACTCGTATTGCTCTCGTTCATTATTATCACTACTATACTACTAATATTCTAAGTGTGAGAGTTTTTTTTTTTTAAATAAAGAGTGACGCGACGAGTAGGACATGTGCCTGATGGTAAGCAACATGCCTGCCACATAACAGCACAGTGACACGCAGCTATTGGAACCGAATGAAGCGTCCAAATCATTACCTAGCACTGCACTGCGCTCGCCACCCAGAGATCTGAGATGTTATGTCTCTAAGCCCAGTAATTTCTCTGGAAACATTACCCTTCAAACCGGAACACAATAATGTTTGCACATTACTGCTTGGCGGTAGAATAAATGGCAAAGGTGTGGTACTTCCCCAGGCGGACTCTGCGAAGAGTCCTACCACTACAGAAATGTTTGTGTGTTACGCTTTCACACGAAAACTACTTAACCGATCATAATTTTTAAACTTTGTATTCATATTCTTGGAGGTAATAGACACAGGCTACTTTTATTACCGGAAAATAATGGGAATTGGAATTGTGCGGCGCTCCTAGTTTCGATATAAAATATATATGGGACAGAAAGAAGCTCTGAAGCATGACCTACCAATAAAAAAACTCAGAATTTGATAGCGGAACTGCTAACGGCAGAACTACGCGGGTGAAACCGGAGGGCGTGGCCATGACCATGGCCATCTAGATAATCTTAGTTTACCCGAAGATTTCTTTAATTTACAAACGTGACGCTAGAGTTCAATTCACAGCCCACGGGAAATCAGCATGTGGCGCGCCAAAAGAAATTATCACTTCAAAATATCGATTCATAATTGGTGTAATTATCGCTTAACATACTTTAACATACTTGAACATCGCCGAAAAATTGCTAGCTTATCGGTTTTTTATCGGATACACGTCGGAGAGAGTGCGACTGGTTTGCACGATCTAATACCACCTTACCCTTTTTTCTATCGGAATGCTCGCAGCTCGAAAAAGCGACATCGTTTCATGGTTGATGTTCCAAAGACACGAACAAAGAGATTTGACTCTGCTTTTGTGATAAGAACGTCAAGACTGTGGAATACGTTGCCTGAGTGGGTATTTCCCGATAGTTACAATCTTTGTGTCTTCAAATCGTGAGTGAATCGGTTTTTTCTAGGTAAACACGCTCCATTGTAGACCGCATCGTCGCTTAACATCAGGCGAGACGGCGGTCAAGTGAAAACCTATAAAAGTAAAAAAAAAAAAGTTTAACAGATTTGAGAGCCTTCTCTTTTTTTGAAGTCAGTTGTAAACAAACAGACGGGACATACGTACTCGCATTTCTCTCGTTCATTGTTAGTCAGATTATATGTAAATCATTTTCCGCATGCCGTGATTATCATCAAGATACAGTTACGTTTATTCACGTACAGAACCTGTATTCGATGTTTACTTGCAAAATTTACAAATATGTTTTTTATAAAGACCTAAAGTAGCCTCTGTACTTTGGGTCAGAACAGGGGGTCTACCGCCTAACTAAAAACGTCTTAGCTTTGATGTCGCCATCTCTTTTCTTTACGCTTGAATAGATTGGTCGAAGATCCAGAGG
Source organism: Ectropis crepuscularia (assembly GCA_963693475.1). Classification (NCBI taxonomy): domain Eukaryota; kingdom Metazoa; phylum Arthropoda; class Insecta; order Lepidoptera; family Geometridae; genus Ectropis; species Ectropis crepuscularia. The sequence goes on from OY856350.1 coordinate 9,914,906, forward strand.
CCGAACCAAAACCAGATGGAGGACTAGTGCAGTGCAAAGGGACATGATCGAATGCGAGTTGTCCGATGATGATGTCTTGGATAGAGCGAAGTGGAGAAGAAATAGCAGGAAGGCTGACCTCACCACCATATGGGATATATAGCCAGGAAGAGAGAGAGAGAGATAGAGACAGCAATTGCAAAGCCAAAGCCGATTTCGTTAGGCGGTACAAGGGCAGGAGTCGCAGTATCCAACCTAAACTTAATATTAGATTTTATTGTCTCAGACTGTTAGGTATAGAATATTATTCTCCTACTATTATTATACCGGGGTTTTCAATCGCGTTGTTTCAAATTCCGTCTTTTTTTCGGGATAAATAATATTTTCAGTTAATCTAAGAGACGATTCACACAGCGCGGCTGCCAACCGCGCCCGCGCGCGGGCGCGGCAGATTTCCTTGTAAAATTGAATTCAATTCACACGACGCGGTTTACGGCCGCGGCGGCTGCGGCAGCCGCGCGGCGCCCGCGTGGCTGCGCGCGATTCTTGCGCAGTAGCTTTCCGGAGCAGAAACCGCGAAAACCTGCGGTCTCGTGAGTATTGAAACAAAATCGTCGCGCGGCGCGGCGCCGCGCCCGCGCGCGGGCGCGGTTGGCAGCCGCGTCGTGTGAACCGGGCCTAATTCTTTATTGCAGTTGCGCATTTGAGTTTTTCATATTTTCCGGTGCAAAGTTACAAAAAGATCTCCACATTCTATCTTTCGGAATACAAACATTAAAGACATTTAAAAAATATTAAAAACTAGCAACGCCCGCTGTTTCACCCGCGTAGTTCCGATTCCCGTCATTTTCCCGGGATAAAAGTAGCCTATGTGTTCTTCCAGGCTATAATCTGTGTATGTTCCAAATTTCAGCCCGATCTCTTCAGACGTTACCACGTGATTGAGGAAACCAAATATTCAAACATCCATACATTTATAATATTAGTAGGAGTGCAGTCATAGGGGCTGCCGATAGAAGAGGTGTCTTATATGAAGTTTAAGTATTAAACAGCATCAAAGTTATACGAGACGTCACCTGTATAGCTACAGATATACTTCTATTAGGCATGTCAGTGTCACGAACTCACAAGATATTCTCCATATAAATATGTTTAGTTCTAATTTTATGTTTCTATGTTTTGTTATGTTTAGTTTCTCTGCTCTACTATCGCTCCGACGCTACGCTTCAGCGTTATATAAGCCTGTCGGTGACGTAAATCTATAAGGGTTTCTCCGGTCAAAGAGTATTCAACGCGGTTAAAGAAGATTTCACTTCATAAATCTGTTGTTATGGGAATACAATTCTCGCCAAGGAGTATTTTCATTCAAAACAAAATAAATCGATCGAGTACTTAAAAAATGTAGAAAGAATCTCTTAAATTTATTACCAGTTAAATCATTATTTGAATAGTAATATCCTTGTATGAGTTAAATAAATCAAACCGCCTTCCAAGCACGGTACAATGATTTAAAACGTATATTTACGCACAATAAAGCTCGCAATTTATCCAAATAAAACTGAGCACTACCTTTCTAATTACGATTCTACATCTTCACCTCACGACTTGTCCATCTGTCTGTTCTCCCAACAATTGACATTACACTCCTTATGTCATAACACATATATGTCACATTATGTAACGTTTGCGAGATTCTACCGTTAACCGTGAAGTTGTCTCTTTTTGACATTTTATGTTTTGTAAAAAGATAATTAACGGATTTCAAAAGATTCGTTACTTTATTTTGTAACTAATTGTCGCTGTGTATTCGTAAGTATCTTCATAGTGGTAGAATTATTTGGAGAATCCGTCTGGGGAAGTACCACCTTTGCCAGTTATTCTGCCGCTAAACAGTAGTGTGTAAACATCACTGTCTTCCAGATTGAAGGGCAATGTTTTCAGAGAAATTACAGGGCATAGTGATAAATCATCTTAAAACTGTGAGTGACGAGTGCAGTGCTGGTAATAATTTGGACTCTACGTGTTCCAATAGCTGCTTGACACTGAGCTGTTATGGGCACGAGTGCTATTTATCATAGGGTACAATGCCATTACACTATAAAAAATGTAGTAGCAGTTATTCTCATAACCACATCGTCGAAATAGTAGAAGTTTTCTTAAACAAATGAAGAAAAAATTGCATCGTGATGCAAAATGAAATGATGGAAAATGCATCATCAAAAAATGCATGTTTCCATCATTCCTTCTTTTCATGAAATGGTGTAGAAGAAACGCTTGCTCTAGTATACAAACACGTTAATCGAAAAGAGATAGTGTACTTACATTTATTCGTGAAATAATCTTGATCTTCTCGTAATCTACAAATTGCATGAAAGACAAACTAACATGACATTAACAACGTTCTTATGAAATGTTACCGAACGTCTCAAATAATAAGTTATGAAAAAGTGAACACGCGTAATTGACCGTGGGCTCTCCACAAATCATTTCGCGTCTCAGTCTTATCTGACGTATCAATTATCTTACACGCACTATTTCCACAGCTAAAATAATGCATTAATTATCACAACACGTTACTTTCCCCTCTCTTGGTCTCGTGGAAAACTGCGAAAGTTAGTTCTCCGCGAACAGTTAGCTCGTGCGCGCATATCCATAATCGTGTCTGCGTAAAACGAAACGTAAAAACACCCAACCGAAACTATTCAAATATAGAACGAGCGAGTGACAAACGACAGTGTCGAACAGTGAACTAAGTCGAGTTCTAAAATTAAACACGCATGCCGTAGGGAAATTTAGAACGCCCAACGGATTGCACGTTCTATTTTTAAATTCGAGTGCAGCTGCCTGTGTGAACTTTGTCCGTAGGGATTCCGCTTTCTTTTTTTTAAAGCGTTCCGTTTTACGGACGAGTTGTTTATGCTTGTTGTACTTCAGACAGTAAAAGTACGCATGTTATATCGGTCGTGATCGCTAGGCGTGCCTGGGACGATTGTTTTGTAATTGGTAATGACAGTGAAAGCACAATTTACTTATTCGAATTGAAAGTGTTTGACAGCTGTCGCCATGTCGTAGGTAAATATTTCCGACGGTTTTTTGTCGGGCATTATATACCCTTTATTTTGTCATTACTTTCACTATTTTGAATATATTATGGCGGTGATGGCAAAACCGGTTCGGGTTTTGATTGACGCAGTCTCGGATGCCTCTTACGGACTATTATCGAAGAGTTATCATTGAATAACTGGCAGCTTTGATTTGTTTCTAGCTGTTCAATGTCAGTAGCTATCAGGGTCATCTGTAGCACTGCATGAAGTTCCTTGACGTTGTCTGTAGGTACTATTTGACTTACGATTGATGTAACATACAAAAGATCTCATGATTCTCTTAATTATTTAAATCAATTGTTTTCATCACGTAGACAAACAATGTATTTATGAATGTAGCCTTATAAATAGCCTCTTATTCTGTCCACATACTCATAATTCCTAGTATCTACTAACTGCTTCTTTGGACTATCCTTCGTAGAGTCCGGTATTTTTTTAACAATTTTTTAACAAATTTTTAACAATTACTGTTATTTTGCTGTACAAATCACACATTTTTCGAAGTTCCCTTGGGTCACTGCCCCTTATGTAATTCTTATCATTCTCATTCTAACCACGCAACAGGGTGATCAAGTTGCGTAGAGATTTTGTAATCTTCACTTAAAATGCAATAAGTTCGTTGCGTCCGGCTCCGAAGGAAGAATGTAATTTTCTATCATTGTGCTTTATCGTAACAAATGCTGTGATATAACGTTTGTAGGTGCGCCTGTTTTGTTTATGTCAATGAGATCATGTTGTTCGACCTCGATTGAGGTCGCTATTGTTTTTTTTTAACTAGAATTGAAATTTGTAGGCCATTTTGTAGAACAGTTTTACCATGTTTTGAAATGTAGTTTCAGTAAAGGCCGATTTAAACTGAACGAACATAGAGCTAGAGCTGGAACAAGAGCATTGTTTCTCGATATTTTAGTGTAAACGAAAGATCGTTCTTAGCGTTTTCCATATTATATATTCCATAGAATCTTTGCGAACGCAAACAAAACAACGAAAGAATGCTCTACGTTTGTTTACACCATATCGAAGAGTTATCATTGAATAACTGGCAGCTTTGATTTGTTTCTAGCTGTTCAATGTCAGTAGCTATCAGGGTCATCTGTAGCACTGCATGAAGTTCCTTGACGTTGTCTGTAGGTACTATTTGACTTACGATTGATGTAACATACAAAAGATCTCATGATTCTCTTAATTATTTAAATCAATTGTTTTCATCACGTAGACAAACAATGTATTTATGAATGTAGCCTTATAAATAGCCTCTTATTCTGTCCACATACTCATAATTCCTAGTATCTACTAACTGCTTCTTTGGACTATCCTTCGTAGAGTCCGGTATTTTATAGCTTCAAAACTTTCAACACCCAAATTGAGAACTCAGTGTTTTGAATTACGATATATGGATATAAAACTTTGACAAGCGTATCGATTCTGAGTCCAGTCGGATTGATCTCGACACGGAATCATATCTCTCAGTCTTTGTCTTATCGGTTTAGAATGACAGAGACAAGGACTGTCATTCCGAATTTGAGTCGTTCCGAATCAGTCCCAAGATCTTAGAATCTGGTGCACTACTTATATGACCCATGGACGTATAAAAAAGTCTGACGTAGTCTCGCTTAAACAAAAACTGTGTCACTAGAGTCGGCCACATTTGCACGTGTGCGTTGTCAGGTTGTCACTGACAGGCTGACACACACACATGTACACAAGTACCGCGTGTAATGACCCACTGAAGTGTGCGTATTAGCCTGTATGCGACAGCGCACACGTGCATATTATGTGGCCGACTCGATGGACACAGTTTTTGTTTTAGCGAGACTACGTCCGACTTTTTTTATACGTCCATGTTATGACCTTTTTAATGGCACGTAGTATTCTATTTGAAATGTAATACTTAATTAGGTCACCTATAACTTTAAAGTTACTGTTAAGGATCCATAAAAAGTTAAATAACTAAAGATAAAAACTCAGACTTCACGATTACGAGTAGAGTACCTAAGTCGCGTTTGCGCAACTATCTAGCACTGTCTCGAGTCTCGAAATATCGCTGTGATTGGCCCGCGGTGCGGTATGGGACTGCTTGATTATGGGTGTTGTTGCCATTGTTGGCTTCCTGCTCAGGTGTTGGAAAGCGGATTTTATTGCGTTTTGCATAATGCTACCACAAATATATAGCGAAGGCATGCACTGTTTAGAACGTTTTGTTTTCATATGACGACACAGTGTTATTGAATCTTCGCTCTTTCAGTGGCTATGAGATATTTTCAGAGTTTTGTGGCGGGATTCTTTTTTGTTTCTAATTGTTATTACAAAAAAGGTTGAAAAGAGGAATTAAATTTTCTTCATTTTTGAAGTCTAAAACATTTTTTTTATACTTATGCATAAGTATGACATTCGTATTTTGTTAAAATTTTACTCTTAATAATAATTATAATTATTATTAAGGGTATAATTCCTACTAATAGTTTAGGCAAGCCAAGGGGCACGCCGCGGTGTCCAGTTAGTGTTACATAAAACACTTTTTAAACTGCCTCTTTAATCCAATGAAGAATGATTTGATGAAGACTAATCCATGTTACGAGTATGTGGACAAAAACTTGAAAATGAAAGCCACGATTCGTTTATACAGAAAAGTAATGTTAAATGGACTAAAAGGTAAAAAAAGGTGTTTCTTAATTCTACTAGAATTATACTCCCGTTACATATTCAAGCTCTGGTAACACTGGCTCTACTTTCGCAGTAACACCAAAATATGAATATTAATTCAAAGATATTATCGAATTAAAACTGCCTCTGATTATACCCATAGAACTTTCTATACTATCCAAGAACAGTTATTACAAAGATTTTTGATCTCATCTGCTTTATTTTTTTTCTATGTAATTTGCAAAGAAGGTTAAGGTTTTCTTAATTTGATGAGCCATTTTCAAACGAAACATTTTTTTTTTAACATTTTCCATAATAGTCTTGTAGTTGTTTTACCCGCATAGTTCCCGTTCCCGTGATAAAAAGTAGCCTAAGTGTAGTTCCAACAGTTTTCAAACTTCAGCCCGGACCATTCAACGTTCACGTTTCGACGTAATTTTAACCTTTCGCATTAATAATTTATAACTAATTAATAGTATTAGCAGGATACTAGGATACCATGGCGTCGTGCTTTTATGGAAGACCATGTTACTTACCATGCGGTGCAAGTCTTGTGAAAATGTTATTTTGCTGTACAAATCACACATTTTTCGAAGTTCCCTTGGGTCACTGCCCCTTATGTAATTCTTATCATTCTCATTCTAACCACGCAACAGGGTGATCAAGTTGCGTAGAGATTTTGTAATCTTCACTTAAAATGCAATAAGTTCGTTGCGTCCGGCTCCGAAGGAAGAATGTAATTTTCTATCATTGTGCTTTATCGTAACAAATGCTGTGATATAACGTTTGTAGGTGCGCCTGTTTTGTTTATGTCAATGAGATCATGTTGTTCGACCTCGATTGAGGTCGCTATCGTTTTTTTTAACTAGAATTATAATTTGTAGGCCGATTTGTAGAACAGTTTTACCATGTTTTGAAATGTTGTTGCAGTAATATTAATCTTTATGTTATACTAGCGGCACGCTCCGGCTTCGCTCGAATAATAACCTAGATATCAACTGCAGCGCCATCTGCCGGGCTGATTTGTGAATCTAAACCTTCCAGGGCCCTACCCAAACGTATACAAAAAAAATCATTCAAATCGGTCCAGCCGTTTAGGAAGAATTCAATAACAACGAAAAGTGGCATTGATTTTTATATATATAGACTAGCGGCCCGCTCCGGCTTCGCTCGAATAATAACCTAGATATCAACTGCAGCGCCATCTGCCGTAGCCTATGTTACTCGGGAATAATGTAGCTTTCCAAAGGTGAAAGAATTTTTGAAATCGGTCCAGTAGTTTCGGAGCCTATTCATTACAAACAAACAAACAAATCTTTCCTCTTTATAATATTAGTATAGATATGTAGCTCAATTAAAAAAAATGGTTTAAGGTTATGTGTTAATGATAATATGTCCATTACACAAACTGAATTTGTACACTACGCTGTCTGTAGTCTGTAAATGCTGAGATTTCACATCATAGATTCAAATGTCAATAACCCAGAGTTAATCTGCTATAAATTAATCGATCAACAATCCACAAGACAGCATCACGCGATCAAACTTGTACGACTTAGACTTAGGCAACACATAAACGGTATACTATCACGACAGCGCCTCGATTCGTAGAGACGAGTCCTGAGTGCAACCCATACATTGATGGGATATTATTGGTAATTTTACTAATTATTTGTTATCTAAATTCGCTTTTAATATCTGTACAAAAATCATGATAATGTATGTTATTTCTTCTGTCTATATTTTTTTCGAATACACTGGTACACTAAATATTTTGTATTAAATTTGCACTTATCGTTTGTAGTTTTGTGCTGTCCGGTAGTTCATAACTCACACCAGCTAAAACGCTATGAAATAATGTAATCATCCCCCAATCGGTTTTTTATTATATAAATATATATAATAAATAACTCTAAAACATATAGTTATTTTAATACTTAAGTATTAAAATAACTATATGTTTTAGAGTTATTCTGTTAATCTGTTGGTAAACGTCGCGTCGTATCCAATTATAAGTAAAAAAAACACCAGCCACTTTTAAATTGAAATTGACAGTTGAACGCACCACTAATGATTACATTTCAACATTCGGATCTTATCAGAGATTGTATAAAATACCTTTTAAACCAATTATAAATCAATACAATTCTTTTCTTTTTCTGAGAAAGAAGAAGAAGAAGGGTCCTCCACTCACAGAATGTCCAGAATCCTAGCAGTGAGTGGAAACAAAAGATGAGCTATTTATGTTGGTTTCGTAATGCGGCAGTAATTATTATTAATTACCTTATCTATCAGAAGCTACCCAGTATCACCACAACCTTCTTATAACTCCGTGAAGTCATGTCATATTCTTCAATTACTTTTGTTATCGTTACCAAGGTTGATTGGTCAATACAAGTTGCGTGTACCAATCAGTACTAAAGTGAGTGACGACTGTCTTTCGGCTCAGTATCCTTTCCGTGCAGTGCATCAGTAAATACGAATGTTTTGTTAAACATCACTACACTTTCGGTTTCGTGTACCAACTCGTTCTCCAAGATCAATTAACTTGTTTTTAAACAGTTAGTGTTATTTTTGTAGGAAATAAAAGTTAAAAATCAGGAACTGTGTCGTGCTTGTATTGTGCGTGTTTTTTTTATCGAAAATAGGTTTGTGCTTAACCGCCACGCCTGATTTTAAGCGGTAGGTATATGATGGACCGCGCTTCGCTTTTTTATTCGCACATTGACACATTGAAAAGAAAACATTGGTTTTCTTTCACTGTTCTGAGCTGTGGGTAGTTTTCTTACTATGTTTTTTAGCATCACATACACAAAAAAACAGATAATAATCTTAAAATTTTAGGAAAGGCGAAAATATTTCGGTGAATTTGCTTTTGAATGAACTTCGAACAAATTCTTGGTTTCGATTACTTTTATGTAACCATAGAAAGTTTGCGCCAGACATTTACGATACTCGAAACCCACTGCGGACGAAATTCAAAACGACTAGAGTGGATTACATATTTTTGAAGTTCGATAATGACTTACAAGATGTTTTCTATTTAATCTCTTTTAAACAAACATTCTTTCTATCCATACTTGAAACATTCATAGCACAGTGGCGAAAATGCCAGACTTCCAAGCATGAGGTCTTCGATTCGTAGCCCACCTGCATCTTTGGGATGGATTTAAAATTTTGTTTGTTTACATTAATACTAGCAGCTGCCCGCGGTGTTACCTGCATAGTTCCCGTTAATTTAATATCTAGCCTATGTGTTATTCCAGGCTATATTCTACATGTGTTTCAAATGTTTAATTCCATCCGTACATTCGTTTCTACGTGATTGAGCAACAAACATCTAAATATCCAAACTTTACCATTTATTAGCAGGATTCATTTAGGATTCGCCAAATCATACTTGGGCTGGTAGTGTCTTCATACGAGTACTCTATTGATTTATGAAATCGTTTTTATCCGAGTGGATTTTAGTTTCACAAGGCTAGACTTTAAATTTATAACCTAATCTATCTAAACTCGACAGCTAATCCAGGCTTTAACCATTCATAATTAATTTCCTATTAACAGATGGCTTTCTTAATTTTCGCAAACAGTTATTTAACTGTTGTACGCATAGATTGATTATCTCCGCCTCAGATCTGCTAATTGCGGGTTTTGTTGACTTTCTATTTAATTTATTGCCGATTAGCATTAATTAGCAGAAGTATAAAACAACAGTTAATTTAATAAAAACAAATATGCGTTCATTTGTCGTTAATTTGATTTGAAAACATTTGACGGTCAACGCGAATTGTTTGTTCAAATTTGTCCATGACATGGCGAGATTCATTAGACAATTTAGAAGGTTTTTTTGCTCACTCTTTTACTATTTTTGGGATGTTTTGCTCTTCTATGCTACGTCACTTTTCCATAACTGCCTTGACATCAAATTTTCGGCTTCGCTTTAACAAGTAAAACAATCATTCTTCATTTGTTTACCTTATTTACATTCCATTTTATACATATCCTTTTTTTTTTAACATAAAATAGTTTGCTCTTGACTGAACGTGCTTACATAAAAGAAACAGATTCACTTTCGATTTCAAGATTGTCTATTGGGAAAAACCCAACCAGGCAACGCATTCCACAGCCTAGAGGTTCTGATTACGAAAATGGAGTAAAACTTCATTCGAGTCTTGAAACGTCAACAGTGAAATGATGTCGCGGTTTCGTGCTCTTTGGATCCGAACAAAAGAATCAAAATGTATTTTAATAGGTTCGTTTCCACTAGTTCCATTCACAGTTGCATGATGGAACTACTGATAATAATTTACAACATTAGTTCCATTAAAAATTGATTTTGAAATAATGGAACTAGTGTCAATTTTGAGTTGACGCTAGTTCCATCACAGTTCAATGATGGAACTACAACCTTCAAAAGGATGCAATTGTATTATTATGATTTCAATGGGAAAATACGAACTTTTCTGTGAAAACCGAATATGTAACAATTTACATAATAAGAAACCATCTCATAAGAGAGAATATTAGGGCTTTCGTAGCACGCATCCAAACCACCAATTTAAAGAGGTTCCTTTTCTCTCCCTACAGTATCCCTGAACCTGAACCTGAATCCCTGAACAATCATAACTAATTGTTATATAATTAAATGTAAATAAATATACATATTTGTCTTCTTCTGGCGACCACAGCTAACCTAAAATGTCCTCTATTCCAGACAACAGACAGCGCAGATTTCCTCGCGACTCGACCGCACACGGCCGCGGTGATCCCTGGCAAGCCGGCGGCTAACCCGCTCCAGTTCATCAAAGTTGGTCCAGCCGACCTCGGCAGCAGGGCCAGGGAACAGCTCCGGAGAGCTGAGCTAGCCAAGCGAGCTGAACCGGCCAGGAGGGAGAGACAGGAAGATTGGCAGTCGGTGAGTTAGAATCTTTTGCACCGCATGTATTGACAGACTAGCAGTCCGCTTCTCCGGTGCTACACGATATATAGCCTATAGGACTCGGAGATCACGTACATATGCAACGCTAAAATGTTTTTGAATTTAAGAAATAAGAAAACTTCTTTTGGCGCGCCTAGACAGATTTTTCGTGGGGTGTGAATTGAATTCTAGCGTCCCGCTCGGGTATGGTAAGAAATCTTCGGGTAAACTCGGGACCATGGCAATTGGCCTTCTAGAAATGCGTCAGCCAATGGGAAATATTTAAAGGGCGTGGCCCGGCCATCAAAGTGAGCTATCAAATTCTGAGTTATAAAGCTTTCACTTCTATCGGCAGTACCTATGACTGCCATTTTTTTTTAAAAAGGTGCTGAGATTCAACATTTCAAAGCGCGTTCAAACAAAACCCCTCTTCTTTAATATTAGGATAAATTTTAGATATACACATAGAAACACCTTATTATGCACACCAGAAAAGTATAAAAAGTTGGAGAACACAAAACATTTATAACGAGTGCCATAAATAGTTGCCTTCTCGCTAATAGTGATTTCTTCTAGGCAACCATTAGTAACAGGAAACACACAAAGAAAAAACAGTAAAGATTGGGGGTGAAAAAAAACTAGATGACAAAAATTTGAAGTGTCGTCACGTATTATATTACAAACACAGTACGTTGCATAAAATAATCATTTTGCTAATTGTTTGCGAAAGAGCAGCCAAGTTGTTAAGTTAGGACGATTGGCTTTTTAGAACGTAGTTTGGAAAATATTATATTTTTCGCGATGTGGAGTTTTCTGGCCTAGACTTCAATGTTCTTATTATACCTACTATTTTATTTCTGTCTTTGTCTTTTTATTATCATTGGTGTATTTGTTGCCCATACTATAGATTTGTTATACATGTATACAGGGAAAATTATTACAATAAGCGATCTAAATTATGATTTTAAGGTTTAAAAGTATCTTCGCAATAAATCTGTTATAAGCAATCTACAAGCAAATTGTGTTATCAATTTGAGAAATATGTATATCATAATAAAATAAACATGTATGCTTTCGAAGTTTGGTAGTCGTTAAAAAGTACCTGTTATAATTTTTTAAGCTTTCGCTTGTCTCGATTGCGCCTGATGTAATGTAATATGTCAATGTCCGAAATTGTACATACTACCTAGACATGTTAACAATTTGGATGCTTGCTTTAAACAAAAAAGCAGACTATGCAGGCAATTCTTTGAAAATGTTTTTTAGTGCGAGCTCCAAAATTCGTGTCTCAATAAAAATTCCAGCACAGAACGCCAGACGTTTTTATTTTCGTCATAAATGCGGAAGCATAAAGGAAGTCACAGTTTCTCCGATCATCCCAGTAATTGATCAGCCTTAACGATTTTAATTTTTTTCTTAACCCTAATTGCTAGGTTTCTTCGTAACTTAATGAAAGCTCACTAAACCAGGTTAATTGCAAGTTTTCTAGACCCTTTTCCTAAGAAATTCTTCTCAATGATTTATTGGTGGTTCCATTATGCGCATTTAATATGGTTGGACGCGTGTGGGTATAGATTTATGTATCGTAAATTTCACGGTGAGATATGCTCGTTTCAATAATTTGTTTTGTAATATATGAGCCTCAGACACTAGTCGTGTTGCAGTCTGAATTATTGTCTGACAACTTATCCCTTATTTCGTTTACATTGCAAAATCTTAAAATAACTACATACATTCTGCAATAAACTTCTGTTTTTTTTATGCAACATTTTGTATCTTAGCATTTTTATACTAAATCTCATATTACATATGTATCTATGTACTACAAAATAATTCAATCCAGAAACACTACCCTATAGAACACCTCGTGTGTAGTGGTGTTGCTGCTGTAATACTTATTGGAGTAGTTTCATTACAATTTGATCAAGATTTCATGAATCTGTTATTTCGATAAAAAATCCACAATCTGCCAATTGCCTTCAAATAAAAAAGATCATTGCAAATGGTGATAACATTTATCGATGCAATAAAAATATTCAGAATTAATTGATGCTACCACCGAATTATTTTAATTACAGAGATTAAAATTATCTAATATTTTTAATTCCATTATGTGAGCTCATTACATTTTGTGGCCATATTAACATTCTTTGATAAACCAGTTTTATATCGTTGCTCGAAACTTCGTATTTATATTTTGGTATACTGTTGATTTTGAAATAAAACTATTAGTTTTATTAACCTTGTTTGTGGTTCCTGAAATTTCTAGTGATGTTCTTTTGAATAAGCTGTTGTTTTCATCATACTAATGTTCCAAAGGCGAATGTTTGTGTTTGTAAGTGTGTATGTTTGTTTCCATGTATCTCTGTAACGGCTACACGGATTTCACTTTAATACCTACATAATAAGTATATTTTCTTTAATGACACGTACTCTACGTATTATACCGTTAAAGTTAGTAGTTGCCAAGCTACGTAACGGGTAACTAACACCTCATGGCGCAGCTAGTAAGGAAATGGTCGATTTTTGTTTTGAGTTAGAAGATTTTAGAGTTGCTACTTTATTTTGTTTTATGGGTCCCTACTTCATTTATGTCAGTCATTCATTCCAGTCGTATCTCAACAAAAAGCTTGACGTTGTCACGTTCTCTCAAATTAGCATCATTACTCGCATCAATTGTAACTGTTCCAAAATGGTTTCCCACAAAAAGCCTGTTAACGCATGCCCGATGGGGCCGGCAGCGGAAATACGTCGCGATCGGCGCATACAGAAGCCCGGAGAATGCGCCATGCTTCCGTTTTGTGGTTTATTTGTTTTTCGTCTTTTTAGTAGGTATCTTAAATCGTTTGTCTCTACATAGGATAATCTTTTTGTTGGATTTTATACTGTTACTTGGTACTTTAAACAATCCGTTCTTATTCGCATATTTTCCACTGTATTATTATCAAAACTTTAAACCAACTTCATATTTCTCTTATTTTCGTCTCCTTTGTGCATGTCTTAAAATACGTGATCTCTCTCTTTTATGCATACATTTTCTATAAAGGCTGTTACTGAAACCTATTTTGTTCCTTCAGTTTCTTGTCGCCAACTTAAATCACAGTTTGACAAAACAATTAATATTTTTTTAACTTTTTATCGATGATGTGCTTAAATAGTAAAATGTATATCATTGCATACGTGTTACGGTATATATTGGATCTCGATTCCTTTCCGTTCTGGTCTTTCTGAAAGGTAAGTAACCCAGAATTCTCAAGTTTAATTTCTAGTAATGACTAGGAAAAAATCCATCAGCAATTCAAACAATTAACGGCTTACCTTGGCATCATTCAATGAGTTTATTCCGCAGATTAATCAAGACGATTGTCTCCAATGAAAAATTATTAAAAACGTCATCATCATTTCAAATCAGTCTAACAATTACGTCAATTTATTTATTGACTACTTTACTGTTACTGTTTTACGGTGTTACTTTAGATAAAATTACTGTTGCATTAGAGACATGTCCTTTATTACAAAATACTTTAACAACGACAGTGTTGTTGATTTCTTCAGATCCTGTATCTGGATTGCATTGCTTTAGATCTGTTAAACGTTTTTCAACATTATCCTTCGTGCTTTTTCCGACATTGCGAGCCGTCGTTACTGAGATTAACCGTCGTTAAGCTGCCAAGAACTGCATTGCGTAATGGTTGTCGCACTAAAAATATATCTGTGTTTGTGCTGTGCCGATAAACTCAATACGACTATTAAGTTCTAGAGAGGTATTTATGTTCGGTCCAAGAGAAAGATCCAGCGGACATTTTTTGTTTCGAATAAATTTATGAGCACCGTTTCGAAGAAAGACATTTTTATGCATCAGAGTGCATAGATCTTCAGTTGGAATAAGAAATATAGTCGCAATGTAAATCTCACTAATATTATAAATAAGAAAGTTTATTGCTAATGTTTGTTGCTGCATCTCATCAAAATCTGAACGGATTAGGTTAAATTACAGCCTGGCATAGCACATATGCTACTTTTTATCACGGGATCAAAGAATCAATGAATGGGAACGGGAACTGAAGGCAAAACGGTGGGGCTCTGCTAGTAATATCAATAAACCTATATTATTGTTTATTAATGGCGTATATTCTTCATCACATGTATACTTTAAAAAATTACAATAAGACCATAAAAGTACAGAGTAGTTAATTTGATAATTTTGTTCCTTTGAAGGCCACCATTATCATCTGATAAGGGACTCATAGTAACACCACAATAAACAAAGGGTGATCTTATCTTGACGTAAACAAAGCATCTGTTTCACGTTCAACTAATCCGTTGTTACCCAGCTATTTGTAAATTTGTTGTCTGTTCTTGAATTTTTTATCTTATTTGTTGCTTTTAATACAATAGCAAGGTCTTAAGTTTTAGTAGTACATAGTAGGCCTTCGAGGTTTCATGCGTTTTGATAGGTAATATCAAAAGTTATTTTTTATATTCTGTCCTGTTGCAGTGTTTAAGACTCCATTAATGATTTAGACTTAACTTCTTAAGTCTCCTCAAGGGCTTTTTTACTTCGGTTTAATTACTCATGATATCAGATGTTTTTTTAATAGTAGTTTAAAAGTTTTAAAACGAATGTAACAAAAAAAAACTGTTTTAATGTTCAAGGCACCATATTGTTTCTATTCATCATTGTATTTGATTAATGACTTGTCATCTTCTGCAATCTCTTCGTGGACTTTGGTTTCAGTTACTTATTATTCAGATGCTCTTTTAATATTAGTATTAACAATATTTTGATTTTCTATTGGATTTTCAAACTTGCTTGTTTTCTTTTGCACTACACCAAACAAAATTGCTGCATTTATCTGCACGTCGCAACGTTTGTAAAAAACCGTCGTCAGCCTTTGCACGCGATACCTGCGTGCGTGTGGACGTGCAAACTACTAAAAAGAGCATATTCTTTGTCGTATTACATACAAACTAGTAGATAAACTATTACTCAATTGCTATATCGATACCTTATCGATAGATCTCGGACTTCGAAAGATGACAAACCTAATAAAAAATCGCTATTCCATCGGATAGAACTCAATTAATAGGTATCGTGATACTACTCGTATCATCATGTGTCTCATTAAATTATTAAGATTCTCTGGAGACCCCTGTTCGAAGTTATGTGTTTAATTCCCAGTAGTATCATAGATGTAGTATAAAAACTCTTTGAGTAGCAGATTTTAGTAGACTGCTCATTGTGCTCATGCTTGATATCTATGTATAATATGCTACACAATCGTCATCTTGGAGAGATGTTTTGGGAAATTGTCATCTGTATGTTAATCCTACTACTTAATCGTATAAATATTCTTGATCCAAAGATTGGATGTTGATTTCTGATTTGCATAATAAAGCCTTTCTGTCAATCTGTCTACCTACCTACGTACCTATCTTTTTACCTACACTAAATCCTTATTACGATATAAGTTACACTGATTTACAAAAATAAGGGACACGGAGTCTGAATTCCCTCGCCTCGCTCCAATAACCTCGACGAAGCTTCACTAAAGTCTACAATTGTCGATCCAAATACCGGGCGTGGCCCGTGACCTATTCAACAAATGCGGTAAACAGCATTGGCAGCATTCGAGGGCCGCATGAATCAGGTGGATCAATCTCACCTTTTTGTCGCTTGATTTTGGGTGGTCTCACTGAAGACAGAAAGAACTTTGATGTGTTTGTGTACAAATATTTGTGTGATGAATACAATTGTTTATAGTTTGTAAACTTTCGGGGTTTGAATTCATGTTAAAATCTTTACATAGGGCTGAATCGTGATGTAAATTATAATTTTCTTACCTCGACGTTTCGGCAGCGTCAGCGTCGGGTTTTTTCGTGACCACGACGGTTGCAACGTTGTCACAACGTAGAGGTAATTAAAATATAATTTAGATCGCGATTATGTCATGTTTTGTGTTTAATATAGTACAAATATGGTGTGTTTTGTATGAGTGTTTCTTGTATCGTATGTCCATAAATGTATCGTATTCAAAATTATATAGGTATCAAATCAGATATTCTGACTTCCGTAATACAAGCTTTGCTTAGTGGGACTAGTCAGTGTTGTGTAAGGAATATCCAATAATATTTATTTTCTCTGAAATCATTTGATACTACTCGCCCCGCGGTTTTACCCGCGCAGTTCCCGTATCCTTGTTTTCCCAATTTCAAACAAGAATTGAGCAACAAGAATTCAAACCTATGACATTTAGAGTAGGATATCACTGATTTCTTTGATTCAGGTAGATTAATTCGGCACAATACATACCGAAAACTCCTACTTCGAACGTTGAGATCCTAATGGGACTCTCTTTCCTTCGCTTAACAGGGATATCTTGAAATATGGATACCTTGAAGTATAGCTGAAGAAGTGTATGCTTTCGGGTCCAAGTTGGTTGTGTGTATTTTTTCCGTCGACCTTCTGATATAATGAAATAATGCCTTCTGTTTTCTCTCTAGTTTATCTGATTGGAATCATCTGCTTTTCTAAGATAAAAGTAATTAATGACTATGTATAATCGCCCTGATAAAAAAAAACAGCCGATAGACAAATACATAAATATATGCATTTATAATATTAGCTCATTTGAATGTATCAACGCTATTCAGTTTATAATGATACAAATTTATTGCGATGATATCATATATCGATAGATTTTAAAATTTTCACAAATCGTTAGCTGCGTTTGCGTGCATTGGTACTAAGAATGAATACGTAATGTGGCTCGTTTCCACCACGTCTCGCAAAAACAAAGTTGTCGTGATTCATCCCGTCGGTAAAATGCACCGGTCGTCCTCGGCCGATGCCAATCTGTCGTGCTCGCTGCAATTGTTGTATAGGTCATGGAACGGCCGAGGTATTTGGAGCGATAACAGCGGTTTCAATTGAAATAAACTATTGAATTGTTATCCTGGACTGCATCTGTTACTACAGAAGTTGTTTTGAATTTAGTTTAAACGTTTTATTGAGGACTAGCAGCGCTCTGCGGTGTTACCCGTGTAGGTTACGTACCGTTAACCGTAGATATCGTGGAAAATGTGTGTTATTTTTAGTCTATAATCTACCCGTATTCCATATTTCAACCCAATCAGTTCAACAGATGTTCCGATGTGATTGAGCAAAAAACATCCAAACTTTCGCATTTATAATATTAGCAGGACTAGCAGCGCCCCGCGGTTTTACCCGCGAATTTCCTGTTCTCGTTGTTTTTCCGGGATAAAAAGTAGCCTGTGTGTTCTTCCAGGCTATAATCTAACTGTATTCTAAATTGTAACCCGTTCCGTTCAAACGTTATGACGTGATTGAGCAACAAACATCCGAACATTGACATTTATAATATCAGCAGGATTAGGAAGTAGGATGTTGAACAGAATGATCAGTCAATGATGATGAAGGTGGTTATGTCACTACTATAAAAGTACTACAACTTTACCACTACTACTTTTAGTTAAAATTATTGTGTTGTTTGTTCTAGAATCTAGACAACTGGAAGTCGTCCCGGCGGAAGCGCGTGGAGCACATCATCGAGCGGTGCGTGGAGGTGCGACAGATGGAGAACATACCCAGCCAACCGCGCGCCAAGTCCAAGACATTCAACGAGATGCTGGAGGAACGGTGAGTCTTATGCTAATTAATATAGAGGTGCAATTTAATCAGCACGCCTGTGTAGAACAACACGTTTAACTAGATGCTGAAGAAACAGTGACTCTTATAGATGTAGAGGTAGATTGGGAGTAGAAGTAGGCACACGAAGCGTAGGTAGACAAAACGAAACTCAACTGTGCTCTGTCAGTTCGAATGAACTGCTGGAGGAATTGTGAGTCTTATGGGTATGGAAATAGATATGAAAATCGTCTAGTAAGAACATGATGCGAGTAAGAAGGGGTGACAAACGGAGTAGAATACCGCGCCTGAATCGAGGATAACGGATTTGGATATGATCAACTTAGATCACATCAAGGATAGGTTGAAATTTATGGCATCTTACACTTTTCGAAATGAATATACATAATTTGCGAATGCACGAGTAATAATATAAAATCAAGAAGTTACAAAACGTGATACGATAACTGTAAAATGACGACAAATTGGCTTACTGTAGTGGAATTACTAAATCGAAGTAGTATCTAATCAAATTATTAGCGGTCATTATTTTTGAATTAGAAATAATTGCGATGATGCAAAGTTAAATAAATCGAATGGACTTCATAACGCGAAGCAATCAACGGTGTTGCACAATTTTCATACAATTCTTCGTCTGATCTTGCTACACAGTGCTGCCCTTTTGTTTTGTTAATTAATTCGATTTCGTAATACTTAGTTTTAATATAGTCTTCAATGAGCGTGTTACTGTTATGCATCGTTTCAGAGATAAGGCACGAGGTATGTAGGTAAGGTTTTGTAGTCTGGAATGTTCAAGATCACTTGTATTCGTAATTTCTCGATTTAAATCTACTAAAACAACCTAGATACAACGTTATGTTGACCTATTTTATCGTAACTTATTTAACGTAATTATATGACAATAACTCTTTATAAAAAGAATTACTCTATATTAAAAGTGTTCTTCGTTACTAAATTGATGTAGATACTGTTATACAAAATACAGGATAGTAATTATAATTAACTTATAACTATTACTGAAGCGTAACAATAAAAACGTAAACCAAACATTTCCTCTAAAAATCTATCTTGTTCTCAACCAATATCATAAGTGGAACAAAATGTTATCAACATATTGAAACAAAGTGCAGACAGACAGACAGACAGAAACACTTTATTATGCACCAGAAAAATACATACAATCAAACAATATACAAAGTTACTTAATTCTAGTGCAATAAATGGCGGCCTTATCGCTAATAGCGATCTCTTCCAGGCAATTGCAGCCAGTGCAGCCGTCCAATATTGATCTAAGGTCCAAGACACAGAACTAAACGCCCTCAGCTCCTTAGCTTTTGCTTATTTCCTAGGTATCCTATCTCTCTTGTCAAAATTTTGCATTTTACTTTGCGACCTGTTTGTTCGGTGGCACGTTTCTGAATTAAAGAACAAAAAGAAATATGAATCTAACATAATATATTTTATTTTCATTAATTTTATATTTAGATTCCTATCACTATCTGATTTCGAGTACAGTGCACTGCTAGGCAGTGATTTGGACTCTTTATGGTCAGTGTTCAGGCGCTGTTGTTGTCGACTACCCATAGGTAGTCGTGGGCACCATAAGGCACATTATTTGCTCATGCGGGTTACTCTATTATTAGCTTCCCAAACTGTCCCACAGTTCCAAGTTCCAACGTGATTGAGTAACAAACATCAAACATAATTACAATATTAGCAGAATAAAACATTTTGTATAATCTTTTTAGTGGATACGCGTCAATTACCTATTCAGGAAAGACCCCTATCTCTTTAAAAGTGTGTTTAACGTGAAATATAGTTGTAATGTCTCCTTCTGCATATATGTAGGAACTAGTTCACATATGGTAGCAGTGGGTTGCGGTGGAACGGTCCGCAACGGCTGTAACTCTATATCGGTGTCATTGACATCGCTATCGGCGTTGCGTTGCACAGGTCATTGTTTATGTCCAGCTACTTGAACTCGCACTGGAATTATTACTGGAACGTAAACTAGCGTAATAGCCAGTTTAAATAAATGGTGTTGTTTGGAAATTCTTCAAACGACACTATGACCAAATTTGAAGGGACTCTTCCGCACTTAGCCTCTTAATTGGGCCATTGTGCGTGGCTCATACCTTTTACTTCAACCATCCCAGGATATCCTAGAAGGCAAGCAACCTATTCAGGTTGTAATAGGCCTACCTGGTCCCGGAAATTGGAGGACACTATAGATTTTTTTTTTAAATAAAGAGTGACGAGACGAGCAGGACATGTGCTTGATGGCAAGCAACATGCCTGCCACATAACAGCATAGTGACACGCAGCTATTGGAACATGAACAGTCCAAATCATTACCTAGCACTGCACTGCGCTCGTCACCCAGAAATCTAAAGTTGTTATATCTCTAAGCCCCGTAATTTCTCTGGAAACATTGCCCTTCAAACCGGATAAACAACAATGGTAAAAACAGATCACTAAATGTTGTCACTGCTGGGATTCGGGGTCTTCTCTTGCAAGGAAAGAGTCAATACCATGATCCCACGCTAGCCCAGTGGGTTGGCGGATGACGTAATGACCTTGGAAGGTTCCTTAGATCAAGGCAGTTTCCTTACGATGTTTTACATTATCGCCAAAGTTTGTGGTGATGACGAATTTATACACTGCTATTGAAAAATACCTTGAGGTGCTGGTAGGATTCGAACCACCTCATTGTGAATCGCATGTCCTAGTCACTAAGCCACTCGTTACTGACTGGCCCCAAACTAAGCAAACCTTGTTACGGAAGCCAGATGTCCGATTCAATACTTATATAATCGTAAATACTTGTTATGTAGAAACCAGAACAAATATTTGTATTTATTACACAAAAAATTGGGCTGGCCGGGAATCGGATCTGCGACATTTAGTTCCGTGGGCAGATTTACTACCAACTAAGCCACGAGGTCAGCCATTTTGTTGGTTTCTTGGGGAAATGTCTCACTTGCAAAGTTAGTAAGTGGGGAACTAAATGTAATGAATGTCTATGTAAGAAGCTCAAGAAAATCTTCTCAGTTTACAATACTGTATACCTATTGCCTAAAAATTACTTAGCTTAGTTTTAGCCTCGACGCTTTTTAGAAGTATTGTCTTTGGTAAAGTAATATTATAAATGTAAATGTTTAGATTTTTTAGTGTTTGTTGCTGAATCACGTCGGAACAGCTGAACGGATCGAGTTGCTTAGGACACAGATTATGACATAGGGAAAATAACAGGAACGGGAACTACGAGGGTAAAACCGTGGGGCGCTGCTAGTACTGATGTATAGGAAAGTAAACCAGGTTGCGCACTTAACTTCGGAGCTAAATGAGATAAAGTGTAAAATTTAATTGTTCATGATCCATTGATCGTTAAGACTAGATAGAATACCACATAAAATCCCTAATACCACCAACCAAGAGGTCTCATTAGACAAACATTTGGGTTAAAATGGAAAGGACAGATGAACATTAATGGTAATCCCTTATGGAAATCCAAACAGAGAGGCAAACATTATCATCTTAATACCTCCTGTTCGCATGACTAAACGAAATTCACCATGCCCATCGATTTAAAACCCACACGCATTAAGTTCATCGACCAACTAACAAGTCTCCGGATGAAATCTGCTCTCACAACGGTGTGGATTACGTCCGTCTCACTCGGCGGCCACTCACCGACTGATCAGATTTCGGTGTTCGGTGCATGGTCATCGGTGCGTGTGCGCATCTATTGATTACGTGTTTAATTAATGAGAGAGTTTTAATTTAAATTTTTGTTTACGTATGGTTCGGTAGTTTTAATTGAAAATCTGATTTTGCGTCGTCACTATTATTCGGTGCTTAAGTTTTATCTTCATTGTGTCTTGGTACATCTTTTTAAACGACTGCAAAAAGGAGACGGTACGTCTTCGAAATGTTTTTTATGGATGTATTTACACTGACTGTTGGAAGGCTCCTGAACCAATTTGGAAATATATTTTTTGTTTCAACTCTTACTTCTCAAGTAAACCCACTTAAATTTTATCGAAAAGGTTGAAACGGGTTTTTTTTAAATCAACAATTATCTAAAAACTACGTTTTTCCTTTGGAGTAGTGCGTTTGCGTTTTTTGTCTACCTCTAAATTGGCCACGTTTTCGGCCGTATTAGTTAAAAAACGAATCTCTTAAGTAATTTCATAGCAAAACACTCCTGAAACACTCGAGTAGAATCACCAATTTATTTGCAACAACTATTTAAAGTCAAGGTTTCTACCTATTAGTTAGATCTAGTTAGATGATCTTAGTACTAGACTGACCATATAATGACTTCCTATTCCTAACAGGTTTGAAATTGATTAGTCGCCTCCACATTTAAAGACCTAATTCAATCACTCACGTGCAAATTACCTGTCTAAAACTCGACTGCACTAGACCAAACACAATTCATCAAATACCTATTTGTCTTGAAGGTCGTACCACGGATATCCGTTATGTTCACTTTAATTACGATTGTAAAAGTTGACTAATAATCGATTCTATTACGCAACCGATTAGCAACAATCGATTGTTTGTTTAATCGATGCTGGTATTTTAATTGGACGGGGAACATGTTAATAGATTTGTCTCTTCGATCCTAATCTTTGTAAATACATGTTTTGATTTAATCAGCTATTTGCTATTAACACGACGAATTGAAAAATTCTCTATCATAAAGTTGATTTTTCTTTAAACTATTCGTGACGTTGAGAGAGCGTATAGTGTTACTTATTAACATAAGGTTATTAATTAATGCGTTATCTTTAAAGAATATTATATCGATTGAAATATTGTTCCATAATGCAAAGCGGAAAATCTATCGGAAGGTGTTTTGTGGCTCGTAAACAAAACTTTCTCTGTCGATGTAAGTCTATGAGCTGACATCTGATAGTTTTCTATGTGGCCACATATTGTGTATTGTGTAACTTAGACGAGTAGAAGAGTCTTGTTCTCACCAGCTTGTGACCACATCCTGAGGTCACTGAGAAATGGGGCGCTTGGGAGATATTGTCTGTATTGTTAGTTATTTTGTTATGAGTAATTTTATGGGCAGACTAGCAGCGCTTCGTAGTTTTACCTGCATATTGCCTGTTATTTTCTCGTGATGAAAAGCTACCTAATGTGCTATTCTAGACTATAAGATAGGTAAATAATAAATATGAGCTTTTTTTTCAACCAGATAGATACGTTCAGGAGTTAAAGACGTAATTTAGTAACAAACATCCAAACATCTTTTCGCACACCGAGAGAGGCAACGCTGGCCAAGTGCAGGTTGGCGTAAGACACATGTCCTCAAAAGTTTCTGTCCAGTTTTTCTTGGAACACGTAGGTTTCCTCGCGATGATCCCCTGCGTCGATAAACTTGTACTTTACGTAAATTTTGAAAAAAAAAACTTGGAGGCGAAGACGGGATTTGAACATACGATCTCACATTTCTCACTATTGTCGAGTGGACGTTCTGGACACCACGGCTACTTTACGGCCAAATTATTAATTACATAAAATAATAATTTGGCCGTAAAGTTACAATACATACAAAACGAAGATACGTAACAGTAATTAAATAGGTAAATCACTGATTTCGAAGATGAGAGACTGCGTGAAAAAGAAAGAACTGAGAGTTCTTTTCTATTCAGTTTTGAAATTACCTGAAAAGTCCAAAGTAATTTAAAGTATTTGGTATTTCATAGTTTTGATTTCCTTGTTAGAGATTGTGAATGTGCGTGAAAGAGAGTTTATTATTATTCATAATATTTCTCATTTGTTGTGAATATTAATACAAAGTTACGTACCTAATCTTATAAAAAAATGTGATTGTCGAATTGACAACCTCCTCCTTTTCGGAAGTCGGTTAAAACTACTTTTAAAAGAGTCTAAAATCCGTAAAATAACCGATCACTATGGTTTACTTTGATACCACCTACTTATATTTACTGAGATAAACATGTAGGTCATTCAACAAGACAATGTTTTCATTGAAATTATGTTGT
This sequence comes from Ectropis crepuscularia, assembly GCA_963693475.1. NCBI lineage: Eukaryota > Metazoa > Arthropoda > Insecta > Lepidoptera > Geometridae > Ectropis > Ectropis crepuscularia. Next base: position 9,939,245 of record OY856350.1, read on the forward strand.
CACATCCAGATGAGTCATTATGTACCGTATTTACTAGAGATGTGCCGAGTACTCGGTTGATACTCGGTACTCGGCATACTCGGCGGGTTTTTTGATACTCGTACTCGGCCTCGGTACTCGGTTTGAATGCCGAGTATACTCGGTTTAAGAAAAGCAATATATTTAGGTAGGGTTCTCTGCCTTTTCGCCGAAATTTATTTACAGGGATGCCATTTTCATTTGGAACAAATATTATACAGGTTGATGGTATTATTGGAGTATTTTTTTCATAATTATTTTTCTCATGTTTGGGCTCTGTGTACTGAAACAAAAGCGATTTGGTTCTGGCACTTCTCCGGCCGCTGCCGCGGAATGCTCGCTTCGCTCGCTTGGCTTGTGCCTTGTTGGTCACAGTTCTAAGTTCTAACCTAACCAAACCAATTCCTTTCTATTTCACCTTAACTTCATTCCGAACTTTGAAATTTTGCTAATGTGTACATATGTTGGAGATTTCTGTGGGTATAATATTACATGTAAAAATAATTTATTTTCTAATGTAATATACTTAAATGTACGAAAGGGAACTGATACACAGTCGAAACGTCATTAGTCTAAAAGTTGTTTGGCGTAGTAAAAGATTTGACAAATGATAAGTGCCTTGAACGTATTGAGTAATTATAAAAATCTGTTTAACAAAAAATGGTTGTCTGTAAAGTCGGTTTACTGACGATAGTTGAACGTGACAACGTCTTAAAATACTGATGGAATGGTACTGACGACGTCATGCGGCGAGGTAACGGCGGTAACGGCGCATGACGTCATGCGGCGAGGTAACGGCGGTAACAACGCATGACGTCATGTTTTGCGGGCGTGCAGCCGGCTTCATCGAATTATAAGACGTTATCACGTCAAAATTCTGCCAAATGAAATGTTGCCATACAAAAAGTTGACAATCGGTAGTTGTCAAAGTGAAACAGACGAACCGTTGGTTGGCCAGTGATAGTCGGCCAATCACTTTTCGGCGAAAAGGCAGTATCCCATTTAGGTAGATATAATAAAGCCAACAGTTAATCAAAAAGTATTTTTTACTAATTTAGGAAAGCTTTGATAATCTCAATCAATAAAATCAAAATTATGCTAATTAATGAGTAGTAATAGTAACCTGTTTGTACTTGTTTACGCGCGCGAAATGGGAATTTGATTGAACCGAGTTACTCGGCCGAGTACTCGGTTGAAAAAAAATGGAACCGAGTAATACTCGGTACTCGTTACTCGGCAAAAGTGTTACTCGGCGCATCTCTAGTATTTACTATCAAATTCATAGCCAAAGAAACGCCACGGTTGATTTCCTTTTATAACTGTACCTAGCGTTGCTTAAAGTTCAGACAAAGGTCTTCGAACTCTTATGTAATTTTTCACGGATTTAAGTTTGCAAAATAATCGACTCTCCAGAGTACTATGAAGTACTACTTGAAAAAAGTACATCTGTTTAATTTTATGCTTGGTTATGCAAAATAATGTTTCGCTTTTTGTAATTAGCGTAAGTCGCAATAGTTGACGTGAAATGATCTGTTGTAAGCGCCAAGCGAATCGCTATGTTTAACAAAATGCATGTCTTTAATATTACGGTCGATATTCCAATTTTAGTCGTCAACGCAACATTTGATTATGGTTTCTAGTGTTGTAATTCTACAATCTTCTTAGTAAAGTTAAGCTTATAGAGATACTTTTAGTATGATTTTACATTCATTGGGCTCAAAAGAAAATTGACACGCTATACTATATAGACTGCTATATCTATCTATATAGACTGCTATTTCTATCGGAATGCTCGTAGCTCGAAAAAGCGACATCGTTTCATAGTTGATGTTCCAAAGACACGAACGAAGAGATTCGACTCAACTTTTGTGATAAGAACGTCTAGGCTGTGGAATACGTTGCCTGAGTGGGTTTTCCCCGATAGTTACAATCTTTGTGTCTTCAAATCGAGAGTGAATCGGTTTTTTTTCTAGGTAAACACGCTTCATCGTAGACCGCATCGTCGCTTAACATCAGGCGAGATGGCGGTCAAGTGTGAACCTATAAAAGTTAAAAAAAATATATATATATATAAATGTCACTACTGTACCTGTCATCTATTGTTTCATTCTCTCGTATATACTACTATACTTCTTATAATAACATAAACAGGTAGGATTTCCGTCTAAAGATTTTTATTTGCTCGTAACGAATAAAATCGAAACTACTGGGCCGATTTTAAAATAATTTTAGTATTAGGTTGCTACATTATCCCTGAGTAGCATAGGCCATATTTTAAAATCCAAGTTGGGGCGAGCAACGGCTTGCGATTAACGAGTATACTAGAGTCTACATGAATAAATACCAGACATAGACCTACAATACATACAAGAACAATATCTATATACACCATACAAATATTTGTCCTGGGAGGGAATAGAATCCACCTACAGCTACTGCTCACGATCTCACGAAGGCTCATTACCAACTGAGTCACGAAGCCAGCCAAGGCAAATAACAATGTCTCGAAAACATCAAGTAATCTCATTACAAAATAACAAAATAATCAGTTGTCACGTCACACTTCAAAATACATCAAATTGCAACAGAACCATCTCTTCAAACAGATTACATCGGCACAGATCTCAGAATGTTGGAAACCTAACTATAACACCATTTTAAATTGAACCATTGTGTGAAGCATGAAATGCGATGTCTGAGACCAGACTATGAAAGATAGATCATCTTGATACTTGTCGTTTCATTGGCTCTGGTAATCTATGTCATCGGTATCACGAAGTTATTCAATTACAACATTTCCTACTCGGGTTTGAAACCTACTAGGCTTAACGTGCCAAGAATGCGCGATTTCTCAATGGGTATATCGTAGGATAGTTACGGTGGTCTAGTCGGGAGAACGGCGGCTGCCGATCCGGAGACCCCGGGTTCAAACCCCACACGCACCACTGTCTTTTCGAAGTCATGTGCGTAATGCCGCTAACTTAAAAAACGGTGAAGGAAAACATCGTGAGGAAACCGACATGTACCTAGAATCTTTCGAAGTCATGTGTCATCCGCCAACCCGCACTGGGCCAGCGTGGTGGATTAAGGCCTTAACTCTCTCCTGCCGAGAGAAGGCCCCGAGTCCCAGCCGTGGGAACGTTTAGTGGGCTGTTGATTAGGTGATGATGATATCGTAGGATTGAACCACAACTGCTACAACTATGAGTATACGTTTCTAAGTGGAGATGTACAAGTTAGCGAGCACAGTGAAGGAAAACATTGTGAAGAAACTGGCATATTCCAAGGACGACATGCGTCGTTACCACGCACTTACCAGCGTGGTGGATTGTGGCTTTGACTTTCTACGTGTGAGAGAAGGCCCGAGTCTCAGCTTTGGAAGCGTAAAATGGGCGGCCTATGCTTAGGATAATTTCTAGAGACTGCAGATTTATTTGTATGTGTTGTTTATTTATTTTTTTATTTTCGATAATATCGCATTTGATCCTTATATTGTCTTATGTGAAGCGACAATACGGTCTAAAATGGAGCACGCTTATCTAGACGAAACCGATTCACTATCGACTTGAAGACACTAAGATTGCAGACATTGGATAGAATCTCACTCGGGCAACACATTAGTGCATATTATAACATTTAAATTACTTCTACTGCTAAAGGATGTCTTGGATCTGATTCCAATTATGTAAATTACTAACATTACGTCCAATCTTAACATAACCATACGTCAAGTGTAATGTAAACTGCCGTTAACTTAAATGATAATATGAAGTTTTGTGTTAACGTACCGTTAACTTCACTAGCAGCTCTGCAAAGTGACTTTACACTATCTAGTGCTTTCTTTGATTACCTGATAATACATGCCTGCTTCAGGAAATTACATTTCTTAACTTCCCGTCTCAACAGTGAATCAAGATTAAATACTTGTTTGCTGTGACATCGGTCTTAATAGTTATTAGTAAAGAGAAATCGTCGATTTTGTATTTATTTTGAATGTTTGTTCTTGCGCTTGAGATAATGTCCGGAATCCATACATCAAGGATGTCCACGACGTTTTGCCAACCCTGCGAAGAGGTGCTTATGATCTCCTTTTTGGAATGCTCTCATAACATAGGAATGTAACGCAGGTATATGTCGGTGGAAGAACTAATTGGCCAACTAATGCTACTGATTGGTTGGTTAATAGGTGCAGGTTAGGTGGTTACTCCTTCTAAAAAAAGCTTTCAGCAAACTAACACGCTATTTTTTCAAGATTTTTACGGTCTGCCTTTCAAGTTTGTCCGATTACGGGCTGATCGAACAGCATACCAACCGGTAGCATTAAGCAGTTTGCTGTTTTAGAAACATTTGTGTTTAAATTTTTAATAAAATAATTTAATATTTTTTTGTGTTTTAATTTTTAATTTGTGTTTTGTGTCAAATGATAGGTACCCTTAGGTACCCCCTTATCAGAGTTGGCAAAACACCGTAGACAACCTTAGTATTATAGATGTTCTTCGGCGATGGTTACTGTTCATGAACATGGTGCATAAAACTGCGTTGAAATCGAGGATTTTCTCCACAATCTAACCAAGACAAATATTCTGTAATTCATAAGACTCGTATAAATTAGTAATATTTCTGATATTAGCATAAATAAATAAACAAAAACAATTTGTTAAATTAACTGAAAACACTCGAATAAACACACGAACCATAAATAAACATAGCAATAATGTGATCCAAGAACAATTTAACTCCGATTAAAAGTCACGGAAGTGTCACGAGCCCTTTGCACCCATCAGACAGACGGCATCGGTAGAAAGCGGCGAGATTGACGGACTAATGTACCCATCTGCCCATCCGCCTGTCTCGTATTGCCGTACAAGCTTATTTGTATCTGGCAACAATTTTTGAGGATTTACCTAACTTTTTCTCGAATTTAGAACACAGGACTTAATTGCGATAAAAAACATTATCGAATTACAACGTTTCGGCAGCGCTACAACGACTGTGGTCACGATAAGACTGAAGAAATTGCGAATCGTCTCATTGGGAAATGAGATCTCCGGTTACTCTTATTTGATCTTCAATCGCAGAATGGTCACCGCGAAACATAACACTAAGCGTATCACTTAACTTTTCGTTCTCGAGTTTATAGTCAATCCTCAAAGTTTCCAATGATATTTGAGCTCACTTTACAGTAGACTAAAATTATCCAAAAACGCAGCCAAAATTCAACTGAAATCCCAAACGCCTTATTACAGCATCCTCAATAACTTTCTAGCAATGTATATCATTACTCTTAGCGTTGACGCTGTACTTTACTCTGCCCCCAGTAAAGTAATTCTGATCCATAATATGCCACTAGGATACACTTTCTCCCGCTTCCTGGCGGCAGTTTACCATTAGCAGCTCTGTTGTGGACACGAATGTCAACGGCTGTTAAAATGCTCCTTACCGCTTCCATCACGCCTCGGAAATCAAATTCAAATATGCATTTTACGATATTGAGAGACGTATTCGTAAGAGGATGCAAAACATTTGAATAATCAACCTTAACTATACAATATTCCGTTTCAGTAGTTTGGGTTGTTAAAGCCCTGGACTAACTTTCTCCTCGCTTCCTAGTAGCGTGGGTTGTACACCATCATTAACCATAGAGTTTACAATGCAAAATTGCTGCCAAATGATTTGTGCTCTAATGAGCACGGTATCTGTACTCTGTTGTTTCTAAATCGTCTCCATAATGTACATTTGTAATTTTCACCTACTTTCATTTTTGCATTGTGCCTTTTTGTCATCAGCGCCATATAAAGAAACGTCCCTCATGATTTTTTAATCTTTGTAATTAACACCAATGATCACAAACATTTGTTTAACACCACGCCTATTCTTCATTTGTTAAGCTGACTTCACTTCACCTTTTACATTGATTATATGCTTGAGTAAAAATAGATTATTTCCAAATTCATTTGCAAGGTCGTGGCTGATAAACTAGATACGTTTAATGTTAGTTTTTGTTTCATCATAATTCTTTTACCCCGCCTACTAAATGTACTTATGCATCATAACGTCGTGTGCTAATCTTGCGTTGCCTTTTTTCCCACACGGCTTTTCTTCAATTACATCATTGGCCCCCACACCACGTACTCAATTTATAGGTTACACAGCTTCACTGACAGTTCTTACGTGTCATTCCAGTGCAGTATTTGCAATCTGTGCTATCATGGCATTATGATTGCTGACCATATATGACGCAGTTCATGCCTTTGTAAGGATGGTTGCTCCAAGAATTGGTTTCCAGCGAATTCTAGAGTGAATTTAATATTTGTAATTCATGAGATTTTTGTTACAGAGATTGACGTTTCTCATAGTCCGTTTGAATTGAATGGCGTTTTTGGAGCAATTTGCGAAAGATATGTGTGAATTTGTTGCAAAGATACTTTCGTCATATTCTTTTTAATTCTGAGTAATGTGATTGTTCAAGACTTTTGGAAACAGTTTGATATCCTTACAAAGAAACGGAATTACAAGTCTCCGGAAAAATTGCTCGTCTTTTATAATATTCCTCGCATAGTTCTCATTATTTTACGGCGATAAAATCTATCCTAAATGCTATTCCAGACTATAATCTGTTATCCAAATTTCCACCCTATTCGTCGAGCCTTTCTAACGCGATTGGCCAACAATCAGCCCAACATCAAAATTGCGATATTTATAATATTAGTAGAATTCATTTTCTATATTTGTCATAACTGCTATATCCCTTCGAATGGATTGGTCATCAATCATTTTCTTTGTCGTATAACTTCCATATTTGTCATACTGTACAGTGTACATAGCATGTAGTCCTTCCGTCACGAGGTACGTACATGTGACTTCATATAGCAAATATGTATCTCGTGCCATAAACACTACACAAATATGTAGAAAGCCTTAGTAATAACATTTGTAAACATTTGCCAAGATTCACCACAGATCGTGATGCGCGTCATTTGTTGAAATGCTTTGGAAAGTGTAACGTTCTTGTTTTTCTCGTATACTTTTACTTCTTAAATATTATTAAAATATATTTCAATAACGCAACTGTACTGAAGTGATGACTAATTCCGAAAAGGATTGAGATTCGCCGAAATCAATTTCCGAAAAATACACTACATTATCTGTATCGTTGTTTAAACGGAGTTATTACCAATAGAAAATATTGGAAATCCATCATCTCCTAAAATGCGCCACTCAACCTCAACCCGTTCCTTTGTCTTTTGTTTCCAACTACCACCAATCTTTCGTATATCATCACTCCGCCTAGCCTCAGGGCGTCCTACACTAAGTTTACCTATTCGCAGTCTCCACTTCAGTCTGGTAAACCAGTCGCTTATTATAATCAATATGTAGTTGTGTTTATTTTTGTATAGTTGCATCTTCAGTCTGTGGTTATAAATTCTCTCACGATGGTTATCTTCTATTTTTCTCATATTCCTATCAATCGCTTATGCTAATATTGTGTCTTCCAACAATTTATCAATTACTTGCTACGTCTAGACCTAGCCGTTACGCTACGCATTCTCATCCAACTGTCAGGAACGACTAGTTATTATGTGAAGCCTCACGCAAGTGAATTTACTAGGAATGTTGCTTCTGGCTTCAAAATTACCTCGAAAGAGTCGTTCAATTCTGAAACGTATGTCCATGCATTACGTCTGAATGTTGATTTTTAACTTGACACGTCTATATTTTAGCCTGTGGAACAAGTGTTACTGAAGAATGTTACAGAAACAACGGGTTTTGTGGAGCAATTATAGGCAAAACGCTCAGTCCCGTATCTTGCAAAACTGTCCACAGAGTCCGGTTTTGTCATACTTCTTTCAGAATGTAGAAAGTCCTTGATGTGAAGAAGAACAGGTATCTTTAATATAGAGCAAGATAAACGTCTAATGATAAGCAACACACCCATAACAGCACAGTAACACGTAGCTAATACAACGTGAAGAGTCCAAATCGTTAACAAACTAAGTACCACGTTCGTCCATTTAACTCCAATTATGAGATTTTATATCTATGCCCTGTAATTTCAATGGAAACATAGCTCTTTAAAACGAAACACATTGATGATTTTACACTACTGCTTGGCGATAGAATAACTGGCAAAGATGTGGTACTTCCCCAGGCGGACTCTGCAAAGAGTTCTACTACATAACTCGTGGGAAATAGTTTCCTTATGGTTAAACACGCGATAGTTACGATCACTTTTATGTTAATGATAGATTGAGATAACGGAAAGCAGTCTAAACGGTAGGTATTAAAATATAAGTGACGCGTATGAAATATGCGCTCCAATTTTGAAACTAGATTTTACAGTGACCTAATTAATACTGTTAAATGCCAATTTTATGAAAGCAATTTTCTTATCATAGATCTATGAATTCAAAGATTTTACTGTTAATTGATAGTATAACTCATCAAAACGTTATTTCACCATAGTCCTTTTCAAAGGTTCTAATTTAATTCATATTCTGTTGGATGAAGCCTTCATCAACAATACTGAATTACAGTGCGAACTATTGCGCTAGGAAAGGTTTTTTGAAAATGAGATTAATTTCCGGGCTCTCTATCAACCCTACCGAGCAATGTCTCATGTTTTTCTTGGCAATGTTTTCAATGAAATAGGGTACCGGACTGGGTCAAAAATACACCATTCTAATTAGTCCGTCAGCTAGATCATGGAAAAATATTGGACACGTATTTTTAGTTTTTTCATAATATTAAAAATCATCAAAGATATCGACCATCAAACTTCGAGAGTGGGGGGTCGCGACGTCACTCGTGAGTAAAAATCGTACTCACAAGTGACGTCACACGAAACTTCGAAGCGCTGTATCTTCGTCATTTTTTGTTTGTGAAACAAAAGAAAAAATACGTGTACAATATTTTTTGGCAATTTAACTAACGGGCTACTTAGTTTTTTTTACACTGTGCTGTTATCGGGTGGAATGTTACTTAACATCAGGCACAAACATGACCTGCCCATCTCGTCACTCTGTACTATTAAAAAAAAGTAAGTCAACCTGGGAACAAGTTCAGCTTGTGCTATCGGGATCTACCAGTTAAAAAAAATACTTAGTCCGAACATACCTAATATATTAGATTTGTTAGTCCAAACATATCCCATTTTTAACACGTTTTCTGACTTGTCCTCATGTTATTTTCTATACTAAGGCAACTGTCGCACTGTTTTAAAGTTAACTGTACATTTTTCAAGTGTGTCAATAAAGAGAATCTAACTACCAATAAGATGGTCCAGCTGTGAATTATGATTTCAAAGATGTCGTAAGAGAAAATTGTATCTATTTGCTAGGAGTGCTATAAAATATGCATTATAACATTAGCACTTACCCACCTACTACCTTGAATACCTATCAAACACGTACACGTTCAACAACAGCTCCGCAAAAAAAAATCAAAACGAGTGGATTTTTTTGAGCTGCGTGCATCTCAGTAGAATCAGTGTAACTAGTAACAGTCCAGCGACCCCGGAGCGGTGTTGACAGCCCCAAGGACCTCAGGAACAACGAGATATCTTAAAAAATATCGGAAATCCAACTGAAAACAAAGGTTAGTTCGGAAGTAACATCTGGAGACCGCATAACTAAGAATCGAACAAAAGTCACGTTCGACGACATACCTAATACCGATAGAGTTATCACCGATATAGAGATATCCGCCGCACGTTCGTTTCGCTGTACAGACCAATCTGCAGCACGTCATCGGTCATCGGCAGGCGCCTACGACACCTCCCCCCGCCAACTGTGACGTCACCCTCTGCACTCTACACCGATCTCAGAGGCGAACTTAGGAGACAACAACATAATCGTCGGCCCCTGCGGAAAAACTGACTGCTGTTTACTGGACTATTGGACAGCCCGAAGAACATCTACGTTGAGTGTGTACGTGAAAAAATTGACAAATCCAAGCTTGGAATAGAAGAAGAAGAGGAATACCCGTGAGTAGGATAAGAAGCTAAAAGTTAAATCTGACCGCGTAAATTAAGCCTAATTAGTAATTGCAGGTTAGACCTAGTCAACATAAGCTGTTAAATAATACCTAAATAAGTATTTTGTTCTTCTTAATATACTAAACATGTCCGATACAACCAAAAAATCCGCCCCCTCCACCTCTGCTTGCCTCACATCTGCCCCTGCCATGGCACCCACACGAACAAAGGTGCTTTCAGTAAGGTCAGTGGCATCGACCTTGCATAAACGCATTTTGAAAAAAAATATTAAAACCAGCAAGTCGGAGGTGGTGCAGCCGACGCAGCACCCGGGACAATGCCCTGGGGTGCCCACAGAGTTCCCTGAAGTGGGGTCCCGCTGCGCTCAGACACTCGGTCACGCCTCCTCGCCACCGCATTCAAAAACAGCTAGCGAAATCTCGGCTCCGGTGACCTCGGTGCCGGGGACGAGCCCAGAACGTGTGGCCGCGATGGACAGGATCGGGGACTGGGAACAGTGCGGGATCTCACCGCCAAAAGAGTTGAGGACGGATGACGATATGGATAGTGTGTCAGAGACATCTTTCCCGAACTCCGCCCGCTGCAAAAGAGCCAGTATGCTGATCGCACATAGCTCAAAGCGGACGGGGGTCGAGATGGACAGCGCAACTAAAGTGGCAAATGACGCACTACTCCGGGGGAAGGACGCTCTCGAAGAATCCCATAATTTGAGAAAGGATTTAAAGCAAACAGCTATCGAGAGTCTCCAGGCGCTCTACGAGATCGTCCTCTCCCTGGCAGAGTCCAGGCACCGTCACATAGTCTCACTACAACAAGAACGAACTCGACACGCAGTGGAGCTGCTCTCGGTGGAAAGGGCCCACTCAAAGTCCTTACAGACAATTGATCACGACCTAACAAAAGAGGTAGCTCTGGCGCGCGAGACACTTAGCGAACTCCAAATAGAAACTAAAGCTATTAGAGACTGGCAGAGCTTCGAGTCGATAGAGCCCCACCAACAGATCAAAGCAACAGCGGAGGCGGTGAAGAGCATCAACAGTTACCTCAAATCACCAGCGCCGAGCCAAAACCCCACCGTCGATCTGACACCGCTGCGGAATGACTGTCACAGCCTTAAAACTGGGATAGAAATTCTTCAAAGACAGGTAGACGAGATGCGGAGAGACTCAAACGTAGAAAGAGAGAAAACTGTTGAGGCCCTTCGCCAAAACGCTGAAATGCTAAAAGAGCTCGCCTTGATTCCTCCACCTCCAATCCCCTTAAATTATTCGGACAGGTTTTGCAAAATCGAAAAATTGTTGACTGAACAATCACTCCCTCCACCCCCCGCCCCAATTAAAATTAACATCGACGAGCACGTGCTACCAATCACCGAACGGCTCGAGGCTGTATCTTCGGAACTCCGGACTATGCGACAAGAAAAATTAACTCTTCCTGCACCAGTTCTGAGCATCGAGGCCGAAATCTCCCAAGCGGAAACCGGCAAGCCACCGAAGCCCGCCTACGCCAAAATCGCGGCTAAGCCCATTGTGCCAAAACCTAATCATACACTGATCGTGACAACGGCAAATCCCACATCATCCACGACATCTGAAAATTTGATAGACAAGATAGCGTTAGCACTGGACACAAAGAAGACTGGAGCAAGAGTTGACCGAGTGCGCAAAGGTCGAAACAGGAAAGTCATCCTGAGTTGTAGCACAGAGGAAGACCTTGGCCTAGTCAGAAATCGTGTGCAGCAAGACAAGTCTCTAAAGGTTGAAACTGCGAAAGCAGGTAACCCACTGATCATCATTCGAGACGTCTTGTCGATTCATAAGGATAACGAAATAGTGGAAAATCTTCTGGCGCAGAATAAACACCTGCTACAGGGGGTTAATTTGCAAGAGAGTGCGATCAGGGTGCGATACAGGAAAAAGGCGCGAAATCCGCACGAGTGTCATCCGGTGATCGAGGTCTCCCCTCGCATTCACAGAGCTTTTTTGAACGCTGAAAAGGTCTACATAGGACTCCAGAGGAGACCTGTGGCAGACCATTCGCCCTTGGTGCAGTGCTCCAAGTGCCTAGGTTTCGGCCATACAAAAGCGATCTGCCGGGAAAGGGATGAGTCCTGCAGTCACTGCGGAAAAACCCACTCCTGGACACAATGCAAGGCAAGAAAAGAAGACCTGCCACCCAAATGCAAGAACTGTGCGATTGCTCATCCCAACAGCCCCAACAGAGAACTCGCTCACAACGCCTTTAGTAGCGAGTGCCCTGAAAGGATAAAATGGGATGGTATAGCGCGGTCTCGTATATCGTATTGCTAAGGGCACTCATGAGGAAAGTGGCTCAGTCTCCCAAAGAGTAGGCGAACCAGGTATGCGTTTCATCCAAGCAAACCTGCAGCGCTCCCAGAATGCAACGACAGAACTCCTGAAGGTCGCGAGAGAAAGGGGAGTTTCAGTTGCCCTTGTTCAAGAACCCTATGTGGGAAACAAAGGCGTAATGAAACAGTATCCTGGAATTCGCGTTATTCAGTGCAGTTTAAATAGGCAAAAACCAGTTAAGGCAGCCATAATAGTCTTCGATGACAGGCTGGAGGTCATCCATGACCCCCAACTTGTTACCGAAACGGAAGCGGCGGTCCTGTTGGTCGGCACAGGCCTAAAACTGGGAGTGATTTCTGTCTACTTAGAAGGAGACCAAAAAGTCGACCCCTATCTCAGCAGGATTAAAGTATTCAGCGAAAAACTAGCGACTAAAGACCTTATTGTTGCTGGTGACGTGAATGCGTGGTCCCACTGGTGGGGAAGCACATCGCAAAATGAGAGAGGAGAAGCCGTAAACTCTTTCTTCAACGAAATGGACTTATTTATTCTCAACTCCGGCGATACACCAACCTTCGAGATCGTTAGGGAAGGCAAACTCTGCACAAGCATAGTAGATGTAACAACGTGCAGTGGGTCTCTCCTGGGGAAAATCGAGGGATGGAAGGTTGACAAAAGTATTACAACATCAGACCACAACGCAATCACCTTCACTTTGCGTCTAACTAAAGGTCTCGAAAAACAGAGACCAATAACAACTCGTAAATACTACACCAAGAAGGCACAGTGGTCAAACTTTATGTCACAGTTCAAATCCTCCCTTGCAGAAGGAAACCTCTCGCCGGAGTCAGTGGAGAAATGTGAAAGTCCATTGGAACTTGAATCGATGATTACGGGCTACACAGCTAGTATACATGATGCTTGCAAACAAACCATTCCACTTGTAAGCTCGCCGAAGGGAAATCCAACCCCCCCATGGTATACGAAAACGCTCGATAATCTAAAAAAAGAAGTTCTCAGAAGAAAGAGACGGATCAGGAATGCCGCCCCCGACAGAGTGGAACTTGTAGTCGAACAGTACCAAATTGCTCGGCAAGACTACAAGGATAAAGTCAAAGAAGCTCAGACGATAAGCTGGAAAGAGTTCTGCACGAATCAGGAGAAAGAAAGCATGTGGGACAAGATCTACAGAGTGATGAAAAAAACCTCGACAAGACAGGAAGAAATACTCCTAAGAGACACCGAAGGTAACACTCTATCCCCCCAGCTATCTGCAGAACTACTTGCTAAAACGTTCTATCCCGACGACTCTGAGAGCACAGACCAACCGTGTCATACAGAGCTACGGGAGCGAACGACAGAAACGCCTGTGGACTTACCGGAAAATGACCCATTATTCACATCAGCGGAACTGGAATCAGTACTGAGAACTCTGAATCCGAAAAAAGCCCCCGGCGCAGACGGGCTATCCGCTGATATCTGTGCAGCAGCCATTCGATGCGAATGGGAGGTTTTCTTGGCGATAGCAAACAAATGCTTGTCGCTGAAATACTTCCCCAAGCAATGGAAAGAAGCGCACGTGGTCATATTACGCAAACCCGGTAAGACAGATTACACACATCCAAAATCTTACCGCCCCATAGGTCTTCTGTCCGTTCTAGGAAAAATCGTTGAAAAGCTTCTGGTAAACCGACTCCAATGGCATCTCCTCCCAACCATCAGTAGAAAACAGTACGGCTTCATGCCTCAAAGAGGCACCGAGGACGCCCTCTATGACCTGGTAGAGCACATCAAAAAAGGAGTAGACAGTAAAGACACCGTACTCCTAATCTCCCTGGACATAGAAGGTGCCTTCGACAATGCTTGGTGGCCCGCCCTCAAACATCAATTAGCGAAGAAGAGGTGCCCAACAAACCTCTACGACATGGTAAACTCCTACCTCAGCGATCGTAAAATCAAGGTCAACTATGCAAGAGCAGTCTATGAGAAGGAAACAACCAAGGGATGCGTCCAAGGGTCTATCTGTGGACCAACCTTTTGGAATGTGATTCTAGACTCATTACTACGAATGCTAGAAGCCGAGCGAGTATACTGTCAAGCATTCGCGGACGACGTCGTTCTCGTGTTTACAGGCAGCCCGAACATCATCGAACAGCAAGCGAGCAGGGCGTTGAACATGACAGTGAAATGGGGTAAAACTAATAAACTCAACTTTGCAGCGCATAAAACTAACGCGATGCTTTTCACAAATAAGTTGAAGTACGAAACTCCAAACATAGTCATGTCCGGCGTCCGGCTCGATCTGGTCGAGGAAGTCAAACTGCTAGGCCTAATGATCGACCGCCGGCTCAACTTTAAAGCACATGTGAACGCCCAATGTAAAAAAGTGGCGAACATTTATAGACAGCTCGCATGTGCAGCGAAGGTGACCTGGGGATTAAATGGCGAAATCACGAGAACTATCTACGTCGCGGTAGTGGAACCCATCATCATGTACGCCTCAAGTGTATGGGCACAAGCAGTAGACTTCGAGGAAAACAAGTCTCACTTAAACGCGATCCAAAGAGGCTTTGCCCAGAAAATCTGCAAGTCGTACCGTACTGTTTCTCTGAAATCAGCACTTGCCCTTTCAGGTCTGCTCCCCCTGGATCTCAGGATACAGGAAGCAGCAAGTTTGTACAGAGTAAAAAAGAACCTCTCCCAAGATTACCTCCCACCAGAAGTGGAACTCGAGCGGAACGTAAACCACTTGGACAAACCCCATCCGTCCACGCAGACATCCGTAGAGTACCAACTTATAGAAGACACCTCCAATCTTCCAGAAGGACCTCAAATTTATACTGATGGCAGTAAGATTGAGGGTAAGGTTGGAGCTGCTCTAACATGGTGGGAGAATGGCAAAGAGGTCAAGAACTCGACATTCAAGCTCCACTCCGAATGCACAGTCTTTCAATCGGAACTCTATGCTCTTTGCCGGGCAACTCAAATGGTGTTAAAGAGCAAGGACCCAGAAGTCAATGTCCTGAGTGACTCCAGATCTTCACTCGAGCTGCTGAGTAATCCAAAAACGAGTCACCCCTTGGCAAAGTGCATAAAGGAAAACATTGGACAGATAAATGCTGAAGGGAGATCTCTTCGTCTTTTCTGGGTAAGAGCGCATGTGGGCACCGTCGGCAACGAAAGAGCTGACGAACTGGCCAAATCGGCAGCACTCACGGAATCGCCCAGGGACTACGAGGGGATCCCCTTGTCCTACGTCAAACGCAAAATCCGCGAAGAATCGGTCAAGAAGTGGCAGGATCGATATGAGACCTCGGACACCGGAAGAGTCACTCAGACGTTCCTCCCCGATATAGCAAACGCATATCGGTTGATAAGGACTACGAAACTGACTCATTTCCAGGTACAAGCGTTGACGGGACACGGAGGAATAGCAGAATACCTGTACAGATTTAAGCTTAAGAGCAGTCCTGTATGCGAGTGTGACTCTGAAAAATCCGAGAATGTCTGGCACGTGCTGGTAGATTGTCCCCGATTCATGGCTGCAAGACATGATCTCGAATCTATGATTGACAGGAAGCTGGTTGTTTCGGATCTCCACAACGTCTTGGCAGATCCAGATAGTAGACCACGGCTTCTGGCTTTCATGGAGAGTTCATTCCGAATAGCGGCCAAAAGAAACTCCACACTTAAGTCTAATACACACCCCCCTTCACCACCACACCCTACCCCACTGTCCGTGGACGCCACGCCGGGTGCAATCTCCGTCCAAGATAGCTCCTCAAAGAGCATCTCCGTCCAACAACTACTGGAGAACGCAGACCGAGGAGAGGCGGGGATCCGTATCCGCGGGGTGGCTCTCTTCATGGATGGCAACAAAGAGAGATTCGGAATAAGCTTTTGCTTCGCCTGGGAAAGGAAACGCGCCCGTTTGTCGCCGGGATTGTCTTGTCTGCTCAATGGGAGTACCGCAAAAGTCACAATGAAGCGGAAAACCTTCGACGCTATGCCAGTGTGCGAGGTAGACGGCCACCGATTTCGGTTGGTGCGATCGAGAAACAAAACGATTGCACTAATAGAATACTCGGAAGGTCGGACACCTTTCACACAGGCAAGTGCGCTGCTTGCACATCTTAGCAGAAATGCGGGTGAAACACCCCGGGTGATAAGCGTGGATGCGATGGCAATCGAATACTCAAGAGCGAAAGTCGCAGACCGGCTGGGTTGCATTGAAGCTTCTAAACATCATGAGGTTGTCGTATACGAAGATAGGGGAGAAAATCTGAGCTTCCTCAGAGCCCCTTCGCACGACCTAACAAATGCAACTGACAGCTGGGGACACCCCGTTCCTAGTTCGACCAACCAAACCGGTTCCGAAAGAGCACAGCAGAGGGCAGCCGCGGAAAAAGCCGCAGCCAATCAAAGCGGCAGCCGAAGCACCAACACGGCCTTCGTGGCTGCCTTCAACACTGCAGCAGGGAGCGTACTCCGAATCTCATCCCATGCACCACCCCTTTTAACGTCAGGGACCCTCAAAACAGCTTCACAGCAACAAATGAGCCGAACGAGAGCCGACATGGGACAGGTTGAACCGCCCCGCTATGTCACGGCTTCGGAGCCGCGGAGCCATGCACGTAACGCCTTCATCGAATTCATAGCCATACTGAGAGCAACAAGACTAGTTAACCTCAAGACCTGCGAAAACATCATGCAGTTCTATAGGCTAGGTAGTGAAAGCCTTCTAAAGGTGAATCTCGAGGAGGCCGAAGCAGCCATTTATAATAATGTCACATCCCGGGTCATCAAGGGAACGATGACAGGACAGTATATGGCAGCTTACAGTGCAGAAAATGGCTTCGTGACACTGAACGAGAGTGAGACAGAGCGCGCGGGAAGACCCGTTTATGCGACACCACTAAACGACCCAATTGTAGTTACCGCCCGATGCACCAAGATTATGCTGGACGACAGGATCCTCGAGATGGCCAAGTCCATTGAAGGGACCTCAAACGTCAAAGCGTGTTGGGAAAACTGGGAGGTACCAAGCATACAGTGGGTCAACGGAGTTCCAGGATGTGGAAAGACAACGTGGGTGATTAGACACTTCGACGTGGACAAAGACGCTATCATCACCACAACAACTGAGGCAGCAAAAGATCTAAGGGAGAAGCTATCGCACCGTATCGGAAACCTGGTCAAAACCAGGGTGCGAACTATGGCTTCTGCTCTGGTAAATGGTTTCGGAAAAGAGAAATTCAGCCGCCTCCTGGTGGATGAGGCTCTCATGAACCATTTCGGGGCCATTGTGATGGTCTCACGGCTGTCTGGTGTTGGCGAAATTGTCCTCATCGGAGACGTCAATCAGTTGCCTTACATCGACAGGGAAAATCTCTTCGAAATGAGGTATCACCGCCCGAACCTGGTAGCAAAGATCAGCCAGGAGTTGCTCTGCACACATCGCAACCCGATGGATGTTGCATATGCGCTGAGGGAAATATACTCAGGTATGTACTCCTCAGTACCCCGTATAAAGTCCCTGGAGCAGAGAAGGTATAAAGGAGCGCAAATACCCGGCACCCAACCCAACACCCTCTTTTTAGTGCATACTCAAGAGGAAAAGGAGACCCTGACAAACCAGGGTTACGGGTCAGGCACCGGGTCACGCATCCTTACCATTCATGAAGCGCAGGGATTGACATACGAGTCGGTAATCGTAATTAAAACTAAGGCAAACATGAAGCTGCACGAGAGCGTGTCCCATGCGGTTGTTGCAATCTCACGGCACACGGGGACCTTCACATACTACGCTGACGACACCGACGACGCCATCGGTCGGTTCGTGCGGCGAGCGTTGGCTGCATCACCAAAGACCATTCAAGATTTCAACCTGCAGATGGCCATTAGAGACAGAAATGCGGCTGTAGTGGAGGCTCTGGGCCAGGAGGAGGCGGCTTAGGCAAAAGACGATGTCGAGTCGATTACTATCGGAATCCCAACCGGTAGTGATCGGCTCAACAGACGAAATCGGACTGACTAGCTTTAGAATTACGCTTAAAATGTTCACCACCCCCCTACTCCCCCCCTTATTTTCCTCTTCTTCTCCTAATCCAAGAACTATGTAAATAAAAAAAGATTAATGTAATGACAAAAGTCACGGACCCCGGAGTCTGTGGAGTGTTTAAATTAAATAAAAAAAAAAAAAAAAAAAAAAAAAAAGCACTTACCCATAAGTCCACTTAAACTTTAAAACTGCTAATACATGCGACCTTAACCTTTAACAAGTGGGCACTTGTACCGAAATAGCTGGTAGTAGGTGGCTTGCATTGTTGGGTGATGATCGGCTTTTGACGTCACTCTATTTGCTGTATTACAGGTTTGTATAATTATTTGGAGGTTCGGAATGGTTTGATTACTTTGATTGGAGTTTAATTACATCCGAATATTTCAAAATAATGCACAGAAAATAATCGCGATCTAAATAATTTTACGACCTTCTAAAACTTATGAAAATCCGTTAAAATTGATCGTATCGTTTCGAAGCAGTACAACCACAATCACTGTGACTAGCAGCGTCCCTCTATTTTACTCGCACAGTTCCCATTGTTTTAATTTTTTCCAACAAAATTGTGTTATATGGTAACTCTGATGTACATATATTTTAATGACCTGATCCATTCAGCTTTTCCGACAGCGTGAGCGGCAAACATCCAAACTTTCGTATTAATAATAATCTTAGTTGGATAACGTAACAGCAAATACCGGAAATCTAATCCATAGCTATCAGGACTAGAAACTACCACTGAAAAGAAAGGTTGCAATATAAAGTACTTCACAATGAAGTACTTTCACATACCAAATATGATAACAACACAATAGCACTCGACGTTGGGACGCAACACACACAAATGTCAACATTTGATTGACATCGAAGATAAACACTTGAAGCTATAAATTAGATAACGGTTACAGACAAGATATAAAAAAAAACAGACAAGATATAGGTAAGAAATGCTTCGAAAAATAGATTTATGATGCACGTTGTGGAGAGTAATAAAACTGAGTGCGTAATAAAAGAAAATGCTGTAAGAGCGATAAGTAGAAGCGGAAACTAAAATGGAGGTGTTGTAATTGACAAGGAAATGGGTTAATATTTTGTAATACAGTAACATAAGCAGCCTACTCTATATTCCATTGTTGGACTCGGGCAAGGAGAGAGACAAGGCCATAATCTACCAAGCTGGCGAAGTACCTGCACTGTATCACACGCGTGTCCCCGAAACAATTCTTTCTAGTGAGGTGGCGGTTTTCTTACAAGGTTTTCGTTCACCGTTGAAGCTAATCTTAATGTATACAAATCTCCCGTCACGATGTTTGTCCGCGATGGATTCCTAAACTACTTAATCGATTTTAAATTAAATTGGCACACTGTGAGCAGTCTGGTCCAACTTCAGAGATAGGATGGTTTTTATTTCAATTAATAGTCTTTAAATGACAATATCCGAGCGCAGCCGGAATGGGCCGCTAGTGGTTTTATAAACTTTAACATCAGCACTTGAAAGAACACTCATCAATTGTTGTCTTCGATATACTACTGAATGTAACCGATCATTCCAACCACAGGGCCTACAAAAAGAGACTTCATTTGGAAAAGTTTACGATTGGTTTTCCATATAATCGAATTACTTATTATTACTACTTAATCATATTTCGGCTGGATTGTGGTACGTGTTTATACGATGTACGTTATTTGTATCATTTTTTTTTTTAATATTTCCTATCAAATATTCCTCAATATAATCGTTAAAAAATTAGAAGAATACATAGATACAGCACCTTAAATATTTTGCATCTCAGCTTCCACACATTTATTCTCTAGCTTCAATATAGTTTTTAAACTTTCGCGATTTGGACTAATATGGAGAACATTATACAGGCCTTATAACTTAATTCCACGATCTTTCAGCAGCGTTGCAACCGCCGGCGCCGCCGTCGTGGACAAGAGAAAACTTTACTGAAATAATAATTTAGATCGCTTTTAAGTCCTTTGTAATGTTTTTTTCCTTCATTCATCGTGATTTTTAACCGACTTCCAAAAAAGGAGGACGTTCTCAATTGCGGTTGCTTGTTTTTTTTGTATGTAGGTATGTTACGTGCCGTGCTCACTAATGAATCCATTTTGATGGTTCTTATTTGTTTGATAGACATTTGGTTACCTTTATCTGGATGACGTTATCATAGAAACTATGAGTCGAGCTTCGTGAGTTGTATTTGAAATTGAAGTCGTTATTTTTGTTTATATGGAAAAAATCAAATTATCGAGTATGCTTATTAGAACAACCCTTATCATTCATTATCACAACTATCAAAGTGCAGTGTTTGGAATGCATTGTGCAATCGTTATCACCGAGATTAAACCCGGCAACGTCAACTGCGTGTGTTGTGTCATCGCGAACAACACTTTACGTACGATGTGGGCTTTGACTAACGACGTTCTTTTATAGGAACTGTCTGTACTAGGGTTGGGAGACAACTGAAAAACAATTATATCTTCATTCGTCTTTGATTAGTTATATTACTTACTAGCAGTGCACCGCGGTTTCACCCGCTCCCGTTCCCTTTTTTTTCGGGATAAAAAGTAGGCTATGTGTTCTTCCAGACTATAATATAACTGTGTTTCAAATTTCAGCCCAATCCGTTCATACATTACGACGGGATTGAGTAACAAACATCCAAACAGTAAAAACAAACAAATAAACACATTGACACATATTTATAATATTAGTAGGATATCGGTAATTGATTATTAGGAATATTATTTATTTATATGATCAGATGTAGAGAGAAGAGAATAATCAAAATTTAAAAAATTTAAATCTTAAAATTGCGGCAAAGTTGTTAGTGTTTTATCTCCGGATACATTTCGGCCAGTATGATACATATCTTCTTATCTAGATGATCTAATTCAATCTAGCTCCTTTTTTATCGGAATGCTCCAAGATCAAGAAGGCCGAATACCGTTTCATGGGTGATGATCCGTACGAAGACATTTGATGCCACTTTTGTTCAAAGAGTTAGAATGGGGCTTTCAATGACTCAAAAATGTATTTTTAGCGTGCCAACCCTAAAATAGTGATGTAGGTGTTCCTTCAGTATTTTACTCGATGTTTAGTGCATTGTTTTACCACAATTTAAGACGCCTGTTACACGAGTTGTGAAATTATTCACAGCTCTAGTCCCACGTACGGAGCAGTGATTACAAAGAGACTTATTATGATCAAGGTTGGCTACGCAATTTGTTTAAACCGCAAGATATCGGAAAGGTAGATTTTTTATTTGTAAGTTTAGTTAAGTCAAGACTAGCATCTGTCCTCGACCTCGTCTACCTAGAATTTGGAAAATGGCTGTGGTACGCAATTCGTTAAAATCGCTAATATCGCAATGGTAGATATCTTATTTGTAAGTTTTAGTTATATCAAGACTAGCATCTACCCTCGATCTCGTCTACGTAGAATTTAGAAAAAGCCTAAATGCCTGAAATAAAAAAAACCTATCGGAAAGGTAGATTTTTTATTTGTAAGTTTAGTTATATCAAGTCTAGCGTCTGCTCTCGACGTCGTCTACGTAGAATTTAGATAATGGCTATTCCCTGAGGAATACTACTTGCATACAGCATGTTCTAAGAAATATTTTTTTCGAGTACCTGCTTACATGTTATCCTCCAACCTGCACTTGATTGGTGTTATGGTTTATGCCTTGATTCTCTCCTAGCAAGATAAGACACGGAGTCCCAGTAGTTAAAATATAAAGTGAGATGCTTATGCTATTTTAGGTATATATTGTACATATAAACCGTTAAACACATTTTTTTACTAAATCATCTCTGAAATTACGTTACTATAAAATTCTGTATTCGTTCTAAACATTTTGTATGGAAAAATTAATTCAGTTTCTTATCAAAAGTTCATTAAATAGTTGTCCAATGCATCCGATTCGGTTTAGTACCGAACTCTTAGGTAATAAGGTATAATTCAGTTGTCGCAATTTCAATTGTGTCTATTTCGAAATCTACCTCACAGTAAGCTAAATAATTACACTTGAAAACCATCGCCAAACGAAAATTGCTTTCATACATGAATCGTATTTCAATATAAATCTTTTACCAGTCATTATTTGCTTTAGAATTGTACGCAGCTCGTGATCAGTCTATGGTGTTTTGTTATTAACTCTATGTCCAATCAAATTGGGATTTTAACGATCGATTTGGCTTGAGGCTGTGTTATTTTGGCTAACTTCTTTATTGCTGCCTTGAACCCTTTTACATCTACATTCACTGTCTTTGTTACTCGACAATGATATATCTTTATTGTATTGTGTACATTTCTTTATGTACTTGATTGAATTAAGAGAATTATTAATGGCGATTAAAATATTACAACACAAAAAAAACCCTTTAATTCCATGATCAGCCTCCACTGCACCTACTATTTTCCCTCTGCTGGGACCTGGGACTCGTGGGCTTCTCTCACAACAAACGAATTAAGGTCAAAACCCACCACGCATAATTTATAATTTCTTTCTTAAACTTGAGAACGACTGGGACTGATTTGGATAATTTTGTTGATGTAGTCTTTATGACTAACTACGTTAAATTACTAGTTTAGTTAGTTGTTTTTTTTTGTTATTGAACACTAGCAGCGCCCTCTGTGGTTTTACCCACGTAGTTTCTGTTCTCGTAATTTTTCCGCGATCAAAATAATAAGCCTATATTCTTTTCCAGACTATAGGCTGTAGAGCCAACATCCTTGTTACAGCCTTTCCAACTTGTTAAATCACAAAAAACGCAAACTTTCATACCCACAATATTAGTAGGACGTTCGTTAATGTTTTTTTAGTAGAATGCACTATATGGCAATAATATTATACTCGTACCTTCCTTTTCCCCACCAGTTGTTACACTATGCCTCGGCATTGTAACCAGTAAGACACGTTGGTGTAGAGTTACGACCAGCTGGCGTGGACAGTTGTCCGACTTGTCGGCCGACCCGTTCACATCTGATATTGAGGATATGCAGGAATCTGGGATATTTGCAATGTGTTTGAAAGGTTATTGGGTAACACAGGCTTGGGTTGCCAGTCGCCTGTTTGAAACTGGAATGGAACGGGCTTAGAGTCGACTTGTAATGATTTTATAGTTTTATTGGAAGTGGAGAATGGTGGGACACTGTGCAGAATCCGCCTGGGAAGTACTACACCTTTGTCAGTTATTCTACCGTCACGCAGTAGGTAATGTGCTATAAATTTACTATGTTACTGTCTTCCAGTTTGAAGGGCAATGTTTCCAGAGAAATTACATGCTAGGCGCGCTTCCATTTGTTAGATGGCTTGACCATCTTGATTATCTTTACACCTACATTGGCCTATGGATAATTTAGATGTGCTTATTATACCTAAATAGTCAGTATATTGTATAGTTTTCGCTGTTATCTAGTTTACTTAATAAAGGCTCTACCCATTGAAAATGGGATCACTGGGATTAGATGTAAGTTATTTAATTTCTCTGGGTGACGAGCACAACGCGAGCTAGGTAGCAATTTGGGATATATTAAATTAAATAACTCTGTGGTACTGTAAACAAGAAAGACGTACAAAATGAGAATAAGTTCAACGTCACCATTTAACCTCTCGACTAGTAAAGTGAAACATAGCTTTCGAGCCAGTCGACATAATAGGCAAGCTCTGGCCAGACGGGAAGCGCTGGGAAGACGCGCTGCTTTTTCTGCAGATGCCATTCGAAGTTCCAGTAACGCACGGTGCGGCTAGTTCGAGGAACCGCTTGTCGATATTTTTATCGATAGTTACGGTACCGTTATGTACGTGATTTAATGACAAAGAAAAACACGTAAAAAGTAAACTGAAAGTGAACATAAACAGTATATTTTGTGTTCTCAGTGCTTTTTCCAATACCCGGGTTTGACTCGGAGCCTTTTAATTTTAATACAAGGAGTGAATCAAGGCTAGAATATACCACGCTGGTTAAGTGCGATTTGACAGAAGACACATGTCCTCGAAATAAATATTCCTTAACCGTTAAAACCAGTGATGACAAACAATACGTAAGTCCTAACTGACGTTGAAGCTGTTTATAATTATGTTCAGTAAAAGCTCATTAGTAAAAAAGAAACAGTTTTTGTAGAACTTTTTTAGTAAAAAGACTTTTGAATGGATGGAGGATGGTTCACATGCCATCATAATCCCATCACAAATTCGTAGGGGTAAATATTCTCATATAAGATAAATATCTGTATGATGAAATATTTGCTGTGTCCGGGTGTTTCTTTGCACCAAAGTATGCATTTAGAATTATAGAAGTACTAGCGGCCCATTCCGGCTGCGCTCGGATATTGTCATTTAAAGACTATTAATCGAAATAAAAACTATCCTATCTCTCAAGTTGGACGAGACTGCTCGCGGTGTGCCAATTTAATTTAAAATCGGTTAAGTAGTTTAGGAATCCATCGCGGACAAACATCGTGACAGGAGATTTATATATATTAAGATTATATCAGCTTCCTGGTTCCCATAATACAAACTTTGTTTAGTTTAAGGCTAGTTGTGAAGAAATGTTCACCTATATTTACATATTAAACTAATTTATCAGATTTGATGCACTAACTGCTTTGCATAAATACGTTTTGTACTTTATCGTATTCCATTTTATCGACTCAACCCTTCACTATGCAAACGAGTCGAAAGCGACGGTCCTTCATTTAAATGTTTCTTAAGTATCTTTCTTCTCTAACGTTTAATTATTCAATGCAATAAAACCCGAGAAACTGTGTTTTTCTTTTGATTGTATTAGCAAAAAAAAGAATTAGAAAACAATTGGATGTCATAGGGAGACTGCCGATGGAAGTGAAAACTTATAACTTAGAATTTTAGTATGAGAAAGCACAAATGAACAATTAGGCATAGTGTAGTGTTTTTATTTTAACAAATTTTCATAAACATCTCGTGGTTAATGCATCTCTTGCTTTGTTAGCCGGTAGAGGTATCTGCCGAAGCTCAATAACATTACTATCATAACATTTTCTCCCGACGAGTTTATTTACAAAAGCTTATCGGAAGTGCTACTTTCCGCGCCATATCAACCACTCCATATTACTCAGATATTGTGGTGTCCGCTAAATCGAAAGCAAGATAGCTTTGATACAACTGAATTTCAATTCCACAAACTAAGTAGGACTGCCATGTTGGAGTTGAAGCTAAATATCTTTTCTTCACACTTTTTAATTTGACATCTAAGATATGGAATTAACAATACTAAAAAAAAATAGTTATAGTTACTGAAACATGCACAAGAAGTACCAACCAGTAATATACACACATATTTATATGTATGTACATGTATTTATGTATATAGTTTGTGATCTGGGATTTTCCGCCATTTTGATTTTATTTAACGGTTTAAAAGATGGCGGTCAAGTGTCAAAGTATTCGCGTTTTAAAACAATTGACAGTAATAGGGACTGCCGATAGATGTAACAACTTGTGCCTTAAAATTTTGTATTTAACACCACTAATGGTGCTCATTACATCGGCTATATAGCAAATATATGCTATTTGGCCTGGCGATGTCGCGAACTCAAGATTTCAATAATATTTGTACTGTAACACATTCTCCCGACGAATCTATTTACAAGTTTATCAAAAGCGCTATTTTCCGCGCCATATCAACCACTCCGTATTACTGATATTGTGTCCGCTAAATGGCAAACAAGATAGCTCTGATACAACTGAATTTCAATTGGTAATTTGTTTGGAAAGTAAACGGTGGCGATAGCGCTAATTGCTTGTTTTATTCAACAATGATACAAGCAACATTGCGGGCAATGCGACGGGAAAGTTTTAGATGCAGTTGTGTTGCCTGTGGTTTCACTTGAGATTTTGTAATTTTCCACAAACAAACAAAAACTTTGTTTACCAAAAATACGCGTGAGTACAAAAGCTTGCCGATGACTCCCAAACTAAGCATATGCTTGTATCTTGGGACCCGCGAGTTAGGTCTAAACTAAACGTAGTACAGTAATATAAAATAAAATACGCCTTAACAAAACTTACAAAGTAAAACTGTGAAATTAGAGGTCAGCAGAGAAAAAGTTAGCCGAGCCACACTGTTTATCCTTCTTCTTAGACACAAAACTGTATATTATAAGCATCAGTAGTCTACGAAATGTTTCCACTGCTGGGACTCGGGGCTTTCTCTCGCAAGGAGAGAATCACGACCATAATCCATTACGCTAGCCCAGTGCGGGTTGGTTGATGACACATGACCTCGAAAAGATCTAGGTACATGTCGGTTTCTCCACAATGTTTTCCTTCACCGTTCTAAGTCAGTGGCATTACGCACTCGACTTCAAAAAGACAGTGGTGCGCGTGGGATTTGAACCCGGAGGCTCTGGATCGGCAGTTACCGTTCTCCAGACTAGACCAGCCGTAACTTACTAGAACAGCTGTGACTTATTGAGACGTACTTCTTAGCATTCCATGGATTCACCGTGCGGGTGCCGGGTCCATCGTGTGGCAGAGAGAGAAATCACGAGTAGACCCCGAGACTTGTGACTCGGGCTGTAGGTTTAAAAGGGGCCCCTTATATTGACGTACGTCAACACTCACCTTCACTACTCGTATTTCTCTCCCTGCCCAGCCAAATCCGATATGATCCTACTAGTGCAGCTTTAGATACTCGTTCTAGTATAGAACTTACTGCACTTCTGGACAATCCAAGGTCTTTAAGCAGGTTATAGAGAGATTTTGCTGGTATACCTCTCGCTCCTACTTCTACAGCGTATAAATTAACTACATAGCCATTTTTTGTTATTATTATTTAGTTAAGAATCTCGTACTAACAAGAATTCGAATGTCTTCATGTTTACTGATTCTCAGTACGTGCATTTCTTATCTTATCGCGGATACTAGGACCATGCCTCATTTCCATGCGTGACGCTATCTCGCTAGCAGGGGCACCACGCCCTATTGTAGTGTTTACAAACATGAGGAATGTGAGTACGGTTTCGTGCAAAAATCCACGATTTACAACTTACATGAACTTCGTGTTAGCGTGTCACGTTCACTCGATATACCTTCTTTTTTTTAACCACGGAATATGCATTATTGATTCTGCTCGGGGAAGTACATTTGCCAGTTATTGTCGCCAAGCAGTAATGTGCAGACATAGCTGTGTTCTGGTTTGAAAGGTTGTACCCCTATGTAAAGTATATGTAAACTCTTTGGCTGTACCAGATAAATTACAGGACATAGAGATAAATCATCTTATATCTCTGGGTGTAGAGCATAAGTCTGTGCTATGCTCAGACCAACTATATCCTCAAAGGTGATAGGTAATGATTTGGACTATTCATGTTACAATAGCTGGGTGACACTGTGCTGTTATGGACAGGCATGTTGCTTACCATCAGGCACATGACCTGCTCGTCTCGTCACTCTGGGCTATAAAAAAAAAAATATCGCGCTGTCCAAGTGGTGATTGGCGGATGCCCTCAAAAGGTTTATTTCTTAGACCATTTTCTCATGATGTCTTCTTCGCCGTTATATCCAAACTGACAATTTTGTCCATCTGCACTTGAAAAAACACTTAGAAGTACAGGTGGGATTCGAACATACGACCTTTCTTTCGACTCAGTACTAGTGCATAACCCTGTACATACAGGTACAATACTAGGCAAAGTAAACTGACATAAAACAATCAAACGTTCATAATTATTATTGTACACGTTCCATTGCCCCCAAACTGTGGTTAATAGGTTGAACTGGTCATATATAAGCAGTAATGGGTACTACATCCCATGGAGATGTCTTCTCTACAGTTATGTTGATGGTATGACGTGTTTATGAGAAGCTACTCTATTCTAATGGTGTCCAAGTCTATAAATGGAATTGGCATACACACATAGGCATTTACTAATAAAACACAAACCTGAATACTATATACCTACTGCAAAAAAAATGTAGTACCTTATTTTTTTTATCAAATCTCATGACTTCGAAAAGACGAAGAAAGATGTGGTGCACGTGGGATTTGAACCCGGGGCTCCGGATCGACAGTCGTCGTTCTCCCGACTAGACTTAAAATTATAAATATTAAAAAAATGGTAGTCATAGGAATTGCTGATAGAAATGAAAACTTTTAACTCAGAATTTGATAGCTTACCTTGGAAACTACACGGGTGTAACCGGAGGGCGTGGCCTCACCATCTTGGCATGGCCATCTAGAATTGCGTCAGCATTTCCCATTGGCTTACGTATTTCTAGATGGCCAATAATAGCCTTGGTCCCGAGTTTACCCGAAGCTTTCTTATCATACCCGAGCGTGACGAATGAATTCAATTCACAGCCCACGAAAAATCTGTCTAGGCGCGCCTAAAGAAGTTTTCACTTCAATAAAATCGTGAAAACATTTAAATGTCCAAGTGTTTAGATACTTCCTCTTTAGGTCATCTTATAATTCATTCATGTAAAGTATTGTATACGTTGATGTAACAGTTAATATGTTACAACACTTTCCTCATACCCCTCACAAACCGGCTCAATCTTTTTATGTATAATGCTTATATTTGCTTACGTATGCTTATTATATCAAAAGCATAACTTACGCAAGCGTGTACACAAATTAGACATGTGGCCATCTGTCGTGGCACTTTCCCTAGCATTTGAATAGAAAGTAATTTCTTGGTAGTATGGCGTGATATACCGAGTTTTATAAACACCTAATGGGTAGATTTTTTGATTGGTATTAGGACTCTTTGTAGACTCCGCCGGGGGTAATTAATATCACTTTTTTGATGAATG
Organism: Ectropis crepuscularia; assembly: GCA_963693475.1. Taxonomy (NCBI): domain Eukaryota; kingdom Metazoa; phylum Arthropoda; class Insecta; order Lepidoptera; family Geometridae; genus Ectropis; species Ectropis crepuscularia. The sequence continues at coordinate 9,968,432 of OY856350.1, forward strand.
AGGTAGATTCGAGCGCTGCTTGCAAGTCTCAGTGTTTTTCTAACTGCAGATTTATTAGTTTGTCGTTGTTTTTAATAATGAAAAAAAAATACCATAAGGAAATCGATGTGTTCCATTTTGGAGACTTTCGAGGATATGTTTCATCCATCAAACCGAATTTGACTAGTTTTGTGGCCTTGTTTTTAGGGTGTTCAAATGAGGAAAATGCCGGAGGGAAGTCTGAAAATATAATTCTCGTCTACTTTGAACATGTCCAAAATAAAGCCTAATAAAACTTATTATACAACGGATAAGAAGGCTCTGGTTCCTCATTACTAGGTATCCAGGATGCAAGTCAATTCCATTCCATAAAATACTCTGCAGTAAATTTAGTACATTTGCATTTTTAAGTAAATTTACCTTTGAACGATGGAAACAGCCGCCATAAGGTCTCCCATATCGATATATCTGTTAATTACGATGTTAAAATTATCGTTAACTACAGCCCTCTCCCATTCCCTGCCCTATAAAACACTGGCGATTAGATTTAGTGGATATTTATTCAATTGGCGGCTCAAAAACGCTCATAAAATGTGTAGGGGTCCACAGAAATGATGTATACACGTTTTCATAGAAATCGTACGTAGATGTAACGTCACTTGAAACATCTAAGCACTGTATCTGCGTTATTTTTTGGTTGTGAAATAAAAGAAAAATAGGTGTGCAGTTTTTTTTTATCATTTAACTGACGGATTAAGGACTAATTAGTTTTTTACTCACCATGCCTATTTTTCCAGTTTGGTTTCAAATAAAAATTTTACGTATTTTAGACCACAGTGCCCCTTTAGAAATAGCTGTTTCTGTGCCGCCCTAGGTAATTGTAACTTTTATACCATAAACTGTAATTGTTTTGAACACACAATTGGCATACTCGAAGTGTTTTCAATGCGTTTCTGCCAATTAAAATGTACGTAAAAGGGAGTCGTTATTTTTAATACACACCTTTGTTCGTTATTATCATTTAACTGAGATATTAACTGCTAAGCCAATAAAGATTTTAAACTTTCATTTTTTCTTTTTACAGTCGTAGAGTTTATTTTTGAAAACGGCGAAAATATTCAAATATCTTTTGCGGTTACATCACACTAATATTATTAAGACGAAATTTTGTATGTTTGGAAGTGTGTTTTATGTTTGTAAGTGTGTATTTTTGTTTCCTACATTTAATAAACATTGTAAACATTGTACTTCATAAATGTAATGTCGAATGGTTTTGAATGAAATACGTTCAGCTGATAAAATAACGTTAAAATTCGTAGTACCTACATTACCTTTCTTTTGGGTTTTTATTCCGGTAAAGTTGGTTGTTGTTCAGCAAAGCACTAGCTTTGCTAATGTTTTGATAATGATAATGCATTGTTAGTATGATAGTATGTACTAACATACTATCGACTGACGCAGTCGTAGAGCAAGTCTAACGAACAGTACGTATACCCAGAAGACACCTATTCACTCTCCGTTTAAAAGTTCTCAAATTACATGACAATACATAATATAGGTTAATACTGAGTTGCGTATACATTACGAAAACTTCACATTACTTGTACCACACAAATTAGTATCATATGCTATTGAAAGTAAGCTTGTGCCGCTATTATTATTAGAATTTATGTATAAAAAATATTTTTCTATTTTATTTACTCGTTGTTTTCCTGTAGTATAGCTTCTTTTTCATTTTACAGTTAATGGAATAAATAGCTTTTTGTGTTATAGTCGCCGTTTGCTGCTACATTTTTAAATGTTATCTGTTTTGGTTTTGAAAGTGCAATACAGAGTTTATCTGTCTATCTCCGATATCCGAGGTCTATCTTTCTACATCCCTTTTTCTCTCTTTAATAAAGAAAAATTGAATACCTATAAATTATCCATCGTACGGGCGTTACGACGCATGTACAATGTTCAAAGAACATCCACTTCCGCACATTCCATACGAATTCCCTTTCAATATCGTGATGTGCATCACGCGCGCCGTGACTAGGGGTGCGTCTGACCGCCGTTCTCACGCTGTTAGCGATCCTGGAGAGTTCATTAGCTGATGAGATTGGCAGGGATCGTGGGGGAACGCTATCGATTCGCTATCGATATGTTTCTTGTGCTTAGAACGTGCTATGGGAAAACATACTTTTTCGTACATAGTTCATGGTCAAAGTAAAGTAAAGCAAATGTCAAAATAAGGCTTCGTAACAAAAGTTTACATCAATCATAGAATACTAGCAGCGCCACGCGGTTTTCCGTTTTCCGGCCATTTCGACGTGATTGAGCCAGAAAACGAAAAAAGGACATTTTCGACGCCGCGCTCACTAAAGTTAAGAAACTAAAAAGTATGACAAAAAAAATATTGACGTGTGGGTACAATCAAGAAGAAGCACAATAACCGAATAGAATTTTAAAAATAGATCAGAGTTTTTTACAATAAAAAATAAAAATGACACCGAAAAAACCCGTTTTAATTCGAGTACTCGAAATTATCAGCATAGATGGTGAAATCTGATTTTTTCCTGGCTTTAGGCGCACTCTTAAGCGACTTCAAAAAAGGAAGAGGTTATCAATTCGACAACCTTATTCTTTCATTTCTTGATTTACTTGTAATAAAGTCGATGCGTAATTCCAATTTTTTACACAAGAAGTGAGTCAAAAAAACTATTTATTTTTGGAAAAGTCTAGTAATTTTCGATATTTGTGATGTAATAAGATCTTATAATTGTGCGTAAGTAACATTTTAAAAGGATTTAAAGCAACATCAACGAGTACTGTCGTAGTCGTACTTGAGTACTGCATCGAAAATGTAGAGAAAATATTTTTTTGCCTTTAATAGTGATTTAAAATGCTATAGGAAAAAAGGCTTGCCTCCAATAAAGCCTTAAATCACGCATCAGTCGATATCACGCTTTATTAGTTTTGGAAAGCTCACTGATTCACACGGGACGGGTATGGGTCCGCCTAGTCGTTGACAGCTACACTATACACACAGTAAGGACAGTTGTTAAATACATGTTGTCGAAGAAAAATATTCAATGTTTTTCTTCCGTAATTTAAAAAAAGTTATAAAAAAATATATACAATAGATACGTATATTTTAACTTTTATATTATTTCATGATAACTATATATTTATGAGCTATCTGACTTCTATTGTACAAGCTTTGCTTAGTATGGGGATAGATCATGTCGTGTGAGAAATATCCATCAATATTTATTAAAATATCTATAGTAATATATATATATAAATCTCCTGTCACGATGTTTGTCCGCGATGGATTCCGAAACTACTTAACCGATTTTAAATTAAATTGGCACACCGTGAGCAGTCTGGTCAAACTTGAGAGATAGGATAGTTTTTTTTTCGATTAATAGTCCTTATATGACGAAATCCGAGCGAAGCCGGAACGGCCCGCTAGTAGTAATATATATATAGTAATGTCATTATTACGCTCAATCGTAATGACTATAATGTCCGAAGCTACGCGAGGCTAGTTTTTCAAGCTAGGATAGCAAACTAGCATGCTTAGTACTTTTAGCTTCGTGTAGACAACGCTACGCGACGCTAGTTTTGTCTTCACGAATCTAGAAGTATTATTTTGCTAGCTTACTAACACTAGCTTGAAAAACTAGCCTTATATAGCTCGGACGTAACGTACATGGTCGATAGTAAATCAGCATTTTGTTGGAACTTGAGTAACTGCATTACTTTTATACAACTATCTTTCACAGCTCGTGACAAAATCTACATTTCAAGGTGAATGTCGCATTACGAAACCGAATGTAAATAAAATTATCGACAGTTATATAACATATGGAAAGTGAAACGTTACCCGTAGTACATAACTCATAGCTAATGCGATGCGACCGATCTGCCTATTGATGAATATCAATCGGTAATATCGTTGATATTAAATAAATATAAGTGAATAAATAAAATAAACATATGGTTTTTATTATGCACTAGTGCCCCGCGACATAACCTACGGCTTACCTAAACTATCGTATTTTATTATTTAAAATGAGTATTGTTTTGACGTGATAACGTCTTATAATTCGATGAAGCCGGCTACACACCCGCAAAACATGACGTCATGTGCCGTTACCGCCGTTACCTCGCCTTATTACTTTTCGCACCATCTAGTGAGTGAAATGTGTATTACGTTTAAGGAGTCTGTCCATGTTTTAGAAAAGCGACGATATGAAGTTAAGAACTTGTGCTAGTGCAATGATGTACCCAGAGATGGTGCTTTGAACAGCTTTTCAAAAAGCTTCAGAATGTTTTACCTAGATGGCGCTTAACACAAATACTAGTCAGTACCATTCCATCAGTATTTTCTTAAGACGTTGTCACGTTCAACTATCGTCAGTAAACCGACTTTACAGACAACAATTATTTTTTTTCAAAATAAATTTTCAATTCAAAAGAAATACGTAATTTCGAAATTAACTCGCGACTTTCCTACTCCGGTTCTATTTCGTTGCCTATCGAACATTGTTTGACTTTGTTTTGTTTCTAAGCCTACTCTAATAATTAGAGTAGGCTTCGAACATTTAAACGGTGTTTCTCTCGAAGTCACATTTTTCGTAGAAAGAGAGTACGACTAGCTATCTGCTAGACGACTATTTTCTGATAGGCTCGACTGTCAGTACGTGAACCATTGTTCTATGATTTACGAAATGAATTATATGGTTCATGAGCCATTGTTTTGCGGTTCAGGTAAGTAACTCATACAGAAATATAAATGTCAATTTGTGTATACTGTTATTGCTAAGTTTTCTATTATCTATGCTTGAATGACCTCAAAAATTATCAGATAACTTGATCATAGTAATATTATGAACACGAAAGTTTGTTAAAATGTATGGATGGATCTTTGTTACTCTTATGTAAATTACATGTGGTGTAAATTACACCTACGGTTAACGTCCATTATCGCTATAATTAATGGCATTTTTCGTTAGTGTGCCCCCCAGCATTACACGTAAAAAAAAACAATATAAAATTATGACATGGAATACACATGGGCTATTTTTTATCCCATTAAACAATGGGATCGGAAACTATGCGGGTGAGACCGTGGGGCGTTGCTAGTTACACCTACATTTGTATCGCATAATTAATGCATGTAATATATACTGCCATTATTTTTATACAAAAACAAATACTATAATTTTATTTCATAAAGATATTTGTCCTAATTTGAATAAGTTGTGGAACTTCATTTTAAGACGTATTGGTAATATTCTATTAACTTAACACCCATATATTGCAAAATACAAAACCAATTTATAAATTAGACATCTATATCATTCATACAAAACATAATACCACTAATCAAATTGAATACAAAATCATAGGTCAAATAGGTTAATACTGAGTTGCGTATACATAATATATTACGAAAATTTCACATTACTTGTACCACACAAATTAGTATCATATGCTATTGATGTCAATTGTCGACCTCGCGACCGAACCGAGTTTTATTATAAAAGATATTTATGCGTATAATCGCTTGATGGTGAAATTACTTACCAAGGGCAAAAAAATGAAATTTTGCTGTTGAAATCATGGACGTATAAAAAAAGGCGGACGTAGTCTCGCAAAAACAAAAACTGTGTCCATAGAGTCGGCCACATAATATGCAGGTATGCGCTGTCACAGTCATACACACATCAGTGGGTTCATTACACGCGCAAAATTGTGTATATGTGTGCGTGTCAGCCTATCAGTGACAACCTGATAACGCACACGTGCAAATGTGGCTGACTCTAGTGACACAGTTTTTGTTTTAGCGAGACTACGTCCGACATATTTTATACTCCATGGTTGAAATATACATTTTTTAAAGTATTCAAAACTATTACCGCTATTTAAAAATATTAGATGAATCTCTTTTCTTTCTTTTTCAACACGCCTGTCTGATTTAGCTGAACGTGTGTCGGATGGTAAACACCACGCTTGCCCATAACAACACAGTGTCACAAAGCTATTGGAACAGGAAGTGTCCAAATCGTTACCTGGCACTGTAAGTGCAAGTGCAAGTTATGTAAGTAGTGCAGTTCTACCGTGCAAGAGCGATCAGACCCGCGCTTCTACCGCCTAACGAAAAACGCTTTGATGCTTTGACATTGCTGTCTCTTTTCTTCTCGCTTGAAATGAAAGAGACGGCAATGCCAAAGCGTCAAAGCATCAAAGCGTTTTTCGTTAGGCGGTAGACCCCCAGTGCTTTTGGTGTAAAGCGTTTGTTCAACGTATAAGTAAACTCTTTGGTTGTACCTATATCGTTTGAGATGATTAATGTTAAGAATTCTGTGCATAAAGATAGTTTCAACGTAACACAGTCACAGCACGTGGATGTAACATTATACAAACAAACATAACGTCGACGTAACACCATTCCGAAGTATGACGAGGGCTGACTAACCCGCAAGCATGTCCGATAATAAATAGACGATCTGATTCACAACGTATAGATAGAGCTGCTGGAATTACGCCTGGGGATTTAGATAAAAAGATTAGTATATTAGGTTCAAAGAACAATAAACGCGATAATGTGGTTGGAGCGAAAAAACAGTTCAAAAATAACTAAAAGCAAATTCGCGGCGTGTCAATGATAATGCCCACAAACCAACAATACCTTCTGAAAACGAAAATGCGGCTTTCAAGATTAATCATGAGGTTCGATCTTGCTCAACCACGATTATTCATTAGGTAGTACATGTATCCTTTAACGACTATCCTATGTTCACTTTTTGTCGGTAATAGGCTTGCACTTGGCCACCATTTCGCCTGATGTTAGGTGACGGTGCAATCCATGATGGATTGCGGTAACCTAGAAGAAACCATACTCTTGACTTGCATACAACTCAAATTATATCCTTCAGGAAATATCCACTCGGTCAACGCATTCTTAAGAACATTGTTATTGTTACGAAAGTGGAATCAATAATCTTCGCTAGAATTTTTAGAACAATGAAAAGATTTGTGAAACTACGAGCAGTCCAATCGCCAAAAAGGCAAAACCCTTCGATGCTTTGGTGGAAAGATCTCCTAGATTCTATTTCCTGTGTGTTACATGACGTCGTTCATTGTGCCAAAAGAATATGTTATTGTTAAACTGTAGAAGAAAAGTGCAGTAACAGGTATCTGATGGTCCAACCTTGCGTATTGTTGAGCTATCAAAATGACTAACACCCAGCTGCCACTGTCAAGAACTTATATATTTCCCATCAACACTCTTCAAGGGTTTGATGACCAACAAATCACATCACGCTCCATTACTCCACAATTAAAATACCTCAATATGTGTCACTGTTGCGTTATCCAGATCTAAGGCCAGATGGCAGCTCTATCGGTCTCAATCATACGTTCTATAATTACCGTTGCATTTATATCGCAACCCAAATAGGCGGCAGCCGTGACGAGTGAGGACGGCTGACGACCCCACGCGACAATCTGAATACCATTCTATGCATAGAACTGGTCGCTGGTCACAATTAGATCGACGTGTCTACTTGGTCTGCGGCATTACCGTAAATGGCGGTTACAAAAGTTTTCAAACCATCAAGTGCCTGCGCGTAACCTCTTCTCATCACCTCAACCCATAGCAAGAAAATTTGCTGTACAGAAATAGACCTGGCAGGCTAAGAAATTCCCTGCCTCTGGAGGTTTTCTGATGAACTTCGACAAGTATAAGTTTAAAAGAGGATATCTTAAAATGTATTCGGGATGGTGCAACGTTAACATCATTTTGAATGTTGCAGATTCAAAGACAAAAATACATATTATTCTCCTATTATTTTTCTCCTAGCCTCTTTGCTTGGGTTATTTGAAAAAACGCTGGTGCAGATATTCTGCATAAGATAATGTGTTTCTTGTACTAAGGGTAGCATACCTAGTTAGGCTTTACAAACCAACTGCGATCAGCTGTTAAAGGCCCTTAAAACACACCAGGACCCAAAATTAACAATTGATGCCACAAATGGCGTTAAAAAATGTTAAATCAAGTACAATAAAGTGATCCATCTAAAGGGTTGTTAAACAAATTGTTTTTTTCTAAGGCTGTCTTTTCAGCGTCTAGCTAGATAAGGTAGTCGACTTAACAAAACAGGTTAACTAGATGACGAGTTCAGATGACATAATTTATTTTGGCACTAAATATTTCGTTTTGACCTCATTCCTTAATTCAGCAAATATAGCTACAATGGTCGTAAACGTCGTTTTCGATTAAGAACGTATTATGCCTAAAATATCTCCTACTTTTGAGAATAGTCGTTGTATTGTTTACGTTATGATCTCATAGGCCTAAAATGTCGTTGAAGTCATCTTAAAAATAAAGTAATAATTTAATTTGTCTGTCGATTTCGATGATGCTTTTTTAAAGTTATAATACAATTTTTAATTCTCAAACAAACCTACCAATTTTCTTGCAATCCAATGTTTATAAAACGTGTTGGGGTTCTTTAAAATGTGTAATCATTGTAGGCCGATGGTCCCAAAATTGTGCCATTTTAACTCAGTTTCAGGTATTCCGTGAAAAATAATTATTAATTCCGTGATTTCTTTACTTTCAGAGCGGGCAAGAGAAGGCGGAACCCGTTGGCGTTGTACGCAGACGACGATGGACACGACTTGAGTGATCTCGGCATCGGCACCTCCAGCACCAAGTCAAGCCTCAGCGAAGACTGCGACACACACAGTCTTGCTGTAAGTACTTTGACTTTGGCTTTGTGTAGGCGTACCACGAAATAATGGCATTTGGATGACATTGTCAGGAGAGCGTGGGCATCGGAAAATCGGGCAACGGCAACCCTGGTAGGCTCGACGACGGCGTTAGTTCTCATTTTGGACACGTACCGTTATTTCCATGTAAGGGTTTATCTTGATTACGTTTGACTGAGAGCTAAGCTGTCTATGTATCTCTTTCTGACGACACAGTGCTGTAGGCAGTGATTTGAATCCTGTTTAAATTACTGCGGGGAAATGTGTCAGTACGTTTGATTTTAATTCACATTGGCGTAAATGAGTTTTTTATGTATGTATCATTTATACCTAGAATGAAACAAAGGCTATTTTATATTAAGACAGACAAACTTACTACAACACGATGCTGACAACCAAACTTACTGCGTATTCGTTAACACACATCCACACAGCGTCTGTCTTCATTTAAGCCCAAAAAGCTAACAATTTCAATAGTTCAGTATTTAAACTGTCTCGTAAGTTTCTTCAATGTCTCTCATAAGTTCATTATTATGTTTCAGAGCGATGGCATGGACTTGGACAAGAACCATTCAGACGTTGAAAATATGTCCAACTGCGGCACAAGCCGCAAACTTGGCTCTAGTGCCAACGAATACGACACTTGCACGACCACGACGATCAGCTCGCCTGAGCCTGAAGAGTACACATATGAAGGCGCCATTGAGGGCTACAAGTCCCGAATCATATCGCAGACCAACAGCAGCATCGTCAAAACACTCGTAAATAACAACAAAGAAAAGTCACCAGAAAAATCAGACGTAAACAGAATCAGAACTTCCGTCAGCAACAAAATCGAAGAGAAAGTATCTTCATTCCAACAAGAAAGAGTAAACGACGCCAAAAATAATAACCAGAAGAAAGACTTACCAAAAGTTGACATTCACAAACGAAGAGAGCAGTTTGAAAGAGAAAACTCACAAGAACTTCAAGCTAAACCAAAATTGCCAGACATTGCAAATAAAAGATCCATTAAAGATAGGTTGTCTAGCTTAGAAAAGTTCACAGAAGAAAATCACGTGCAAAAATCTACTAGCGATCTAACAAAGTTACCTACCGAAGTCAAACCTTTAAAAGAACGTTTATCGTCTCTTGAAAAGGTTAAATCTGCTTCTGCAGAACCTGAAAAAATTAAAAGGCTGTCTAATGGAGATCTCTCCAACACCAGGTCTTTGAAAGAACGTCTTTCTAGCCTTAAGTCACAGAAATCAGAAGAAGAAGAAAGAAAAGTCACAAAAACCGAAGTAAAAGAAGTGTCTATGAGCCTTAAAGAAAGGTTAAGTTGCCTGGATGCAGCTAAAAATAAAGAGATTCCCAAAATATCTGTTGAAGAAGAAATTACTCGATGTGAGAAGGTAGATACAAATATTATTGAGGCAAAAGATGATGATACAAATGACAACTCTCTAAAATCTAGCTTATCAGGCATTGAGAATCAAATGCAAAGCTTTTGTCGCTCTCTTGATAGCCTAGATATTAATGGCCAATCTTCGCCTAATTCGTTTGAAAGAGTTCAAAGCTTAGAAGATTTTGATTGTGCTGATATGCAAAACAATACTGTACCAAGCGATATTGAAACAGAAGATAGTGGGATTCACACAGCTAGAGATTCTGCTCCTGCTGATGACATCGCAGACCTAACTCAAGTAGCCTCTCCAATAGGAGAACCGTTGGCTTCAGAATACGAATCATCTAATGAAGATGGTGTAACAATGGAACACAAGTTAGAAGAGGAAATCGAGAAAATTTCCGAACCTCTACAGACAATCGTTCAGGATATTATTGTCGAAGAAGCCGAAGAGCAAGACAGCAAGGCTGAAGATGACAGTGTAAGTCATTATGCCCAAGCTATATCTCAGCCAGAAGATTTCAGTGTCACGGAAGAAATTACTGAGATACAAATGGACAAAGAAGATGAAGACACTTTAAAAAGTTTGGAAAATCAAGATACTAGTGTAAGTCTAAATGAGCCTGTTTCGACTGCATCAGAAGGCGATACAGTAGTTTTTGAGGGAAAAATGACAATACACTTAAACTTGAATGAAATCTGCAACCAAATGAACGCTGGTGCTGGGAATACTAACCATATGACAACTGTTTCAACTAACAACAAAAGCATGCCAATGGTAACTGTCTCTAATATAACCACTATTACTAACATTTCGCCTAAAAATTCCATTAAATCGCAAAAAAATGATAACACGCTTAGTAAAATTGCTGATGTTACATGTACATCTCAGTGTTCGCTTGTGAAATGTGTAGATAATTCTTGTAATGAACCTACTAATGTTAACATTAATGATGTCACTCAAAAACGTGATATTGCAGCGCCCAACGGTGACATAGCGGTAAGTAACCAACCTCAAACAAATAGTTCCCAAGATTCTAACCCGTTCTGGCAGAGAAGAACGAAACGTTGTATAGAACCAAACCGGAGAAAGACTATCCTGTTTATTAATAACAAAGTAACAACGAAAACCACTAATTCCAATAGTACTACAAACGAGAAAGCCTGATTAATAAACGTAAATGTATAGATGCCTATAAGATTCTCATAAATTGCTACAAAAAGCAAGTCGGATGAGAAGCTGCTTAGGTTGTTTTTCTAGAATTTTTATGATCTATTGATCTCGCCTGCCATTCTTACCATTCTTATCCATAACACTAATTCATAATTGAAAATTTATTAAACAGACATAGATCTAGACAACGTAAATGTAGTGACATTACTAATTTTGTGCGTAACATTGATGTCCCGTGTAGTGTCAAAGCTAAAAATTATATATTTCCTAGCACTTAGTTCGTACATTCATTCAATTTCATACAGGGTTTCATGTATGTCCCATGTGAAAACTCATATGTTTAGAGAAACCTCTTCATTTACACACCATTTAGATCAGTTCATTAAGTATTCAAGTAGTATTTATTCATAAAACGTGATATCTGTAAATTCATTATATCGAAAAATATATGTTACAATGTTAATTGTATGGGTTTTATTTGTGAATTTATTACCTGTAAACTCATCTTAGTCTCTCATAGCAACACGAATTTGTTTGTATTTGTCGTCTAACTTAGGATCTATATTTTTAATGTTTAAATTCGTAGTATCATCATGTAATATCGTATAAAAAAGCTTCATTAAAGTTTTAAATAGTAAGCATAGAAGTGAAATCAGTTCATTGTTATCTAAATCGGCCGTATCTTAGACAAACAGAATCTTATCTATTGTGAACTCTGTTAGTCAGATAATGTCATTGGTCGGAGTATGGGCCTCTTTGTAGTAGAATTTAAAACTAAAATTTAAAAATTCTTATTTTAAGTAGACTTGCATCAGCTTGTGGTGATGGGCTAACGAGGTAAGAGGAATCTATGTAGATGTTGCTTCACTTTAACCTTCATTTTTGCTGCATGGTCTTCATTTCGCTTTATTGTGTTTGTCACATAATCTTTATATTTACTCTTATTCACAGAGTTCTCTAAAATTGATTTAATTTATTTTCTTTGTCTAGCGAATTTATTTTTATCTGTGTCGTTTTCTAAACTACGTTCTAGTTTTGAAGTGCTATTGTTTGAAGAGGCTACGAGAACATTTGTATAGTCTAGTTTGTCTATACTTGATACTTTATCCTCATTATACCGCCATAAAGTGATAATAGCAATTCAAACGTATAGACTCGTGTAAATGTTTGTTCTGTTTTAATGTGGTTAGCTTATTTCTAATGTTGTCTCTGCAATTTAAAAATTAATTTCATTTATTTTAAATCTAAACAAAAATAATTTTCTAGGTGATAGACGCCCTGGAACTGGCATTCCAAGAGCTGGACTCAGAAGATAACATAACAAACTCTTCAAATATGGAAGAAGTAGAGAAGAACGTTGAGGTGGAGCCCAAGTCTCCTATAGAAGACCCTGAGTTTGAGAAGAAGATCTCAGTAACACCACTGTATGAGAATATAGATATATTTTATCAGAACAATGTGGAGCCGGCTGATGCTTTCCCGTTGGATATGCCGACTAATGTTTTGGAACCTCCAAAAGAAAAGCCGCCACCGCCGCCGATGGAAGATGGACAAGATGATGAACTACTTGGAAACGTAAGTTATTTTTGCATTTTAATAATACATTTGTAATGGATTCTGTAGGAAGTAAAATTTTGCTCCAAAAAAACTTGTCACTAAGGTCCTATATCGTGTTCAAAATTCAGCTTAAATCTTTTTGCCTGATTAACTAAGATGATTTTAAGTTTATCGGTCAACATTTCATTGGCAATTACTTTCTGTAAACTTTTATTACCATTTTGACCTTGACTTCAATTTCGGGCCTAAATATGATTTATGTACGTTTGCCCCCGATAAGATAATGTGATGACGTCAGTCAGTATCTTTTATTTTTGTAGATTTATAAACGCGTCCGCAAGCCAAGACTTACGGTAACGTATTTATTTAGTACCCTATAAAATGTTTGTGGAAATTTACCCCCAAAAATTGTTTGGAGTGACACTAATTTCAAATAATTAGGTTTAGGTGCATTATAATTAATTTCATAAAACAATCATAATCTCATTATGGTCCATCCTAGAGGCAAATTGTGGAATGGAATTGTAGCTGTCTCTTTCCATTAGACCCAATGTGACTACGACGACAATGTCTCAATTTTATTAATTATACCTCTAGAATATGTATTTTGAAGAGGCCTAATTGGTTGACTATATAATTCTGTCAAAATTGGTATGTTCCCCCAACGTCATCTGTATAAAGTTTAGAAAGGAACGAATATTCTCTAAAGTATAGAAACTGCAGTATATCGAAATAAAAAAAAACATAATTTTTTTATCTACGCTCAGAAATTAATTTTTAACAATGTTGTTAATTGTAAAAAAATGTGATGTCCTTTTTCGAGTTACCAGTTAGACCAGTCCGACAGAAAAGAGAAAATTAGATTATGCAGATCAGCCACATACTCTTCGAAATGTATCAGATAATATCCGATAGGCTAGCTAGCAATTTTGCGGTGATTTTGGCCTGATCCGTTTAGCTCTTCTGATGTGATTTTGCGACAAGTTTCCACACATTCAAACGTTCACAATTATAGCATTAAAGTAATAATTTTCATAATTCCTCTTTAAATCAACACAAATTATAGGTAATGTTTTCCAATGTTGCATATGTGTAGTCTCATAAGTATGGTATGCTGACGCAACAAAAACTTTAGTAGATATTTTGATGTAACATGATATGTGAATAATAAATAATCCAGATTCAGCAATTTCACATTATTATAACATTGCATTTTCATAACTTACCTACATCAATGTATATTTAGGAATACATTGTCTACATTACTCTAGTTAGTCTTGAATCAAGTCGCCGTTCTTAGACAGTTATTTGAGTGTTTTACGTTTCCTTTTTTTCTCATTCACATATCACTTAATTATTTAAGTAGTAAGCAGAGTTTTGATTTTGTTTTAAATTAATTATTAACTGAAAGTGCAAAAACTAAACGAAAAACTCCTAAAGTTCCCCTTGCTGATTTTATCTTCTTTCATAAGGAAAGAATCAAGGGCATCCAGGACGCTAGTCAACTAAGAATCAGGGCGTCTACTCTCTTTCTACGAAATACGTAATTTCGAAATAAACTCGCGACTTTCCTAATCCGATTCTACTTCTTTTCGTCCAATCGAACATTTAAACGGACGAAACGACGGATCGAAGTAGAACTGGAGTCGAAAGTCGCGAGTTTATTTCGAAATTACGTTTTTCGTAGAAAAAGAGTAGACGTCCTGTGGTTGTCAAATATCCTTGAAAATCGTCCTTTTTCTTTGAATAGTTTACTCAAAATGTTTTCCTTCGCACTTAAACGCAAGAAACAAAAACTAGTAATAGGTGGAAGTCTTAGACAGTCGTCGAACCTACGACTTCATGCTTGGAAGTCTAGCGTTCTGCTTGTTACCTCTATATCTTTATAATAGCAGCGCCCTTCGATTTAACCCGCATAGTTCTCGTTACTTTCCCTGGATAAAAAGTGGCTTATACGTTCTTCCAGACGATAATTTAACATCGTTTCAAATTTCTTGATCCGTTCAGGCGTGAGCGACAAACTTTAACATTTATTAGATTTGTAGAATTTATAAATAATCTAAAATCAAATAAATATACAAAATCTTTTATATCTTGTTTGAATACATTCATTGCGTTCTAGGGCAACTTTAAGCATACGAGTTCAGCGCGTCGGATCAAGAAGGAGATCAGGAACAAACGGACCTCGTTCTTGGGGATCGAGGGACAGGACGATAGCTACCTGGACGTGGACCTGAGCCTCGCCCCCAGACCTGACATCACCTCCTTCCTCCAGGTATGGAACCACTTCACGAAGTACATCACCAACTATATTAATTAGAAGGTAAACTAAAGAGTCTTATCAAGAAAGAAGAACGACGCCACATCACACTCAAATAGGAACTAAATCTGGAAGCAATGACACCAAGTAAGAAGGTACTAAAGAGATCATGGAAAAGGTTGAAATCCACTTGTAGGAGCAGGTAAGGCGCTTTGAGAAAAAGGGAAAGATTATATTATAGCATTAAATTAGAGGCAGAGGTAAAAGTTTGATGGTACCACTAGTTTTAACGGTAAAAGAAAACATAAAATTTTGAAATGGCACGACTTAAGCAACACGACTGCCCGTAATAGCCTAACTCAGCACAGGCATGCATCTATTTGAACATAAGAGTCCAAATCACTGCCTCAATCAATGAAAATATAAAACAATTTATCTCTTTGGCTTGTACCTGGAACACAGTAATGCAACTGCTTGACAGTAGAATAACTGACAACGGTGTGGTACTTCTTCAGGCGAGCTCAAACAATCCTACCATTATAATATAGACCGATTGTTCTTATTAGATTTTTTTTAAATCTCTGTTTCATTTTAAAGAAAAATTGACGACGTAACTTAGAAAAGAGTTCATACTCTTTTGTACATTGATTTCATACTCTTTATTTCAACCATAATGTTCAACAATTTCAGGAAGAGACGAAGATCGAGAAGCTTCTATACAAGAAGACCCTCTCCCACGACATGGACGCGAGACTGCGCGACAGCCGAGACTCCGGGGTGGATGTGGACAGGGGCCCTTCCGCCGAGGCGTGGTACAAGGGACAGTCGTCCCCCGAGGCCTCCAATCCTCATAGCAGACAGAACAGCGAGGTAATATTAAAGACTCATTATATATTTCTATGTATTGATCATCGCCTTCTCTCTACCCTTATGAAAAATTGGCCGAGTATAATGAATATCGATGGTAATTTCTTACGCAACATTAACTAACCCTGAACTAAGCAAAGCTGTTGTTATGGGATCCAGATGGCAGATATATATAGTATAATTGACCTTCTTCTGATACATTGAAATACCCATACAGAGACTGAGAATATTTATATTCGTCACACAAAGATTTGTCCTGAGTGGGAATCGTACGCACGGCCTCCGGCATCGCGACCACTGACAAACTCCTAGGCCACAAAGGTCAGTAGAAGTCGAAGTGCGAGCGTAGTACTTTTTCCTCATCGTTCTCTATCGACCAGCTTATTATTATCTAATACTTATATATGATGATTCATCATGAATACAACAATTCATATATTTAGAATATCATACAAAATTCCAAGCAATTTAGTAGGTAGTAATAGCCGTCGTGGCCTAACGCCTAGAACGTCCGATGGCACAATCGTGATGTCATACTTGTTGTAAATCGACATGGTATGTCACTATGCACTCAGAGGTGCAGGTAGTATTCATACTACACAAATATGAACATTGCCTGCGCCTCTTGAGTATTTTTCCAACTGTAGATATACGACTTTGCCATCATCACTGCCTATATCAGTGAAGTAAAGCGTGAGAAGCCAAGAGAGACAACTTCTATTCGTCATCCGCCAACCCGCACTTAGCCAGCTTGTTTTATTATGGTCCTGACTATCTAATTTTGATAGAAAGGGTTTCAGAAGTTGGAACATACAGTGGGTGCTTATGCTACGTATTAGTTAGTCTGTTTTTAACAAACCAGTCCCGAAAATTTTATTGCGAAAGTTATATTACCGTGCCATAACAAATTCAAAATAAGAACAAGACGTTGCATCCACACCCTAACCAATGACCCATCTCATTCTCTCAATATCGGAAATGTCCGAGAGACATACTCAGTACCAATGTGCATTAACATATCTGAACATCTT
Organism: Ectropis crepuscularia; assembly: GCA_963693475.1. Taxonomy (NCBI): domain Eukaryota; kingdom Metazoa; phylum Arthropoda; class Insecta; order Lepidoptera; family Geometridae; genus Ectropis; species Ectropis crepuscularia. Next base: position 9,985,453 of record OY856350.1, read on the forward strand.
TAAAAAAAAATGTTTTTATTCTGTTCCAGCCCTACACCCACGTCACTCTAACGTCAGACGAAGAAGAAAGTAAACAGAAAGAGCACTTCTCTTCCAACCTGACAGCAAAGCTGAGCGAATTGAGCGAAAGCGGCGACGATAAAATCGAACATCTTGACAAGAAATTGCAACATCAGCAGGTAAATTAGGATGTAATTGAAATATCGAAATGCTAGCATATGATTTAGGCTAATCTTGCAATGCTGGCAGATTGTGAGACTAATGTTGCGATGCTACCAAATAATATAGGCCGTTGCCGCAAGGCTAGCAGATGATTAAGGCTAATGTTGCAAAGCTAGCAGATTTGTAGGCTAATGTTGCAATGCTACCAAATAATATAGGCCGTTGCCTCAAGGCTAGCTGATAATTTAGGCTAATGTTGCAATGCTAGCAAATTCTTGGGCCAAGCTTGCAATTCTACCAGATAATTTTGCAATCCTAGCAAAGGATTTATGCTAATGTTAAAATGCTACCAAATAATGTAGGCTAATGTTGCTATTCTAGCAGATTATCTAGGCTAACGCAGCAGTGCTGATAAATTATCTGATCATACTCTTTATATGGGTAAAACTATAAGTAATTATAATAATTAATTATAATAATTAATTAAAATGAGGCTACTTGAGAGAGAAGGCCCCGAGTTCCAGCAATGGGACTGGGTAAAAATAGCTAGCAGGTAGGATGTAGCACAAAACACTTATTGCATCTTCTGCACCTGCTTTTTAGTACCTGGTAGTCAGATTTATTTATAAAAGTAATTCATAGAAGTAAGTTGGACATTGATTCTGTATGTTAGTTGGTATAATTATTTAATTTATTATCTGACACTACTTTAAGTAGTAGTATCCAATCACGTAAAATTTAAAAGCACTGACCTCCATGTTCCGAAATAGACTTACATCTGCCAATAGGCTGTCAAATGTTACGATGGACAATTGGAATATAGAAGCTTTCGTTCATTCATTTAACTTCGCGTTTCATAATCGAAATTTAATCAAATCTCTGCCAAAAACTGAGAAGAAAGATATACATTTTTGAGTAAAGTCAAATAGTTTTACGACATTAGTGACGTTAAACTAAAGAAACAAAACTATCTCAGTGTTGTTTTTGAACACGGAGGTAATGTTATAAATTATTGCATTTTTTGGTAAAAATGTTACTTTTAGTACAATTATGTATCCAATAATATTGCCATATACAGCTAAAAGTAGTGTCAAATAAGTAGTAATATTTTTACATTTTCTTTTCATTTCTTCTTAGAAATGCTATTTATAAACGGAGAATGTCAATTATGATATGTTTGGTAACAATAATTATGTCAAGTATGTCTACTACAAAAATTAAACATAAAAGTTTAGTGTTACTTAGTTGGCATAAAATTGTGTACCAAAGTGTAGATCTCGTTATGATATGGAATGTTATTTCTCGAAATACATTATTTATCCTTTCACTATGTCTGATAGAATAGATTTACTCTTGTAAGTTCATTAGGGTTGTGGTCATTTCACGTAATTAATAAAACTGTTAAAAATAAACCATTATTTATAATGTACCTATTTAAGGTTTGGGAGAAGGCTAGTATATTGCACTGTACACTGCTAAAGCACTTTTGCATTATTTACTGGATAAGGTATTTGTATGTGATTAATATTATAAGTAAATGTTTTAAATACCAATGCATAAAAGAATATATAAGTAGTAGGTTGGTATTTGAAATGGATTCCATAAGCTGCCATAACAACAATTCTGCTTTCTAATGCTTATTTATTGAATTATGAAAATATTATATAGGGTTAAGCCCAAAGCCTGAACTATGCCGAAAGGGGAAATTATACGTTTTATTCATAACTTTGAACAATTTTAACCTTAAATCAATTTTGAAATTGCATCAAAAGTTCAGTTATTTCTATTTTTCCGAGATCAAATTCAAATTTTGTATGGAACAGCTGAGGTTTGTTCGCGATTTTAAGGTTGATCAAATAGTAAAACTTATTCACAGTGATGTGTATAACCTCCCTTTCGAATAAGTACTGGTTGTGTAACCCTACATTTCGAAAATCTTATCTATACCAAAATTATGTCTATGTAAAAATTATGTAGTGGAAAGTGATTAGAACATGTTAAGTATATTTATGGTAAGTATGTTTATTTATAATTTCTAGTTAATAAATTATGTATATTACTGATCGAAATTGACTTTTTATTTCCGCACTTCTTTTGTAGATTCTTCATTAGAAAAACTGCATGACTATTAATTTACTAGTAAGTATTTGCTAGACAATCCTTTTTAATTTATTTATTTCGCTTTGCACTGTTTTGACACAATTTTTATCAATACATCTGACATAAATATTTTTATACAGCTAGTTAACTGCTTGTACTTTTAATATTTATGAAGTTAAATACCTATAGGTAGAATTCAACACATTTCAGTTTTAATAGTTTCTCAAAAAAGTAGGTACATATTAAGATATCCTCAGTTTTGCTAGCTAAATCATTAAAGTATTTTTATTATTACATCAAACTTACAAAAAAATATCTAAGTGTTTCTGTGAATAAGATCTGTTTAACATCATTCTAACACTTGTGAAGCTAACACCATTAAGCTACAACTAATACTTGGCGTTACTCATCCGCCATTTTGTGTGTAAATAACATTAACAAGATGGCCGGCGGCAAATTTCAGGCGTGTCGCACTAACGAGGATTGGCCGGATGGGCTCTGTGATGACTCACATACAAAGGTGAAACATGTTTAATAATCATTACTCATAAGCGAATTTTAGATTACATTGTTAGAAAAAATGTGATAAATGTGAAATAATTGTTTGCCATAATTTTAACTTTTTTAAATAAAGTTCTAGAATATTTACCAATAACGTTAACATGTAATGTGTTATTAAATTCAGTAAAACACATATAATACAATTTTTTGAATTTTAATTCCTGTCGTTACTAGTGCTACATCGTTGTTATTTAAGTTAATACAATAATTCTAATGCTAATTATAGAATGGCACTATTGAAGCATCTGAAAATGAATATTAGCCCGAAAATGTATAGTTATATTTGTAATATTTTACAAATCAAAGATACTTATGTAATTAATATTATGATTGATTTGCGTTTATCATAGCAATAACGATGTAATCTAAAACATGTATCATTATCGTGACATAACCCACGCTTGTTTGTGACCTCTAACTATTCATTCGGGTTTTCGTGAACGAAGGACTATTTTTGCACTGACATTAGTTGTAGAGTATATGGTAGTGTTCTACTTATTATTATGAACAATTTTGTCATCAACTTCGAAATCTGAAAGTAAATCAATTGTAAACATCGCGGCAAATTTTGCATGCTTTTGGGGATTTTATCGGATACATTTCCTTACCCCTACTTCTCTATCGGACTGCTCGTAAATTGCAAAAGTGACATTGTTCCATGGTTCACATCCCAAAGACTGGAACGAGGAGGTTCGACTCCGTAATAACGTTTTCGATGGATACATTTTGGTATCTACAAGTCAATATTTTTCGGTTTCTTCTAGCTCCTAGGTCATTTTAGTGTGGATCAATGTTCAGTGTACCTAAACTTGTTTAACAGTACCCTTAAAGTAGTATGTGATCTTTTGTTGAGAAAATTTAACGCTAAAAAACATTACAGTCCATCCCTTAAAGTAGTAAGTATGTGATATTTTGTTGAAAATTTAACGCTAAAAAACATTACAGTCCATCGTCTACAGAAGCCCAAAACCCTACACCAGCTACAATTGCTATCTCAAACCACCTTTCACTAAAATGTTATCTAAGCGTTTGAATTTTAAAACAACTTTTTACACTTCTAATAAAATAATAAAGTTATTTTCAATATCATAATTGGATATATCATGATTGTTTCCTTCCAATCAATGGATATACTATATTGTCTCATGTACAACTGGAGGGGGTGGATAGCCGTCAAACCGTCAATAGCTCATTCCGGCGTCAGACGCGTTGCTGGTAGGACGTGCATATGCATCCGTACCTACGCGTAGTGATGAGATAATGTATTATATATGTTTTCTAGATGCAGACATGACACAATGTAATTATAACTTAGTTATAAATTAGATCTAACAAAACATACCTTTATAAATTTAATGTATAAGTACTAACTTCTAAAAACTCATTAACATTTCACAAACAGGAGGTACTGCGCTTTGAAAGAGAGCTCCTTCAATTAGAACAAGAAGAGTTGCGGCGGCAACGGGAGAACCTACTACGAGACCAGAATAGAATCATCCAGAAGTCTGTCCAAGACATCTCCATATCCCCAGAAAAGCCTCCTTTGAACCGGCCTAAGAATAACAACTACAGACACTCAATGCCGAATCTGCTGATCAATGAGAGTCTTATCATCCCTCCTAGAGTTCCAGAAAGACCAGTTTACGATGATAACCTTAAAAGAAAGCCTTTTGTGTCAGAAGAACAGCTTCAAAGACATTTCGGAGTTGAAGAAAGCAGACGAGTTCTTTATGAAGAGAGGAAAAGTGAAGAGTGTAGAAGGGTATTGTATGAGGAGAGAAAAGGACTAGAGGAGAATAGAAGGGGTTATGAAAAGGGAGAAGATATTAGGGGATATGAGGAGAGGAAAGAAGCAAGGAGTGCGAGACTACCTGTTCAACCCGTGCTACCCCCTAAGCCTAAGAGTCGGGAGTCTATGGAAAGGGAAATTACAATGAGGTAAGCTATTGAAATATTATATTTATTAATAGATAGAACTCCGTCGATTCGATTTAATCCAGATACAACGTCATAACTTTGTCTTATCTTATCTTATACCTTTAAACGAGCAATTCTTGTATATAAATATGTATATAGAATCTGAATCTCAGAAACGGCTCGACGGATTTTCATTAAATTATGTATGCAGGGGATTTCGGGGACGATAAATCGATCTAACTAGGTTTCATTTAATAAAAACGCATATTATGCGCGTTTTTAGACAATGAAAAACTGTCACATTTAGACATTAGAATGCGAAGGTAAATTTCGCCGCGTGACGTGACAGCATAATTGGCTCAGACGGGAAGTCGGGCGTTCGTGGCGGTCACGAATGAATGCAGCTATTCAGGGTTCAGATCAGGGTTCAAATCCAGACGGCTTCTCTTTATTTTCAAGTATTCTTTTTTTTTTAAGAAAATATCTGAGTATTTTTAGTATTTAAACCGAGCAAAGCTCGGTGACCCAGGTACTTTATATTTACACTAATAAAATACAACCTAGGTCACTAACCATCTGGAACAGTCTATTTCAATTAGTGAAGATTTATTAATAGTGGTAGTGACTCAAATAATCACTTAACTCAAATTTACACACCTAGCAAAACAAATAATTGTATTGTTCACACAGTTACAGTGAAAAGTCTGTTTAACCATGCTTGATGACTTGTTGCTTGATGATGAGTGTTATGTGAAGTTTACCAACCTGGGATTAACCAGGGCGATCCATGTAGACCTACCCTTTTTGTTGTCCCTAACGAATTGATAACTTTCGCGTAACTGCACTCGTAATATTCCTAAACCAGAAACAAGCATTATTTTATAAGTTTCCTTTTAACGTTCCGGGTTTACAAAATGCCGTCAATGTGTGTGACGTTGCAAATGTTCACAAACGACGGCTACCACTTACCATCAAGCGAAATGTATGGTTATTGCCACATTTTCTTAAATAAATCAAACTATTACTGTATGATACATTAACAATTAGTCTACTGTTAAAGTGAAACAACATAAGTATAGCGTGCTAATGGAGTTATATTCAAATTATGAAGTAATAGTGACTAAGTTCTCTGCTATTTACCACAATTTCTCAACACGCCTGATTTTTTTTGGTCAGGTATATTATTCACTAACAGCACATCGTGTCGTTCCTGATCACGTTAATTTCTCCCGATAAAAAGTATATTTCAGACTAAATCTGTGTTCCACCAAATTTCAATCCGATCCGTTCAAGCCGTTTTGACGTGATTCAGCCACAAAAATCCACACTTTCAATTGTATAATAATAGTAGGGTAATGTCGTTATATGAATGTCACTGTTTATTTACTATTTCGTCTATTTTCCAGGAACAGTAGAGTCCCGTCAGCCGGTGACTACGTGAACGTAGAGCGCAGTGGCGTGCAGTTACGACAGAAGGTAGTGCCGGCCGGTCCGGGCAACAACGCTAACTACCACCCCATGACCAGGCACACGCTGCAGGTACGATCATTACCTTAAATACAAGGTTTAGGACAAAGGGTGCTATGATAGTCCTACGTAATCTAGGCTTAGCAAAAACTGTAGACTATGCTATCGTAGTCTCACGGTCTATATACCATGAGAATTTTGTGTTCTGCAGAACGGAAAACCGTATAAAATATTTACCTATTTGCACAGTGTATTTGACCTAAGTAAGTCAAACATATGGACTGCAGGGGGCACTGGAGCCTGAAGGCTTTGGATTCAATCGAGATACGAGCCAAAGGGCTCATAGGCAACACCCTTACTCGTAAAAGTCTTGAAAGTTTTGAACATCGCCGCAAAGTTGCAAGTTTATCGGATTTTTAACAGATACATTGAGAGTGTGCAGCTGATCTGTGTAAACTAAACCACCTTGCCGATTTTTCTACGGGTCCGATTGTGATGCGTTGCCTGAGTGAGATTTCCTGATGGATATGTCTCCGTAAAATTGTAAAAACCGTCAGATTACAATATAACGACTTCAGATTACAAACTAACCTAACCTACTGTAAGATTATTATCTCCCTCGTTAGATTATAATCTCACGGTGTTGACAATTTTACGGAGACAGATTTTTTTTTAATGTCTTCTATTCTAGAATGACTCGATTATTTCAAAGTTAGCGCGCTCCATCATAGAACGCATTGTCGTTTAACAGCAGACTTGATGTCGGCCAAATGCAAACCTTAATATTGATAAAAAAAATATAAATACATAATAGAGTTAACTGGCGCCACTAATTATAGTATTATCGATAAGAGCGACCTCTTCAATTCAACGACTTGCAACAGCAGACACTTGATTCCATCATAACACTTAACGCCTTCGATAATTTGCTTTAGATTAGCGCACTCTTAATGAGATACGAGAATCTTCAATAGAAAAGTGGGTGAAAATCATCTAGGCCAAACACTTTTCACATTATCGTGCTACTAGCGGTCTGCCCCGGCTCCGCCCGTGTTATTTAATTAGCCTATAGCACTCTGAGATCACGTACATATCCAACGGTAGAAGAATTTTTGAAATCGGTCCAGTAGTTCGTAAGATTAGCGCGTTCAAAAAACTAATAAACTTTAGCTTTATGGTAAAGTATAGATTTTACGTTATTAATTATTTACCTACATCGTGAAGAAACCAACATGTTCCTCTAGAACCTTTCGAACCATCCACCAACCCGCACTTGGTTAACGTATTGGATTAGGCCCTAAACTCTCTTCTTACGAGAGAAGACCCCGAGCACAGAATAAATATTAGTACAGAAGCCTCACTTACCGAAAACAATTATATAAATAGCGACTCCTGCTGGGACACAACAAAGTTCAATTCAGCTCGCATTAGCGCTCAATATCTGTCGCGATTTTCAACTCTCTCTTCTAACGCGTAACTCTGTCCCTGTTTAGCGCGGAGGGTTGTCGACATATCTAATAACAATATGCGCGGGAAAAGTGTTGCGCGAGTGCTCAGCCGTGCGTCCGACAACCGACTGGCGCTTGTCCCCTGGGAGGCACGGTCTAGCTGTAGACTAAAACCGCGCGACCTTGAGCGAGTGAGGATGCACTGCCCCGAGTCACAGCAATGGGACATTTAGTGGGCTGCTCATGCTTATTATTTTCGTATATTTTCAGGCGTTGAGCGCTGCGCCGGCACAAAAAGTGATCTCGAACGCTGAGTGGATGCAGACGAAGAATGCGACACGCAAACCCGTCAACTACAACCAGCATTGGCTTATACAGGTTCGTTGCTTTTTTTAAAATAAACAGTGCTTTTGACTCACCACAGACAGATTTTTCGTGGGCTGTGAATTGAATTCTAGCGTCACGCTCGGGAATGATAAGAAATTTTCGGGTGAACTCGGGGTCATTGGTCATCTAGAAATGTGTCAGCATTTCCCATTTTTTTTTTTTTTTTAAATAAAGAGTGACGAGACGAGCAGGTCATGTGCCTGATGGTAAGCAAGATGCCTGCCACATAACAGCACAGTGACACGCAGCTATTGGAACATGAAGAGTCCAAATCATTACCTAGCACTGCACTGCGCTCGTCACCCAGAGACCTAAGGTGTTATATCTCTAAGCCCTGTAATTTCTCTGGAAACATTACCCTTCAAACCGGAACACAGTAATGTTTGGACATTACTGCTTGGCGGTAGAAGTTCGGTCGGTTCTGGCGGTAGAGTCCACGAGAGCTTTGAGCTTCATTTGGAAACTACGCGGGTGAAACCGGAGGGCGCGGCCATAAGCATGGCCAATGGCCATAGACCCTAGTTTATCCGAAGATTTCGTATAATTTTCAAGTGTGACGCTAGAATTCAATTCACAGCCCAAGAAAAATCTTTCTACGAAAAGAAGTTTTCACTTCAAAAAGCTTCAAGTTCAGTGCTGAAAACGTATCTATTCTGTTTTGTGACGTCATAGGTTCCAGCTTAATTGAGCAATAAACGCTGAAACATCTAAATATAATATGAATAGGATATATTTAAATAATTTTATTCTACAAATTCCAGGAAGCCGAACAGCGCAGAATAGAAGAGCAGAGAAGTAAACGCGCCGCGCAGCGTCACTCCTACCATCAGGATATGGCGCCCTCGCTGCATCACATGCTTCCTTTGAGCGGCAGGTGACTTTCTGCTTATATTCTTATCTTGATAGAATATTTGATACTAAATTTAAATTTTACTATATTTTACCCACTTTGTGGCTGATTTGATTGTAAATGTGCCCACTGATTACTAGTCTCAATTCCCATTTAGGATACTATTTTTGTGATTAATATGGAACAGGAATGTTTCTGTGTACCTATTTAAATATGTATGTACGAGTATTTTTGATACATTTATTCTGTCACCTATCTGGCTCATTAGATACAAGCTTTGCTTAGTATGGGGTAATGGAGTTAGATAGTTTTGTGTGAAAATATCTAGCTGTCTATATCTATTAATTGGTATTCTTACAATATCTATTTTTTCGTTATTAATTAGGTATGTAGGTGCCATAACATGGTATCATATGATTGGCGGAATAGTTCTGCGCCGATTTTGCTGTAAAAGAGACGATTGCGTTTCGCAGTTATTTGGACTCTTCATGTTCACTTAGCTGCGAGGCACTGTGCTGTTATGGGCACACGTGTTGCTTACCTTTAGCGCGCATGTTTTGCTCGTCACTGTAAATAATAGAAAACGTGAAAGTGACCGTTTACGCTGTTTATTTTTGTACTCAATAAAATGAATAAACACCATAGGTAATATGACTATATGACGATATATGACGGCATTCAGAGTCAAAAAATGTTCTTAAAGTTGGCATAAAATTAAACTTTTTTGTTGGTTTTTAAAGAGTTATTTAAAAATATAGTTGTTACAATGTAGCTTAATTTACTGCTTATTTGGGATACAATAATTATTTTTAACCTATTGTACAATGTGTTATATATTCATCATTGTATATTTTCACAAAGCCTCAAAAATATCAAATGCTTCGATGTAAATAAGACGATATTTTCTGTAATTTTTGCTTACACAACCGGACAGAGCTTCGAAGGAACGAAGTGGAATGGTGAGACCAGTAGTAACCCCCAGAGCGGGGTGGATTCTAACCCCGTTTGGACACGCGAATGTAGACTCCTTAGGACCTAAATCTTTTTAGGTGACAAACTGTTTCTTACCCTTGTTCTTATAAAAATAAAGCTCATTTTACATTACCTATAGTTGTAACGTCTCGTAGTTATTTGTTCGCTTCTGTTTGCTCCATTGTAATACTGACATTCATAAAAACCATTTGTCAATTGTTTTGTTTCAGTTAAACCATCTCCTTTTTCATTCTATACTAAAGTAATAATTAAATTTGTATTCAAAAATCATAAACAAATTTTTCACATGTGATGTTAATAGCTCATCGTAGGATTGATTTTTGGTGATCTGATAATAATCGTAAGCATCCGGTTTCAGCTCTGTCGATTCAAATTCGAAATACACAGTTTAAGTACCAATTCTAATAGAATTAATATTAAAAACTGATATTTTTGTCACAATAACCTGGTCTAAGATCCGGCTGCAGAATCTCTACGTTTATCGCGTAGTTAATCCAATTCACATTTGAGCATACATTTATGATTAGGAGAATACATTGATAATAGGTTGCCAGTCAATAAGTGGCCGCAAGTAATTTTAACTAAATTGATGTTAATTAATTTTCGAAAAAAAATTGCGCTCACTTGTTTTTTAAATACATTGCTATGATGTGGATGATATATATTTTTTTTTTTTCGAATATTAATTAACATCAATTTAGTTGAAATTACTTGCGGCCACTTATTGACTGGCAACCTATTATCAATGTATTCTCCTAATCATAAATGCTTGTTCAAACGTGAATTGGATTAACTACGCGATGAACGTAGAGATTCTGCAGCCGGATCTCGTACTAACCATTCCACCGATTTTGATAAAATTTATACAGCCCCATTCAGGGAGCCTACCCTTTCGATCAAAATAATAATTATCAAAATCAGTTCACGCGTTCTCTATACATTTGGGATTATTCATAAAAACTAACTTTTAAAAGTCTAAAAGTGTTTTACCGGTGACAACTGTTTGTGTATGTTCCTACTCATCTCAATTTTTTTATCATTATTTATACAAGAAAGATAAAAGATCTGTTAGTTTTGTTAGTTGTTGATTTGATGACCTCCTTTTATATAAGCATTTATTTTGTACTTGTCCTGTTAGTATGTCAGTGTGGGACAAATCTTGCAAGTTAAATTAGAACCTTTCCTGACGTTAGATTAGGTTGAAATTTGGTATAATAACGTAAATTCGGTTGAAATTTGGTATAATAACGTAAATTCGGTAACAATGCAATAATATGGTACTTTTCTACGTTTTAGATCATTTAAATAAATGTTGTTTTTTAATTATATTTTTTTTACTCTGTTCAGAATATCTGTTTTATCAATAGGTTATCAATTATGCACACGATTAAGAGTGTAATTGTGTGTTTCAGCCAACAGCACCTGGTGCAAGAGGTGAAGATGCCGCTCCGCCCCGATCAGAGGGAAGACAAACTCCTGACCGTTAGCGGGAAACGGAAGTGCTCCCACTGTGGGGAGGAACTGGGTAAGTCAAATTAATTTATTGTCATATAAGTTACGGCTGGTGTAGTCGGGAGAACGGCGACTGCTGATCCGGAACCCCTGTTTTGAATCCCACGCGCAATCGAAGATGTCTTTTCTTAGGCATGTGTATAATGACGCAACGGTGAAGGAAAACTTCGTGACGACACTGACATGTTCTAAGAATCTTTCGAGGTCTTGCGTCATCTACCAACCCGCATAGGACAGCGTGGTGGATTATGGCCTTGACTCTGTCCTTGTGAAAGAAGGCCAAAAGTCCCAGCAGTGGGAGACATTTAGTGGGCTGCTCATGGTTGTTATCTTATTAACATTATTTTGGCAAAAGTCCCAGCAGCCCGCACAATGTTTCCTTGTAGATGTGAGCTGATAATACTTATTAACAATCTTATGTGAATAATAAAAATTTTGCTTAGTTTAATTCTAGTTTTTGTGTGAGGAATATCCAACAATACTCCAAGCAATTGAATATTTCTTTGCGTAGATGTACATGTTTGTCGTCCCTACCATTGTCGGTGAAGAAAGACATCGTAAGGAAAACTGCATGTTCCTAGAAATACATATTTCGAGGATATGCGTAATTTGCCAACCCGGACTGGGCTGTCGTGGATTATGTCTCTGACTCTTGTGAAAGAAGGTCTAGAGTCTAGAGTTTCAGTGACAACATATATAATGAGCTGTTTCTATATTGCTAAGTTCTGTTGTAGTGGTAGGACTCTTAGCAGAGTCCGCCTCGGGAAGAACCACACCAATGCCAGTTATTTACCGTCAAGCAGTGATGCGAAAACATTACTGTATTACAGGGAAATGTTTCCAGTGAAATTACAGGGCATACGAGATAAATCATCTTATATCTCTGGGTGATGAACACAGTGCAGTGCTAGGTAATTGATTTGGAGTCTTCATGTTCCAATAGCTGCGTTGTCACTGTGCTGTTATGGGCAGGTATGTTTCGTACCATCAGGCACATGTCCTGGTCGTCACATTACTTTAAAAAAAAACGTTTTCAATTTTAAAATGAATATTTTAATATAATTTTAATAATAATAGCTTTGCTTAGTTTGGGGTCAGATGGTGTTGGGTGTGAATTGTCCAGCAATATTTATTATTATTCAGTTATTTTATAATTTCTCTGTTTCATTCACAGGTCGCGGCGCCGCCATGATAATTGAATCTCTGTCGCTCTGCTATCACGTATGGTGTTTCACTTGTTGCGTGTGCGGCGCGCGCCTCGGCGACGGTCGCGGGGGAGCGGACGTGCGGGTAAGAGGGGGGCGGCTGCACTGCCGCTCCTGCAAGCAAGGCGACGACGGACGCAAGTACTCTGCCGTGTAACACACACCCTGCAAAAAACAAAAAGTCAAAAAATAATTTCGAGTTGTTCAGCTCTGGGACATACTTTCCGAAATGTATCCCGAACTTTGTGAAACGGTGAATTTCCTCGTGTTTAGTAAACAATGTTAGGGGCCAATACGTTGCGTTGCAGATAGCAAATGTATGTTTTGTCAAAAGGGCGATTTAACCTTAAAGTTGCGTATTGTTTGGCTTTTAGGTAAAATTGTGAATTGTGATTGGTAGTTTGATGCTATTTTTGTTTGTTTTATGGCAGATACAGAGGTGTCTGGAGTAAACATCCGTTATTCTGGAATAATTGGAATAAAAGTGTTCGGTCGTTTGTTGATATAATGGAATAGAATTTCGGAACACAACAGCAAATTTCCTATAACGGTACGTTTCGTCATTTGGTAGTGAGACATATATGGTCGTAGCTTAATGAGTTTCGTTTTTATTGCAATTTCGACCTTATGGGACTTATATCAGCTATGTGGTTTCCATTTTAAAAACTTTGCTTAGTTTGGAGCTAGATGGCGTTGTGAAAAAAGTACCAATATATTTATTTGTCGTGGAAAAAATGCAATGTAAAAAATAAATTCCTTAAGCTACTGATCTTGATTAGGACAAGAATGGGATTGGATATGAAAGAAAATAATATATTATATACTTTAACAGTAGGTAATGTTACAAATTTAATGGTTTTTCGTCACCTAGATTTAGGTATGGCATCTACAACAAAAATATTGATTATGTATTTAACAAATACTATTTCATTGTTTTTTTAACTAAGTGTTAACATTATGTTACGAAAAATCATGCATCGTCTAAGATTTAAAAAAAAAGAAGTTATGTTTTAATTTCCGTAATGTTTTTGTCAGTGTAAAAGATTTCGAAAAAAAAAGAGATCTCGTGAATTGACAATAAAAATTATTAAGCAGGGTTGTACAAAACGCCTGTGTTAAGGTGAAGAGGGGCGTGTATTTATTACTGTGAATAACTTTTGAGACCAACCCTAAAATTGCAAGAAAAAAAAAAAGTACCAAATCAAATCTATATTGCGTATCGACAAAATATATGACAGTTGTTTTTTTTTGATATTTCAAGAAGTTGTTCATAAAAATGAGTGCGTGTCACCCCTGCAATAAACTCCGATGTTTTATAACCATGTTTAACATTTATATAACGATCGGGAATATGCCTTAATATCTTCTTTTATAAGTAATCGCCAAATAAAGTTTGTATATAGATATATTTTGTCTACTGCCTAGTATTTGTAAGTAACAGTAAATATATATAAGTTTTTTTTTATAACTACGGTACGGTACTAAGGGCCCGTCCCACTTTGTTTACCGCGTAACTAATTTTGTTATATTTTTACTTTAGTATTGCCTATTATTTTAAACGGTAATAAAGAGAGCAATATAAAGCGTATTAAATGTTAGTTAGACGGTAAAGCTCCGGGTCGAATAAAATCTTAACTTTGTCTTTTACATAAAATATCGCCTACGACCATTTAGAGAATTGTACCTTTGTAATCGTGTTAAATATTTTAAATGTTCACGACCCACGGTATCCCAATGGATACTAAAATAAGGTTACCGTGGTAATACAACCTTGCGGATTAGACTCTAATCCAGAAGGATGTATTTGCATTGAATTGTAGAGATTCTGTGAAATTTATTTAAATTTGTAAGACTTGGTACTTATGTAGTAAAAATCGTTGCCTAATTGATGTAGTGATTTCGAAAATTGCCTTACACGTCGGGCAAAATTGGCGTAACTCTTTGTAATATTAGTATAGACTGAAAGGTCAAAATGGCGTTGATTCTGGTATGATTTCATTGTGTTGTTTATAAATTTAAAATAATCGACACCTCCCGCCGTATTGCAAATATTACTGAAGGATAATGCGAGCAAAAAAGTTGATTCATTTCTGAATTTAGTCAATATAAATATTTTCAACGTATGTGACGTCAAATATACTCAAAGAGATTAGATTGAGTGTATAGTTTTATGATTCGGCGGTAAATCTACTATTTTTGTAATTAGTTTCACTTGAAGTCTATTCACCGTTCCCTGGCGATAAAGGTTTACAACAATAGTGTGCTGTTGTTAGAAGCGTGATATAATGCTTTGAATATGAGTTTTAATCGGGTTTTCCGATTAATGACAATCTATAAGAGAATCCTGCTCGTAAAAAGTCATGTTAAGACGTAGACGTGTCATGTAATTACGTACTTTAATGGGTAGTCGACGCCATGTTGTTACCTCATGTCATGCCAGTTAAGGGTGAATAGAGTATAGTTCCAAATGTAAAAGTATGTTTTACTAACCTAATCATGTGCGCTAAGCAAGATTTTATGATCGCGTTTAATGTCAACAAAATGCCTATTTTAGACGGTAGTTTTATAATTTTGTTTTGCAAAATTGTGGACTACCCAAAACGTCTCTGCTGCTCAGTTCTATGCTGAGTGGCTATTGCACGCTTTGTTGTTCCACCATGTTTTTTAATTACACTTGTGTCTTCAGAGTTACGCAGAACACCAAGCCGAAATGATTGTGAAGATATAGTATTAACGACCTTTATTGTGGGATCAACACTGAGATTGCAAAAAAGATTGTTTTCCCTACAAATAAAATTAAGGGGTTCAGGCCCATGAAAATTAAACCAAGCTTCACTAATATTCGATTTTTTTCTAACTTTTGTTAATTTTGACAATGACAATTGTGCACAAGCACCACGCTATCCTGAAGCCTGTGTGCTGCCATTTGTAATTGAAACAATAAAAAAAATTGTTGATAGACAGAAATATTTCCATGATAAAATACATCTACTTAGAATTAATGGTAACTAATTATTGATTAATACTAATTAAAAACCCGAACATTTGAATTACATTACAAGCGGACACGTTATTTCTATAAAAACCTTAACACAATAGTGCATTTTCATACATAAATGAGAAACAAATGTCTTTTTTCACGTTCTTAGCTTTGTTCTCATAATAAAAGTAGATAATAAAGTTGAGTAGAATTGTATTTTTTCCGCTGGTAGGACTGGTGTTCTGAGTAATCCTGTGTAGAGAAATAGACTACTGAATTTGTAATCTACCAGTTGGCGGAGTCAGAATGCTTGCGACTTGGTTAGCCGCTGGCAACATTGGTGTTTAAAGAGCATCATAACCATCGTTACGCCAAAGTCGTGGAACAATCTATTCTGTATATAAACGTAAAATAAGCAAATGTCGGTAGTGGCAATGTAGATACTAAAAAAACAACCGCCATTGCAGTACGTATGTAATTTTTTTGAAAACGCCGGATTTTAAGTCTACTAATGAGGCATTCTGAGATCAACATTTTAGAACAATATTTGAGTGATAAAATTTGTCAAAATATATGTCAAATTTTTGACACTGACATTTTATATAACGAAACGCCACCTTTTTCGAAATTGTGAACTATCTCTGACAATTTGCGTTCTGAAAATCGCGTTCATTCTCTGGTAGAAAATTATATTTCGTAGTTTTTTTTTCTACAGCAAGTAAATGCACGTATAACTTCATTGTTGGTCTGCGTTGTGCCATCTCGTGTTTTTTTTTCTTTTTATAAACACCAAGTACAGATTTCTACGTTTAGTTGTTATTATTATGATCAGCCTGAATTGTCCCACTGATGGGCAAAGGCCTCACTTCGCTCCTTCCAGATATTCCAATGTGAAGGCTATCTGAAAGAAGCGAAGAAAAACTAGTTATTAAAAAAAGTTATAATATTATCGGGAGTTCTTTGTAATATTTTGTAAATCATTAATTTATATTCGTGTTACAGTTAGCTTTAATAGTTATTATATTAGTTTTTAAAACATTTAATCCAAAAATGTGTATGACCACTCTTTGTACATTTTTTATTATCTTTCATTATGTTTACGTTGTTCTAACATATTTCATGGGAGTTATTTTTCTTGTAACAAAACATAGGATTTATTGTTTAGTTTAATGTTTCTTCGTGATCTAATTTCAATATAATTGTTTGTAATTATGTTTATTTTGAACAATATGTACATTATCTGTGTTTATAAGCCCCCAAACTGTATAACAATAAATATTTTCAACTATATTATTTTTTATTTGTTAGCGTTCCTACTCAACTAAACGAAGGTAAATTTATCTAGATAAAATAATTGTTTTTTTTTTATCGAAATAACCGACTTTATCTAAAAAAACCGAACCGATTTATATGGGACCACTCGAGGAATAGGGGAGGTCAGCTCAAAGCGGACACCTTAACTTTGATTTCAATAATAGATGACAAAACAAACGATATTCTCATATAGTTTTTGATGAATGGATAAAGAGTTAACTATATTTTCATAACATGTAAGCCGAATCCTCAAATGTGCGTTTTAAAAAAATCCATTTAAATTTTTTGAAAAGTTGTCAAAAATCCGCTTTGCCCAAGTGGTCGCCTAAAGCGGCCATAGGGAATGGGAAAAGCGGCCAGCACTATTTTGTCTTAAATAACAAGCCATTCTTTGACATTTACGAGTACCTACCTCTTCAGATTAACTGAGATCAGGTGACGAAGGTCTGGTGTCGATTTTCATAAAAATTTGATAGTTTAAAAATTAAAATCTAATCAATAGTGCTGATTGTTCATAATCCACAGTTTGGGGTTTCAGTTTATGATTACGTAATCTCCTCACCTATAATATAAACTGATCAAATCAAATGCTCAGATATTGGAATTATGGCAAAGCGGACAGTGGCCACTTTGCCCGGACCGCTTTGCCTTTTCAAGCATTTTGTTTTCAATGTAAATTGCTCTCACTCTTTCTCTACTTTGAAAAGAATGCAAGGCTACACGATCGTTCGCAATGATTCAATCAATTATACAATTAAATCACAAACACTAAAATATAATAAGATTGGGCCAAATCAGCAAATATTTATCGTGCATTTTTTTAGTAGTACGAATAAAAATCATTCGCGTCACACCACGGTTCTACGCATCTTGCGAATACGGTAAAGCGGTGACCCGGTGCGGGGAAGGAGATTGCCTATGCGTCCCAAGTGGCAAAGTCACGATAATATTGAATATAACTAAGTTATAGACCATGGCCTCTTTGCCTCCTATGGCTGCTTTGAGCTGACTTCCCCTATACTTACTCTTTCTAACAAAAAAAAAAACTACTAAAATGGGTCGGATTTTTCGAAAAATCGCATATAAAAAATATGATTGTCGAACTGATAGCTACCTCTTTTTTTTGAAGTTGATTAAAATACGATAACCTCTGGACGTCGGGGCCTTCTCTCATTGCGAGAGAAGGCCCCGAGTCCCAGCAGTGGGACCGTTGAGTAGGCTGTTGATGATGATGATAAAACCTCTGGACGTCTAATCTTTCTCTACTAAAAACGTAGCTAAATATATTTTTTGCTTGTTTCTTAGGATAATTAAGCTTAGTTACCTATTCAACATTCTGTAAGAAACTAAAGAAACGGGCGGGAACGATCAAATTACAAGGGTTTCAGATCAGGACATCTACTCTCTACGAACAACGTAATTTGGAATAAACTCGCGACCTTCCTACTCCGGATCTACTTTGATCCGTCGTTTTAAATGTTCTAAGCCCACTAATAATCTATATATATAAAAGCGAAAGGTCACTCATCAAGGAATCTCAGAAACTACAATTGCTAGGAATCTGAAATTTTGCATGGAGGTTTCTTTTAGCACGTAGGCGCTCGCTAAGACGGGGTTTTGCGAAATTCAACCCCTATAAGGGTTAAACAAGGGATGAACGGTTGTATGAAAATTCGTGAATATCAAAGTTATCAAATTTTGTATCTAGACACTTGACACGAAGCAATTAAATGTTTGTTCTATCAATTTTGTAATTTCGAACTGTACGGGGTTGAAATGGGGGATGAATGTCTATATGGAAGTTCCCAACCGTTGAAGATAAAACCATGAAACTCTGTATATAGGCACTTGACACGAAGCAAACGAATGTTTATTCTAGCAATTTCGTAATTTCATACTGCACGGGGGTGAAATTGGGGGTTGAAATAGGGGATGAATGTCAATATATGGAAGTTCCTAACCATTGAAGATAAAACCATGTAACTCTGTTTATAGACACTTGATATGAAGCCAACGAATGTTTGTTCTATCGATTTCGTAATTTCGAACTGTACGGGGGTGAAATTTGGATTGAAATGGGGGATGAATGTCAATATGAAATTTCCCAACCGTTGAAGATAAAACCATGAAACTCTGAATACTTATAGATACTTGACACGTAGCAAACGAATGTTTGTACGTGCAATTTCGTAATTTCGAACTGTACGGGGGTGAAATTGGAGTTGAAATGGGGGCCGAATGTCTCTTACGCTTTCAGATCTAACCAACTGAACCGATTTTGATGAAATTGTGTACAGTTGTTTTATTGTAAGCTGTTTTAGTAACCGTAAATGTGTCTGGGTATACAAATAGGTACTGCCTGAGTTACCTTAGTATTTATATTGCGCGGACGAAGTCGCGGGTAACAGCTAGTTAGAGTATATTTAGAACATTTAAAACGACGGATCAAAGTAGAACCGGAGTAGGAAAGTCGCGAGTTTAATTCGATATTACGTTTTTCGTAGAAAGAGAGTAGATTTCCAGAAAATTATGTTTAGATCCATTAAATACATAATATCAACTACATAGTATAAAACAAAGTCACTTCCCGCGTCCTCTCTGCCCCTATGTATGCTTAGATCTTTAAAACTACCAAACATATTTGAATGCAGGTTTTTTTAAATAGAGTGATGGAAGAGGAAGGTTTTTATGTAGGATACATGCATAGTACATAGTAGAGAGACACTGATAATTTGAAAGATTTCTAAAACGATGTCATAAATAAACAGAGTTTTTGCGGCTTAACCTTTTGACCGCCAGAGTCACTTATACTTGAGAAGCGCTAGCGAGCACTGAGCGCCAACGACGTCTATAGTTGACTATAATTAAAAAACGCACTATGCCAAAATATTAATAAAAAAATTATGAGTTCTGGTATTTTTTTTTACTTAACTCGTCCTTAAATAGAAAATCCCAGCAAAACAACGTGCAAATGTACGAAACTAGTCGCTGAAAACCATAGGTGCTGTGATTTTTTTAATTTTGTGCTATGACGAACGCTTGGCGTACAGAGCACGGAAATGCAATTTAGTCCTGGCGGTCAAAAGGTTAATTGCAAACGCTTGCTGAATCCTACGAGATTGAGCTGCAGTATTGTACACCTTAAAAAGGTCTACAAAAAAGTTCATATGAAAATGGTATATGTCTATCTCTTAGGGATAACCCACAATAACCATTTTATTATTAGTAAATTTAGTAGGTATCAGGATTCCACCCGTGCGAAGCCGGGGCGGGTCGCTAGTATCCGATAAAAACTTGCAAAGTGAAATTATTATCCGGTCACGGACCCCGGACTCTGTGGAGTAGTTATATCAAATAAAAAAGGCGTAGGTACCTACCTATTATCCACTTGGTTAAATTTAGTGACTGAATTTAGAATGAAATTTAAAAGCAAGATTAGTCAACTGAATTCAGAAACAAGGCTTAGCATTGCTTCATTTGCAATTTCATTTAATTTGCAAGCATTGAACATTTGCTTCTGAATTTTGTATGCTGGCTTATACTGATTGCTATTACATTACACTTTATTGAATTCAGTAGCGACTAAATTTAGTCAAATGTATTAAGCCTTTTACGAATCGTGTAATGGGTAGAACAGCTATGCCGATCCCTAGCCCCTTATTCGTAACCCACGCGCACCACTGTCTGTTTGAAGTCATGTGCGTGATGACGCTAAGTTAAAAGTGAAGGAAGGAAAACGTCGTGAGGAAACCGGTATGTTATAAGAATCTTTCAAGGTTATGCATCATCCGCCAACCCGCTCTTGGTCAGCGTGGTGGATTTATAGCCTTGTCTCTCTCCTTGCGAGAGAAGGCCCTGAGTCCAGCAATGGAAACATTAATCGGACTGCTTATAGGTACATATGAACACAGTTAATTCAGAGTCCAGTCTAAACGTAAACTTGTTATCATAGGACCGATACAAAACAGGATGCCACGCTAATTAATACAAGAAGGTCAATTTTATCTTCCGTATCGTAATATGGGGTTACGCTATAAACCTACACTAATTGGTAAGTGCACTCGTTGTACTCGTTTCCTGATGATAGATATATGTATAAATTAAATCTTAAATATAAAATTCTCGTGTCACAGTGTTAGTTACCTTATTCCTCCGAAACGGCTTTACTGAATTTTACCAAAATTTATATGCATATTCAGTTGGTCTGAGAATCGGGTACTATATATTTTTCATACCCCTAAGTGATAGTTTTTGAAGTGAAAACTTCTTTAGGCGCGCTATGGACAGAATTTTCGTGGGCTGTGAAATGGATTGATGATCACGTGATCATCACGCTCGGATATGATAAGAAATTTCGGGTAAGCTCGGGATGCTAGAGCGAGAAAGATAATATGGTCAACAAACGTGCCAGACCGAGAACGATAATTATTAGAGGAGGACATGGGACAATAGGTACTCTCTCTCTCTCTCGCTGCTCGCTACCGGTTACCAGTGTTGACACTTTAGCGACTTTGTCGCTGAAACTGGCGAATTTTTAAAACCTTTTAGCGGATTTAGACGACGTGTTACCGACAAAGGGGAATATACTAGTGTAGTGTAGAAGGTTGGAGAAGGAAAAAGCTTATGTATTCTTCAAGACTGTTATTCCCTTAACAATTCAATCAAAACCGGCGACTTTGTTTCATAACTATTTGGCGACAAGCTCAAAATCATAGTGGCAACACTGACGGCTACCAACTCCAAAAGACTTTTCTTTGGGCGGGAAAACACGACGGGTGCTTTATAATTTTCACAATCAAATTAATTAGTTTTGCTATGTAAATATTTCGTTTCTTTCCTTTGATGAAACTAAGTAAACGAAGATAAGGTACGCTCTAATATAAAGACAGCATAATGTAACGAAAATCTCACACAAGTATACGCAATGTGCACACAGCTTCACTTGCATCGTGAGAGACATTTGAATGAATGACAAAGACATCATGACAAGTAGGCAGTAGGTGCAAATGAGATAGCTATACATCACATTTGTTTAGATATTTTTTTCGACAAGAATAGAAAGACATACAAATGCACTGGCGTGAAAGAGACAAAATAGCCGCAACTAACATATCGCCGGTCGTGTTGCACTCTTACGCTGTATGTATATCTGTCTCTTTTTAGAAATGGCCAATTGTAAAATAGTTTCAACAGAGAAATAATTTTAGATGTAATAATCATTGAACTGTTATGGAAATAATTAAAGATTTTGTGTACTTACGCATGAAAAGTGATACCATGGAACTTGTTCTTGGTCTTTGAACTGTTTGTGCACCTTGCAAAAGCAGAATAAGACATTATTACGGCTCATATCGGATTTTTTTGAATTGTTAGCGAACGTCCACTCAACTTGTGGCTCCTGTTGCGACTGAGACTCAATCAGGAGACGTCACCTGATTTTACATTGTGATCGTAGATGAGCGCTTGCCGCTTCTTAGTGTTTTAAGAGTTCAATGTTTCTTTCGTGTAAATATTTAGTTTTGTATACATATAGTCAATAGTATAAATAAATATGAGCGTCGCTAGCGACGGGGGTGACCCCGTCGAACAGACCAGAAAAAGAAAACTATTGAAGCCAAATCCAAGTGAAAATGTTCCTTACAAACTATTTAGAAAACCCCTTTATAAGAGAAAGAGACTATTCCCAGAAAATCGTAGTGGAGACTGTGTAGTGTATGTGGAATCGACGGAACAGGAGAAAGTCGGTAACAAAAATCCTATTACACTCACCAACCTTTTTGCGGACAATGTTAGGGGCATCATATCATTGTATGCATTCACACGGTGCACCCCACCGTGTGAATGCATACAAAGTTGGAGTAACTTTTAAAAAGCCGGCCCCGGCCAACAACTTTTTGAACATGGACACTTTTTTTACTAACCATAAATGTGTATACAATCTGGGTATACAAATAAGTACTGCCTGAGTAACCTTAGTATTTATTTCGCGCGGACTAAGTCGCGGGTAACAGCTACTTTGTATATAAATAAAATTTCAATAAATATTTACTTTAATTTCTGGCTTGTTTTACTCGTTTATTCAACTAATACGATCCGTAATATTTTATTATAATACGACATACCTACCTAATACAAAAATCAGCTAATTAAGTTTTCACTTCTGCCGTGTGGTCTTAAGCACACACCTTTTTTTTTTTTTTTATATTTTGATTTTTTTTTATATAATGTGGCATTAAAAAATACATACAACCCTAAATTTTTACTCTTTTATCACCAACCCTTATTTTTTAATAGCCATTTTAGTAATATAATATTTTTTCGTTCCGCTCGATAACTGATCAATTATGGTCTTTTTACCCGACTGCGCGACGCAAAGGAGTGGTAATGTGTTTAACAGTCTATGTATGTATGTATGTATGTATGTATGTTTGTATGTTCCTTTGAAGCACTATACAGACCAAACGCCTGGGCCGATTTTTATGATTCACACGTCAATCGATTCCTCTTAATCTGGCGAGTGACACTAAAGACATGACATTAGTGTAAGTCTAATATGGCGGATTCAGGACGCCATATTGTCCAAATTAAAAAAATGAAAATCACCAAAATATGTCAAGAGGGGTATCGTTGAATAGGTATTTAAAAATAGTGTTTAGCTTTCTCTCAATGTTTTTCGATTTGACTGACCGTTTAGGATGTATATCGATTTAAAGTTGAGTAACAACCATTCTCACATTTATAGGTTTTTAGGTAGCAGAAAACTTCGTATAACTAACTGTACGTGTGAATGTGGATGGACATTATATACTAATGCATCTAGTAGGCATATAAAAATCAATAGATGTGCCCTGAGCACCTTGAAATTGGTAATAAACTGCGTCTCTGTACCTATTTATCGTAAGTGGTTTACAAACAACCAATCTACTTGACCCCTATAATCGCTAGCGGCGAGATTTGCTGTGGTTCTACTTATTTTGGTTGTTGACAGGTTGACACCGATAAATGATAGGTAAAAACGTCCGGCGTCCACCGCGTCCTGCAACCTACTAGAACGGAAAGAGTGAGCTCACTCTTCCCAACGTTGACATGATTGCGTGCGCCGTGAAGTTTGGGATGGGGCCCATCTTGGGTTCTACGATCTATGCTAGTAGGTATATTGGACTACCTTTTTTTCGTACGTGCAGGAAATGTATTTACGCATACCCTACCTACTGCCCCGCCCGGGAAACACAGCCTCAGGTTATGTTGCACTCTATATCATGTATGGATATGGTGCCCCTATTTACTAATAAACCTCCATGGGGTTACAACTCTGCCGCTGATAGTGGGAACACGGAACCGCTCTCGGATTGCTCCGCCACGGTCGCCCATCTCCAATTTCCAACGATTTAGTAGGTACTCAACGTCAATCGAAAACCTATACTAACACAAAACTATAAATATGAATTACTTAGATGCAGTAGAAAATCCTACATATTATATCAGTAAAAACGAAGACATTTGGTCAACAACCAAAACATGCATATTATTATGTTGAGCATAAATATTAACATTCACAACATTGTTCATAACTAAAAAGTATAAAATAAAAAAATATAATTTAAAAACTCAAAAACCCGACTGCGTAAAAATTGAACCAAACTACGTACTCGCATACTAAAAAAAAACTGAAAAGAATAAAACAAGCATTTAGATTTCTGGTGGTCTAGAATTCTATAATATGTTACTGTATTAATCCTATAGAAATATATACAATATTTCCTAATAAAAGAAAATTACAACTGAACAGTCGGGATCCATTGAACAATTACATTGTATGTCGAATAATAATGGATCCTGACTCTTCAGTTGTAATGTTCTTTTATTAGAAAAAATTTTATATATTTCAATATTATTAATACAATAACATATTAAAGAATTCTAGACCACCAGAAATCTTAATGCTTGTTTTATTCTTTTCAGTTTTTTTTAGTATGCGAGTACGTAGTTTGGTTCAATTTTTACGCAGTCGGGTTTTTGAGTTTTTAAATTATATTTTTTTATTTTTTTGTAAATGTGTTTCACTCCATTTCGATTAAAATTTCCCGGAGCTTATGGCAAAGCTAAAATCTATACTAATATTATAAAGCTGAAGAGTTTGTTTGTTTGTTTGAACGCTAGAATTTCGGGAACTACTGGACAGATTTGAAAGATTATTGTTTTATAAAAATAAAAATTTATTTTTATTATGACCAATGTTAAATTTTTTAAATTTGTATTAATAATTTATAAGGCAAAACAACGTTTGGGTCAGCTAGTAAATAATAAATTTTAATGAACATTTCACACACAGCATCAACTATCCCCAAACTAAGTAATGCTTGTAGGTACTATGAGACCCAGATAGGTGATAAAATACTTATACTTATATTATTTAAAACATTCTTATTATACATATTATCTATTCTATGATTATACATAGAAAACACCCAGGCACAAGGCACAGTACATTCAGTACAATCATAGGTAATCTTGGTGTCTGTGCGAGATTAGGTATGCTGGGTTCTTGATACGATTGCGTTGGAACCCTTGGCGGCGTAGTGGCGAGATTGTGTACGATGTGGTAGGAATCCTTTTTTGACGTCTTATAATTCGATGAAGCCGGCTGCACGCCCGCAAAACTGTAACGTTCCGCCGTTACCGTTAGTTCGTCTTCCGTGCCATGCGGACGAAGCTGAGCTATCAGCGTACTGATTTCTTAAGACGTTGTCACGTTCTATCGTCAGTAAATCGACTTTACAGACAACCATTTTTTTTTTTAATTTTATAGGTTTACACTTGACCGCCATCTCGCCTGATGTTAAGCGACGATGCGGCCTACGATGGAGCGTGTTTACCTAGAAAAAAACCGATTCACTCTCGATTTGAAGACACAAAGATCGCTATCGGGGAAAACCCATCCAGGCAACGTATTCCACAGTCTAGATGTTCTTATCACAAAAGTAGAGTCAAATCTCTTCGTTCGTGACTTTGGAACATCAACCATGAAACGATGTCGCTTTTTCAAGCTACGAGCATTCCGATAGAAAAAAGGACAAGGTGGTCATACAAATCAGTCGCACACTCTCCGAAGTGTATCCGATAAAAAACCGATAGGCTAGCAATTTTTCTGCGATGTTCAAGATCCCAGCTGCACCTCTAAGTATTTTGAATCCAGAATTTGTCATCACCTGGCTTTAACGTTAGAGGAAACAGGCAAGTTCCAAGCATCTTTCGACGACATGCGTCATCCGCGAACTCGCACTTCACCAACGTTTTTATAGCCTTGACTCCTTGTGATAGTAGGACCCGTATCCCAACAGTGGGACAGTGGGAGCGTAAAGTGGGATCCTTATATGATACTTACATACGATTACTTCGTTACGTGTAAGTAGGTAGGTACTTGGGGCCTGGGAAGTTCACTTTTTTATAGTATAGGGCGACAGGACGTACAGGGCATGTTTGTGATGGTAAGCAACACGCTTCTTCATAAAGTGTTACAATTATATTCCCCAGTGTTAGTATAGAATTTGTGTTCCGGTTTGAAGGGCAATGTTTCCAGAGAAATTACTGGGCTTAGAGATATAACAACTTAGATCTCTGGGTGACGAGCGCAGTGCGGTGCTAGGTAATGATTTTGGATCTTCATGTTTCAATAGCTGCCTGTCACTGTGCTGTTATGTGGCAGGCATGTTGCTTACCATAAGGCACATGTCGTGCTCGTCTCGTCACTCTTTATTAAAAAAAAAAATTACTGGCAAAGATCTCTGCGGTCTCTCTGAAAGGCGGAGAGTGGAGAGAGCTCTCTGCAAAGAGAACACACTATTGAACAATTGATGACGGTTATGTACCTATCTACCTATCGTACCTAAATTGTATTTTGTAAGCCTATGATATTTATATTTTTTATCAAAGTCATTGACATAGGATATTTGGTTTAAACCCCACCCAGTGAATATATTTGAGCGATAAATAGAAATATTTGTAGGTACCTACTGTGCCTGGATGTTTTCTATGTAGAGGTACGTATTATAATACGAGTGCATCTACGTATTTAAGAATTTTATACCAGAAATTGTCCAGAAGTGCAGTAAGTTCTATACTAGAACGAGTATTTAAAGCTGCACTAGTAGGATCATATCGGATTTGGCTGGGCAGGGAGAGAAATACGAGTAGTGAAGGTGAGTGTTGACGTACGTCACAAAGGGGCCCCTTTTAAACCTACGCCCGAGTCACAAGTCTTGGGGTCTACTTGAGATTTCTCTCTCTGCCACACGATGGACCCGGCACCCGCACCGTGAATCCATGGAATGCTAAGAAGTACGTCTCTAGCTGACTACCATAGTACTTACAAGTTTTGCTTAGTTACAGGCTAGATAGTGTAGTGTCTGAAGTGTCCACCAATATTTATTTTGTAAATGTGTATGGAATTTCAAATCGTTGAATTCGTTTTTATTTTCGGAATGCGCGCTCTACAAACTTCAGTTCTCGGAAACTTGATTCAGACATTTAATTTATACACATTGGACTTTGCACTGTATTATGATCGCTGTAAGGTATTGTGACAATTGTGGGAACGATGAGTTTCAGTAGCGAACCCCATTCAATCGATTAGGTATAGGATCAATTCATCATTCATCGCATTTACGATTCGCTGCGGAAATCGAGTGAATCGAATCGAATTGACCGCGCCCATCGGACCATACTTCCGGTGCATTAGTATATCAAATTACTTTGTTATTTTTTTTTATATTCAATGAGAACGAGGCGTTTTCCAGATGCAATTTGACTTGTGAAATATAGTTATAAATTTTGCCAAAGGTGCACCACTATTTGTTTTTGTGAAATTATGTTTTCTCTTACAAAATAAAACATTGGCAAATGTTGCACAATTAACAATCCAATGTTCCAATAAACTATATTTACGCAAAATACCGCGCAATTTGTCATCGACTATCAAATAAAGTTAGCAGTCGTATACTCGTAGAATGACGATAGAAGTGAAAACTTATTTAACAATTTTACAAACAATTTTAGTATTAAACAGCACTATAACAAAATACGTTACTTGTATGGCTACAGATATACTGCTAAGCTGCTCTACCGCCGCTCTGACGCTATACCTCTACGCCGTTCAAAGGCAATAATACTGATCTGTGACAAATTCTCAAAATTGTCGTTTGCAAGAAGCAAAAAGACCTGTCAAGGACAGTTCTCCATTTCACCATAGGGCTACCTAGTATAATATCAGAGACGCTGAATCAGAGCAGCGTAGCAGTGTATCTGTAGCCACACAAGTGACGTATTTTGTTATAGTGCTGTTTAATACTAAAATTGTTTGTAAAATTGTTAAATAAGTTTTCACTTCTATCGTCATTCTACGAGTATACGACTGCTAACTTTATTTGATAGTCGATGACAAATTGCGCGGTATTTTGCGTAAATATAGTTTATTGGAACATTGGATTGTTAATTGTGCAACATTTGCCAATGTTTTATTTTGTAAGAGAAAACATAATTTCACAAAAACAAATAGTGGTGCACCTTTGGCAAAATTTATAACTATATTTCACAAGTCAAATTGCATCTGGAAAACGCCTCGTTCTCATTGAATATAAAAAAAAATAACAAAGTAATTTGATATACTAATGCACCGGAAGTATGGTCCGATGGGCGCGGTCAATTCGATTCGATTCACTCGATTTCCGCAGCAATACTAAAATTGTTTGTAACATTGTTAAATAAGTTTTCACTTCTATCGTCATTCTACGAGTATACGACTGCTAACTTTATTTGATAGTCAATGACAAATTGCGCGGTATTTTGCGTAAATATAGTTTATTGGAACAAAGTTTCCTTCGGCAGGTGTGCAGGTTTGGAACTAAAAAAAATGTGCCTAAAACCGTAACAAAAGTATATTTATAATATTTCGAGAGCTGATACCAAATTTTGGGTAGGTACCTATTTGAGGTAAGGTGAAAGCTTAGCATAGCTTAGCATAGCTCTCCTTTTATGCCCCAACACGGAGGTGCAGACCTGGCTGGTGAGAGGCGGGGCTAAATGGATATTTTTGGCTACGTTTGCTCCTATATCATCCGAAGGAACTCCTACGTCCTAAGTAGTAAGGAAGTCCTACCTTTGTAGTTATTCTGAACCCAGTCGGATTGATATCGACACGGAATCAAAGTTCTCGATTTTTCTTAAGAATGACAGAGACCAGGATTTTCAAACTGAATCTGAGCCGTTCGGATAGCGTTGTACCCTATAGTACCTACCCTGGTGTCTCATGACAACACAACTTTGTTTTTGTGCCTATGCCTGCATCAGTATTCTAGTCAATATCAGTATCACTTCTTTAGGTGCAGAATAATACACTCTGTACCTAAAGAAGTGATAAGTGACTGAAGGTTTCTACTAGGTAGGCGAGCTCCATCATAGACCGTATAGTCGTTTACCATCAAGCGTGAGGACGGTTCAGAGACGATTCACACGGCGCGGCTGCCAACTGCGCCCGCGCGCGGGCGCGGCAGATTTCCATAGCGGCGCGGTTGGCAGCCGCGCCGTGTGAACCCTCTCTCAGTCGGTTGATCGGATCGGGCGTTTCGTTCATTTCGAATTCCGACCGTCATAGATTTGACAGTTTTAGAATTAACACTTACTATGTATATAAATAGTAGAAGACACTTTATCCAATTCGCTATAAAGGTAGGTATTAAGTACTTACCTGTCATCGTGGAATTCTAATAAATGTTCAATTTTTTGCAATATAAATAAAACACTCTTCTTTGATAACCTATATCTTATGAAAAAGTCTTTGTCATCATATTTTTGAAAATCCTTCGACCTTTCGCGGTAAATACGAGGTCGCCTTGACAAACGTCGATCACGTAATAATTCTATATCTTCAATTGCTTCTAAATCTTCATATAAATCGTAGTCACTATCCATTTTTATCTTGTTATCTTGCTAAATATGTAGGAGTGATATTGTTTACTCACAAAATATGTGTCACCTAAGTGTTACGGGGTCGTTAAATCATACCCTAAATTATAAGGGCCCCCTAATGCTTTAGGTGTCACTTAATCGTTGGTGAAAACAAAACTTTCGTTAGGTGTCCCTTACATTGGCTTAGGAGACACTTAAATTTTAGGGGCTATTGGTGAAAACGGGCATTAGTGTCGTAAACCTTACTCCGAAAACATTTAATTACCTTACCGATTATCCGGACAGCTGTCAGTCGGATCCGATTATTCGGAGGTTGTTTTCGTAGTAGACAGGCACGTCTACTCTGTTTCTCCGAAAACGAAATTTCGAAAAAAACTCGCGACTTTCCTACTCTCGTTCTACTTGGTTTCGTCCGATACACCATTGTTTGACGTTTAAATGTTCTAAGCATACTCTAATTAGAGTAGGCTTAGAACATTTAAACGGACAAAACGACGGATCGAAGTAGAATCGGAGTTGGAAAATCGCGAGTTTATTTCGAAATTACTTTTTCGTTGAATTAGAGTAGACGTCCTGCTGGAACTACGGAGATGAAACCGCGGGGCACTAGTAGTATCTGCGATAAATCTCAGATTCGATGTCCTCTGCCGCAAAATGGTGATTATTTTTCACAACTCTCTCTCTATGGGTATCAAATAAAAGGACTAGTACTTTTTTAATTTTTTTTTATTTAAATTTTACAGCTCCACAGACTCCGGGGTCCGTGACCTTTGTCAATCGTTTTCTTTTTATTACATGAATCTTGGACTGGAGAAGAAAAGGAAATAGGGGAGCGTAGAGAACATTTTCTTGCTAACTATGCGTCAATAAGGACTAGTACTAAGTAGTGGAATATATTAATAACTAGAAGCGCCCCGCGGTGTTACCCGCGAAGTTCCCGTTCCCGTTGTTCCCGGTGTTTTTCCGGGATAAAAATTAGTGTATGTGTAAATCCAGGTTGTAAGCTAAATCCATACCAAACTTTACTGAAATAGTTACAACCGTTTAGACGTCAAGAAGTAACAAACATACACACTCACAAACATTCGCCTTTATTATAATAATTAGCAGCGCCCCGCGGTGTTACCCGCATAGTTCCCGTTCCCGTTGTTTTTTTTTTCGGGATAAAAAGTAGCCTAATAGCCTATGTGTTCTTCCAGACTATAATCTATATGTGTTCCAAATTTCAGCCCGATCAGTTCATACGTTAGGACGTGATTGAGCAACAAACATCCAAACATGCATACATTCACATTTATAATATTAGTAGGATTTCAAATACAACGTGGTCACCACCTCAGATAACCGGGATTTGTTATATGTGTTTAATTAGTTGTTTTTCAAGCTGTACGTCGGGATTACCTACTTGTCACGTGAGATAAATAATCTTATGACTCTGAATCTAATACCCCGTTTACATGATTCCAGTCCAGCGACCGAATCCAGCGCTGGATTGCTTACTGGAATAATGTAAACCGGCATGCATGCATTGGCACTGGTTTGCTGCTTTCCAGTGCCGGTCTCCATTATTCCAGTAAGCAATCCAGCGCTGGATTCGGTCGCTGGACTGGAATAATGTAAACGGGGGTAATTACATTTGCTTACCGTGAAACATGTAAACAAAATATAACATACTCGTATATGATGACATCAGTTATCTGGATCTAAACCAGTTGTTAAGTAGCTAATATACATTCAAATGATGTGAAAAATTCTCATAATTTTCCTACATTACAATTTACAATGCAAGGTCTACCGAAGGTTTTTGATTAACCTCCAGATAGGTAGTTCATTAAGTGTTTTGGATCACGTTGGTCTTGTTCATAACACGTTAATATGTTAGTTATTTTTTAACCTTTTCATTGGTTTGGTTAAAGGATTTACAGTGTTAAAAGCATTAGTTAGTATCTACAGTAAAATCAATTTAAATAAATAAAATAAAACAATATTTAGGTGAAGGCTGTGTGTGATTATATCTTGCATTTTTTTATGATTTTTTTGAAGTGATAACTTCTTTTGGCGCCCCACAGACTTTTTCGTGGACTGTGAATTAAATTCTAGCGTCACGCTCGGGAATAATAAGAAATTTTCGAGTGAAGTCGAGACCATATTATTATAATTACCATGACCTTGGCCACGCCCTCCGGTTTCACCTGCGTAGTTTTGTGTGAGCTATCAAATTCTGAGTTATAAGTTTTCACTTCTATCGGCAGTTCCTATGACTGCCAATTTTTTGTTTGGCTGTATAATGACTTGATCGTATTTCATATTCTATTGCTAATAAATCAATCAATCGTTTATTTCATTATACAAAACGGACAAAATAAGCCAATGCATTTACGCTGTTAGGGCGTAGTACCTACCGTTGCTACTGCATAAATAAAATCTAAAGTTGCAAAATAACAGTTACAGGTGCATAATAATATTTATATACCAAGCAAAATTATTACTAAAACTAATACCGTGAGAGTGAGGAGTATATTTAAGGGGGCGCCTAAAGCCAGAAAACGAAAAAAGGACATTTTCGACGCCGCTCACTGAAGTTAAGAAACTAAAAACTATGACAAAAAAAAATATTGACGTGTGGGTACAATCAAGAAAAAGCACAATAACCGAATAGAATTTTAAAAATAGATCAGAATTTTTTACAATAAAAAAATAAATATGACACCGAAAAAACCCGTTTTAATTCGAGTACTCGAAATTATCAGCGATGACCCCACATTATTTTTTGGTCATAAAATTCCTATTTGTACGTTCTAGTAAAGTAACCGAACACTTTTTTAAATGTATGTTTAGTTATTGAGTAATTAAATAAAACTTGGTCAAAAATGGACTCCTGATTAAATATTGATTTTTCCTCCAAGCTGTGTCATGCTATTCTCGACTTTATGTACATCACATTAAAAAACGCGTCGCGTGGGTGAAATCTGATTTTTTCCTGGCTTTAGGCGCACTCTTAATAATTAATAATCATCCAGGTATTTAGTTAATAGGTAGCTATATTTTTGTAATATGAGTCTTTTTAGCTTTTTGTAAAATCTATTTTGGTAGGTTTATGTTTTGATTTCGATATTCATAAAATAAGTATGATAATAATTTTAGTTTCTAAAGTATCATACTTATTGGTAAGCCTCCTAAATATATTAAAAAAGGAGTTCCATTCTCGAAACACGTATCATGTTGGACGTATCATATCTTTTTTCATAAAATACTTATGTAAAACTTTACTTCAGTGTAGAGCATGTTAGTGCGTTTTATTTTGTGAAATAAGCAACCATCTAGTGTAGCGTGATTTAGCTTAGATTGCAATTATAACAGAATAAATACAGAATAAAACTATCTAATCCTACTCCTACTTATATTATAAATGTCTATGTATGGATGTTTGTTGCTCAATCACGTCCTAACGTATAAACGGATCGGGCTGAAATTTGGAACACAGATAGATTATAGTCTGGAAGAACAGATAGGCTTACTTTTTATCCCGAAAAAAAAAACAACGGGAACGGAAACTACGCGGGTAACACCGCGGGGCGCTGCTAATTATTATAATAAAGGCGAAAGTTTGTGAGTGTGTATGTTTGTTACTTCTATCTACGAGACGTAACAAACATACACTGTCGTCTAAACGGTTGTAGCTATTTCAGTAAAGTTTGGTATGGATTTAGCTGACACCCTGGATTTACACATAGGTACACTAATTTTTATCCCGAAAAAATATCGGGAACTACGCGGGTAAGATCGCGGGGCACTGCTAGTTCATGATAAGTATGTAATAAGTACTTTCGATAATATAACCTTTAATTCTCGAGTTAACTGGATAATACTAGTATTTTTAAAATCCGTAAAATGTTTATTTTATGCTCCTTTTTTAGCGTACCAGTATAATAAATATAGACTATGATACCATAGTCTATTTTGCTTGCATTATTGGAGCATCCTTTAGGAAATAGACATCATCAGTCAAGTGTACGGTCATCTTTACGGCAAAAAGGTGCGCGCGATTCATCTGTGCGCGTCACAATTGGTGCACAATGGCGAGTGTCCGCGCGGCGCTCAGTGCGCCGCCGCCGCCCGGATGCCTGCCACGCGCCGCTCGCTCGCCCCGCGGTGGTTCCGCTCGCGGCGCTCCCCACGCCCCGAGGAGCTCGATGACGTCCGCCCCAGAACCCTGCCCCGCGACATGGACCGCCGCCCGCGCATCTCCCGCGTGCTCAGCTCACCCCCCCGCGCCCAGCCACCACACCCACCCCTCGATGAAGAATCTCTAGAGAGAGCCTCCCCTTCTATGGGGCACCTGGAATACGTCCTCGCCGGCTCCTCGCCCCCGGCCGAGAGCGCACCTAACATGTACGACAGCTTCGAAGAACCACCCCTCGACTTAACTGCGCATATCTGCGGTGATTCCATACGTCAGAGCGCTCATGAGCAGATGCGAGCGGTCGGTGGACGACTGAGGCTGCTCGATGAACTGGAGTCTGGATCTACAACGACCGAATTCATTACCGACACTTTGACTACAGCCACGGAAGCCGAGAAGAATGTTTGCCTGTTTTGGGCGGCGTTTCTGAAATTATCGAACCTTCTTCAGCCTTTGATTGAAGCTGGTGCTGATTCTTTGTACTATGACGCTCTGGGATTATCGCCGCTCCATGTCGCGGCGTTCAGTGGATCGACGGATTGTGCCACTTACATACTTTCGTGCGGAACGGACCCTAATTACATGCCGAGGTACTTTGCTCCTCTTCATTGTGCCGCATTCGGGAATTCCGTGCAAGTGGCTAATTTGCTAATCAGTAAAGGAGCATCTGTGCACGCGGCAGTGAAGTATGTGAATTGTGAAGGTGGCTTGCTTCATTGTGCTGTCAGAGCTAATTCAGTGGAGTGCTTGAAGTTGTTTATTTCTCATGGGATCGACGTAAACTTGATCGAGCCGGGCGGCACCAACGCCATCCATCTTGCGGCTGATTTGGGAATGATTCAATGCCTCACGATATTACTGGAGACACCGGGTGCTGACCCTAACGTAAGAACACGAGTTGGTGATAGAGAATCTATTGCGTTGCATCTCGCCGCTGATGGTGGATTCGCTGAATGCGTCGACTTGTTATTGTCCAAAGGAGCTGATGCAAGTTTGAAAAATCACAGAGGGTTTACGGCGTTGCACCTGGCCGCACGGTCCGCGAGTTTAGAATGCGTAGAATCTCTTTTGAGAAAAGGTAACGCCGAACCGAATGCTTTAGACTTTGATTTGAGAACGCCGTTACATGCCGCTATTGGGAAATCTGATTCAGCTTGTGATATCATTGAAACACTAATTAGTTGGGGTGCTAATGTGAATCAAAAGGACGAGTACGGCTTCACCCCATTACATTTAGCCGCTTTAGATGGATTATCTGCATGTGTCGAAACGTTGATTTATCACGGTGCTGACGTAACAACGAGGTCTAAAAAAGGAAACTCGGCTCTTAATGTAATCGCAAGAAAAACGCCTGCCTCGCTCGCGATGGTAACGAGAAAATTGGACTGCGCCATTACGCTGCATCACTCTCAGACGAGCAATAGAGAAGTCGAACTCGAACTTGACTTTCGTAGTATTCTACAGCATTGTTACCCACGAGAGATCAGCTACTTGAACACATTCGTCGACGAAGGACAAAAAGAAGTTTTGCTTCACCCATTATGTTCAGCTTTTCTTTACATCAAATGGGAAAAGATACGCAAGTATTACGTCGCCAGACTATTTCTAAGTTTTATTTTTATTATGTGTCTCACTTTGTATGTATTAACTGCACTCGCACACAATTGTTACAATGGAAGCAAAGATATGGAAGAAACTATACAAGAACAAGAACTTTGTCAAAAACAATCGATACTCGGAGATCTTTTGAGAAAAAATCCATTTGTTATCGAAATGCAATGGTGGGTTTTGGCTGGAATAACAATATTTGAAATATTCAGAAAGGTTTACGGTATCGCCGGCTATTCAACGGTAAAACAATACCTAATGCAATCTGAAAACATCATTGAATGGTTTGTTATTGTTAGTGTATTCCTAATATCGTATATTTACACAAATATCACCTACACTTGGCAGAATCATGTTGGCGCATTCGCTGTATTAGCTGGATGGACTAATCTAATGATGATGATCGGTCAACTCCCAGTTTTTGGAACATATGTTGCAATGTACCAAAAAGTACAGAAAGAATTTGCAAAGTTATTAATGGCCTACTCGTGTATTCTAATTGGCTTCACTATAAGTTTCTGTGTCATATTTCCGGACTCATCCTCATTCGCGAATCCATTTATGGGTTTTATTACCGTGTTAACAATGATGATAGGCGAGCTAAATCTGGATCTATTGCTGAATGAGCCAGATGGTAACGACCCGCCAGTACTGTTAGAATTCTCGGCACAAATCACTTATGTCTTGTTCCTTATGTTTGTGACCGTTGTACTCATGAACCTCCTTGTCGGTATAGCCGTCCACGATATACAAGGATTGAGAAAAACAGCCGGACTTTCAAAACTAGTCCGACAAACAAAACTAATTTCCTACATGGAGCTAGCTTTATTCAACGGCTATCTACCTAAATGCCTCTTAAAAATACTTCACTCGTCAGCTTTGGTGTCACCACAAGCTTACAGAGTCGTTTTAAGCGTCAAGCCTTTAAATCCTAGCGAAAAAAGATTACCCAGAGACATAATGATGGCTGCATACGACATAGCAAAGATGAGGAAGCAATACGGACACACAATATCGTCGAGCGGTTCAACAACCGGCGCATACTCATGTTTTAAGAAATACGAGAACAACAATGACTCGAGTTACCGAGAGTACGGGTACTCGTCAGGCTTGGGAAGCATCCAAGCACGGTTGGACGAGACTTCGGAGAACGTGAAACATCTAACTCAGGAAGTTAAAGAACTGAAGAAGCTAATAAGTGCACAGCAGCTAGTTATCCAACAAGCCCTGGCCGGCGCGATGGACGGTTGATGATATAATGGCCGACCGAGCCAGTTAGTTTCAATGCCAACGGTACATAAGTCAACAAACTATAGCAAGCGTGAATTGTTATACATGTACCGTGTACTCGTTCGGACCCCAATGGACACAGTACGGACTTAAATTTAGAGCGGTGATAATTTTCTCGTTAGAATAAGAGGTAGTGTAAAAAGCGTTGATATGTAATCTACAAAGCTTTGAGACGCAGGGCGCACTTTACTGTGATTATAGAAGATATTATTGTAAGCGGTTTGTGATAATTAATATACATAACAATAAAACTGAAAACATAACCTAGCTTGTTTTATTTTCTTATGTTATAATAGAAGACATTAAAATGATTAGGGTACGTAATATATGAATAGTGGAAGCTTAAAGCGTTCTCGTTATGCAGAGATAGTTGTCAAGGTGTCCCGTTTAATTTGTCGATCCCAAGTTTTTTCCAAAAACCGATTAAAATGCTTGCTTACCGATCAAACTTTTTATAGTTACTGCGAGTTCTCAGAGAGTGATGGTAAAGTAAAAATAAAATTGTAAAACAAGATTCATATTATAAAATATAGGATAAATAAATACAGTGAAAACTGCCGATAAAAGTGAAACCTTGTAACGCATAATTCTGCAAAGAGCCCTACCACTATGTTCCAGCTCCATCATCAAAGCTCCAAGCTACCATAATAATGCATTTAATCATTTGTAGTGGTAGGACTCTTAGCAGCGTTCGCCTGGGGAAGTACCACACCTTTACCAGTTATTCTACCGCCAAGCAGTATAACGTGCAAACATCACTGTGTTCCGGTTTAAAGGGCAATGTTTCCAGAGAAATTACAGGGCTTAGAGATATAACAACTTAGATCTCTGGGTGACGAGCGCAGTGCGGTGCAAGGTAATGATTTGGGCTCTTCATGTTCCAATAGCTGCGTGTCACTGTGCTGTTATGTGGCAGGCATGTTGCTTACCATCAGGCATACGTCCTGCTCGTCTCGGCACGCTTTATTTAAAAAAAAAAAATAATGCATCGTCAATCCATTTCCATCCCAACAAACAAATACGTCGTATAAGTCTTGACTTGTACGACCTAAAGTTGGATAGCAGTCTTACAATGGTAATGAGATGACTACCAGGTCCTATAGATGTCTTTAATGCAACTAATTAGTCGTGCGACGAATATGTCATAGTAAACTGGTATTAGCAACGTTGGGGAGACTAAACGATACGACGTTATATTACAGTCTTAGCTAAAACGTTTGTACGACAACGCAATAGTCATACTAACGTTATAGTCCAATAAACGTTTTGAACACACCAAATTATGTTTTTGGAAAACCTTTAAACAACATTTATACAACGTGGATGTTATATAGACGTTTTCATAGTGCCGTTTATATAACAATCAGTACCTTGTTTTACAGCGGTCAATTAAATACTCTTGAATGACTGGGTTGTATATTGACGACTCAAATATAACCTTTATATTACATGATGTCCGTTTAAAGTCCTGTCCTGACTTTAATCAAACTTGCAGTCGCATTTAAGTCAGGTTTTGAGTTTATAATGATTAGACAGCCATAGTTACGGAAGTTTGATGAATTTTTCCTACGAAAAACTGCGGACACTTCATAGTGCACACAGGAAAGAACACTTCATAGTGCAGTGCGCTGCACTATGAAGTGTTCTTTCCTGAAATAGATTTACAAATAATACATTTTGGTGAATATTGACAATACGAAAAGGGTTTTAATGTTTTTGAGGAACTCTAATAGCTAGCTGTCATGGCGACCATCATCATCATTATCAGGTCGTACAGAGGTAAGTGTACGACAAAAGCAACAGTCAGACATTTTTAGAAAAAAATAAAACTATTTTTGTTAATGAAAATATGATTATAACACAAAATTACGAGGGGGCATGAAAATCTGAACAGTATTCACATAAAAGATAAAAAGATAAGATAAAGATAATTTATTAACATAACACAAGGTATGGCACATACAATTTATACATATTATGTGAAGATGAGACACAATCAATCGGTTACTTAGTGTACACAAGTGAGGATTGTTAACGAACCCTAAACTAAGCACAAGGCTTGTGTCTTAGGGCTCGAGCGCGCGAGTGCCAAGTTAATAATGTATGTTTCCTGTATGTCAAGTAAATGTATAGTGTCTTTAATAAATTCAAATGTTAGCAGGGTGACTATGCAATACATATTTATATGCACTGAAAACTACGGTTGTGCACCGACAAATAAACACAAACGCAAGATATTCAAAATGAAAAGCTATGGCTATTCTCTATAAATATTGTGAATGAGACTTTCTGTCTCTAAGTATGACAACTTTAGCAGCCACTCCTTGACAGTTTTTTTATAAGTTGAGTAAGAAAGTTCAGAGTGCAGTCCAGCTTTGCGATTTAGGTTATTGTAGACACAGGGCAAAGAATACGCAGGACTTCGTTTAGCTAACGTGGAAATAGCACATGGCACTGGGATTCTGCATGAGAAGCCACGTTTCAGTTTAAAATTATCGTAGTCAGAGCGTGATTTTAAGTTCAGATGGGTTTTGATAGCAGCATTGTATAGAAAAAGCTGGCGGACCCGCATAACTTTAAACTCGTCATACAGCATATCAGTGCCAAAACGGAAAGGTTTTCGAAGAATAACCTTGATTAATGCTCTTTGAGCTCTCTCGGCAGACATGAATATCGTCTTACCAGCACTACCCCAGACATTAATGCAATATTGAATAATTGACTGACAAAGCGCGAAGTATATTTGCCTCAGGAGAGGTATAGGAGCACAGTCACGGAGGTTTTTCATGACGTAAATAAATTTACGTGTACGTGCCGCAATACTGAGAATTTGTTGTTTGAAGGACAGGTTCTCGTCTATCAAAAGTCCAAGATACTTAATGAAATTGACGCGATCAATAGGCAGGCAAGAACACCGAACAAAAGACCCTTTGGTTGGAGTATCACAGTAGTGAATCCTGAGTACCAAGCTA
Source organism: Ectropis crepuscularia (assembly GCA_963693475.1). NCBI lineage: Eukaryota > Metazoa > Arthropoda > Insecta > Lepidoptera > Geometridae > Ectropis > Ectropis crepuscularia. The sequence continues at coordinate 10,025,365 of OY856350.1, forward strand.
GACGAAGGCACCGAGACAATAGTCTTAGTGAAGGCAATGAATTTGGTTTTTTTCAAGTTTAAAGTTAAGAGATTGTGGTCAAGATTTTTAGCAATTACAGACAAGCCTTCTCCAGCTATGTCATAAACATGAGCCCACGATTTGCCATTAAATATCAGCACGGTATCATCTGCGTAAGTTATTACGTCAGCGTTAGGGAGAGTGTTACTTAATATATCATTAATATAGAGTATGAACAGGGTGGGACCGAGGATACTTCCCTGTGGGACGCCAAACTTAATAGGAAGCCAGTCGCTAGACATATTTCCAACTTTGACATATTGGGTGCGATTGCACAAGTAACTATTAAACCAATCTAGCGTCTAGCGCTACTCCTCTGACTCCAAGTGCACATAGCTTTTTAAGCAGTAAATTGACTGATAAGGAATCAAAGGCTTTAGCTAAGTCTAAGAACACCGCAAGACACCTATCGCCTCTGTCAATATGGGAAGATACGATATTTGCAAAGAGAATAGCGGCGTCGCTGGTTGATCTTCCGCGTCTGAACCCAAATTGTCTGTCAGAAATTAAATTGTGCTTATCCAAGTAAGAAACCAGTCTGCAATTTACTAGCTTCTCTAAAATTTTTGAAACAACACTAAGAAGTGCTATAGGTCGATAGTTATCCGGCGCGTTTCTGGGACCACTTTTGTGTATAGGGGATACTGCTGCCACTTTCCAGCGATCTGGAAAGGTGCCGGTCTCTAGGCTCAAGTTGAAGATATAAGTTAAAGGTGTGATTATAAATTTTAAAGCTTGTTTAATCAGACTAACTGAAATCAGGTCTGGTCCAGACGCGCTGTCAGTTTTGAGGCCAGCAACTATTTTCGCAATTTCATGAGGATCGGTGGGGGCGAGAAAAAGCGAGTGCAAGACAGAAGAGTTAAATTTGTGCGATTGAACCAATGATTCCTCAGTCATGTGTATTTTAGATAGAATCGTGTCAGCCAGATTTTTACCAACAGAGACAAAGTGACGATTGCAATGGTTAAGAGGGTTTTCAACCCCGTCAGTGACAAGTAACTCCGACGTCTCATTTTTGGCTTGGGAGGAGTAACAAATGTTTTTAATGCTTTTCCAGAGTCGTTTCGGGTCATCTTTATTCTGTACCAGAAGCTGGCTATTATATTGTGCCTTAACATTTTGCAAAAGTTTATTGCAGAAATTTCTATATTTAACGTAGATTTTTTTACGTAACATATCATTTGGGTGTTCTTTGGCATCGCGGTGGAGTTTGTCTCTGTGGCGCATGCATCTTATTAGTCCCGTTGTAATCCAGGGCTTTAATGGAGTCACTGACCTACCTAACCTAACTTTGTTGGTGTATTTGGTTACAATACCAGCCACCATGTCATCAAACTTACCGACCGCAAGATTAACACATGAACAAGAAATGACTGGTGTCCAATCGGCTAAGCTCAGCTCGGAAATGGCACCGTTTAGGTTGAACTTAGTAAAGCATCTGTTAGCATTGTTGTACTTATGAGAAGTGGAGACGCACGCAATTATAATTGAATGATCAGTCACTGAAGACTCACACACCAGTCCAAAACATTTCGATTTGCTTTTTATAAATATATGGTCAATGCAGGTACGGATGCGGGTTGGCTTAGTGATTGCGGGGAGAAAACCGTGTGAGGCCATAAAACACTGGTATTCAGAAACCTGCCTATCGGTGTCGTCAAGAAGATTAATGTTAAAGTCGCCTGCAGTAATAACCAGGGGACAGCTTAAAAGCCTCTTGATGGTTACATTTAATGAGTCAAGAAATAGTGAGATATTAGCATTTGCCGGGGAACGGTAAATCCCTAGTATTGCAGTGTGTCCGTCCAAAGTAACAACAAGGGAATCCATTTCTACATTTTCTGGCTCAAATGACATTGATCGGTAATTCGTTTTTACGTAAATGACTATGCCCCCGTTCTGGTTTACTTGTCTGTGAGTGCGATAAGAATTATAGCCAGGCAATGACTGTATGAGAGTGCCGTCTGTAAGCCAACACTCTGTTAAAATAATAACATCAAATTTTGTTTTGAAACGCCTGAGAGAAACTACAAAATCATCAAAATTACAATTAAAACTTCTGATGTTTAGCGAAATTATTTTAAAATTTTGTTCTGGGTTCCCTGTCATAAAGGTGCAACCAGATTCAACAGACTCAAGCGCATGGCAGTCAATCGTAATTATTTTTTCAATTTCTTCAATAGTGTCAACCAAAGCCATCATATTGCGCATGAAATGGACGCCTTTCATCTGAGCCCGATATGAAACCTGAGCTGGACGGTTTACACAGAGAATCATAATATACTTGTGTAATTTTGTGAAAGTCAGTAGCCGCACACCATTTACAGAGAAAACAACAGCTCGAATCAAGACTTATGTGTAAAAAGTGCAGTGTGTGTTTGTGACAGTTTTGAGAAAAACATCTAATTTCAAAAAAAGTGAAGTAACATTTAGACAAAGGTACTTCTAGATAAACAAAGGAAAATAATAAAAATAAAAATTTTAAAAGCCGATTCAAAAGGTTCCTAGCCATATTGTGTCTCCGGAACGACATCTCGTGCAACCAGGATGCGGTCCAAGTCCTCCACAGCATTGATGACGACCGCCGGGCTTCCCGCTTGTCTCCGGACGAGAGTAACTCCGTTCCTGACCCAGCAGTATCTGTATCCAGCTTCTTTGGAACGTTGTCTGGCAGTTCGAAACAATAAGCGATTTTCCCTTGTGAGGCGCTCATTAAAAAACAGCCTCTTGCTTGGGCCATCGACCCCGATATCGCCACTCTCCAAGGTTCTGCGTGTCTTCGCCGCTTTGAGAAAATCTTCTTTCTTGTGGCGTCTGACGAAGCGGACAACAACCGGCCGGGGAAGTTTCGAAGAAACGTTGATGTCATCACTGCTACTAGAGTTGTTGCGGGGACCCACTCTTGTTGTGAAGTCAAACTCGCCGTCACCAAAATCTAGCCCAATCTTCCGAGCGGTCACCTGAACTATGTGCATTAGGTTTTCGTTTCTTGTTTCCGGGAGGCCGTGAATTTCTAGTTCGTTTTTCAGTGCTGACTGTGACTTAGATTTCAGCTGATCCTGTAGTAGTGTCACTGTGGCTCTCAAGGATACAAGCTCAAGCTCCCGTGACGCATCGCGCCCCTCGAGCTGGCGGTACAAATTAGTATATTCAACCAATTTTGAAGTGACCGATTCCGAAAGTGTTCTCATTTCGTTTTTCAAAACTCCCATTTCCTCTCGCATAAACTTTATTTCTAACGCCAGCGACGCCAGCGGATCAGGTTCGGGGGTGACGGCCGGGGAGCAAGCCGGTGTTGATGACTTGCTACCGGTAACACTAGATGTGCCACTTGCTGTATGGATGCGAAGCTCAAATGCGCCGGCCGCGGCCGACCGAATTGGTGTGTTAGAATTATCAGATTTAGGAATCTTACTCAAACATAACGGACAAGTCCAGCCAGCTCGGGTCTCCTCTGAGAGGTTACGCAGGTCTGTGAAATTTACACAGGCAGCATGAAACCCACTTCCACATTTCGAGCATTTCATGAGTTGTGAAATCCGAACGGGCTTCGTGCACGCCGCGCAGCTAACAGCTTTCGAAACGTTAGACATTTTATGTTTTATAAAAATATGCGAGGCGTGAATATAGCCTGATGCGTTACAACTGTATCTATGGACTTCGTAGATGTGCACCACTGCAGCCAACTGCACGCCACTGTGGCTCTTAACGCAACGTAATTGGGGTCGAAGTGTCGTAAAGAAGTCTGGCACAATTTTGATATCACGAAATACGTCCACCCTGGTCTGCCGGTCAAAGTCGCACTCCACTCGCACTCAAAGTTGAGGTGCAAGACTATAGTAACACTCGGCACTATGTCTTTGAATCCTCAGCGGTAGCTGATTGCAACTTTTGGTGTGTTATGTCTATGTAATTGAGACATTGACAATTTGACAGTGATTGCTCTCTGCTGATTAATGTTTCTCATGTGAAAGATCGTGTGTCATCAAATATAGTGATCTGTGCATCAAATTGCAATAATTAATAAACACAAGAGGGTGAATTTAATTAATAATTGATGTTATTGTATGCAACGATGATTTGCTTAAAGCATTCCTTTTGCATGTGTGCTCAAATATGTATGCGTGAAGTGTGGCACCAGTATTTGTTTTCACTGTTTATAGTCTGAAAAGTTCACTTGCCGGTGCTGTTGATATCTGCAGAACGCCGGCAGCGACAAAATCCACCAAAACAAACACTTCCACAGCAGGTACAGCTCAAGTTTACATAAGAATTTATTATTTTCCTTGGACGATTCACTGAACGATGTTGTTATTTAGAAGGGTAGATACGCACTCTCATAGGTATATTATCATAAAACTTCAGTTCCCAGTCAAACTAAATAGCATGAGAGACAGATAAAGTAAGCAAGATATGAAAATTAAATAACACTCACCTTATTATTTCCCAGTTGCAGTAAGTTGTAGTATGTTTTTATTTTACACTAAATTAAATCTTCGAACGAAAAGTTAGGATGCGACTACTGCGCGACGAAAGTGGTTATCACATAACATTTGTACAACTGTTGAATGACGTTAACGAAGTTGGCTCGAGCTTTCTGTATGACCATTATACGACCATTTAGGTCGTATAACTGGGGCCATTTTCGCGTTTAGTAAACGTTATTATAACGTTAGTATGACTTTATTATAGCGATGTATGGTATTCAGATAACGTTAACTTAACCTTTATACGACGTTAAATTGTTACTTGGGATAGGTGTGCCAAATTTCAGCTCAATCGATAACCGGGAAGTGGTTAAAATTAAACTTGCAAGATTTAATTACAGAGTAACGTCGGACAGCTGAAGCTAAATGAATTCATGAAAGAATTTACATTGGTCATTACGATTATACTTAGTACAGCCCACTAAATGTTCCCACTGCCCCGAGTCCAACTCGGGCCTTCTCTTGCAAAGAGAAAGTCATGGCCACAATCCACCACGCTGGCCCAGTGCGGGTTGGTGGATAACACATATCGAAATTGACATTCATGAGATTGAAAGACATTTGAAAGATGCAAGGTACATGTCGGTTTCCTCGCGATGTTTTCCTGTTAGCGGCATTACGCACATGACTTCGAAAAGACAGTGGTGCGCGTTGTTTTAAACCAATGGTCTCCAAAACGTCAGTCGTCGTTCTCCCGACTGGACCAGCCGTTACATTTACAAAATTTAAAAAATTGCCCGTCATAGGAACTGCCGATAGAAGTGAAACTTAAAACTCAGAATCTGATAGGTTCCTTTGGTAACTTTTTTTTTAAATAAAGAGTGACGAGACGAGCAGGACATGTGCCTGATGGTAAGCAACATGCCTGCCACATAACAGCACAGTGACACGCAGCTATTCGAACAGGAACAGTCCAAATCATTACCTAGCACTGCACTGCGCTCGTCACCCTGAGATCTAAGATATTATTTCTCTAAACCCTGTAATTTCTCTGGAAACATTGCCCTTTAAACCGGAACACAGTGAAGTTTGCACGTTATACTGCTTGGCGGTAGAATAACTGGCAAAGGTGTGGTACTTCCCCAGGCGAACGCTGCTAAGAACCCTACCACTGCAAAAACTACCCGGATGAAAACGGAGGGCGTGGCCATGAGCATGGCCATGGTCCCGAGTTTACCCGATGATTTCCTATCATTCCCGAGCGTTACGCTATAATTTAATTCACAGCCCTCGGAAAATCTGTCTTTGGCGCGCCAAAAGAAATTTTTAATTCAAATACATACTAACTTACGGCCTTGACCAGAGCATCATCAGTCACTCAAGGTCGCGCGGTTTTAGCCTACAGCTAGACCGTTTCTTCCACGGAACAAGTGTCAGTCGGTTGTCGGACGCACGGCTGAGCGCTCGAGCAACACGTTTCCCGCGCATATTGTTATTAGATATGTCGACAACCCTTGCGCATCATTCCGCGCCAGACAGCGACAGAGTTACGCGTTAGAAGAGAACGCAAATGTTTAGTTGAAAATCGCGACAGGTTATTGAGCGCTAATGTGAGCTGAATTGAACTTTGTTGTGTCCCAGCAAGAGTCGCTATTTATATAATTGTTTTCGCTAAGTGAGTGTTCTGTACTGTACTACTATTTATTCTGTGCCCTGACTGCCGATAGAAGTGAAAAGTAATAACTCAGAATTTGATAGCTCACTGTGACACACGCTGTGGCTACGTCACAGATAAGAAAATAGTTACACCATCGCTTTCAAATTGATTTTAATTGTTATATGTTACAGGAAAAGGTATATAATGTATTATATATTTCTGGAAACCTCCTATTTTGAAGGATACGAAGCAACTAATATGTATTCAATATTATTTTAACGTTTACATTAAAATAATTGCAAAATAAAATATGACGAAAAACCACGACCGTTTCCTGCAACCGATTAGAACGGAAAGAGTGAGCTCACTCTTCCCACCGATAATACGATTCCGTGCGCCCCGAAGTTTGGGAGGCCACATAAGCTCTTTCATCGGGTGTAATGATAAATGCTGAAAAATTTGGCAGTTATGCTTTAGAGACTGCCAGGATCTACGTGAGCAATTATGAATGGTAGGGTACTACATACCCACTACAGTTCAAAACATTTTGAAAAGAGAGAAAGTGTCATAAAGCATTTTGCAGTACTTCCGATTGGTCAACTTTCGGAAGATAGGTACACAAGAAACTCGTAATACAATTCAAAGAATTATAAAAAAAATTGGCAGTCATAAGAACTGCCGATAGAAGTGAAAACTTATAAACTCAGAATTTCATAGCTTACTTTGGAAACTACACGGGTGTAACCGGTGGGCGTGGCCTGTTCATCATGGCATAGCCATCTAGAAATGCGTCAGCATTTCCCATTGGCTTAGGCATTTCTAGATGGTCATGCCATGATGCCCTTTGAGCATTTCCCATTGGCTGACGCATTTCTAGATGGCCAATGGCGATGGTCCCGAGTTTACCCGAAGATTTCTTATCATACCCGAGCGTGACGCCCGAATTCAATTCACACCCAACGAAAAATCTGTCTAGGCGCGCCTAAAGAAGTTTTCACTTCAAAAATTCGTCACATCATGATAGAAAACGCTCAAGATCAGCTACAAACAAGGATGTATGTATTTGACACTTTTCTTTATACTTCAAATCCTTACATAACCAGCATTAGAAAACCGTATACTTACTAAAAACGTGTAGGAACTTGATGAAGACACCTTAAATCCATTGAAAATTAATTAATTAATTTTAGATCCCGAAGTTCATCTATACTAATATTATAAAGAGGAAAGATTTGTTTGTTTGTAATGAATAGGCTCCGAAACTACTGGACCGATTTCAAAAATTCTTTCACCTTTGGAAAGCTACATTATTCCCGAGTAACATAGGCTATATTATATTTAAAAAAAATTAGGGATCCTTACTAAAACTCCAATAATGTAACATAAGGCGTAAAAAAATGACCTGAAAAATTCCTTACGTCGCGTGCGCTGCGAAAACTATTGATGATAGAACAAAATCATTTACTACGACTTTGCAGAACTCATTATTATCTACAAAAAGTGTCGCGACAGCATATGTCTAAATATTATAGTTATGTCACAGTAAGCAGTTTTTTATTCTAAAATATTAATTTAAATATGCCGCCTCTTGAAAAGGCTCTTCATTTGTACCTTGGTAATCCTCATCAAAATAAATCTTAATATATATAAATCTCCTGGCACGATGTTTGTCCGGGATGGATTCCTAAACTACTTAACCGATTTTAAATTAAATTAGCACACCGTGAGCAGTCTGGTCCAACTTGAGAGATAGGATAGTTTTTGTTTCGATTAATAGTCTTTTCATCCCACCAGCTCGGAAAGAGTACTTTTGCTCCTCGATATCAGGGCGCAAAAGTCGTTTTTACCCTCTAGAGGTTAAAGTAAATTTGAATTTAGAACATCGTGTGTACTGAGGTTTTGAATTCAAAACATAATTTAACCTTTTTCTTTCTACCTCCTTGGTGCCGAATTCATCATACATTTATTTTTAATTTGTTAAAAACTCATACTCGGAACCTCTTTGGTGTACTTTTTTTAAATGCTTTGCGCGCAATTTTCTTTTCACGTATGGAGGATAGAGGTAAAGAATGTTATTTCAAATGGCAAAACATTTTGAAATGCTATGAATGAATCAATTGTAATCGAATTGAAGTATGCCGAGTTGCCGAGTTAAATATTATTGACTACTAAAATAGTAACTAATAGATAATTTCAACTACTTGTGCAGTACAAAATAATGTAGTAATTGTAACATCAAATAAATAATTACTATTTTGAGAAAACATGTAGGTACAATATATTTTGAAGTCAAAACTTCTTTTGGCGCGCCAAAGACAGATTTTTCGTGGGCTGTCAATTTAATTCTAGCGTCACGCTCGGAAATGACAAGAAATCTTCGGGTAAACTCGGGACCATAGCCAATGGCCATCTAGAAATGCCTCAGCCTTTCCCATTGGCCATTTAAAACTGTATCTGCATTTCTAGATGGCCATGCTCATAGCCACGCCCTCCGGTTTCACACGCGTAGTTTCCAAAGTAAAAATCAAATTCTGAGTTATAAGTTACCACTTCTATCGGCAGTGACTATGACTGCCAATATTTTTCTTTCATGAATTCTGAATAGTACGTTTATTAATTTCCTTTAAAATGTACCCTGATGCAAATTTAGCGCTACTATAATTTAATGCATTTGGGTGGACACTTTTTCATGTACACATGAAACTCCTTACCTCAATCGGTCAACTCTCCATATTTTCACGTCATATTGTTATTGTTTATTGTTAAAACCATGGCTAAATAAACTTAAGTTTAAAACTTATAAAATTCAATACAAGTGAAAAACCGAAATACCATATAATAATAAGTGATTCTAGCGACCAAGAAGTTTATTTAACGCCAACAGAATCGACTGAAACTGAAAATGCGCAAAGCGTTTAGTAATTTCCTCGCTAGGGGGGGGATGAAAAATTACGTGTTACACTCGAGTGCAAAGATTTTTCACCTTGTGCTCTTTTGACTCCCTTGCTACGCTCAGGATTCTAATTTTTGAATCCCTCGCTACGCTCGTGATTCAACTTTAGAATCCTTCGCTTGCTCGGTCATCAAAATTGAGCACGCGGTTAAAAAGCCACTTTGCACTCTTGTATAACAAATAACTATTAAATGACAATATCCGAGCGCAGCCGGAATGGGCCGCTAGTCAAGTATAAATAACATAACATTTCGTAAACATTACAATGAATTAATTAATCTGTGTTCGATTTCAATCACATTTTTTTAGTGTTTTTATTTGATTTGTATTTTGATGTGCTAGGTATATGACATTTGTTTTTTGTAAACATTAAAATAATAGTATTCAAGTATACATTGTTTAAAAATATTTATTGGTTTGGGTACTTTTGTATGGGCTCGTGGCGTCGTTTTTTTTAGCGGCCATAGATCCGTTATCACTTTCTTGTAACAATAAAATACCCTGATGCTATCTGTGCATTAATTACATTCCTCTTAAAGCCATATACACTATTATATATGTGTGCAAAATTTTAGAAATAAAAAAGTAATTGATTTTTAATCAGACACAGACCCTAATTTTGCTTTGTGCGCCGCACTCGCTACAGCCACAGTCTAAGTAGTATTTCTTTAAGACGCTGACAATCGCCAAATGGCACTTTTTAGGGTTCCGTAAAACGTAAAAACGGAACCCTTATAGATTCGTCAAGTCTGTCTGTCTGTCTGTCTGTCCGTCCGTATGTCACAGCCATTTTTTGCCGAAACTATGAGAACTACACTGTTGAAACTTGGTAAGTAGATGTATTCTGTGAACCGCATTAGGATTTTTACAAAAAAAATAAAAAAAAAGAAAAATTTCGGTTGCCCCCCATACTGCGAACTGAAACTCCAAAATTTTTTTTTCATCATACCTGCACGTGTCGGATGTCTATCGATAGGTCTTCAAAAATGATATTGAGGTTTCTAAAATCATTTTCGTCTACACTGAATAATTTCCGCAAGAGACACTTCCAAAGTGGTAAAAAGTGTGTCCCCCCCTCTAACTTCTAAAGTAAGAGAATGAAAAATCTAAAAAATATATATGATGTACGTTACCATGTAAACTACCAACGAAAATTGGTTTGAACTCGATCTGATGAGTAGTTTTTTTTAGTACGTCATATATACACTATTATTGAAACTTCTACCAAAGTTACAACGAACTATGTGTACTATGTATATTATGTTACTTGCTGCAACGGAACCCTTCATGGGCGAGTCCAACTCGCACTTGGCCACTTTATTTCAACACCAATTAAGCAAAATGTGTATGGTTTGAGATAATGAGTAAAATATATGTTATGTTTTCACTCTATTTTGCGTATATACAATCAAGAATAAGATATGCCATAACAGTATGGGGAAACGGAAAAGAGATAATTAAGGTTTTACGAGCCCAAAAATGCGCCGTAAGAATAACTCTTGGCTTAAAAAAAAGAGCGTCTGTGAAAGAACATTTTAAGAGTAATAAAATTATGACTGTGATATCATTATATATTTACAACTGCTTATTAGAGATCTATGACGAAAAAATGACCCTCATGAAGAGAAAACCTAAATATATAAGAAAGTGCCGAGTTTATGATGAATTACAATTACCTAAAATTAGACTGACTAAAGTACAGAAGCAAGGCATCTACAGCAAAATATGTATGTTCAATAAGCTTCCAACAAGCGTGACCAAACTCGATGAAAAACATTTTAAAAACAAGATGAAATACTTTTACTTCTATTAATTAAAATAGGATACTAATGATTGATTAAAATAAAATAGACATACATTCTAATAATAATACATGCTAATACATAAATAATATTATTACATAAATATACTAATATATATATGCAATGAATCCAAAATACTATTTCATAAATATCAGCTTCAATTAGACTTCAGCGGGCCTTTGACAAATAATGTTTTTTTTACTTCCACCTTAAATATGGAAAGTGACGGAGCTTGTCTAATTTCTACGGGCAAGGCATTCCACAACTCAACTGCTTGGAATGCAAAGGATTTTCCGTAGAAAGTTTCGCAACGTGCAGAGGGCATTTGCAGGGACAAATTATAGGTAGATCTAAGATGACGTGAGTGTGCACTACTCCAGAATGTAAAGCATTCTTTCAGATATCGTGGCGTAGCAGGGTTAAATAGAACACTGTAAAGCAGTGAAAGGATGTGAGCATTCCGACGAAAGCGAATAGGGAGCCACTTGAGCTGTAAACGAAATTGAGACACATGATCATATTTGCGCAATCCAAATATAAATCTTAAACAGTAATTTTGAAGACGCTCAAGTTTATTTAGCTGATTCTCTGTGAGATCGAAGTAGCAGGCGTCAGCGTAGTCAAGGATCGGGAGAAGAAGAGATTCTGCAAGTGCAACCTTAGTGGCAGTGGGTAAGAAGTTACGGATTCGTCTTAGAGATCCACCAGATGCAAATAACTTGCAACTGATCGACTCCAAGTGAGGTTCCCAACTCAAAGTACGATCAAAAATGACGCCAAGATTTTTGACTGATTCACTGTAAGGGATTGTGGTCCCGTCAAATACGACCGCAGGAATTGAACTCCAATCAATCCTGGAAATCATATACGAGCTACCGATTATTATAACTTGTGTCTTCTTTGGATTAACATTCATACCAAACGAATTACTCCAACGGACAATTTCGTGGAGGTCTGCATTTACCGTTTATTTAGTCGATTATTTGGTGACATTTTGAATTTTATTCGATTTATTTTATCTGTATGGAATACTGTGAAATATATTTCAGTGTCAAACTTGTTTTTTACATTGTCAAACGTCATAACTGTCATTTGAAGTTGATGTAAGTTAGAAAGTTGGCGGTTTCTCAGAGATTTTTACAAAGCTAGTTCCATCTCGAAATTGTGCTTCTGTTACGGTAAGTTTTATTTATTATTTCAACGCATTGGGACAACAACGATAACATAAGTCTGTATTTTTCAAGTTTGGGTTGACTGCTTGTAATAAAATGCAATTTCTTTAGGTGGCAATATAATTGCCACTGCCTTATGGTGTGTGGTGCTTGGCTTGGTTTTCGAGTTCTTGTTTTTTCTTTTGTAGATAAAAATTCCGCGATTTTTGAACGATGAAGCAATTGAGGATGAATTAGAGCGTTTATTTGGTCTTCCGGACGATCCTGAGGTTTCTGACGATGAATGTGAACCTGAACCAGAGAATTTTACCGACATAGATATCAGAAATATATTGAATGATTTTGATATGGATACTGTCCTTTCTTGTTCCGGAGTTGAGGAGGCGCCGCGTCAGGAACTTGTAGACTCATCTTCATGAAATAGTATAATTCAGTAATTATTAAAGAGCCTTCAACAAGCTCTGCTGAAGTTCAACCATCAACATCCGGTCTTCATTTGGATAGGCGCCGCCTTCGTGTCAGCGAATCTTCCTCTCCAGCAGTTTCTCTCCTTTGTCGTCCCAGTGTCGTAACTCCAACACCAACATCTTCAGTACCAACTACAGCTATATTGTCTGATACAGATGAGTCAGATACTGAAGAAGATGAATGGAAGAAGGTTCTTTACCCACAGAATCCCGATATAGAATACTTTGACAGCGTACACTTAGAAAGCAAACAATTTATGCCTAGTAGAACCAGACCTGTTGCTTATTTTACGCATATTTTTGACCACAACCTAATAGATCTCATTGTACAACAAACTAATATTTACGCTGAGCAAAAACGTAGCCGTGGTTGGACACATGTTGATGATGCTGAAATAAAGGCTTTTCTAGGCATTATTATTTTGATGGGACTCCACCCACTGCCAACTATAGATTTATATTGGTCAAGTGATCCATTTTTTCGTGTGACTGAGATAGCATCAGTTATGACATGTAAACGATTCAAGAAGGTATTAGAAAACATACATTTGAACGACAATTCGAAGGCGCCGCCGAGAGGAACACCTGGTTATGATAAATTGTACAAAGTTCGCCCGCTTCTTGAGATGCTCAATAAAGCTTGTCAAAGTGCTGCGAAAACCACAACATCCCAATCTATAGATGAGTCAATGATACAATTCAAAGGTAGATCGTCACTAAAACAATACATGCCACTAAAACCCGTAAAAAGAGGGTATAAAGTGTGGACTAGAGCAGACAGCGAAACTGGCTATGTTTTTGAGTTCGATGTTTACACAGGGAAACGAGATGACCAATCAACAGAATTTGGATTAGGAGCCAATGTTGTCAAATCTCTTACACAGAAGCTAGTAGATGAAGGGTTCCGTGGACATGTGACTTTCGATAACTTTTTCGCATCCTATGAAATCTTGCAATATCTATTCAATAATGGTATATACGCCACATCTACAGTCAGCAATAGATCAGACCTACCACTCCTATTGAAAAATCAGAAAAAAAAGAATTTTCCAAGAAATCAAAAAATATCTTTGGTAAGAGGCGATTTTAGATGGCGCACCAAAAATAATGTTGCATTTGTAATGTGGCAAGACACAAAACTTGTTACACTTCTCACCACTGCCTTTCATCCAAAAATAAATAAAACATTCTGTGACCGAACTCAGAAAGATGGTTCTAAAAAGGCTATTCAATGTCCACTAACCATACTACAGTATACAGAGCGCATGGGCGGAGTAGACCGATTTGATCAGCTGCGGAGCACTTACGAAGTTGGGAGGAGAAGCAAGAGGTGGTGGCTCCGAATTTTCTATTTTTGTGTAGACTTGGCCATCACAAATTCATTTTTACTCTACTCTAAAAACAAAAGGGTACACAATCCACTTTCACAACTGCATTTTAGGTTGTGTCTGGCCCGTGGTCTCATCAACAATTATTCGTCGAGAAAGAGAAGCCTGGAGAGCCAGCCACAATATTCCATGAAACGCCCAAAACTCTCCACCAATCGACAAAAAATGGTGGGTGTGACAGATGAGATACGCTTGGCAAACGTGGGCAAACATCGACATGAGCAATTGGACTCATGGCGACGTTGTCGTGTGTGTAGCACAAAAACACGGAACAAGAGATCGAAAATACAATGCTCTACATGTAAAGTGCCACTTTGTGTGGTTCCTTGTTTTGATATATTTCATAGTCAGCAGATCTAAATATAAAATATACCAAAACGGAGAACTACCAGATGGATCTGCATTTACTTTGCTTCTCTTTTTTATAAAATAAAGAGAGTATTATTGAAAATGGCGTTTTATTGACGGGCCGTGGCAACTATATTGCCACCACATTTTCCAAAAATTTCCCATTGATTTTCCAAAAAAAAAAAAAAATTATTTTCATCATATAAGTATTATTTTTCAGTTTTTGTTTGGTATTCATTTTTATCACCTTTAGTTTCCTCTGCCTTATAAAGGGTTAAACATCTCCGTCAATGTAAGCTGTTTTGCGGTCTTCAACCGTTTTCGGGCAGCCAGGTCACGCATTCGCTTGACGGTGAGCAGTTGCAAGTGGTCACACTCGTCAATCAAATCAATTTTTTGTGATTCGGATAATCGGCGATCCGGATAGTCGGAGTTCGGATAATTGGAGTTCTACTCTGTAATCAATAAAAAAATTGTATAGACTTACCTAATGTAACAATTTGTTATAAGGTCAATAAATTGTTCTATTTCTATTTCTATTTCATATTAATTTATGAGTGACGCGAGGTCATAAATACAAGATTTGGTAAAAAAATCACGATAGAAAAAAATCGTAAACAAACTTCTCTAAAAATTAGTTTTAGACTTAGATATCAATGTAATTAGGAGACGGACACTAGTAATTTTTTAAATTATGACGTATTATATTTTGACAAAGGACATTGCTGATTTATATTTTGGGTTAATTAAAAAACTCACACTTATTTATAATTTTTTTAGTACTCACACTTATTTATTACTCACACTTATTAATTGTTTTTAAAAAGTCGAATCGTATCGCATCTTCCTTCTCTTTCACTCTTATAAGATCTGACAGTGTCGGAAAACTGTGCTACAGCTACAGCGAAGGCGCCTACGATTCGGTTGGCTACGGTCATGTCTACGTGCCTATGCCTACATAACCCGAAAGTGCACGGTGTGGGGCCGTATTATTAGTAGCCATATTATATTATTATTTGACCAACAAACAACAATAGACAAAATTATTAATTTCAAAACTATGATTACTGTGATTGCCTGCTTGTGTATCATCTTTGCCAACAAAATCTTATCTTTTCTTTTTTAATTAAGAGTGACGAAACGAGCAGGTCATGTGCCTGATGGTAAGCAACATGCCCGCCACATAACAACACAGTGACACGCAGCTATTGGAACATGAAGAATCCAAATCATTACCTAGCACTGCACCACGCTCGTCACCCAGAGATCTAAGATATTAAATCTCTAAGCTCTGTAATTTCTCTGGAAACATTGCCCTTCAAACCGGAACACAGTAAAGTTTGCACATTATTGCTTGGCGGTAGAATAACTGGCAAAGGTGTGGTGGCGCCCCAGGCGGACTCTGCCGAGAGTCCTAGCACTACTAAATCTATATATTTTACTAGCTTTTAGTCGCGCAAAATAAATATTAAGGTAACTGAGGCAGTATTTGTACACCAATACGTTTACAAAAAACATCCGACATTAAAACATTTTTATACAATTTCATCAGAATCGGGTCAGTGGTTTAGGCGATAAATTGTGATAGATAAAATATGTATTAATATGGATTTCAAGTGTCCAGTTGCATTTAACGGTTTTATTTTCAACATAGACGAACTTCCATGTAAACAATTACCTGATTACCACCCCTTCGATTTTTTTTCTCTGATAAATATTCGCCCTTGTCCTTTCCTGAGTCTAGTCTATCTGTGCACCAAATTTCATCAAAATCTGTTCAGTGGTTTAAGCGTTAAAGCGTAACAAACATACAGGGCTACTTTCATTTTATATATAAAATTCTCGTGTCACAATGTTAGTTACCTTACTCCTCCGAAACGGCTTTACTGATTTTTATATGCCTATTCAGTTGGTCTGAGAATCGGCTACTATCTATTTTTCATACCCCTAAGTGATGAGGGTTGTTCACCCCTAAATTTTTATTTTTATTTTTGGACAAACATTTTTATTTTTATTTATTTTTTATAATGTGGCGTTAAAAAATACATACAACCCTAAATTTTTACCCTTTTATCACCAGCCCCTATTTTTTAATAGCCAATTTATTTAATTTAATCATTTATTTTGACATTGAACTCCTTCTATTAAACGCCGGTACCGATTTGAATGATTTTTTTGTGTGTGTACAAGTGGATTCGAGGATGGTTTAGATTCACAAATAAGCCCGGCAGATGGCGCTGCAGACAGTGTTTAGATTATGATCCGAGCGAAGCCGGAACGGGCCGCTAGTCTATAAATAAAAGCGAAAGGTCACTCATCAAGGAATCTCAGAAATTATAAAAAAAAAATGAAAAAAATGTTTATTGTGGCAATAACAATAGACATAAACAAAAACACAAGAAAAGATACATTTGACAAGAAGGAAATACAAAATAAAGTAGCTAAGTGCGAGTTGGACTCGCCCATGAAGGGTTCCGATGCAGCAAGTAACATAATACGAGTATACATAGTACCCATAGTTCTTGTAGTTCGTTGTAACTTTGATCGAAGTTTTAATAATAGTGTATTTATAACGTACTAAAAAAAAACTATTCATCAGATCAAGTACAAACTAATTTTCGTTGGTAGTTTGCATGGCAATGTACATCATATATTTTGAAGTGAAACTTCTTTAGAATCGATGTGATTTCAAACCGGATGCAACGGAAAAAACGACAGGTAAGAGACACAAATACAAAAATGTGCAGGAAAGAATGAGACAAAAATACATACTATTTTGTCCCATACTGCAAGTAAGCGTCATTTTCGACACATCTCTCAAACGGCGGTTGGCGCAATTGTTACGGTCTCGACTTAACGATTGTTGAGTGCCGGGTTCGATCCTTACCTAGGCCTGTATTAAGATTTTTGTTTTGCACGCTTTTTGAAGTGAAAACTTCTTTAGGCGGTAGTTTCCAAGGTAAGCTATCAAATTCTGAGTTTAAAAATTAAGAAAAATATTGTGTCACTGGCAAGCCAATCTTCACTTTTTAATCACTTGCGCGCCGCGCATTGGCTTGTTTATCCTACTACCCTTGTTCTATTTATTCATCTCATTTTTTTGTCGATTTACTGAAGTTTCACTTCTATCGTGTGTGAATCGCACACACACCTTTTTATTTTTTCATTCTCTTACTTTAGAAGTTAGAGGGGGGGGGGGCACACATTTTAGCACTTTGGAAGTGTCTCTCGCGCAAATTATTAATATAATATAGACAAAAATTATATTAGAAACCTCAATATCATTTTTGAAGACCTATCGATAGACACCTCACACGGGTAGGTTTGATGAAAAAAACATTTTTGAGTTTCAGTTCTCAGTATGGGGGGGCTGCCCTAATTTTACTTTTTTTTATATTTTTTTTGTAAAAATCTTAATGCGGTTCACAGAATACATATACTTGCCAAGTTTCAACAGTGCAGTTCTCATAGTTTCGTCAAAAAAAGGCTGTGACATACGGACGGACAGACAGACAGACAGACAGGGTTCCGTTTTTACGTTTTACGGAACCCTAAAAACGAATACATATTGTGTTAGTGTGCACTGAACCCCACACTAGGGCTACCTGTGTTGTGGGATCCAGGCTTCTCCTAATTCTATAGGTACATTAAAACAGTAATAAATGGAAAGAAGAGCAAAGCAAACATATTACTAAAAAAGAAAAATATAAAAAGAAACTATCAAACTCCTTACGTTTAGGATACTTAATTATTAATTATATAATTAGTTTATGAACTTAGTTTAATGAGGGTACATAATATAATTAGGTTCACAATTATTATTTTTTTAATTAGTGGGTAGGACAAAAAAAAATGTTGATGGAGGAATCGAGGAAATAATAAAGTGTTGAGATGAGTAATGTGTGTGTAGTAGGTTAGTGTTGTAGTGTATGTGTAGAAACCGGTAAGTTAGATAGGTCTGGATTGCAGTTGTGTGCTACCGTGAGTCGAATGAATGATAACTTACACCATAGCTTACACTGGGCAATACTGGGCATACGCAGAGCAGCGCTGTAGTGTGTGTGAGTTTAAAACTATACTAGGTTAACTAGGTAACCATGCGGTTTTACTCTTTGGTGGTTACGCGTCACCCGATGGCGTAAGTGTTTATTTGATCAATGTGTTCATAAATACATTCCGAATATTATTATAATCATTATTTCATCTTACATTTGCCATTTTAAATTGATAAGTTATTATAAATTATTTAACTATTCCATATCAGCATAAAAAGCAATACAAATAAAAAACCGAGAAAAGCCCGTACATACTAGAAATATAGCTGGAATTCCAGTGTCTTGATGTTTGTTCCCAGTGTACTTCTCAGTCCTCACCAGGATAACCGATAATCACCAAAGTTGTGATTTGGTCCAACTTAAGAGACAGGATAGTTTTTGTTTCTGTTAGTAATCTCCATAATTTTTAATTAACAATAAACTGCTGATTAATATTGATTGTTGTTATTGATCGTATACCTATTTCAAAATTTTCCGATAGATGGAGCCTTAAAAGGCAATGGAGATTAGTATCTGGAACAACAAAATTGGGGCGGTCCGCTGGTTATACAAAATACATAAACATATGAGCATATAGGTACAACTCCACTGCTCAGACATCGAGTTCCTGACTGTTATTTTGTTACCTTTGTTATATTCAGAGTACCTATAAATTATAAATGCTAGGAATCTGAAATTTAATGAAAACTATATCAAAACAAACCAAAACTAATTCGTAAATCTGATTAGAGTTAATATGTTTTTTTTATTGACCATGGTTACAAGTCGTTCAGCCGAGATAAAATATTGTCGTTGTCGTATCAGTGTTGCTATTTATAGCTTTGAATTTTCCCTCTACTTTCGCTTAGTTGGTGTCTATTATGTCTACTGCAGCGGGAGTTCTAAAGATTTTTAGTGAGAATCGATTGTGATCAGTAACGGTTTTTTTATTACATGATCAACTTAATTGGCTAGTTGTATTCTCAATATGTTGAGTTTATCATAAAAAATAAGAAGAAAAATTGTTTTAGTATGGTAATATAACATTTCTTCACGTATTTAGGGTTTATAAAAATTAAAAAGTAGACACACCAAACTAATCAGCTGAGCTAAGAAGCAAATTGTAATTTATCTAAAATACTTAATAGATGTGTTTGCGAAATCTCTAAAGCTGCCTATACACACTGGGCCAGTGCAGGTCAACGCGAGTGTCGACAAAACGGCACGAGACAAAACGTAGCATCCACACACTGGCCCAGCGCAGGCCAACGCGAGCGCCGACAAAACGGCACGAGACAAAACGTAGCATCCACACACTGGCCCAGCCCAGGCAAAACCGAGGTAGGCCAATAGGAGAACAGGGTAGCGATTCTGAAACCATTCGGTTGCATCCGACACGGAATCTCATCTTTCGGTCTTTGTCGTATCTGTTTAGCATGAAAAAGACCGAGAGATGAGATTCCGTGTCGGATGCAACCGAATGGTTTCAGAATCGCTACCCAGGACGCTACTCGCCGAGCGCTTTTGTTTTGTGCACAAAAACCGACACCGGTCACGAGAGACGAGTCGAGACAAAACAGCCCGATACACACTGGCCACTAGCCGTCACTCGGCCAGCGAGGCGAGTGACGCGAGTAATCACAAAACGACCCTGCACACACTGGCATTGGCCTGCACTGGCCCAGTGTGTATAGGCAGCTTAACATTTTGAATTATTACGTGTTTTAAGAGTTCAATGCATTGAAACTCTTAAAACACTAAGAAGCGGCACGTGCTCTTCTACGGTGGCAATGCAAAATCAGGTGACGTCTCCTGATTGAGTCTCAGTCGTAACAGGAGCCACAAATTGAGTGGACGTTCGCTAACAATTAAAAAAATATCTAAACTAATGTGATGTATAGCTATCTCATTTGTACCTACTACCTATTTGTCATGATGTCTTTGTCATTCATTCAAACGTATCTCAAGCTGCCTATACACACTGGGCCAGTGCAGGCCAACGCCAGTGTGTGGAGGGTCATTTTGTGATGACTCGCGTCGCTCGCCTCGCTGGCCGAGTGACGGCAAGTGGCCAGTGTGGATAGGGCTGTTTTGTCTCGACTCGTCTCTCGTGACCGGTGTCGGTTTTTGTGCACAAAACAAAGGCGCTCGGCGAGTAGCGTCCTGTTCTTCTATTGGCCTACCGCGCTTTTGCCAGCGCTGGGCCAGTGTGTGGATGCCACGTTACGTCTCGTGCCGTTTTGTCGGCGCTTGCGTTGGCCTGCGCTGGGCCAGTGTGTGGATGCTACGTTTTGTCTCGTGCCGTTTTGTCGACACTCGCGTTGGCCTCCACTGGCCCAGTGTGTATAGGCAGCTTCACGATGGAAGTGAAGCTATTTGCATATTGCGTATGATTGTGTGAAATGTTCGCCACATTATGCTGTCTATGTTAGAGCGTACCTCATCTTCCTTTACTTAGTTATATCAATGATTATTACGAATAATTTAGATTATACTTTTTCCCTAAAAATGGCCTTCCCATTCTCAGGGTTTCATTGTGATCACACTTTTGAGAGTCTATAGTAGAGACAGACATCTTGCTAAATCTACACTATCGCCATCTAGTTCCAATGGTGGAACTATTTTTGTCTCCTCGGAAAACGCCTCATTGTTCTTTTTCAGATTTCTATTGTTTGCAGTCTTACCAACTTAGGGGGTTTCCCCCCCAAATTTAGGGGGTAAATGAGTGGGTTGGGATTTTTTTAGGGGCATTTTATTTTTGGAGGTATTTTTAGGGATTTTTTTTCTTATAATATTGTTTTGTTTTTTTTTATATTTCATTGTTTTGTTAAGTAAGGACAAGAATAAACAGGTCGAGATTGAAAGGTGTAATTTTGTAGCATTTTTTGGAATGGGTATGTATAAATTAGTAAGATTAATTGCATAATTGTTGATTGTTGAATAAATTAAATGTCTTAATAATCCTGTTGTACAAAATTACTTAAAATAACAAATAAACATTTTTTTATCAATTTCGGAACACAACTAACTAGTTATCCCTATTTGTTGTGATTTTCAAATGGTGTATATTTTTTCAGTAAAATTAATAATTTTTCTATTTAACTAAAAAAAAATTTAGGGGGATTTTCAAGTAAATGTGCCAATTTTAGGGGTTTTTAACCTAAGATTAGGGGTAAACATTTTCAGGAGTTGGTAACACTGATTGTTTGTTGTTTCGAACAACAAACAAGTTGTTTGCTTGTTTGTTGTTCGACTTGTTCTGTTTTCGGTTGTGTTTGTCTCACACAGTTATCGAGTTATCGTTTTTGTGCTGTTTCTAACTAGATTTGTCTCATGTAAGTACTGTTTATCATTGTAAAAGTCTTGATTATGCTAAAATCATAATTTGTT
Organism: Ectropis crepuscularia; assembly: GCA_963693475.1. Classification (NCBI taxonomy): domain Eukaryota; kingdom Metazoa; phylum Arthropoda; class Insecta; order Lepidoptera; family Geometridae; genus Ectropis; species Ectropis crepuscularia. The sequence continues at coordinate 10,047,066 of OY856350.1, forward strand.
GGCATGTATTACACCGTGATAAGTCAAAATACGTCGAATAAAACCGCGTAACGGATTTTCACTAAGTTTATCTATGAGTTTACTGATGTTTGTCAGTAAATAATGTAAAACTGACATTACATCTTATTGGAACTCATTAACACGACTGTACAATAACAGCGCATTACATTTGTCCAGCATTAACAGAAATATTATTAATAAACATTACCAGAAACATTTGAAATGCGATAAACGCGCATGCAAAATGAGCTTGGCGTCATTCGTCTATCACTGTCTAGCAAACCATTTTGATTGCTAGTTTGACAAGGACAAAGCATTCGTTTTATATCGTTGTTTGGAGATTAGGATAGGGAGAAGTAATGGCGTTGTCGACAGTATTGAACCAATGGAAGTATAAAAAAAGCTGGACGTAGTCTCGCTAAAACAAAAACTGTGTCACCAGAGTCGGCCACATTTGCACGTTGTCAAGTTGTCACTGATAGGCTGATACTTGCTCATATACACTAGTTTGCGCGTGTAATGATCCACTGATGTGTGTATGTGTGCGTGTCAGCCTGTATGTGACAGTGCAAATCAGTGATTACTCTGATTACTTACTCTGTGGTGCAAACGTGCATATTATGTGGCCGACTCTATGATTCAATATGCTACCAATACATGGTGTTTTGTAAAGTTATAGAACTTACGAAAAAAAAACAATGGCAGGATTTTTATAGGCTGGTAATGGGACAAGCAAGAAATGTACTTGATGGTAAGCAACACACCATAACATAGTGCAACACAGCATTTGAATGTGAAGAATTCAAATTGCTGCCAAGCATTGCACAGTGCTCTTCACAAGATAAAAAAAGCATACCATAAACAGCCCACTGCTGAGGCTGAGACTCAGGAGATCATCATCATCATCAACAGCCCACTAAACGTTCCCACTGCTGGGACTCTGGGAGAAGGAGAGTGGAGCGGATTGATGAGATGGCGTGGTGGATTATGGCCTTAACTCTCTCGCAAGGAGAGAGTTAAGGCCATAATCCACCACGCTGGCCCAGTGCGGGTTAGCGGATGACACATGACTTCGAAATATTCTAGGTACATGTCGGTTTCCTCACGATGTTTTCCTTCACCGTTTTTAAGTTAGCGGCATTACGCACATGACTTCGAAAGATTCTAGGTACATGTCGGTTTCCTCATGATGTTGTCCTTCACCGTTTGAAGTTAGTAGCATTACGCACATGACTTCGAAAAGAAAGCATTCGGATCAGCGGTCTCCATTCTCCCGACTAGATCAGCCGTAACTTGACGTGATAAAAGATATAGCCCTTGCACATTACTTACATTGAGGTAGGAAAACCGGCAAAAGTGTAGTTCTTCCCCTGCAAAGAGTAAAGAGTCCAACCAATAATAAAATGATGTGCAAGTAATATTTGGAAACTTTTCTCCTTTTGTTCTAAAGTATGTCCACTTGGCGCATGAAGAATGAGGAGGAGGAGCCGCCGACAGAATTCCTCGATCTCCTGTACAACCGAGACGCTGGGGAGAGTGATGGAGACGACTCCTTTAATGACGAGTCAATGGATTCCAGCGATGAGGTTTTTTTTATATGAGTAAAAAACTCTTGGCTAAATTTAGTTGACTGAATTCAGAAACAATTTAAAAAAAAAATTATATGAGTAAAAAAGGCTAGCAATCCTCTCTTCTGAATTTAGCATCCAAGTTTGCTGAATGCTATTTACACTTTACTGAATTTAATAAGATTGTTGACTAAATGTAACCAAATTGACTGACCTCGTGGCGTAGTGGGTAGTAGCTCTACCTGCGAAGCCGAAGCCGGTTGTGGGTTCGATTCCCACCCAGTGCAAATATTTGTGTGATGAATTCAAATGTTTGCACTGAGTCTGGGTGTTTCTATATATAATAAGTATGTATATAAAACTATATAAGTATTATATCAGCTATCTGGTCGCCATCATACAAGCTTTGCTTAGTTTGGGGTCAGATGGTGTTGTGTGTGAATTGTCCACCAATACCTACCTAATACCTAAATGTGATAAGATGCTATGGATATCATATATCAGATCTGGATATGGGATATAGGAAACGCCGGTAAGCGCTTATAAGTTTCCAGCTTTCTTTCTGTATACAGCCTAAGACTACTGCGCTTGTCACTCGGAGATAAAATATTTTTTATATGCTCAATTTTTTCTAGAAATAATAAATACCATTCAAATCTAAGTATAATAATGAGGATACATATGGAATTAAAACAAGAAGTATCTTGTTTTAATTCGTGCTAAATTACCAACATGTTATGTTGTGCTGTATTTTGCTTTGGACATAAATTATTACTATTACATATTATATAATTGCTTGGTGGTAGTGTAAATGTCAGTAAGTGGTCATTAGGAGGACTGCAAAGAGTCCTTTCACTACTAACCCTATTGAGTCGGCTTTATAATTTGTTATGACTAATATTATCTTAATATATGTAAACATAAATTACTCCTATGATGCTACTAATATGAATATTAATGAACTCCTAAAGTACTTAACCAATTTTAATCAAATTTGCACCACATGAAGTTTTTTTTTATAATTAAAGAGTGACGAGATGATCAGGACATGTGCCTGATGGTAAGCAACATGCCTGCCACATAACAGCACAGTGACACGCAGCTATTGGAACATGAAAGTCCAAATCATTACCTAGCACTGCACTTCACTCGTCATCCAGAGATCTAAGATAAGCCCTGTAATTTCTCTGGAAACATTGCCCTTCAAACCGGAATACAGCAACGCTTACACATTAGGTACTGCTTGGCGGTAGAATAACTGGCAAAGGTGTGGTACTTCCCCAGGTGGACTCTGCCAAGATTCCTACCACTACAAAAACAAAAAATAAAAAACAGAAGGTTGATACAACTTGAAAGATACAATAGTTTTTATTTTGATGAATAGTTTCCATGTATGAGAATGTCCAACTAAAACTGGACCGGGTGACTATTAGTAAAACATGGAAATGGTTTTGGATGTAAGATTTTTTTATGTTTTAGGACCGCAATCTATCGCCGGACGCGCCTCCGTACTCTCCCCTGTCATCTCCAGGGCTCTGCGGCAGGTTGTCAGAAACGGTAATACATTAATTGATTGTGTTAGCCAAGATTGCACTGCTCTCGTCCACTCATAGATATAAAAGAAGTATGTCCTTACTCTATATTTTCTGTTGAATGTTGTTCGTAATACCAGAGCATAGTACTGTTTGTATATCACTAAATCTTTTCTTGGTGGTAGGAAAAAGTACTTTCCCAGGTGGACTGTGCAATAAATCCTATTACTACCAAGTTTTGTTTGCTTAGTAATTTGTTGTTTGTAAAATATTTAAATCTTATTTATTTATTTAATAATAGGCGAGCAGCATTAGCTGACATGCCTTTATCTCAGTGTTGAAAAATGTAACAAAATTATAGGCAATTGTCTGTTAAAATTATATTGCCTTTTGCTATCCATTTGTCAAATTTGCTCTTGAAAGAGTTCAATGATTTTGCTGAAGATGTGTTGTGCAGTGTTTGTCAGTGATGGTGCATGGGTCAACTGGGACTTATGACGCCGACTGTCTTTCTTATGCTCCTTCAATCTGCACAGATTATTTATGTGCATCTGATAAAATTATATTGTCTTTTGCTATCCATTTGTCAAATTTGCTCTTGAAAGAGTTCATTGATTTTGCTGAAGATGTGTTGTGCAGTGTTTGTCAGTGATGGTGCATGGGTCAACTGGGACTTATGACGCCGACTGTCTTTCTTATGCTCCTTCAATCTGCACAGATTATTTATGTGGGAGAGTTTATAAAATCCATTCAGTATTTTAAATGTTTTGATCAAGTCTCCCCGTAACCGTCTCTCTTCTAATGTAGTGAGGCGTAGGGTATTGTACCCTTTACTTAGTTACTCTGGCCCAGTGTCTTACTAATGCTACCAATCTGATGTCAAAGTTTAGTAGGAGCACTAAACTTTGATTGAAAGCTGTGATTTTAAATGGATATTTCTTTGTTTTAGGATTGTGGTCTGTCGTCGCCTGAAGCTCCGGATTATTCCCCATTGTCGTCTCCAGAGAGGTTGCCGCATATGGTAATGTATTTTTGAAGTGAAAACTTATTTTCCCGCACCGCAACACAATTTTTTCCGTAGGCTATAAATTAAGCTCATCCGTCAAGCTGTTGGGTGAAAGGCTCGTTCGGGTGCACTCGTGACCGTCGCGAGTACCCGAGCGAGAAAGATACAGTCAGCTACTTTTATTATGTTGTTTGTTATTTTGATTTGTATAGAATTAAAATAATAGTTACAACAACAGGAGATTATGACACTATTGTGCACTAGTGTACTCTGCCGTTCTTGGACGTCAGAGATCTATCCACCTCCAATTCAAATATGGACCTAATGTTGACGTGTATCAGGTTGAGATGCTCTAAGAACCGGTTTACTACCTCCCTGTCTCCTGTTAAGATGCAGAAAACGTCCACGGATCTAATCCACATTCATACCGCTGCTGATTGAAAGTCAACAAATTTTTCAAAATGCTCCAACCAGATGTTGGCCAACACTGGTGCTACAAGACTCCCCATAGCTAGGCCATCTATCTGTAGGTAATGCTGTCCACGGTAAAGAAAATAGTTTCCATCTAAGCAATTTCTCAACAACACCATCAGGTTTTCCGATTATGTTTGTGATAGGATTTCGGTTTTGCTGTGTAGCACGAAGTGACACGCGATTTACTTGTGGTTGTGTTCACAAACACTCTGCGAATGTGTGCGTGCGTGACCACGGACGCTCTCAGTACCGTCCACAGACTAAGTAGAGAGATACTCAGTACCGTCCGAGGTATGGGCAGAGCATCACCACTCGCTCAAGGTCGCGCTTTATTAGCCTACAGCTAGACCGTTACTCCCACGGAACAAGTGACAATCGGTTGTCGGACGCACGGCTGAGCGCTGGCGGAACACGTTTCCCGCGCATAATTTTTATTAGATATGTCGACAACCCTTGCGCATAATTCCGCGCCAGGCAGCGACAGAGTTACGCGTTAGAAGAGAGCGCAAATGTTTAGGTGAATATCGCTATTGGCATTGAGCGCTAATGCGAGCTGAATTGCACTTTGTTGTATCCAAAGTGAGTTTTCTGTACTTGTACTAATATTTATTCTGTGGTATGGGCGAACGTAGGTATTTGTTTTCACGTACACATACTTGGCGTTTTTTACACTTAGTCTGCCACAAGACGCGCGTCGGTGCGTGAGATAAAACTACTACTTTGATTTGTAATTGTATTAATGTGGTTCTATTTGCACCAATTTTAATGTTTCAGAAACAAGAAGCGCCCCCTCGTGCTGCGTCGCTCGACAGGTCTCGCTCGCCAATCGACCGTTACTCGTCGGAATCGTAAGTTTAATTTCTGCTGATTCTGTTTATGAATAAAATTAAGAAAATATGAAACGGTTTTAATCGGTTATTATTTCATCAATATCTTTAAACGAGCAATTCTTGTATATATATACGTTATACGTATAGAATCTGAATCTCGGAAACGGCTCGAACGATTTTGATGAAATTATGTATGCAGGGGATTTCGGGGACGATAAGTGGATCTAAAGGTAGCGGTTCGCGCCGCGACCGCGACGCGAGACCGCGACCGGAGACCGCGACCCGAGACCAAGACAGGCACTTGACACTATGGAATTGTATGGGCGCCAGTTCGCGCCGCGACCGCGACACGAGACCGCGACGCGAGACCGAGACGCGAGACCGCGACAGGCACTTGACATTATGGAATTGTATGGACCCCAGTTCGCGCGCGCGACCGCGACACGAGACCGAGACCGGAGACCGAGACGCGAGACCGCGACAAGCACTTGACATTATGGAATTGTATGGGCGCCAGTTCGCGCCGCGACCACGACACGAGACCGAGACCGGAGACCACGACAGCACTTGACATTATAGCTTTGTATGGGTGCCAGTTCGCACCGCGACCGCGACACGAGACCGCGACACGAGACCGCGACCGGAGACCGCGACAGGCACTTGACACTATGGAATTGTATGGGTGCCAGTTCGCGCCGCGACCGCGACACGAGACCGAGACCGGAGACCGCGACCGGAGACCACAACAGGCACTTGACATTATGGAATTGTATGGGCGCCAGTTCGCACGCGCGACCGAGACCGGAGACCGAGACGCGAGACCGGAGACATCGAGACGGTCGCCGCCCCGGTCAAGTAGTGTCTCGTGTCGCGCTGGAAACGCATGCGTGTTATATCCAGTCGATACACCGCTGATTACGCTAGGACAAAAGCTTATTAAAAATACTTTTTGTCAACGTCGCATCGTCAGAGCCATATTTTTAACCTACTTCCTAAAAGGAGGAGGTTATACATTCGACCACCGTTTTTAGGGTTCCGTACCCAAAGAGTAAAAACGGAACCCTATTACTGAGACTTGGCTGTCCGTCCGTCTGTCCGTCCGTCTGTCACCAAGACTGTCTGTTTGTATCTCAAGAACGGTGATAGCTAGACAGTTGAAATTTTCACAGATGATGTATTTCTATTGCCGCTATAACAATAAATACTAAAAATAAAATAAAATAAACATTTAACGGGGCTCCCATACAACAATTAATTTGTTTTTTTTTTACAGTTTCTTGCTCGATTAGTCCGTTCCAAAATAAACTAGATGGCGCCACTAGTACACCAAAACACGCATTCGACCTCGTCGTTAAAATCGTAAGCTAAAATCAAAATTTTAGAAAAACTTTTGCATGTAAGCCTGTCTGTAGTAACTGCGATGATTTATGTATACGGAATTCAAATAAACGGCGAAAACCTCTGGCTTTTGAAAGTACCTTTTCCCGCCAAAACTTAGCTTCCCGCCAAACCGCATAAATCAGTTTGGTGGTTTTCAAATTATGTGCTTGAGTCAAAGTCCAAAGGATCAGTGAGCTTCAAGCTTAGACTTATCGAGCAGTTACTAAAAATGACTAGTTTTTCTAACGAAAATTGTAAAGCGCTGATTGAGCTAATCAGACAGCACCCCTTGATATACGATTCACAACTAGACTCCCACAGGGACGAAAATCTGAAGGACAACATTTGGAGGAGTATGGGTGAAACCACAGAAATCTAAATACTTATTATTTAGATTTCTGTGGGTGAAACCTTAAATAAAATAGGTGTGTTTTTTTTAAATTTATTTATTCTGCATAGACATACGCACATACTACTTAACATAGATGGAATCAACTTAGGCAAGCCGTGTGACACGTTGTATTTGCGATTCTACGGCTCCTTGCTGTGGCGTAAAGAAATCGGTTAATTTTGCTCTAATGTCTAGTCCGTTGCTATTCGAAAACCCTCCGGTTCCACGTAATGAAACTAAATTTGAAGGTACATTTTCTTCTTGATTCCATCGATGTACGGGCATTTGAGTGTATTCCAAAAATCCGTCTCTTAATAGGTTATGCAAACAACAGGCAACTAAGATCATATCTGTGCATGTTTCTTGTGCTATGCCGATAGGGGTGTAAAATATTCTAAACGCCTGAGACAGCAAACCGAACACGTTTTCCGATACTCGTCTAGCACGACAAAGGCGATAGTTAAATATTTCTTTGCTTAAATCGTTTTGGCGACTTGTCTAGCGTAACTAAATGCTTCATCTCCAACAAAAAAATGTGATAATATTAAGTTCGAATTCGGTAGATTTTTTGATTCTGGAAAATTAAATTATTTTTTCATGATTTTTTTCCCATTTCCGACTTTTTAAATATTCCACTATCTCCTTCTTTGCCGTAAGAGCCAACGTCTACGTCGTCTACTGAACTTGTAATGATGGTCTACAATAGCCAGGAGAACAATCGAGTAAAATTCCTTATAATTAAATATAACGATCCACTGTTTTCAGGGGCCCTTATTCTGACGTGTTTTCCGTCAATAGCGCCTGTGCAATAGGGTACAATCCTCAAAAAAAACTAAGTAGCCCGTTAGTTAGATTGCCAAAAAATATTGTACACGTATTTTTTTTGTTTCACAAACAAAAAATTACGAAGATACAGCGCTTCGAAGTTTCGTGTGACGTCACTTGTGAGTACGATTTTTACTCACGAGTGACGTCGCGACCCCCCACTCTCGAAGTTTGATGATCTATATCTTTGACGATTTTTAATATTAGGGTTCCGTAAAACGTAAAAACGGAACCCTTATAGATTCGTCATGTCTGTCTCTCTGTCCGTCCGTATGTCACAGCCACTTTTTGCCGAAACTATGAGAACTACACTGTTGCAACTTGGTAAGTAGGTGTATTCTGTAAACCGCATTAAGATTTGAACAAAAAAATTAAAAAAAAAAGAAAAACTAGGGTTGTCCCCCATACCGAGAACTCAAAAATTTTTTTTCATCTTACCTACACGTGTGGGGCATCTATCGATAGGTCTTCAAAAATGGTATTGAGGTTTCTAAAATAATTTTCGTATACACTGAATAGTTTGCCCGAGACACACTTCCAAAGTGGTAAAATGTGTGTCCCCGCCCCTCTAACTTCTAAAGTAAGATAATGAAAAATCTAAAAAAAATATGTGATGTACATTACCATGTAAACTACCAACGAAAATTAGTTTGAACTCGATCTGATAAGTAGTTTTTTTTTAAATCCGTCATAAATACACTATTATTGAAACTTCGATCAAAGCTATAACGAACTACAAGAACTATGTGTACTATGTATATTATGTTACTTGCTGCAAGGGAACCCTTCATGGGCGAGTCCAACTCGCATTTGGCCACGTTATTTTTTTTCGTTTTTTTTTATGTACCTATGTATCCTTAGATCTTTCAAACTACGTAACGAATTTTAATGCATTTCTTAAATTGTAACTGCCTAAATATAATTTCAAAAAACCGAGCAAAGCTCGGTCAACCAGGTACTTAAACATTACGTAGTGAACATAGCGACACGACAGTGACAGATGCGGCAGAAGGACTAATATCCACGGCCAAGAATAAATTAAAAAAGAAGATAGTGACAGCAGCCAGACAGCAGCAGCAGCTGTTTCTCTCTCGCTCTAGTACATTCGGTGGGTCTATATGGGGTGGCATAACATTTTTGTCCTATTTTAGGTAGGCATAACGTTTTTAGGACTAATGATAATTTACCATATCAACTAAACGCATAACTGTCTTCGCATAATTTTAACTAGCATAACCATATATGACATAACGATAACTTAGCATAATTGTTTAAACGCATAGCCATAAATAGCATACAGATAACTTAGTATAATGTTTCGACGCATAACTATAAATAGCTTAATATTTAAAGGCACACATTGAGAAAAACATAATGATCAAAGGCATAAACTTTAAACACCTAACTAAAAAACAAGTGCAAAGAGCGGACTGTAGCAACATTATTTAAATAAAATACGTGGGTGTGTGAAATGCGGGTGGGTACTTTGACAACAATATTTATTATTCGTAATGTAGGTATCTACTAATTTAATGGAATATCTATGCAGGACTATGCAGTAGTATAACAATTTTTGTACTAATGTATGTAGACATAACGTTTTTAAGACTTAAAAACCTACATACACCTAAGACATATGGTGCACTTTTTGACTCCGGGTGGGCTCCCGCCAGAAGCTCTGCAGTCAGCCCTGAGCTTCTGGCTCCCGCGTTTTTAAATACACTCTAGGGGTAGTAGCGACAAGACTAGGTGGAGTCGGGGTGCTCCGAGTCAGATCTGGACGCTATATAACCTGGTTATATATTACGTAGCACAACAAATAATTAAAAAAATGCCTAAATGCGTCTGAGCAACAGTCGAATTGAATGTAGTACAATACATTTTTATGATTAAAACACATTACGCCAAAAAACAATTATGCAAAAGTTACATTATGACACTATATTTATGTTATGCTACATTCATTATGACAAAGTAAATTAGGGAAAAAAATTATGCGATTTAAACGGCACCTTAAAAAAAAATTTAACGAACAAAAAAATGCCAAAATACTATTATGCATCTCATCAATAGTCGAATTAAATGTAGTACAATAGATTGTTATGCTTAAAACACATGACGCCAAAAAATGATTATGCGAAAGTTGCATTATGACACTATACATTATGCTACATTCATTATGACAAAGTAAATTAGGAACAAAAAGTTATGCGTTTTAATAGGCTCCCCATTCGGCGGTTTCGAGTTCACCCGAACATTTCTTTCACTTCCGAGCGTGACGATGATCTTCATTTAGAAAATTCTGTGTGTGTAAATTGTACTAAAAATGTTTTCACATAAAAAAAGTGTCGAAATTTGCGGCATAGACCGCTGTATCTTTTGATTGCATTGTCTTAAAAGTTTGATTTTGTCACGGCTTCAAGGGACTAAAAATTTGAGTGCATGATATAAATTGCAACTTGTTACGTTTACGTGTTCCTGAGAAAAAAAATATTGACAGGCAGACGAACGGACGGACAACAAAGTGATCCTGTAAGGGTTCCGTTTTTTCCTTTCGAGATACTGAACCCTTAAAATATTAAAAGTACTACAAACAATTACCTTATGGTGCGGACTCACATGCGTCCTACGGCGAATATTCGTGTTGGCGCGATTAGTGTGGCCGGGTACATCGTGTTATCGCAATGTATGCGCAACAAGACGATGAAGCATCGAAGAGCTCTTGGTAAACTGGCGCGAATCATAGGGATTTGTCGCGGCAATATTCGCTTGACCTACGTCAATTCAAAATCAAAATTCATTTATTTCAGGTAAGGTTCCCCATAAATTATACAATTCATACAATCAATTTCAAACGTCACAAAAGGAATGTTAAAGACTTAAGTATTGGATAGCTTTACTAGCTTTTCTGAATTTCGTATCTTTTTTAACACGCTTTTGTTAGCTTCACTTTTAGGTAACTACGAGTATGTATGTAGAAAATCTTGGAATCTTAATTTGACCCACTTCTCGGTCTTTGATTAGGATTAAATTTTACACACGCTCTGAATTCTGATGACAATACATGACTACTAAAGGAAACGTCATTACAAATCCAATATGGCGCCCTACCCAAGATGGCGGACTGGCTATTTGAAATCCACCCCCATGATATGGGTGTCAAATGAAAGGGTTTGCTGTCAAAAATACGAAAAAAATAGTCACGTGACTTAAATTCAATATGGCGGACGTCCAAGATGGTGGACAGGCTATTTCAAATGCTTTTGTAATTTTTAGTGCGTGCTAAAAGCGTGTTTTTCGTTTTTTTTACTATTATTGGTAATTAATGGTGCTACCTTTTGTAGCAGTATTTCAAAGCCAGATGTTGACATACGTAAAATCCAGGAAATTCCATGCCACTCTCTGCGGCTAAGTAAGATAACATACATACTTTCCATTCCTGTGCTGTACATGAAAAAAACAATGTGAAATTATAATTATTGGGGAGCGGTGGACTGTAACTAGCTGGTGAATATAGGAAATGAGAAAGGCGCACAATGATAGTAAAATTATTAAAATTATTTAAAACATTTACAAAATTTAACCAAAACGCTCCTTAACCAAGGTAACTAAAGCAACAACTGAAGTCACAGGAAAAATAGAATATAAAATACAATTAAAAATAGAAAAAGAAAATGTTCCAGCCAATCGTCAACAATTATTATACACTCACGGCTCACGGCTATCTTCTTGCGCCTGCGGTAAGAAGAGATTACTTTCCAGAATACTTACATCGTTCGGTTTCTGTGAATAGTAGTCATCCACCATCTCCTCATTCTTCTCTTTTTCATATTATTTCGTAAATGATACTCGTACAATTTTAATAAATGATAGTTTACTGACATATGATGCAAAACCACTATTTCCTTCATTTTTAAATTACTGCCTACGTCTCGACACACAACAATCTGAACAACCCTATTCGGCACAATGCCTTTGATTATTGACTTGTCTAGATGACGCGTTACGCTGTAATTGCGACAAACGTACGAAGCCAGGTTTCAAACACAAGTTTAACAATTGTCTGTCGCTGTCCCTGCTATTACTGTTCTTAAGTCAATGGTATGCGTGCTAAGTGATACAGGCTCCCCAAGTATTTCCTGTTAAAGTGGGGAAAATATATTTCGATTTATAGAGACCTATAATTCGTTCAATTCAGTGTTCAATTCACTTAAATTAGATATATCTCAAGATATCAATGCTATAAAATTAAAACATGGCTATTGTAGAGAATAATTTATTCTCAGAGAGGCAGATGCAAGAGGCATTTGAGCATGTCACAGGAAGCGTAAACGATGAATATGAAATGTTTGAGAAATTTATAGCTAGCAAAACAAGAAAAATAAAAGTACAATGGGTGTTGCGCAGGGTTCATCAGTCTCTAACGTCTTGTTGAAGTGAAAACTTCTTTAGACGCGCCTAGATAGATATTTCGTGGGCTGTGAATTGGATTCTAGCGTCACGCTCGGATATGATAAGAAATCTTTGGGTTAACTCGGGACCATGGCTATTGGCCATGAATTAAATTAAAACAAATTATGGGTCTCTCTAAATCGAAATATATTTTACCCACTTTTACTCCAGAGTCAAATCTCTTCGTTCGTGTCTTTGGAACATCAACCATGAAACGATGTCGCTTTATTGAGCTACGAGCATTCCGATAAAAAAGGACAATGTGGGATAAGATCATGCAAATCAGTTGCACTTTGGACAAGTTGCAGAAGATGACGGCGACCTGCTCCCGACGCTCGCGCGCTTTCAGGATCTCGCGGAGTAGCTCTCTCGTTCTCGTTAAAAATTAACAGTACACTAACGGAATATTAAATTCAAGAACAGGCAACCCTGTAAATTTGGCGGCAAACGACGCCGTCTTGAGACAAAGTTATATGTATTAAAAATCTATCGTTTACTTCTTTAACTAAATGGTAATGTAAAGGTTACTTACCGATATCAGCTAATATTTTTAGTTGTTTTCAATCGTCCTTGGTAATTTATGCAGACTTTTATAACGCAAATATTAAAATGTCACAAAACCGCGCAACGTCATTGTTGCGACAATTAAACCGACAGGACGAACTTATCTTAACTTTAACTTATATTTCTGATGTTTCTACGCGGAGCGGTCTATCTAGACAAGTAAATAATCAAAGCACAATACATCGCACCAATTTGACATGAATATTCGCCTGCTAATGTAGACACCAACATCGTCTTAGTCCGAATACGATGTTTTTGTTGCGCCAACACGTTACGAATATTCGCCTCATAGGTGGGGCCGCAGCATTATACATTACAGATTCCGAATGTCGTAAGAAATTTAGTTTTAATTTTTGTGAGAGTTAGTGCTAATTTTTCTTTCATCAATATTTTTCCTTTTTCATGCATTGTTTTTTTCAATAAATTTAATATATAATCAAACTGTGTTTTATTCAGCCGAAAATACTTCCTGAATATAATTATTGTCATCAAACATTAGGTGTTTCTTGACTAATAGCGAAAATGATCCTTCTTAGCCTCTACTTATATGTAATTCTCTAATAGGTAATCTTCTTTTAGTTTTATATTTGTAATAATAATATAAGAGCAAATCATCGTCTTCTTCCTCCTCCAATAGAAGTTCTACAACTTGGTTTTCCATTGTGATCCACAAAACACAACTGACTCTATCGACAGACTCCCCATACTGAAGCAGCCGTGACACTTGTCGCGGTCTCCGGTCTCGGTCTCGTGTCGCGGTCGCGGCGCGAACTGGCGCCCGTACAATTTCATAATGTCAAGTGCCTGTCTTGGTCTCCGGTCGCGGTCTCCGGTCTCGGTCTCGTGTCGCGGTCGCGGCGCGAACCGACACCTCAGAGACCGAGACATGTGTCGCGGTCTCCGGTCTCGGTCTCCGGTCTCGGTCTCGCGTCGCGGTCGCGGCGCGAACCGCTACCTTTACTAGGTTTCTAGACAACGAAAAACTGTCACATTAGACATTAGAATTAACTCAGACGGGAAGTCGGGCGGTCATAGCGGTCACGAATTAGTAGCTCCGGGTTCAAATCCTCTTCTCTTTTTTTCAATTCTTTTTTTATTAAGAAAATCTATTTCTTGGAGTCTTTAATCTGTAGGTATCTAAGTATATTTAGTATTTAAACCGAGCAAAGCTCGGTCAGCCAGGTACTTTCATATTATACCTACATATATGTGAGAGCCTGTGAGGGAAATCTACGCATAGTGCAATATTTCATTTATAACCTTCATGTAATAGTTTAATGTTTAACCTCTTCATTAATTCAATACCTAATTAAATTTAAATATAGAGCAGAGCTTATGTCTCGAGCGTAGTCGTGGTGACGCCATATTTTATTCGTATTGTAGACAGCATCGAGGAGTTATCCTTTTTGCAGTTGTAGACAAGAGTTGAGTCAGCAGTTCAAGTTAAGTGTGTTAATACAGTTGACACGATAAAATAATGCAGCCATCGAACTCGCTGCTCGTAAATTTTACTCTTATTACCCGACTGCAAGAAGGGTTATCGGTTCATCGCACGTATCTTGTATGTTTGTAAATTTCTTTATTCCCACGTACCTTCCAAACGGCTTACTGGAATTTGACAATTGAGATATCGTTAGATTCGTCTTAATCGTCCAAGTGTTCCTTGATAGGTATTAAATAAAATCAATCTAGTCTATTTTTGACGCAAATTTGTTAGTAATTGAAAAAAATTATTATCTAGCAAATCGAGTAGGGTACCAAAATCAAGGAAATTTAAAGGAAATCTATACTTATAATAAAACTGTAGCGGGTCGAATTCTGTACGTCGAAGATATTTTGAAAAAAAAATTTTGGGTCACTCCATAGTCGATACTGATGGTGAAACGGCATTTTTTTTCTTTCATCTCTGTCTGTCTTTCTGTATAGGGAACTCTCATCACGCCGAAACTACTGATTCAATTCAAATGAAACTTGACATGATTTAAGATGTATGTTATAATTTATATGGCAAACTATTACATGATTACAAAAAAGACGATAATTGATCAGTTATAGAGTGGGATGAAAAATGATTAAATTACTAAAATAGCTATTAAAAAATAGGGGTTGGTGATAAAAGGGTAAAAATGTAGGGTTGTATGTATTTTTTAACGCCACATTGTAAAAAAATAAAAACAAAAAAATTGTCCGAAAATTAAAAAATAATTGTTGGGGTGAACAACCCTTATCACTTAGGGGTGTGAAAACTAGCTAGTAGCCGATTCTCAGATCTACTGAATATGCATATAAAATTTGGTAAAAATCAGTATAGCCGTTTCGGAGGAGTAAGGAAACTAACACTATGACACGAGAATTTTATATATAAGATGATATATTATTCATGTTATTTGGAACACATAAATATTGGTAACTTGAAAGTCTTACTCCATGAGCAGCTTGACATGTTTATGTTATGAATATCGCTCGTAATTTTTGTTTATTGAACTCGGCTTGACATAGGTACTACTTGTGTCTAGATTTTTATTTTTTTATTGTTTGACAAGCTATCAAGAGTACTTAACAATATTTTGTTTGCTGGATTTACAAAGGTTTTAAAACTACACGCTTTTTCATAGTAGGTTCATAGGAGTCTGTCGAACTAAAAAGTCAAAAATAAAAGAAATCTTTAAAAAATAATGATACCCGACTATCTATCTATCTAGTAAATAAATCGACACATAAGAAAAACACCAAAAAAAGACCGAAACAATATTGACAAATAGCGTACCTAAAAAACTCTTTTTACTATAATATTTTGACAATCTTGTTTCGGTCTTTTTGTTGGTTTTTTTATTATGTGTAGATTTATTTACAGTCAGGGTTTTTTTTATTATTTACTATTATTTACCCGACTGAAAGAAGGGTTATGTTTTTCGCGCGTATCTTGCAAGTTTGTAAATTTCTTTAATCCCACTTATCTTCCAAACGGCTAGATGGATTTTGACGATTTGTATATCGTTACATTTGTCTCACTTCCCAAGTGTCCTTAGATAGGTATAAAATAAAAAAAATCAATATGTGGTTGAAAATTTTTTTTTATCTAACATATCGAGTAGAGTAGGGTATCAAAATAAAGGGAATTTAATGAGCATTACAAATATGTACATATGTTGTGTAGTTAAATGCCATTAGGAAAAATTACAAGCATTTTAATTCAATAATTCGAATTTATGTGTTTAAAATTTAAAATAACTAAAATCAAAGTACTCACTAATCAGTTTTTGCTACATTTACAAAGGTAATAAAACTACACGTTTTCGTTCATAGGAGACTGCCGAAAGGAACACTAAAAAGTACAAAATAAAATAAACAATTAAAAAATAATTAAACCCGACTAAAAAACAACAGATAAGAAAAACACTACAAAGACCGAAACAAGATTGACAAAATAAATTATGTACTAAAACATTGCTACATTATAAGCTGAAAGTCTAAGTTAAATAAACTACATTATGTTTGGTGGCAGGCGGGACCCATACATTTTCTAACGATTAAAAATAATATACAAATGGGTGCCGCCTGCCGCCCAACATAATGTAATTTGTTTAACTTAGACTTTCAGCTTTTAATGTAGTAATGTTTTAGTACATACTTTATTTAGTCAATCTTGTTTCGGTCTTTGTAGTGTTTTTCTTATCTGTTGTTTTTTAGTCGGGTTTAATTATTTTTTAATTGTTTATTTTATTTGATTGTTTAAATTCAATACAAAACTATGAAATGATTTTCATTTATGCTAGCACTTAGATAACCCATAAGACGCCCATGATAAGGATTCCTATAATCAAATGCCATGATAAGGCACTGATGTCGATGAGAAGTAATGGTTCTCCGATATACAGTCGTGGTCAACTAATTAGAGACAATCTCTAAAGTAGGGACAAGATAATAGGTCACTTTTGACAGATGTCAGTTTTATATTCATAGTGAGGTGACCTGCTTAAAAACATCGATTAAATGAATGAATCGAATGAATCGATACAGACTTGAAACATATGTGAATTTTAAAAATGATCATGCGAATCCCTGTCCCATTATTATTTTTTCTTTCATAAATTAAAGGAGCAAAATAAGACAAGTACCTACGTAATTTAACAAAAAAGTTGCTTTTATTCACTTGAACTATCGGAACTGCTATCTTCATCACTGCTGTCAGCACTCAGAGATATTATTAATTCATTTTCAATAATATTGTCTATTCTCACATCTCGTTCAAAATCTTGTAAAATTATTATTTTCTTTGTCTTCTCCACGACTTTTCGCCAGTCTTCTGTAGTGATTTCTGCACATGCAGTTTGTAGCAGAGTCATCATTTTAGCAGTACTGAAGGGTGGTTCAGTATTGTTCCGCGCTGCATGACCCTTTATTTGTGCCCAAATAAGCTCGATGGCGTTATACTGGCAATGGTAGGGAGGCAATCGAATAACTTCGTGTCCATCCTCTAGGGCTAGTTCATCGATTACATAGCGGAGCTTGGACGGCTTAGTTGCTTTTACCAGATTTAACAACTCAAAAAATAAGCCTGCGCCTTTTAACGAACTCAATAGCTTTTCCCGTGTAGGATATTCTTTTCTCGAGTAATATCCATAAATGTGGTGCGAATTGCAGTTGCTCTTTCGTTTTTTCGGTGTACGTAAAGTATTATCTTCTGAGCCTGATGGTCCGTATTTCTCTTTCAGAATTTGAGTTACTGTCTTCTTCCCTATTCCCAATGCTTCGGCAACGCGTTCTCTCGGTGGTTTCAATGGTAAAAGAGGCCCATCGTTAACTGATTCACGTCCAAAATAATTGTACAATTTCAGCACTAGTTCGCGAGATTGGCTGTTTAGAGTTTTCCCCCGTTTCGACATAGTAAGACTGTAATGTTTTTCTTGTTTAATAATCGTTAAGCAATCGGAGTCCAATTTATAGCCAGGTAAACGTAGTCAGTAAGATCAGTTCAATGAAAAAGCCGGATCAGAAGAAAATAACAGAGAGCACACCAAAAACGCACAGTCACTTCGCACAACAACAAAAGACTGCGTCATCATCATGTTATGGCGACATGACATGCGTCATCGACAGGCACTGGTGTTGCCAGCAACATCCACCTAAATTGCACCCAACATCAATGACCTTTCTATTTAGTTATTTTTTTGTATTTTTATAGATAAAAGAATAATAAATATGTATAATTAGGTTTTATTATAATCACAACGTGGTTATAAATTTATGGTGATTTTTCTTCACAAGTAATCATTGCGTTCGATTCAACTTACAATCCTATCAGCTTTCGATTTTTAGAGTAACATCCCTAGTGTTTAAAAAGAAAAAGGGTTGACTGACGCAACATTGTAACGACGTTCAGTTCTTTAGATCAGAAATTGTTTATTATGTTTAGAATGGTTTATTAGTGAAAGCAAATCGTAAAATTACTCGTATCGGTCATTATTACAATAAATATGTAAACGTAATTGAAAAAAGTTAAGCAATTGTGCAGTTCTTATTTTATGCCCGCCGTTACAAGGTTACGTTGTTGAATTTTGATGAAATGTCAAAAGTGACCTATTATCTTGTCCCTCTTGTCCCTAGTTGAGCCAAATTGTGAATTATTTTTTTATTTTCCAATGAGTCTTAACAATATTCCATATCTTTTACATGTAAGTATAATTAATTAATTAGTCATTGATGTGCCTGATTATACAAACAATAACAACTTCTTAAACATTAAACCTCTTTATAGTATAGCTGATAGATTATCATAGTGCTATTTGTTCAAAGAACGCTTGCTGGCCATTTAATTAGGGACATTGAGGTATTGCGTTCTAATTTCAAAATGTGAACCTAAATACTTTTTATTAAGTACTTCTTTTATTGTAGTAGTTTTGGCGGCAATCCAAATTTTTAATTTTAAGTTTTGAGAATTATTTTGAAGAAAAATGGGCAAAAATAAAAGTTGCGATCCAACATTACGAAAAATTATCGTGAAGTTTGTCGAGCGTGGTTGGTCATACCGAAGGATAGCACAACATTAAAATTGTTCAAAAACTATGGTATGCAATGCAGTGCAATATTTCAGGCCCTATAACACAGCTTTAAATGTGTTCAGAACAAAAAGATCGAGAAAAACAACTCCGCAAGAAGATAGAATGATAACCAGGTTAGCTAAGAAAGATCCGTTTCTAGGATCTATTTTAATAAAACACGAAGTGTTTGGGGCAGACGAAAGAGCCGGTGTATCAGCGAGGACCGTTCGACGACGTATGGTAGAAGCAGGGTTGTTCGGAAGAGTGGCTCACAAAGTACCGTTGTTGAAGAAAGAACATAAAAATGCTCGTTTGGCGTTTGCATGTAAATATGGACATTGGACCTACGCCCAATGGCAACATGTATTATTCTCTGACGAAACCAAGGTCAATTTGATTGCTTCAGATGGGAGGCAATATGTACGGCGTCCTGTAAAAGCGGAAATGAATCCTAGATTCACAAAAAAACAGGTGAAACATGGCGGTGGAAACATTAAAATGTGGGGTTCATTTTCTGGATGTGAACTGGGACCTGTGAGGAAAGTTCAGGGTAACTTAGACCAACATCAATACAACTCAATATTGGAAGAAACTATGCTTCCCTATGCTGAGGAGCATCTCCCTATTATATGGACGTTTCAGCAGAATAACGACCCGATATACCGCCATACCGCCCGTTCAGTCAAGTCGTTTCTTACCAGTCAGTCAGTATCGGTGCTAGATTGGTCAGCAAATAGCCCGGACCTCAACCCAATAGAGCACCTTTGGCATGAAATCAAGAAAAAGGATTAGGATTAGGAGGAAGAAAGGAAACGATTTTAAATTGCAATGCCCGATTGGGTACGTTGTGTTGCGACATAATTTTATACCAAAGGACATTGTTCATTTATAAGGGACTTTGGGCTAAATGTGGCCATTGACTGTCACTGATATCATATATTAAACTTGATGGCTTCTAGCAGTTGATATCAGAATATTATCTTTTGGTAGTAGCAGAAAAATTACTTACGCATATTTCCCATAAGTAATGCGAACGTTGACGAGGTTATTTTTAAACAAAACTACAACATTTTGTACCATCGGAGGGCCAGAGTCGTTATTGGACGATGCCATCGATTTCCGAGGGTCAGCTAGGTTCCCAAGAATGCACTTTCATCAACCAAAAACACATCATAACACAATTTCCAAATACGAAAGACATGACACAATAAACATAAACAAACAGCTGATAACTATGCATTTTGCATCGACGTATTCAGTGCTGCCATTGTAAAAAATATAATAATATCGATCTAAAAAAAATCGATAGTGATCGTGTGGATAAAATCGATGCAATTATATTATGGTGGCTGCTGATTAAAATAATAACTAAAATATTTACAAGTTAGTGGTTAAAATGAGTAGATGGTTATTAATACTGCTCTACGGAATTATTGTTTACTGTTTATTCAGCATTAGGCAGTTGTCTCACCGGCAACGATGAACGAGTAAAGCTAGAATTAGAAACGAGTTGGCGAGCCGCGGGGAGCGAGTGCGTAGTTCCCATAGTTATGTACCTCGGCTCTATGCGACTGTGCGAGTTAGGCGATCGATTACTCGCATCACTTGCTCGCGGCGTAAAATAACGTGTACGTTCAGATCCACACTGAATAGACAGAAATGAACCGCTGGTTGCTCTCTCGGCGTTTTCTAATTCTAATCGCTAAGCTAGTATCGCTGAGCGAGTGTTATCTTTCATAACTCTTGTCGCTCAGCGACTAACTAGTAAAGCGAGTGCTCGCCGGGAGTGTGAACAGTCAGCGATCAACTGTTTGTATATGCATCTCTTTTATTTAGCTACACGGAATGTATATCTATTGTACGTTTCTTGAGCGAGAAAATAGTCGACAGTTACTCGTTTTCTCGCCGGCGGTAGGAAAACTGCCTAAGTAGATGATTTTGTTTTTCGTGGCGTTGTAAAGTAAAAGCAGGTGCGACGAAAAACCATTGCACAAAAAAGCTAGCTACAGTGTCGCTTGAAAACAACTTAAATACGATATCAATTGTTTATTTCACGCATAATTAATAAGACGACTTTTTCTATCGATTTACAGAAATCGATTTTATTCGAGAAAAAAATCGACATCATTCAAAGCTTATAGACTGGCAATATAATTGGTTGAGAAGTCGGAAATAAAGATTAAATTATTTATATAATGAACTTTTTGTCTATTAATCTGGGTACTAAAATAATACATCATAATTCATTACAAAAAAAATAGATTTTTAGACAAAATCAAATTATCAAGAACATTTTGTCCACGGATAGCCCATTTTGAACAATGTCCTTTATCTATATTGTAATATTTGTAACATAACAAAGCAATAAATGATTGAGTATTGAGGTTGCCACTTATTGTACGACAACTTTAGATGAACTTAATGAAGCTTTTTGTGAGGCATGGGCAAACATTCCTATTGAAACATGTCAGAAACTGATAATGTCTATGCCACATCGGTGTCAAGCGGTAATTACTAACAAAGGTTTTGCTATTGGGTATTGATTTTATACGTAATGAAATGGAGCTGTTAAAGTTATTGTAATACTGCAGATTATTAGTTTTGTTTAACTCTATTTTTAGGGTTCCGTAAAACGTAAAAACGGAACACTTATAGATTCGTCCTGTCTGTCCGTCTGTATGTCACAGCCACTTTTTGCCGAAACTATGAGAACTACACTATTGAAACTTTGTAAGTAGATGTATTCTGTGAACCGCATTAAGATTTTTACAAAAAAAAAAATAATAATTAGGGTTACTCCCCAACTTACAACTGAAACTCAAAATATTTTTTCATCAAACCTACACGTGTGGGGGGGGTGTCTATCGATAGGTCTTCAAAAATGATATTGAGGTTTCTAATATATTTTTTGTCTACACTGAATAGTTTGCGCGAGAGACACTTCCAAAGTGGAAATGTGTCCCCCCTCTAACTTCTAAAGTAAGAGAATGAAAAAATATATGATGTACATTACCATGCAAACTACCAACGAAAATTGTTTTGGACTTGATCTGATGAGTAGTTTTTTTTAGTTCGTCATAAATTATTATTAAAACTTCGATCAAAGTTGTTACAACGAACTACAAGAACTATGTGTACTATGTATATTATGTTACTTGCTGCAACGGAACCCTTCATGGGCGAGTCCAACTCGCACTTTGCCACTTTATTTCATTATACTTTACTGTCCTTAATTAAATGTCCAGCTACAGAATTGTACCTTAAAATTTTATACATGTTTAATCTTTCATATTAAATACTTTTATCTATTTATTTAATAATTTAATTACAGCCATTTATAGCATAATAATAGGACCAAATTATGCAAATAATAGGTGCTGAGAAATCAATAAGGATTTTATATTTATACTAGCTGACCCCGCAAACGTTGTTTTGCCTTAGTGAACAACCCTTGTCACTTAGGGGTATGAAAAATAGCTAGTAGCCGATTCTCATACCTACAGAATATGCATATCAAATTTGGTTAAAATCAGTAAAGCCGTTTCGGAGGAGTAAGGAAACAAACACTGTGACACGAGAATTATATATATAAGATGTACATAACCGGTTATAGCTCTTCCCTATCTTGAATGTCCCTAATTAGTTGACCACGACTGTATACAACGTGTCGCAGAGAGGTCCTACAAAATTTTAACAAGTCATTCCAACGCTGATGTGGACTTCATCTCCGAAGGTCTCTTTCCCCTCAGCACGTTAGATCACGAGACAATACGAATCAAAGTTTGAAGTAAAATTGAGCAGCTTCAACCCTGGCAAACGACCTTGCCTGTAAAATACTAAATTTAGTGCAGAAAAGGTTTTTTTGCCTACTTCGAAGCTGTGAATGGAATAAACATAAGTAAAATAAATCAGCTTTTACGAATAAAGAAACAAGAAACGCTTGATTAGAAGTTCCATACAAGGTCCACTATATCTTATACCTACGTCTCTCGTTGCTCATCACTATACCGACCAATTTTATGAATGAACAACAAAGTAAAAAAAAATATTTACCCCCGACTACCTCGGATTTATAAACTGTACAACTTTCTACTAGTCAGTCCCTTACATTTGGTACCCATATTGAGGGAGTAGTAAAAAATAAAAGTATTTCGCCATTTTGTGATGCTGGCCATCTTGGATTTGTAATTTGTCATAGTGTATAGTATTCTACTAGTCAAGCCCTTTCATTTGATACCCATATTGAGGTAGTAGTGAAACAAAAACTAATTGGCAATTTCGTAGTGGCGGCCATTTTGGATTTAAATCTGTCATATTGTATAGCATTGTACTAGTGTATAGCATTGTAGTAGTGTCCCTTTCATTGTGAAGAAATGTTTTGTCCGCCATTTTGTGGAGGCGGCCATCTTGAATCGATATTAACCAAACATAGCTAAGAACCACCACACGGAAACCGAACTTCTAATAAAAAACCTCACTGAAATCGGTCCATACAATTGAGCTCTACGCTACGGAGCCACAGACAGACACACAGGCATACAGACAGACATCGACGTCAAACTTATAACACCCTTTTTTTGGCCGTGGGTTACAATACCTTTGATAATGTTTTTTTAATTGATTGTGATAGTAGGGTTACATTCAACAAGATGAAAGAAGTCAATAAGGCTTTTGGTTAGTGCTAATATAAAGCATCTCTCTTTATTCTTACTGGTTCAATCGAATATAGCAGTTCAATAGCTTCCACACCTAATCTTTCTATCCTGTTCGATTTCTATGCTAGGTATTTAGGTAGGTTTTCCAAACGACAGATAGGTATCCAGAGTGCGCCACTGGCGTGCGGCGGAGCGGTGGCGCGGTCTTGACCGCTGTGCCGCCGGTTTAAATTTTAACATCATCACCAATTTTTATCACAGCTTGCATGGGGGAACCGTGACTAGCAGCCATTATAATGAAACTAATAATTGCATTTGTTTTTACAGCGTACCGGAGCCCTCAGATGTGGTGCTGCAATTCTATGAAGAAAATGACATGCTGCTGGAATCAGTCAACGAAGCCGAATTTTTAGCTCCGGATACCCACGCGTTGTATGTGTCCCAAGAAGAACGTGTCAGAGATGTAAGCAACAGGAGAAGGATGAGTGTGCGAAGAGATGAACGGAGGGATGTTAGAGGTGGCCGAGGACAGAGTGCACGTGGGCGTGGGTATCCGAACCGGGGCCATAGGGGACATCAGTGGAAAGTGGGACACCCATTGAACGAAATTTGGATGAATGATCAGGACGTCCCCCCTGAATTGGTAAGTTTGGCGACGGATGTTTTGAAGAAACGCCTAACGAAAATGCTAAAGACTGGTAGGGTTAAGAGTAACATTAAACGAGAGGATGCTAGCGAGATCGAAAGTGAAGATGAATTCCTCGACGCTAGCGATGAAGAGTATGCTCTCCCTAAGCTGGAAGGACAGAACCTCCACTTTGAATGGTCTTCAATGGATTCTTTTAAAGGTCAAGAGGAAAATTTTAAGCCAGAGCGTACTGGTTCAGTTCATGCTTTCGATTCGGCTTATGACGCATTTCGTGCCTATTGGGACGACGCCGTCTTAGATCTAATCGTGGCTGAAACGAACCTATATGCCACTAAAATTTCTTCTGTCGCCTTCCAGTCTTCTTGGTGCCCCACTAATGCTCATGAAATTTTGTGCCTCTTTGCGTTCTGGATGATGTTGGGGATCATCAAAATGCCAACTATCAAAAGTTGTTTTTCTACCGATCCACTCCTGAAAACGGAAATTTTCAGACGCATTTTCACACGAAACCGGTATGAACTATTAATTAGAGCATTGCATTTTGTAGATTCTAACCCAGTTGAAAATAATCCAAGTACCTCTAACGCTAGCGATAGAAGCATTGACCGATTGGGACCAATAATTGCTCATTTAAATTCACGTTTTCAATCAAATTACATTTTGAGTAAAGATATTTGCATTGACGAAAGTCTAACCCTTTGGAAAGGAAGATTGAGCTTTAAACAGTATATTCCGAGCAAAGCCTCTAAATTTGGGATCAAAACGTTTGAGCTGTGCGAGAGTACCACTGGCTACCTGTGGTCTTTTATTCTCTACACTGGAAAACAATTTGAAACAGATTCAGAGCAGGAGCTGGGTGAATATAAAAGTACAGCTATTGTGAAGAGGCTCATTCGTCCCCTACTAAACAAAGGGTATAGATTGTTCATGGATAATTGGTATAATTCACCACAATTAGCTAGATTTCTTAAACTCAATGGTACAGACTGCGTCGGTACTTTGAAACCTTCTAGGCGCGGCGTTCCCAATGTAATAAATAAGGCTCCACTTAACAGGGGTGAGTACATTGCCAGACATTCCGGCGATATCTGTGTGTTATCATGGCAAGACAAGAAACGAGTAACCATGATTTCTACTTGTCATGGTTCATCTACTGCTTTGCCAACAGTTTCGTCCAAGACATCATATTGGCCTGCACCATTTAAGCCACAAGTTGTGCTGGACTACAATAAATTCATGGGGGGGGTTGATCTAAAAGATCAAATGTTGGAGCCTTATTTATTAGAAAGAAAACGCGGCTTGAAATGGTACATGAAGTTATTTAAACGGCTCGTAAATGTCTCAATTTTGAACTCCCGTACCCTCGTACAATCCTCTACAAACAAACACCATGACCATTTAGCTTTCCGTCTCGAACTAGTAAATTCCATCCTGTCCCATCACCTTCTGTACTGTCCCCAAAGCCGTAGTATGGAAATGTTAAGGAGCAAGTACATTGATTGCACCCGGTTTACTCTCAACACACACTGGCTTACCTATAGGAACCCTGAAGACCACAGGTGTAGAAAACGGTGTGTTGTGTGCCTGCAAGACAAAAAAGACAAAAAAACGCCGTACATCTGCGAAGACTGCAAAGTGCCATTGTGTTTCACATGTTTCAAACCATATCACACATCACCATAGACTTGCTTTCTGCTTTTATTTTTATCATCATCATCCACCTGTATTTGTCCGTTGCTGGACATAGGCCACCATATCTTTTTCTTTTCTTCAATTATCCATAAACAACTATTGTGATCGCCAATCGGTAAATGTTCCTTTTCTTTTCTTCAATTATCCATAAATAACTATTGTGAACAGGAATCGGTAAACGTAGTAGTGTTGGACGCCCTGAGGCTAAATGGAGCGACGATATACGAAAGACGGTCGTCTGATTGGGCTGAGTGGCATATTATGAGAGAGGCCTATGTCCAACAGTGAGTGGGCGAAGAAGCGGCGTATTATAAGAGAGGCTTATGTCCAGCAGTGGACAGGTGATGAAAAACTACTGTGATATGTATTTCAAGAAAGCAGAGTGAAAGGTAATATGTTATGAATGTGGAATATTAAACTTAACCTTTGCATATTTTTATTGCATTATTGTGTCTTTTATAATTATTTGAGAGTTAAGTACTTTTTTACTTTTTATTCGATGTCCATCATCAAATGTATTATAATGTGTTTTGCAAAATGTTGCTATTTGTAAACGCATTTTTCGAATTTGACTCATCAGCGTTAACAGCTATGATGTTTGTTGTAATAATTCGTGTACGCGTGTTTTTTTTAAATTTTTTTTAGCAAGCATTCATATCTAATTTGCCTGACCTAAAAAAAATAGATGACTATAATATGAAAATAAAAAAACAATTCAGACATATTTGTATAGTAGTTTTCTTACATAATTTAGAATTACTTACCTACCACCATTTACTATTACTTACTTTACTTTTATGATTACGTTTTTATTGTAAATAAATAGATATTTTATAAATGAGACTATATTATTTACAAATAATGTCAAATACATTACACATCAATCTATCGATAAACGTATCTCTCTACTTAGTCTGTGCGATAAACTATATTATTTACAAATGTCAAATACATTACACATCAATCTATCGATAAAATCAGGTTTTGTCGATTACTTTCGTGTCGTGATTTTATCGATATTTTTTTTGATAGTTGTTGTTCAAGGAACATCCCTAGTTCGGCGTCAGATTTCAAGTGGTGGAATCTCAAGTTATTTCAAAACATTGGCTAGGTACTGATTTAGACATTATAAATACTAGTTCCTTACTTTGCATATGAATATTAGTTTATTTCCTGTCATATAACCCACAAAACGCTCTTGAAAGTTTACACAACATAAACAATGAAAATACTCAATGATGGCTTTATTCTTAGTAGAAAGGAGATATATCATTATCGTTTATAAAAACTATACTTTTGTTGTTGAGTAATCATTTTTTAGGGTTCCGTACCCAAAGGGTAAAAACAGAACCCTATTACTGAGACTTGGCTGTCCGTCCGTCTGTCTGTCACTAGGCTGTATCTCAAGAACGCTGATAACAGACAGACAACAGAAACACTTTATTATGCACACCAGAAAAACATACACAATACAAACTGAGGATATGGTGCGAAAATAACTAGACAGTTGAAATTTTCACAGATGTACTTTTATTGCCGCTATAACAACAAATACTAAAAATAATATTTAAGGGGTGTTCCCATACATCAAGCTTGATTGTTTACCGCTTCTTGCTCGATTAGTCCGTCTCGAGCAAACTAGATGGCACCACTAGTAAAACTAAAACGCGATATCGAATTCATCGTCAGAATCACGAGGCAAAAACCTAAATTTTTAAGAAGCTTTTTGCCTGTCTGCGGAAATTGCGATGTAAAAGGAATGCTTGATGAGAAATGGAAAGGAAAGCCAAAGAGGTTTTCGCCGTTTATTTGCTAATGGTACAGAACGCTTCGTACGGGAGTCCACTCGCACTTGGTCGGTTTTATTTCATATTACGTCGCGGCGCCCGAGCAACGGTTTCGGCTTGACAGGTTAAGAAATAAAATATTTTTATTGATTTTTTTGTGGTGTAAATTTGACTAACATGGCAACCCAGAATTAATTCAAACATTAACGCCGTTTTGAATGCCTCAGTTTTGTCGTGGGATAGGTTCTGAATTACTTTTTTAATACGATCATGGTATTGAGAGACATTACATTACATATTGGGTACACCGACCGTCGTATCACAGAATAAATATTAGTACAAGTAGTCGTATGTCGTTTTGAAACGGCGTGTACACTGTACCTACACTTGTGTACACCGTAGACTTGTGATCTTGTGACAGGGTAAGAAGTAAAAACAAATATTAAAAATCAGTTTTATATTATCTATGATAATTTACATTTCATATTTAATATCATAAAAGTAAATTGGACCTTTTTTTCCACGTTGGGAACATTAAGTCACAGCTGAGAGTTGGCTAAGAGTCAAAAATTTTAATTTTTTGTCAGTTGCGTGGGAGTTACTTTGTGGCGCTCAGGGTAGCGATTCTGAAACCATTCGGTTGCATCCGACACGGAATCTCATCTCTCGGTCTTTGTCATGCTAAACAGATAAGAAAAAGACCGAGAGATGAGATTCCGTGTCGGATGCAACCGAATGGTTTCAGAATCGCTACCCTGGAGCTCTTCTCGATAAAAATAAAAAGTTAGTATTTTTTCTTGTAATAAAAAAATATAATTTAAAAACTCAAAAACCCGACTGCGTATAAAGTGAACCAAACTTCGTACCTACTCGCATACTAAAAAAAACTGAAAAGAATAAAACAAGCATTTAGATTTCTGGTGGTCTAGAATTCTATAATATGTTATTGTATTAATACTATTGAAATAAATACAATATTTTCTAATAAAAGAACATTACAACTGAACAGTCGGGATCCATTGAACAATTACATTGTATGTCGAATAATAATGGATCCCGACTGTTCAGTTGTAATGCTCTTTTATTAGAAAATATTGTATTTATTTCAATAGTATTAATACATACATACATACATAGACTGTTAAACACATTACCACTCCTTTGCGTCGCGCAGTCGGGTAAAAATGCCAAGAGGGTGACAACGCACGGCAGAAACACATATTGTCTTCAATGTTTTTCAGAAGTTTCTATTCACAGAGGTAAGAGTATGGGAACTCGGTTAAAAATAAGTTGTTTTATTTCTCTAACACAGACACCATCATTTCAAAACTTTTTTAAAAAAAAATTAGTGACGAGACGAACAGGCCATGTGCCTGATGGTAAGCAACATGCCTGCCACAACAGCAGTGACACGCAGCTATTGGAACATGAAGAGTCCAAATCATTGCCTAGCACTGCAATTGCGCTTGTCACCCAGATATCTAAAATGTTATATCTCTAAGCCCAGTAATTTCTCTGCAAGCATTGCCCTTCAAACCGAAACACAGTAATGTTTGCACATTACTGCTTGGCGGTAGAATAACTGGCAAAGGTGTGGTACTTCCCCAGGCGGACTCTGCCAAGAGTCCAGCACCACCAGTACCGAATATGTCGCGTTTGCATTTTTTTTATTATGTATCGGTCTAATATCCACAAGTTCAAATAAGTGACACCAAAAACCGGGAAGTTAATGCTCACAGAGTAACATAAGAAACCGTGTACCGCGAACGGTGCACGGACGTGTACCTAAGGCCCTGACCACACATGCTACATGCTACTTTTTGAAGCGGGATGCAGCGACTAGACGTCAAGCGCAGCTACCTTTTGAAGCGTGACGCAGCGTCTGTCGCCTGTCGCCGCTGCTAAAAGTAGCTAGTGTGGTTTGGCTGTAATCGGGTACACTGGACACGTCACGAGTCACGGTTACGGGTACTTTTATTAACTTTTCGCTTAAATATGGCGGCTGTACACGCTCGTCTAGTCGCGTAGAGGTTCAAAACGAGAGCACACCATGTACACACTCGTTGTATCAGATGAACTCCGGATGCCCGCTGCGATAGACCTAGAAGAAACTGTTGCTGAGTTTTGCCTTTATGCTATTAGTTATAATTGAAGTGAAAACTTTTCGCTTATGGCGGCTGTACACGCTCGTCTCGTCGCGTAGAGGTTCAAAATGAGAGCATCCAAGTAACACCCAGGGTGACAAGTGCCACCCTAATAATATTGTGTACGATTCCTCCGAACTCCAGAATCCACTGTCACTTTAGCAATTTAGGAACACAGTATTCAACGCCATAGTTGTTGTTATGTCAGGCAGCGCCATGAATGTTAAGAATCGGAACTAAAAATTGTCAAAGAGGCGGCTAATCTCTCACTTTATTACATTACGGCTAGCCGTGTTAGCAATTTAGGAACACACAGTACCTATTCAACGCCATACTTAGTTGTTGTTATGTCAGGCAGCGCCATGAGTGTTAAGAATCGGAACTAAACATTGTCAAAGAGGCGGCTAATCTCTCGCTTTATTACATTACGGCTAGCCGTGTTGAATGACGTATGGCGTTGAATACATTCCGGTGGTTTTTAAATCAGCTGTATTCAATCCGGCTGATCGTTAAACCGCCGCTTTACAAAACGGCCTTCAACCAACTAAGCCACCAGGCCAGCTAGTTTAATGTTTTTGAAAGTTTTGGTTTTAATTTTGATCATTTGGAAAAATTTGGTCATGTACGTTTCATTTGCATACCTACTTAACAAAAAATGGTTGTCTGTAAAGTCGGTTTACTGACGATAGTTGAACGTGACAACGTCTAGTATTTGTGTTAAGCGCCATCTAGGTAAAACATTCTGAAGCTTTTTGAAAAGCTGTTCAAAGCGCCATGCGCTCTGGGTACATCATTGTACGAGCACAAGTTCTTAACTTCATATCGTCGCTTTTCTAAAACATGGACAGACTCCTTGAACGTAATACACATTTCACTCACTAGATGGTGCGAAAAGTAATAACGGCGGTAAATATTATCTAATCTATGGCGGTAACGTTACATGACGTCATGTTTTGCGGGCGTGCAGCCGGCATCATCGAATTATAAGACGTTATCACGTCAAAAATGTTGGCCCCGTGCGAAGCCGGGACAGGCCGCTAGTGATTTTATATACTTAAATCTATGTTCTGTCGAGAAAACAATCGAGACCGTCCTCGTTTCCCGCCGAAATTACCACCGACCACAGACTGCAAACGTACAAACAAATCATATAACGGAATTTAGGGTTGCCATAGACTGCATTTCGGTATTATTACTATTCTTCCAATACAGTCCGCGAGGTATAAGCTGAGCTTTGCATTAGTGTGAGTGATCACCAAAAGTACAGTCAGACGCTGTGACCATGTTCTCTTAATAAGGTGTCAATTTTATATTCAAAAAATCGTTGTTTATTATGCAGTATCAATTGTATATTGGTATAAACTATAAACGATAGGCCTGCCCTGAATACGGTATTCGGAAATTTTAAGTAAATAAGTTATACGTAGGTGACGGATCTCATGCTTTTCCATTAAAATTTTTCTGTTATTCTCTGTCCTTGACCATTTGAATCCTAAAAGAGATACTTCTTTTCGCAATGACCATATTGATCCTGGATAGGTTAATGTCAGCTTGTTGTTTAAGAGTTTGTTGTCTGACTGTACTTTTGGTAATAGATGCGTATGCATGTGATCACTCACACTAATGCAAAGCTCAGCTTATACCTCGCGGACTGTACCTACCTACTTATTATATAAAGTGCTAACAATGGGGCGTTTTCAAGATGCAAAAAGACCTGCCAAAGACAATTCCCAATTTCAGCATAGGTGGCAATTTTTTATTTTGTTAGAGAAATTTCACTAAAATAAACAGTGGTGCTGGTGCCACACTTGGCAAAATTTATAACTATCTCTTAAGGTAGCATTCGGATCACGGCAGTAGCGGCACGGCAGCCGCGGCCGTGCAGCCGCAGCCGTGGTCGCGCCGCACTGCTTTGTAGGGATTTATAGGCGCTAGTTTCCGACGCAAGCGACCGAGCAGTGCGACCGGAAGGCGTGGCCTACGCGCGACCTTGGCAGCGCCGCCGAGCCGCTCCGGAGGCAGTACGGTCGCGCTGCCCGCTGAGTTTTATTTAGTCTGCAGTACTTCCTAAATTTCAGTTCCTTTAAATTTAAGTGTCGTTTTATCAGGATTTGATAGCTGCCTTCATCGATTCTGGACTTGTATAATGAATCAATTTTATTCCTCTTTGATGAAAGTAAGAGCAACATTATTTCATCATTATCTTCCTCATCCTCTAGCAGTTTCTTCACGAGATCTCGCTTTTGTTTATTTAAATTGTCAGACATAGTTAATGTTCGATACACGACTGGAATGCACAACCGCTCGCACTAACTCTTGTTTGGCTACTGCGCGTGGCAGTCGCTGCCCGGGTCGCGAACGCTGCTATCCGAAAGCTTCTGGCAGCGCCGCACAGCAGCGACAATGGGCCGCGGCAGTTAGCCGCCACTGCCAGGTCGCGACTGCCGTGATCCGAATGTCACCTACAAGTCAATTTGCATTAAATTTGGAAAACGCCAAATAATATAGGGAATATTGTTTTGGATACTTTGGTGGCATACTTAAAAAATAATATTGTTTTTTTGTACATAAATTTGATTTTTTGTGTAAGCGTTTGTTAGGTGCGGTCACCAACTTTTTTTTTTTACTTTAGTGATTAATTTGTTAGATTAGATCCGCGTCATGGCTCCGCCCGCGAAGGCACGGTCTGTCTTACAAAATTGCAGATGCGATGGTTCGCATCTGCGGCAGCATTCCTTGACAGGCCCGACAAGCAGAATGCCATCCTGCTCCGTGCCCAGGACGTGCGGGAGCGCGTCGGCATGGCAGAAGACGCGCTGGCAGAGCTCTTAAGTCAGGGGGCCTGCGACAAGGATGCAGAGGAGGACATGCAACAGATCTTCGCGTTCGCGGACGACATCTCGGAGTGGGCGGAAGGAATCCGCAAGGCAGTCAAGGCGTCAGCGGCTGGTGCTCAGCCAGCAATGGCCACGGGACCGGGGGTGATCAGCCGGCTGCCCACCCGGCAAGTTCGGAGGCAAGTCCGAGGAGTGGACGGCCTTCCGAAACATGTTCGGATCCTTGGTGGAGAACAGGGCGGATCTCACCAAGGGTCAAAAGCTGGCTTACCTGCTCGCGTCAGTGCGGGATGAGGTGCGGTCGCTCATCCAGCATCTCCCGGTCGAGGACGACCAGTATGACACAGCAGTGGAACTGCTGGAGGCGCGTTACCAGAACCCTCGACTCCTGGCGGATGCCCACGTCAGGAGTCTGCTGACGTTGAGGAAGGTCACCTCCCGGTCGCAGATCAGAAAGGAAATCCTGACGCCGGTGAGGGTGGCTGTCAACGCCCTCAGGCTCCTAGGGCTGCCGGTGAAGGAGTGGGGTCTCCTCCTGGTCCACGTCATACTGGACCGTATCCTGGAGGAGGCGAGGTCGCGGTTCGACCGCGAGCAGTTAAACAGGGCCGGAAAGAGGAAGACGGCCTTCCCAACATTGGGGGACCTGCTCCAGTTCCTGGAGTGGGAAGCCAAACTGGCAAGAGTCCTCCGACCCAGGAGCAGGGTCTTCCGGGGTTTCCCCGCGCACGGGTGCGCAGCAACCTCCGGGAGGTTCCAGGGGGACACAGGACCGCGGATAGGTGACCGTGGCCGTGACCAGCACCCCAGGGGGGTACCCTTCATGTGGCCAGGCACATGAGCTACGGCGGTGTGGGGCCTTCGTCAACCTCTCGGTGCTGGAGCGCCGGCAGCAGGCGAAGAGGCTCCAACTCTGCTACGGCTGCATGGGCGGGGGTGCGTCGTCCAGAGGACCTGGACACGCACAGGGCGCAGGGCGCCCTCAGCGAAACATGCCCCCTCTAAGGGGCAGGGGCCCCACGGTCGGGGGCGCGCGTCCACGGACTCCGCAGTCTCCGGGAGGCTACGGACACCCCGTGTACGACGCACCCCACGCTCAACCCATGAACCGGGCAGGGATCCGGGTGGATAGTCCGGTCCACGCGCCGGCCGGTAGGGTTACCGGCCCGCCCCAGGCATATGTGGCTACGCGTGGGCCCCCGAGGACCCGGGCCTATTGGCGGGAAGGGCGCCCGCACATTCCGAACCGGCTGCCCTTCTCCTACCCCCCATCGCCACCTCCGGAAGAGCAGCACAAGGAGAGGCCGGTGAACTTCTCGCCGCCGATACACGAGTATCCGCGGCTGGAGTATCACCCGCCTCCCTTCCGGTATGGACACCCGTCCGCACCATACGCACCACCACGGTCGGTGGTCTATTGCGCGAGGCCGCCCTACTGGCCCTACTGTCCCTACCGCCAGGGTTGGCGTCTCTCGCAAAGGGCTTGCGCTTGGCAGACCCCCGGTTCTACGAGTCAGCACCAGTGGACCTGCTGCTTGGCTGCGATGTCCTGGGGCTGCTATGGTCTGGACCAACCAAGGCTATTGCCCACACTTTGTTGTCGGCAATTCCTACCGTTCTTGGCCATTCCATTATGGGTCCTGTGGTGGAGAAGGAGCTCTCCCAGGACAACCTGCTCTACGCTTCAGCCTCCATCGCGCGGGTGATACAGAGGTTTTGGGAAGTGGAAGAGCCTCTCATGGTGTCCCGGTTGGACCCGGCCCATGTGGAATGTGAGTCCTTCTACGAGACTCATACGGTGAAGTACAGTATGGTACAGTGACAGTTGGCCGAGAAGCGTCTGCTGTCTATGGAAAGACGTATGCAGCGCGATCCCGTACTTAGGGAGAAGTACGTGAATTTCATGCGAGAGTACGAGGAGTTAGGACACATGTCTCTCGCTCGCGTCGATTGGACATCGACATGTCATTACTTCTTGCCACATCACGCCGTGTTGAAGGCTTCGAACGGCAAGCTGAGGACGGTGTTCGACGGATCAGCGCCTACCTCCACAGGAGTGTCGCTGTATCAGTGTCTCCATGCAGGCCCAAGCTGCATCGGGACATCATCGACATCATCCTGAACTTCAGGAGAAATCAGGTGGTGTTTGGAGCGGACATCCAGATGATGTTCCGCCAGACCTTGATACACCCTGATGACCGAAGGTTTCAGCTCATACTTTGGCGGTAGGACCCGACCAAACCAATGAGGGTGTACGAGCTGAATACCAATACGTACGGGCTGAAGTCTAGCCCCTACATAGCAATCCGCACGCTATTGGAATTGGCGGAGCGTGAGCGACACAGGTTCCCGCCCGCGGCGGTCGTGCTCACACGGGACCTGTGTGTTGACGACGTCTGCACAGGAGCAGCGTCCATTGAGGAAGCGGTTCGCGTGAGGGACGAGCTCATTGGCATACTCGCCGCGGGCGGCTATGAGTTGCGCAAGTGGCTGTCCAACGAACCCAGGCTTCTGGCAGGGATTCCAGAAGACCACCAGCAGAACCCTCAGCTATTTGAAGATGCTGAGGATCCCAACATGGTAGCGGTATTGGGTATGCGATACCAGCCCGCAACGGATGTATTTACGTTCCGAGTGGACTTGGAGGCCCCTAAGGCGTGGACCAAGCAAACGGTCCTCTCCACTCTGGGACGGATGTTCGATCCCAATGGTTGGATCTGCCCCGTCCTCTTCTCCGCCAAATGTCTCCTTCAGAGACTTTGGACGTTGGGTGTCTCGTGGGACGAGCCCCTTGTAGGAGAACCCTTGAACGAGTGGCTGCGGCTGATATCCACCATGGGGGATCTGAACCAGGTGGCCCTGCCAAGAAAAATACTACCGCCGGGCAAGTACCAGGCCAGCCTGCACGATTTCTGCGACGCGTCAGAGCGAGGATACGCTGCGTCGGTTTACCTGCGGACAGTGGACTCTAGAGGACGGCCTCGAGTCACACTGCTGCTGGCCAAGAGCAAGGTTGCTCCCATTCGGAGGAGGCTCACGATTCCGAAGCTTGAGCTATGTGGAGCTCATTTGTTATCCCGACTGATCAGTCACGTGTCCACCGAATTGGGGCCCAATGTGGACATCAGGAGCGTCCATGCCTGGACTGACAGTCAGGTTGTCCTAGCTTGGCTACGCGCGGCACCGCACAAGCTAGAAACTTTTGTGGGAAACAGGGTTTCCCAAATTCAGGAAATCGGGACGCTCAAGACGCTCGGGGAACTCAAGACGGGAGCGTCCATTGTGATTCGCATTCGCAATTCAGTCGGGGACTGTGCCAGCGCGCCGTGTTTGTACGCGAGGATCACGCTTAATTCGGTGGTGAAGTTCTCAGTGCGGTCGCGAGAACGAACCGTGATATTGGTAGTTAACCCGGGCGTTAACCCTGAACTTTGGTTTGCAGTAACAGAACAGTCCTTGTGGGGCTTTGGAGCGCCTCGCTCGTCCAGTCCTCGTTCCCAACAATTGAGCACAGCAGTCCAGTGTGCTCAATTGTTGGGAACGAGGACTGGACGAGCGAGGCGCTCCAAAGCCCCACAAGGACTGTGGTGCTACGTCCTCGGAGAACAGCGACAAGTATTGTACCGTATATGTATTTATTATAAAATTCATCACCTGGGGCAGGGGTAGATTCGAGGGAAGTTTAGGTTTTATACACCCTGTCCAGAGGAACTGGTTAATCAAGGTACCGTGTCCTAGTTATATATTTTTTAGTGTCAAATCACGTCACAATCGTGTCAAATTGTGTGGTAGCAGAGTTTAGTTGTAAGTAAATCATCTCTGTAACCATTACCGATCAGATAGTGGCGGACTCCCAGGCTGATTGAGCAATTTACGGAACATTGTTCATTAAATCTCTCCCATGGGTCACCGAATTACCGCTTCCCAACAGTTGGGCGAGCCCACGTGAGTTTCTGCGCCTATTTGGTATTTTGTTTATTTGTTGAATGGAACAAGGCGGTAAATAACAAAGGCAATCTGTCCTAACTTGGTGCAGATGCTATGGGTATTTAAAATATTAAAGCTGGATTGCGCTGGCCGATTTAGTAGTAAGTACCGAGTTGGTTCCGAAATAGGCACAAATAAAAATAATAATTGAATGGCAGATAAAATATACATTATTATTATAATTATGTACTTATGTTGAAAGCTTGACACTTCTCTCTGCACTTGTATACCACGGATTGTTACCTAGTTTAAAAGTCCCAAACCATACCCATGTCGACCTTTTTAACCGACTGCGCGACGCAAAGGAGTGGTAATGCGTTTTTTATATATTACCCGCGACTTCGTCCACGCAAAATAAATACTAAGGTAACTGATGCAATACCTATTTATATACTCAGACACATTTGCGGTTACTAAAAACAGCTATAATAATACAATTTCATCCAAAATCGCTTCAATTGCTTAGGTGTGAACGTGTAAGAGATATTTGTCCCCCATTTCAACTCCAATTTCATCCCCATATAGCTGGAAATTACAAAATTGCTAGAACAAACATTTATTTGCTGACACGAAGCATTCTGCATTCAGCATTCTATCAGTTTTGTAATTTCGAACTGTAAAGGGATGAAATTGGGATTGAAATGGGGGATGAAAGTAGGTATACTTGGAAGATCCCAATTGTTGAAGATAAAACCATGAAACTCTGTAACTCTGTATATAGACACTTGACACGAAGCAAACGAATGTATGTTCTAGCAATTTTGTAATTTCGAACTGTACGGGGGTGAAATTGGGGTAGAAATGGGGGCTGAATGTCAATATGGACGCTCTCCCAATCGTTGAAGATAACCTATGAAACTCTATATAACGGCACTTGACACGAAGCATATAAATGTTTGTTCTCGCAATTTTGTAATTTCGAACTGTATGGGGATGAAATTGGAGGGGGACAAATATCTCTTACACCACAGAATAAATATTAGTAAATATTAGTGCTTACACGTTCACACCTAAATAATTGAAGCGATTTTGGATGAAATTGTATAAAATTGTATTATTATAGCTGTTTTTAGTAACCGTAAATGTGTCTGAGTAAAGCCGTTTCGGAGGAGTAAGGTAACTAACATTGTGACACTAGAATTTTATATTCTTTTATAAGAAGACTAGCTGACCCCGCAAACGTTGGTTTGCCTTAGTGAACAACCCTTGTCACTTAGGGGTATGAAAAATAGCTAGTAGCCGATTCTTATACCTACAGAATATGCATATCAAATTTGCTTAAAATCAGTAAAGCCGTTTCGGAGGAGTAAGGAAACAAACACTGTGACTCGAGAATTTTATATATAAGAAGATATTTTTTAAATGTGTTAAAAGTAAACGTAAATTCTAATTTCAAAATTTTTTGACTGCATATTTGGAAATTTTGATAGTGCATATAATCCGATGTCTAATTATAATACTGTCCGCGCACGAATTCTCTTGTCATCGTCTAAACGATTTTTAGTAAGTAGGTAATTTTAAAATGTTTACATATTCGTCATTTATTAAGATATTATTCAAGTTTTTTTTTGTACGTATAATGAAATTCCATGACCTTTAATGTGCTGCCAGCTTAACCCATTACCCGTCATTTCAAGCGGATTTGGGTACGTTGAGAACGGGAAAATAACTTTCTAACGGCTAACGGGATACTTAACGGAAATAAAAACTTAATATTTTCATCGATAGATGTCTTTTGTGTTTTTTCAAACAATGAAGTAAGTACATACCTAATATGAACTGATTATTTTAAATGATGTCAACAAGGTCGATCAAAGACTTCTTTTTTTGTAGCCCAGACACAAACTTTTCTTTATTTGTAAGCGGCACTTATCTCTGCTAACAGCTAAGCACTGAAGCCAGAACACATGGTTTTTAACCCCCACCTTTAGGCCTTTACCCATAAGACGCAGCTCAAAATCGCGTGGTATGACTTCACTGCTGCTAAGTTATCAGAAACCAATGTTTAAGTACATATACTGTATATTACTAGCACCGCTCCGCGGTTTTCCCTTTCCCTTGGTTTTCCCGGGATTAAAAGTAGCTTATGGGTTCTACCAAACTATACTCTGTGTGTCCAATCTATACATACGTTACAAGTTACAACGCAACAAACCGCACCTGTAAAAGAATATTTACTGAATTAAACATTGAAGTCTTAAAACACTAAGAAGCGGCACGCGCTCTGCTACGATCCCAATGCAAAATCAGGTGACGTCTCCTGATTGAGTCTCAGTCGCAACAGGAACCACAAGTTGAGTGGACGTTCGCTAACCATTCAAAAAAATCCGAAATGAGCCGTAATAATATCTTATTCTGCTATTGCAAGGTGCACAAACAGTTCAAAGACCAAGAACAAGTTCCATGGTATCACTTTTCATGCGTAAGTACACAAAATCTTTAATTATTTCCATAACAGTTCAATGATTATTACATCTAAAACTATTTTTCTGTTGTAAACAATTTTACAATTGGCCATTTCTAAAAAGAGACAGATATACATACAGCGTAAGAGTGCAACACGACCGGCGATATGTTAGTTGCGGCTATTTTGTCTCTTTCACGCCAGTGCATTTGTATGTCTTTCTATTCTTGTCGAAAAAAATATCTAAACAAATGTGATGTATAGCTATCTCATTTGCACCTACTGCCTACTTGTCATGATGTCTTTGTCATTCATTCAAACGTCTCTCACGATGCAAGTGAAGCTGTGTGCACATTGCGTATACTTGTGTGATATTTTCGGCATATTATGCTGTCTTTATATTAGAGCGTACCTTATCTTCGTTTACTTAGTTTCATCAAAGGAATTAAATCAAAATTTCAGATTTGTGGGAAAATGTAATCAAAGTTTTGTACATTTGCACATCACACAATAATAATTAATTTAAAAGAAGTTTTATTCGAAAACGCTGTTTAGTCCGTTCCAAAGGTAGCTTTGGATAGTGTAGTTAATTGGCTATTATGCTGTTGTGAAAAATATAAAATTTCGTATTGAAAGACAGAACGAATTACGATTTAAAAATAGTTTGTAGCAATTATACTTTTGTTTCAAAAATACTACAAAAATTGTGAAAATTTTATATTTGGTGCAGTCATGCCTATAAAATATAATTTATCAATGATTTATTTCAAAATATTTCACTGTAAATAAAAATATCAGTAAATTTTATACAAAATATTTACGTATGACAATTTGACAATGTTATATTCAGCATGTTATACTGTTATACACCTTTTTTATAACACATTTACTAAAAATCATCTTTATAATCAGCCAACACTCGTTTGTCCACTGCTGGACATTTTTTTGCAGGTAAAACATGCATAAACTGATTTAATTTAACTTTATTGTAGTCCATTTTGTGCTGATTAGAGAAACCTGCAAAAAATGAATATCGCCGTCTTGCATATTCCTCCCGACGTGTGACCCTGTTGCAGCTTCTGTCGGTGCTTGCTCGATGCTCTCGATCGGCAGGATCACAAACTTCCATACCGATCGCCGCTGTACGCCACCTCTTATTTGAATGTCGAATGATCACACGACGGTGTCAGGCACGGGCTGTATGTATGCTACGGGGCAGATTAGCGTCGACTATGAGGACCAAGTCATCACGGTGCTGTTGACTAGTAGTCCTCGTCCATGCGGCTCTCTCCGATATTGTAAGCGTAAGCCGGAAAGGCACTCGCTGACCGATCTTGTCCAGAATAAGTCTGCAAGTCGTTGCGTGGCTCGCCAGCTGTGTTACATTGACATCGCGTCTTTTTTGTTGAACTTGCTGGGTACTGGGACGGGCACCGGACCATCGAGTAGGAAGTGATTCGCGATCAAAGCGTCTGGAGCATCTGGAAGACGTTGGCGAAATTGTGCTCACCAAACATTTATCTCACACAAATATATATCACAACCAAATAGAAGCCAGAAATGAATCGAAGATGAAGAATCAGATGACATAAATAAAAACCAGAAATTAATAGAAGATGAGGAAGAAGAAGACTTTAATCAGCTGACTATTATTTAATTATTTTTTTTATTTAAAAATTAAGACTAAAAATTGTCTTGCCAGACATATTGCATGCCTCGCAGAGGCCAGTTTGTATGGGGCAACTTTTAAAATGTTTTGTATTATCTTATCTTACCTACAAACAGCAATAAAGATTTTTGTATTTGTATTTGTATTTGATCTTCTAGACTGACTGACACGTGGGTCAATGTCTGGCTGTTGACCGTGTACTCCGCTTCTAGGAGGAGAGTAGTGAAGATCTCCTGTTAGTGCGGTTTTGACTGAACGCACCATTCATTCTCTAGGAGAAAACGTCACGAGATGGTTCTCTTCGCTGCTTTCTTGGCCGTTGCGTCGTCGATCGCCTTTCTGAGTTCTCTGTCTGCTCCCTTTAGGTTCGTTCCATTGTATGACTATATCTCGCTAGAACAGCC
The DNA here is from genome assembly GCA_963693475.1 of Ectropis crepuscularia. Taxonomy (NCBI): domain Eukaryota; kingdom Metazoa; phylum Arthropoda; class Insecta; order Lepidoptera; family Geometridae; genus Ectropis; species Ectropis crepuscularia. The sequence continues at coordinate 10,088,357 of OY856350.1, forward strand.
GCGGCGACCGATCATTCTTCGAAAGGCCATGATCGTTGAATCTGTGCTGAGTAAAGCTGTCATCTCCAAGTGCACCACCCTCGTAGTTAGGCAGGTAAATATAGCGACGTAGCGCTTATGGCGCGCCTCCAACTGTCACGTTCAGCGGGCTGAAATAATCCACGCCAGTAAATGTGAACGGTCACGCATGGTGGGCTAGGTGACATGGCGGTAAGTCACTTCTTTCCAGTGTCTCACACCTCGACTGCGTTAATGCGGCTTTTTAGTCGTAGCGCGCCGTCAATGTAGTATGTACTCAATTAACGAAGTCGACTATTTTTCTTGATGTTTTATATCTGTACTGTAAACGATTCTTGCTGTGAAGAGCGCATAAGTAACTCTTCGGTTGTTTGTAGAGGCTCTGCTGTCATTGGGTGACATTTTTGAAGTGAAAACTTCTTTAGGCGCGCTATAGACAGAATTTTCGTGGGCTGTGAAATGGATTCATCAATCGTCACGCTTGGATATGATAATGGATCGGATCGGATATGAAATCTTCGGGTAAACTCGGTAAAAACGGCCAGGTAGGTACCAGGGCAACAGAAACAGTAAAGAGTTTCGATTACCAACCTCCAACAGCCCAGCGTTTATCTTCAGATACCAGGACAACAGAAATATAAAAGAGTTGCGTTTGCCCCTAGGTACCAGTACCAGGGCAACAGCAAGTTTTCACTTCTATCGGCAGTTCCTATGACTGCCAATTTTTTTATCTTCTATCTCTGTCTTTCTTATGTGTCTCGAACTTAGAGTAAGGAATACAATAGTCTCGAAGTTGTCTTATTTTTAACCGACTTCCAAAAAGGAGCAGGTTATCAATTTGAGCACCATATTTTTTTACGTATGTTACCTGATTTCTCGAGAACAGCCGAACTAAAGTACTAAAGTAACTGTAGTTTAGGGATAATTATTTTCAGGAGTTGGTAGCACTGTTGTGCCATTTGCCGATATTGCCATATTTCGCGATTGTGATTCGTGATCTGTCACTCTGTCAGATTCAGAATTCAGATCTGTGTAGTCTGTGTTTGCCTTTGCGTCGTTTGCGATCAGTCTTACCAACTTAGGGGTAAATGAGTGGGTTGGGATTTTTTTAGGGGCATTTTATTTTTGGGATTGTTTTTAGGGATGTTTTTCCTATAATATTTCTTTGTTTTTGAAGTGAAAACTTATTTTGGTGCGCCTAGACAGATTATGCGTGGGGTGTGAATTGAATTCTAGCGTCACGATCGAGTATGATTAGAAATCTTCGGGTAAACACGGGACCACGGCCATTGGCCGTCTAGAAATACGCCAGCCAATGGGAAGTGCTAAAAAGGCGTCATTACATGGCCATCTAGAAATGCGTAAGCCAATGGAAAATGCTGACGCATTTCTAGATGGCCATGCCATTATGGCCAGGGCACGCCCTCCGGTTACACCCGTGTAGTTTCCAAAGTAAGCTATCAAATTCTGAGTTACTTATAAGTTTTCACTTCTATCGGCAGTTCCTATGACTGCCATTTTTTTTAAATATTTCATTATTAAGTAAGGACAAGAATAAACAAGTCCAGATTGCAAGGTGAAGTAATTTTGTAGCATTTTTTGGAATGGGTATGATTACTTTAGATAACAAAATTTTTTTTTAATAAATTCAGGAACACAACCGAGTAGTTTTTCCTATTTATTGTGATTTCCTAATGGTGTATATTTTTGCAGTAAAAGTGATATTTTTTTTCTATAATACAAAAAAAAATTTAGGGGGATTTTCAAGTAAATGTGTCCAATTTTAGGGGTTTTAACTTGGGTTTAGGGATAAACATTTTCAGGAGTTGGTAACACTGTTTGCGATAATGCGATTTGCATTTATGCATTTTGCGGTTTGCGGTTGGCGAATGGCGAGGCGCTTTCGTTTTGTGTTATTTTCTAAATTTTCTTAACTTTTTGTTAGATTTATCTCACGTAAGTACAATTATGTAGTTTCTCATTGTTTATTAAGCTAAATTGATTACTTGATAATGTGCAGTGATAAATCAAAATACATTGAAGATCAACTTTCTCCTAACTGATTATCACTGAGGTACGCTTTCCATCTGTGAAGTAACGATATTTGTCATTAAATAGAGTAAAATTGTAATTATTTGAACTTACTTATTTACACTTATAACGGCGCATTTGTCAATTTTACTGGTATTTAATTTAAAGTAGAAACAATTGAAATGCCGCTACACACGCTCATACAAAATGTCGTTTCGTTGTACAATACAAGCCATTTTGAATTTTGATCGAGGACGATACATGGCTGTTTTTTTTTTCGATGTTTGGATTACGGAGAGGCAATAAATGTTCATCGGATAAGTTACGGCTGGTCTAGTCGGGAGAACGGCGCCTGTCTAACCGAACACCCTGAGCTCAAAACCACACGCACCACTGTTGTTTTTAGAAGTGATGTGCGTAATGCCGGTAACTTAAAACGGTGAAGGAAAACGTCGTGAGGAAACCGAAATGTATCTAGAATCTTTGAAAGTCTTGTGTCATCCACCAACCCGCACTGGGCCAGCGTGGTGGATTATAGCCTTGACTCTCCTTGCGAGAGAAGCCTAGAGTCCCAGCGGTGGTAACATCTTTTGGGCTGTTTATGGATTTCATGCAATGTTCATCAACAAAAAACAACTACGGTTACAATTGGCTGATGTCTGTAAGAAATTTGCTTGATGTTAAGCAATACACCCTAGCAACACAGAACACAGTGCAACGTAGCCATCTGAATGTGAAAATTCAAATTACTGACAAGCACAGCTCTGCTCTTGTGTGACTAGAGATTAAAAAGGCATTACCCTTATACCCTTGCTTTGCTACTGTTTGGCAGTAGATAACTGAGAAATGTGTAGTTCTTCTCCAGGCAGACTCCGCAAAGAGTCAATCCTACCCTTACTACAACTGTGTGTTATTACTATTTCAAAAATTCTTCTTTTGTTGTAAAGCATGTCCACTTGGCGTAAGCAGAATGAGGTAGAACCAGCAGAATTCCTCGACCTCCTGTTCGACCAAGACGCCGGCGGAAGTGACGTAGATGACTGCTTTGATGAAGAGTCGGTGGATTTCAGCGATGAGGTAGTTTTTTTTTAAATAATGCAGGACATGGGATTAGCAAGTCATATGGCATAAGGTTAAAGCAACAAGCCTATCTGACAACAGCAGTATGATAGGCTGTATGAAAAGTCCAAATCACTAGCTAGCACTAAGACCACTGCACTCCTCATTCGGACACAAAGTAACTAATTTCTGTGTTCTGTAATTTTTCTAGTAAAACTACCCTACTAACCTGAACATAGTAATTTATTTATTGAATAACAGGCGAGCAGCATTAGCTGATATGCCTAATCTCAGTGCTGAAATAACAAATTATGGGTATTTGTCTATTAAATCTGTCTGTAATGCATAAATTATAGTATCATTGCTTGGCAGTAGAATAAATGGCAAAGTCTGTGGTTGTAAGGATCTCTTCGTCTTTCTTAATTCTACCACTACTAACCCTATGGAGTTTGCATTTTGATTTGTTATGATTAAAGTATGGAAATGGTATTGCATGGAAGATTTTTATGTTTGCAATCTATCGCCAGAGGCCCTATTGTACGGGTCTATATGAGGTGGCATAACAATTTTTGTCCTATTTTAGGTAGGCATAACGTTTTTAAGACTAATGATAAAGACACTCAGGGCTGACCACAGAGCTTCTGGCGGGAGCCCACCTAAAAAGACCTGCCTAAAGCCTGCATAAAGACCTTCTATTGTATATTTTATTGTATTGGCTCCCGCATTTTTTAAATACACTCTAGGGGTATTAGCGACAAGACTAGGTGGAGTTGGGGTGCTCCGAGTCGGATCTGGACCCTATATAACCTGGTTATATATTACGTAACACAACAAATCATTAAAAAATGCCTAAATGCGTCTGAGCAACAGTCGAATTGAATGTAGTACAATAGATTTTTATGATTAAAACACATTACGCTAAAAAACGATTATGCAAAAGTTACTTTACGACACTATATGTTATGCTACATTCATTATGACAGAGTAAATTAAGGAAAAAAAAATTATGCTATTTAAACGGCACCTTAAAAAAAATAGAACAAATAAAAAATGCCTAAAAACTATTATGCGTCTCATCAATAGTCGAATTAAATGTAGTATAATAGATTGTTATGCTTAAAACACATGATGCCAAAAAATGATTATGCGAAAGTTGCATTATGACACTATACATTATGCTACATTCTTTATGACAAAGTAAATTAGGAACAAAAAGTTATGCGTTTTAATAGGCTCCCTCCCCCCTATCGTACTCTCCTCCCCTGATAACTCCAGAGCTCTGTGGCAGGTCAACAGAAATGGTAATACATTCACTAATTGTGCTAGCTATGACTACACTGCGCTGGTTACTCCTTTTTGGAACTTAAACTTAAAGGATTAATGTCTCTGCTCTGTAGTTTTGTTTGAACCATAGTTCTTCAAACCAGATGGTTGTTATGTTTGCATTTCACCGAATCTCTACTTGGCGGTTGGAAATGGTACTTCCCCAGGTGGACTCATAAATCTTATTACTACCAAGTTTTGTTTGCTTTTTGATGTTATTTCAGCAAAGTCATTAAACTTTTTCAAGAACAAACTGGACAAATGGATAGTAAAATACAAAATCATTTTAACAGACAATTACCTATAATTTGTTATTTCAACAGTGAGATATACATATCAGCTAAGGCTGCTCGCCTATTTTTCAATAAATATATTTATCTATTTTTCAATAAATACATATATTTAAATAATATTCAAATTTTATTATGCTTGTTTATATTGCTGTTTACTTGGTATCTCTTGCCTGGTCTCTTACAAATGCTACTCATCTGGTGTCAAAGTTTTGTCGATAAGGTGATTTTAAATGGATGTTTCTGTGTTTTAGGATCGGGATCTGTCATCGCCTGAAGCTCCTGATTCCCCATTGTCATCTCCAGAGCGCGGGGAGAGGTTGCCGAAAATGGTAATGTATTTTCTGTTTGTGTCAGGTTGATAATACCTTTATATCATGAAGCCATGCGAGCTTGACTTGTGGTAACGATGTTTTCAAACACGGTGTGAATGTGTGCGGACCGCGAACGCTCTCACTACCGTCGAAGGAGCGGGCGAAGGAATTTATTTTTACGCACATAAACTCAGCATGTACTCCGCAGCACTTTTTCACCACAAGACGAGCGTCGCTTCATGAGATAAAAAATGTGATGTGATTGCATTAATATGGTTCTAAATGTTTCAGGAACAAGAAGAGCCCCCTCGTGCTGCGTCTCTCGACAGGTCTCGCTCGCCAATCGACCGTTACTCGTCGGAATCGTAAGTTTAATTTCTGCTGATTCTATTTATAAACAAAAGTAAGAAAATATCAAACAGTTCTGATTGGTTATTATTTCATATTATAATTTGGCTGAAAACAGTATGTCATGTGCAGTCCTCGAATAATTCTTCAATCAATTTCATCATCACCACAGCACATTTTTATCACAGCCTACGTGGGGAAAAGCAGCCGTTGTAATAAAACTAATAATTGCATTTGTTTTTGCAGTGCACTGGAGCCCTCAGATGTCGCGCTGCAGTTCTATGATGAGAATGGCATGCTGCTGGAATCAGACGACGAAGGCGAATTATTAGCTCCGGATACCCACGCGTTGTATGTGTCCCAAGAAGAGCGTGTCAGAGATGTACGCAACAGGAGAAGGATGAGTGTGCAAAGAGATGAACGGAGGGATGTTAGAGGTGGCCGAGGACAGAGTGCACGTGGGCGTGGGTATCCGAACCGGGGCCATAGGGGACATCAGTGGGAAGTGGGACACCCATTGAACGAAATTTGGATGAATGATCAGGACGTCCCTCCTGAATTGGAAAGTTTGGCGACGGATGTATTGAGGAAACGCCCAACGAGAATGCAAGGTAATGCTAGAGTTGATAGTAATGTTAGACGAGAGGATGCTAGAGAGAGCGAAAGTGAAGATGAATTCCTCGACGCTAGCGATGGAGAGTATGCTCTCCCTAAGCTGGAAGGACAGAACCTCCACTTTGAATGGTCTTCAATGGAGTCTTTTCAAGGTCAAGAGGAAAATTTTAAGCCAGAGTGTACTGGTTCAGTTCATGCTTTTGATTCGGCTTATGACGCGTTTCGTTCTTATTGGGACGATGCCGTCTTAGACCTAATTGTAGCTGAAACGAACTTATATGCCACTAAAATTTCTTCTGTCTCCTTCCAGTCTGCTTGGTGCCCCACTAATGCTCATGAAATTTTGTGCCTCTTTGCGTTCTGGATGATGTTGGGGATCATCAAAATGCCGACTATACCTAGTTGTTTTTCTCTCGATCCACTCCTGAGAACAGAAATTTTCAGACGCATTTTCACTCGAGGCCGCTATGAAATGTTAACTAGAGCATTACATTTCGCAGATTCTAACTCAGTTAAAAATAATCCAAGTACCTCTAACGCTAGCGATAGAAGCATTGACCGATTGAAACCAATAATTACACATTTAAATTCACGTTTTCAATCAAATTACATATTGAGTAAAGATATTTGCATAGACGAAAGTATAACCCTTTGGAAAGGAACATTGAGCATTCAACAGTGTACTTCAAACAAAGCTGCTAAAGTTGGGATCAAAACATTTGAGCTGTGCGAGAGTACCACTGGCTACCTGTGGTCTTTTATTCTCCACACTGGAAAACAATCTGAAACAGATTCAGAGCAGGAGCTGGGTGAACATAAAAGTACTGCTATTGTGAAGCAGCTCATTGGTCCCCTACTAAACAAAGGGTATAGATTGTTCATGGATGATCGTTATAATTCACCACTATTAGCTAGATTTCTTAAGATCAATGGTACAGACTGTGTCGGTACTTTGAAACCTTCTCGTTGCGAGGTTCCCAATTTAATAAATAAGGCTCCACTTAACAGGGGTGATTACATTGCCAGACATTCTGGCGATGTCTGTGTATTATCATGGCAAGACAAGAAACAAGTAACCATGATTTCTACATGTCATGGTTCATCTACTGCTTTGCCAACAGTTTCGTCCAAGACATCATATCGGCCTGTACCATTTAAGCCACAAGTTGTGCTGGACTACAATAAGTACATGGGGGGAGTAGATTTAAAAGAACACATGTTGGAACCTTATTTATTAGAAAGGAAACGTTGCAACAAATGGTACATGAAACTCTTTAAACGGCTTCTTAATGTTTCTATCATCAACTCTCGCACTCTTCTGCAATCATCAACACAGACACATCGTAACCATTTAGCTTTCCGACTTGAACTTGTAAATTCCATTCTCACCCATCACCTATCACTCTTACCTAAGAACCGTAATTATAATGCTTGTGTTAGTAGAGCCAAAAATAGCGCAGCCAGATTTAGTACTGCTACCAGGCTAACAACTTTTACACATTGGCCTGTAATGATAAAATCATTGACCCTGGAAACCAGTGCATCAGGACGTCCAAACCACGTCTTCCGGAAGCGTTGTGCCGTTTGCTTGCAGAAAGGCAAGACATCAATTAAAACCCATTTCATTTGTGAGGCATGTAATGTTCCATTATGCTTAAAGTGCTTCAAGCCATATCATACATAGTTCCACCATTAGTGCTTTCATAGTACCCAGGTTCCCACCATTAATGCTTTCTGCTTTTCTTTAATTATCCATGAATAACTATTGTGATAGGTGTTTTATGAATGCAGAATGATAGGTATGTCGTGAATGCGGTTTTTTTAAAGATATATTTTGTAAGCATCTTGATACTTTTGCTTGGTAATTTTTTTTGTCATTCTAATTCATTAATTTATTATTCACGTGTTTGTTTGGATATTTGATATTGTATTATAATGTACTAGCAGCGCTCCGCGGTTTTACCCGCGTAGTTGCCGTAATTTTTTCGGGATAAGAAGTAGCCTATGCGTTCTTCCAGTCTATTTTCTATCTACGAGTTTGTTCCAAATTTAAGTCCGATTATATCACGGCGTGATTGAGCAACAAACATCCAATGACATATAAAATTTTAGTAGGATTATTTTGTAAAATTAAGTTGTTTTACACATCTCTTGTTCAACGCATCATCACCGAAATCTCATGTTAGTTAATTGTATTATGTTGTGTTTTATATGCATATTTATGTGATAAAAAAATAAAATAATTCACAAAAGGTATTAAACAATTTATTATGTGTTTTATATGCATATTTATGTGATAAAAAAATAAAATAATTCACAAAAGGTATCAAACAATTTATTATGGTTGATACTCATAGTTACATTACTACTATATATTATGTTTTTTTTCACATTTGCATTTTTTATTCAACTCCTCACTCCTCATCATCAAAAGCCGTTGTGTTTGTTATGTGTGGTATATTTTTGTGTTTGGTACATATCCATTTATTTTTTTCATTTTAATTTTATCAAACATTTGTTTCTTATTACGTACATTGAATATACTTAAATATGTAGTAGTATGAAAAAACCCCAATACCCTTTTCTGGTAAATAAATATATTTATGTTCTACAGATGAGACTATTTTATTCACAAGTACCTTGCAGAAGAACAACTACCCATCGATAAAATCAGTTTTATCGAAAACTTAAGTTTCGTGTCGTGATAGATAACTAGCTGACCCGGCGAACTTCCGCCATACATTTTTTAGTCAATATTTCTTGCAATATTGTTTGCACACTGCTGCTTGGCTGCAGAATAGCTGGCAAAGGTGTGCTACTTCCCCAGGCGGACTCGGCAAAGAGCCCTACCACTGCAGCTTACTCAGCCGTTCAATTAACAGCCTAGCCCGATTAGCCTGGGTGATATTCAGCCGTAGGTATTGTTTGTTACAGCGCAACAGTTACCTAATTAACTGGATGGCTAATGTCTTAGAATAGATAAGTACCTGGGTGACCGAGCTTTGCTCGGTTTAAATACTAAATATACTTAGATACCTACAGATAAAAGACTCCAAGAAATAGATTTTCTTAAAAAAAACGTATTGAAATAAAAAGAAAACCCGTCTGGATTCGAACCCGGAGCTACTAATTCGTGACCGCTATGAACGCCTGACTTTCCGTCTGAGCTAATTATGCTGTCGCGTCACGCGGCGAAATTTACCTTCACATTCTAATGTCTTATGCCGGGCTCTTCATTCACGCGCGATCCGCCCGCGAAGGCCGTGATTTGTGAATGTGGATAGTTTCACGGCATCGCGCCTAGCGTTCGCGGCTTCGCGTTCGCGGGTCGCGGGTCGCGGCGTTCCCCGATCGGAGTCGGTTTTTCTACCCGCGTCAAAGGGATCGCGCTCGGTTCACACCACGCGACTGCGAACAGTGTGTGGGTGTAGATGCTATCGTTATCGTGAACCGCGAACCGCGAAGTCACGGCGCGGATCGCGCGTGAATGAAGAGCCGGCATAATGTGACAGTTTTTCATTGTCTAAAAACGCGCATAATATGCGTTTTTTTAAATAAGACCTAGTTAGGTCGATGTATCGTCCCCGAAATCCCCTGCATACATAATTTCATGCAAATCCGTCGAGCCGTTTCCGAGATTCAGATTCTATATATATACATATTTATATAGGTACAAGAATTGCTCGTTTAAAGATAGGTATACAAAATTACAAATACCTATATGCTAATGTTTAGGCCAGTCGTAGTAGGTACCTATAAGGTGAACATTTGACAGAAATAAAAAAGACAATGTCTGGCATAAGAAATTCTAACCAGACTAGCGACGCGGCCGGCGTCGTGACGTCACACAAAAAATCATTACTAAAAAATGAAACCAAATTTTGTGTGTCTGTAAACGACAATGTACTGATAAATATTATCACCTACATATCTCTTAGGCATCAAAATAAACTAATAACCGAGTATGTTTATCATGAAAAAATAAGGTTTTAAAGTCCTAAAACCGGTTTTGCCCAAATTTGGCCTCTTGGGGCTTGACTACAACTAGCAGCGCCCTGCGGTGTTACTAGCGTAGTTCCCGTTCCCGTTGTTTTTTCGGGATAAAAAGACACATGTCTTTGTGTTCTTCCAGACTATAATCTATCTGTGTTCCAAATTTCAGCCCGATCCGTTCATACGTTAGGACGCATTAGGACGTGATTGAGCAACAAACATCCATACATTGACATTTATAATATTAGTAGGATAGGTAAGTAGCTAGGTACCTAATATAAACGATCTAGCTTGGTTAGGTTATTAGAACAACCAGAAGAATAATAATGACAATTTTAAATGAGAGATTTATCTTTCCACATGGACGTATAAAAAAGTCGGACGTAGTTTTGGTTAAACAAAAACTGTGTCCATCGAGTCGGCCACATAATATGCACGTGTGCGCTGTCACATACAGGCTGACACGCGCACATCAGTGGGTCATTAAACGCGGTACTTGTTAATACCTATGTGTGCGTGTCAGCCTATCAGTGTAAACCTGACAACGCACACGAGCAAATGTGGCCGACTCTAGTGACACAGTTTTTGTTTTAGCGAGACTACGTCCGACATTTTTATACGTTCATGTATTTCCATTTAAAATAATTTGGTAAGACCGAAATAAAATTCACTACAAAATTAAATCATAGAACTAAAATTGAGTAGTTTTTAGCACAACCAAAATATTCCCAATAGCTATTCACACGATAAAGGTAGTTTCCTACCTAGTTTCTCCAAAACCGGACACAGACATGCGCAAATCATTTTCCGCCCTTTTCTTAGAATCAGCTGCTCTGTGACATTAGTTTGACGTTTCCGCTACATGCGCACTTTCAAATTCAAAATACCTACCTGTGCCGTGTTGATCAATAATCCGCGAAAAGGAAGAGAAAGTCTAGATTCAGGTCTTATCTCTTTCGCCCAGGATCCGGACCTACTTTTATCGATTGTGTTCATGTTATCGGTGCGTCTAATACGGCAAGCCAATGCAGGGCAGCTTCAAGATCCAACTTATAAACATGGGGACGCGGGCGGCCGCTTGTAAGTACAATAATTAGATGTTCAATAAATCAAGCTCCATAAAGTTAAATGAATTAATAATAAAGCGCTTGCATGGTGATTAAAGCCGTTTATTTTTCAGAGTTGTATGAATCGCGCCGCCGTTGCGTAGGCAAAGCTTTTTATGTTATAAATGCTGCCTTCATGCGATATGCAGATATACGCCGAGCCGTTGTATCAGAAAGGTGACCTACAATCGCGTTTGTTGTACCTATACTGTCGCACGTGACCCCTCTGTACATCACACAGTATTCTTAGAGATCACCTTCCATTCCACTCTTTAAAGTGATCACTAATTTCATATCTACTTAACTATCCTTCTCTCAAAATTCTCTCAAAATTCTAAATCTACATGAAAGTTTCCAGTGTTTTCCCTTGATTTGTATAGGATAAATTCCCCAGTTTTCCTAAATATTGCAAGAGTGATTGAAGTTGATCTAATTTTTAAAACTATACTGTGTCTTGCTTTTTAGGGTTGCCATCTTTTAGGTTTACCCCTGTAGTGTACCAACTCCAAGACAGACTGGTGTAAAATTCCAATTGGTGTTCTTTTAAAAATTTAATGACCAACTGCATACATTGTTTCTAATTAGTATTTTGATAGTCTTATCTACTTCCAACCCTTGCCCTTTTTGATCACACTTGACCTATGCTGCAGTAGTACTGAAACCCGAATATGCAATACTCAGGCAATTTGATGGTAACCCTAGGTTTGCATCCTATATATGTTGTGAATCTGATCCCGTTACCAACTTAGCCTGGTGTTAGTTTAGTCGGTGCTGGCCACGCCATGGTATGATTGGTGTTTAGCAAATGTTTGAATCCCGTCAGTGTGGGCTGTTTCAATGTATAATGTTTCTGGTTCTGCTGACTTGGCATTTAGAATACTGCTTTTTTAAATTATTTTGCTTGCTACCTAAAATTTTAGAAGAAAAGTAAAATGCATAATTGGAATTAATTAATTGATACATCACTTTTCACTACTCGCTTATCTATAAATGAAAGAGTTTACTTAAATTTTTGCATACTATGTTTGAAGTAACATCAAAATAACATGAATTTTAATTATAATGAACAATTAATTTTTTTTAAGTACACTTTGTGGCAATTTTCAGATACTTACAATAATTTGGTGCATATTTGGTTGTTGTGTTCTCTCCAATGTTTCTGCTAAAGCCACCACCACTTTACCAAGCTCAATTTAGAGTTTCACTGTTTCAAGGGTTAATTGGCTAGTAATGAAATGTGCAAATGTGGCTGCTTAATACTTGCCACAGAATAATTAAGAATGTATAGCAATGGCAAATGTTAAATTTCTTAGATGAGTCATAATGATACTATGAAATGATTTTTAAAGATTCATTCATAATTAGGCGTTTTCAAGATGCAAATAAACTTGTCAAGGATCATTCTCGATTTCACTAAGTGTGGCTCTAATGTTACATTTTGTGAAATTTCTCCAACAAAATGACAATTGGTGCAATTGAGAACTATATTTGAAAGGTCTATTTCCATCTTGACAACACCTCATTCTTCCAATGTTTGTTTTTTTGGTTTATTTTAAATTGGCTATAAAAGTTAGCAGAACCAAATCCTATGTATGTGTGGCTCACCTTTCTTGAAGATATAGGCTGTGTATGTCTGTCTTACTTAAGGCTGCCATCCCATATTGGTTTTAATCAGAGATCCCAGACATCTATTTACTAAATAAATACAAATGAATATATTTTTAAAATATAAAAAGGGGACAAATATTAGAAACGTCTAGAAGTTCAAGAACTTTCTGGTAGCGATAATTTATGTGATGGCAGCCCCAGTCTTACCCCCGTTTCTGCTTTCTACCCTCATTTTGCACTTTATTTCAAATGTTTTCTAAGTTAAAATTGTAAATTGTGAATAAATGATACCTCAGAATATCTTGTTATTGTTACTGTTTTTTTTATAATCTATGTGTTGTTATTATTATAGATGTAGTCAAGCAATTATTTTTACTGATTTTGGTAAGTATGATACAATAGCTATATTTACCCAAAATTAATTTTATACTCGGTAACAGCACTGCTGTATAACTAAGCTGAAGGAAGGATGTTGTGTGTCAGAACTAAATGTAGAAGAAGATATTTGGATTTCTTATTTATGATTAGTATTGAATACCTCAAAAGAAAAATATCTGTTTGTCTGTCTGATACAGTCATTTTACTTTACAAACTATTGAGTTGATTACGTAGGAGTGGTAATGGTTCAAGTACATTGAATAAGTCATGATTTGATGGAACCTCTCACCAACCAACCTAGTCAAAATGGGACACAACTTATCTTAGTAATTTTATCATATAGTAAAGATACTTCATGACTTAGCCAAGTGGTCTTATGTTATAGCCAAGTTGTCTTGTGACTTAGCCAAGTTGTCTTATGACATAGCCAAGTTGTCTCATGGCATATACAAGTTGTCTTACTACATAGTCAAGTTGTCTTAAGACTTAGCCAAGCTGTCTTATGACTTAGCCAAGCTGTCTTATTACACAGTCAAGTTGTGATGTAACTTAGACAAGGTGTATCACTGTGTTAGCAAGTTGTGGTATGCTTTAGTCACGGCGAAGATCCGCAGCCTGTACGATGCGCAGCTGCGTCTGATGCACAACATCCAGCCGCTGCCGTCCGGAGTCGACATCGGCAACACCGTCAAATACTTCTCGCAGACATTACTCAGTAAGTTTTTTTAACGAAAACGATTATAATTATGTTAGCAATGCGGCGTTTTCAAGATGCAAAAATATCTGTCAAAGACAGCCTCCAATATTACCGTGGTACGCCCCTAAATCCACTAAGATCCATTACAAAAATCCATTGATGGATCTTTTTACACTTTTATGTCCACTTTAATCCTCGATCCTAGAATATTACCAAAATGGATTTTTTAGAACCAACGTGTGTATTAAAATCTATTATAAAGCCACATCTACAGTAGCCAGAACAAATAGTACAAATAATAAAGTTTAAACAAATTTGAACTATTTATAACCTCTCTTCTAAATTTTTTTATTTAATTTTTTCCAGATAGTGCGCCACCGATATCTCTCCATTTATAAGTTCCATCCCACAATCTTGAATAAAAGCATCGTATTTTATTTGAGCTTTTGTTCTTTTGTTGCAGCCTTCATTTATTGTCCGTATTGAACTATAGTTTGCTTCGTCTTTTAACTTGTTTAATAAATAAATTAAATTCGGTTTTTTTCTACCAACTGCTTTATTGAGGCTGGAATGCCAAGATTCCACGCAGTTATTTGTGCGGTGGCGTTCTCCAAATACGGTCCAAATGTCCTTGATATATTTATTTTTAAACCAGTACCGTTCCATGTAGTTTCTTAACTTTGTATATGTTACATCGCTCCGCATTATTTCATTTACATAAGACCATCCTTCTTCAAGCATTGTGGATGGTAAATGCGGCAACGCTGCACACAAATCAACTACCCTTCGATTTAATTTAGTTTTCAAGAGACCAAAAGCCTTATTCTTTTTTCGGATACTATTTTGAAAATGGTATAAGCAACCATTAATATTCGCGTCTGGAAAATTCTCAATAACGGCTTTAATAGCCGGTAATTCAAAGTCCAAAGTAAATGTTGTAGGTTGAAAATCTGGAACCTGTGATTTTATAATTTGGAACAAAGCATTATACGACTCGTATTTCCGGTCCGTCATGAGAGCATAAATTACAGGTACGACTCTATTAGTGGTAAGGGTACTCCCCAAATCCCCGTGAACACTATATATCTGAAGGAAAGGTGTGGGCGTACTTTTGAATGTGCCATCAGCAAATACATGTTTGATTGTTGGAATCACCTCCCGAGTTTCTTTTAAGCATAAAACGATGATTCGTGTATCACCAGAGTTATAGTCAGCTAATAGGAAATCCGAAAATGAGTTGGGTATTTCAACCTCGCAGGCACGGTCAAATGACGTTTTATTAACGCCTAGTTTTGAATTACGTTGTTTATACAAACCGCTCTTTACAGATTCGTATGGCGGTAGTCTGGTAACTAAATTTAAACCTTTGCTTTTTACGGAACATGCGAACTTTTTATAAATAGACGGAATAGGCTGATTTTCAGAAGATATCACATTTTCTCTGCATTTATCCATCGCCAACAATATTTCATTATGTGCATGGTCGGGATTGCAAACGTCTGAATGCTGATGATGCTTTATTATTTTATCCTAAAAAAAACGTTAGAAAATTATAATGAGCTAGATGTTGCGTTATACTTTTGAGATAATCAAATTCAATAATGTATAATAATATACTTAACATGAAAAAATGACAAAAAATACCTCATAGATTGTTATAGTTCCTGAACAATGTTTGGATTTCCAAAAACGACATCTCCATAGTACTGCACCCTGCTTGTATGTCGTCTTCTTATGATATTTAAATCCATCATATAATATCCCTTTTTTATTTTTAATATATTGAAAATCGGATGTTTCCATGACGGAAAATGAAAATAAATAATTATTGCTTGTGACGCTTGTCGGTCAAATAGCGTTGCAATTTGACCTATGACAATTGATTGATAGTCGACAATTGCAATACATACTTCTTGTTTGAATGATTCAGCCTTCAATTCTGGCTACTGTAGATGTGGCTTTATAATAGATTTTAATACACACGTTGGTTCTAAAAAATCCATTTTGGGAATATTCTAGGATCGAGGATTAAAGTGGACATAAAAGTGTAAAAAGATCCATCAATGGATTTTTGTAATGGATCTTAGTGGATTTAGGGTGGTACGCCACGTAGGCGCCACCCGTAGGTGGCACCAATGTTTTATTTTGTTCGTGAAATTTCACAATAACGAGTAGTGGTGCCACAATTGGCAAAATTTAGAACTATTTTTGACAAGTCAATTTGCATCTGGAATCTGGAAAACGGCTCTTTGAACGCCATCTCGCCTCATGTTAAGAGTGCGCCTAAAGCCAGGAAAAAATCAGATTTCACCCGCGCGACGCGTTTCTTAATTTGATGGACATAAAGTCGAGAATAGCATGACACAGTTTGGAGGAAAAATCAATATTTAATCAGGAGTCCATTTTTGACCAAGTTTTATTTAATTACTCAATAACTAAACATACATTAAAAAAAGTGTTCGGTTACTTTACTAGAACGTACAAATAGGAATTTTCATACCAAAAAATAAAGTGGGGTCATCGCTGATAATTTCGAGTACTCGAATTAAAACGGGGTTTTTCGGTGTCATTTTTATTTTTTTATTGTAAAAAACTCTGATCTATTTTTAAAATTCTATTCGGTTATTGTGCTTCTTCTTGATTGTACCCACACGTCAATATTTTTTTTGTCTTAGTTTTTAGTTTCTTAACTTCAGTGAGCGGCGTCGAAAATGTCCTTTTTTCGTTTTCTGGCTTTAGGCGCCCCCTTAAGCGACGATGCTGTATAAAATAGAGTGTACTGTCTTACCCAGAAGAGGTCGATTAACTCTAGATTCAAATATTGCGTCCATCGGCAAAAATGCGAGAGCGAAAGCGTACCCGCTGCTCTGTTAGCAAAGCATTTAGAACTTGAAGATATTACTACTTTTTATTGTATACTAGCGGCCCGTTCCGGCTTCGCTCGGATTTCGTCATATAAGGACTAGTACCTGGGTGACCGAGCTTTGCTCGGTTTAAATACTAAATATACTTAGATACCTACAGATAAAAGACTCCAAGAAATAGATTTTCTTAAAAAAAATGAATTGAAAAAAAAAGAGAACCCGTCTGGATTCGAACCCGGAGCTACTAATTCGTGACCGCTATGAGCGCCCGACTTCCCGTCTGAGCTAATCATGCTGTCGCGTCACGCGGCGAAATTTACCTTCACATTCTAATGTCTAATGTGACAGTTTTTCATTGTCTAAAAACGTGCATAATATGCGTTTTTTTTAAATAAGACCTAGTTAGATCGATTTATCGTCCCCGAAATCCCCTGCATAGATAATTTCAAGAAAATCCGTCGAGCCGTTTCCGAGATTCAGATTCTATATATATATACATATTTATATAGGTACAAGAATTGCTCGTTTAAAGGTATAAGATTAATCGAAAAAAAAAACTATCCTATCTCTCAAGTTGGACCAGACTGCTCACGGTGTGCCAATTTAATTTAAAATCGGTTAAGTAGTTTAGGAATCCATCGCGGACAAACATCGTGACAGGAGATTTATATATATTATAAGAAGATATGTATAGAATAACGATACGAACAGGAGACGTAGGTACCTGATGGTGATGGTAGCCACCATACCTAGCCATAACAACACAGCAGCTGTTGAAACACGCAGCTATTGAAACATAGAGTCCAAACTAGCGCTGCGCTTCGCTTGTCGCCCAGAGAAGACTTTTTACAGATTTTTTTATAGTAAAGAGCACAGCTAAATAAGACATTAGAAACTATAAAACTCCCGAATTAGGTACTTACAAAACGCGTGTCGCCCCACTTTTCTCCCGTCCTCCTCGTCATAACCACACAGCCATACACGCATATTATTTTATATTCAAACGGTAGATAAATAATAAAACAAATTGATGGGTTCATTAAACATGTTTCATTCATATTTTAAAATAATTCTACTTAGGTATACAAAAATCGCTTCTATAGCAAATATTTGAGATTTTAGGCGATTTTAATCTTCATTATCAGTAATAATTACATTAACACATTGTGTGACCTCTAAGTTTTTGATCAAATCTTTTAGTTTAAGTATTGTTTTACGATAACGTCTAACTTTACATTGTAAACTCTTGATCTTTAATTTCTGTTTTACAATAGTTTTCCGCTTTGCGTGATTTTCAAGACGCAACTTCTTGTTTCTGGGTGTATCACAATCTGCAGGTTCATTTGTTCCAGATGTTGATTGCAGTGGATCTGTAGACTAAAATTATTTTTATTAATTTTAAGTGAATAAAGTACCTAATACATAATGAATGATATTATTTTTTATATTAAATACTAGGTATATTATATTTTAAACAATAATAATTTAGCAATAACTTATAATAGTACTTATATAACTAAATGCTCAATTGAATCTAAAAATAATAAACAATCTAATTATTAATCCTACTAATATTATAAAAAACAATTTTTGGATGTTTGTTGCTCAATCACGTCGCAACGTGTGAACGGGTAGAGTAAAACTTGGAACACAGTTAGATTATAGTCTGGAAGAACACACAATAATACATTTTTTATCCCGTGAAAGTACCGGGAATTACGCGGGCAAATCGCGGGGTGCTGCTAGTACCTATCTTTATAAATAGTTCTTACATATAATTGCAAAATGTTAAGAATGAACTATTGTACCTACCTACTGAGTAGAAATAAAATACATATAAGACAAAACCATGGACGTATAAAAAAAGTCGGACGTAGTCTCGCTAAAACAAAAACTGTGTCCCTCGAGTCGGCCACATAATATACACGTATGCGCTGTCACATACAGGCTAACACGCACACATCAGTGGGTCATTACACGCGCTACATGTATATTTGTGTGCGTGTCAGCCGCCTATCAGTGCCAACCTGACAACGCACACGTGCAAATGTGGTCGACTCTAGTGACACAGTTTTTCTTTTAGCGAGACTACGTCCGACTTTTTTATACGTCCATGGACAAAACTTATAAATCTTACATCTGTAGATTCAAGAGCACGCTTGAGTAAACATGTCGATGGGACACAGGGATTTGTAGATTCACATGTAGGAGAAGTCAAACGCTGATCACCTGAGGACTGAAATACAAGTTTTATTTATTTATTAAGATAGACAGCCGACAGCCATTAACATACCATACTAAATTGAAAAAAATCTTACATTTTCTGTGATAAGTTTCCATATATTAACTGTAGGTATGGCTGATTTGTTCAAAATGCGTCTTTTTGTAGAAGGTTTAAAATCTTCATCTTTAAAATGAACCGAACAAATTCTGCTATAATTTGTGGGAAACCACTTGTTTTTGCCTGTCGCAGACATCCATTTATCTTTTATATCAGAATCTTGAGGAAAACTAAAACGAAAGATTTGAACATTGGTTTATGAATAAGAAAGTAATAATACAAGAATATTCACATAATATTATTGTGGTTCACATTTTATTATTTTTTATCGATATAATATAAATCATCGATAAATTTTGAACCAGGTGAAACTGCCGCGTTAGCGTGTTACGTCACTTTGCTATCTTGCGACCACTACATGCGGCCGTACCATGTTAGATTTGAGGTTATGACGATATCGTTAATTTCACATTACATTGCATTTCGTGCTTGTAACACTCCAGAGGTTAACCAACTCATGCAGCAGTGGTATACAAAAATACAATAAAATCAAATAATGTAGATTCCATAAATTATCATAATGAATCATTGGTCTCCGTCTCCGTGTACCATATAAAAAAAACACAATTTAGAGTTAAATAGAATACTTACCGGTGAAATGTAATCGCATTATTTGTATAATTGCAAGCTGTGGAAGAATTTCCGCAATTGGTTATGCTGCAACACACCATTTTGAAAGCTGTTTCGCGTCCGCCGATTCGGACAAGACTAAACAACGACTCGCGCACTGGTGGCTCACAAGTCACTTGTGCGACTGCGTTGTGCGCTTGTGCGGCGACGCGACCGACGCGACGTCAAGGTCACGCGGTTATAAGATTTCTAGTGCCCTATTATTTAGACAAGCTATGGCCGCGGTTTCTACGCGCGTTTTAAGGATTTTTTTGGGTACCTATTTGGTGGCACCCAAACCTGGTTAGTCGTGTTAGTACAATAGGTACAAGGTACAAAGTTGTTGTACATTTTAGTAGTGGTAGGACTCTTTGCAGAGTCCGCCCGGGGACACACCTTTGGCAGTTATTCTACCGCCAAGTAGTTATGTGTACCTAGGCATCACTGTTTCGGTTTGAAGGGCAATATTTACAGAGAATTTCAGGACATAGAGATAAAATATCTTATACTCTATACCTCTGGGTGACGAGCGCAGTGCAGTGATAGGTTATGATTTGCCTTTTTCATGTTCCAGTAGCTGCGACATGTGACGTTATCCTGTTATGGGCAGACGTGTTGCTTACCATCAGGCATATGTCCTGCTCGTCTCGCGTCCACTCTTTACTATAAAAAGTGGAATCAAACCTTTTTAACCGACTCCAAAAAAGGAGGCGGTTTTCAATTCGTTTCTATTTTTTAACCGACTTCAAAAAAGTAGGAGATTCTCAGTCATTTTTTTTTGTATGTATTTTATATACGCGACAACTCCGCCAATTTTGAATCAATTTTGATGGTTATTTTTTTTGTCGGGTAGATCATAGTTCAGAGGTGATCCCATACAACTTTTATTGAAATCGGTTTAGTGGTTTTCGAAATATGTTTCGAATAGGTTACGCGATAGCATCGCCAATTGTGAATCGATTTTGATGATTCTTCTTCCGTTTGGTAGACCATAGTTTGAAGTGACCCTTCAATAAATTTTTGATAGATTTGTATGAAATTTGATCGAGTGTCTGAATTTAATTTTAAATTGAAGTCGGTTTTTGTTTTTTCATTTTAGTCGTTGTAAAATTTGCTTTCATGCATTTAACGGTTTTTTTTTTTTTTTTTTTTTTTTTAACTGTAATAGGTTCGCACTTGACCACCATCTCGCCTGATGTTAAGCGACGATGCGATCTACGATGGAACGTGCTTACCTAGAAGAAACCGATTCACTCTCGATTTGAAGACACCCAGATTGTAACCATCGGGAAAAACCCACTCGCAACGCATTCCACAACTTCTTTTCACAAACGTGGAGTCAAATCTCTTTGTTCGTGTTTTTGGAACATCAACCATGAAACGATGTCGCTTTTTTGAGATACGAGAATTCCGATAGAAGAAAGGGCAAGGTGGTATTAAATCATGCAGATCAGTTGCACACTCTCCGAAGTGTATCCGATAAAAAACCGATAAGCTAGCAATCTTGCGGCGATGATCAAGACTTTGAAGTCTTTTACGCACAAGAGTGTCATTGCCTATGAGCCTTTTGGCACGTCTCTCAATCGATTCCAGAGTCTCCAGCTGATACTTAGCCGATCCATCCCAAAGGTGCGAACAGTACTCCATACAGGAGCGAATCTGTGCTTTATACAACGTGAGCAACTGCTCAGAATTGAAGTATCTTCGCACCTTTGAGAGGACACCCAGTTTTTTGGCGGCTAGTTTAGCCTTAGACTCAATATACGTGCCAAAGTTGAGCGTCGATGACAAAGAAACGCCCAAAAGCTCGAGATGGTCAGTAACCGGCACAGATACGCCTCGAAAAGTAGGAGCCAGTGTGAATGGACTCCTTTTAGCGGAGAATAAACACGCCTGTGTTTTTCCTTCGTTAAACTTGGCCAAATTGGCATCGCCCCATGTAGAAACTGCCTCAAGGGCCAAGTTCAAACGCTCGATCATACCTTCTCTCAATAGCTGAGTTTGTTGTCCACTGGCTCTCGCGCTGGATATATAACTCTCTACGACGGTGCTATCATCTGCGTACCCAAAGATACCGGGCTTCAACAGATCATCGATATGTAGCAGGAAGAGCGTCGCAGAGAGTACCGACCCCTGAGGAACTCCGGCATTGATAGCCATTTGATCCGACGAGCAGCCATCAATGACGACTCGTATGGATCGATCCCTCAAGAAGTCCGATAACCACGCAATAAACCCAGGTGACAAACCATAGCCCGAAAGCTTGCTTATAAGGCCATCATGCCAAACCCTGTCGAAAGCCTTCGAGATATCCAGGGAGACTGCAAGTGCTTCCCCGTGTTTCTCGATAGATTCACTCCAGATGTGGGTGAAATACGCTAGAATGTCCCCGTTGGACCGGTTCCGGCGAAACCCATATTGCCGGTCACTGAGGAGGTCTTTCGATTCTAGGTATGCCAGGAGCCTGTGGTTTAAGACACGTTCCATAGTCTTACAGAGTATGGACGTGACTGAGATGGGCCTGTAGTTGACAGGGTCAGTACGACTGCCTTTTTTGGGCACAGGTTGCAAGCTTCCACGACTTCGGCACTTGCCCAGTTTGGAGAGAAAGTCTAAACAGGCGTGTTAGTACTGGAGACAACTCAGGTGCACAAACCCTCAGTACTATGGCTGGAATTCCGTCCGGGCCACTGGCTTTATTCACATTCAGATTGCGTAGCACTTTACGAACCTCCTTCTGGCGAATATGTATTTCAGACATTACAGTCTGACTGCCAGGTGGAGTTGGGGGTATCGCACTACCAGCATCTAGACGTGAAGATTCCGCAAACTGAGACGCAAACAAGTTTGCCTTCTCTATAGCGGTGTGAGCCAGCGTCCCATCAGGTTTAAGCATTGGAGGTAGTGAGGGGCGGCAGAAGTTCGATTCGACTGACTTAGCTAGGGACCAAAACGCTTTGCTGCCCGTAGGGTATGAAGCTAGTTTGTTCCCTATTCGACTAATATGGTCAAATCGAGCCCTCTGTAGAACCTTTTTGCATGCCTTAGCAGCCTTGTTAAACGCTTTCTTCTTCTGGTGCGTGTCCTTTGCCTTACGTTGTCGAGCATCAACCCAAGCTAGGTAAGCCTCATGCTTAAATGCTTCAGCATTTTTACACTGAGGACCAAACCAAGGGCGAGCTTTGCTGGATAATGGAACGTCAGCGTATGGTATAAAATATTCCATAGCCGTTTGGATCACTTCAGTCACAGCATCCGCGCAAGTTGAAGGATCACCAGAAGAAAAGCACAATGGCTGCCATGGGTAAGACGCAAAAAAAGAACGCATCTCATCCCAATCTGCTAACTTGTATCGCCACAACCGCCGGTTGCCTCTAGGGCTTGGATCAGGCGGATGGTACATTGATACTGACTTCACCAGACAGTGGTCGGAGCTGCCTAACGGCGAAGATACCGCCACGGAATATCGGTCTGGATCAGTTGTCAGCAGAAGGTTCCTACCTATCGGTATACCTAGTGATACTTAGATTATTATGAAATTTGATCGAGTGTCTGAATTTAATTTTAAATTGAAGTCGGTTTTTGTTTTTTCATTTTAGTCGTTGTAAAATTTGCTTTCATGCATTTAACGGTATACCTAGTGATACTTAGATTATTATGAAATTTGATCGAGTGCCTGAATTTAATTTTGAATTGAAGTCGGTATTGTTATTTTTAGTCGTTGAATTAACTATGGGATACTTTTCAGGTGTCCTTAAAGATGTGCCTCGTTCCCCGTTGGAAATGATCCGAGACGCCGACAACGATGCGGACCGCATGTCTCTGTACCCCAACCTGGATTACAAGGGGCTGTTTAACGCTATATCGCAGTTGGTCGATTCGGCGCCTCATCTGCAGTACGGGATACAGGGTAAGGTATTTTAGAACGTATTAACAACGGTTACTTTAAAAAATATGAAAACAAAGTCTACAAAAAACGACGGTGTTGGGTTTGGGTAAAAAAAATAGGTAATACTATAGGCCTTAAAATATAATAGTAGTCGCCATGTGGCATGCGCGGTCCGAAGGGGGGGGGGGGGGTCACAGGAGACATGATAGTCTAGAACTAGGTTCCCAAACTTATTTTGTCTACTGCCCACTTGGAGAACAAAAATTTTTTTAGCACCCCCGTATTTTCACCTACCTACCTACTTACAAACCACTATAACTTCAAATTAAATTAATTATTATTGTGAGCTATCTAAGCGGAGATTAAACATTAATTCTAAACGACACCTTTACTATAACCCGCAAAAGTTAACTTTAGCCCCGAGCCCAGTAGGTAGTCTCTGTGATCCGGCGGTGTGGCCGCCGCGTGTGAAGTTAGCAGATTGGTGGTTTCCGAGAAAGCCCCGCGCCGAGCGGGGCGAGGAGCCCGCCGGCCGGCCGCGCGCGCGCACCGCCAGTCGCGCCGAGCCAGCGCGCCGCACGGAGGTATGACTCAGATAGCGATGCGGCAACGAATAAGCACATTGATATTCGCTCTGTGATCGTGTGTCACCAGAACATAGCATCGTTAGGCATACAAAAATCACAACGCATCGAAGTACTTCTCCAGGATGAAATGAAGTGTTCAGTGTTAGCACTAACGGAGCACTGGCTATCGACTGATAATTTGAAATGCGTTCATTTAAACGGATATAAACTTGCATCATGTTTTTGTAGAACCAAGGTAGGACACGGCGGTTCCTGCATTTTTGTGAAAGACGACGTACAGTGTACTGAAAATGTTGAACTAATTAATCTTAGTATCGAGAGATACTGCGAGGTTTCTGCGATTGACCTAATTGAGTATAATTTGACGATTATTTGTATTTATAGGACTAATCTAGTGTGTGTCAATGATTTTTTAATATATTTTGAGCGTCTGATCGACAAGGTTAGCGACTTAGGTTTAAATTGTATGATTGTGGGTGATACAAATATAAATTGTCTAGGCGATGTAAATTCGGACTGGAAGAAGCTGTGTGATATACTGTCGGCCCACGGCATGGTGGCTGAGGTCGACTTCCCGACTAGGGTCACTCATAGTACAAGTACGTGCTTAGACCAAGCTTATAGCAACCTCGCGCCCGGCTCGGTCTGGGCCGCGGCAATATGTACAAACCTGAGCGACCACCTCGGTGTCAGGTTTCAGGTGACGTGTGAAAGAGTAACACCTAGGGCTACGCACTGTTACTCGAGATCGTACTCTCCGCACAATAACCACAACTTTATAACTTCGATTAGAAGCATAGATTGGGATGAAGTTTTCAAACACTATAGAACCGCTACAGATATAGGTAGATCGATCATTAATATATTGAAAAATAAATTCGAAGTTTGCTTCCCACTGCGAAAAATAAGCTACGGGAGAAAAACCAAATCGTGGGTAACGGATGACATAAAAAATCTTAAATCATTACTTTTTGACATAATTGAATTAAATAAATCTAATCCAAATTGTGACATTTTAAATAATATTGTAATTGACATGAAATATAGATATGATAGCTTATTGGCACGGTCAAAATCTAATTACTACACTGATAAAATTAATACAAGTGGGAATTTGTCTAAGTCTATGTGGAACGTGGTAAACTTAGAAAGAGGGAAAAAAATATCGTGCGTTGTGGACTTCACTGAGACTATAGTGAACAATGACGGGTCGGTATTTCCCAATAAAAAAGCAGCGGTTGAGGCTCTGAACTACAAGTTCTTACAAGCGGCCGCCACGGCCTTGGCCCCTCGGGCGGACGTGGCGCGAGCCCTCGCTGCGCTCCGCGCGGCGCGGGCGCCGGCTGATCGCTCGCTGAGGATTGGAACTTTCACTGCTGATGAGGTCCATCGCCTCATTACCTCACGGATTCCTCCTAAAGCCTCGCAGGATATTTACGGTATTAGCACGAGATTGCTCAGGACGGCTGCGGATCCGATCGCTCCGATACTATCTGTATTTTTCAACATTTGCATTAAGGAAGGGGCATTTCCTGAAGCCCTTAAATCTGCAAAAATATCACCCATTTATAAAGGAAAAGGTAAGAGAGAGGATATGGACTGCTACAGGCCCGTATCTATAATCCCTGCTGTCGCTAAAATTTTTGAAAGCGGTCTCAGTTCGCGCCTGACCTCGTTCCTCTCCGAGACTGAGCAGCTCTCCGACCGGCAGCACGCGTACCGCGCGGGTCGCTCCACCACCACGCTGGCTCGGGACCTGGTGCGGCGCATCGTCGGCGCGCGCGAGGAGAAGCAGCACGTCGCTGTGATTTGCTGTGACCTCTCTAAAGCGTTCGACGTCGCCGACCACGACGTGCTCGCTGCTAAGCTGCAGTACTATGGGGTGGGAGACACGGCGTTGGCACTGGCCACCAGCTTACTACGGGACAGATCTCAGGTAGTAGTCGGGGATGGAGGTAGGGTTAGATCGGAACCGTTGCGCTCCTCCATGGGCGTAGCGCAGGGATCTTCCGTCTCGAATATCTTATTCTCGCTGCTCCTGAATGATCTACCGGATGCGATAACATCGGCGGAAGTATTAATGTACGCCGATGACGTGGCCGCCATAGTCACCGCTCCTACACTAGACGAACTGGAAGCGCTACTAAATGTAACGTGTTCGCAGTTAAATTGCTGGTTCCAGAACAATGGTCTCGCGCTAAACCTTAAAAAGACTCATTACTCGCACTTCAATTTATCAGGTAGGCGATACAGACGACTGCGAGTGTTTGTGAATAGTGTCGAAATCGAACAAACCAATGTTACGAATTTTCTTGGGTTTGAAATCGACACTGTTCTTACATGGGAAAATCACATTAATAAGCTTTGTGGAAAAATTGCGAGTGCGTGTTACGCGCTCCGGCGCGTGGCGCGGGTGGTGCCGGCGAGCGCGGCGCGCGCGTGCTACTTCGCCACTGTTCACTCGCTGCTGCAGTACGGCGCCGAGCTGTACGGGAGCGCCGCGGACTGGGAGCGCGCATTCCGCATGCAGAAAAGGGCCGTGCGAGCAGTGGCGGGTATAAGTAGCGATAAATCGGCGGCACCTCACTTTAAAAAACTGGGAATCATGACGCTGCCCTGCATCGTCATTTTACAGGTCGCGCTGTATGTGAGGAACAATATACAGTTGTATCCGGTTTATGGTGACCTCCATACACGCCGCACGCGACGTACGGGGCAGCTGAAAGAAATTCCCAGGACATTATCAAAGTCCGACAAACTAACACACGTAATGGGACCGACGGTATATAATAAGTTACCAAATTGTGTCACCACTGCGCCAAGTCTGGCTTGTTTCAAGTCTCGCCTGAGGCGTTGGCTGGTCGATCGGACGTTCTATAGCTTGACAGAATTCTATAACTATAAGGACTGTACTGTTGTACAATAATTTTGTTGTGTTTGATTATTTAAGTTTATTATTAATTTGATCATTATTAATTTGATTATTATTAGTTTGATTATTAGTAATTGGATTATTTTAATTTGTATAATTTCTTGTGTATATATTTTACACATTTGACATGCAAAAAGTAATAACAATAATAATCTATATATTTTTTATTTTTTCCAATGAAATTCAATTTTGACAATGGTATTAAAACTAAATTGTGATCATTATTATGTTGTACTAATTGTCTATATAAGTACATTTAGTTTCAATTGTATAATAACTTTATATCTTGTATGTAATGCTTGACATGTAAATAACATTTATGAATAAATGAATATGAATATGAATAGTACACAACAGACTCCAAACCTATACACAACGCCTCCATTTTTTTTCTGGGTCTCCTACCGCCCCCTTTTTGGCCTGTAGCGTCCACAAGGGGGCGTTATCGCCCACTTTGGGAAAGGCTGGTCTAGAACTCTAGAAGAACACACAGGCTAATTCAAACAAAAAGGCACTTATATTATAGTATCATTTAAGGTACTTACTTACCTTGATAAATATAGTTATATGTCCTGTGTTCAAGACGGGTAGTTTCTCAACTTGCACCGGTTTCCAGCGTTCGGTCAAGCAGTGCTCCAATGCCTCGGCTGCTTGCTGCCATTCCTCGATTACGATATGATCGACAACCTGCCTTACATGGTGGCGTACTGTGTCGCTGTGTTTCCTGTTACTTGTTGTACCGTTTACCAAGGGCCACCCTTTATTTTTTATCCAACTCCAATACCATTTTTTTTGTATCCTCATTACTAAAGAGTTTAAAAATATACTAGTGGTCGCTCCGTGGTAGAAATTCGATCGTAATAAACAAAAGAGCGTCCTATCTTACTAATATTATAAATGCTAATGTTTGGGGGTTAGGATATTTGAATTTTTGTTGCTCAATCATATCGTAACGTATGAAATTTGGAACAGAGATTATAGTCTAAGTCTAAAAGAACACATATAGGCTAATGCAACAAATAAGCACTTCTTGTATCATATATAGGTACCTTGATATATTTGTCCTGTTTTCAAGACGGGTAGTTTCTCAACTTGCACCGGTTTCCAGCGTTCGGTCAAGCAGTGCTCCAATGCCTCGGCTGCTTGCTGCCATTTCTCGAGTACGACATGATCGACAATCTGCCGTACATGGTGGCGTACTGTGTCGCCGTGTTTCCTGTGCCGCTGCACCAAGAAATCCTCAACTTGTTGTGCTACTATATACTGCCGTTTACCATCAGTAAGTATCTTTATATAGCTGTGTATCATAATAATATAATTTTTTTTCAACACACTTGCTCATAAAGTGGCTGTAATTTCACCGCAAACAAACATATAATTGCACACATAATCAAACTGTGACTTTTTCATTATTATTACTCCCAAGTGAGTTTTAGAGTTTTTTAAAGGTTGAGTTGCTTTGGGTTTAGAAAAGTTTAGATCCAGAAATCGTGTTCAACAAATTAATAGCTAATGCTAGCTCACTTCATACACTTACATACGTTTTTAAATAAATAATTTTAACTTGCGTCATAAAATAAAACATTCACTTAAATAAAACTTATGGTTTTTGTAATAAACAAAAATTAAATTCCACATTTTGTAAGTGGCTAAAAAAACACAATCCACAGAAAACAAAAAACAAAAGAAAACTTTCAAATTAATTAATATTTTTTCCCGCCAAAACGAAACATTTTCAAGCTCTTTTTGACCGTTGAAATGATTTTTTGTTGGTATTTTATTCACAAGTGTGCTGAAAACTTCGAATGATACACGTGCGTATCGGTTATCGTCTTCGGCTTTCTTTATTCTCGCCGTCGGCGTCGGCTCAGGCCTTAAGGCGCCTCAGCGGTAATCACCAACGTTACACACTCGTAGCATAATCTACTATTATACAGCAGTTTATTATAATAATATAATTCTTTATTCAGTCGGATGTCTTACCTGACCCGTCACTCATACTTTTTAAAACAAAAAAAAAACAAAAAACCCTTTAGTTGAACCATCAGCTTTTTTATAAGATAAAAAAGCTGATGGTTCAACTAAATTGATGGTTTGAATTTATAGACATATCGTTATTTTTACAGTATTTCAGAGCATTTTAGTGTATCCTCTTGAATTTTAAATTATATTTTAGCACGAAAGTATGCGGGCCAAGAAGAGGAAAGCCAGGCGTCGCAATCAGTAGCGGCTATCGTCATGATGGTCTTCCAACACTCTAGCAATCCAGGTAAATTACAAATAATCTGCACTAAATAATTATGTAATTAACAGTTACCTACTAAAACATTTACATCTAACGCGAAAACGTGTATAGACCATTTAGAAATAACGAAATGAAATGATCTACTAAAGGACAATATTTGGTGAAGTGAGAAGAGAGGTTATACATTTTTGTGAAAACGCATTTATAAGCAGTGTCAACTTGTTGGAATACCTGCCAAACAGGTAAATCTGGTATTACTTACTCATGTGTTTGAAAATATTTCAATATGAACAGTCTCAAACAGGACATTTTTTCCAGCGCATCACTGTCAGCTGCTAGAATGCCTGATGTCCATGAAACAATCCGTGGTGAAAGACATTCTGTGCGTCATCGCGTACGGAACCTGGGGCGCTCGCCTCTCCGCCGCCAAACTGCTCTTCTACTACTGGCCGCCGTTCGACGCCAAACTATTCGACAGGAAGGGGTTGCTATGCAAGTTTTCCAGTAAGATTCGTATGGTATTTAGCATGGTAGCTTCGAGGCATGTGAGTATGGAACTACGCACTTAGAGAATACGGTATATTTTTCTCTAAAAATATGTTACACCGGTCACTACATAACTGGCTGTAGTTCGACCCAACACTCGACGGGAAGAAGTGACTATGAAAACTTACAAATACGATTCGGTATGCATTTGGCATGGTAGCTTCGAGGCATGTGAGTATGGAACTACGCACTTAGAGAATACGGTATATTTTTCTCTAAAATATGTTACACCGGTCACTACATAATTGGCTGTAGTTCGACCCAACACTCGACGGGAAGAAGTGACTATGAAAACTTACAAATACAACAATTCGTTATGCATTTGGCATGGTAGCTTCGAGGCATGTGAGTATGGAACTACGCACTTAGAGAATACGTTATATTTTTCTCTAAAATATGTCATAATCTCACCTGTCATCTGGCATAACTGTCTGTAGTTCGACACAACACTCGACTCGAAGAGGTTGCTACGAAAACTTACAAATACGATTCGTAATGCATTTAGCATGGTAGCTTCGAGGCATGCGAATATGGAACCACGTACCTAGATAATACATTCTATTTTTCCTACGTCAAATCAATCAAGTTAATGTTGACCCAGAACAGATATGCGACTGGAATTGGACTTGCTGTGCAAATTTTCAATATGATCGTATGTCATTTGGCATGATAGCTTCGAGGCATGTAAACATGGGACTACGTATTTAAAAACTATGGTATTCATTTTCTCTATTCTAAGCTATTCAATCTCATATTTATCATTGGCTACTATTCGAACCAGGACTAAAAAGAAACAAATCATAGACAGAAAAGAGTTGCTATGCAAGTTTACCTATTTGTCGCATACGGCATTTAGCATGGTAGCTTCAAGGCATGTGAGTATGGACTTTGAGAATACGGACTAATTTTCTTTTATATTTGTTTCTGGCTATAGTTTGACTGAGTATGGTACCATAGGAAACTGCGTGCGTGCGTATGCGTGTAGTATATTTATATAGTGGATGTGTGGGATGTTTTTTGTGTGTACGGTGTAGGTATTTGAGGGTGTGTGTGTGCGCGTATGTTTGTGAGATAGAGACGGCTCTGTAAATCTGTAGATCACATTACAAATGCTTGCTGGCATTTTTTGAGATGAAAAAAAAAACAATTGAACTTACATTGTCACCGCTGCCGCCACCTCTTTGTATAAATAAGTATGAACATTATCTTTTGACGGCACTCCGGAAGTGTCGCTTATTTATTTATGGATAACTAGCTGTAGCAGTCCACCTGTCGAAAATTGGTCGTACCAACTCAGACTATAAAGGACATACAGACAAATATTCGAGTTGTAAATAAATATAAAACTCACTTTTAACCTCTCATTATCGTTTAATTGTTGAACTTCGAGTAACTAGGGCCGAGCCACTGAGTAGGTAAGTCAGGCCGAACCACTGACATAACTATGAAATCAAAGTTGGGAAGTTCTGTGTAGGTACATAAAAGTTTGATAGCTATTACATAGTAGATCTTTGTATTGTCGTTCTGTTTTAATTGAAGTATGTGTTGTGCGCAGACGATTTGGTGCCATTCCTGTGCCAGCGTGACATGTGTCCCAACGCCGGCTCCGCTGAAGCTGCCAAGGTATACTACGACCAATTTATCTGTACAATGTAGGGATGGTGTCACAATCGAAAAGTGGTGCTGTTAGAACAAACGCTTTACGCCGAAAGCACGGGTCTGATCGCTCTTGTCTTGTCGCTCTTGTGGAGGTGTCATACTTTTGTAGCGCCTCATCACTATGTTGCCATAGCTGACATACACCTCACCTGGACGTCTACTCTAATTCAACGAAAACGTAATTTCGAAATAAACTCGCGATTTTCCAACTCCTATTTCTACTTTGATCCGTCGTTTTGGTCGTTTAAATGTTCTAAGCCTACTCTAATTAGAGTATGCTTAGAACATTTTTTTAAACGTCAAACAATGTTGTATCGGACGAAACGAAGTAGAACGAGAGTAGGAAAGTCGCGAGCTTTTTTTCGAAATTTCGTTTTAGTAGAAACAGAGTAAACGTCCTGCTTACGATTGCTACAAAGGAACTGTGCGGAAAAACCTCATCTATCCATCTCGTCTCGTTACTCTATACTATATAAAAAAATATTACAAAATTGGGCAACTTCTGTGTGACATTTAATACTCGTTATTCAGTAGTTCCGTTTGAATAATCCAGTTTTTTATAGTACATATACGTATAGAGCGACGAGACGAGCAGGACATGTGCCTGATGGTAAGCAACACGCCGGCCATAACAGCACTGTGTCACTCAACTATTATTGAATCATGAAGAGTCAAAATCGTTACCTAGCACTGCACTGCGTTCATCACCCATATAAGATGTTTTGTCTCAATGCCCTGTAATTTCTCTGGAAACATTGCCCTTCAAACCAGAACACAGTGATGTTTGCACGTACAATAACTGGCGAAGATGTGGTCTGCCCCAGGCGGACTCTGTAAAGAGGCCTACCACTGCGAATATTTCATAAGTTCAAATAACTGATATTTTTGTTATATTTCAGGTGTGCTACGATCATTGCATCAGCGTTACGTTCGCTTCAGACAGCCCTCCACCGCTATATCTCTGTATAGAGTGCGCCAACGAGATACATAGGTAAGCGAGAGATTATCTTATATTATCTTATACTTATCTTATAGCGACCGCCGTAGGTCCCTTTGTAAACAAGAAAAAAATAAAAAAATCTTGATTTACCCCCCGACTACCTTGGATTTGAAATTTGTTATAGTATTCTACCATTCGAGCCCTTTCATTCAATACTCATATTGAGGGAGGTTGTAAAAAATATTTTATTCGTCATCTTGTGGAGGCGGGTTTTTTTTATTTTTTTTTTTAACTATAATAGGTTTACACTTGACCGCCATCTCGCCTGATGTAAAGCGACGATGCGCCCTACGATGAAGCGTGCTTACCTAGAAGAAACCGATTGACTCTCGACTTGAAGACACCAAGATTATAACTATCGGGGAAAATCCACTCAGGTAGCTCATTCCACAGCCTAGATGTTCTTATCACAAAAGTAGAGTCAAACCTCTTTGTTCGTGTCTTTGGAACATCAACCATGAAACGATGACGCTTTCTCGAGCTACGAGCAGTCCGATAAAAAAAAGGGCAAGGTGGTATTAAGTTATGCAGATCAGTCGCGCACTCTCCGAAATGTATCCGATAAAAAACCGATAAGCTAGCAATTTTGCGGCGATGTTCAAGACTTTGAAGTCGTTTCCGCACAAGAGTATCATTGCCTATGAGCCTTTTGGCACGTTTCTCGATCGATTCCAAAGCCTCGAGCTGATACTTAGCCGATCCATCCCAAAGGTGCGAACAGTACTCCATACAAGAGCGGGTATTTTGAATGTTTATTAACGAAGCATGCCACCGCAGGGAAACTGATGTTCAAATAAAAAAAAAAACCGCATCGAAATCGGTCCATCCGTTTCAAAGCTACGGTGCCACAGATAAACACATATATCGACGTCAAACTTATTACACCCCTCTTTCTGGTTGGGGGTTAAAAAAAAAAAGAAAATGGCAGTCATATAGACTGCCGATAGAAGTGGAAACTTATAACCTAGAATTTTAATACCAAACAGCGCTAATTTTGGACAATACGTCACATGCATAGGTACAGATTGTATGCTGCTATTACGTATCCCGGTTATTCGAAATCACTAGATTTCACCCACCAAGCAATAAGTCTATTTTTCGGAAAAGATTAATAGCCTTGAAAATCGCCGTAAAGTAGTAAGTTTATCACGCATCGGATACATATAGTTGAGTGTGCAGTATAATGAGTACTAAGTACATATGAATATCATATACGATTTTTATTGTTTATTTTTCAGAGAACACCCCAATCAGAGGTTCTTCGACATCTTACATCCACAACAGCAAGTATCGATGGTTTGCGAAAATAAGGCAAGTGAATGATTTATGTATTGGTAAAATAAAATAGCACTTTGTTACTTATATTTTTTTATTAATTTATAGCAGGCGATACGACTAAAAAAACTAATTAGTCCGTCAGTTACATTATTAAAAAATATTGTAGACGATTTTTTCTTCTTTTTCACATATATCTGGGTCCTAATTAACGTAACCGGTCCGATTTGGTTACTTGGAAATTCCAAAATTAGAATCATATCGAGCTCCATGCCTCGTATTGAACACGAATTTAGAAGAACACTTTGCGTTGCAAAACCGTGTGCGATTGGAGGACGCGTATCGTATTAAACACGGGTTTGGAAAGAGAATTAGCTTAGCAAAACCGTGAGCGTGTCGAGACAGTGCTGCCCCCTACTGTACACGGGAAAGGAAATACGCCACCTAGAATCCGTAGCCCCGTGTAATGTGTTCTATTATGTTACAGAATTGCCGATCAACGGACAAAGCCGCGTATTCTATCTGTTTCTCCAATGAATGTGCCAGTTACAATGGAAACCATCCCATCAGGTCAGTTTCTTAAATCTCAGGACTGATACGTTTTAAACGTCCTATCTTTACTACCGCGCTCAATCGAAATTATTAGTACGTACCTAAGCCTCTGACTCGCACTTGGCCAGTTTTGTTTTAATTTGAAATAACGCAACGAGCAATGCATGCGTCTGATTTTATGGAAGTGAAAACTTATGCACATTGGCACGCCACAGACAGATTTTTCGTGGGCCTTGAATTGAATTCTAGCGTCACGCTCGGGAATGATAAGAAATCTTCAGGTAAACTCGGGACCATGGCCATTGGCCACCTAGAAATACTCAGGCTCATGCTCATGGCCACGCCCTCCGGTTTCACCCGCGTAGTTTCCAAAGTAAGCTATCAAATTCTGAGTTATAAGTTTGCACTTCTATCGGCAGTTCCTATAACTGCCAAACTAGCGACGCGACAATGCGGTATACCGCATTATCGATAGAGCAAGCTTACGTAGAAGAAACCGATTCACTCTCGACTTGAAAACTTTAATATCGGAAAAACTCGGGCAACGAATTCCACAGCCTAGGCGTTCTCATCACAAAAGTGGAGTCAAACCGTTCGAGTCTTTCAAACGTCTATGTACGATGCTTGTACTAGTAGTCTGTTAGACTTGGTTGGCATTGACTTCAAGTAGCAAGTTGTAAGCGCTACGAAACGATTTAGAGCTATGGATTTATATTATTCTTTATCTAAGGTTGCCACCGACTTCAATTATAAATATTGGTGGTGAATAATAAACGTAATAAAATTAGCGCTACGCTTACAACAAAATTATATGAATTAATTTATTTTTTTCGCTTTTGAGTGCCTATTTGTGGGTTTGAACTCGGTTCTTAAGAAGTGAAAAGTTGTTTTGGCGCGCCTCAGACAGATTTTTCGTGGGCTGTGAATTGAATTCTGGCATCACGCTCGCGAATGATACGAAATCTTCGGTTAAACTTGGGACAATGGCCATGGTACCTCCGGTAAGCTATCAAATTCTGAGTTGATAAGTTTGCACTTCTATCGGCAGTTCCTATGACTGCCAATTTTTTTAAATGTAGTTTTTCGCCTTATTATTTGTTTGATGTCATGTTTTTTCACAGATATTGTGCCCAATGTCATGGTAACCGCCACAACAGCCGTCGCGGCGGAGACCACGTGGTACACACGCGGTTGCCTCTCGCCTGGCAGATGGATAGCGACATGCAAACCAATCTTGTGGAAGCCATCATCAGGTCAGCACAAAGAGCTTACATATACTACGTATAGAGTTAGAACAAACGCTTTACACCGAAAGCACGGGTCTGATCGCTCTTGTGGAAGTGTCATACTTTTGTCGCGGCACATCACTATGTCGCCATAGCTAACATACACCTCATCTGCTTACAATTGGTACAAAGGATCCGTGCGGAAAAACCTGGACGTCTACTCTGTTTCTACGAAAACGAAATTTCGAAAAAAAACTCGCGACTTTCCTACTCTCGTTCTACTTCGTTTCGTCCGATACAACATTGTTTGACGTTTAAATGTTCTAAGC
The DNA here is from genome assembly GCA_963693475.1 of Ectropis crepuscularia. Classification (NCBI taxonomy): domain Eukaryota; kingdom Metazoa; phylum Arthropoda; class Insecta; order Lepidoptera; family Geometridae; genus Ectropis; species Ectropis crepuscularia. The sequence continues at coordinate 10,124,191 of OY856350.1, forward strand.
ATACTCTAATTAGAGTATGTGTTAACGCTAAATAGCTAGTATTGTATGAGCAGACATTTTTATATGTTCCGTCTCCCTTTCCTACACTATTTCACCTCCTGTTCGTCCTTGTCTCCTTAACGAATCGAGCCGTCGCGCGAGCATCCTACGAAGAACTTTCACTTTTTAATAAGTGTGTGTTGATAATCGTTACGGGGGTGTGACGTGCTCCCTGCTAATAATCCTAAATCTATAAAAAATAAATTGTTCTGTGCCATTTTTGTGAACTATTGGAGGAGACCAGGCTTGTTAGCCTGTACTTAGGCGGCCGCCTACTGGATGTTCCCGAGCTGCGACGTAGATCTCGTGAGTCCCGTTTCCTCCTATTCTTTCCTGCTTATGATTTTGTCTGCTCATTTTACGTGTGAGAATTAACTTGGGGATCGCGATACTTCGCGCATTCATTGTTGGTCACTTCGGCCTGGATTACCAGCTAATAGGTACTTATAACTTCAAATAAGTTGGTATCTTACGACGTTAGTTTCATACGTTCAAAATGGCGACTAAGCGAGAGAAAGATATTGATAGATTGCAGAATAAATTGGCAGCATATTTCGGGCATGTTCAATCAATTTACGATTCACTTCAAATATTAGATTCTAATAATCCCGCGCAAGTTGAATCGTTTCTTGCTTCAAGTTTTACGATCGATAATATTCACGATAGGTATATAGAAACGCTCGAAATTAAATGTTCTAGCGAAATCGCTCAAGACGACACCGCTGGTAAATCTGCCAATTCTTATCAATCACTAATGGCCTTCGAACAGCTGTATGCTTCTATTAAATATAAGGTTAATCAGTTAACGAAAAAATGTACAGAAACTTCATTAGAATGTAAACATAACCAAATTTCGAAGAACGTACGCCTACCTAAGTTGGAATTGTGTTCTTTTTCTGGGGATCAGGAAAGCTGGCCAATTTTCTATGAAACTTTTCGTACGGCAGTTCACGAAAATCCAGACTTGGTCGACAGTGAAAAAATAATGTATCTCATGGGCAAATTAAGTGGCAAAGCTCTCACTATTTGTCAGGGTATCATACCCTCTGCTGAGAATTATAAAATAATTTGGAACTCCTTATTGAATCGATATAACGACCGAAGATTAATGGCCTCGACTTACGTCGACAAGTTAATAAACCTACCAGCTACGGACAATAGTTCCGCGAGTTTAGAAAATTTTGTAGATAATTTTTCGTCTATTGTGTCTGCATTACGTCAATTACAACTACCTAGCTTGGAGGATTTGTTACTTGTACACATAGCCTGTAAAAGAGTCGATATCGAAATAGTTAAGGCTTTCGAAATGTCATTTATTGATTCCAATGAGATACCAACTTGCGATCAATTCGTGGACTTTGTACGTAAACATTCTCATATATTGAAGCGGGCGCATAATATCACTAGTAAATTTACCTTACCTCGTAAAAATGATTCTCGCAATACCACCCAAGTTTCTAATTCAAGGTCACGGTCAAACGTTAAGACCTTTGTAAATGTACAGGAACACAATAAATGTGTTTGTTGTGACAAAATGGATCATCCATTGTCCAAATGTCCCACGTTCCTGTCTACATCACCTCGCAATCGCTTTGTTATAATCAAGCGTAATAATCTTTGCGTTAATTGTTTCAATAAACATACGTTACCTAATTGCCCATCTGAAAGTAGATGCGGCAAGTGTAACCGGTCGCATAATAGTTTATTGCACTTTGATAATAATGCAAGTACATCTTATAATAGGAACGTTACTGCATCGCAACCCTCGGCGAGTAAAAATATTTCTACTGTTATCAGTAAACAATGCGATATCTCGGCTACGGCACACGAGCGTTCCTTTGCCGCGCGGCCTACTAGCACACACGATGAAGGTATTAATAGTCAGTGTATGAATACAGATCCACCTGTTACATTGTGTGCTGTAGGTATAAAATGTACCGCATCGAGTGGTACTAATGATGTTCCCGCGACGTCCGTTCTGTTAGGTACGGCACAATGTCACTATGTTGACAAAACGGGACAAATTCATTTAGTGCGTGCTATCCTCGATTGCGCGTCGCAACGCGATTTTATTACAACTGAATGTTGTCGGCGTTTGAATTTGCCCGTCTACTCGACCGCAAGCAAATACCTCTCGGGAGTCGGTGACGTCACCAATCCCATTGAAGGTATAACTTGCCTTACTTTGCATTCTCGGCATAATGACGAGATAAATTACACAATACAGCCGCTAGTAGTTAATCGGATCACGGATACACTTCCGGTGTCATTAATTGATACCACGCAACTTGATTATTTGCAAAATTTACCTTTAGCCGACAGTAGGTTTAGTGTGCCCGGGGACGTTGACCTCATACTTGGCTCGGACATGTTCGCGCGAGTACTGCGCCCGGGTACGGTTTCTCGTAACATAGGGGGCCCAATAGCCATTGAAACAACTATGGGGTTTATAATCATCGGATCGGCTCCTGTACAGGGTCCGATGAGTAATGTCGTCCGTGCTTATTGTACGATTGGTGAATCACTCGATAATTATGTACGTCAATTTTTCGAGTTAGAAGAGGTACCTAAGGTTTGTAACGCGCTTTCCCCTGATGAACAAAAATGCGAGGAATTTTATTTGAATACCACGCGTCGCGACGACACCGGTCGGTTTGTCGTTTCGTTACCGTTTAAAGAAGATGCGTCTTGTTTAGGCACATCGATGCATACTGCGGAGCGTAGGTATTTATCCCTCGAAAGGAAGCTGCTAGGTAACCCTTCTATTAAACTAGAATATGACAAGGTATTTCGTGAGTATTTAGATAAGAATTACTTACGAGCGATTGACGTCAAAGCCTCCGAGTTTAATACTCCTCACTACGTGATACCTCACCACGGAGTCTTACGGACAGACAAATCGACATCACGTTTACGTGTGGTGTTAGACGCGAGTTGTAATACATCGAACGGGATGTCTTTGAATGACATTTTATACACGGGACCGAACTTGCAAAACGATCTGTTTTGTATCATTTTGCGCTTTCGATTATTACCTATTGCAATAAGTGCCGACATTCGCCAAATGTATCTCAGAATTTTAATGAGCGATGACAATTGGTGTTTTCAAAGATTGTTATATCGTTTTGATCCTAATGATCCAATTCAAATATTTGAAATGACGCGTGTACCGTTCGGTCTATGCTGTAGCCCTTATTTAGCTGTGCGCTCAATACGCCAATTGGCTATCGATGAAGGCGCTCGCTATCCGACGGCTAGCCGCGTGACGCAACGAGACATTTATATGGACGATCTAGCTACTAGCTGTTTATCAGAAGTCGATGGAATCGATTTATCCGATCAGTTGATAAAAATGTTCGCGTGTGCTGGTTTCGACCTGGTTAAGTTTTCGAGCAACTCGCCTGTGGTGATGGAAAGTATTCCCATCGACCATCGGGTTACGGAAGCCGTGGAATTTAGCCCAGCTGATCAATTGAAAATATTGGGATTGCATTGGTTGCCGGCCGAAGACGTTTTTACGTTTAGTGTCCATATCGAGCCTCGCCCTTGCACTAAGCGAAACATACTCTCACGAATTGCTCGTTTGTGGGATTTAGAGGGTTTCATTGCTCCTGTGACTTTACTAGCTAAATTAGTGGTCAAGTCACTATGGGCAAATAATTTCGATTGGGACGAAACACCTAGCCCACATATTGTTAAATTGTGGCGTCATTTTGAGGCTGAATTACCATTGTTACAGAATGTTAGATTACCACATCATGTCGGAGTAAATGATGATTGCCTAATATCCTTGTTAGGATTTGCTGACGCCTCAGAGCAGGCTTATGGCGGAGTGGTGTATATACACGTGTACTACCCAAAGTATGATCGTACCGTGGTCAACTTAGTGTGTGCTAAATCGCGAGTTACACCATCCAAAGCTCTCGTTACAGTGGCTCGATTGGAACTTTGTGCGACTCTTATTGTTGCCAAATTAATGCGAGTTGTAATCGACACTTACTCGTTGCCGTCATGTTCCGTATACGCGTTCACCGATAGCAAGGTGGCTCTCGCGTGGATACATGCTTCACCGACTCGCTGGCAGACATTCGTAGCGAACAGAGTATCACAAATTCACGAGAATCTTTCTCCGGACCATTTTCATCACATACCGGGGCAAGAAAATCCTGCCGACTGTTTGAGCAGAGGATTGACTCCTACACAGCTGATTGTACATCCGCTGTGGTTCAATGGACCGAAATTCGCTTATTTGCCTCGCGAAAAATGGCCCCTGAATAATGACTTCAGCGTGCCAGAAGATATTCCGGAAGAAAAAACGCGTGTGATGGTTACGACTGAATCATCTACTCCTCCTTCTCCACTACTGTGTGAGCTCGCCGGTCGAGTCTCTACGTGGACTAAGTTACTACGAATAGTAATTTTTGTCCTTCGTTTCGTCAAAAAATTACCGACGAACTTTGACGTTTCACATCTTGAAACTGCAGAATTTGCAGTCCTTCGTGCTCTTCAAAGAAATTATTTCGCTGAAGAAATTACTAAATTGAAAGCGGGAAAGCTACTGCCACCTGCGTTTCGTAAACTTAACGTTTTCGTTGATGAAAACGATATATTACGCGTCGGCGGTCGTTTGACTAATGCCAATATTGGATACGATAGTCGACACCCCATTTTATTACCGCGTCGTGATCATATTGTTGATCTGATCATCGATCATCATCATCGGATAAACTTACATACCGGACCGCAACTTTTAATGTCACTCTTACGACAGAAAAATTGGATTATGTCGGCTCGCAATATCGTACGTTTTCGTGTACAAAAATGCAATATTTGTTTTCGAGCTCGCCCTACCAATCAGTTTCCGATAATGGCAAGCCTGCCTGCGTGCCGTGTTAATGAAGCCAAAAGTTTCTGTCACACAGGAGTTGACTATTGCGGGCCGCTGAATATTGTTATCCATCGCGGGCGAGGTGTACGCGCCGTACGGGCTTATATTTGCTTGTTTATTTGTTTAGTTACGAAAGCAGTACACCTCGAACTATCATGTTTCCTTAGTACTGAGTCATTTCTCAACTCTCTCCGACGTTTCCTCGCTAGACGCGGACCTGTGAGTACTATATACTCGGACAGAGGGACCAATTTTGTTGGTGCTAAGTCCTACTTAGACAACATGTATCAATTGTTAGATTCGGAAGAATACCGCGACAAATTCGCCAATGAGCTACGTGACAAACGCATAGACTTCAGATTTAACGCACCCGCCAGCCCCCACATGGGTGGAATCTGGGAGGTTAACGTGCGCTGTGTCAAAACTATTCTGTCAAAGGTAGTGGGAACTCAGCTCTTGACATATGAGGAAATGTCGACGGTGCTTACTCAAATAGAAGCCCTACTGAATTCACGTCCTCTGTCAGTACTGAGTAGTGACCCTACAGAACCCCTAGCGTTGACTCCGGCGCATTTCTTGGTGTTTACCCCACTCAAATCTCTGCCGTCTGAAGATTTGGCCAACGAAAATGTTAACCTGTTGCACAGAAAACGTATTGTCGATCATTTGGTACAATCTTTCTGGAAGCGGTGGAAGGTTGAATACCTGCACACGCTTCAAGTCAGAAATAAGTGGACGAAGGAAACTGCTTCTGTTCAGAAGGGGACTGTTGTTCTGCTGGAGTCAGACAACAGCGCTCCTCTAAATTGGCCAATCGGGGTTATTGAGAGAACGTTTGAGGGTAAAGATTCTGTTGTGAGAATAGTTGATGTTCGTACCAGGTCTGGTATTTATCGTCGGCCCGTCGTTAAGGTTTATCCTTTACCGACTCAATAAAATATTTTAAAAATTTACAACATAATTTAATACAGTCCACAACTCTAATTTAGCTATTCGTAATAGTAAATAATTAAATATATTCGTACTTTATACCTTAGTTTAAAATGTAAGATATTTACTTTAAATACACATTGTTAATTAACAATCTATTCATTATTAATTGTATTTTTTCGTGTACAAACATACTGTTAAAAATAGTTTACTCTAGCTTAACGCTTTATTAAGTGTGCTGAAGTGACTTCAATTTTGGATGTGCCTTGTATTATTGAAGGCCTTTCGTCCTGTCAAGGCGGGGGGGATGTTAACGCTAAATAGCTAGTATTGTATGAGCAGACATTTTTATATGTTCCGTCTCCCTTTCCTACACTATTTCACCTCCTGTCCGTCCTTGTCTCCTTAACGAATCGAGCCGTCGCGCGAGCATCCTACGAAGAACTTTCACTTTTTAATAAGTGTGTGTTGATAATCGTTACGGGGGTGTGACGTGCTCCCTGCTAATAATCCTAAATCTATAAAAAATAAATTGTTCTGTGCCATTTTTGTGAACTATTGGAGGAGACCAGGCTTGTTAGCCTGTACTTAGGCGGCCGCCTACTGGATGTTCCCGAGCTGCGACGTAGATCTCGTGAGTCCCGTTTCCTCCTATTCTTTCCTGCTTATGATTTTGTCTGCTCATTTTGCGTGTGAGAATTAACTTGGGGATCGCGATACTTCGCGCATTCAGTATGCTTAGAACAATTAAACGGACAAAACGACGGATTGAAGTAGAATCGGAGAAGGAAAGTCGCGAGTTTATTACGAAATTACGTTTTCGTAGAAAGAGAATAGATGTCCTGATCTATTAACTTATTCTTTATTTAAGGGTCAGTATCATTCGCATGGATGTTGTTATTGAAGTACATCGTACTATACATTGACAAACTCTACATCCCACCAATATTATAAACTAGCAGGGCGCTGCGGTTTTACCTGCGTAGTTCCCATTCCAGTTATTTTCTCGGGCTAACTGTACTCCAAATTTCAACCCGATCCGTAGATACATCCCGACGTGATAGAGCAACAAACATCCAATCTTCTGCCATTATAATACTAGCACTGCTCCGCGGTTTTACTCGCGACGTATTAAAGCCCCAAGAGGCCAAATTTGGGCAAAACCGGTTTTGGGACTTTAAAACCTTATTTTTTCATGATATACAATATACATACTCGATTATTAGTTTATTTTGATGCCTAAGAGATAGGTGATAATATTAATTAGTACATTGTCGTGTGATTGTCGTTTACAGACACACACAATTTGGTTTCATTTTTTAGTAATGATTTTTTGTGTGACGTCACGACGCCGGCCGCGTCGCGAGTCGGGCTTAATAGGGTAGTTCCCGTTCCCGTTACTTTCCCGGGCTTAAAAGTAGCCAATGTGTTCTTCCAAACTATGTATAATCTAACTGTGTTCCAAATTTCAGTCCGATCCATACATACGTTAAGCAGAGATTAAGCAACAAACATCCAAAAGTTGACATTAATTATATTAGTAGGATATTTTAAAGAACTAGTTGTTTTTCCCCAGCCTGTTAAAAGAAGCGAAGCCCATAAACATGGAGGACCCCGATAGTGCTCCGGAGACGCCGCTGAAGCCCCCGCTGAATGTGAACCTGCCCGACCCCATCTCTGTGGAAGACAGACAGCTACTTGGCAGGTCAGTCCCATACCACTATAAACTTTCATTCCACTCTCCTTGTAAAATAACTAATTAAATAAAAAAACCCAGGCTAAATCCACAAGTTAAAAGCGAAAAAAAAAAGTTTTAATAAAAAAATATACACGATAGATTCGCCAATTGTGAATCAATTTTAACGATTCTATTAATGCTTGCTCCCATATATACAATAAAAAAATATGAAAATTAATCTCCGAATAACTCGCTCCTAATTGCTCCCGGCGGAAAGTTGCCCTTGACCATAGAATAGATAATACAGATAGAACGGACACTCCCCACCCCCCGCCAGTTTCAAGCTTCCTACCCCGCAAGAACGCGAGAAGCACTCAACGAAGGAACGAACGTAACTCTAGATGACACGCACACATGCGTAAATGCGTTCGAACGACATATGCGTAGTTGTGTGAGTGTAGGTATGTCAACTGCACCGTCTGTATAGATTTTAGGCCGAGTGTCCGGGGTGTGCCTTGACAGTCGGCGCGTGCCCACGTTGAATGGCAATGGCCAACCTTTACTCTAGGAAAGCGTCGGAGCGGGAGTCATCCGTATCCTCCCTGAGCCTGCGCTAATTCTAACAGGAACCCTTTGTTTAGCCCATAGATGAAGAATTTTTTTGCTACGCAAAAAGATCAACAAAGCGAGTGAGCGAGAAATCATTTTCAAGTGGAAATCGCTCGAGAGAAGAAGAGAAAGTGAATGAAGTAACGTCATTACAATATTTTAGTATACCCGAACGTAACAGTCTGATTTCGTCGCGGTGTAAATCGTGTATTTTTTAATTAATCCTTGGATTGCAGACGATTTTATTAAATTATTTATATTATGGCATGTTCTGTGCATGAATGTGATACAAGACGATATTATAATCCGAATCATTACACTAGTCCCCAACACATCTAAATATGATTTTTATCAGGTCTCCGAGCAGCCTTTGTGTGTCTTTTACATTTGACGTCTTTGGTTTAGCCTCTGTACTTTAAATTCGTACTGCGACACATGCTACACTAATTAAAAATAATAAAAAAAACTAATTTTTTGGCTGCAAAAAATAATTTTGTGGCTGCGGCCATCTTCTCTATTATTTCTTAAGTTGGACTACAAACCATACATACATACCGAGACATGTGTCGCGATCGCGGCGCCCATACAAAGCTCCGGTCGTGGCCTCCTGTCGCCGTCTCGAGTCGTGAGCTCCGCGCGATTCGCTACCTTTAGGTGGAACGAAGTATGTCGGTTAGTTACATAATTAGAAATGCCAACTATCATGATATCGATTCGATGACTTGGAGAACAGTTCGCTGATAACATACGTCACGACATGGGATTTGTATATATTCCGATTTACAACGTAATTGCTTGGCCACAGATACGGCGTGTGGTTGCTGGTGGGGCTATGTTCCCCCTCCCCTGACACTCCTGACGAGATCCTCGGTCGTCTGCTGTCTGTGCTCTTCCACTGGTTCCACGTCACTTCCTACGCGTACTCAGGTAACTAAACAAAGAAAGTATATGTGTGCACTTATGTGCGCGCGCAATAAAGTCAAACTTCTTTAATTTAAGAGTGATTACTAATGTGTGAACATTGAACACAACGAACGCTCTTGCTTCATCCCTAAGTTACCCAAAGAGTGACGATCAAGTGTGAACCTATAAAAGTTAAAAGAAACTCGGGTCACCATCAATCAGATTCGCGTCGCTTCGTGCGATAAATAAACCTAATATATTTATGTAAAAAAAAAATCTTAAACAATATTTATAACATCAGGTGAAACAGCAGCGGCCGTAGAGAAGCTGAAAGTGGAGCACGTGTGCGGCTGGGTGCGGGCGGTGGCCGAGACCCGCCGGGCGGTGGCCGTGGCGTGCCTGCTGCCGCACCCGCCGCACTACACGCGCCACGCGGGACACTGGGACAACCTCGCCTCCAAGACCAACCACCTCAAGGACGGACTCAACAGGTACGACACTATTCTGTGTTTCATGAGGGGTACTATAATATATAGTCACTAGGACAACCTCGCTTTCAAGAGCAACCACCTCAAGGACGGACTGAACAGGTACGACACTGTTCTGTGTTTCATGATCGATACAACCTAGAGTCACTCGGACAACCTCGCTTTCAAGAGCAACCACCTCAAGGACAGACTCAACAGACACGACACATTGTTCTGTGTTTCATGAAGGGTACTATCTAGTCACTGGGACAACCTCGCTTTCAAGGCCAACCACTTCAAGGACAGACTGAACAGGTACGACACTGTTCTGTGTTTCATGATCGATACAACCTAGAGTCACTCTGACAACCTCGCTTTCAAGAGCAACAACCTCAAGGACGGACTCAACAGATACGACACATTGTTCTGTGTTTCATGAAGGGTACTATCTAGTCACTGGGACAACCTCGCTTTCAAGACCAACCACCTCAAGGACGGACTCAATAGGTACTACACTATTCTGTGTTTCATGAGGGGTACTATATAGTCACTGGGACAAACTCGCTTCCAAGACCAACCACCTCAAGGACGGACTCAACAGGTACGACACATTGTTCTGTGTTATGAAGGGTACTATATAGTCACTGGGACAACCTCGCCTCCAAGACCAACCACCTCAAGGACGGACTCAACAGGTACTACACATTGTTCTGTGTTTTATGAAGGGTACTATATAGTCACTGGGACAACCTCGCCTCCAAGACCAACCACCTCAAGGACGGACTCAATAGGTACTACACTATTCTGTGTTTCATGAGGGGTACTATATAGTCACTGGGACAACCTCGCCTCGAAGACCAACCACCTCAAGGACGGACTCAACAGGTACTACACATTGTTCTGTGTTTTATGAAGGGTACTATATAGTCACTGGGACAACGTCGCTTCCAAGACCAACCACGTCAAGGATGGACTCAACAGGTACTACACATTGTTATGTGTTTCATGATGGGTACTATTTAGTCACTGGGACAACCTCGCTTCCAAGACCAACCACCTCAAGGACTGACTCAACAGGTGCTACACATTGTTCTGTGTTTCATGATGGGTACTATATAGTCACTGGGACAACGTCGCTTCCAAGACCAACCACGTCAAGGATGGACTCAACAGGTACTACACATTGTTATGTGTTTCATGATGGGTACTATCTAGTCACTGGGACAACGTCGCTTCCAAGACCAACCACGTCAAGGATGGACTCAACAGGTACTACACATTGTTATGTGTTTCATGATGGGTACTATATAGCCACTGGGACAACCTCGCTTCCAAGACCAACCACCTCAAGGACTGACTCAACAGGTACTACACATTGTTCTGTGTTTCATGATGGGTACTATATAGTCACTGGGACAACCTCGCCTCCAAGACCAACCACCTCAAGGACTGACTCAACAGGTACTACACATTGTTCTGTGTTTCATGATGGGTACTATATAGTCACTGGGACAACGTCGCTTCCAAGACCAACCACGTCAAGGATGGACTCAACAGGTACTACACATTGTTATGTGTTTCATGATGGGTACTATCTAGTCACTGGGACAACGTCGCTTCCAAGACCAACCACGTCAAGGATGGACTCAACAGGTACTACACATTGTTATGTGTTTCATGATGGGTACTATATAGCCACTGGGACAACCTCGCTTCCAAGACCAACCACCTCAAGGACTGACTCAACAGGTACTACACATTGTTCTGTGTTTCATGATGGGTACTATATAGTCACTGGGACAACCTCGCTTCCAAGACCAACCACCTCAAGGATGGACTCAACAGGTACGACACATTGTTTTGTGTTTCATGAAGGATACTATATAGTCACTGGGACAACCTCGCCTCCAAGACCAACCTCCTCAAGGACGGACTCAACAGGTACGACACTATTCTGTGTTTCATAAGGGTTACTATATAGTCACTGGGACAACCTCGCTTCCAAGACCAACCACCTCAAGGATGGACTCAACAGGTACGACACATTGTTTTGTGTTTCATGAAGGATACTATATAGGCACTGGGACAACCTCGCCTCCAAGACCAACCTCCTCAAGGACGGACTCAACAGGTACGACACTATTCTGTGTTTCATAAGGGTTACTATATAGTCACTGGGACAACCTCGCTTCCAAGACCAACCACCTCAAGGATGGACTCAACAGGTACGACACATTGTTTTGTGTTTCATGAAGGATACTATGTAGTCACTGGGACAACCTCGCCTCCAAGACCAACCTCCTCAAGGACGGACTCAACAGGTACGACACTATTCTGTGTTTCATGAGGGTTACTATATAGTCACTGGGACAACCTCGCTTCCAAGACCAACCACCTCAAGGATGGACTCAACAGGTACGACACATTGTTTTGTGTTTCATGATGGGTACTATATAGTCACTGGGACAATCTCGCCTCCAAGACCAACCACCTCAAGGACGGACTCAACAGGTACTACACTATTCTGTGTTTCATGAGGGGTACTATATAGTCACTGGGACAACCTCGCTTCCAAGGCCAACCACCACAAGGACGGACTCAACAGGTACTACATTGTTCTGTGTTTGATGGGTACTATCTAGAGTCACTGGGACAACCTCGCTTCCAAGACCAACCACCTCAAGGACGGACTCAACAGGTACGACACTATTCTGTGTTTCATGAGGGGTACTACATATATAGTCACTGGGACAACCTCGCTTCCAAGACCAACCACGTCAAGGACGGACTCAACAGGTACTACACATTGTTCTGTGTTTCATGATGGGTACTATATAGTCACTGGGACAACCTCGCCTCCAAGACCAACCACCTCAAGGACGGACTCAACAGGTACTACACATTGTTCTGTGTTTCATGATGGGTACTATATAGTCACTGGGACAACCTCGCTTCCAAGACCAACCACCTCAAGGACGGACTCAACAGGTACGACACTATTCTGTGTTTCATGAGGGGTACTACATATATAGTCACTGGGACAACCTCGCTTCCAAGACCAACCACGTCAAGGACGGACTCAACAGGTACTACACATTGTTCTGTGTTTCATGATGGGTACTATATAGTCACTGGGACAACCTCGCCTCCAAGACCAACCACCTCAAGGACGGACTCAACAGGTACTACACATTGTTCTGTGTTTCATGATGGGTACTATATAGTCACTGGGACAACCTCGCTTCCAAGACCAACCACCTCAAGGACGGACTCAACAGGTACGACACTGTTCTGTGTTTCATGATCGATACAACCTAGAGTCACTCTGACAACCTCGCTTTCAAGAGCAACAACCTCAAGGACGGACTCAACAGATACGACACATTGTTCTGTGTTTCATGAAGGGTACTATCTAGTCACTGGGACAACCTCGCTTTCAAGACCAACCACCTCAAGGACGGACTCAATAGGTACTACACTATTCTGTGTTTCATGAGGGGTACTATATAGTCACTGGGACAAACTCGCTTCCAAGACCAACCACCTCAAGGACGGACTCAACAGGTACGACACATTGTTCTGTGTTTTATGAAGGGTACTATATAGTCACTGGGACAACCTCGCCTCCAAGACCAACCACCTCAAGGACGGACTCAACAGGTACTACACATTGTTCTGTGTTTTATGAAGGGTACTATATAGTCACTGGGACAACCTCGCCTCCAAGACCAACCACCTCAAGGACGGACTCAATAGGTACTACACTATTCTGTGTTTCATGAGGGGTACTATATAGTCACTGGGACAACCTCGCCTCCAAGACCAACCACCTCAAGGACGGACTCAACAGGTACTACACATTGTTCTGTGTTTTATGAAGGGTACTATATAGTCACTGGGACAACGTCGCTTCCAAGACCAACCACGTCAAGGATGGACTCAACAGGTACTACACATTGTTATGTGTTTCATGATGGGTACTATTTAGTCACTGGGACAACCTCGCTTCCAAGACCAACCACCTCAAGGACTGACTCAACAGGTACTACACATTGTTCTGTGTTTCATGATGGGTACTATATAGTCACTGGGACAACCTCGCCTCCAAGACCAACCTCCTCAAGGACGGACTCAACAGGTACGACACTATTCTGTGTTTCATAAGGGTTACTATATAGTCACTGGGACAACCTCGCTTCCAAGACCAACCACCTCAAGGATGGACTCAACAGGTACGACACATTGTTTTGTGTTTCATGAAGGATACTATATAGTCACTGGGACAACCTCGCCTCCAAGACCAACCTCCTCAAGGACGGACTCAACAGGTACGACACTATTCTGTGTTTCATAAGGGTTACTATATAGTCACTGGGACAACCTCGCTTCCAAGACCAACCACCTCAAGGATGGACTCAACAGGTACGACACATTGTTTTGTGTTTCATGAAGGATACTATGTAGTCACTGGGACAACCTCGCCTCCAAGACCAACCTCCTCAAGGACGGACTCAACAGGTACGACACTATTCTGTGTTTCATGAGGGTTACTATATAGTCACTGGGACAACCTCGCTTCCAAGACCAACCACCTCAAGGATGGACTCAACAGGTACGACACATTGTTTTGTGTTTCATGATGGGTACTATATAGTCACTGGGACAATCTCGCCTCCAAGACCAACCACCTCAAGGACGGACTCAACAGGTACTACACTATTCTGTGTTTCATGAAGGGTACTATATAGTCACTGGGACAACCTCGCTTCCAAGGCCAACCACCACAAGGACGGACTCAACAGGTACTACATTGTTCTGTGTTTGATGGGTACTATCTAGAGTCACTGGGACAACCTCGCTTCCAAGACCAACCACCTCAAGGACGGACTCAACAGGTACGACACTATTCTGTGTTTCATGAGGGGTACTACATATATAGTCACTGGGACAACCTCGCTTCCAAGACCAACCACGTCAAGGACGGACTCAACAGGTACTACACATTGTTCTGTGTTTCATGATGGGTACTATATAGTCACTGGGACAACCTCGCCTCCAAGACCAACCACCTCAAGGACGGACTCAACAGGTACTACACATTGTTCTGTGTTTCATGATGGGTACTATATAGTCACTGGGACAACCTCGCTTCCAAGACCAACCACCTCAAGGACGGACTCAACAGGTACGACACTATTCTGTGTTTCATGAGGGGTACTACATATATAGTCACTGGGACAACCTCGCTTCCAAGACCAACCACGTCAAGGACGGACTCAACAGGTACTACACATTGTTCTGTGTTTCATGATGGGTACTATATAGTCACTGGGACAACCTCGCCTCCAAGACCAACCACCTCAAGGACGGACTCAACAGGTACTACACATTGTTCTGTGTTTCATGATGGGTACTATATAGTCACTGGGACAACCTCGCTTCCAAGACCAACCACCTCAAGGACGGACTCAACAGGTACGACACTATTCTGTGTTTCATGAGGGGTACTACATATATAGTCACTGGGACAACCTCGCTTCCAAGACCAACCACGTCAAGGATGAACTGAACAGGTACGACACATTGTTCTGTGTTTCATGAAGGGTACTATCTAGTCACTGGGACAACCAACGTCCGCATCCAAGACTGGTTCGTGAATCAGAGCCACTGGAGTAACTTCGCTTGCAAAAGCTACCATGCCAAAGATGGACTGAACAGGTACTAAACATTGTTCTATATCTCACGATGGGTACAATCTGGGTGTCTTTAATCTAGAGCCACTGGGGTAATCTCGCTTCCAATATAGGTACAATCTAGGTGCCTTTAAATCCTGAGCCACGGGTGTATCCCGATGGGTACGATCTGGGTGTCTTCAATCTAGAGTCACTGAGATAACCTCGCTTACCAGACTGCCCACCTCAAGGACGGACTGAACAGGTACCACACATTGTTCTGTGTTTCACGATGGGTACTATCTTTTCACTGGGTCAACCTCGCTTCCAAGACCATCAACGACTTCAAGGACGGACTGAACAGGTACTAAACTTTATTCTGTGTTTCCCTATGGGTAAATCATGATCCATTGGGACAACGTGCGTTGTCTGCGTAGCGCCTAAAATTATACCATCTTAACCGACGGAGGTGCGTTCAATAGCAGAGACCCGTCGGTCTGTGCCTGAGGTTTGCTTACTTGCGGTAGAATAACTAGCATACTACCATATCACTAAATTATAAAAGTAACAGATCGAAAATTACTTCTAATCTTCTCAAGACCTAGTTCTGTTTGCGTGTGTTCTTTTAAAATACAAATTTATCTATTTCAGATTGTACTGCCTGATCCCTTACGGAATTATCACTCAATCAATCTGGGACTACATAATGCCAGCCTGGATGGAAGCTATTTGCACTGATGTGCCGGAAAAGGTAAGCACATGTACCTATACACAGACCAATTATTGTTCTCGTATTATGGCAAAAGCGTTTTTTTTACAGTATATAGTAACACGCCTGCCCATAACAGCACAGTGTCACATAGCTAATGGAATACGAAGAGTCCAAATTATTACCTGACACTGCACTGCGATCGTTACTGGCAGATATACATAAGATGGTTGATCACTATGCTGTGTAATTTCATTGATCATCAAACCCTTTCAATGTTGTCTCTCGTTACACTACGAGCAGAGCCCGCGGTTTCACCAGCGTATTTTCCCGTTTTTCGTTATCTTCCCACGATAAAAAGTAGCCTATGTGCTATTCTAAACTTTAATTTAACTGTGTTTCAAATTTTAACCCGATCCGTTCAAATTTCCCGACGTGATTGAACAACAAACACTCAAACATCAAAAGTCTTCGCATTCATAACAATAGTAGAATAATAGTAGATTATGCTCTAAGAACGGTTTCGCACTACGTCCGATCCGAATCCGATTCGAATCCATGAAAACACTTTCCGAAGTTTTCGTACAGCTATTTGAATGGTAGTTTACGCACTAGATCCGATTTCCGTCATCCGAATTGTCTCCGTCATCCGTAAATTTCCATTTCGGAATAGATAATTGACGGACCGAAGTAGCCATAGTATTATTTGTATGAACGCTCCCGCACTGCGTCCGAATTGAATCTGAGCCTAGAATTCCTAGATTCTTAGAAAGAAAGAAGAATTCCTATAGTATAGGTATTACTCAATACTCAAAATTTTATTGCGTCATAAGTAGCATTCATGGTACATTCATGGCATGGCAAAAGTGGCAACGGAACGTCTCATTTTCATCAAAATTCTTGAAAAAATCTTATACTTTGTAGAAATATTTATTCTCTAATATATGTCTATTATATCTATACTAATATTATAAAGCTGAAGAGTTTGTTTGTTTGTATGTTTGTGTGTTTGAACGCAAGGATCTCTGGAACTACTGGTCCGAATTGAAAGATTATTTCTTTGTAGGATAGTCCATTTGTCGAGGAAGGCTATATATAGGGTATTTAACATTACGCTACTATCAACAGGAGCTGAGCATGAATGAAAAATGTAACAAAAACGGGGGAAAAATATTGATTTTAGAGAGCTTTCGTTGCGTGACAGCATTTGTCATATTATGTTAAAGGTTGCGTCATTAGAACCTAAAGTAACCGAATTTGTTTAAATTTTGAATTGGTACGACCAATTCTCGATAGATGGCGTAGCAACGCGCGCGCGTTCAGCTAGCGCTATTCATTCATCAGCCGCAAGACGTCCACTGTTGGACATAGGCCTCCCCCCCCCCTAGATTTCCACAACGAACGGTCTTGCGCAACCTGCAACCAGCGGTTTCCAGCGACCTTTGTGAGGTTATCTGTTCATCTAGTGGGAGGCCGTCGAACACTGCGCCTTCCGGTTCGTGGTCGCCACTCGGGAACCTTTCTTCCCCATCGGTTGTTAGTTCTGCGAGCAATATGGCCTGCCCATTGCCACTTCAGCTTAGCTACTCTTCGAGCTATGTCGGCTACTTTCGTTCTTTTGCGAATATCTTCATTACGGATTCTGTCGCGCAAAGAAACTCAGAGCATAGCTAAATGTCAATAGAAATATGTCTTTAGACATTTAATAAAATTGACATTTTTAATTCAATAAAATGTTGGTTTTTAAGCTTTTAGGTTATTTGGCAGCTTATTGTATATCGGATCGGACGTAGTGCGAAACCGTCGCTCCGAGTTTTCTAGATCCATATTTTCACGGGTTCAGATCGGGTTCGGATCGGATTCGGATCGGACGTAGTGCGAAACCGCTCTAAGTGTGTAAAG
This sequence comes from Ectropis crepuscularia, assembly GCA_963693475.1. Classification (NCBI taxonomy): domain Eukaryota; kingdom Metazoa; phylum Arthropoda; class Insecta; order Lepidoptera; family Geometridae; genus Ectropis; species Ectropis crepuscularia. The sequence goes on from OY856350.1 coordinate 10,141,988, forward strand.
TTGGCGATTACTGCCAAGGCGCCATTAAGAGAGCCGAAGACGAGAGAGAAGACGGTAAGTAAGAATGTAATAGGTAAGAAAAAGTCACAGTTTGATTATGGGTGCCATAATATGGCTGATTGCGGTGATATTAGAGCCACTTTATGAGCAAGTGTTTTGAAAAAATAGTTTTCCTTTATCTCAATGTTTGTTAGTCATCAGTCCTTATATTGTTAAATATTTTTAAACATGTGAATAAATCATCGAACTGTATTTATTTCCAGGAGCTGATAGAATTAAAGATCCCTCTAGCGAAGATACTGGAGCCGGACGGTGCCATGCTCGGCGTGGATGAACGCAATCTCTACCAGTTCGCGTCTGCGCGGGTTTCGGACCAGCCCGCGCCTGAGAGTGTTTTACCGGTGCTCGACTGGTTTCAGGTATGGGAATATTCTTACTAAGAAATATATCACTCTCCATACCATGGACTACATCTAGGGTTGACATTTCCAAAGTTTGAACTATACCAAGGCTCGTCAAAACCCCGAATTTTCCTGATCAGTAGAGCCCAAAACCTGGACATGTCAACAGGTTTTTTTATACATCACTTTCTTACGTCGTCTTACATTGACAAGATTTTTTACCTGATATATTAAACCCGGGCCTCTACCGCCTAACGAAAAACGCTTTGATGCTTTGACGCTTTGACGTTGCCGTCTCTTTTCTTCTCGCTTGAAATGAAAGAGACGGCAATGCCAAAGCATCAAAACGTCAAAGCGTTTTTCGTTAGGCGGTAGACCCCCCGGACTACCGTTGAAGTCCGGCAAGGACGCCCTCTAAACTAGTACAGATCCAGGGAAACCCGGACGGATGGCAACCTTAAATATATCGCACTCAATACCGAGATGTATGTGAAACTTCATACCGAAAATGAAGTCAATCTTTATATCGAGAAGTATGTCACGATTCATATCGAGGAATTTATCACAGTCCATCCTGAGGAGTATGACACATTCTATACCGAGAAGATGAGATGAGATGATGTCATAATCCAAACTGAAGAGTATGTCAAACTACATACTGAGGATGGTGTAACACCCTATACTGAGGAGTATGTCTCGATGCATTCCGAGGAGTATGTCACTCTCCATACCGAGAAGTATGTCACGCTCCATACTGAGGGTTATGTCACACTACACCAAAAAGTATTTCACACTGTACTGCATAAACAGTCCACTAAATGTTTCCACTGTTGGGACTCGGGACCTTCTCTCGCAAGGAGAGAGTCAAATCCACCACGCTGGCCCAGTGCGGGTTAGTGGATAACATGACTTCGAAAGATTCTAGGTACATGTCGATTTTCTGACGATGTTTTCCTTCACCGTTTTAAGTTAGCGGCATTACGCACATGACTTCGAAAAGTCAGTGGTCCGTGTGGTTTTGAATCCCGGGGTTTCCGGATCGGCAGTCGCCGTTCTCCCGACTAGACCAGCCGTAACTTAATCACACTGTACAGTGTACAACAAGATGGAAATTAAACTATAAAACTCAGAAGTATATCATATATATCACACTCTATACCAAGCAGAATCTCATACTCTACAGAAAGGAGTGTGATATATAAATCACACAATATCATGATAAACTAAAGGTGATTTTCAAATTCCGAATGTTTCAGACAATTTCAATGCTGGACGTGAAAGTGCCGCTGAGTCAGCTGTTCGATCTGTTTAGCCACTGCGTCGTCAACATGCCGGAGAAGATATTCAAACCGCCCAACTCCGGTGAGCGATGGCTTAGTGATAGCACAACCATTTAAATTGAAAATATTTAGTTATTAGCTACTTCAAATCACTAAAGTAACAAAATAAAGACACTCTAATAAAAAAAAATGGTATGGAATTTTATATCTTACTAGAGATATCTTTGTGTTTTAGTAATATGAATATACCTATAGCACATGTTATTGATTGAGGGGTAATATTACATTTTAATGGCGAAAAATTTTTTTTAATATATCCTTTGAAGAACTAATTTATGAGTTTATTATTTAAAAACATACAAAGGTTTCCGCTTTAAAGTATGAGATGAAGTTTCTTCCACAATTTCGCAGCTGACGGCACGAAGCCCAAAGACGGCAAGGACTCCCCCTGCGCCAACGATAAAGAAAAGAAGGACAGAGACGACCAAATGAAACCGCAAAACCTCACGTGTTGCATCCTTATGCTGGACATTATACTAAAACAGGTAAGTCAGAGCCCAAATCTCAAATATTAGAGTAAAAAAATCTCCTAAAATGAAACTTGCGAATATATTTTTAAACATTGTTTTCGTTTGTAAATGAAAAGACAACGATTAACAATGTGTAAATATCAATTTATTCACGAATATTTCGTCTCCAACCACTATTGGAACCGATAGACATGATAACTCAATGAAAATTTGTCTGTAAGCTGTAGGTTAGACTATTTAAAAAAAAATTGCACATATTGTTTCTTTTGTTTCACAAACAAAATATGTTATACAGTGCTTAGAAGTGTCGAGTGACGTCACTTCACTGTATGATTTTTATGCAGACGTGACACTACAACCGTCCGCGATCCGCATCCGCGTCCGCGATTCCGGAAATTTGATAATCTACTGTATATCTATGACATTATTTAAAAGTTTGATGAAACAAAAAATACGTTTCCCATTTTTTTCCACAGTTTTTCTTTTCTTTTTTTGTTTAGTTTACCCACCTGACGGACTAGTTAGAATGGTGTATTTTTGACGCAGTCATCATCCCAATTACTGTTTATAAAATTACAAAATTGACAGACAAGGGCCTTCTAGAAGGATTTCTCCATCTCTCTTGCCATAGAAATTAGTTGAATTTAATTGTTTATTGACAACCAAATTTTGAAACAACCAATGAAAACAATTGGCTTTAGAAAGCGTATATTTATTTTATTACTTTTGACGTTATTTAGATGGATTTGCAACAACGTCGTATCAACATGCAGAGTGTGAGCAGTGAGGCCACGAAGCTGCTACGACTCATGCTCAAGTCCAACCAAACCAACACTATCGAACACGGTATGATATTTTACTCTTTATAACGTAGTACCACAGTATAAAGATATACTACCATTAGTTCATCGCCTTTGATCTTGGAAGAAACGCCGATAATGTCTAGACACGGTTAGGGTTGTCGCGATTTTAAAAACGTGGCACCTAAATAAAATTCAAACACACGGAAGTCGTCAACCCTGAGCCGCGCTCCTGCAATACTAACATTTAATGTAAGTAATGCAGGAGCGCGCTTTATTCTTTTTATATTTCTATATTGATTAGGACCAAATTTGGATTTCTTTACATGTAGGTTGTTCTCCACAATCTAATATTATTTCGACAACCTGGTTTGAGTAAAGTTGGCTTGCACGCTGTACTATACAAATCACTAACAAACTTGTATCAACCAATACATTTTTCTAGCTGTCGAGTTTTTTAAAGTTTCTCTGTAAAGATACTATCTTTCATTAAAACCATTTATTTATAACAGAACTAGCTGTACCCTATAATCGGTCTATGTTCCAAGTTTTAGCTTGATCCATTCAGACGTTTCGATGTGATTGAGCCACAAACATCTAAACATTGACATTTATAATATTAGTCGTAGTTATGTCGATGACGCAAACCCATAAATTTTTCCTTTGCCATTAAGGCCTTATCGTGGCTAATAATAAAAAATATTATTAAACCAAAAAAATAAATATCGTGCATCGTGTATATATATGAAGCCACGGTAAAAGAGAAACTTTTTTTCGCATTGTAGACATTTAACAAATTTTTTTTGGAAAAATATTCAATTTAAGTAAGTTAAGTAGGTAATTTGAGTAACATAACGAGTAACGCCGCCATATTGGCCTCGGCTGCTCTGTCGAGTGCCTTTTACTTTACCCCTATTTCGCGGCTGAAAGTCACGCGACATGCAATAAATAGATGGACGAAAAAGTTTGAAGTGATGTAATAAAAGTTTCACTTTAAAATCTTTTCAGCTGTATGCTTAGCCCAAGGAGCCTGTTCATACTGCGAGGCGGCAGCACTGTGGCATCAGTTGGCTGTGATGCTCGTAAGAGCTATCGTTCCCGACAAACCTAAACCCAACCCCGAGGTGAGGATATCATGCACTGATCAACTTTGATTTTATTGCTATTGATATATAAGGTTGATTTTCCAAAATATATGTATTCTCATAATTCATTTCATTATTATCAATCATCGAAGTTTAGTTTAGTTAATTTATAGCAAGTGCTTTTTAGGGCAAACTATATCGTATTCTTGTGTCTTGTGAAACGTTGCGGTGCGTCATATATTTTTTGACGTGATAACGTCTTATAATTCGATGAAGCCGGCTGCACGCCCACAAAACATGACGTCATGTACCATTACCGTCGGTCGTTACCGTCGGTCGTTACCTCGCCGCATGTTTGTTACAGTTGTATTAATTATTTCGACCAGTAGTTCAAGCGGGGATGTAGCTCAGTGGTAGAGCGTTCGCTTTGCATGTGAAATGCCCCGGGTTCGATCCCCGGCATCTAAAAGCTTTTTTGCATTGTTTTTTGCATTGTTTTGATTGAAAATGACTAAATTCTACTGATTACTTTTTACATACAAATCTAATTAAACAAATGAAATTAAAATTTTCTTTTGAAAAATGCTACCATTCCATCAGTATTTTCTTAAGACGTTGTCACGTTCTATCGTCAGTAAACCGACTTTACAGACAAACATTTTTTTACATAAAAATATCAGGAAATTAATATCTCCCTAGTTGGCAACTTGTGTGGTGACTTTTAAGTAAAAACGATCACTTTGATGTCACCTAATGTTTACGGAGAGTGAGAAAAAAGATATTCAAAATGTTGAAAGTGCGTAACGAGGAGGAAAAAAATGCGTTAGTATTCAACAAGTACATATTACGTAACGCAATTTTTGTCAGATGAAAAAAAAAACAAAATAAAAGGGATGAACTTTTGAACGAGAAGTTGTTTCACAATCAATAAATAAAATAATATACGCAAAAATAAGCAAAACAATTTGTACCTAAGAGTATGTGGGTACTTACATACTTGTTGTAGTAGTACTCAGTTTCTCGGTATTGGTATTCACAAGGAAAGAGCCAAGCCACTTGCTAAAAATAGACTCAGGTGTACAGACGATATAGTACAGTACAGATCTGAACCTTCACTATTGTGAATTTTCTTGGTGTTTTTTTACTGTGGACGTTTTCGCCATTAGGCTTTCGGCATTCAATTTAACGCTGAATTACTACATGAGAAGTATACTAATATGTGCTTTATGTCCGTAGCCCGTAGTAGAAGAACCCTGGCACGAATCCGGCAAGAAACACCAGCCAGAAGAAGACATGCGCAAGTCGGTCGGTGGGTGCGGGTCTATGGACGCGTTGCTCGCTCTAGCGCACCCGCACGCCGCCGCGCACCATGCGCCCGCGCAGCCCAGCGTGGGCGGCGTGCTCGTCCACATGCCGCATGTACGTATCTCATAAAAATTTGAAAAAAATATTTAGAAAAAAAAATTGGATTTTTTTTTTCGAAAAAAAAAAAAATTGTAAAAAAATGTGGGATGAAATCTGGAATAGAAGCACATTTTAGTTTGAAACTGACAACTTTGAAAGTTAAATACAAATATCAAAACAAAAAATTGTAAACTTTAAAAAACACAAAATGGCGAGTTACATTTTTTTTTCACTACTCCCTCAATGTGGCAAATCAAATAAAAAGGCTCGACTAGTAGAATGTTTTACAAGTTCGAGAAAGTCGGGAGTAAATGCATTTTAAAAATTTTGTTCTTGTTAATGTTTTAAATTATAATATAATATAAAATACAATACACTGTGAGTGTTTTTGAAATTGCAGGTGTAGGTTTAATAAAAAAATATATGTACTGATGTTAAGTGTAAAATAAGTTTATGTACAACTAATTGTGGTATTATTTAGTTTTTGGTGTGAATGTTTTGGTGTACTAAATGTAATATTTTCTTTTATGGGATGGTTTTGCATGATATGTTTTATGTAATTTAATTATGTATTGAACTAAATAACAAAACTAACTAGACGAAATAGATTTTTAAATGTTTTTTTTTTCAATAACTATTCTCGAAGTTTCATAAAATGTCTATTTTTATAGTTTTAATTTAATTGTGTTTACTTTGCGATTTAAGCTTTCTGTGTTCTACCTACGTGTTTAGAATAAAAATAAATATAATTTTATAAATTTGGCTGCATTGCAAATTCGTGTTGTAAACTTCACGAATTTTCAAATGTGAAAAAAATAATATTGTTATTTGACTATTTCTTCATTAGAACTCTACTATCTGTGTTCATTAGGTCGAGTTTTCACTTAATTATTTCATTTTTTGCTAGTGGTAAACTGGCAACGTTTAAAATTTAAAAACAACAATTAAAATTAAATCTAGCGTTGCCAGATGTACATTTTAGTGAGATACTGGCAACTTTGAAACTTAAATTTATACAAATATTGGAATAAAAAAAATATAAATAGCACTGATAAAGTTTTAAGTGAAAACGCGGCTTAAAGGTGAAACAAAGTTATTTCAAATGATGACAACAAAATTTTATTTCATCTAATACAGGGTGACTTTGATCTATCTTAAAAACTTAAATAATTCTGGAAAAGTTTAACACAATAATATACCTAACCTATACACTGCAGAAAAACTCTGAATTCATCATATTTAAAATAATTTATGAATACATAGGAAACACTAAGAAAGTTTTAAATCGCAATGTAAACCAAAATAGCGTTAGAAAAAAATAGTCCCACACATAAGTACTAACAAAAAAAAAAAAAAAAAAATGTAAGAAGTTGATGAACTCAGAGTCGAAAATTCAAAGATTAATTATCTTCGTTTTTATACTGAATTTAGGTTAATCTAGACATCGAAACGTGTCCTGGCCGCTTTTGAAATTGCGACACAATTACACTGGGGGCTATCCACAAATGACGTCACATGACTTTCATAGTTTTTTGATTCCTCTACCAACCTAGTCACAGGTGATCACTGGTCATATTTGTGAAACTTCTCAATCCTTAGTGTGACGCCACAAGACAATTAATTATTATTAAAACTGCAGCTTCAGATTATTTGATTTAATTTTATCATTTCTATTAAAATTATTTTGTGAAAAAATCAGTGTTAAATATAATATTTGAAATATTAACAAACCATACATTTTATATCTACTCATACACATAGAGTTTTGAATATTAAGGTTTTAGTTGTTAATAACTCAAACTCCGTGCTCAAAATTTGAGGCTCGTTCTGACTTTTTTTTCACTGTTTTTCGAATTTAAAGACATACATTTTTTGCCGATGACCATTTTCATTGGCCATTGGCGTTCTCTCTTAATTAGTAAAATACCTATTTGATTTTTTTTATTATAAACTGATTTTATTTTTAAATATTACTGTGTTTACTCATTGACATTATTATTTTAAGTAAGTCAGTAAATACATATTAGATTTTAAAACGTGACGCCACAAACGGGGCGAAAAAAAAAAAAAAACACATATCTATCATCAAAATAAATCACATACGTTATACATTGTCCATTTCCTCCCCACCCTTTAACGTTTGTTGTCATTTATGGATGAACCCTGTATAACTAAACAAACGTACCATGAGTGAAGTTCGTCGATTATTCGAGTTTGAAGATAGAATGTCAGACTACTAGAGATGTACTAGTCGCCCTGTATAATAGTTGTATAGTTTGTTCATTTCATGCAACTGTCACTCATAAGCGATGTCGGCTCGGATGCGACGACGAAATCTTCCGTCGATACGCAAGTACGTCTCAACTCTATTGTATCTTGTAGTTAGTGGTTTCACCACCTCTTGGTAAACGTTAGGTAGGAGATAGATGGAAACGAGCGTTAATTATATGCTCTTATTCGTTAGAATGAACCCCCTAGGGGTTAAGTGCGAACATATTTATGCGTCTTCGATAATTCTGCCAGCAATTGATTGGTAAGTCGATTTTAGTTCAACTAGCTCTTTTTTCAAAAAATTAACTAGCATTTATGTGACCGTAAAACGCATAGATCACCTTTTAAACTTATTACCGTATATTTCAACATCAAAGTATTGGCCATAAAGTCATAGCTCAGTGTTAGTCAATATGTGTGTATGATACGAGCACAACTTAATATTTTTGGAATTATTATTGATCTAGCAAGATCTAAAAATCTACTCACTTATGGAGTTTTCATTACTGTTATACCAACTGTCAATTTGTGTTCAATAAATTAAGCACGCACAATGAATGTTGGTACTTATTGAAAGAAAAAAAAAGTTTGATGCATACGTAAACAACGATATTTTTATAAGAAGGCTGATAGCTTACTATCAGATATCTATTAAGAAAACTTAGCTAAATTCTTGTTCTGAAAATTACTTATAAAAATAATCCCACATTAAATAAAAACATCATCTTCTGAATAGGGTACTTACGGATATCAATAGGGTAGGGATAGTTCTGTAACAGTTAAAAGTGTTCGCTAGAAGCATGCTTTTTGGAGTATCGAATAATATTGTTCCGGTCGTCATTTCAAAAGGATATTTTTGCGAAGTATCCTTCTAAGTTGCGCGGCCTCATCTCAGACTTTACAGGTTCAATACACATTATAGTTATAACCATTAGGCATTTTCTATAATCTGTGTGCTTTCTGCACTATCCTATAGTTCAGTAACGGTACTAGAAACCATAGATAGATGACTTTAGATTAAAAAAAAAGTTTTCTTAAATCATTCCTCATCGTAGGCTTTAAATATTTAAATATTTTTATTCTGAAATAGTGTTCTCTTCGTTACGTTAGGAATAAACGTTATCAAGTGGTGGTGAAACAGTCCTTTATAGTTATTAACTGCTGCTTTTTTCGTGAATACATGTGATTTTTATTTGTCAGTGTTAGTAATAAGTTGATATTACAGTTGATGCTTCTAATAATACAATATAGACAATTAAACATTGATTTTTGTTTATTGTACATTAATTTATAACATTTTTGTGCATTGTTCAATATACTGATAAAATACATTTTGTTGTTATAGAATTGAAGGAGTTATTTCAAAATTGAATCAATTATTATAAAATTAAGTTAAAAACTGTAAAATAAATTTTAAATCAAATTAATTTTTGCTAAATTAATACAAACTAATAATAATTAATGTAGCCTATTGCTATCAAGTGTAATATCGGCATTTCCAGGCACTCTACTGTATGACCAGTAGAGTATACTTGCTTTTATTGTTTATTGTTAAAACTAACTAGAATTGAAATTAACTATATTATTAGAATATCTAAAGAAACTAATCAATGCAGACAATTCTAAAAAATATTATTTGAAGCAATCACGGTTTCTCACTACGTTGTTAGTATTAAAATAAAATGCGAAGTATTATCTATTATCTACGGGATATTTACACGGTTACATACTACAACGAGTACCCGATATTTAGACGTAGTTTCATGCACAATGATCACGATGTTTTTTTTTTGGCTGCACGTGTCTATTTACTTTTTACAACTGTCTGTTGAGAATATAACGATACGAAGCATGTTTATTTAGTGCTTTTCCGGGTTAAACAACAACTGTGCTATACTGGAAGGGACATTCTACTTTTTTATAGTGTGCAGTAACAGGACGAGCAGGATATATTTGTGCCTTATGGTATCCACACGCCAGCCCCATAACAGCACAGTGTCACACGGCTATTGGAACGTAAATAGTCCAAATGCACCGCACTCATTACCCTGTGATAGGTATCAGATGAATTTTCTCTAAGCCCTGTAATCTATCTTAAAAATTGCCTTTCATACCAGAAACTGCTTAAAACTGCCTAGAACCGTAGTCATCATCCGGAGATATAATATAATTTGTACCTATGCTCTATAATTTAATAGGCAACATTGCCCTTCAAACTGAAAAATGCAAATTTAACTGCTTGTGTAAACCTTTTTAAATATACTAAATTTAGGTCCGTGTACTAAGTGGGTCTGTTTTTAGATGAACTTTATGAACTTTTTTGTACATGATGTTAAGAATAATTTACTTAAAATATGTATATGAGTTGTTAAATTTCAAACAAAACCATGATTACTTAAACGTAGAACAACTGATCGCTTTTAGCGATAAGGTCGCCATTTGCTTCATTAGCTTAAACAATGTATCTTTTTCTTTATTTATTTCTCAACGGTAGACAATAAAGAGTTTGTACATATTTACCTATAATTACAAATTTTGTTGTGTTAATGGTAATCCTTTATTAATAAAAAAAACAATTTTTATTTTATTTGAATCCTAAATCCTCAAAATCTAAGGTACATAAAGATGGCTATGTTTGAAATTTAACGACTCATATGTTCCATAATGCCAAGAACCGATTAGGGTTCATCCCAAAACGACCGAACTATAGTTTAGCGATGTTTCACTATGTAGAGTTGCACTTTGAGTGTAGGCCAGCTCACAGCTTCTCACAGGATTAATAGGTAATATCAAGCTGAAATAATGCGACGGCTAAACGACCTTTCTGGCGATGCTGCGTAATTTCTATTAAACTAATTCTGGGGGCACAAATTTAAATAAAATATTAGTTTCCAGATGGAAAAACAAATGAAAACTACCCTAGTTGTTACACTTTTATGGTTCAATCAGGCTTGAGTTTCAATTACATTTGGCGCCTATTTCAAAGTGTGCGAGCGCGGTTGCTTCTCGTTTGGCACACGCTTGAAAAACGCTGCTAAATTCTGCTGAAACTTAAATCAGACCGAATCGAACATATCTCACGTTAGTCGCCCGTGAATTAATCAAAAATGTGGAACAGCCAAGTTAGTAGTTTCATACAAATAGTAGGGTCTCGAAAATTTAAACAGTCTCCCATCCTGCGATCGCCTAACTAAAATGGTTATGACTTTGCAATATATTGCTGTTTCTATAATTTCTAGCGAAAATAAAGATAGAGCAATAACAAAGCCAACACCATTTTAGTGAGGGGATAGACACAACAGACGTAAACGGAACAATATTTTCCATACATTTGGTAGCCCACTTGTGTGGAGAATACGGTTTTGCTACCTTACGGTGGACGCTAGTATTCAAATATCCCCTACCGGTAAATAGAATCCAGTTGTGAAGTAAAATAGTTAAGTGGCGCCGCATCGCTAGAAGCGTCAGAACCGCCTACCACCAAAAGCAATGCTTCTGTGCACAACGTACCCACGTCCTCGTTAAAAGTGGTATTGCGCCCAGATAATGACCGCCACAGTGGAGACGATCACCGAGCAGCTAGACATGGCTGTGACGCTGCCGCCCGCTGATGCTCCAACCTCCGCTACTGCGCACTCACACACTCTCACGGATACTGACGTCGCCACCGCTACAGCTGACGTGAGTAGTCATACAACATCTGTACAGGGATAATGGCACCAGGTTGTCTTTATTACACACTCACACATGCTTACGGATACTGACGTCGCCACCGCTACAGCTGACGTGAGTATACATACAACTCACGCTCGCCAGCTTACGGATACTGAGATACTGACGTCATCTTTATAGCTGACATGAGTACACGTTCAAGATCCATACAGAAATAGCCGCACCGGTCGGTTGTTAGTAAACACTTATACGCTTACGGATACTGACTTCGCCACCGCTACAGCAGAAGTATTTGACGTTGAAGATTTGGACGTTGTACTCAACACATACAACGTCCATATAACGGTAGCGGTACCAACCAATTGTTACTACACACTCACACATACTTATAGATACTGACGTGTAGACAAGTTAATTGGGGTGATTACGTCAGTACTTGCATCAGCTATCTTGTCAGATAAATGTATGTATAGTAAAAATATGTGAGTGTGCGTGACAGAAAGAGTTAAATACTATTTGTTCTATCTGTGGTTTTGGCGGAGATATGGTTGATAGCAGTTATTATTTGGATACGTGCACATTGTAATTCATGTACAGGTGTCCACACCACATCTAGTTTGCGACAACGAAGGCGTAGCGGAGTCTGTTGAAGAAGATATGACAAATTTCTGGCCGACATCGGCTGGGAAATTCCACTTCTGCATTGAGGAACTGCCTCAGGAGTTGCAGTACATTCATCAGCTACTGCAGGTGATTGATATAGTCTAAGGTCCGAAGTAACATCGACCTTCACCCTACTTACGGTTGGTGTAATTTTTTTCTTTAAATTCTTCGGTTTAAATAAATGTGAAAAAAGTGTTTTTTTTTATTATAGCATGGCCGGAATGTTTTCAAACAACCAATTTTTTATCATTCTTAATTTACTAAATTAGTCATAAAATAACTTTCTTGTATTAAACAGAGATGGGTGAAGGTGTTTACTTCGGATCCTCTACTAATAGACAAATAATAATTTATTGGCACATCTGGCTGTTAGATGTATAATTAGTTGTATGTATGTATAATAGGGTGCGGATGTATGGACGAAATATTTTTTTTAGTTTCGAAGTTCTAATAGGAGGGGATTTGTGCGTCATAATGAAGTTAAAAGAAGTGTTATTTTTCATCTCATTTAGTTGGTATCTTTTGCCTCCGCAGTGACTTCAAAAATAACTTTTTTTACTTAAATTTTAAAGTCGTAAAATGTGAAATGGTGTGACCCATTTACAAGTAAGAAGGTACTTAATGATAGATACTGTATGGATTAAACATTTATGAGACTAATACTGTGACAATGAACACGAAAATACTAAGAAGGATTTAAAAAATTACATTAATTATTAAGCTTGAAAATCCTTTTTTGTTTAAAACTTAGGCATCACGTTCCACGATTCCAACCTGGCTTTTATCGCACCTAATCGTGACTTTTGTGTGCACTGGGTAATGGAAGCTTCGGTCGTTATCTTCACAGCACTCTCAACAGCTTCAGTAAGGCTGGGAACCTTTAAGAACAATGGGTTGCTCTTACCACCAGATTCGACAATGTCCTGAATTCCTTGGTCAGATTTGTTTTTAAAGCGGCGGTCCGGTTGAGTATTACATTACACCAGTTTACACCATTACATTACATAATTAATTAATATACACTTGAAGCATTAAAATGTATCATTGTCACTTGAAAAGGTCTAGGAAGAGTCACACTGTGTGCCTTTAGAATGAAACGAGCAGCCAGATCTCTAATATTATGCTTCCTTTCATCTGTTATCATCGCAAGAAGAAGGCTTTCGGGAGGCGCAAAATACGCGTTTCTTAGAAAAACTGGATCTTTAATCTTTTTTAAAGTTTATGGGTAGGTTTCTGGAGTCCATACCAATGTTAAACAGATGATGAATGACATTTTTCCAGGATGGTTGGATCCTAATTGTAAACCGAGACGGTCCAACTTTATATACAAAGTTTTGCTATAATCCTTAAATTGTCCGTCGGATTTTCAGTTGCCACATACAAACGTAGTATTTGGTTAGCATGCGTGATCCAACGGAGATGTGAAAAGTTACCTGGATATTTATTTTCGAAATCTGATTTAAGTAATTGGTCATGCGAGTAATATTTTTCTGTAATGTGCTTTAATTTCTTTATAGTCATTTTTTTAAATGTTTCTAGAGATTTTTTAGTAGACCTACGTAAGATATAGTTCCTAAAGTTTACCCATCGAGATGAAGAAATAAATGTCTTAGAGAATTCATGTGAAGCAAACTGATTTTTCACTGAAATGGTTTTTGTAGCTTTTTCTGAAGCAGTTTTATGAATCTATCAAACTTTCCAGTGTTAACATTCGTTCCGTCACAACCAATGGCCATAATACTAGTTTGGAAAATTACTTAATGTAACAGAAAATCTGTTATCATAGATTGTATTCCTCTAGATGTACCAATCTCAGGTACAACCTTTACAGGTTTACCTTTTTTGAGCATTTTGCTATTTCTTTGTACCAGTAACATCGATTCTGCTGATAATCATCATTTCATGATACATTATTTGATGAAGTATAGAAGCCTGCTCTTATTCAGGAACCTTTTTATCCATAGGACAGATGCACTGAGTACCTAATTTTATTGCATTTACATGGTAACATATCAAACAGTATCTTACTGCATTGCTGAAAACTTTCTGACTTCTCTTGATGGATTTTAGTAGATTTTTGCATTTTAAACGATATGCTTTTAACATTTGAATAATCCTCATTCATGTTACCATCGGAATAAATATAAATATAATTTGTCGTATATTTCTAACCCTAGATGGTACGATGTATGCTATATCTGATAAAGTTGGCTCTTTTGCTCTTTCTAGTTGTAACTTTAGTTGATGTCTCGTTCATGTCAATTCGTAATACTTCATTACATCTTCGTAAGTAGTTAACACTTTTTATTTTATCTCACTAACATCCCCCAAATAAGGATGTTTAAACACGCTTCGAGTTCTTTAGATGTTAAAAATAGGAACTAAAAAGAACAGAGCACTGTAAACGATGATCGTCGTGACAAGGGCCGCTAGCGTCTTCTCCCGTGCTCCCATATTCCCCTTATTAAAGTTATAAACACATAATTTGGTTTCTTTGTGTATTTTATATCGAAAATATAGGATCCCAGAGAACGATTTGTAATAAAAAAATAATCTTTTTATGAAAACATAGTACTGATATATGGCGTCTATGTGAGGTCTAAAACCAATTATTTTTATAAAATCAGTGCCGATGCGGAGGCAATTACTGTAAGCCGAATTGATTTATATTTTGTGATATTTAATTTAAGCCCAAATGACACCAACTTTTTACTATTACATTACAGTTAAACGAAAAAAGTTTTTTCGCTCCACCCTAATGTATAATCAATTCTTTATATCCTACTAATGTTATAAATGAGTCAGTTTGCGCATTTGTTCCTCAATAACTTCGGAACGTTTGAACGTATCTAAACATGGTTTGTACGTAAAACCCTGGTGTGCCGTTAGTTAAATAATTAAAACGTGTTTAAATTGGCAGGAGTTGAAGAACACATCCCGTCCAGACGTACTGTACCATCTGCTGCAATGTCTCCAAGTGTTGGTGCTGAATGCAGACGCGTTGGCGGATCACAGGGGCTTCCTGATCTGGTGCCAGGAGAATCTCCTCATTGATAAGTAGGTTTACAGCACACTATTTATATGTTCATGTTTATTAAAAAGAAATGATCTTCATTTCTTTTTAAAGAATGTAGACATTTTTCTTCATATTTGGGTGTAGTCACAGACACAGGAATAAGTATTTTCTTTTATTACCAGTTACCTAATACCATGTTACCTAATAGTGTTAGCTAATGATTACCTAACACTATTAGGTAACATGGATTTGCACAAACATCCTCTCACCCTCAATGCATATACCGTCTCCGTTCCGTCATGGGTAATAAAGGAAATATGTAACTGATGTCCAAGTCACACGACTTCTGGGATTGACAATAGAGTAAGCTGACATGGATAACTCGTTGAGAAAAGTATTATTAATTTATGGTGGCAAATTATTCTTCTGACGTTGCAGTCTACGTCTGCAGTTTTTTTCAACGTTAGCTTGGATGCTCTTTGATCATTTACTGTGTATTAATTACTATATTTTTATTATAGGCGTTTCAGAACGTACTGTCACGTGGTAATGGACAACGCATTATACCACTGCACTCTGATAAATAAAGCGGCGACAATGGGCAATGTAAAAGCAGAACGCCAAAAGTAGCTTGAGAAAATGAAATAGATTTCGACGATTGTTGGACAAAACCGCAGTTACTCGAATAAAGAGGCACACGTTACCAAGTAGAATAACTGTTAAAGGAACATGGACAGGAGTTTTTGCGGTTACCGCCGAGATCCTTCGTGATTTTAACCCTACTGAAAAAAGAAGATGATTCTATGGAAGCCATTGACCCATTAAAAGAGCATTTGTGCGCCAAATTTTCAAATAGTGTTATTAACGATCTCAATAAAAGATTTAGAAGTTTAAATTAAATTCTTGTTATTGCGTTGTTGGTGTAGGTTGAAAATGACAGACTTTCTATAATGTAATAAACTTTAATAAAGTTCTCCTGGTGGTAAGAGACTCATACAGTCTGTACCAATTACCAATGATACTTGGTCATACTGAACCAAACCAGCACTGCAACTGCGTTCATTACTTCGAGACATTCGTTCTTGAGTCTCAGTTGTCGTGTAACTTATATGTGTAGTTACTTATATTGCTTCCCTGAAAAATGTCTTCCCGTACCTGTTTTATGAAGTTGTGAGTCTCAATGAACGGAAGGGAACCTATTAGCTTGACCTGGCAACATTAAGTACGCCACCAGTCGCCCGCAGAGTTATATTGCGAGCACTGTAATACGCAAATATCAGTTTTCACTTTAAAAAAAACCCATGGTTGTTTATGCTGCCAAATTGTTCTACTTTCGCAGTCTATGGAACGTATGCACGCTGTCAGCGTCGCACATCAGTTCGGTGGGCGTACCGGTGCTGCTACACTGCGTGACTCTCGCCGGCGGCGCGGACGTGTTCTGTGCGCTCGTGCGGGACCAGTTCCAGCACCAGGACCCTTCCGTGCGGTTCGCGGCCGTGGAACGAGTCGCCGTCATCATCAGGTACCAGTTCCAGCACCAGGACCCTGCCGTGCGGTTCGCGGCCGTGGAACGAGTCGCCGTCATCATCAGGTACCAGTTCCAGCACCAGGACCCTGCCGTGCGGTTCGCGGCCGTGGAACGAGTCGCCGTCATCATCAGGTACCAGTTCCAGCACCAGGACCCTGCCGTGCGGTTCGCGGCCGTGGAACGAGTCGCCGTCATCATCAGGTACCAGTTCCAGCACCAGGACCCTGCCGTGCGGTTCGCGGCCGTGGAACGAGTCGCCGTCATCATCAGGTACCATTTCCAGCACCAGGACCCTTCCGTGTGGTTCGCGGCCGTGGAACGAGTCGCCGTCATCATCAGGTACCAGTTCCAGCACCAGGACCCTGCCGTGCGGTTCGCGGCCGTGGAACGATTCGCTGTCATCATCAGGTACCAGTTCCACGCGTCAGCGTCATTACCTGTCATTATCAGGTGTACACTGTACGCCTACCTCACAACACAATACATTATTGAAGTAGTTACTCACATAACGTTACGTTGCGTAACGCAAAGCCATCCTCATGTCAGCATACCGTTGCCATCGGGAAAAATACCATACTAAATACTAGATTATTGCACTGATAACTTCCGTTACGCTTTACGGCGCCAATCTGTCTTCCCTTTCTGTCGCGTACAGCAACGGTTAGTGGACTCATCTCTTCACTTAACACAAAGGTAGCTGTATCTCGGACAGGCCCTCTCTGTTTTCTCTTAGATTAGATTAGACTTAGATTAGTTTCCTCTTCTATCGGTCGTTTTTTTAAACTCCCGATGCGGTAAACAACGTGGTGTTATAAGTTTTAATGTGTTGGTGCGTGTGTGAGTTTATGGAACACATCAGTGCGTACGTCAGTGTATAGAACGGGTGCACGCTGTGTCTTTATATGTGTGACTCTGCGTGTGAGTGCGTGCGTGCGTGTCTATGTGTGTGTGTGAGCACCCTTCATCGTAAACCTCGTCGTCGCTTAAAATAAGTATAATATATGCATCCTCATAAATCAAAAGTTAGAAAAACATACAGTAAGTATAAACATTTCCTTTTTTTTATTGATTCCAGATTCATGGACGGCTCCCCCATCAAGACTAGTCTCCCGCTGCAGACGGCCCTGGCGACCGCATTCTGTTACCTCATCTGCAGTATGGACGATACTTCGGTGTACGTCGCGCAACGAGCCACGCTGTACCTGGGGACTATACACGATAACGCTATCGATGTGAGTACAGACGGACAGAAGAGCGTTTTTACAAATAATAACTCCTTTTTTTTATTTTTTCATTTCCATTTTGAATGCGGCACAAAATGGAATGCGACAAGAAAGAGACAAGTAACAAGAGGGGTGTCAGTTTTTGTGAAAACACCCAAAGACAATTGAAACCCTTTAGTAAGCACATTACAAAAATAACATACAACTAAACAATATGAACAACAACTTGTATCTAGTGACGTAAATGGTGGCCTTTTCGCGATTAATAGCGATTTCTTCCAAGCAAAATAGAAATATCAAGCAAATTAGAATAAAGTGAAGATAGAGGGCGAAAATAACAACAAGAAGAAACGTGCACCATTACTTATGATAGTTAAAAATAGACTACTTAACTATGTACATATCATTGTAGTATATGATTTTTAACCGACATCATAAAAAGAAGAAGGTTCTTAATTAGTTTTTTGTATGTATGTACTATATGTACCTATGTTACGAAATACCTCCGCCAATTATTGTGAGTCAATAGGCTACAATCCTCAAAAAAACTAATTAGTCCGTCAGTTAGATTGCAAAAAAATATTGTACACGTATTTTTTGTTTTTGTTTCACAAACAAAAAATTACGAAGATACAGTGCTTAGAAGTTTCGCGTGACGTCACTCGTGCCTACGATTTTTACTCACGAGTGACGTCGCGACCCCCCACTCTCGAAGTTTGATGTTCTATATCTTTGTCGATTTTTAATATTTTGAAAAAACAAAAAATACGTGTCCCATATTTTTCCATGATCTAGCTGACGGACTAATTAGAATAGTGTATTTTTGACCCAGTCCGGTACACCCTATTTTGATGATTCTTTTTTGTTTGGTAGATCATACTTAATTTCCGTATACATTTTATCGAAATCGGTGTAGCGGTTTTTGAAATATCAACAAAAGTCTAAATTTAGGTACCTCGAAGTTTTATTCGTACGGCTGTTTCATCGAAACAGTGTGTTCAGTTGATTTCACGAAAAATATGAAATTTCGTAATATGTCTGAGTTTAATTTTAAATTGTAGTCTGTTGTTGTTTTTAGCAGGAAATTAAATTATATTTATTATTTCAGCTGCTCCTTCTATGCCTCGAGAGTCACTTCGACCTGGTGATAGTAGACCGGCCGATGGTGCTGCAATGCGTGTACCAACTTCACAACTCTCTGAGTGACAGGAGGATCCTTACTTGGCAGTTTTTCCTCAATAGGTATTTTTCAATTTCCTCAATCTTTTGACACACCACATAGATACTGATTTTCCGTGGGCTCTTCTGGTAAACTAAATCTGGTGGAAATCTTCTGGTAAACTCGGATGATCTAGGATTTAGATGGCCATGGCCATTTCCACGCCCTCCGGTTTCACCTGCGTAGTTTTCAAAGTGTGCTATCTCAAATTCTGAGTAAATATTTTTATGGGCTAGCAGCGCTCCACTTTATCCGATTAAATTCCGATCCCGTAATTCTCCCTATAAAGTAGCAAATACAAATTGTATCTAAATCGGTGTGGCGGTTTTCGAAATATGAACAAAAAATGTTAATTTGCTTTAGACGATATCGTGATAAATTTTTATGAAATTTGGTCGAGTTCTGAATTTTAAATTGAAGTCTGTTTTGGTTATTTTGGAGAAAATATATTGTCTTTGTACACTGTAGAATGAATAGTTTTCAAGAATGTTTTTATCTTTCTTATTTCCAGATTCGAGGCCCTTATGTTAGAAGCACAAATACATTCGAACAATTCAGTGGATTTGGCCAACTTGCGTGGTAAGTGTAAAATATAATGTCAACTTATTGAATTGTCAATATGATCTAATAACACATTTTTCTTCTGTCGAATTGCTCGCTGTCTTTATATTAGTCAGATCATCCCTTACATCAGCTGGAGGTAGGCAGGCTACTTTGACACAAGACAGAAAAGTAGAAGGATAATAAAAAGGTCTTAACCATAGATTTAGACTACAGATGTGCCGTCCCAAACTTTAAGGCGCACGGAATATGTCATCGTTGAGAAGAGTAAGCTCACTCTTTCCGTTCTAGTCGGTTGCAGGAAGCGGTGAACACCGGACGTTTTTACATAGCACGCCGCTAGTGATTCTAGGGGTCAAGTAGATTGTTGGTGTGTAAATCACTCCGCTACAGACACAGACGCAGTTTGTTACCAATTTCAGGATTCTCAGGGCACATCCATAGCTCTAAATCGTTGGTCTTAACTAAGCATTGGAACACAATGGGTTCTTGATAATAATAATTGTCAGAAGGTGAGAGAGTTAGGAGACTCTGCCGCCTTAACCACTGGTAACTTGGGTCCGCTCCGCTGCTAGCGACGCTCTAGGTTTAGGATATTTTATGTCGTTTTATGTAAAAATATTGCAAAAACTTAAATCTAAGAAAAGGATTAAATTACCGAATAATAATAAAATTTGCATTCTGAAAATTTCTTGAAAATTGTAAATGATTTGTGATGCCCACAGACTTAGTAAGCACAGACACGAGTCCCGAGTTCTTCCTGTACAAAGTGCGTCGCGCGCACGAAGCGTTGGCGGTGTCTGCGCGCGCCTGCCCCGCCCACACGCTGAGTGCGTCGCTCGGGGCAAAGTGGCCGTACAAGCGGACCATATCCGCCCCTGCGGCCGTACCGGCGCACATCGACACTAGACACGGTAAGAGACTGTTTCCGAATGTATTAAAATGATATCAATTTAATCAATTTCGTAATTCTAATCACAACAAATTAAATTAAAATAAGATTTGTAAATATAAAATAATATTATTTTTTGCATAACGTGTGTGCATTTGTCTTGTCTATACTTGAGTCCTTGGAGTGCACTCAGAATGTGGTTTCATAAAACTTTAGTTGAATTGTGGGTTAAATGCAATTTAATACAGTTAAACCCGCCCTTTTCATCATCACGTATATATCCTCATTGGGATGTTCATTATATTGTTATGGTAAGTGAAGAAATGGTAGGAATTGATTCACGCTGACCAGCAAATTAACTTTTCACTCTACCCTACGAAAGTTATCTTGGAAAATTCACTTGAATTTACAATATTGACAAGTACCTACGCTGTTTTGGCTTGCTTAGTTATTGATTTTCTTGAAAAAAAAAAAAAATTTTTTTGAAACCTAATTATACTCAAACGACCTTGTTTTACAATAAACTAATAGTTTTATCTTAATTTTTGTTCTTGTAACCCTTTTTAACAGAACGCGAAAAAGTGTACAACCGGCAATATTCAGCACCACTGCTGAAGCGCAAGACATCTCGGTTCGGACTAGGACAACTCTTGACCGCCCCACAACCGTCTGGCAACGCGCAGACCTCCAAAACAGCGCATGGTTAGTAGCATTTATATACATCACCTAGTTTACAACGCCATTAATAATAATAATAACAATAAATCATTTATTTCCAAAAATTAGAATACAACACAATATCACATGACGGTAATTTAGCAAGAGTTAAACATAATTATACAAAATAGACATTTCCGTGGGCTCCAAACTACGCTAAGCCTGAATATTATTGATCTGTGAATTTGTTTATTTTCATGTAGTCAGATGTGTTCCGTACTTTTTAGAAAATGTCGTTATATCAGTGTTTAAGCTGAACATAGCTCGGTCGCCTAGGTATTACCTACATTTTAATTCCGAAAGGCAGCGGCGGGCGGTTGAAAACGAAAATTAGATGATCTGAGTGATGTATAATGCAAGATGCTTGAGTCTACAAGCCTACATATAGCTGTAGACGTGTACGGGCTGATTATGATGACGATAATTCCAAACCCATATTTTGATCGGAAGAGATTGCTGCTAGTAATAAGACCGCCAGTCGTTACGTGTACCGCTAGTTTTATTGTAGCTCGTGTCATAGTATCGTAATTAATTGTGCCATTTAGTTCGTGATTAAGTTTTGTATTCATTGATTGGTTGGTTTATCTACCAACCAACCAATCAATCAATGCATGAATCATTCTTTAACTCAATCAATTAACAAATCAATAAGTGACATTACTTCTGAAATCTCGTCTCATTCCCAGAGTTCCATTCGCTGTCTGGTCGCTCGGAAGAGACCCTGAGCACCGCTCTCCCACGGACGGTGGACCTCGAAGAGACGGACAAGGAAACCACGAACCTCCTCGTCTTCCTCCTCATGCAGTTCCTATCCAGGTGAGGGTGGTTTTTATTGTGGAACATTACATGTAGAGAGCTACATATCTACCGCGAGAGCCAATAGCCAGCAAACTCGGGCACTGAGAGAGAGTTTGATCGAGCGTTTAAATTTGACCCTTGAGGCAGTCTCTAAATGGGGCGATGCCTATCTGTTCAGGTTTAGCGAGGGAAAGACGCAGGCGTGTCTGTTCTCCGCAAAAAAAAAGAGTCCATTTCAACAGACTCTTACTTTTCGAGGTGTATCCTTCGAGGTGTGAATGAGTTGGCCGAGTGGGTTTTTCCTGATAGTTATAATCTTGGTGTTTTCAAATCGAGAGTGAATCGATTTCTTCTAGGTAAACACGCTCCATCATAGACCGCATCGTCGCTTAGCATCAGTCGAGATGGTCGTCAAGTGTAAAACTATAAAAGTACAAAAAAAATCTCCGTGTAATAATAGTGTATTTATAACGTACTAAAAAAAACTACTCATCAGATCGAGTTCAAACCAATTTTCGTTGGTAGTTTGCATGGTAATGTACATCATATATTTTTTTTTAGTTTTATCAATCTTTTATTTTAGAAGTTAGAGGGGGGGGGGGGGGACACATTTTACCACTTTGGAAGTGTCTCTCGCGCAAATTATTCAGTGTAGACAAAAATTATTTTAGAAACCTTAACATCATTTTTGAAGACCTATCGATAGACGCCCCACACGTGTAGGTTCGATGAAAAAAATTTTTTTGAGTTTCATTTCTAAGGATGGGGGGCAACCCTAATTTTGTTTTTTTTTTAATATTTTTTGAAAAACTTTTACGGTTCACAGAATACATCTACTTACCAAGTTTCAACAGTGTAGTTCTCATAGTTTCGGCAAAAAGTGGCTGTGACATACGGACGGACGGACAAACAGACAGACATGACGAATCTATAAGGGTTCCATTTTTACGTTTTACGGAACCCTAACAAGTCTTGCAACTCAGTTCTTCTGCCATAAAAAGCTGTGAGATCCATGTATAATAATATAAGTCGGTTACTTTATTAAATCCCTGGTTAAGGGACCTTCTGTCTTAAGTAATTACGTAATTAGCTAACCTAACCACATCTTATAGTGACCATATCAATATTAAACATCTTTTATTTATTAAATAAGTAGATAGACTTGGCAATCACACTAAACAATTTTAGTAAAAGTGATTTGTATTACTTGTTACGGTAAAATACTTTTAATACTGAAATGGTCAAATGTTGTAAGGTTAGATAATTACGTTATAACATAATACAGAAAGCTCTTTACGTAGGGACTTAATAAAGTAAACCGATTTTTTATTTAACATGGATGGATCTCACAACTTTTTACTGTAAAAGAAATGAGTTGCGTGATTCGTTTTTTTACAAGTATTGTTTTTGATGGCATAAGTACCTTTTTTATTTTCCATCTCCTGGGGCATTCTCATGAGGCAAGGACCATTATCCACCACAGTGGCAAGCTCTGGTGGATAAATTATAATACAATCTGTCTTTTAATATACTGGTTTCTGTAATGTTTTCCTTCACCGCTTAAGTCAATTGTATCTGCGACCTAAATTGCGAATTTCACGTTCTAGTCACTGGCCCATTTGCTTGCATTGCAGTTGTCACGTCAGTAGTAAACGTTCCAATATTTAATTCTAGGGCCGATCAAGCGCACCCAATCGAAGACAAAGTACAGGCGAAACCGCAAGAGTTAGTTCTGAAGCATCTGTTCCTTCTGCTGGGGTACAATTACAATGAGAAGTTCTTCCACATACCGCCGTATAATCTCAGGTAAGTTTTTAATAATTGGACCAAGAGCGTTGACTGGTAAGATGGCGCCCATTATATTTAGTAAAATACCTGCCTAAAGATAAAATATTTTATGTAGTTATATAAATATATATTTAGTAGTATTATTAAATTACATTCGCTTCCCCCGCCTACGAGTGTTTGTAGGCTTTTTTCCTTGATGCTGGTTGCCTGGAAGAGATTGCTCTCAGCAATAAGGCCGCCATTTGTGGCGCTAGTTTATAAGTGTGTCTCTGTAATATTTTAAGTTTTTTTTCGTGTCACAATAAAGAGTTTCTATCTATCTATCTATCTATATGAGGCACTGATATTATGCTTGATGTTTGTTTTCAGGTATGCTCTATGTATATGTATAAGTTTAGTTATTAGTTAGTATGTTGAGGTTAGTAGGACTCTGCTACTTCTGTTCTGTAGGCAGGCTTTGGTAGGCGGTAGTCATTCGAGGCCATCTTCTATGGCCCCCTTAAAAATGTGACACCGATATTATGTATTAATGTAAACTAAACAAAAGAATACTGAAACAAAAAAGCTACATGAAAATCCAACTAAAAACTACCATCTCTAGGGATAACGTTAGTAGTCGTACAACGTTGTTAAGACTTATCTTAATATATATAAATCTCCTGTCACGATGTTTGTCCGCGATGGGTTCCTAAATTACTTAACCGATTTTAAATTAAATTGGCACACCGTGAGCAGTCTGGTCCAACTTGAGAGATAGGATAGTTTTTATTTCGATTAATAGTCTTTAAATGACAATATCCGAGCGCAGCCGGAATGGGCCGCTAGTTTTTGTATAAATATTTTCTATCTGTAACATAACGAATAAAATTAAAACAAATAATATTTATTGACTAATGAATCTCATAATACACCTAAACTGCAAACTACAGCAAAAAACTTTACTGCAAAATTTAAAACAGTTAAAATATGTTAATGTTTTTTTATAATATAGAGCGACGAGACGAGCAGGACATGCGCCTGATGGTAAGCAACATGCCTACCATATACCAGCTTTGTGACACGCAGCTATTGGAACATGAAGAATCCAAATCATTAGGTACCTAGCACTGTACTGCAAAGCACTCGTCACACAGAGATATAATAAGATGTTTTATCTTTATGCCCAGTAATTTCACTGGATGTATATTGTTTCAGACAATCGTCAATCTTCAACGCATTCATGGCGAACCTGCCTCAAGTGCTAGATCAGAATCACGTGATGGGAGCCAGCATCGCAGAACCCACTCTACAAATGTTGCAGGTATTTGTTTAAGACACATGGAGAAAAATGACATCGTTTCATGGTTGACGTTCCAAAGGTTCGTTCAAGGAGATTTGTGTCAACAAACGTGGTAGGCTGTGGAGTGGCGATTTTATTATTTGGTTATTACTTATTACAGTCTTGATGTCTTTAAGTCGAGAGTGAGTTTTTTTTCTAGATAAGCACGTTCCGTCGTATTCTGCATCGTCACATAACATTAAGTGAGATGGCAATCAAGTGCAATTTTACCGTTGTTAAAAAAATATAGCATAGAGTGCTCCGAAAATAACTGAAGTCGTAATTGTCTTTTTTTTTTTTTAAATAAAATACTAACAGGTCTCCGCTATTTTACTCGCGTAGTTCCGTTTTAGTGACGATACGAGCAGGACATGTGCCTTATGGTAAGCAACATTGAGTGACTGATAAATAAAAAAATATTCCTTTTTCTTTAGTATTGCGTGGGTTCGGGAAGTGCGGGCAGCGGCGCAGGCGCACACTCGCTGGCCGCACTAGCGCCGCACGTCAGGCGACACTGGCTGATGGCTCTGCTTGTTCTCCTGTACAAGGTAAGAGTGTTGATAGGTATCTTCTGTGAGTGTCTTAGAACTTGAGTTTAACTGCATCGATAAGTTGAGTTAAGGTTAAACGTAACCCTATTATATAAAAAAAGACGGTTTATGTGTCTACTGTAATACGTAACTGAGTATATCTGAGGTCAGTTGCCGTAAAAGCTTTAAAAAAATCGAGATTGAATCGGTTTCTTGTAAGTAAACACGCTCCAGCGTAGACGGCATCATCGCTTAACGTCAGGTGAGATGACGGTCAAGTGTAAACCTATAAATGATAAAAAATAAGAGTCTTCACATATGAGTATTTGCTTTTTTACGCAATAAAGGCTATCTGAAACCAATTGCCATAAAAGCTACTTTAAAAATAAATCTTACAAAAAAAATGCTTTTTTAGGTAAACACGCTACAGCGTGACCGTCACCGTCGCTTAACATCAGGCGAGATGGCCATCAAGTGTAAATCTCATAAAGACTATAAACCAATGCATTAATATTAATGTGTAACGTATATTTTTTTTAACCTCAAAAATTAAATGTTATTCTTTATTACTATTTATAAAAAGGCAGATAACATTGTAAATATGATCAAATTCTTTTCTGTTATTTTCAGTACCACTACGGCTCAGGCACGCTGTGCAGCCAAGTGCAGTCGCTAGTGAAGATCGTGCTGAACTCCGTGGAGGCGCAATACCACCAGTGCAAACGGATTCCGCCGATGATACTCATGTCGCGACCTAGAGGTAAACTTTGACATCCTTTTTTTGTAGTGGTAGGACTCTTAGCAGAGTCCACCTGGGGAAGTACCACACCTTTTTTTTTTTTCATAGAATTCCATTCTAACACGTACACGCTTCACATCGGCTCTACAAACAAAAAATCAAAACCAGTGGATTTTTTCGAGCTGCGCGCGTATCAAAAGTGTCAGTGTAACCAGAAACAGTCAGGCTACCCCGGAGCGGTGCAGACATCCCTCAGGACAACAGGAATAAAGAGAAATCTTCAAAAAAATATCGGCCAACAACTGGAAACAAAGGTTAGTTCGGTAGAAACATCAGAAAACCGCATAGCTGTAATCGGACAAACATCACGTCCGACCGCATACCGAACTCGTCGATATAGATAACTCCGCTGTCACGTTCGTTTCGCTGTACAATCGAAGCACGTCATCGCCAGGCACCTACGACACCTCCCAAGTGACGTCACAACACTCTCTGCACCTTAATTCGAACTCAAAGGTGGACTTGGGAGACAGCAACAGCATCGTCGGCCCCTGTGGAAGAACTGACTGCGGGTGACTGGACATCTGTCGAGCGGCCCGAAGAACATCCATCCCAAGCGTGTACGTTACAATATCAACCAATTCAAGTTTGGAAGGAAGAAGAAGAGGAAACCCCGTGAGTAGGATAAGTGGTTGCAGGTTAGACCTGGTCTAGTTAAGCTGTTAAATAATACCTAAATAAGTACTTTTTTCTTATACTAAACATGTCCGATACAACCAAAAAATCCGCCCCCTCCACCTCTGCTTGCCCCACATCTGCCCCTGCCATGGCACCCAGACGAACAAAGGTGCTTTCAGTAAGGTCAGTGGCATCGACCTTGCATAAACGCATTTTAAAAAAAAATCTTAAGACCAGCAAGTCGGAGGTGGTGTTGTCGACGCAGCACCAAGGACAATGCCCTGGGGTGCCCACAGAGTTCCCCGAAGTGGGGTCCCGCTGCGCTCAGACACTCGGTCATGTCTCATCGCCACCGCATTCAAAAACAGCTAGTGAAATCTCGGCTCCGGTGTCCTCGGTGCCGGAGACAAGCCCAGAACATGTGGCCGCGATGGACAGGATCGGGGACTGGGAACAGTGCGGGATCTCACCGCCAAAAGAGTTGAGGACGGATGACGAGATGGATAGTGTGTCGGAAACGTCTTTCCCGAACTCCGCCCGCTGCAAAAGAGCCAGCATGCTGATCGCACATAGCTCAAAGCGGACGGGGGTCGAGATGGACAGCGCCACTAAAGTGGCAAATGACGCACTACTCCGGGGGAAGGACGCTCTCGAAGAATCCCAGAATTTAAGGAAGGATTTGAAACAAACCGCTATCGAGAGCCTCCAGGCGCTCTACGAGATCGTCCTCTCCCTGGCAGAGTCCAGGCACCGTCACATAGTCTCACTACAACAAGAACGAACTCGACACGCAGTGGAGCTGCTCTCGGTGGAAAGAGCCCACTCAAAGTCTTTACAGACAATTGATCACGACATAACAAAAGAGGTAGCTCTGGCGCGCGAAACACTTAGCGAACTCCAAATAGAAACTAAAGCTATTAGAGACTGGCAGAGCTTCGAGTCGATAGAGCCCTATCAACAGATCAAAGCAACGGCGGAGGCAGTGAAGAGCATCAACGGTTACCTCAAATCACCAGCGCCCAGCCAAAACCCCACCGTCGATCTGACACCGCTGCGGAATGACAGTCTCAGCCTTAAAACTGGGATAGAAATTCTTCAAAGACAGGTAGACGAGATGCGGAGAGAGTCAAACGTAGAAAGAGAGAAAACTGTTGAGGCCCTTCGCCAAAACGCTGAAATGCTAAAAGAGCTCGCCTCGATTCCTCCACCTCCAACCCCTTTAAATTATTCGGACAGGTTTTGCAAAATCGAAAAAATGTTGACTGAACAAACACTCCCTCCACCCCCCGCCCCAATTAAAATTAACATCGACGAGCACGTGCTACCAATCACGGAACGGCTCGAGGCTGTATCTTCGGAACTCCGGACTATGCGGCAAGATAAATTAACTCCTCCTGCATCAGTTCTAAGCATCGAGGCCGAAATCTCCCAAGCCGAAACCGGCAAGCCACCAAAGCCCGCATACGCCAAAATCGCGGCTAAGCCCATTGTGCCGAAACCAAATCATACACTGATCGTGACAACGGCAAATCCCACATCATCCACGACATCTGAAAATTTGATAGACAAGATAGCGTTAGCACTGGACACGAAGAAGACTGGAGCAAGAGTTGACCGAGTGCGCAAAGGTCGGAACAGGAAAGTCATCCTGAGTTGTAGCACAGATGAAGACCTTGGCCTAGTCAGAAATCGTGTGCAGCAAGACAAGTCTCTAAAGGTTGAAACCGCGAAAGCGGGTAACCCACTTATCATCATTCGAGACGTCTTGTCGGTTCACAAGGATAACGAAATAGTGGAAAATCTTCTGGCGCAGAATAAACATCTGTTACAGGGGGTTAATTTGCAAGAGAGTGCGATCAGGGTGCGATACAGGAAAAAGGCGCGAAACCCGCATGAGTGTCATCCGGTGATCGAGGTCTCGCCTCGCATTCACAGAGCGTTTTTGAACGCCGAAAAGGTCTACATAGGACTCCAGAGGAGACCTGTGGCAGACCATTCGCCCTTGGTGCAGTGCTCCAAGTGCCTAGGTTTCGGCCATACAAAAGCAATCTGCCGGGAAAGGGATGAGTCCTGCAGTCACTGCGGAAAAACCCACTCCTGGACACAATGCAAGGCAAGAAAAGAAGACCTGCCACCCAAATGCAAGAACTGCGCGATTGCTCATCCCAACAGCCCCAACAGAGAACTCGTTCACAACGCCTTCAGTAGTGAATGCCCTGAAAGGATAAAATGGGATGGTATAGCGCGGTCTCGATCTCGGTCTCGGGTATTTCATATTGCTAAGGGCACTCATGAGGCAAGTGGCTCAGTCTCCCAAAGAGTAGGCGAACCAGGTATGCGTTTCATCCAAGCAAACCTGCAACGCTCCCAGAATGCAACAGCAGAACTCCTGAAGGTCGCAAGAGAAAGGGGAGTTTCAGTTGCCCTTGTTCAAGAACCCTATGTGGGAAACAAAGGCGTAATGAAACAGTATCCTGGAACTCGCGTTATTCAGTGCAGTTTAAATAGGCAAAAACCAGTCAAGGCAGCCATAATAGTCTTCGGTGACAGGCTGGAGGTAATCCATGACCCCCAACTTGTTACCGAAACGGAAGCGGCAGTCCTGTTGGTCGGCACAGGCCTAAAACTGGGAGTGATTTCTGTCTACTTAGAAGGAGACCAAAAAGTCGACCCCTATCTCAGCAGGATTAAAGTATTCAGCGAAAAACTAGCGACTAAAGACCTTATTGTTGCTGGTGACGTGAATGCGTGGTCCCACTGGTGGGGAAGCACATCCCAAAATGAGAGAGGAGAAGCCGTAAACTCTTTCTTCAACGAAATGGACTTATTTATTCTCAACTCCGGCGACACACCAACCTTCGAGATCGTCAGGGAAGGCAAACTTTGCACAAGCATAGTAGATGTAACAACGTGCAGTGGGTCTCTCCTGGGGAAAATTGAGGGATGGAAGGTTGACAAAAGTATAACAACATCAGACCACAACGCAATCACTTTCACTTTGCGTCTAATTAAAGGTCTCGAACAACAGAGACCAATAACAACTCGTAAATACTACACCAAGAAGGCACAGTGGTCAAACTTTATGTCACAGTTAAAATCCTCCCTTGAAGAAGGAAACCTCTCGCCGGAGTCAGTGGAGAAATGTGAAAGTCCATTGGAACTCGAATCAATGATTACGGGCTACACAGCTAGTATACATGAAGCCTGCAAACATACCATTCCACTGGTAAGCTCGCCAAAGGGAAACCCAACCCCTCCATGGTATACGAAAACGCTCGATAATCTGAAGAAAGAAGTTCTCAGAAGAAAGAGACGGATTAGGAATGCCGCCCCCGACAGAGTTGAACTTGTAGTCGAACAGTACCAAATTGCTCGGCAAGACTACAAGGATAAAGCCAAAGAAGCTCAGACGATAAGCTGGAAAGAGTTCTGCACGAATCAGGAGAAAGAAAGCATGTGGGACAAGATCTACAGAGTGATGAGAAAAACTTCGACAAGACAGGAAGAAATACTCCTAAGAGACACCGAAGGTAACACTCTATCCCCCCAGCTATCTGCAGAACTACTTGCTAAAACGTTCTATCCCGACGACTCTGAGAGCACAGACCAACCTTGCCATACAGAGCTACGGGAGCGAACGACAGAAACGCCTATGGACTTACCGGAAAATGACCCATCATTTACATCAGCGGAACTGGAATCAGTACTGAGAACTCTGAATCCGAAAAAAGCCCCCGGTACAGACGGGCTATCCGCTGATATCTGCGCAGCAGCCATACGATGCGAATGGGAGGTTTTCTTGGCGATAGCAAACAAATGCTTGTCGCTGAAATACTTCCCCAAGCAATGGAAAGAAGCGCACGTGGTCATATTACGCAAACCCGGCAAGACAGATTACACACATCCAAAATCTTACCGCCCCATAGGTCTTCTGTCCGTTCTTGGAAAAATCGTTGAAAAGCTTCTGGTAAACCGACTCCAATGGCATCTCCTCCCAACCATCAGTAGGAAACAGTACGGCTTCATGCCCCAAAGAGGCACCGAAGACGCCCTCTATGACCTGGTAGAGCACATCAAAGAAGGAGTAGACAGTAAAGACACCGTACTCCTAATCTCCCTGGACATAGAAGGCGCCTTCGACAATGCTTGGTGGCCCGCCCTCAAAAATCAATTAGCGAAGAAGAGGTGCCCAACAAACCTCTACGACATGGTAAACTCCTACCTCAGCGACCGTAAAATCAAGGTCAACTATGCAAGAGCAGTCTATGAGAAGGAAACAACCAAGGGATGCGTCCAAGGGTCTATCTGTGGACCAACCTTTTGGAATGTGATCCTAGACTCATTACTACGAATGCTAGAAGCCGAGGGAGTATACTGTCAAGCATTCGCGGACGACGTCGTTCTCGTATTTACAGGCAGCCCGACCATTATCGAACAGCAAGCGAGCAGGGCGCTGAGCATGACAGTGGAATGGGGTAAAACTAACAAACTCAACTTTGCAGCGCATAAAACTAACGCGATGCTTTTCACAAATAAGTTGAAGTACGAAACTCCAAACATAGTCATGTCCGGCGTCCGGCTCGATCTGGTCGAGGAAGTCAAACTGCTAGGCCTAATGATCGACCGACGGCTCAACTTTAAAGCACATGTGAACGCCCAATGTAAAAAAGTGGCGAACATTTATAGACAGCTCGCATGTGCAGCGAAGGTGACCTGGGGATTAAATGGCGAAATCACGAGAACCATTTACGTCGCGGTGGTGGAACCCATCATCATGTACGCCTCAAGTGTATGGGCACAAGCAGTAGACTTCGAGGAAAACAAGTCGCACTTAAACGCGATCCAAAGAGGCTTTGCCCAGAAAATCTGCAAGTCGTACCGTACTGTTTCTCTAAAATCAGCACTTGCCCTTTCAGGTCTGCTCCCCCTGGATCTCAGGATACAGGAAGCAGCAAGTTTGTACAGAGTAAAAAAGAACCTCTCCCAAGATTACCTCCCACCAGAAGTGGAACTCGAGCGGAACGTAAACTACTTGGACAAACCCCATCCGTCCACGCAGACATCCGTAGAGTACGAGCTCATAGAAGACACCTCCAATCTTCCAGAAGGACCTCAAATTTATACTGATGGCAGTAAGATTGAGGGTAAAGTTGGAGCTGCTCTAACATGGTGGGAGAATGGCAAAGAGGTCAAGAACTTGTCGTTCAAGCTCCACTCCGAATGCACAGTCTTTCAATCAGAACTCTATGCTCTTTGCCGGGCAACTCAAATGGTGTTAAAGAGCAAGGACCCAGAAGTCAATGTCCTGAGTGACTCCAGATCTTCACTCGAGCTGCTGAGTAATCCAAAAACGAGTCACCCCTTGGCAAAGTGCATAAAGGAAAACATTGGACAGATAAATGCTGAAGGGAGATCTCTTCGTCTTTTCTGGGTAAGAGCGCATGTAGGCACCGTCGGCAACGAAAGAGCTGACGAACTGGCCAAATCGGCAGCACTCACGGAATCGCCCAGGGACTACGAGGGGATCCCTTTGTCCTACGTCAAACGCAAAATCCGCGAAGAATCGGTCAAGAAGTGGCAGGATCGATATGAGACCTCGGACACCGGAAAAGTCACTCAGACGTTCCTCCCTGATATAGCAAACGCATATCGGTTGATGAGAACTACGAAACTGACTCATTTCCAGGTACAAGCATTGACGGGACACGGAGGAATAGCAGAATACCTGTACAGATTTAAGCTTAAGAGCAGTCCTGTATGCGAGTGTGACTCTGAAAAATCCGAGAATGTCTGGCACGTGCTGGTAGACTGTCCCCGATTCATGGCTGCAAGACATGATCTCGAATCTATGATTGACAGGAAGCTGGTTATCTCAGATCTCCACAACGTCTTGGCAGATCCAGATAGCAGACCACGGCTTCTGGCTTTCATGGAGAGTTCATTCCGCATAGCGGCCAAAAGAAACTCCACACTTTCTAAAACACAACCCCCTTCACCACCACACCCTACCCCACTGTCTAATACACACCCACCTTCACCACCACACCCTACGCCACTGTCCGTGAACGCCACGCCGGGTGCAATCTCCGTCCAAGATAGCTCCTCAAAGAGCATCTCCGTCCAACAACTACTGGAGAACGCAGACCGAGGAGAGGCGGGGATCCGTGTCCGCGGAGTGGCTCTCTTCATGGATAGCAACAAAGAGAGATTCGGAATAAGCTTTTGCTTCGCCTGGGAAAGTAAACGCGCCCGTTTGTCGCCGGGATTGTCTTGTCTGCTCAATGGGAGTACCGCAAAAGTCACAATGAAGCGGAAAACCTTCGACGCTATGCCAGTGTGCGAGGTAGACGGCCACCGATTTCGGTTGGTGCGATCGAGAAACAAAACGATTGCACTAATAGAATACTCGGAAGGTCGGACGCCTTTCACACAGGCAAGTGCGCTGCTTGCACATCTAAGCAGAAATGCGGGTGAAACACCCCGGGTGATAAGCGTGGATGCGATGGCAATCGAATATTCAAGAGCGAAAGTCGCAGACCGGCTGGGTTGCATTGAAGCCTCTAAACATCATGAGGTTGTCGCATACGAAGATAGGGGAGAAAATCTGAGCTTCCTCAGAGCCCCTTCGCACGACCTAACAAATGCAACTGACAGCTGGGGACACCCCGTTCCTAGTTCGACCAACCAAACCGGTTCCGAAAGAGCACAGCAGAGGGCAGCCGCGGAAAAAGCCACAGCCCATCAAAGCGGCAGCCGAAGCACCAACACGGCCTTCGTGGCTGCCTTCAACACTGCAGCAAGGAGCGTACTCCGAATCTCATCCCATGCACAACCTGCAGATGGCCATTAGAGACAGAAATGCGGCTGTAGTGGAGGCTCTGGGCCAGGAGGAGGCGGCTTAGGCAAAAGACGATGTCGAGTCGATTACTATCGGAATCCCAACCGGTAGTGATCGGCTCAACAGACGAAATCGGACTGACTAGCTTTAGAATTACGTTTAAAATGTTCACCACCCCCCTACTCCCCCCCTTATTTTCCTCTTCTTCTCCTAATCCAAGAACTATGTAAATAAAAAAAGATTATTGTAATGACAAAAGTCACGGACCCCGGAGTCTGTGGAGTGTTTAAATTAAATAAAAAAAAAAAAAAAAAAAAAAAAAAAAGTACCACACCTTTGCCATTTATTCTACCGCCAAGCAGTAATGTGCAAACATTACTGTGTTCCGGTTTGAAGGGCAATGTTTCCAGAGAAATTACAGGGCTTAGAGATATAACAACTTAGATCTCTGGGTGACGAGCGCAGTGCAGTGCTAGGTAATGATTTGGACTCTTCGTGTTCCAATAGCTGCGTGTCACTGCGCTGTTATGTGGCAGGCATGTTGCTTACCATCAGGCACATGTCCTGCTCGTCTCGTCACTCTTTATTTAAAAAAAAAACCTACTAATATTATAAACTAGCTATTACCCGCGACTTCGTCCGCGCGAAATAAATTTGAATGTAACTGATGCAGTATGTGTATCCATACAAATGTACATTTACTAAACAGCTTATAAAAACATGACATATAACGTACAATTTAATCAAAATCGGTTCAGTGGTTTAAGCATTCAAGCGTAACAAATAGACAGAGTTACTTTTACATTTATTATTGTATATTAGCATGGATGTCAAGTGTTTAGTTGTAAAATTTAACGGTTTATCTGCAACAAAAGACAAATTAACTTTGTAAAAGAGGGCTCAACTTCAAACTCCAAGAACAAGCCTTACTCAATCCTGGGTTCAGCACCTGATTGGACTATTTTAATGGACACGTATGAAAAGCACTACAAACTCCCAGAGGATGTGGGTGTTTCGTCATCCAGACCGGACATTTTCCTTTTTTCTAGGGCTACGAAACGCATAGTCCTGGTAGAACTTACCGTACCGTGGGAAACTAATATACCTAAAGACCACGTGATGAAACAAAATAAGTATTACGACCTACAAAATGAATTAACAAAAAATGGCTATGTAGTTAATTTATACGCTGTAGAAGTAGGAGCGAGAGGTATACCAGCAAAATCTCTCTATAACCTGCTTAATTAAAGACCTTGGATTGTCCAGAAGTGCAGTAAGTTCTATACTAGAACGAGTATCTAAAGCTGCACTAGTAGGATCATATCGGATTTGGCTGGGCAGGGAGAGAAATACGAGTAGTGAAGGTGAGTGTTGACGTAGGTACGTCAATATAAGGGGCCCCTTTTAAACCTACGCCCGAGTCACAAGTCTTGGGGTCTATTCGAGATTTCTCTCTTTGCCACACGATGGACCCGGCACCCGCACGGTGAATCCATGGAATGCTAAGAAGTACGTCTCTCTCTTCCATGTAAACTTTCATTCCTCATTTCCACCCCTTTAACTCTTTTTCTGTGATAAAAAGTCGATCTTGGTCTTTCCTTGTTTATCTGTGCACCAAATTGCATCAAAATCAATTCAGTAGTTCAGGCGAAAAGCGTAATATACAGAGTTACTTTCGTATTTATAATATTAGTATAGATATCATGTGTCTAGTTGCAAAATTTCATGGTTTTATCTTCAACAATAACGAACTTTCATCCCTCATTTCAACCCCTATTTTACCCCCGAATCGTTCGAAATTACAAAATTGTTAGAACAAACTTTGTCTACTTTTTAAAAAAAAAACTAAAATTTGCCAACAATGTTGTCTGGATAACATGGTTGTAGATTTCACAAAATTAATGTAACTCGATTCTGTCACCTCGAAATAGGGTATCGGACTGGGTCAAAAGTACACTATTCTAATTAGTCCGTCAGCTAGATCATGGAAAAATATGGGACACGTATTTTTTGTTTTTTCAAAATATTAAAAATCGACAAAGATATAGAACATCAAACTTCGAGAGTGGGGGGGTCGCGACCTCACTCGTGAGTAAAAATCGTAGGCACGAGTGACGTCACGCGAAACTTCTAAGCGCTGTATCTTCGTATTTTTTTGTTTGTAAAACAAAAGAAAAAATACGTGTACAATATTTTTTAGCAATCTAACAGACGGACTAATTAGTTTTTTTGAGGATTGTACCCTATTGTGTAAATCCATTGTTGAAATCTTGTTTTACACTAAAAAGTGTATTTATTATTGTTATTACTTCCCCAGATCTAAGCCAGCCGTCCCTGAAGCCGGAGCAGCAGTCCCCCCCGCGGCCGGAGCCCGCGCCCCCCGCGCCCCGCGCCCCCTCCCCCCTCGCCGCCGCACACAAGCACAAGTCGCCCGCGCACATGCACACGCACTGGGAAGAAGCGCGTAACACCAGCAAGTCAGTATATTACTACAGTCTAATGCTCTGGGTTCCTAGGATTGCGGTGCCGTCACATAGCGGACGTAAAGAGACGGCCGTCTTTACGGCGACGACATGTGGAAAGTTCCACTGCCGCTATATTACGTCGTCAGCCAGCAACCTCAACAAGCAGGAGAGAAAAAGAAGGACCTTGATTTAATCAAGTATGGTATAATATAGCTTTAATCAGTTACTTGGAGGATGAACTATTAAAAGGGGAAAACAATCGTAGGGTAGAAGATAGTTTATTTAAATCGAGTGGTATAGAAGGCGCATTAGAAATTTTAGTACATCGTCGCAGCTCCAGTTGGAATTAAAACCCATTCAGGGTAGCGATTCTGAAACCATTCGGTTGCATCGACACGGAATCTCATCTCTCGGTCTTTGTTTTATCTATTTAGCATGACAAAGACCGAGAGATGAGATTCCGTGTCGGATGCAACCGAATGGTTTAGAATCGCTACCCTGTACGTCGTACGGACGTCGGTCCAGTAAAAAAAACTCAAAATATATCGATATGGCATCACCGCTATAATCTTACGTTCGAAAAAACGTTCACGAACTATTCAACACCGTCAAGACGGCCGTCTTTCAAATAGCGTCACCGCTTTTTTACGTTACGTTGTTAATCACCGTCCTCTAACAAACCGCGCCATAGTGTTAACATAGACAACGTTCTCGTGACGTCATTCACCGCTATATTACGTCCGCTATGTGACGGCACCGTTATCCTAGGAACCCAGAGCATTAAGAAACACTACCAGTAGTTCATCGCCGTTGATCTTGGGAGAAACGCCGATAATATCTAGACACGAGTAGGGTTGTCGCAAACACCAAAATAAAATTAAAACATACGGAAGACGTAGGCCCTGAGCCGAGCTCCAGCAATACTAACATTGTAATGTAGGCAATGCAGGAGCGCGCTTCCCGCGTCTCATTCCGCACACCCCGCACGGTTGCCCCGCCTAGACGGCTTCGTCAAACGACTATATGATTTAATATACTGTGATATTACCGTATCTGCCTAATTAACGTATGCAATGCCCATGACCCTGAACTTACTATGTCCATGACCATGACCAAGCTAATGCCCATGCCAATGGTCATCTAGAAATGCATCAGCACTGTATCATGGCCCCCGGCCTCCGGTTTCCCCGCGTAGTTTCCAAAGTGAGCTATCAAATTCTGAGTTATAAGTTTCCAGTTCTATCGGCAGCCCCTAGACTAACAACATTTTTTTATATTTTCATTTATGAAATATATAATTTAAAAAAAATATCGTTTTTAGCTGATGTACTAAAATTAAGAAAAATATTTACTATCTAATATTATGTGTAGGTACCAGCAATGGAGTCTCGAGCAAGAGTCGTCTGAGAGCGAACTGATCGCTATCCCGGAAACCAGCGATAAGTCCGACACCACCGTGCACGGAAGCACGGCGCCAGTAAGTTATGACCAGACTGACATGTCCAACAGATTTCCTTTATTTTTTACAGTGGTAGGACTCTTTGCAGGGTCCGCCTGGGGAAGTACCACATCTTTGCCAGTTGTTCTACCGCCAAGTAGTAATGGCAAAACATCACTGTGTTCCGGTTTGAAGAGCAATGTTTCCAGCGAAACTACAGATAAATCATCATAAATCTCTGGGTGACGAGCGCAGTGCAGTGCTAGGTAATGATTTGGAATCTTCATGTTCCAATAGCTGCGTGTCACTGCTGCTATGGGCAGGCATGTTGCTTACACTTGTCACTATACTATAAAAAATGGTTGTCTGTAAAGTCGGTTTACTGACGATAGTTGAACGTGACAACGTCTTAAGAAAATACTGATTGTGTTAAGCGCCATCTAGGTAAAACATTCTGAAGCTTTTTGAAAAGCTGTTCAAAGCGCCATCTCTGGGTACATCATTGTACTAGCACAAGTTCTTAACTTCATATCGTCGCTTTTCTAAAACATGGACAGACTCCTTGAACGTAATACACATTTCACTCACTAGATGGTGCGAAAAGTAATAAGGCGAGGTAACGGTGGTAAATATTATCTATTCTATGGCGGTAACGTTACATGACGTCATGTTTTGCGGGCGTGCAACCGGCTTCACCGAATTATAAGACGTTATCACGTCAAAAAAATTAACATACGATACGACACGTAAACTAATAATTTTAAAACGAATAAATTGACAATCATGATATTCACCTGAAAGCAAGCATCATCAAAATCAATGCCTATCCATAACAACACAGTACCACACAGCTACTGGAAGATGAAGAGATCAAATCACTGGTTAGCACTACTCTGCGCTGGTCACCACCCGGTATAATTTCGTCTGGAAACATTATGTTGCTAGTTGTTTGGTTTTGAAACCGAATTTCCAAATATTCGCTTGATCTTTGAGCGGCTAAAAGTTGGATAATGTACTTATTTGTAGTGTTGATTGCACATCACATTTATGAGTTTTCCAAGGTCATACCAAGAAGAGATCATATCAAACGGTAAAAAAATGGGTAAACCTCTGGAACGGTTACATTTCTTAAACCAGAAATATTTACTTCCAGGGTTCATTCGACGAACCGTCACATTACGAAGATCCACCGAAAGTAGAAACCGCCGTAGCGTCTACCGCATACCCACCTATGAACAAAATGGTAAACAAATTAAATATTATTATTATCATCATCTTGATCATTCTAATTCTCGTTATCACCATTATGTATTGTCCTTTACAACTTTAAATAATCGTACCCATCTTCATCGTTATCTTCTGCAACTTCAATACCATCATTATAAAAATTATCACCATCATCATCATTCTCTTCACCATCATTACCATTACATCTCGTTTGGTCTCATCTCCTGTTGAACAATTAATGATTACATACAATTGTGTCTGGGTGTTTCTATGTATAATAAGTATGTATTTAAAATTATATAAGTATTATATCAGCTATCTGGCCGCCATCACACAAGCTTTGCTTAGTTTGGGGTCAGATGGTGTTGTGTGTGAATTGTCCACCAATATTTATTATTATTTATTTATTTATTTTAATTACGCAAGCCTACGATTGGATCTCGCTCCGGCCAACAGCTGTCTACTAGCTCATCGGTCTCCATCGGCAGCGATTCTTCTAACCTGTAAGTATTTTAAAGCATTAGAAGTGATACGCCTATAGGGGATTCTTTCTTAGGTCCAAAAAGCGCCATCCAAATCCAATCCATGACAGATGTTCCAGAGAGAGCACTGCTCTCCGTTGCATCTGCGCGCAGAGCTTAGAATCTTTTAAGGCTCAGATTAAGAGACACTATCTTTCTAATTTGGTCTCCTAATTTATCTCTGTTTTTCTTTTATCTTCTCGTTCTTGATTTTCCTTTTTTCTTGTTTTTTACTTGTTTCTGTGTTGTTCATTGTTATTGAGTATGTGCATTGTACATTATTATTGTTAATATGTTGTATGGTATAATAGCATTTGTGTATTTATTGTATAGTATTTATGTATTTTGGCAATTATGTGTGTAAAGTATTATTACGTAGTTTAGATATATATTCTAGTAATTAAGTGACGACTTTTTATTTTTGCTTTGATTTTCCCTCACACCCTATCATCATTATGTATAAATATATTTTTTTAAGTTTGTTCTGCCTTTAATGGTTGTCTGGAAGAACAACCATTAAAGCTAAATCGCTATTAGCGATAAGGCCGCCATTTATGACACTAGTTATAAGTATTTTCTGTTTTTGTAATATGTTTTTTTCATTTTTTTTTACTTTACTGGTGTGCATAATAAAGTGTTTCTGTCTGTCTGTCTGTCTGTCTGTCTGTCTGCCTTGGTACCAGAGACTCGAACGGGGAGGTCTATTATGTCTTAAAAGCGCTATACAAATTCAATCCTTGATAGATATTCCAAAGACTCGAACGAAGAGCTCTGACTCCACTTTCGTAATTAGAACATAGTAAACTTTGGAATACGTTGTCTGAGTGTGAAATATAATTTAGGTGTCCTCAAATCTAGAGTGAATCGGTTAGGTTTCTTGGTTTGCGCGTTCTATCATAGACCAATTATACCGAAAAAATGTTTTTAACAATTGTAAAATTGTAATTACAAAAACCCGCAAAACAATTGGTGAACCATATTTAGGTCATCCATATGTTTGCAAGTAAAATGTGTGATGATTGCAAGTGATTGCAAGTGATAATGAAAGAATATCCATTATGCGTCTAACCGCAGCTAACAACAGAATTGACAACTTTGAAACATCTGAACGTGATTTTGACACACAGACACGCACGCACGTATGCACGCACACACGTATGCACGCACACGCACTCGCACGAATGCGCGCATTCCAGACCTTCTACCGTCTAACTAAATCGGCTTTGGATTTGCCGTTGTTATCTCTATAATTTCAAGCGAAAAGAGAGGAGAGAGAGCAATATCAAAGCTAAGCCCATTTTTTGAAGTGGTAGACCCCCTCCTCGGTTCTCATATCCTTCCGCATGATGATACACACATAACAAGAAAAATAATTAAGATTTTGATTAATCACCGACTACCTTGGATTTCCGTTTGCTTAGTATTCTACTAGTCCAGCCATTTCATTTGATACTCATATTGAGGAAGCAGTGAAAAAAATGTAATGAGCCATTTTGTGGTGGCGGTCATCTTGGATTTGAAATTTGTTAATAGTGTTTAGTATTCTACTGGTCAAGCCCGTTCATTTGAGACCCATATTGAGGGAGGTTGTGAAAAAATATTTTAGCCGCCATTTTGTGGAGGCCGCCATCAATACTAACCAAACATAGCTAAGCACCACCGCATAGAAACTAGCTATCAAATAAATAGAAACGGAATGTAATATAAAAAAATGGTCGATCCGTTTGAGCTCTGGGGTCCCACAGACACATATACACACACACGCAGACACACCCTCATACAAACAGACATACATCGACGTCATACTTATATCACCCCTCTTTTTGGTCGAAGGTTAAAAGTCAAATAACAATATTGCTATAACATGACATGTAGAGCAGAAACCTGAGATCCCAACTTTCGAATTTAAAAATCTGTACTTGACGTAGTCTTCGGTCAAACCAATAAAACATTTTATAATTTTATGATATTTTCAGTAAGTCCACTCCGATGAGCGGCCAGTCTGTCGAGATATGGCCCGACCAGCTACACGGCCCCACGTCGCCTCGGGCCAAGATACTTGGCAAGCAGAAACGGATCATTGGTGATTACGATAACTTGTTTTCAATGTTAAGCTAT
Source organism: Ectropis crepuscularia (assembly GCA_963693475.1). Classification (NCBI taxonomy): domain Eukaryota; kingdom Metazoa; phylum Arthropoda; class Insecta; order Lepidoptera; family Geometridae; genus Ectropis; species Ectropis crepuscularia. The sequence continues at coordinate 10,183,708 of OY856350.1, forward strand.
TGTAACTCGTATTCATAACGTCATATAGAACTTAATCGTGACCAAAATTTTGGTTACGACTGCAATGACTGCGACTTAAGCCCGATTTACACTTCAATAAGTACAGTAGCTTTAAGTTCAATTGACTTGACTGGCCTTGTGGATTAGTTGGTAGTAGAAAAGTTCATCATCATCATCAGCTGCAAGACGTCCACTGCTGAACATAGGACTCCCCCCTAGATTTCCACAACGAACGGTCCTGCGCAACCTGCAACCAGCGGTTTCCATTGACCTTTGTGAGGTCATCTGTCCAACTAGTGGGAGGCCGTCCAACACTGCGTCTTCCGGTTCGTGGTCGCCACTCGAGACCCTTTCTTCCCCATCGGTTGTCAGTTCTGCGAGCGATGTGGCCTGCCCATTGCCACTTCAGCTTGCTTACTCTTTGAGCTATGTCGAAAAGTTACACAGTTTAAATGTTGTGTGCTGAACACAAAAAAATATTTGTTGTGTCTGGGTGTTTACATGTATAATATGTATTTATGTATTTACCCTTTTATAAGTAAATGTATCAGCTATCTGGCTTCCACAGTACAAGCTTTGCTTAGTTTGGGGCTAGACGGCGTTATGTGAGAAATTTCCGCCAATACAAAAAAATTAAGCCCTTAAGCTCGTTTGAAGTTTTTGTAGTTTAGTTCTCAATCAATAAAAGGCCCGTTTAAGGATATTTGTGAAGTCAAGTAACTTGGTATGGAGTTTTTGAAGGTTAGGATTCAATGGAGAGTCCGCTTGGGGAAGTAGCTCATCTTTGCCAGTTGTTCTTCCGATTCGATTATACTCGGTTTACATTATTCCAGTCCAGTGATCGAATCCAGCGCTGGATTGCCTATTGGAAAAATGTAAACCGACACTGGAAAGCAATGAATCCAGTTAGCATTCCAGTCCAGTAACTGGATTGGCAGTCTACTTTTAAATCCAGTGTGACCAATCCAGTTCAACTGGAATAATGTAGACGGCCATTCCAGTGCTTAACGACATTGATGTCTTCTTGAAATCATCGTCTCTGTAGCGTTCACACTTCAACGGCTTCTAAATAACTGGAATAATGTAGACACTGGACTGGAATAATGTAAACCGGGCATTAAGTAAGTAAGTGAGTGCAAATAGTAGTGTTCCGGTTTGAAAGGTATTGTTCAATTTTCTGTCTGAGGCTTTGAGTATTTACGATAGGAGGACGCAAGACATTTGGCATGCTAACAATTCACATTTTTTTGCGGGGCGTGGGGGGAACGTATATTTCACACATTTGTAAACTTGAACTCACACAAGAGCAACAAACCTCTGTTTGTACTAAGACAAATGCTACACACTTAAACAAAACATGCACACATCTACGAAACGCGGTTGCCCATTTGATAAAGCTCATTTGACATTCATAAGGGCATGAAAGAGGTATGTTAGAACTAGGGTCGTCCCCTTAGAATAGTTGGTCCGAGGTCTGAAGCCATGTATGTTTTCCCAGCAGTGGGCAGCAGTACGTCCCCGGACACGGCGCCGTCGTCATGCGGCGACGCGGCGCTGCCGGTCTGGCCGCGATCGCCGTCACATCACCACATCAAGAGCCCAGGTATGCGACCGGATCATCACTTTACATCAGCCGAGATAACGAGCTGGCATCAATCTAGATATTATTTTGATAGATAGATAGATTAACTCTTTATTGCACTAAATTTTAAATAAAAGACATAAAAACTTAAAGACTAAAATTAAAGTAGCAATGGGCGACCTTATTTCTAAAAGCGATCTCTTCCAGGCAACCGTAAGATGGAAAAACAGATACGAAAATAGGAAAACGGGAAGTACAAATAAAAAGAGGTGGATACTTCTATAACATTACTAAAAAAATAAAAATAAAATAAAATATTCCAGTAACATGAATAATGTACTACTAATGTATGATAAACCTACATAAAAATAATTGTACATCCTAATACATATAATAATTTGTATAAAAAAATATTTTTTTTTTATTTCATGATTTTTTCTTTAACCTTCGACTCAAAAACAACGGGTATTATAATTGTGACGCGTGTGTGTGAATGCGTGTGTCTATCTGTGGCATCATGGTTCCCGAACGGATAAACTGATTAAGATTTTGTTTCAAAGGTGAAATAGTGTTCTTGGCTATGTTACAGTCCGCGAGGTATAAGCTGAGCTTTGCATTAGTGTGAGTGATCACATGCATACGCATCTATTACCAAAAGTACAGTCAGACAACAAACTCTTAAACAACAAGCTGACATTAACTATCCAGGATCAATATGGTCATTGCGAAAAGAAGTATCTCTTTTAGGATTCAAATGGTCAAGGACAGAGAATAACAGAAAAAATTTAATGGAAAAGCATGAGATCCGTCACCTACGTATAACTTATTTACTTAAAATTTCCGAATACCGTATTCAGGGCAGGCCTATCGTTTATACCGATGAAACATATATTGACACCACTCACACTTCATCAAAATCATATTCAGATGGCAGCACTTCTGGTTTGAAGAAACACCTTATTAAGAGAACATGGTCACAGCGTCCTGCGTCTGACTGTACTTTTGGTGATCACTCACACTAATGCAAAGCTCAGCTTATACCTCGCGGACTGTACTTTAAAATCGGTGCAGCCGTTTCAAAGCTATCAGCTCTTTTGTTATCTGAAGTAGAAATTCAATACCAATTCTAATCAAATATCATCACACACATTACCACCACTGCCTTTACTTCATAAATTGTCATAACCAAAAAGTGTGGAAGATATCGCTATTAGCGAAAAGATCCCAATTTATGTCTAAAATGTTTTTTTTTTACTTTTATTTACTATTTGTTTTATTTCGGTTTTATGGTAAATAAGTGTTCTTCTTTGTAGCAAAGTATGTTCAATGGTTCAATATTAAACTAAATAATGTTCAATTTGTATCGAATGATATAAATTTGAATTTGAATATTACAACTGCAGCAGCCTTTCTGCAGTACTGGTGCCACGATGGAACTAGTACTCGTAAATAACGTGATATTTCAAGTTTTCCATTTTCTAAAAGGAGTGACCGAAAGAAAAACACCTATTGAGAAAAAAACAAATCAATTACGGTTTTCAAAATACAAAAGCATGAGTAAATAGCTCTATATATCTGAAATTGGAATTCATAACCAAAGGAGATATTTGAGGTAAGTGTCCAGTACGATAAAACACCAATTTCATAATATGTAACGACCTAATATATATAGATCATCAAACTTGTGGAGTGGGTGAGTTGGCTGGATTGTGACCTTAGTCTTCGTAAAAAATCGTACAGTGAAGAGACGTTCATTCGAAACTTCTAAGCATTGTTTCTCCGTCATTTTTTGTTTGCAAAACAAAGGAAAACACACGTAAACAATATTTTTAATAATCTGGCGGACAATTCGTTGTTTTAGGCATTATTATCAAGGATAAAATAACACAGTAGTGAACTATGAAACTATTTATTGACTTTATTTGCCCCATCTATTTGGTGGATTTGGACTCACAGGCCTAGTGGGGGGCGTTGGGGGCCTGGGCCTCGGTGGGGGGCGAATGGGTGGAGAGCTTGGGGGCTTCTGCCTCGCCCATAGACGTTGTATTTCAGGATATTCGTCATCACTTGTGCTCAAGTCCTGATTAGTATTTAAGGCTATGAAAAGGCCACGCTGTCGTAAGTAGATCCGGTGATCTTCTATAGGTGGGGGGCTATATGCCCTCATTTCAGCTCCGCCCATAAAATTGATATACGCCGATGCATCTTGTTGCGCTTGCTGCCCAGATGGGTATATATAATTTTGTAGTTTGACGCTTGGTGTACATATCAGAATAGCAAATATTGCTGCCAAGCTTGCTGCTAGCCTGTTTATCTGAAATTTTTGGAATTTTATACAAATTATTGTCGCAATTAGGTACTCGTTTCTTTTCTTAATTTTTGAGTTTCTTGTCTTAAAATATAAAAAAAAAACAGTGCCATGATGTTTGTTCCCAGTGAACCGATTCATCAAGTCAACCGATATTCACGAAAATAGGAGTATAATATATGTATGCATACTTTGGTAGGTCGTAATTGCGGCAGTTAGTGTTGTGCTAAGTACCCATTTGGACTCTTCAACTTTGCATGACACTGCGATTATGGACAGGCGTGATATTTACCGAAAAGAAGAAGAAAAAGTTTACCGAGAAAGACGACTGCCGATCCGGAAGCCCCGGGTTCAAATCTCACGCCCACTCTTTTCGAAGTCATGTGTGTAATGCCGCTAACTTAAAACGGCGAAGGAAAACATCGTGAGGAAACCGACATATACCTAGAATTTTTCCGAGGTCATGTGTCATCGACCAACCCGTACTGGGCCAGGTGTATTAGGGCCTTGACTATCTCCTTGCGAGAGAAGGCTCCGAGTCCCAGCAGTGGGAACATTTAGTGGTCTGCTGATACTTATGTTTAATAACTGCTTAACTAAATATTATATTATTTACCGGAGCCATGTCGTCTCGTTCGAGAAATAATATTTCAAATTGTTTTTTTAGTTAGTTTAAACATACATCGTTGTTAATGTTCATGTATTTGATTATTGTATTTACACACGATATTTGTTCGCGTTAGGGGTTTTTATTTTCTGTATTATATTGTTGGATTAAACAGGAAAGGTATTATTTATACTAGAGTTTACGAGCTAGATGCGTACAGTTACTTACTACTTCCTTACTTATCTTACTACTAGCGGCCCATTTCGGCTGCCCTCGGATATTGTCATTTAAAGACTATTAATCGAAATAAAAACTATCCTATCTCTCAAGTTGGACCAGACTGCTCGCGGTGTGCCAATTTAATTTAAAATCGGTTAAGTAGTTTAAGAATCCATCGCGGGCAAACATCGTGACAGGAGATTTATATATATAAAGAAGATAAGATTACATATTATAAAGGCGAAAACTTTGATGTTTGTTTTTTTTCGTATCAGAAGAGCTGAACGTGTTGCATTGACATTTGAAATACAAAGTATAAATATGTATATGAGTGACTAGCAACGCCCTGCGGACTTACCCGTATAGTTCTCATTCCCGTAAATTTTCTGCTATAAAATTATGCCTATGTTCTATTCAGATTGTGTTATAACTGTGTTCCAAATATTAAAACAATCTCTTCAGTCGTTCCGACATGATTTTGCTACATACCTACATCAAAATATCCTAATTTGCACATTGTTTAATTTTTAATTGGATCATTCACAACCTTTAAATGGAGCAAACAAGTCAAATACAAAAACGATTATAGTAAAAGTTCTATCCTTTCAGTGCGGCATACTTAATTTGAAAAACCTGGTTTTACATAAAAGCATAAAAGATCAATTACTATTTATTGCTTATAGAAAGTTACACATGAATGCCATTAATTTATTTATTTAGTCAGCTTTAATACATTAGGTATATACTGTGGTGGTCTAAGCACTAGAACGTTCGATTCACAATTAGGGCGTAGGTTCAAATCTCGCATCTCGTGAGTATTTTTGTCAATTAGGACGATGACTGGCTCAAAAATAAACCATTCTAACAAGTCCGCCAAGTAGATTGTGGAAAAAAGATGGGACACGTATTTTATGTTTTACAAATTCCGGACATCAAATTCCATCAAACTTCCGGAGTGCGGAATTGTGACGTCACTTTTACAATAAAAGTCGTAAATAGACGTGATGTCACTCGAAACTTTTAAGCACGATATCTTCGTCCTTTTTGTGAAACAAATGAAAAAATCCGTGTACAATTTTTTTTTAATAATACATCTGACGGACGTATTCGTTTTTTCAATCACCATGCCTATTGTACGATGTATAATCATTCATCATCGTTGGCTAGCTGGCTATTTACCATACTCACTTATCGTACTCCACGGGGTACTACATCTCGTACGATGTCTAGTGTAAGGACATGTCAGATGACCTTTTGGGGCACTATATATGTACGTTATTGTTTAATTGTTTTCTATCTGGTATACATAATCAAGTGTCTCTGGTCTGTCTGAGGATTAATCTCGACCGAATTAAGACCGACCTAGTAGCATGAAAATCTGGGACCTATTTTTCGTAACGATCAAGTGGCTCCATATTTGTATTCGCCGGAATGTGCATATCCTCGCCCTTCTGTATAGTGTTTTGTATAACCCTTTAACACCCACTACTTCAAAGAAAGCTTCACATTCTAGATTCTAGGGCAATGGTCCTCCCCATCCTTTAAGATCGAAATAAAATTTATCGTCACATTCCGTCAGCAAGCTCTAAAACGGGATAACCTACTCAGGCAACGCATTCCTCAGCCTTATCACAAAAGTAGAGTAAAATCTCTTCGTTCGTGTCTTTGAAACATCAACCATGAAACGATTTCAATTTTTCGAGCGATAGTTATTTGTGATTTTGTATTATATGTTGTGTATTGTAGTGAAAGGCGTAGGATACACGTACGCGTCTCCCGAGTCACCGCTATCCAAGATGGAGGTGGCGTGGCACGCGGCCGGCCCGCACGTCGCCGCCCACACCGCCGGTCCGCATGCGCCCTTCCACATCCCACCGCAGGAGAGGTATGTAGTCAAAACTAGTGGGGTCACGCTACTGACGTGCTTATGTCGGGTGGCGTAGCAGCGAAGCGTTGGAGCTTACCTTTTTACTCTAGATTTAAAGACCCCTATTATAATAATCTACCCCTAGATTATAATAATCTACCTGACCAACCAAATAGCTAATATACCCTGGTGATTTTTGTAAAGTTACAGTCTAAGCAGCCCACTTTATATAATGTTCTGCTGGGACTTGGGACCTTCTCTCAGAAGCAGATATTTAAGGTCATGATCCATAACTAAAGCTACCTGGTCAAGTGCGGGTTGGCGGGTGCAAAATGTTTGTACAAAACGTATTTGAAGCGCAGCCAGGATTCGAACATACGACCACATGATTGTATAATCGGCCTCTAGGGGCCTCTACCATGGGTTTTGATGCAGTGAAAACGAAAGCTAAATTCTTTAATCAATTAAGGCACGAGTCGTGTGCACATTTGAGTAAGATTATGTAAATTTTGTAGCTTTTGATCTTTTTAAACGCATTGAAAACAAAAACTAGGACATATGGCGATTCATATTAATATTTAATCACCTCGAAGTTATGGTAGGTTTACAACAGCCGAAACTTCGAGATAACAAAATAAAAATTTGTCGACTAAGTTCTGTCTAATGTTTTAATGAATTTAAATCGGAAAAGTTCAACATTGTTAATTTTGTTATTATTTCCAGATTGCTACCAATCGGTCCGAAGCCAAACAAGGAGCAGTATCCAGTATTTAACGCGCTCGTGGACCGTGTACGCGAGGCCTTAAGTCTACCGGGTAATACTTCCCTCTATGACTACTATGACTGCTCTCGTGGCTTAGTGGGTAGTCGCTCTGCCTGCGAAACCGAGGGTCGTGGGTTCGATCCCCACCCAGTGCAAATATTTGTGTGATGAATTCATGTTTGCACTGTGTCAGGGTGTTTCTATGTATAATAAGTATGTATTTAAAACTATATAAGTATTATATCAGCTATCTGGCCGCCATCATACAAGCTTTGCTTAGTTTGGGCAGTGCATCCTCACTCGCTCAAGGTCGCGCGGTTTTAGCCTACAGCTAGACCGTGCCTCCCAGGGAACAAGTGCCAGTCGGTTGTCGGACGCACGGCTGAGCGCTCGCGCAACACGTTTCCCGCGCATATTGTTATTAGATATGTCGACAACCTTCCGCGCTAGACAGGGACAGAGTTACGCGCTAGAAAGAGCGCAAATGTTTATTTGAAAATCGCGACAGATATTGCGAGCTGAATTGAACTTTGTTGTGTCCCAGCAAGAGTCGCTATTAATATAATTGTTTTCGGTAAGTGAGGCTTCTGTACTGATATTTATTCTGTAGTTTGGGGTCAGATGGTGTTGTGTGTGAATTGTCCACCAATATTTATTTAATATATTTATATTTTATTACTATTGATCTACGTGGGAGACTAGGGGTAGAAGTCTACCATCCACAACCAGTGCTATCAGGAGGTCCCTTGCTCTTCAGCGCTAACCCGTAGCTGGAATCCTAATAATAATAAATAATAAAAAACTCTTTATTAAAAGACCACACAGAGTAAAACACAAACAAAACAAAAAAGAAACTTGGTAACTAATGGGTGAGACTCTTAATTGGCGGCCTTATTGCTTAAAGCAATCTCTTCCAGGCAACCTTGATCCTACTCCAGTTATAAAAGTACAACTTACAAGTACAGTAAATACTTTTTGTTTTGACAGATGACTCGACAGACAAGACTGACTCGAGTCGCTCGGAGGTCGAGCCCACACCGACACCGAGCGCGCGGCCGCAGGACCTCACCAAGAAACTCTCTTCCGAAGGCTCTAAGTATGATTATGACATTTATTATTATAGTTCACAAAAACAAAAGCTAACTTTGACTTTTAGATATGGAAATAAACAATGTAATAACAATAAATTACATAAAGTGTTTTAAATAAATACATACATTGAGTTATGCGAGCATTTCTCAAATGCCAAAACATCCCTTTTATTTTTTTAAGAGACAAAAAAATAAAAAGAAGTTTTTTTCGAATAATGTGAAATAATTTTGAAGATTTGTTGAATTTCTTTTGCAGTGAAAACTGAATTGCTTAAATAAGTCAAAAGAAATAAAGACCCTTGTATTTATCCTTGGCGTATCCTATTTTTTTCATAAGGCAGCAAAGCTTTGTTCTGTACGGTGATTCACAACGCAATAATTCAAATTCGTAATGACAATCCTTGTCTCTGTCATTTTAAACGGATAAGATAAAGACGGAGAGGTTTGATGCCGTATCGAGATCAATCAGAATTGCGTTGTGAATCAGAGTACTGATCTTTTCACATGTGAAAAGTTAATTTGTGAAGTGCCTTGTGTTTTCCTATATGAAAAGTTTTGGTCTGATATGACTTGTGACAAATTAAACGTTGATTAAAAGTGTTACAAATGAAAAGTTGCGTTTTGATGTGACTTGTGTTTTATGTATGAAAATATATGTGACTTGTGATGGCAGGTCACGGGGCGTGTCTCCGAGACGGTTGGCGCGACAAGCGGCGCAGCTGGGTTCACCTCCCACGCTCAATGCACAGCAAACTCCATTCGCCAATGGTAAACTATGCAATGTATATATTACTGTTTCTTTTCATTTGGCAGCTCCACCAGATGACGCTAAAGGTTTAAAACTATACATGATGTCGCAAGAAGCTCTAATTATACTTGAATTAATTCTATTCATCAAAGTGAACAATAATTTCCACGAGACCAATACTGAAAATTCAAATAAAATTAAAGATAGTTGGCGAAATGTAATGATTGTATGTAAATAAATAAATATTGGTGGCCATTTCACACATAGCACTATCTTGCCCCGAACTAAGATAAAAATTTACTTCTATATAAAAGGATAGAAAAATTTGCTGCGTTCTGTCAATATAATGTAAATAAAAGTATGTCATAAAATACAAAAGTATGTAAACATGTCAATAAATAAAATAATAACATTGGAAATGATGCAACACTGTCCGTAATTTCCAATTACCCTAAGACGTGTTTGTATATGTTTCAGAGAGTGCGTGCGAGACGGGTGGTGCGTGGTGGGAGGACTCGTCTCGAGCGGGTCGGAGAGCTGCGCATGCGCAACATACGCCGCGACCAGACACCACGCTCTGTTACAGATGTATGTTAAAATAACATGTATCAAATTTAATTCATTTAGCTTGTGGTCAAAATAGGGTTACCAAATATATGTAGTACTATGTGGGTTGTTATTTTGCCGCTGAGCAGTATTGTCCCTACAATACTGTGTGATTTTGAAGAGAAATGTTTCCAGAGAAAGTACAGGAAAAAGAGATAATCATGTCATATCTACGGGTGTCTTAACACAGTGCAGTCTGGAGTGCTAGGACACTTAAGGCTTAGAACTCGTGGAACGATTTTCAACGCACTCACTCGCGGCCGCAGCCGTTGCAGAACTACCCTTTTATTTCAAAACTCCGAGAACGCTGATTTTCGCGGTTTCCCAGCCGCTGCGGTTGAGATTGTCGCCCGCGAACGTGGCGGAGCTGCAAAACTCGCCGATGATAAGCTATTATTAAATTTAGCAACTGCATAGACCCCGGGGTTCGTGACGCTTGAAATTTGAATCCTCTTTTTTCATTTATCTTGGATTGGGAGAAGACAATGAAAATATGGGGGAGTAAGGAACATTTTCATCCTAATTTTAATATGTCAGGTTTTTCCTGAGCCTGAGCCTCCACCACGGCCGTATTTTTGTCTCTGATGCACACACGGTCCCAGCCTCGAATTTTGGAGAGGGTCACCAGTAGAAATACAACAGATAGAGTAAAAAAGTCTTGACTAGTAGTACCTCACGATTTTACCCGCGTAGTTGCCGTTGTTTTCCTGCGTTAACAAATAGTCTATTTCACCATTATTCGCCTACCCTTATCGTTAAGGTGTACGTTTGCTATATTCATCTCTGTCATTCGTCAGATCTGAGCTCAGTCCTTTCCTACTCATGTCGTCTTTCACACAATCCATCCACGCTTTTTTTGGTCGATCTCTCCCATGGCAACAAATAGTCTATGTACTATTAGATATTTTAAAAGTTTTTTAATTTAACCTATACGATATTTACGTCATGTCCCCTGTGGCCCCCTTGGGACCGCGCCTGCTTATAAAAGTATGTAATGTGATGGTTATAAAAGTAGTGAAGCCCCTTGATTTCTACCTCCAGGTGGCGAATGCGGCACGGCAGTGGAACAGTACAGCGACGAAGAGCTGGGCCTGTGCGTGATAGTGCTAGCCACGTTCGTGCACCGCGAGCCCGCCGCCGCGGCGCCGATGTTGCCAGCTCTGCTGCATAATGTTACCAGGTATAGCTCTTATTCTTGCATAACTTACGGCTGGCCAGTCGCAAAAACTGCTACTGTCAATCTGGAGACATTGGTTGGAATCCTACTCACACTTCTGTATTTTCGAAGTCATGTGCGTATTGCCGTTAACTTATTTGACTGTTAACTTATTATTTTCATTTGGAGTTAAGCATAAGCGTCGGGCACTGACTTAATTTTTACTTCGACTGTCACGGTGAAGCCACTTGATGCAAAACGCCGCTTCTCGGTTCTTGTGGCCGGAACCGGCTTCTAAAAAACGCCGACACGCGCCACACGCACGAAACTCCGCCCTTCTTTCCTTTGGCTTTACTTAAAATAACGGCTTCATCTTCCACGATGACGTGTTATTTTAATTAGAAATAGTGGAATTAAACCTTCTTTGTCAGAGTCCTTTATGCAGATGGCCGTCAAGGATAGAAATGCAGTCGTGGTGGAGGCGCTGAGCCGGGAGGAGGCGACTCGGAAAATAAAATAGTCCTAGAATTAGCAAGAAAATGTTCCCTACTCTCCCCTATTTCCTTTTCTTCTCCAATCCAAGATTCATGTAATAAAAAGAAAACGATTGACAAAGGTCACGGACTCCGGAGTCTGTGGAGCTGTAAAATAAAAAATAAAAAATGTTTGTCTGTAAAGTCGGTTTACTGACGATAGAACGTGACAACGTCTTAAGAAAATACTGATGGAATGGTAGCATTTTTCAAAAGAACATTTTAATTTCATTTGTTTAATAGATTTGTATGTAAAAAGTAATCAGTAGAATTTAGTCATTTTCAATCAAAACAATGCAAAAAAGCTTTTAGATGCCGGGGATCGAACCCGGGGCATTTCACATGCAAAGCGAACGCTCTACCACTGAGCTACATCCCCGCTTGAACTACTGGTCGAAATAATTAATACAACTGTAACAAACATGCGGCGAGGTAACGACCGACGGTAACACGGTAACGGTACATGACGTCATGTTTTGCGGGCGTGCAGCCGGCTTCATCGAATTATAAGACGTTGTCACGTCAAAAAGTCCTTTATGATATTACATGGGGTTAATGTTAGCAGGCTCCGAACGCTAGTGTCGACCACCGGCGACAAGTGGCCGTCGCGCTTTAGTTATTTCTGTAGCCGCTTCTAGCTTCTTGTGGCAGCGTTTGTGACTGTCGCACGTGTACTAAACGGTTGGATTAAGTGTAGACCAGGGCCGAAGCCTTCAAAAATGGTAAAAAATGAAAAAAAAGTACAGTAGGATGAAACCCATTAGAAAAGGAGGAGAATATGATAAAAATGAAAGGAAAAATAAATTATGGCCGATCCGAGTTCGGAAAAACGGAGGTGGTGAGTTTTAAGGGTGAAAAATAGTTTATCTTGATTTCCGGCAAAATGAGAATATTTACTATGGTAATGTATATTTTTTTAACACCATCAGAAAGTAGAGATTTCAACGATCAAAATGCTTCCAAACTTTTTGGAATAAGCAGATATTTTGACGCGAAAATATTCGATTGAAAATTAGGGTGCTTTTTTCAACTTTGCCATTTGACTTTTTTCCATAGGACTTGTAGTTTTGCCGGATATCAAGATAATCCATATTTCACCCTTAAAACTCACCCCCTCCCTTTTTCCGAACTCGGATCGACCGTAATTTAGTTTTCCTTTCATTTTTATCACATCATTTTCTAATGGGTTTCATCTTACTATATTTTTTTGACGTGATAACGTCTTATAATTCGATGAAGCCGGCTGCACGCCCGCAAAACATGACGTCATGTGCCGTTACCGCCGTTACCTCGCCGCATGACGTCGCCGCGTTCGGCAGCGTTCGACATCTATTAAACAAATGAAATTAAAATTTTCTTTTGAAAAATGCTACCATTCCATCAGTACTTTCTTAAGACGTTGTCACGTTCAACTATCGTCAGTAAACCGACTTTACAGACAACCATTTTTTTCGTTTCAAAAATTATCGACCCTGGTCTAGTGGGACATCTTAAGTGAGTAATTCAATGTATTCTCTGTCCAGGGTGGTCCAGCTCGGTAACTACAGCTGGCAGTGCGACACCAACACCCGCCTCCCCGGCAGCGCCGTGTTCGTGGCGCACCAGTTCCTGCGCTGCGTGCTTCATCAGCTCGCTCCCAACAACGTGTTCCTGCAGATATTCCTGCACCACCAGCCCGGTACTACCGCCGACCTGGTACTACTGTGCTACTACTGACACTACAGCTGCCAGTGCTTCATCAGCTCGCTCCCAACAACGTGTTCCTGCAGATATTCCTGCACCACCAGCCCGGTACTACCGCCCGCTACTACCGCCGAGCTGGTACTACTGTGCTACTACTAGCACTACAGCTGCCAGTGCTTCATCAGTTCGCTCCCAACAACGTGTTCCTGCAGATATTCCTGCACCACCAGTCCGGTACTACCGCCCGCTACTACCGCCGAGCTGGTTCTACTGCGTTACTACTAGCACTACAGCAGCCAGTGCTGCATCAACACGCGTCTCCTATACTACAAATGTGAATGTTTGTTGGTTAATGAAATTGAAACGCCTGTTTAGATCGGTTTTAAATTTGGTTCACAGTTACATTAATGATAGTTAAAATTTGATAGACCATCTATCTAATTACGAACGCAGAAAGTAGTTTTTCTTTTGAAAGGACCAAAATCATCATCATCTTCAACCTGTTTCAGTGGGTCGGCCCACTGCTGTGTATAGACCTCCTTACTGCTATGCCATTGATCTCTATCCTTAGCCGATCTTTTTTACGTAATCCCCGCAGCTGATTTGATGTCCTCGACTTAATAAATTCTAATATCTGTGCATAATTGCTACTATATCTCTTGCGCTTGCGAAGCGGAAAGTAATACTCAAGGTTATTTGCTTAAATAGGGTACCGGACTGGGTCAAAAATACACTATTCTAATTAGTCCGTCAGCTAGATCATGGAAAAATATGAAACACGTATTTTTTGTTTTTTTCAAAATATTAAAAATCGACAAAGATATAGAACATCAAACTTCGAGAGTGGGGGGTCGCGACGTCACTCGTGAGTAAAAATCGTAGGCACGAGTGACGTCACGCGAAACTTCTAAGCGCTGTATCTTCGTAATTTTGTGTTTGTGAAACAAAAGAAAAAATACGTGTACAATATTTTTTAGATATCTAACTGACGGACTAATTAGATTTTTTGAGGATTGTACCCTATTACTGCTTTAAATTATACAGCTCACATATAACACGACTTATTTATACTAATTATGCATTTTTCCCCACAGAAAAACAACGTCAGATGTTCTTCAAGAGTATCGCACAAGCGTTCGTGGACTTCAACGAACTTTACCCGTGCGGGCCGCTACAGTTGGTCGTCGAACATCTTAACAGCAAGAAGACGCTACCTATCGATGTAAGAATACCTTTTTAGGGTTCCGTAAAACGTAAAAACGGAACCCTTATAGATTCGTCGTGTCTGTCTGTCTGTCCGTATGTCACAGCCACTTTTTGCCGAAACTATGAGAACTACACTGTTGAAACTTTGTAAGTAAGATGTATTCTGTGAACCGCATTACGATTTTTTGCAAAAAAAAAGAAAAAAAAGTAAAATTACGGTTGCCCCTCATACTGAGAACTGAAACTCATTTTTTTTTCCATAAAACCTACACGTGTGGGTGTCTATCGATAGGTCTTCAAAAATGATGTTGAGGTTTCTAATATAATTTTTGTCTACACTGAATAATTTGCGCGAGAGACACTTCCAAAGTGGTAAAATGTGTGTCCCCCCCCCTCTAACTTCTAAAGTAAGAGAATGAAAAATCTAAAAAAAATATATGATGTACATTACCATATAAACTACCAACGAAAATTAGTTTGAACTCGATCTGATGAGAAGTTTTTTTTAGTACGTCATAAATACACTATTATATAAACTTCGATCAAAGTTACAACGAACTACAAGAACTATGTGTACTATGTATATAATGTTACTTGCTGCAACGGAACCCTTCATGGGCGAGTCCAACTCGCACATTCTCATAGTTTCGGCAAAAAGTGGCTGTGACATACGGACGGACAGACAGACAGACAGACAGACATGACGAATCTATAAGGGTTCCGTTTTTACGTTTTACGGAACCCTAAAAATCAATGCCACTTTTCGTTGTTTCTGAACTCCTCCTAAACGGCTGGACCGATTTGAATGTTTTTTTTTTGTATACGTTTGGGTAGCGCCCTGGAAGGTTTAGATTCACAAATCAGCCCGGCAGATGGCGCTGCAGTTGATATCTAGGTTATTATTCGAGCGAAGCCGGAGCGGGCCGCTAGAATTTGGAACATAGACTATAATAAGAAAGAACACGTAGGTTACTTTTTATCCCGAAAAAATAACGGGAACTACGCGAGTAAAACCGCTGTTCCGGTGCTAGTTTATAATATTAGTAAGGACGGAGAGCTTGAAAGAGTTTTTTTTTTCGTTTTATTTCAGCAAATCACAGTGATAGCGGGCAACATAGCGACGTACCTCGAGTGCTTAGCTCCCGAGGTGCTCGGTCCGATTAGCGCGTGCAGCGCGCTCGTGCAACAACTCGAGACGCTGTTCCGAAACACGGCGCTGCATCTGCCGCAGTTAGATGACGTCATGCCGCTCCTTCGGGCCGCCACGCATGCGCTCAAGATACCTGCGGCCGCGCAACATAAGGTACAAGCCACTTAAATAAAATACGATTACCCCTTTTATAAAAGTTCGAGTAAAATAGACCATAAGCAGTCCGTTAAATGTTCCCACTGCTCAGGGCTTTCTCTCGCAATTGGAAAGTCAGACCATAATCCACAACGCATCCCACAGAGCGGGTTGGCGGATGATGTTGATGATGCAGTTCATGCGATTTTCCTATAACAAAAAGTGCTCAACTTTGCTAAAGAAGTTTTAACTACTTCCAGATAAATTTCTGGACTAAGAGATAAAATATCTTATATCTCTGGGTGGCGAGCGCGGTGCGGTGCTAGGTAATGATTTGACTTCAATAGCTACATGTCACTGCTGTAATGGGTAGGCACGTTACTTAAAATCGGGCACGTTCTGATAGTCTTGTCATTCTATACTATAAAAAAATGGCAGTCATAGGGAGTGCCGATTTAAGTGAAAACGAATAACTAAGGAAGCCAGAGGGCGTGGCTATGACCATGGCCAGCTAGATCATCAGAATTTACCCGAAAATTTCTTTCATTTACGAACGTGATGCTTGAGCTCAATTCACAGCCCACGGAAAATCTGTATGTGGGGCGCCAAAAGAAGTTCCCACTTCAAAAACTGGTTTTACTGCATTGTTAAGCACAATATTTGTTCAACAGAGCATCCTAGAACCAATATCGAAGATCATCAGCTACGGCATCCAGAACTTCGTTCTCAAGCTGAGCGTGATCTCAGAGTTGTCTGTGGCGTGCGTGCGCGCGTTCAGCCGCGACCGGGACAAGCTGCTCGTCTGCCGCGTGCTCGTCTACGAGCTAGTGCACGCGCTGCGCACCAAGACCACCGTCCCGGACGACAACCTCTTCATTCTGATACAGTTTGTGCTACAAGGTAACTGGTAATTACAGGGTTACTGGTAATAAGCCTGCATACGTTTAAGGGTGTTTGTAGTCTTCTCTAGCACTTTTTAGCGATTGTTTAGTAATTATTCACTTCGGCACATCATTTATCGAGCGTTAAATAAAATACATTTTTTTTATTTTGTATGAGAAAAACAATCATTTTTTTATAAACTGTAGAACAAAAGTTGACGTATTGATTCTACTTAACAGCCCCTTAAAAGCATGGAGCCTGATTACCGATAACCCTGTATTTGTATATCGAAAATTATCAGTTATGGTCAACGATATTAAAATTATGGATTTTAGGTCAGCGTTGAAAAACGGCCCAACTCAACAACAGACAAAACGCCAGGAATCAGCTAACTTTACGTCAGTCGTTGTATGACTTTGCACCTTAGCGGCCGCATTGCGTACTCCCATATGATGGTGTTTTGCATCGTTTAAATTGCGTTGCATTGCAATTTAGGGTCGTTAATACTCGAAAAAATTCTTTAGTATACCTCAATTCCAAGTACCTACGTAACGTGTCCAATAGGGGTTGGTATCCGGAAAAACGAATTTGATATTCCGGTGGATCCGGCATAAGGTGTTATCCCGAACGGATGAATCGTTTTATTTTTGAAGTGAACATTTCTGTGGGCTCACCACGCAAAGATTTTTTGTGGGCTGTGTGTGAATGAAGCATCGTGACGCCCATAAATGAAAGAATTGTTCTGATGAACGAGAGGGAGCGAGAAAGAAACAATCAGCTGCTGTTGTCTGGATGCTGTCACCGTCTTTTTTTACGTGACAATGTCTTATTAATCGATGAACCCCGGGTGCATGTACGAAAAAGTGTCCCGTTACGCTCATTGTAAGCGTATACCGCATCTATTTTAACCCTCGACCAAAACAGGGGTGTTGTAAGTTTTACGTCGATGTCTGTCTGTCTGTTGTCTGTCTGTGGCAACGTAAAACTCAAACGGATGGGCCGATTTCAATGTGATTTGTTTTTATTTGAAGGTTAATGTTTATGCGGTGGTTCGTAGCTATGTTTGGTTAATATCGATTCAAGATGGCCGCCTCCACAAAATAGTGGACAAAATATTTCTTCACAACTTACCTCAATATGGGTGTCAAATGAAAGGACATGACTAGTAAAATGACAAATTTGAAATATACGATCATATTCATTATACGATCAGAATCAAAATTGATACAGTTGTGATTTTTCATTTTTATAACTCACCTTTATTATACCTTATATACTTACACTTGACTAACTTACTAACAGTTTGTTTTGAACCGAAAAACGAAAATCGTCCCGATTTGATACACCAGCTGATGTGATCGACGGGGATTCAGTCGGATCCGGCCGGATAGTAGGACTAGTGCGATATTACGAGTCAGTTGTCAAGCTGAACTGGGGGCTTTGTATTGGTAATACTTTGTTTGAGACCTTCGGTCTATTTATATAATAATATATGTCAATGGTTATGGTAGCTAGAAGTTCGTCTTCAAGCTGAGCGTGATCTCTGAGCTGTCTGACCAATGATTGGGATGTTGGTATTAACTTTTTTTTAACAGTAGAGAAAAAAAAGGCTGTAATAGAGACTGCCGATAGAAGTGAATACTTATAACTCAGACCTTGATAGCTCACTTAAGAAACTACGCGGAAGAAACCTGCGCTGCTAGTCTGGAATAAATCTTTAATGCGTGGTCTAAGTAAGTCTTCTAAGCATGGCCATCTAGACTAGGTTAGATGTGTAATTGTAACATGCCATATGGTCCCGAGTTCACCCGAAGATTTCTTTCATTCGCCTCATGGCTTAGTGGGTAGTAGTAACTCTGCATGCGAAGCCGAGGGTTGTGGGTTCGTCCCACCCAGTGCAAATATTTGTGTGATGAATACAAATATTTGTACGGTGTCTGGATGTTTCTGTGTATATTAAGTATGTATTTAAAACTATAAAAGTATTATATCAGCCATAGTACAAGCTTTGCTTAGTTTGAGGTCAGATGGTGTTGTGTGTGAATTGTATACTAATATAAAAAAAAAAATTGCGTAGCGCTAGAGTTCCATTCACAGCCCACGAAAAATCTGTGTGTGGCGCGCCAAAAGAAGTTTTCACTTAAACAAATGATAATATATTCACAGGCACAATTAACCGCCCACCTATTTTTCGTCACTTCGATCTTTCCGACAATATCGGTTTTGTGGGATTATTCGTAAAAACCGTTTATGTTTTCAATATCTTAATTTGATGTCAATGATGACATCAATGATGATAACTTTCGACGTAGGTACTACCATAAAATTTGCTTTACAATTAACGATTTCTGCAAACTAGAACAATATAGGGTGGGCAGTTAATTGTATCTGTGAGTATAGTTTAATAAAATTTAATTGATGTTGTGTAAATGTTTGTCCCAGGCCACGGCTGCAGTCTCCTCCTACCGCCTCAGCTAAACACGGGGGATCTCCTAACGGGAGGAGCGAGCGGGCCTGAAGCAAGAGAAGTTAGCGCGGGCGCACTCGAGTGCATGCGCCCGCATCTGCCCGATATGATCGACTTACTGCAGGACCCACATCTGTTGAACAAGATCAAGGTAAAGACATACGTACAACTCAATGATGCCATAACTAAGAATTTAGCGTTTAAAAACGTCCTCAAACACAAGAATGTCAAAATAGGTAGTAAGTTTAGCACTGTTTTACAACAACAGTCGTTGTAACTGGTGTTTTGTGGATATTTTTCGTGAAAGAACTACTATAGAAAAAAGATTAAGAGTGAACTGTATTTGAAACTTTTATTTTATTCTAAATAGAAAAGAAACAGCATTACACAATCAAAAAATCGATATGATTATAAACATTAAAGCCAAATACAGTTGTCACTGATAAGCTTTTGAGATCGTCATTGTTTTCATCGTCGAACTTTTATTTCAGATGTTGTGATCATATGATATAGCGTCATTGGCACAACTCCTACTTTTTTTAGAGTTCCTTACCTACCTTTTTATCTCATTTAATTTCCTCTTCATCTTATTTGATTACCCTTTCATCTGATTTAGATACCCTTTCATATCATTTAATTACCTTTTCATTTAACTTAAAATTGAACTGTATTTTAGAAGTATCCTGACACCGAAAACATTCTGTTTTAAACTAAGTAAATGATTTGTGATAATTAAAAACGTAACTCGGGACATAATAGGGATTGAAAAAGATGACTGTGGTGTCATGGGACACCAGGTAGGAACGATGTTCCTACGGATAATATAACAACACAATTTGCAAAACAAAACATTGCTTAATTTTATTATTTATGTCACGATTATCTGAAAAATAAAGTTGGCAACACTGGTCACGGGTAATATTTAAGTGCCACTTCCGTTATATATTAGTTTTCATGAGGTTTTAGTCTCACATTTTTTTTTGTTCGGTTGCGCAGCGAAATCCCTCTCTAATCCAAACCTGCCCTAAGGACATTCATTCTAAATACCTTAGAATATTTTTAACTTAATTTAAATCAAAAACCAGTTAGTAGTAGTAATCTAATATGAGTTGCCTTCCACGACTCGAATAGCCCGCGTGAATCAGCCACTAGTAACTTAAAATTTTACTTAATAGCTTACTTTTGTATAATTGCTTAATTTTTTTGCAAAATCTTAAGCAAGCAGCAACTTATGTTTTTATTCCCTTTTTTCCAGGGTTCAGTATCAAAATCTATTGTTAACCGCAATCTAATCTGTCTGAACGAAGACACGCTCGGTGCTATTGTGAAGGGCGGCATTGCGCAGTACGTGGCCATGGAGTTGGCGCTGGAACACGGGGACGGCATTAACCGGGGGCGGCAAGACAGGGGGCAACCGGGACGGCATCTCATGCCTTGGCTCAGCTCCAACTTGCCTGGGTATGTGTAAAACATTGTAAATTTTCGATCGAAATAACAAAAAAATATTAAGATTTTGGAGTGAAGTTAGTGATTTTGATAGTAAGCACCATCATTTGGAAAGATTACGAGGTTTGGAATTTTTTTCTCGCTGTTCATTAAGACACAAGAAACCTATATCTCGGAGCTCTTTACAGTGACAAGATGTTTGTGTGCGAAATGGCCAATAAATGCTGCTGATGTATTTCTAGATGACCATGGTCCCGAGTTTACCCGAAGATTTCTTTCGTTGCATTCGTAGCATGTTGTTTGAGGTCAATTCACAGCCCACGACAAATCTGTCTGTGGTGCGCCAAAAGAAGTTTTCACTTCAACAAACACATAAAAGCTTGAACCTTAAAAACTTGAAACCGCTGGCACAGGGTACATCTATATTCTATATATATAAAAGCGAAAGGTCACTCATCAAGGAATCTCAGAAACTACAAATGCTAGGAAACTGAAATTTTGCATGAAGGTCCCTTTTAGCACGTAGGCGCTCGCTAAGACGGGGTTTTGCGATATTCAACCCCTAAGAGGGTGAGACAAGGGATGAACGGTTGTATGAAAATTCGTTTTTTCAAAGTTATAAAATTTTGTATCTAGACACTTGACACCAAGCAATTAAATGTTTGTTTTATCAATTTTGTAATTTCGAACTGTACGGGGGTGAAATTGGGGTTGCAATGGGGGATGAATGTCAATATGGAAATTCCCCAACGTTGAAGATAAAACCATGAAACTCTATATATAGGCACTTGACACGAAGCGAATGAATGTTTGTTCTATCAGTTTCGTAATTTCGAACTGTACAGGGGTGAAATTGAGGTTGAAATGTAGGATGAATGTCAATATGAAAGTACCCAACCGTTGAAGATAAAACCATGAAACTCTGTATATACACACTGGACACGAAGCAAACGAATGTTTGTTCTAGCAATTTTGTAATTTCGAACTGTTTAGGGATGAAATTTGGATTGAAATGGGAGATGAAAGTATTTATGGAAGCTCCCAATCGTTGAAGATAAAACCATGAAACTGTATATGGGCACTTGACACGAAGCAAATAAATTCGTTTGTTCTAGCAATTTCGTAATTTCGAACTATTTGGGGATGAAATTGGAGTTGAAATGGGGGATGAATATTTCTTATGCTTTCACACCTAAACAATTGAACCGATTTTGATGAAATTGTATAAATTTGTTTTATTATAATCTTTTTTTAGTAACCGTAAATTTGTCTTGAGTATACAAATAGGTACTTACTGCCTGAGTTACCTTAGTATTTATTACGCGCGGTCGAAGTCGCGGGTAACAGCTAGTCTATTATAATTTTAAATGTGTGTTGTTAGGAACCGCGAGGTATGCGAGTGTGTATCGCGCGTGCGTCTTCTATCGTGGCTGGTGATGGGTGCGCTGTGCAACTGTCGCGCCGGCACGCCGCTGCGACAGTGCGTGCCGCAGGACGCCACCTGCCACATCACCGACCATATACAGGTCAGTGTACATTATTATTATTATTAGCCTAGATTGCCCCACTGCTGGGCAAAGGTTTCCTTCCTTCCAGACAGCCCGATTTGCGCCCTTTGGTGGCCCAGTTTCTATCGTGCGAATGTACATAGTTCGTTATGCCACCTTCGTCTGGGTCGACCAGGAGGTTGTTTTGATGTTGGACCCCAAGCAGTGATGATTTTTGCCCATTTGTGTTCCGGCCTACGACAATCCCATTTTAATTGGCCAGCTTTAAAGCAAACGTCTGTGATTTTGGATTTTGAGCGTAGCGTTGTATTCCTAATCCGATCTGAGAGCCTAACCCCAAGAACAACCCAAGAACCAAAAATTTTTTTCATTTCATATTATTATTCCAATATTCCAGACAATAATGTCATCATACGTGGAGCAAACGAAACCCGCCGGGCAACGCATGAACGCGTTATTCCACGCGTTCGTGCTATGCCAGCTGTGGACGCTATACCTCGAGCAGCTGTGTAGTGTGGCGCCACCGGCGGGAGACGCGCACTACACCACCGTCTGCGTGCTTCTGGACTTCTGGTGCAAACTAGTGCCGAGTATTCTGCAAGTCACTGTGCAATCCAAACTCGTGAGTACTCTATTATTCACCTTATTGTGACACTAACAACGCTCAAACTCGTGCAACCCGTTCGTGCTATGCCAGTTGTGGACGCTATACCTCGAGCAGCTATGTAGTGTGTCGGGAGACGCGCACTACACCACCGTCTGCGTGCTTCTGGACATCTGGTGCAAACTAGTGCCGAGTATTCTGCAAGTCACTGTGCAATCCAAACTCGTGAGTACTCTATTATTCACCTTATTGTGACACTAACAACGCTCAAACTCGTGCAACCCGTTCGTGCTATGCCAGTTGTGGACGCTATACCTCGAGCAGCTATGTAGTGTGTCGGGAGACGCGCACTACACCACCGTCTGCGTGCTTCTGGACTTCTGGTGCAAACTAGTGCCGAGTATTCTGCAAGTCACTGTGCAATCCAAACTCGTGAGTACTCTATTATTCTCCTTATTGTTACACTAACAACGCTCAAACTCGTGCAACCCGTTCGTGCTATGCCAGTTGTGGACGCTATACCATAGAATAGATAATATAGATAGAACGGACACTCCCCACCCCCCGCCAATTTCAAGCTTCCTCCCCCTCGCGGACGCGAGGCGGACTCAACGAAGGGTTATTATATCGGACGATAATTTTCTATGAGAATACGACCATGATGCTGTATTATTTAACAAAATGGTACCAAATTTTTCGTCTATTATACGAAACAAGAATAAGAGATTTTTAATTTCATAAGAATTTCTACAAAGATTGATTCATTTTTATAAACTGTGTTAAGCTATTCTGGTTAGAAGTACGCACCAACACTGAAGTCCTGTGACGAAATTATTAAACTCGTTGTTTTTAAACTGCGGCTTTCGTTAATCGTTGTGAAATATGTCAGTGGCGCCAATAACTTATGACATAAAATAATGTAGTAACCCTAGATGACACGCACACATGCGTAAATGTGTTCGAACGACATATGCGTAGTTGTGTGAGTGTAGGTATGTCGACTTCACCGTTTGTATGGAGTTTAGGCCGAGTGTCCGGGGTGTGGCTATACCACAGAATAAATATTAGAAGTACAGAACACTCACTTAGCGAAAACAATTATATAAATAGCGACTCTTGCTGGGACAGAACAAAGTTCAATTCAGTTCGCATTAGCGCTCAATACCTGTCGCGATTTTTAACTAAACATTTGCGCTCTCTTCTAACGCATAACTCTGTCCCTGTCTGGCGCGGAGGGTTGTCGACATATCTAATAACAATATGCGCGGGAAACGTGTTGCGCGAGCGCTCAGCCTTGCGTCCGACAACCGACTGGCACTTGTTCCCTGGGAGGAACGGTCTAGCTGTAGGCTAAAACCGCGCGACCTTGAGCGAGTGATGATGCTCTGGCTATACCTCGAGCAGCTGTGTAGTGTGGCGCCACCGGCTGGACACGCGTACTACACCACCGTCTGCGTTCTTCTGGACTTCTGGCGCAAACTAGTGCCGAGTATTCTGCAAGTCACCGTGCAATCCAAACTGGTCAGGACACTATCATACATCTTGTATTACATCCATTTTAATTGTTGAAACTAGTTTAGCTTCTACTATGTTTTTTCTAGCACTTTACAAATAAATAAGCAGTACATACCACGTTTTCATGTAATTTAATTTTTTAATTGTTTCATTTTAGACAATGTATTTATATAGTTTTGTTATGAATAAAATCTGAATCAACAAATACGATTACGATATTCATGATATTTTATTCTCTTAAATCCGATAATAGCTCTCGTGCAGCGCGCTGAATTTAGATGACCACGCCAAAGAGCGACTCTCGATCACGTGAACACAATAAAATTTAATTTCGAAATTTGATATTAATTCAATTTGTTGTGATATAAATTTAAAATCTGCATTAAATAAATTTCATTTGATATATTCAATTTAGTCTAACACCGTTAAATTATAAACTACTATACTATAATGTAAATACTACCAACATTTTTGTACGTAATCGTAATCACTTCTACAAAAAAAATCCTGCAACTGTGAGGAAAGATGTAACACGTAAAAAAAATTTATACCGAACAAAATGTCGGAAAAACCGGACCATGGATAACAACTATGACGTCAAATAAATATATTGTTCTTCCTAGTTGGCGGAAACGGTGAACTTGCACTTCCTGAGTCTACTGGAATCTCTACTGGAGTGTAACTCGACCGTTCTGAACAAACTGCTGCCGCTGTGGACGCCTATTCTGCACTCGCCGCTATTCAACGTAAGTGCATTGCTATGAAAACTGCGACGATTTTGAAACAAAACTTTAAAGTAGTTAAAATGTTATTTGAAGAGTCTTATTGCGGATCCACTGATTTTTCGTGGTATTATAAAAAAATATGATTTAGCCAGTAAATTTAAAAGGGTTATCTATTAAATTCAAAATACCGGCCTACCCGAGTTTTGTCTCTACTTTCCATTTGGCAAATCGTAAATACTAACATACATACGTTTTTTTTATTTATTTAAATATCTACTCCACAGACTCCGGGGTCCGTGATCTTTGTCAATACAATCTCTTTTTTACAGATTTCTTGGAGTAGGAGAAGAAAAGGAAAATAGGGGGGAGTTGGGCACATTTCAAACTTAATTCTAGAGCTTGTCTGTAGAGCCGATCACTATCGGTTGGGATTCTACCGCTAGTAATCGACTCCACATTGAGTCTTTGCCTTGCCATTTGCCTAAGCCGCCTCCTCCCGGCCCAGAGCATCCACTACGGCTGCATTTCTGTCCCTGATGGCCCCTGATGGATGATATACATACGTTCAAAGATTTATTTTATTTTATCATCTCCAGATGCCGCGTCACGTGTCCCAACGTCTCGCCGCGTGTCGCGAGATCCGTCCCGAGCCCGCGGGCGGGATCGAGTGCGGGCCGAGCACCACCCCGACCGGGGTCAGCGCCAGCGCCGCGGGCGGCCCGAGCGCAGAGGCGCGCCAACAGCGGCGTCTACACAGGCTGCTAGCGAAAATGGCGCAGCTAGAATTACAACCACATTCCTTTTACTTCATATAATCTGATAAAATATATATTAATAGATAAAATTGACTAGACCGGCTCGAAGGACCATTATACGTAAATGTGTGATGGTCCTTCGAGCCCGATGAAGTTCTTAAAATTGTTTACTGTGCTTATAGTTTGCTACAAAAAATGTAAGTAAAGTTATCAATAGTCAGAAAGTGTTAAAAAATGATAGAATAAACTAGTTACATAATAACGCGGGGATCGAGTGCGGGCCGAGCACCACCCCGACCGGCGTCAGCGCCAGCGCCGCGGGCGGCCCGAGCGCGGAGGCGCGCCAACAGCGGCGTCTACACAGACTGCTAGCGAAAATGGCGCAGCTAGAACTACAACCACACTCTTTTTACTTTATTTAAGCTGATAAAATATGTATTAATAGAGAAAATGTGCTACACCCGCTCGAAGGACCATCATACGTATATGGATGATGGTCCTTCGAGCCCAATTAATTACTTTAAAATTGTTTACTGTATGTATAGTTTGCTACAAAAAAAGTGTAAGTAAAGTTATCAATACGCAGAAAGTGTTAAAAAATTGTAGCATAAAGTAGTTACACAATTATGCGGGCGGGATCGAGTGCGAGCCAAGCACCACCCCACCGGTGTCGCCAGCGCCGCGGGCGGCCCGAGCGCGGAGGCGCGACAACAGCGGCGTCTACACAGGCTGCTAGCGAAAATGGCGCAGTTGGAACTACAGCCACACTCTTTTTACTTATTTAAGCTGAATAAATATGTATGAATAAAGAAAATTTGCAGATATGGAACGGCTTGAAGGACCATCATACGTAAATGGATGATGGTCCTTACTGTACTTTGCTCCAAAAAAAAAAGTAAGTAAAGTTATCAATATTCAGAAAGTGTTATTAAAAAATGATAGGAAAAGCTAGTTACACAATTACGCGGGTGGGATGGAGTGCGATTTAAGCTGATGTATGAATAAACAAAATGTACTATATAATGTATGATGATGCCAAGTATGTAAGATGGTACTTAGAGTCTTTATTTACAGTAACAGTAAATATATTAAAACTTAAATACTACAAAACTACTATAAAACTATAAAACTTAAATAGGTAAAACTTAAAAACTGGAATATCGCCAGCAACGGGCAAGGACTCAAGTTGTCAGTGGTTAGAGCTGCAAAATGAGAATTATTTCTTTTAAGCAAATGTATCAATAAAGAAAATGTAAGTACTAGATAATGCACGATTCTGATGATGATGTAATGTTTTATGGTCCTTTAAGCCCAATTAAATATTTTTTTAATTATTTACCATGCCGATAGTTGACAACAAAAATGATGATGCAGATTATTACTAAGTGTAAAAAACGTGTACTAGATAATGTACCTATGATTATGATGATGTTCTAATGTTTGATGGTCCTTCGAGCCCAATTAAGTATTTCTGTAAAATTATTTACTATGCCGATAGTTTACGACAAAAAAGTACATTTTTCAATTTTGAGAAGGTGTTCTAAAATGATAGGTATATGTATAATAGTATACATAAATAGATAAATAAATTGCAATTTAAACTGTTTTAATCCAAAGATATGTAATGATGATGCAGATTATTACTAAGTGCTAATTAAGAGTATAAACTAAATTTTAGATCAATCGGTGTACTTGAAGGAGGAAATATTTAGTTGTTATATTTGACTCAACATGTAGATCAAACTGAATAAAACCGTAACGGTATGCCCCAATAAAAGTATCTCATACAAATAAATGTCCTAGACAGACAAATAAAGAAAATATACTAGATAATGTATGATTATGATGATGATGATGATGATGATGATGATGATGTAATGTTTGATGGTCCTTCGAGCCCAATTAAGTTTTTATTTAAAATTGTTTACTATGCCGATAGTTAACGATAAAAAAGTACTTTTTTCAATATTGAGAAAGTGTTCTATAAATGATAGGCATAGGTATAATAGTAGATATAAATAGGTAAACAAATTGCAAGTTAAACTATTTTAATCAAATACCTAGGCAATGATGATGCAGATTATTAATAAGTGCTAATTAAGAGTTTAAACTAAATTTTAGATAGATGGGTGTGCATAAAGGAGGTAATATTTAGCTATTATATTTGACTCAACATGTAGATCAAACTGAATAACTGCATGCCCCAATAAAAAAGTGTCAGATACGGATAAATGTCTCGGGCAGATAATGTGGACCGCGGGCCTAAGTAGTGGTTTAGTGGCTAGAAAAGCCGATTTTAACAATTGAGATGACAAAGTCAAAAAAATTCCATTTTAATTAGTTAGTCAGTTAGATAATAGAAAAATATGGGACACATATTTTTTGTTTATCAAATTATTATCAGACATTGACAAATATATAGATCATCAAACTTCCGGAGCGGAGGGTTGTTACGTCACTCCGTCGTAAAAAATCGTACCATAACGTGACGTCACTCGAAAGTTATAAGCACTGTATCTTCGTCATTTTTTGTTTGTGAAACAAGAAAAAAATACGTGTACAATATTTTTTTATAATCTAACTGACGGACTAATTAGTTTTTATAGTCGTCACGCCTATTGTGAGGTCGTAGATTTGAAGCCCGCCATCTTAGGATGTTTTCACACTGTAAATGTATGTATGTAGTCTTAAGGTGAAGGAAAATTAGTTCAGATATCTGGCGAGTTCCAATATAGACAATTATCAATGACATGTGTCATCTACCAACCCGCACTTGGCCGATGTTGATGATAACGGCATTTACACTCTACTTTCAAGATAAGGCCTCGAGTCCCAGCTGTGCGAATATTAAGTTCGCTGCTAATGCTTTGTAGGCAATCTTTCAAGAAACTTACATCAATAAATTTTCAAACTTATTTGCAACTGCCTTTTGCTCGTACTTTTATAAAAGGCGAAAGCTTTTTGGACTAGTAGGTGACATCGTTTCATCTTTAGTGTTCTTTAACGCGAATTAATTAGTCTGTCGCGAAATTCGGTTCAGAGGGCTAGATAGATAAATACAAAATGCGTCGCTTGATTGTTTTTCCGCGATAGATACAACTTTATAGACAGATCTTTCCCACTGCTGGGATTCGAAGCTGTCTCCCACAAGTCGAGTTGAGAAGGCCATCCACCATGCTGGGCCAGTGTAGGTTGGCGTATGACACATGTCCTAACTGCTTATGTACCTACTCGGTTTAGGTACCTAACCCTAAAGTAATTTATTTTTGTTGAATCGTGTCAAACAAATGTGTCAAAGTGTTATAAAAAAAGTAGCTGTGATTTTGTTTACGATTTTTTAGATATTTAATGAATTAATTTATAGATGTTTTATTGACTTTTTAAAATAAAATTGTTGTTAGTCTATTATGGTGTTTTTATTTATTTTAAGGATCTTGTATTTCTGAGTGACGAGAGCAGTGCAGTGCTTCGTAATGATTTGTACTCTTTATGTTCCAATCACTGCTTGGCATTGTGCTGTTAAGGGCAGGCGTGTTGGTTACCATCATGGACACGTCCTGCTCGTCACGTCACTCTTTATTATATAAAAAAAAGACTACAAAATTAAATAAAAATAGATGAATACGAGTAGTTTATAGCGGCAATAGAAATACATCATCTGTGA
The DNA here is from genome assembly GCA_963693475.1 of Ectropis crepuscularia. NCBI lineage: Eukaryota > Metazoa > Arthropoda > Insecta > Lepidoptera > Geometridae > Ectropis > Ectropis crepuscularia. Next base: position 10,212,928 of record OY856350.1, read on the forward strand.
AAATGTAAACTGTCTAGCTATCACCGTTCTTGAGATACAGCCTGGTGACAGACGGACGGACGGACGGACGTACAGTCAAGTCCAGTAATAGGGTTCCGTTTTTACCCTTTGGGTACGGAACCCTAAAAACCCACGACATCTGGATTTGCAGGCAGACCTACTACCAACTACGCCAACAGGCCAGCCAGTAGTCTTCTGTTCATCAATCCTCACTCTATCTGCATCAACTGATAACTAAGGTACGGTGCTTCGCAGCGTGCTCAATGTGTATTGACTCAACTCATCTCCGCTTTAGTGAAAGCGTTTCGTAAACCGCGCCGTATCTTAATTAATGTTTATTAGAACAATACTGTTGTGAATCAGAACAATTAATACATCTCTGATTATGTAACGATGATATTGGCACCACCCACGATACCACGATAGCCCTTACGAAATTGTTTAATTAATTTTTCGCAAACCTTTGCTGTGTATTGTTTGTTGAGCGATGTCCATTGTGCTATTAGGTACATTGATTCAAGCTCGGCATATATTGGCAGTACATAATTGTAGTTTTAAAGTGTAAAGAATGAAAACATACTAAATAGTAAATAAACATATTTATTTAGATACTACCAGCGTCCTGCGGGTTCAGTTCCATCAGTTCCCTGATTTTCTCGCGATATAAAGTGACCTATTGTTATTCGATCTTAATTTTTTTTTGTTTTTATCAAATTATTAAAAATTGACAAAGATATATGTAGGTCATCAAACTTCTAGAGTAGGGGGTTGTGACGTCACAGTATAGTAAAAATCGTACCATATCGTGTCGTGACTCGAAACTTGTAAGCACTGTATCTTCGTCGTTTTTTGTTTGTGAAACATAAAAAAATACGTATACAATATTTTTTTATAATCTAACTGACGGACTAATTACTTTTTTTTCATCGTCTCGCCTATTATCACAGCCGCCGGCAGCTGCTGCAGAGGACGCCGCTAAACAAGATGCTGAAATATGCGATGTTGGAGCCTGCATGTGACTTTCTTCCTTTTGCTGTGGAGACTTTAGGCAGTTGGGGCACTGAGGCGAAAAGTTTGGTGAGCGAGTTGGGGCGTAAATTTCGAGAAAAATATAATAATAATATAATATTTGTGGACAATTCACACACAACACCATCTGACCCCAAACTAAGCAAAGCTTGTACGATGGCGGCCAGATAGCTGATATAATACTTAATATAGTTTTAAATGCATACTTATTATACATAGAAACACCCAGACACAGTGCAAACATTTGAATTCATCACACAAATATTTGCACTGGGTGGGAATCGAACCCACGACCCTCGGCTTCGCAGGCAGAGCTACTACCAACCAAGCCACGAGGCCAGTCAACAAAAGTTGCGGTACTCCCGCTTCGGTTCGTACCTGGTGCAAAATCTGGCCATAGCAATCCAGCGAGGCAATGCGGCCAGTGGAATGTGCACCTTTGCACCGAGTGCTATTCGGAGTGACATACCAGTAGAACGACGAGTAGCTACTTTTCATTTTAGTTTTTCCCTTTATTTTAGTTAGGAAAGGCTTGACAACATTTTCGCCATTTTTATCTATAGGCCACTGGACCTTGACTTTGTGACCTATAGTACATTTGCAATAAGATAATTTAGTTATAAACTTGTATTATATCACAAAATTGCACACAAGAGTAATGATAATTACAGCCGTATCATTCATCAGCTTTCAGACTTAATTACTTTAATACTAGCTTCATTACCAGCAAATTTACACCTGCATGCAATCCTGTCCCATACAACACGCACAATTAATGCAAAATCAAATCAATCAACGTTTAACAAAACGTATCGAGACAAAAGCTGACCGACTGCATCGTGGGAACAAGCTATTTCTCATCTCGAAAGCTAGATGATCACAGATTGTGCTACAGTAGAAAGTACTTAGACAAAGTCATAATTTGTCTTCAATACCAACGTTTTTCTGCAATTACGCATTCGGATTTGAAGCCTTATCGTTTTGGAATTAAGTTCTGTTTCCGTTTCGGAGGTGATCGATTTGAAGATTAGATTTAGGAACATAATGAGTAGATTGGACAATATCGTTAGTGAGTACTTATCTACCATTTTATTGTTTTATGTACGTAGGTACCTTGTCTACGATCATTTCAAGCGATTGAGTAACATGGGGAAAAGTTGGCCGCAATGATGTTTAGTGGTTTAGCGGTGAATCAGTAGGTAGGTACCTAAGTACTAGCATGCACTGTTCATGTGTATAGTGTAGAGTTTGAGAACTGAGGATTGTGTTTTCAGGATTTTGAGAGCGCCCTCCTCCCGCCTGAGCTATTTAGTCATTGTTTATCAGGATGGTGATAATGGAAACCTAAAAAGGAAATGTATCGCAGAGAAAAGCATAGGTATAGTTACCTATGCTAAATGAGGTAAAGATTTTATCCACCTCTCTAGATATAGATTTTGTTCTCGTGATGAGAGGGGCGTGAATGTATTAGGCTTAGCAAGTTAGATTTAGAAGTCAATGTATAGATTAGATCTATCAAAATAAGCTATCTAAAAAATCCCAAATTACTAGACAGTATCTATTATTATTAAATCTTTACTCGTTCGAAAACGTCATTGGGCAAATACGCCGTATTTTAGTTTAATACTCTCAGGAGGTGGAGCGTCGAAGACAAATTCCAAAAATAGGTCAGCGTATAATTACTTCAAAACACCGCGTTATAAAACTTCATTTATAATTCAAGAGATTAATGAAAAACATATAAGATTACTTAGAAGCAAACATGCAATTCTCGCATTACATTTCAAAGCTCTTGACACAACATAGGTACCTACTACTTATTTAAATATATTCCTTTGGGTATTAAAGAAAGAATCTTCAATCAAGTCAAAACACTAAAAAGGCAACTTAGTTAGTGTTCCAAAGTTATTGAGACACAAAATAAGCCATATTGATGAGAAAGATCATTTTACAATAATAACGCCCACTCGCACTGAATCGGTGAAATTTAGTGCAACACAATAGACAACATGCTCGATCCATAACTGCAGATATTCTGTTGCAAAGCTTTGTAGCTTGTTCATTAAGATCTTTTGTTACACTCGATATGTGAGGCAAGAGATGAAATGGTATCAAATTGATTCTCTGAAGTAGGCAGTTTAAATAACACAGTATTGCAATGTGCAGTCCATATTAGTGCAGTCGCTATTTTGTATATTATTTCGTTGTGTTAAGACTATTTTCGAGTTTCGTATTTTCTACTCAATCTTTGACTTAAGTACTCAGAGCGAACTTGAACTTCATCATCATCATCATCAGCAGCCTGTGATCGTCCACTGCTGGGCATAGGTCTCTCCTATAATACATCACTCAGCCCGATCCTTGGTCTTTCGTTTCCAATCGGCACCAGCCATCTTTCATTTATCGTCACTCCATCTATTCTGGTCTCAGGGCGTCCTACACTACGTTTACCGAAATCAACTTTCCTACCTAATTATTAGGGATGGGCCGAAATTCGTTTTACATTCGGTTTAACCGAACTTCGGCAGCTTGAACCGAACTTCGTCATTCGGCCGAATTTCGGTTAAAATGCCGAACATTCTGCACTAAATATACTTGCACTATCATAATAGAAATTAATAAAAAACATATCTGTAGTAACAGTGAAATAAAATAAGTCTGATATACTCATAGTCATTTATTTGAATTAGAAAAAGTAATCATAAACAAAAAACTTAAATTGGTCTTTTTAACTACCTGTCTCAAAAACCTTTGGTTACTTTATCAAACAAAACACAAAATTAAACCGCTCTTCTTATTAACCAAACCAGCCTTAGAAATCTTTCTTTCTTAATCAAAAAATAAAATTTTACTGCTTTTCTCAACGAGTCTTAGAAATCTCTCTTACTTAATCAAAAAACAAAAATTAAACTACTTTTCTAAACAATAATAATAACATGAATAACCAACCATTAGACATCTCTCTTACTTAGTCAGAACACACAATGAAACTGGAAGATCTTAATAATGAGTTTTAGAAATCTTTGCATAGGTAGGTACTTAACTTAATAAAAATACTAAATTATATCGGTCTCATTAATAGTTCAAATAAAATCTTTTTTTCAAGATCTGTAATAAAAATTAAATAATCTTTGCATTCTTCTGAGACATCTTAATAAGGTGCATTCGTAACTTGAATTAGAAAAAAATAATACTTCTATCTAACGTACACTAGCAATTAGGTAAATTTTTCATTTTGGCAACATTTAGGAATAATTTATTATTTAATATTTTGGACTATTATTAAACGGTATTTCTCTCTAATATAGACTAGTTAGTAATTAGTAAAAATATCCGAGCTAGATAACTCCTATTAGGAAACTTGTCTTAATTCTTAGCCCACCAGCCATATGGACTTACCGACACAGATCTTTTGGCAGCAGATCGTCAGCGAGATTTCTATAAAGCTCGAATGCAATCACGTAAAAACAATTAATTTAACTTGCGTAATGTAAACAATAGCACGTGACGTCTTTACAAATGACTAGGTGGCTAGGCAGGGCACATCTAGCAATATTTGCAGCAAGTGCGTAATCAAGTCACAACACGAAAAAGCGGGGCGAAATTGAACCGAAGTTCGGCCGATCTTCGGCCGAATTTTTCATTTTTACCGAATGTTCGGCCGAAGTTCGTATTCGGTTCAAACCACATTCGGCCCATCCCTACTAATTATGTAGAGCTAAATTTAAAATATACTACCTGAAGTGGGTCTCAGTGACAAAACTAAGCTCTGAAATCTTCTACCTATCATATTATAAGACAAAGACCTATGTAATGTGAAAAATAAGGAGGTATAACATAGTAAGTATTTGAACATTATTAGCTCATAATAAGCAAACTCTCTCCTTGCGAGAGAAGGCCCCGAGTCCCAGCAGTGGGAACGTTTAGTGGGCTGTTGATGTTGTTGATGTTGAATAAGCAAAGTACTGTCAAATCAATTTGCTCTGTCTAAAAGGCTTGTGAATTTTGGCTTAATTTAGTCGCTACTGAATTAAGTGAAGTGTAATAACATGTAGTGTAGGACGCCCTGAAACTAAATGGAGTGACGATTTACGGAAGGCAGCTGGTGGCAGTTGGAGACGTAAAGCCGAGGATCGGGCTGAGTGGCGTATCATTGGAGAGGCCTATGTCCAGCAGTGGACGAATGTTGGCTGATTATGATGAATAACATTCAGTAGGTAAGTAGCATACTAAATTCAGAAGCGAGAATTGCTGGCTCCTGGCTTGTTTCTCAATTTAATCGCTAAATTGAGCTAAGTGTAATTAACCTTTTATCTATCTATTTACCTTGTATCTATAAGATACGTCCAATCCATTCAAAAATAATAGGAAGTAAAAATTTTAGTACGAAGTTAGGATAATTATTATGCTAGATTAATTACAAAACTTTTGCATGTACGAGTACTTCATATTTTGAGATTATTTAATTTTTAAAATTATAATTTATTTCGTTTGAAATTGTAAGATAGTTAAGTCACAATTTGGTACCAATAAAACTTTTATTATTTTTATTTTTATAAGTACTTAAGTACATATCTTTATTTACAAACTCAAAAGTAAATCACGTAGAACCGGTTCAGACTAAAGAGTCACTTGTCACCGTGTGATCGGCTTAGATGAGCATAATCCGTCGAGTGGTTGTGTTGCATAAACCAGTTGATCACATTGTTATCGGTAAGCTGAAGTTCACATTAAAGCTACTTCAATATGAATACAATAGATTTTTGGCTTAGAACACTGTGTCAACGTTGTCCTGTAAGTAAACGTTATATTTCGAGAGCTGTAAATAAGTACTGGGGAAGTACCACACCTTTGCCAGTTATTCTACCGCCAAGCAGTAATGTGCAAACATTACTGTGTTCCGGTTTGAAGGGAAATGTTGGTGGTGGATTTTGATCTTGACTTTCTTCTTATGACAGAAGGCTCTGAGCTCTAGCATTGGCTTTAGTAGTGGTAGGACTCTTAGCAGAGTCCGCCTGGGGAAGTACCACACCTTTACCAGTAAATCTACCGCCAAGCAGTAATGTGCGAACATTACTGTGTTCCGGTTTGAAGGGCAATGTTTCAAGTGAAATTACAGGGCTTAGAGATAACATCTTAGATCTCTGGGTGACGAGCGCAGTGCAATGCTAGGTAATGATTTGGCCTCTTCGTGTTCCAATAGCTGCGTGTGCACTGTGCTGTTATGTGGCAGGCATGATGCTTACCATCAGGCAAATGTCATGTTCGTCTTGTCACGCTTTATTTAAAAAAAAGCTGTCAGCAAGTTTTGGGTAGCTATTTGAGGGAAGCTGCCAATTTGTCATAAAGCTTTCCTATCTGGCTGGTGAGTACTGGGGCAAAATTAATTCATACATAAGTATTTTTAATGTTTTTAAATTAGAATATTTTTGAAGTGAAAACTTCTTTAGCCGCGCCTAGACAGACTTTTTGTTGGCTGTGAATTGAATTCATTCGTCACGCTCGGGTATGATAAGAAAGTTTCGTGTAAACTCGGGACCATGGCTATTGGCCATTTAGAAATACGTCAGCCAATGGGAAATGCTGAAAGGGCGTGGACAGCCCATCATGGCATGGCCATCTAGAAACGCATCAGCCAATGGGAAATGCTGACGCATTTCTAGATGGTCATGCCAAGATGGCGAGGCCACGCACTCCGGTTACACCCGTGTAGTTTCAAAGGTAAGCTATCAAGTTTTGATTTATAAGTTTTCATTTCTGTCGGCAGTTCCTATGACTGCCAATTTTTTAAAATTTTATATTGTTTCTTAAATACGAGTATGTTTAAGGCAATGTGTAATTTTTAACTGACTTCTAAAAAAGAGGAGGTTATCAATTCTACCACCTTTTTAATTAGGTATGTTACCTGATTACTCAAGAACGCCGGAACCGATATTAATATTTCTTATATTTCTGACGTTCTTGAGACGGCGATTTTGTTCGGACGGGTATGCTTTCCAAATGGTTCCATTTACATTTTTATCGAAATTGGTGCGGTGGTTTTTGAAATACCAACAATAAAACTAAAATTTACTTACAATTGTCTAGATGACGTAATTGTAGATTACACAAAAGTTATGAAATTCGATCCTATCGCGAACGAAACTGTGTAAATGCATTAATGAAAACTAGTTTTACACCAAAAACGGGAAAAAAATTACTATTTTCACACAAAAAAATTAAACCGTCTTCAAAACGACGAACATACACTCAAAAGCGAAAAATAAATTAATATAATAAGCGCTACTCACGCATGTATTTGAAGCCGGTGCCAGCCAAGTCTAACATGTAGTAGATAGATAATACTTACCTTTGCCTACTTACTACGTACATATAGTATCTGCTGCAATAAGTATGTCTTTTTGAACTACTTACTACTAGGAACTACGCAGGTAAACTACAGGGCACTACTAATGCTATATAAAGAGTAGGTACTAAGGTATACTTACAAAACAAACTTTACAAAATTAACCATAGTTATTCTAAGCAAACAATACACCAAAGCATCGAAATCCAATCTGTCGCACAATAAGCATTCATCCTAACAATACGAGACGGCATAAAAAGTTAAACCACAGCTGCCACTGTGCGCTTGCGTCACAAATGTCATAATAACCATCATTACGATGACAGTGCGCGTGCGCCACCCTTTGCTTGATGCTTGTAGTCGTAGGACTCTACATAGAGTGTAGTATTGTGCATAAAACATTATGGTGTTCACGTTTGATGGGCAATCTTTTTAGATCAAAAAGATCAATAGAAAAAAAAAATATCGAACTGTTCGAAGTTCAAAAGACATCGTTTCATGGTTTATGTTCTAAAGAGTCGTTTTCCCGATGGTTACAATCTTGATGTCTTCAAATCGAGAGTGAATCGATGTTTTCTAGGTAAATACGCTTTACCGTAGACCGTATCGTCGCTTAACAACAGGCGAGACGGCGGTCAAGTGTACCTATATGAGTTTAAAAAATAAACATCTTTTGTATTCTGGTGTCAAGTTTTCAGCAGTTTGCCTCAAATAGGTACCTACCCAAGATTTGGTACCAGCTGTCAGAATATCAGAGGTGCAGGTGGGATGTCGAATCTTCGACATTACTAATATGAAACGGATATTCTCGCTGCCGAGTCACCACGGCATCACGGTTAATTATATTTACTTCTTTAAATATCACACAAATAAAAATTACGGCTGGTCTGGTCAGCAAAAGTTACGGTTCTAAGTCGGAGAACAGCAACTGTCGATCCGGAGCCCTTGGCTCAAATCCCATGCACACTACTATAGTTTTGAAGGTATGTGCGTAATTCCGCTAACTTGAAAACGGTGAAGGAAAACATCGTGAGGAAGCCGACATGTACCTAGATGCAGTGCTGTAGTGGTAGGACTCTTGGCAGATTCCACCTGAGGAAGTACAATACAATACAAAAACACTTTATTATACCACAAAACAATACAGGAATACAAAATTAAAATTAGAATAAAAATTAGAACATTTTGGGCACAAAAGGCGATCTTATCGCTAATAGCGATCTCTTCCAGATAACCCTTTGAGCGTTAGAACCTAGTAATAAGAAAAGGCAGTGGTGTGGTTTCCTTGATACATGTATAATTGTACAAATATAACAAATACCGTTCAAACCACCACAAAATACCACACCTTTGCCAGTTATTATATACCGTAACAAGTACCAAGCACAGTAATGTGAAAACATAACCACACACATTTAGCAAATCTAGGTATCGCAAATTGCAACCTAGAATGGCGTTAGCATTTCTAGATGAATGCATAAGAAGATTTTTAGATGCCTAAATTGGGGTTGGATATGGTCATGATCCCGAGTTGACCCGAAGATTTCTTTCATTCCCGACCGTGACGCTTGGGCTCAATTCACAGTCACGAAAAGTCTGTGTGTGGGGAGTCAAAAGAAGTGTTCACTTAAAAAAATGTAAATCTCGAGAATTTTGACAATATCAAATAACGACTCAACTCAAGTTCCCATATTGCGAATGCGGCATCAAACGCTTCTTTTCACACGTCGGAATCAGAACAGTTTTTCCTACATTACATTAATCAATTTTATCACGAGACGCCACGACTTTATTATCTACCTTTTTATGTGTTATTACTGCGCTAATTACTATTCTATTCACCCGTACGTGGTGTAGGTAAAGCCTACTAGTATTTAAATGTGAAAGTTTGTATGTTTTAGTGTTAGTTCCCCAATAACGCTACATCTGGATGTATGAAGCTTAAAATTAGAATTCAGACAAATACTGAGTCAAAGTCAAAATTCTTTATTGGTAGATGTACAATTTACAACTCAATCTATAAATACATATATCTAAGTATAATCAAATAAAATCACAAAATAATTTAAAAATTAGTTTAGACGTCAAAATCCTAAAGCTGGTTATTTATTGCCTCTTAGGTGGAATTCGCCGGGCCAGCTGTTAGTGAAAAAATGATCAATTTTCTTCAAAAAAAACGAAAATCGACTTCAATTTAAAGTTAAATTCGACCAATTTCTACCAAAATCTAGCACTATATCGTCTAAATATGTGAAAACAAAGTAATTATTTATTCATATTTACAAAATAGCTGCACCGTTTTTAAAAAAAATTTTATGGGACCCTATCTGAACTATGATGATCTACCAAATAAAAAAAGATCCATCAAAATCAATTCACAATATCGGCGCTATCGCGTAACATACATACAAGAAAAACATACACCGGAATTGATAATCTCTTCCTTTTTGTTTAACAAAAGTAGGAGCATATTAAATAGTACCTATAAATTTTAAAAGTGTAATTTTAACTTGATTCACTTATCCTATGTTTTACAATATTGTAAAGAATAAAAAATTAATAAAATCATTAACTTTAAATATGTTTAAAGTTAATAAAATTACAGTTCACTGTACTAAAATAACTACCGTCCAAAAAAGAGCCAATCACTTTAAATTTAATACGATTGTAAAGAACAATATCAACTTTTCTATGTTATCCTTGCTTTACCATCACGTTCTAAGAAAGCGTAACTATTTACTGTTTTAAAACACTTTGCCTAATATCCCGAAAAACGTGTAGGTACATAATTTTTGAGTACTTACTTAGTATATGCGGTCTACAATGGAGCGTGTTTTTTATTACTTTTCACTCTCGATTTGAAGAGATCCCAATAGGGTACCGGACTGGGTCAAAAATACACCATCCTAATTAGTCCGTCAGCTAGGTCGTGGAAAAATATTGGACACGTATTTTTTGTTTTTTCATAATATTAAAAATCGTCAAAGATATAGACCATCAAACTTCGAGAGTGGGGGGTCGCGACGTCACTCGTGATTAAAAATCGTACTAACAAGTGACGTCACACGAAACTTCGAAGCGCTGTATCTTCGTCATTTTTTGTTTGTGAAACAAAAGAAATACATGTACAATATTTTTTGGCAATCTATCTAACGGGCTACTTAGTTTTTTTGAGGATTGTACCCTATTGTTTCTATCAGGTAATATGGCGACATTTTCCCACTCTGGCGACGTATTCCACTGTTTAGGTGTTCTTAATACGGAAATGGAGTCAAACTGCTCCGTTCGAGTCTTTGGAACCCCAACCGTGAAACGATGTCAGCTATACAGATCAGTTGCGCACCCTCCTAAACGTATTTGATAAAAAAAAGTGGCAACAGAAGCGAAAACTTGAACTATTCAGTTTTATTATTAGTTTTTGCATCGAAGTTTAAATAATAATACATTAATTTTCTTAGAAAAAACAAGAACGGAGTTCAATCTATAACTAAATTCAGACACTCAATTTTATTAGAAGCTATGACTACATCGCCCAGATATGAACAAATTTTAGTCGTTTGTAGATATTTCAAAAACTATCTCACCGATTTCTTTAAAATTGATATGGACCACCTCTGAAATACTTCCAACGAAACACTAAATACATAAAAAAGAGACACATAAACGAATTGAGAACATCCTTCTTCTTGAAGTCTGTTAAAATCTATACTACCTAATATTATAAAGACGAAAGATTTGTTTGTTTGTTTGTAATGAATAGGCTCCGAAACTACTGGTCCGATTTCAAAAATTCTTTCACCTTTGGAAAGCTACATTATTCCCGAGTAACAAAGGCTATATTATATTTAAAAAAAAGTTAGGGATCCTTACTAAAACTCCAATAATGTAACATAAGGTGTAAAAAAATGACCTGAAAAATTCCTTACGTCGCGTGCGCTGCGAAAACTATTGATGATAGAACAAAATCATTTACTACGACTTTGCAGAACTCATTATTATCTACAATAAAGTAGCCAAGTGCGAGTTGGACTCGCCCATGAAGGGTTCCGTTCCAACAAGTAACATAATATACATAGTACACATAGTTCTTGTAGTTCGTTGTAACTTTGATCGAAGTTTTAATAATAGTGTATTTATGACGTACTAAAAAAAACTGCTCATCAGATCGAGTTCAAACTAATTTTCGTTGGTAGTTTTCATGGTAATGTACATCATATATTTTTTTTAGTTTTTTCATTCTCTTACTTTAGAAGTTAGAGGGGGGGGGGGACACACATTTTACCACTTTGGAAGCGTCTCCCGCGCAAGTTATTCAGTGTAGACAAAAATCATTTTAGAAACCTCAACATCATTTTTTAAGACCTATCGATAAACACCCCACACATGTAGGTTAGATGAAAAAAAAAATTTTTGAGCTTCAGTTCTCAGTATGGGGGGTACCCCTAATTTTAGTTTTTTTTGAAAACTTTTGTAAAAATCTTAATGCGGTTCACAGAATACATCTACTTACTAAGTTTCAACAGTGTAGTTCTCATAGTTTCGGCAAAAAGTGGCTGTGACATACGGACGGACAGACAGACAGACAGATAGACAGACAGACAGACAGACAGACAGACATGACGAATCTATAAGGGTTCCGTTTTTATGTTTTACGGAACCCTAAAAAGTGTCGCGACAGCATATGTCTAAATATTATAGTTATGTCACAGTAAGCAGTTTTTTATTCTAAAATATTAATTTATATATGCCGCCTCTTGAAAAGGCTCTTCATTTGTACCTTGGTATTAATCCTCATCAAAATAAATCTTAATATATATAAATCTCCTGTCACGATGTTTGTCCGCGATGGATTCCTAAACTACTTAACCGATTTTAAATTAAATTGGCACACCGTGAGCAGTCTGGTCCAACTTGAGAGATAGGATAGTTTTTATTTCGATTAATAGTCTTTAAATGACAATATCCGAGCGCAGCCGGAATGGGCCGCTAGTATAAAATAAGTACGTAGGGCAATAGAGGCAGGGATACACAATGCGAAACAGATCCCATAAAACTCTAAAATCGTTGTGGTTCACGACAATGTTAGCGCTATAAAACATGGTACTTACTTGTACGTTGCATATTTCTCATTACATAAAACATAATTTTATTGATATCCATTATCCATTATGAACACTTCACAAATGCTAAGTACATAAGTAACTTTATATCTTAAAAGGGCTTTTAAACGGCATAACCTTTAGAGGGCCTTGTCATACTAACATTTTTAGATTATCTAACACAGCTTTAATGAATATAACACCTATAATTGCTTAATTTAGCCAATCATCTGACTTAGTGCAAAAACAGACAAAATGGTTAGCTTATCAGTGTTTTTTGGTTACATTTCGGAGGGTGTGTATCAAATTTCTATAATCTATTACCCACTACCATACCACACAAACACAACATTTCTTCAAAATCGCCCCTTGTTGTTTAGAAAGAGTTCAATCGTGCACAGAAGATTTGTGTCGTACCTATGTGTCGTAGGATATCCCAAAAGCAGCCTACTAATTGTTCCCACTGCTGGGACTTGGGGCTTTATCTCGCAACGATAGAGTCAAGGCCATAATCCACCACGCTGGCCCAGTGCGGGTTGATGGATGACACATGACCTCGAAAGATTATCGGTACATGTCGATTTCTTCTCGATGTTCTCCTTCACCGTTTTAAGTTAGCGGCATTACGCAAATGATTTCGAAAAGACATTGGTGCGGGTGGGATTTTAGCCCGGGGGCTCCGGCACGGCAGTCGTCCTTCTCCCGACTAGACCAGCCGTAACTTACAGTATATAGACTGATGTAATAATAATAAATATTTCACGTACGGTATGGGTTCAAAATGTTTTGTGGAGTTGATGAGTTTAGTTTTTATACTGTTCTATTATATCCCAAATTAAAACCAACACAATTAATTAAAATCCAGATCGCGGTGAACTGTCACGAATTAGATTTCCACCGGCAAGGACAGCTAACGCAACTTTAATATTATTTACCTAATAATAGTTATTGTTTGTGGTGAGATGCCATTTCTGTTGACATTGACTGCTTTACAGATTAACACCACGATTTAATTTATTTTGTAAGGATTAACCTCATAGTCTGAGATCCGACTGCAAAATTAGTACGTTCATCAAATAATTTAAATAACTGTATCAAATAATTTTTTCATCCCACCACCTCGGAAAGAGTACTTTTGCTCCTCGATATTTATCAGGGCGCAAAAGTCGTTTTTACCCCCTAAAGGGTAAAGTAAATTTGAATTAGAATTGAATGAATTTACCTCCTTGGTCGCGAATTCATCATACATTTTTTTTAATTCCTTAAAAACTCAGACTCGGAACCTCCTTGGTGTAGGTACTTTTTTTTTTAAATCCTTTGCGCTCAATTTTCTTTTCACGTATGTCCGACAGAGGTAAGGAATGTTATTTCAAATGGCAGAACATTTTAAAATGCTATAAAATAATCAATTGTAATCAAATTGAAGTATGCCGATTTAATAATTAAATATTATTGACGACCAAAATATTAACTAATAGATAATTTCAACTACTTGTGCAGTACAAAATAATGTAGTAAAATAACATCAAATAAATACTTAATTACTATTTTGCGAAAACATGTAGCTACAATATATGTATTTTGAAGTAAAAAATTGTTTTGGCGCGCCAAAGACAGATTTTTCGTGGGCTGTCAATTGAATTCTAGCGTCACGCTCGGGAACGATAATAAATATTCGGGTAAACGTGGGACCATGGTCATTGGCCATCTAGAAATGCGCCAACCTTTCCCATTGGCCATCAGCATTTCTAAATAACCATGCTCATAGCCACGCCTTCTGGTTTCACCCGCGTAGTTTCCAAAGTAAGCAATCAAATTCTGAAGTATATATATATAAGTTTTCACTTCTATAGGCGGTCCCGATGACTGCCTTTTTTTCACGAATTCTAAATGGTAATGTTTATTTATTTCCTTTAAAATATACCCTGATGCTAACTTAGCGCTACTATAATGTAATGCATTTGTCCGCCCGGACACTTTTTCATGTACTCAGATGAAACTCCTTACCTCAATCGCTCAACTCTCCATATTTTCACATCATATTGTTATTGTTAAAACCATGGTTAACCATAAACTCAAAGTTAAAATAGGAAGATTGAATACAAGTGAAAATTCGAAATACCTAAGTGATTCTAGCGACCAAGAAGTTTATTTGACACCAACGGAATCGACTGAAACTGAAAATGCGCAAAGCATTTACGTAGTAATTTCATCGCTAAAGTGGGATGAAAAATTACGTGTTGCACTCGAGTGCAAAAATTTTTCACCTTGTGCCCTTTTGACTCCCTTGCTACGCTCAGGATTCTAATTTTGAATCCCTCGCTACGCTCGTGATTCAATAATAGAATCCTTCGCTTGCTCGGTCATCAAAATTGAGCGCGCGGTTAAAAAGCCACTTTGCAAACTTGTCCAACAAATAACTATTATCTATTTTATTTAGATTTATTTTTGATTGGGTTAACAGATAGACGCTTATAAAAAATACCAGCACTCTGAAGTTAATCCGCGTTTCAAAAAAATCTGTGTGTTATTCCACGCTACAATCAAGCAATGGTATGTATGGTATATTTTTGACTCCAAAAGAGCCCTACCAATATTATAAAGGATCTTTTTCTTAAATGTTGAAAATTATTATTATTTAAAATTTTAACGTAATTCGTTCAGAAGTACCAGCGTGATTGAGCAACATCCAAACTCAGATATTTAATTACATTTAATAAAACTTTGAAATATAATATTTCAAATATAAAGTAGTATTTATTAGCTACGCCCGCAAGTTAGCTCAGCTCAGCTTAGTTTCTCAGCTCAAGTTAGCCAGCGGTTCAACAAACTAACTTTGACGGAATAAAGTTTAATTAATAAGACGGAATTAAGTTAGTAAGAATTTAGTAGTGGTAGGACTCTTGGCAGAGTCCTCCTAGGGAAGTACCACACCTTTGCCAATTATTCTACCGCCAAGCAGTAATGTGCAAACATTACTGTGTTCCGGTTTGAAGGGCAATGTTTCCAGAGAAATTACAGGGCTTAGAGATATAATCTCAGATCTTTACACATCTTAGATCTTTGGGTGACGAGCGCAGTGCAGTGCTAGGTAATGATTTGGACTCTTCATGTTCCAATAGCTGCGTGTCACTGTGCTGTTATGTGGCAGGCATCATGCTTACCATCAGGCACATGACCTGTTAGTCTCGTCACTGTTTATTTAAAACAAAAAAATATTGCCGATGTGTACCCAGGTAATTGTACCTGCTACATGTATTAAATTTTTCAGCCCGTTCAACATATGAAAAAAAAATGTAAAATCAAGACTACGCTGTTTTCGGAGGAAAACATATTCCTATACACAGTAAACAATTCATTAAAATATTAGTAGGGCTCTTTAGGAAGTCGAAAATGTACCTTTGCTTGTTATATGACCTCCTTTACTACAAAAAATATGCATTTATTTCAGTCTGAAAGGCAATACTTACAGGAAAATTAAAGGTCAGAAAAACTATAGTACAAAATTATTAAAAAAATAAATAAATTACTATTTACTCAATTAGTCACACAACATCCTACGCAGTAACGTTCGTGTCTATCTGACAGACAGACAGGCGTATATTAACGTGATTGGCCATAGCTAATAATAAACTGTCCGTCGGTATGGCCTTGAACTATTGAGAAATACGTCGCCAATTTCATTGTATTGTTAATTTTCATTTGGAGAGTTGTAAAATTTTAATTATCTCCTTCTTGTGAAGTTTAGCTATGGGAGACATTGAAGAATAAAAATAATAATAATCAGTCAGATTTTTTTATAGCATAGAGTGACAAGACGAGCAGGACATGTGCCTGATGGTAATAAACATGCCTACCCATAACAGCATAGTGACACGCAGTCATTGGAACATGAAGAGTCCAAATCATTACCTAGAACCGCACTGGGCTCATCACCCGGAGATATACGATATTTTATTATCTCTTACTCCAGTAGTTTCTCTGAAAACATTCCCCTTCAAACCGGAACCTAATAATGTTTGCCCACTACCGCTTGCCGGCAGAATAGCTGGCAAAGGTGTGGTACTTCCTCAGACGGACTCTGCAATGAGCTCTATCAACGAACGGATTTGTTGGTCGGATTGATAATCCTTTTGTAATACTCGTAATAGAGGTATGTTGGAGTCCTTTGGTATTAGGAATTATTACTAAAGAACTATATTTCTTTACTGATATTTTTTTTCTTCAAATGACCCATCCCTAAACTCCACTCTAAAAATATAAAATAAAGTGGATATACGTTTGAAGAGATTTGTAAACCGTGCTTTGGCTCGAAGAGTTAAAATAATTCTATCAATCTTATAAATTATTATGAACACTAAAGTTTGTAAGAGCGTAGAGTTCGTAAAACTCTACTGATGGGATTTTTGGTACATAGACAGATAATGGTCGGTATAATGGAATTAACACATGGAAGTTATTCCAGACATTGCTCTGTCTGTAAAAAATAGCCTGTGTTAACATGAGCTATTTTTAATCCCAATAAATTATTGGGATTGAAAACTACGCTGGTGAAACCACGGGGCGCTGATATTCTATTTTTTACCATTTTTAGGGTTCCGTAAAACGTAAAAACGGAACCCTTATAGATTCGTCATGTCTGTCTGTCTGTCTGTCCGTCCGTATGTCACAGCCACTTTTTGCCGAAACTATGAGAACTACACTGTTGAAACTTGGTAAGTAGATGTATTCTGTGAACCGCATTAAGATTTTTACAAAAGTTTTTTAAAAAAACAAAAATTAGGGATGCCCCCCATACTGAGAACTGAAGCTCAAAAATTATTTTTTCATCAAACCTACACGTGTGGGGTGTCTATCGATAGGTCTTAAAAAATGATGTTGAGGTTTCTAACATAATTTTTGTCTACACTGAATAACTTGCGCGAGAGACGCTTCCAAAGTGGTAAAATGTGTGCCCCCCCCCCCCTCTAACTTCTAAAGTAAGAGAATGAAAAAACTAAAAAAAATATATAATGTACATTACCATGAAAACTACCAACGAAAATTAGTTTGAACTCGATCTGATGAGTAGTTTTTTTTTAGTACGTCATAAATACACTATTATTAAAACTTCGATCAAAGTTACAACGAACTACAAGAACTATGTGTACTATGTATATTATGTTACTTGCTGGAACGGAACCCTTCATGGGCGAGTCCAACTCGCACTTGGCTACTTTATTTTAAGTACAGACGCATAAATAAGTTTATCAGATATTATTTGGCTTCCATTGAATGGGTTCATTAGGCGCAACTTAGCAGGAGCTAGATGGTATTTTGTGAAAAAGTGTCCACTAATATTTAATACTAGTTTATAAATTTTACAGCTTCTTGGCGAGAGCCACGAAGCTTACGAGAGTAAGCATTGAGGAAACCTTTGGAATACGACAGCGAACAAAAACAAACTGTTGTAATACCGCTACGACAACTTGGGTGAGCAATTATTCTTGCACTTCAAAACACCTCAAAATAGTAATAAAATTTGTCCCAATACAGGAAGCGAGCCCACGACCCTAACCTACACCATTACGCCACGGAAGCTAGGTTCTTTCGCAAAATACCAATTAAATATTATTCAATAGAAGCCATGAATGTGACCCATCACGCGAGACGGTGTTGTCACATGGGAGATAAACATAAATGTAACATTTACCAGTAATTAAATGCATGTAACACGTTGGTTTTGTGTAAAAATTTAAGTACTTGTGATCAATATACAAATCGCCGTATCTTACAAATCCTTCATCATCCTAAATCCTACGAATTTCTTTGAAAACATAAAATATATTGATTAATCACAAATACTTCTGCAACTTATTTGTATAATAAGTATGTATTTAAAACTATATAAGTATGTATTTAAAACTATATAAGTATTGTATCAGCTATCTGGCCGCCATTACACAAGCTTTGCTTAGTTTGGGGTCAGATGGTGTTGTGTGTGAATTGTCCACCAATATTTATTTATTATTTATTTATAACTTCAGGATCACTTAGTCATATGATTTTAAATTAAATGCCACGCACCTCATTTTTTAATAATTATTTATGCTTTTTGAGGTGTTTTATAAACAAAGAAGAACATAGATTTTACTGATTTTCAGTACTTATCCACATTTTCGAGTGGTTCTAAAATCTTGATACGTTTACGTTTTAATTGGTTTGGCGCTACTAATCATCAAAATAAAGGCCATCATTTATTTAAAAAAGAAACGCTGTCAAAGGGACTGGCGAAATAATTAAAAACTTATAACTTAGAATTTTAGTATTATACAGTACCAATGGTACACGATACGTCACATGTACGTATGTCGGTGACGGTTACTCATAAGATTTCCCCTATTCAAACAAGCTCCGCTGATCCGTAGATCCGCTGCTCCGACGGCGCTCCGACGCTACGCCGCTACGCTGCTACATTACTATGTCGGTAATGTAACAACCACCAAAACTAAAAACACTCTTCCTTCACTCCAAAAAATACATTCGCGGAGCGGATTACTTCAAAGCGTCCTAACCCTACAAAAAGATTATTGATAGCCAAATCAACAATCAGAAAAATACGAAACATGCCAATTACTCAATATCATAATCTATAATCTAAATGCCTTCCGACATTATAATAAACGAATATTTTGTCTTCAATCGAAAGTAGGCCTCACGTAAACCTGTCAGCGTATTTTCCCATAAACGCCGATACACCCCATTGTTGACGTCGCGTAATATACGGCCTTATCGCTGTGATCGGTGTGCTCCTCGCGACACGACTTATTCTAGATCTAATAAGAAAAAGAGAGTGTTCGTCGTAATAGCATCACGCAAATTCTGTGAGCGTGAGTTACGTTGCTATATAATATGTATCTAGGTACCTACCAGTACAGCTCTTCTTATATACAGGGTTACTAGTAATAATCCTGCATCATTTTAGGGTGATATTAAGTACATTAAACACGTCAATATTTATTCGACAGTTATTAAAAATTCGCATTGTTTTGCCCCATACAAAAGAAATAAAAACTGTATTTGCCCGATCTAAAAGCATCGAACTCTTTGTAACAAGAGCGCGCGCGCTCTTTAACACTCGTTAAATGATATGCAGTGTGAAGCGACGTGAATAAACACTAAACAGCCGCTAAAAAGTGCTAGAGAGGACAACAAACACATTTTTTTTGGGATATGTATTGCGTTGTAACAAAAGTTGTAAAACACAAGTTGTTGGTTTAAATATACAGAGCATGCCCTTAAACGGATACAGGTTAACTGAACGGTAACTGATTACCGGTAACCCTGTATAAGCAAATATATTTATTCCGTTTTACAAGTTAGAACTCATTTAGAAAACAGGCATAGTAGGTACTTTATCACGACCTCAGAGAAAAAAAGTCACATCAGTTTTTTTGCCATTGTCACGCGCAAGACCAGCACTCGGTTCAAGTATGGCTGGGACATTGGCGGTAGAAAAAGCCCGGCGAATGATGTCGTTTAGGCTGGCGTGGCGGCTAATATGGCCCACGCTATTTGTGCAAAAGAAACCGTGGGGCCAGAGTTGATCGACAGCAGTACCACAATGGCAGCGATGAGCTTCATAGCGCCTAGCACCCAAGGCCAACAGCTAGACGACATACAGTTGGATCTAATGGAGTACCGGTATTGAAAGATGGCCAAGCTTGTAACCAAAATACCGATTCCAACAAAGACACCACAAGGAAACGAGCCCGACCCACGATACTAGGACACGTATCGAGAAGAGAATTCCGTGCTACAGATCGGTCGGTCCCACTGTCTCTGAAATCACAGATCTAGGGAGATCGTTGTTGAAAAACTAAAGGAGCTTACTATTTTTCCGCAGTGGGCTACATTCATCCTACATCTTAAAGCATACAGAAATTTACGTTCGCATTGAGTGATATAAATTTAGATATTCCCTTATAGATAAAATTTAAATAGTAACACGACATGATACAGGTACACATCATTTCAAACTAATTATCATTCCAATTATTTCCAAACACAGTAAACAAATACTTCGGAATTTGGTGATACTGATGGCACTTGTTTGAATCATAAGTGCTATAAATACCTACTAAAGTTTGCGTACGTTTACTACACTGCTAGTAATTTCTAAAATCAGAAACGAATGCATACCCAATTCAACTAAGAACCAGTGGTATCAACCATTACATAATTTGAATCAATTCAGCCGATTCAGCGCGGTATTGTACAGATTGGTAAGTCATACGATTTATCATTGCTTGCTTTCATGTCGGGTTTTGAAAGGCAGGTCGCGGGTTCGAGACCTTTCTACTAAAATGACATTATAGGCTGGAGAAGTGAAGTGGATCGCAACTTGAATATTTTTGTTGATTATGAAATCAAAATATCTTGAAGTAGATTTTCTACAGATTACTAACTCATTATGCACTTATACGCATATATATGTATAATCCTATAAATATAACAAATGTGAAAGTTTGGGTGTTTGAATGATTGTTAATCAATTACCTACGCCATAAGAACTGAAGGAATAAAGCTGAAATTTGGAAATCAAATAGATTTTGTAAAAATGCTATTGCCACTATTTGGATAAGTCAAGAAATAGACCTATGTTTCTTGATAAAAAGTATACTTTGTTATTTTTTTTTATATTATTATTACATAGTATATAATTGTATAGGACATATTTAAAAACATTTTAAAATGATCTCTTTGCGTCAGTGTAGTCGTAATTTTAGTAACAAACAAACCGTTTTTTTTTTAAATTTGATACAAATAAAGAATTTGAATGGGCTTATGACTATTTTTTTTAATAAAGAGTGACGAGACGAGCAGGAAGTGCGCCTGATGGTAAGCAACATGCCTGCCACATAACAGCACAGTGACACGCAGCTACTGGAACATGAAGAGTCCAAATCATTACCTAGCACTGGACTGCGCTCGTCACCCAGAGATCTAAGATGTTATATCTCTAAGCCCTGTAATTTCTCTGGAAACATTGCCCTTCAAACCTATAATCTATCTGTCTATCTGTGTTCCAAATTTCAGCTCTATCCGTTCATACGTTACGACGTGATTGAGCAACAAACATCCAAATATACATACATACATTGACATTTATGATATCAGTAGGAAGTAGGATGATATATGTACATACATGCTAAATTTATGAGATTCATCTAGTTTAACTTTTATATAAGCTTAATTTTAACAATTGGTTTTGGTGCGAAGGTCAGCACTACAATATGAGTTAAATGTGTTCCTAGTAATAAAATGTTATAAACAGAAATAAGTACCTACCTAAGATTTATATAAAACAAAAAATAATAATGACTTTTGAAATGTAAATAATTAAAATTACTTTTAGACATCTCTATTTTGTTCATGTAGATATTTAGACCAGATTTGAAACGTGTACGGTGTGTTCTAAACGTCTTCATTTCTAAGCCAATAATGTCCCAACGCCTGACTTGCAATATCTTCTGTAGAAAACTTCGCCGCCTCACAATGAGCCCTGATCAGATAACAACATTAGTTACAATCTGCATTCAACATGCTAACGTTTCCAGTGGAATGATGTAGTGCTTGTTTGACAGTTTGCTTGAAAGCTACTATAGAGACATGCAATCTGGGTTTCCTCAGATAATCTTCAGTACCTGTCATTTTAAACTCATTGTTCGACGCGCTGATGACCGGTGGAGTAAAGTTGTGACCGATTGGTGGGCGAGGCAAGGTAGGCGGAGCGTCGGACGTCCAGCTGCAAGATGGGTAGACGATATTATCTTTATCGCGGGTCGAACCTGGACTCGATTGGCACAGGACCGAGAAAGATGGCATGAAAAAAGAGATGCCTATACCCAGCAGTGGGATAAGAAAGGCTGTGGATGATGATGATGAGGTCATAGATAGCCCTAAAATTGCTAGCTTGTCGGGTTTTTATTGGATACAATTTGGAGAATGTGGAACTGATCTGCATGATCTAATACCACCTTGCTTTTTTTTAATTGATTGCTGATAGCTCTAAAAAGACTCGCAGGCTGTAGATTGCGCTACCTAAGTGTGTTTTCATTTCGTCACTCTATACTATGAAAACCAAAAAAAGATGTGTAGAGCCTACTTAAAACCAAATATGAAGCATAGTCGAAACATGTAGTTCCAAGTTCATGTAATAACTATCCTGTTTCAAGCCAGGTGTATTAGTCCAAGATTCCAGAGCTGCCAGACGTCACGTATTTTCTCATGGATGAAATGTGGACGATTGAGTAGAGTTAGTACGTACTAAGACCACATGCTTACTCGATAACTTGCTTGGACGGTCAATTTTGAGATATGGGGTAATGAAGGTACATACAAACATTACTTACTTCACGTATTTTCTAATAAGTGATTTTCACGTATGTTATAGGCAATATCCTTAAAAATTAGGCCCCAATACTCTCAGACACTTTCCGTCGGCCGTTTTGCTTAACACACGCTTGAAAACGCCAAATAAATAACTTAACTTCACTTAAATTCTTATACTCCATTTGTCAATATGTTCGTCAGACTATTTTAAAGCTTTTTCTAATAAGACTGACCAATCTAAGGATGGCTCCTTATAACTATCCTATCCTTATAACTCAACTATGAGTTTAGGGGCTGATTGGCTAATTATATTGAGAAGATTCTCTGGGTAAGAGCGCGAGACTGAGTGAGACATTTATTAGAAAATATTGACTTAAAATTGAGTTTAGGGGATAATTGGCCCCTTAGATTGGTATGTCTTATTGGAAAAAAGCTTTAAAATAGTTTTCTGATGTACATATTGACAAATGGAGTATGAGAATTTAAGTGAAGTTAAGTTATTTATTTGGAGTTTTAAAGCGTGTGTTAAGCAAAATGGCCGACAGAAAGTGTCTGGGAGTATTGAGACCTTACTTTTAAGGATATTGCCTACAACATACGTGAAAACCACTTATTAGAAAATACGTGAAGTAAGTAATGTTTGTATGTATCTTCATTACCCCATATCAAAAAATTGGCCGTCTAAGCAAGTTAGCGAGTAAGCATGTGTTCTTAGTACGTACTAACTCCATATCGTTCATGAGAAAATACGTGACGTCTGGCGGCCCTGGGATCTTACTCTATGTATTTATCTTGCTCGTCGTGTCACCCAAAATCATAAAAATAGGAGAGACAGAGGATCTGTCTAGGTTTATTTTTTACTATTATATCGATATAAATAATTAGATGTGTACCCCCAAATTTCAGGCGAACGAAATTATGTCATCGTTAGGAAGAGCGAGTTCACTCTTTCCGTTCTAGTCGGTTGTAGGAAGCGGTGAATACCGGATGTTTGACCTATCACTGGGTTTGATCATTATTTACATAAATATAAAAACTGCCTTCCTGTGCGTTCAGAAAATGTTTAATAAATAATTAAAGAAACACAATTAAATCCAAGGTAAGTATTTCATGCGTAAGTTTGTTACCAATTTCAAGATGCTCAGGGCACATCTAATGATTTATATCGATGATTATAGGTTACACTTGACCGCCATCTCGCTTGATGTTAAGCGACGATGCGGTCTACGATGAAGCTTGCTTACCTGGAATAATTCGATTCACTCTCGATCTATAATAGACTTCGAGATTGTAACCATCGGAAATAATCCAATCAGGCAATCCATTCTACAACCTAGACGTTTTAATCACAAAAGAAGAGTCAAATCTCTTCGTTCGAGTCTTACGAATGCCAACCATGAAACGATATCGCTTTATTGAGCTACAAGTAGCCCAACAGAAAAAATGGTGGAAAAGGTTTAGTATCGTGAACGTATTTTGTTGTCAGTAGAGCAGTTAATTACCATCAGATGTCCAACTTACTCATCTTTGTATTTCCCAAAAAATAAGTGTTAAATCATTCACTTCAACCAACAATCCCCAGTGTCATAACGCTTATGTAAATCAACACGAAAATATTCGTAAAGGTTTTCCGTTTAACTCACTCCACAAAACTCGAAATAATAGTAAAAGTGGCCGAAATGAACCGTGAACGAGACGCTGTTGTTCTCAAATGGGGAAACAAATACATGGTCTGCGACGGTTACGTGTGCGGAGACAAAAAACGGCTAGAAGACCAACCGGAAATTACAATATGAATAATATTAAGTATCTAAAATGAAGATGCGTACACCTACTTTGGCAGACGTGCGTAATGTAGAAAAAGTAGCGACGGCTCTAACCTCACTACAATCTAATACAATGAGAATGGTGACTAAATAAACGAATTAAATCTTAGTAAAAATCTTCATATAAATCGTGGTCACTATCCATTCTTATCTTGTTATCTTGCTAAATATGTAGGAGAAATATTGCTTACTCACAAAATATGTGTCACCTAAGTGTTACGGGGTCTTTAAATCATCCCCTAAATTATAAGGGCCCCCTAATCCTTTAGGTGTCACTTAATCGTTGGTGAAAACAAAACTTTCGTTAGGTGTCCCTTATATTGGAGACACTTACATTTTAGGGGCTATTGGTAAAAACGTGCATTAGTCCTTCAGATTATTCAAAAATATTGTACATGTATTTTTTCTTTTGTTTCACAAGCAAACAATTTCGAAGATACAGTAGGTACTTAGAAGTTCCGAGTGACGTTACTTTATTGTTAGAGTTTTACGAAGACTTGTCGGGACAATCCCTCACACCGAAAGTTAGTTGATTTATTATATCTCTGTCGATTTTTAATAATTTGATAAAAACAAAAAATGGCTGTAAAGTCGGTTTACTGACGATAGAACGTGACAACGTCTTAAGAAATCAGTACGCTGATAGCGCGAGTAGTGATACCGCTCGACTCGGCGGGTGGCGCCCTCAGCGCTCAGCTTCGTCCGCATGGCACGGAAGACGAACTAACGGTAACGGCGGAACGTTACAGTTTTGCGGGCGTGCAGCCGGCTTCATCGAATTATAAGACGTTATCACGTCAAAAATACGTCTCCCATATTTTTCCCTAATCTAACTGACGGTGGTGAAACAGACAGGGCGTTTTATACGTTTGGCGTATCTATTTGTGTGTGTATGCAGATATATTTGTCGAAATATATGATAATCAGCTAAATGAAACGTTTTCAGAACAACATAAATATATGAGTAACTTAGCCCCGGTTTCGCCCGTAGTACATACTAACATGTGAATATACGCGGAGCCACGCTGATTTTAACGCGCGCTGCGCTCCGCTACAGCCTGTTATATAACATTTTAGGTACAAGTTCGCGCTGAGACCGCGACGCGAGACCGCGACACGAGACCGCGTCCGGAGACCGCGACAGGCACTTGACACTATAGAATTGTACGGACGCCAGTTCGCGCCGCGACCGCGACAGGAGACCGAGACAGGTCGCGGTCGCGGTCGCGGCGCGAACTGGCGCCCATACAATTCCATAGTGTCAAGTGCCTGTCGCGGTCTCCGCGCGAACTTGTACCTTTAGGGATCACGTACATAGATATTCCCCGGTGAAATATTTTTTGGAATTGAAACATTAATGTGTTCCGGATTGAAAGGTAATGTTTCGAGTGAAATTACAGGGCTTAGAGATATAACATCTTAGATCTCTGGGTGACGAGCGCAGTGCAGTGCTAGGTAATTATTTGGTATCTTAATGTTCCAATAGCTGCGTGTCACTATGCTGTTATGTGACAGGCATGTTGCTTACCATCAGGAAAATGTCCTGCTCGTCCCGTCAATCTTTATTTTAAAAAAATGGTTGTCTGTAAAGTTGGTTTACTGACGATAGTTAAACGTGACAACGTCTTAAGAAATCAGTACGCTGATAGCGCGAGTAGTGATACCGCTCGACTCGGCGGGTGGCGCCCTCAGCGCTCAGCTTCGTCCGCATGGCACTGACGACGAACTAACGGTAACGTTACATGACGTCATGTTTTGCGGGCGTGCAGCCGGCTTCACCGAATTATAAGACGTTATCACGTCAAAAAAATTATCCAGTAGTTCCTGTGATTAGCGCGTTGAAACTAAAAACCTCTACAGCTTTGTAATATAAGCGAAGCCATAGGTAGGTCGTGGGTTTGATCACCACCCAGTGGAATTATATTGTCTCTGGGTATTTCCTTCGTATAATAAGTATGTTATGATTGAACTTCGACCACTTCACTTGGCTTTTTTGTCTTGTCTTGTTTTGTCAGAAAAATTCTTGTATGAGGTAAAATTTCTTCACATGTTATTCAGCTTAGTATACGAACCTAATTTAAATTATATTACCATGATTCGTCATAGGTACTGAAAGTTGCTCGTCATCATAAGTACATAGAAGTCACGATTATCTCACACCAATAAATATAAAACAAATAATCTAATCACTATCCATTATATTTTGTATCCTTGACAAATAAAAGAAGATTAAAAGATGGTTAAATATACAGAAGTAGACACAATACCAAAACAGTGTGACTATAGTATAGTAGATTCAACTAACCCTAGCATTCGTTAAAATAACATTTAATTATTTATAGTCATAATTCTATGTAATAGTCATAATAATAGTATTTGGCGGACCCTGGGCTACGAAGCGAAAGCTTTGGATGTAACCGGCGCTTCTATCGCCTAACTGAATCGGCTATCGCTTTGCTAATGCTGTCTCTATCATTTCAAGCGAAAAGAAAAGAGAGAGAAACATAAAAGCGATGACATTTTTCGTTCGGCGGTAGAACCCCGGGAGTTAACGCTAAGATGATGATGGTGTATGGATGGTATATTTGCTCGAATTTGTCTTCGTAAAATTTAGAAAACGAGTACTCCTTAAGAAACTTTGCTTATTTACGGGTTAAGAACACAAAAGCTTCTTAGCCTTCTTAGCTTTAGCCTTGTTGTAGAAGAATTTTTTTACTCTATACCTACTTTGGTGAAAAATTATTGTATCCTGTAATATAGATTAATTATTATACTTCTTAACTTGAATTAATCTATTTGACTTGCAGTTTTTTGCCTAGTAAATATTTTTACAATGTAACTAGCTGACCCCGCAAACGTTGTTTTGCCTTAGTGAACAACTCTTGTCACTTAGGGGTATGAAAAATAGCTAGTAGCCGATTCTCATACCTACAGAATATGCATATAAAATTTGGTTAAAATCAGTAAAGCCGTTTCGGAGGAGTAAGGAAACAAACACTGTGACACGAGAATTTTATATATAAGATTATACATCTTAACTTTAATTGATCTATTTGACTTGCAGAGTTTTGCCTAGTAAATATTTTTACAATGTAATTATGCAAAAATATAAAAAACCGATACTTTCACTATAATTTTTACAATATACAATAATAATAATTTTTCACCAAAGTGGGTATAGAGTCAAAATTTTCTTCTAGGTCGAATGCCAGACGATAATCGATTGTGATTGCTAAACAATTGGAGTGCTTCCGGTCTCGTTACCCGTCCATCATTGATAAGACCTTGGCCGTAATGCTAGCTTTCTTGCACTTTGACTGGTGCATTTGCAACTTTGAAATTTATTAAATTGTTAATAGCAAAAAATCTTTAACATTTGAATACCGCATTGCGATTTTTCCACGAAAATAAAAAAAAACAATACATTTTGGGGGGGCCCCATATTTATAGAACTGAAACTCGAAAATTTGTTTTTCCATCAAACCCGTACGTGTGCGGGTACGTATAGATAGGCCTTCAAAAATGATGTTGAGATTTCAAATTTTTTTTTCTATACTAAATCATTTGCACGAGAGACACTTCCAAAGTGGTAAAAAGTCTCGCCCTCCTTTAACTTCTAAAATAAGAGAGTGATAAAACTAAAAAAATATGTGATGCAAACTTCCAACCCAACAATTGGTTTGAACTTGAGTAAGTAGTATTCCTTAGTACGTCATAAATACACTATTATAAAAACATATATCAAAGTTACAACGAACTAACAAGAACTTATGTATTGCTATATATTACTTTCTGCTACGGAACCCTTCCTGGACAAGTCCGAATCACACTTGGGCGCTTTTATTATATTAAATCGCTCGAAGCTCAAAGTAACGATTCTTTTGCATCGTTGATGTTTTAAGGTTAAGGTTTCAAAGCGACCCACGTTATTCCAACAATTAAAGTCAATAGTCCACCGCCAACTAAACTAAGTTAGTTTAGCTTAGCTCGCATAGTTAAGCCAGTTTTTCATACATGGCTTCTTAGCTGGCATAGTTTGCGGTGGACGCACATTTATGAAAAACTGGCTCAACTATGCGAGCTAAACTAAACTAACTTAGTTTAGTTGGCGGTGGACGATTGGCTTTAGGCTTGGAATGCTTGCCTGAGTGAGTTTTCTCGATGCAAGTTTATGTGGAGTGAATCTATTTCACTTAGGTGGAAATGGCAAAGCAAAACATGGGCAAAAATGCGTCTTAATTTATACCATCACATAAATCTGGAAAATGTAAAGTTTTGGACGGCCTAGTCTCTGAAACTACCCTTCAGATTCATAACATTATTTTTACATCTGATAGTCCTGAAAAACGCTATCTAATAATAAAGTAGCCAAGTGCGAGTTGGACTCGCCCATGAAGGGTTCCGTTGCAGCAAGTAACATAATATACATAGTTCTTGTAGTTCGTTGTAACTTTGATCGAAGTTTCAATAATAGTGTATTTATGACGTACTAAAAAAAAACTGCTCATCAGATCGAGTTCAAACTAATTTTCGTTGGTAGTTTACATGGTAATGAACATCATATATTTTTTTTAGGTTTTTCATTCTCTTACTTTAGAAGTTAGAGGGGGGGGGGGGGGCACAAATTTCACCACTTTGGAAGTGTCTCTCGCGCAAATTATTCAGTGTAGACGAAAATGATTTTAGAAACCTCAATATCATTTTTGAAGACCTATCGATAGACACCCCACACGTGTAGGTTTGATGAAAATTTTTTTTTTGAGTTTCAGTTCTCAGTATGGGGGGCAACCCTAATTTTTCTTTTTTTTTAATTTATTTGTTCAAATCTTAATGCGGTTCACAGAATACATCTACTTACCAAGTTTCAACACTGTAGTTCTCATAGTTTCGGCAAAAAGTGGCTGTGACATACGGACGGACAGACAGACAGACAGACAGACAGACATGACGAATCTATAAGGGTTCCGTTTTTACGTTTTACGGAACCCTAATAAAAAGCTAGGCTTCTTAACATCAACAGCTGAAACTACATGACACGGCTAGTTTGACACAAAACAATCTAGTCTGAAATACAATGACTAAGCAAAATTATACCAAGAATCAATTTGACTGCGGTGTATGCTCTTTTGTTATTTTTTCGTTGTAGACTTTTTTTAGATTTGCATTTGATCACGAATTGTCTGACGTTAAGCAATGACGCGACCTAGAAAAACTTTTTTTATAGTATAGAGTGATGAGACGAGCAGGACATGTGCCTGATGGTAAGCAACATGCCTGCCACATAACATCATAGAGGCACGCAACTATTGGAACATGAAGAGTACAAATCATTATTATATCTCTTTTTTTTTACTTTTGTTTAAAAAATACGTGTGCAGTTCTTCATCTGACCCCGTACTAAGCAAAGTTTGCACTATGGAAGCCAGATGCTATTCTATGTTTGTCAAGTCGCCGTATTCCAAATGCAAACAATTTTTAATCATAGAAAACAAATACTGTCTTGGGTAGTCCTATTAATATCATAAATGCGAATGTTTAAATGTTTGTCAAATAAGCCGGAACGGCAAAACGGATCTGGTTGACATTTGAAATACAGTTAGATGAAACATAATCTTGAGTAGCACATAAATTACTTTTTATCTCAAAATAACCTTAATTGGGAACACGCGGGTACAGACAGCGGCGGAGCGCTGCCTGTAATAAACTCCTTATTAATTACACACTACACACATTAGAAACTTACTAACTATCTATCAGGTTAGGCTCCTAATTGGCCGTATTAAACGGTTTCGCCAAGGTGTTATTAATGCAGATTCGAAGCACATACCTACATAAGTTACGGTTGATCTATTCGAAAGAACGGCAACTGTCGATCCGGAGCCTCTTGGCCGAATACTATGCGCATCACTGTCTTTGCGAAGTCATGTGCGTAATGCCGTTATTTAATAATTTATTTCCTTCGAAAAAAAAACAGCTTCAATTTAAAATTAAATTCACATACTCAACCACATTTCAAGAATGAAAAGCTATCACTAAATCGTCTAAATTAATGCAACTAAATTTTAGTTTTTTAGTAGTGGTAGGACTCTTAGCAGAGTCCGCCTGGGGAAGTACCACACCTTTGCCAAATATTCTACCGCCAAGCAGTAGTGTGCAAACATTACTGTGTTCCGGTTTAAAGGGCAATGATTCCAGAGAAATTACAGGGCTTAGAGACATAATATCTTAGATCTCTGGGTGATGAGCGCAGTGCAGTGCTAGGTAAGGATTTGGACTATCATGTTTCAATAGCTGCGTGTTACTGTGCTGTTATGTGGCAGGCATGTTGTTTACCATCAGACACATGACATGCTCGTCTCGTCACTTTATGCTATAAAAAAAAAACATTTATTCAAAAACCGCTACCCGGTTTCGATAAAACCTATATTCGGGACCACATTTGATGTATGATCTACCAAATAAAAACAAAAAACAATATTCACAAACTCCATCGTGTATCTTCGTGTTATTGCGTAAAATATATACAATAAAAATTGAGGATTCTAATTTTGACACATTTCTTTTCCATACATATGTAGGTATACAAATACATACCTATCTATAGTATAATTGAGACCTTTTCGTTGTGCAGGGATTGCATTGTATATGTTTAAATACAAAAGTTACCCATTTTATCGTCCGGAATCTGCTTCGTAGTTCCAAATCCGTGCGATAGAAAGCAGTAGTACACTACCGAGCCAATTAGATTCATTAAAACTGTTTGTTCCACGTATCAGCTACATTACGTGAGTTATACAATGTCCCACGCCCACGCTATTTCTACGTTTGCGAATAATATAACTAACTATACATACATATTTGGGAGTTTTGATTAGGGTCAGGAGGTAGAAAAAGGTTTTGCGTAAAGATAGCATATGTGACAGATAGGAGTGAAATCGAAGACATAATGCGTTTCTCGCATTTTCGTAATGCTTTAGGAATTTCACGTTTAAAATTGTACATAAAACAAAATATATAAACATTTCAGGGTACCTAAATCGTGATAATTTATGTATTTTTTTTATATTTCAGTGTTTCAGAAATATCATGATAAAAACTAAAAAGGTAATAAAAAATAATAAGAATTAACTTAATGATAAATAAACAAACTCTTAAGTTTTTTAAAGATTTCAGAATGTAACATCTTAAATAATATTGAAATCCAATACGTAACGCATTTTACATTTTTTTATTTGCATGAAACAGCTCAATACTCCACTAATAAAAGCTTGAAATACAAGAGCTTTGTATGCGAGTACAACAATATTAATTTACTTATCAATTTGTCCTACTAAGTATGCCATGACTGCAATATTAAAGATTATTAATATGTAAATAAATATATTTATATATAAAAAAAAATATATAAATCTTTTAAGGACCATGCCGTACGGCAGCGGTCTCAACTAATGCAGCTGGGGTCTATTATCCTAAGCTGTCTTAACTAATTACACTTGCTCACAAAGGTTAAGCATAAATGTTATGGTATATATCACTACATAGTATAAAACAAAGTCACTCCCCTCGTCTCTCTGTCCCTATGTACGCTTACATCTTTAAAACTACTAAACAGATTATGATGTGTTTTTTTTTAATAGATAGAGTGATTCAAGACGAATGTTTATATGTAGAATACGTGCATAATACAATAGAGAGCCACTGGTAATTTTAAAGATTTCTAAAACAATGTCATTAATAAATACAATTTTTGCACTTAAATTGCAAACGCTGGCTGAATGAACCCTACGCGATAGATCAAAACAATGAACTGCAGTTTTTTACACCATAAAAATGTCTATAAAAACCAGCCGTGACTTCCCGACTAGACTCGCTGTAACTTGAAATTATACCAGCATCTACATCTGAAATATTTTAATAAGCATTTGAAGAAATCTATCGGCACCACTTTCATTAGTTTTACAACGGATTGCACTCAGACATTTATATTTAAATGTCACATAATGTTATAAAAGTCTTGCGACTTGCATTTATGGCTTGCATTAAAAATAACTGCACCAGAAGCCGTATTTGTAAAATAGACAATTGAAAATAAGTTTTGTTAAGAAATCGGGTCACATACAAATGGTTGTTAACAATAAAAATGAACGATACATAACAAAACACGTCTTAAATTTGCAAATTGTATGTGTTGAAATATTTGAACTATCGACTTATGTTATGTGTTAAAATTGGGATGATGACAAGGTCCAAAATAAAGAATTATCAGCAAGTTCGTCAGGTAGATTATGGAATAATGTGGGACACGTACATTTTAATTATAGAATAATGTGGGACACGTACATTTTAATTATAGAATAATGTGGGACACGTACATTTTAATTATAGAATAATGTGGGACACGTACATTTTAATTATAGAATAATGTGGGACACGTACATTTTAATTATAGAATAATGTGGGACACGTACATTTTAATTTATCAATTTACTAAAGATCGACAATGATTTAGAATATAGATAGATCATCAAACTTACGGGGGGTCGTGACGTCACATCTACATAAAAAATTATATAGACGTGACGTCACTTCTAAGCGCTATATATCTACGTCATTATTTGTCAGTGAAGGGAAAAAATACGTGTACCTATAATATTTCTTAATAATCTACGATGGACCAATAGTTTTTTTGGTGACCTATGCCACTTATTAGTCAAACATTTCGTTAAAATTTACAAGTATTATTTATTAATTAATATTTACCGTGGTTATTTGGTCGAGCGAGACCCATTCTACTGTTTGCGTGGTGGAAGATACTGCATCGAAGTATCGGGGACTCGCTAATTTTACCACGGGAAATGTCCCGTAAGTAAAAATTGTATTGTAAAGAAGAATCGTGATGATAATTATAATAAGGCCATGTTGGCTTAGTGGGTAGAACGTTGCATGTGACAATAGTGTGGTCGTGTGTTCGAATCCCTTTAGAGTATTTTACAAAGAAGAGCATTTTTTGCACATTTACGAATTGGTACAAATATATTTTTGTAAATCGGTAGAGGTACAAATTCATATGTGAAACTCCATGTCCATACTTAAAGGTTGAACAAATTTAGACTCAAGTTTATTAGAGTTTCGATTTATAATCAACAAGAAAAGGCGGCCTATCGGCTGACCTGCGTCGCTAGTCGGGATTGGCGAAGTAAAACATCGTCTGGAATCCGTCGTAAAAAAGCCTATATGTTATTGCAGACTATAGTCTGTGTTTCAAATTTCGGCCCGATCCGTTTGTGGGTCACGCAATTATCAAAACTTATACATAATATGTAGTATGTTCTCAATTCTTCGTAAAGGTTGTCAAATTTTTTTTTTTGTTGTTAAGGCAATTTTTCGATATCTTGGAGATTTCCTTTGGGGTACTCTACGTGGCCCTACGTGCCTCCACAAAAAGCTCTGGTTGTACTTTTTACCGATATTATTTTTTAATTATGTAGATACTAAATACTGTAAACTTTTTTGTAAATTTAGAGTTGACGTAGTGTTTTCTTGTAAGTATTCTTGTAGTTGTTCAAGACTTTTGTGAAAATTTATAAACAATCAGATCGGTAAGGAATAAAGATTATTAAAATGGTTAAACTTTAATATACACTTAATATACATTTAAATAAACTTAATATACATTTTACAGGAACAAACTCGCAGGCAGAGGCTAGAGAGTGATTATTAAAAATATGTCAAACTTATTCACATTTACCTATAGAAGTAGGTACTTTTCAGATTTCTCTGACAAAATCCTTTCCTTCTGATATTATTGTACTCGTAAACGCGAAAGCTTGAGTATCGTTAGTAAGTCACGTCTGAACGGTTAAACAGATTCGTTCGAAATTTGAAACACAGATAATTAATTTATAGTCTAAAACAATAAGTTACTTTTTATTGCAAGAAAGTAATGGGTACGCTAACGGGTAAAACCGCGAAGCGATACTAGTGATACATAAAGGTCACTTTAGCGCAATTGCGAACTTTATTTGAAACTAGCGCTCCTCCCCGGCTTTGCCCGTAATACATATATGTAGATATATAACATATAGCACTCAAAGATCACGTACACATCTAACAATGAAATAATTTTAGAAATCGGTCCAGTAGTTCCTGAGATTAGCGCGTTCAAACAAAAACTTCTTCAACTCTATAATTTTACAGCTGATTTTCTAAAAGCACGTCATTGATTTCGAACAAAAGGGTGTATCTACCAATCACTAGATAGATAGTTGTATAGGTAGGCTCAGGTCCTCCTAATCATCACCTCGGTTTGCATCACTGCGTCCTTTCCCCGCCCCCCCCCCCCCGGGTTACCTTCGAGATGCGCCGGCGCACCACGGCAGTCGTGGCTCCGTCGCGAACGCATCCAAGCCCGCGTAACAACACACACGGGTATATTTTTTTTTATTTATGTTGTACTTTCAACTGTTAAGTTTGAATATTTAGGGGTGAAGTTTGGAGTTAAATTTTCAGAATAGATGTAGTTTTAGATTTTAAGTTTAGGTCTAAAGTGGCGTTTTTCGTGGAGAGGGTAAGATATTTTTTGCTATCCCTTAAATATTATATTTGGTACTTTTCAAAAATTGTTTAAAAAAATAATATATAACAAATTAATGTATTCAAAAAACTGCTCAAATCTAATTGTTTTGCGATGGATTTTCACCCTACTACACTGGGGTATTTTTTTATTTGCGAGTAGTAAGCTTTTTCGTAAGTTTAAAAAAAATTAAAAATAAAATCACTTATGTCTCTAAACACGCCATTTCGTATTGTGTTCGTAATAATCTCTATAATTACGATTTAATCGCGAAAAGCACAAACTAGAGTGCGTGTAAAAAACACGCAATTCATTTTAAAACTGACCTCTGACCAAAATTTTATGTAACATCTGTACTCTAACCCACCTCTCACTATACTAATACAATTATTACACATAATTGTTGTGATTTTCACAAACTATGCAAATCTTGTTAAGTATTCGCTAATTAGTTAAAATTCACGGACATAACACTATGCTTTGATTAGAATCTTGTGACCTAACCTATTGTACTAAAATCTCTGATAAGTCGCTTGACAAAAAATTCTACACAAACTAAACTTAGCGATTAAAATATGCTCTCTTGAAATGACAAAATATAAAGCTATATGAAATACAGGTGTGTACAAAATAGTGTTCCAAATACCAGAGTATTTTGAAAATTGGCTTTAGCCATCAGAAATTAGGTCCATTGTCCGAAAGTATAAAAACAAAGTCTAATTGCGAGTAGGTAATGTTTGCGTAAGCCTCTACCGTGGGATACATTGTGATCTCTGCATTCTAACTAGAGACACCAGTTTTTCTATCAAAGTTATGAATCCATTATACAATATCTAGGAACTGTGCTCTGACAGGCGATGTTTGAATTATTATCGTGTATTTTCATATGTCGTTAAATTATAACGTACTCTCATAAGAAAGAAAATATTTATTGAAATTTGAAACTTTTTTTTACAAATTAAAACTTTGAATTGTATTGAAATATCTTACCCTCGATTAGATTTAGTTTGAGTTTTACGAGTATTTTCAAGTTTTTGCAATCTAACACCGCATTACAAAAGTTTGTTTAAACTCTATTTCATCTACTTGAGTTATTTTTCAACAAAAAAACGCCAATAATTTCTAAACCAACTTAGCTACACTAAAAAGATTGATAGTGTTTTAAGTCGTGTAAGTCTTTAGTTTAGAATACGATAGTTGGACTATAGTAGAGATGAATAACGTTTAAATTAGTTCTTTGCAGTAGTAAATTTAATTATAAGTAATTTAATTTTAAACCATACGGCATTATAATTTTTTGGATTCTGGGTCAAGAGTTAGAATTTTAAATAGGGCATTTAACCGCATTATTGTTCTCAATTTAGCAGTTGAAAGTACACAACTTAACTCTAAGTGTTAATTATTCGTCCAGTGACAAGTGACATAACTTTTTAAGTTAATTGTGTATTTAAGTTGGCTGTGAGAAGGTTTGATTTAGGTAAGTGATTACATTTAATTACTTTATTCATTATATTTTTTCTAAATTGCTACATTCTTGTGTGTACGTAAACTTAGGAAAATGCCGATTGCACAATGGTATTTATTAGACTCGAGTTTCTTCATGTGTGAAAATGTTTCAGTGTCGAGTGTGTCAAAATGCACAATAACGTATTTTATTGTTATAACAAAATTCTCTTTACAATATGTTCATCGTAAAATGGCAATTTGGAGATTCACAATTTTATTGTTTTGTGTCGATGTTTATGTAAATGTTATGTGATGTTATTATTAAGATTAAATAGACATTTCGTTAGTTTTAAACGATTTCATAGCCTTCATTATTTGCAATGAGGTTTTATTTAGTTTATGCCAAAAGTTAAATATTATTTGAGATCAGAAGTTTCCGCGTTTTGATAGTTCGTCCACAACATAACAATTCACTGGATCTAACATTTCTGAATCTGAAATCTTGAATGTGCAAATCTGCCGTAAGCTGTAAATAAGTGTTTTGAGATTGAATTAATAGGAGACTATTAAAACTAAATGTGTAGTTCTGTATCGAACTTGACCTATTGGCCATCTCCGTACTTTCGGATTAGTTATAAAATTTAGTGTAAATAATAAAATTATGCCATTTATACCTGCCTGGATTAAAATTACGAGAACTGAAACTACGCGGGTAAAACCGCGGGGCGCTGCTAGTTTCAACTTATGTTGAAAAGAAAATAATTATGAATTTAATATCTTATTAATAATACGTATCGTAAAATGGCATTACCAAAATATGGCCGATAAATAAATTCTACTACCTACTGCAAATAATTCATATAGGTCGATGCAAAAAACATGTCGATTAGTGAGTGAAGTCATGAGAAGAAACTTACAAAGAATTTTTGTAAATATAGTTTATTTATAAATGTAACATTATTTCCTGAATAGTGTTTATTCCTTTTTTAAAAGATATTGGCGGAAGTAGATCTTGTTATGGAATACTTTGATAAGTTGTTTACACCGATGTGATATTTTTGCATATCCTTGGGCGCGCGTACAATCACCCGACGACTCTTACTAGAGTTCGAGCGATCTTTACAATGTTTCAATGTTTGCGTTTTTTATATATATGGACTAGCAGGTTCCCGGGGGTTCAGTTGTGTAGTTCTTAACCCCGTTATCTTAACGGGATAAAAAGTAGAACATGTGTTATTATCTGTTTACTATCTGTGTTCCAAATTTTTTTCGGATCCAGTCAGTAGTAAGTAGTTTTCTTCTAATACCCCTGGGTGACGAGGTCAGTGCGGTGCTAGGTTAATGATTTGGACTATATTCTATAAAAAAAAGTAGCAAACATCTATGGACACAAGATTTCGCATTTATAGTATTAGTTGGATTATGTAATAGGCTGATGAGAATCATACGGTTGTATTCGCTTAGTGGTTAATTTCGATGTCACAATAGTGAGGTCGTTGGTTCAAATCCCGCATGTGCTTATAAGTATTTTTCCAGCGCAGATGTACAAATTTGTCATCATCACTGGGTTTAATGAGGTCGGAAAATATTGCGAGGAAACGGGCGCATTTCAATAAAGATAAACTTTCCGACGAAATGTGTTACGCGCAGAACCAAGTCTCAGAATATGATTTGGGCTGCTTATAGAGGAGATAACATGGACGAAATGGCGAAAGTTTGTATGTTTGTTGCTCAATTATGTCGGAACGTCTGAACGGATTGACTTGAAATTTGGAACACCGTTTGAATATAGTCTGGAATAACATACATTTATTCCGGTAAAATAATGAAAATGGGAACTACGCGGACAAAACATGTTTAATGGAAAAAAGGAATTATTTTAAGTTCGAAGGTTCCATCTTTATCTATATGTATCTGTATGTGTATGTATGTCTGTGATATCGTAGTCACGAAACAAATAGATATGGCATAATGTTACTTAAAAAAAAAGAAGACATTCGAAATCTGTGCCTTGACCTTAGCGTAAGTTTTGAGAATTAACTTAAAATTTGGATCTGTTGAGTTGCACAAAAATTACGTTAACGGTGGTACTACTTGTAGGTACTGACCGAAAGGGGTTGATTGTGATAAAAGGTGATCTCAGTATCACAATTCTTCATAGATAGATAGAAATACTAGAAGTGGTGGCCTTAACGCTGAGAATATTTATTTCCAGACAACCTTCAGGTTTTTTTCTGTTGATGAAATGGTTAAATGATTTGTTATTTTTCTGCAAAAGACTGAATAACAACAATTTTAATTTCAATAATTATGACGTGACTTAGATAAATTATATCAGTATATTTGTGGTAAACTAACGAATATACATTTGTGGTAAAATAAATAATATTAACCACTCACGGAAGAGCTGCCCAAATCAAACCGGCGTGACTGTGAAGTAGATGATTTTCATACCAAAGTATAGACAATACACACCGTTACTCTAAAAACGAAATTCACAGAGTTCATAATAAAATGGTCGCCTCATGCGCAGATGATACCGGTTCAATGAAACTCCCGCGCCGTTCACCGCGCGTTGATGTCTTTTCCACAAGAACCGCATCGGCGCACGCGCACAATATTGTATTTACAATTAAATTAACTTTGGAATTACTGTTGGTCGTCACGTAAGGTTACATTACTTGTATACCGTTTTGTGAACGTTTTGGATAGTTGAGTTAACTTACTAAAGTTATATGTGGGATTTATTGTTTTATTTTGTTTATTTTCTAATAAATCAACTAAGTTACTTGTCCGTAGTAAATTAAACATTTTTTATTTTCAAAATTTTAAACATTCAGCCAGCAGCATTAGTTACGCACATCATTTTGAAAAGGCAGTTGTGCGCGTGGGATTCGAACCTGGGGCTCCAAATCGGCAGTCGCCGTTCTCCCGATTAGTCCAGCCAAACGTAACTTTTAGTGATTCTTTTCTTTGGGATCTTATTGTTTCTAGCTTTCACTTAACTAAATAAACGAGATGGAAGTTAGTTAATGAACTCGCCTTCTCTATGTTTTTACTATTTTGAACTTTATTTCGTCAAACAAAATTACTAATTGAATACTTCATTTAATTTGAAATTGACAGTGATTGTTCGTAGCTAGATTTTAATACACAGTATTCGCACAATACTAAGCAAAGCTTAGGTTGTGACCACCAAGCAGATGATATAGTACATATATATGGATTTACTATTTATGTAATTGTTAATACATACTCAATATACATAGAAAGCTCCAGGCACAAAACAAATTTCAGTATTCATCAAACAAATGTTGGTCCCGGGTGGGAATCGAACCCAAAACTGGTTAACTTATAACCCACAAACCACAAAGTTAGGTATTTACAAGATAACCTTGGTTACCGAGTTTGAATTAAAATGAAACACAGTAAAATTCAGTCGTTCTAAATCATAAAGATTTAGAAACTATAATGTACGTAATTTTATTTTCTTAAATAGCTGTCAATTAAATCTACGACTAAATCTAATCAGTAGCCTTTCCTATGAACTAAATGTGTACTGAACTGAGTGTAAGCGCCATCCGCTGCTCACAGTAGCCGGTCATCGCTAGATTAAACTCATAACCTCCGTTATGTAAGTATTTCTCCTAAGTCGTTCATTTGCCGTATCTATATGAACGCCGCAGAATAGAACATGCGCAGAAATACGATTGTAATAATTTATTTTCTCCGAAAAAACGACAACCGATTTGAATAAAATAATTTAAAATTAAATTCAGATACTCGACCAAATTTTATAACAAGCTATCACTAAGTCATCCAAACAAATGAAAGAAAATTTAAGTTTTTTGTTTATATTTCAAAAACCACCACACCGATTTCAATAAAATCTATATGGGACGTTTTCTGAACTATGATCTACCAAACAAAAAAATCATTAAAATCGATTCTTAATTGGCGGCGCTATCGCGTAACAAACATACGAAAAAGAAACAAACCATAGAACCAAGTTGATAAACCTTCTCCTTTTTGAAGTCGGTTAAAAAGCACAGAACTATTTCAAAAAAATTACGATCCTATTTTGTCTTTAGCCCCGTACCCTAGCCGTAGATATCATTCTTATTATTAAAACACAAAGTAATTACTCAAAAATGCTTGTAATTGACTTAACTACCTTCCTTGAGAATGTTGACCTTGCTGTGCATTCTTGAATACCAACAAAGTAATGTGAAGTTTCAATACTGTTGAGTTTTGGGCGTCAATAACATTGAATTTTTTTTTATGAACAAAAATAAATCTTATCCTACCTTTTTTTATTTCATGAACGGTACGGCACGTTGTCTATTAAGCAATTGATGTTCACACGTTTCATAATATTTATTGCCTAATAATTTTGTACACTATCTATTTACAACATTTTGCGAAGGCGATTCTCTGAAGTTGTATTACTCTTACGCTATAGCCATAATAACGTTAAATGACCTTTTTGCGGATATAATTAATTTATGTAACTCATGCTTAGATTGTTGTGAGAAGTTAGCGAATAATATTATGATAACTGAGATTTAATTTAATTAAACTAAAATAGAGTAGAAAACCGGCGCTTGATGGTAAGCAACACACATGGTCATAGCAATACAGTGTCGTTATTGAAGCATAATAAATATCAATCACTGCCTTGCACGCGCACCCAGTCTTTCTTCCACTGGTAGGACGCAGAGCTTTCTATTACAATAAAAAAGTTAAAGCCATAATCCTCCACGCTGGCCAAGTGTAGGTTAGCAAATGACACATATTTTCAAAAGACACCCTTTTCTAAACATCTCTAATTTCTAAACATAGTTTTCTCGCGATGTTTTCCTTCAGCGTGAAAGCCAGCGCTACCAGAAACTTATACATTGGCACTTGAAAAAAATTATCAAAGGTGAAGGCCGAATTCATATCAATGACGTCAGTATTGTGAATCAGACATTCTCGCTACTAAACCACTTTTCAGGATTATTGAAGTATCGTAAATGCTAGCAAATGTATGGAAAATTATAACAGGCTTTAGGCAGCCGTATAAAGATTCATACGTTTTTTAACACATAGTATAGAATGACTAGACAACCAAGTCATGTGCTTGATGGTAAGCAGCACGTCTGCCCATAATATCACAGTGACCCGCAGCTATTGAAACACGAACCTAGCACTGCGCTCGTTTCCCAGAGATTGTTTTTATCTCTATAGCCTGAAATTTCACTAGTAATATTGCCCTTCAAACCGGAACACAGTGATGTTTACACATTACTGCTTGGCGGTGGAATAAGTGGCAAAAATGTGGTACTTCCCCAGGTGGGTTCTGCAAAGAATCCTACCACTACGTTTGATAAAAACTTTTCATACATTTGCTCTAGTGTTTACGTGAATTTAACAGATCTATTCATACTTCGCCTGGTGAGGAAAAGCTTGAGATATTCACCAATACTCCTCTATGTAGAAAGATGAATAACATTAGCTTTTATGCTGCGAGATATAACTAAAATGTGGGAAAGAGACATTGTAAGCGATAGAAGACAGCGATTTGGTCTTATATAGGTAAAGCTTTTGTTAAAGTTTTACTTTACTTACTGTATTATAAAGTTTTACTTTAGTTACAACCGACAGAGGCAAGAAGCCATTCAATGGTTTGCTTACTGAGCACAGACAGTGGATTCGATTCCCACGCAGGACAAATAATTGTTCAATGAATTCAAATTCATATGCATGTGTGATCATCTGTTTAATGTTTGGGTACTTCTATCATAAACATCAGCAGAAATGTTCCTTTTAGATGTTCTCACAGTTAGGGCAGTGTTGAGTTATCACAAGGAGAGAATGAAGACCATAATCTACTACGCTGAGTATCGTTTGTATGGATTTGAATTTACTAGTGGTCGCCAAATGGTCGAAATTTGTGCATAAAGCAATATTAATCTATTCTTAACTTGACTACTGACCTTAACATTTAACAAAAAAGTTGTTTTATGCATGTGCGTTAAGTACATAATAGTGTGTGTAATGTTTTTTTGAGATCGTTGCTAATTGCAAACCTTTTAACGACAAAAAAAATGCTAATTATAGTAGAACATCATAATAGAAACAAGATTATTTTCTAGCGACATCGCTGAGAGATTTAATTTTTCAGTTATTAAATCGCTCTCGCTTCAGCTTCTGTCTTCTCCCACACACTATAATAATGGTGATGACCATGTTTTGCAATAATTATGTTGATTTAGCATTCTGCCGTCCGCAAGCTACAATGCCGTTAAGTACCAAAATGTAGTTTCGAGATATCGCGG
Organism: Ectropis crepuscularia; assembly: GCA_963693475.1. Taxonomy (NCBI): domain Eukaryota; kingdom Metazoa; phylum Arthropoda; class Insecta; order Lepidoptera; family Geometridae; genus Ectropis; species Ectropis crepuscularia. The sequence continues at coordinate 10,255,941 of OY856350.1, forward strand.
GAAAACTGTTTCTAAATTTTAAAATTATGCCATTTGATAAGTGGAATACATATTTCCATAATTTTGATACCTTTATATAGAGCTGAGAAAACACTTTGAAATGATAGTATTTTTAAGATATTAAAGTGTGCGAAATAAGAGTTATAAGCGTTTTTGCATTCTAGTCTTGTAATTTTGTCTTAAAATCTTATCAAAATCACCATTAAAATGCCGTTATGTATAGTTTAACGGCATTTTAGCTTGTTTTTTTCTTTAATTTCATTGGATGGTACTTGACTATAGAATTTGAAATCATTCCAAAACTAAAATGCCGTTATATCATGAAACATCCTAGATTACAATGCGGTTAAAGTCATTTAACCGCATTTAAAACTAGCAAACTTCATATATTTGTTTTAATCGGTTATTTCAGAGAATGTTACAACACTAAAATGCGATTAAATGCAAAACCTTTACCTTTAACTGCAATTAAGCTAAGCATGACTCACAAGATATTTAAGAAAATACAATAAAAGTGATGATTTATGTGAAATAAGTGAACAAAAAATGACATTAAAAACTAGATATTTATTGGCATTAAAAAATAACAAACAACATTTTTTGTTAATCTTTTTCGAATACAAGCCTAAGTATCGAAAAATAAAATTTCTCAAGAGTTAAAATTTAAAATAACAAGGCAAAATTACAAGGTAAAATTACAAAATTTTAAAATTAAAATACTACTTTTATTGCCCTTATTTACAACAGATTTTCAAGAATCTACAATAGATATCTATTGTTTTTGTTTTATTTTTGTCACAATCACTTAAACTTTTGGATAAATATTCCTACAAAATAATTAATAATACCTAAGACTCAAATATTTTTCTTGAGTCTAAATATTGCTTTACTAGCATTATCATTCTTTGTCGTCGGTCGACAAGTTCTTCCAAAACAATAGCTTATGTTTTGGCGCTATGTCGCTCTATGAATTGAACTAAATTAATCTTCCGCTTGGTATTTCTGCATTTTGCTTTTGACTTGAAACGAAGTTTTATAATTTCTGGTATTTTAAGTATTTGCCATTGAAGAAAGCAAAATAATATAAATAATCTTTCTGGCAATAATTTTTGTACCTACAAACTATTACAATAAAACTCAGAATCAGAGTAAATCCACATGTGCGAAATATTTTTGAGATTAACTCAGGGGCTTAATTTGAATTCTTCTTTCTGAAGCGTAACTTGGTACAATAACGAAATTATTTGGTGCTATAAACTTCATATTTACTTTTGAGTTGCTAACTCATACTGTCTCATCAAAATGGTCAAAATCATATAATCATATTTATTGCATTTCTAACTTTACTTTATGATCTTCTTGTTCGCAACTCATGAAACTGTGTTCAGATTTGAAATAATAAAGCGTAATTTGTTATATGTAGATGATTTTGCTTTAGTAAATAAATGCATTTAGTAAATAAATGACACTGAGAAGAAGTGAACATAATAGTCAATTTTATTTTGTGCACTGCAACTGCATTGCACTGTTGACAACCCATTTGTATACATCAGATCTTTCTCTTCGATTCATTCATAACTTTTATTTTCAAAACTGTCAACTGCTTTGTGGTCGCTGCATAAACATTAAAGTAGACAGGTTCTGATATTCACCAATTTCTATCATGTGTCTCCGCGTTTGACAGAGAGATGAGAATACTGACAGTTTTTTGAGGTTCATTAATTGAGCTTCTACGCTTTTCCAACCAGCCTTCGGTTTGTTTTTCTGTATTCTGTATAACGGCATTGACAATGTGTTATACAACGTTAAATGGTACCGTTTTTAAGCTAGTTTTCTGTAGGTATTTATTAATGATGTTGTGGTTCTTAAAGTCAGACTTATGGTTACGTTTAGACTTATGCTTAATGGATTTCTTGAAAATAGTAACTAAAATTTTCACTTGAATCAGCTATCTTAAAATCTTTATAACGTGCAGGTCATCTGAATTGAAATCACACTGTAAACTTGATTGTGAAGTTTAAAACTTCAACAGATACGGTATGGTGCTATCATCATCTGGCTGTAATATTTTATGTTAACTCTTCAAACTGAATGTTCGTTTTGATGATTTTGTAGAGAATTACTTTACTTTCCTTGTAAGTCTATTAAAACTTGATAAAGTTTAATTAGATAGATTTGTGATTTCAATTAAATCTAAAGAAAGACGAGTACTGTAACATAATTTATACGTCCCAAAATGTATCAATGACACTGGAAGAGTCGGAACAAGATGTAACATAAGGATCATTTCCGTTTTTTTCTATACAAGATCTAGTTTGACTCATCTAGATGTGTCTTAAGCCATCGTAACAAGTTGGAAAGCATCGAAAGCATCTGCAGTTGATTTCCTTCTCATACAATCGTACTGCATACGCAAGAACCTGTAACGGCATTTTAGTTAAGTAATGTGGCATAGCTGCGTTTTAGTCTAGTATTGTAAAAAATAAATAATGTATATCACATAGTTAAGGTAGCTTTGTGATATTTTCCGTTTTAAGTTTACAAAATTGGATACGTATTTACTAGTTTAAAAAGCCGTTAAGTATGTTTAACTGCATTTTTGTGTTGTATTCAAGCATAACGGCTTTATAGCGTTGGACAAATACAATATAAATTATAAATGAAGCTTTGTTTAAAAACATTTAAGTGCTTTAACGGCACTATAGCGTACAAAAGTCAGTTAACGGCAATTAAGTAATGGAAAATCAAAGAAAATTTCAGCCAAAGGTAACGTTATAATACCTTAGCGGCTTTTTAGGTAAGTATTGTTATTTAACTGCGTTTTAGCGTTGGAACTATACAAAATAAAATGACTTAACGGCATTTATAGTTTTGGTATCTTAAAAACTAACATACCTAGAGAAACACGGGTTACACAGATCGATAGATATTTTTTTTCTGATTGTAGTGCCATTTAAATGTCCAAATCGACCCGATGTTAGATAACGGCATTTAAGCTTGCGGACGGCAGCATTGCGGTAGCAACCTTTGTGGAAACCGCCACTGAATATTGCCAATATTTGACTCTGTATGGCTTTGTATGGCCAGTTTGAGGTGTCATTACAATCTTTATGCACACATTATTGTGATATTTAATTGGTATAATGGTGTGGATAATTTGTATTGTTGATATGTCTGTGGTGTTTCTATGTACGAGTATAGTGTGGTGTAACTTATAGGAGCTTATAATAAGTAGGGGAAGGTTCGCTAAAGTGGCCCAGGCGGGTAAAGTGGTCACCATAGTTTTTATTACCAACCAACTACCGCCATCTATCAAAGGCATGTGTAAATAATTCATTGACCGACGCCATTAGTGCTCCAGTAAACACGGACACGCTTGCTTCATGCGTTAAGTTTTTATTGCAAAAAAGTGATTTTTGGGGTCTACGATCTAAGGTAAATGGTTTAAACATTTTGATAAGTTACTGTGTCTAACAAAAGTTATGTATAATGTAATATTTTAACGGTTTAGTCTCTATTATGGACTTGTTATTTCACGGCAAAAGCGGACAATATAACCTCATTTGAATTTTGAGCCTTTTTTTTTTCGTCGCATTGCTGGTTCGGGTAAAGTGGCCTACTTGTAGTTAGGTAAAGTGACCCAGTAGGCCACTTTACCCGTCTCAATTGTAATTTTTCCAATAAACTTAAATGTTTATTATTGTTTTAGATAATTATGCCAAGTACATACAAACGGAAGACGCAGCAACAGACATGGGACTCGGAATCAATGGAAAAAGCTATAAGAGCTGTAAGAAACGAAGAAATGGGCTACCTCAAGGCTAGCAAAGAATTCGAAGTTCCTCGATCGACGCTCAAAAGACGTGTAAAAGGAATAAATAAAGAAGCTGTTGAAAATAAAAAACTATTGGGGTCTTGCCGTCCAACCTTTAGTCCGGAGCAAGAACAAGAATTGGTGCATCACATTTTAGAAATGGAAAAGCGATTTTACGGATTAACTTTACAAGATGTACGGAGACTGGCTTATCAGTTGGCTGAACGCAATAATATAGAACACAAGTTTAATAAAGAAACTGAAATGGCTGGAAAAGCATGGACTTCTGCTTTTAGAAAACGTCATCCGGAACTGGCACTAAGAAGCCCTGAAGCAACCTCACTTGCTCGAGCACAGGGCTTTAATAAAGTAAGTGTCACAAAATTTTTTGACCTTCTAGAAGAGGTTAGGTCTAAAACAAGCTACCCACCTCATCGTATTTTCAATGTTGATGAGACTGGCTTTACGACAGTGCAGAGTAAGAGCTCCAAAATATTGGCACAAAAAGGAAAGAAGCAGGTTGGCGCCATCACCTCAGCAGAGCGAGGTACATTAAGCACTGTTGTGATTTGTATGGCAGCTGGTGGAAACTACATTCCTCCTTTATTATTTTTCCCCGGAAAAGAATGAAGGTGGAACTTCAAGATGGGGCACCACCAGGTACAGGATTTGCTTGTCATTCATCAGGGTGGATGCAGTTGGACATTTTTACAGAATGGTTTAAACATTTCCTCAAATTCGCCAAGCCAACTGAAGATGATCCAGCTCTCCTGATTCTAGATGGACATAATACCCACACCAAAAATTTGGATTTTATTGACTTGGCAAGAAAAAATCACACCACTGTCTTGTGTTTGCCGCCACACTGCAGTCACAGGCTTCAGCCACTAGATGTGTCTTTCATGGGGCCTGTGAACAAATACTACATCCGCGCAGTTGAGAAGTATCTTCGCAATAACCCAGGAAGAGCAATAACTGTCTTCCAATTCAGCAAACTTTTTGGCGTAGCTTACAGTGAGGCAGCCCAACAGTCCATTGCAGTCAATGGTTTTCGTAAATGTGGAATAGAGCCAATAGATCGACACGTCTTTAAAGATCATGACTTTTTGGCTGCAGACACAACAGATGTGGTTCTTGCTGAACCGGAAACACAACAGAATGAGGTCAACAAAGAAAATGAGACACCTGATAGACGAGCAGACACAACAGATGTGGTTCTAGCTGAAACGGAAACACAACAGAATGATGCCAGCAATGAGGATGAGACACTTGATAGAGGAGAGTCTTCAATTCTACAGGATACCACCCAAGAGGAAACACTAGCAATGACACCACCAATGTTAGATATGCAAGCAAGCACGTTAATATCGCCATTATTAGATTGGCAACCGGGCACATTAACCTCGCCAATGTTAGCTCCTCAACCAATTACATTCACGTCACCAATATTAGATCCACAACCAAGCACATCTTTCGCAGTAACGCCTAAAGACTTGTTTCCGATTCCCAAAGCACTGCATAGAACAAAAAAAGTTAACAGAAAGAGAGGTCGTACAGCAATTTTAACTAGCAGTCCGTATAAAAAAGAGTTAGAAGAAGAAAAAACACAACAGAAACAGAAGAACGCGCCAAAAAGAGTTTCTAAACTTGGTATTGCTTCAAAAAAAAGTTCTAAGAAACCAAAAATTAAGAAATGTGCCCAAACTGATGACGATGATGAGGATGACGACCCTGAATGTTTTTACTGCGGTGAAATTTGGTCTAAGTCAAAACATGACGATGGGTGGATACGGTGTTCTGTCTGTAAAAGGTGGGCTCATGAAGCATGCTCGGGCTGTGATGATTTAGACAACGACTTTCTATGTGAATTTTGTTCCTAAAATATTTCTTTTTAAGATAAGTTGACACCAAAGTTAATAAGTAAGAAAATTTGAGTTACTTTGTCTTCTTGTCGTCTATTGTATTATTTCCTAATAAAACTTGAATAAATAATACAAAAGTGTATTTTGTTGAGACTATGCCACTTTACCCGCTTCGTAGGTTTATGTAGGCTACTTTACCTACCCTAGTTGGGTAAAGTGGTCAATTTCCCATTATGATTAAAACTTATTAAATAGTAATTTATTCTTTGTTTTAAGTGAAAATAACAATGTAATATCAAAACTACATTAAATTGAGAGTATAATTTGATAATATAAGATAAAATTATAATAATATATATTTAAGCGGCAGTCATTCAAAGCTTAGGGTGGCCACTTTACCCGACCTTCCCCTAGTAACTTGGAGACTTGTTAACGATCAAATAACCCGTATTGACCAGTATAAGTACCAACATTCAAATTCAGTATTTGTAAAAATCCCGTCCCGTCACCAAAAACATGATAATGTAAACTAATATTAGAAAGCTGAAGAAGTTTTTCGTTTGAACACGCTAATCTCAGGAACTACTGAGCCGATTTGAAAAAAAAATTACCGTTGGATAAGTACGTAATTTTTGAGTAATAGATGCTATATTATATTATGTACCACAGACGAAGCCGGGACGGAACGCTAGTGTTATATAATACTAAAGTTTGTAAGAATACACGGATGTAAAGTTCCAAGCTCTTATCAATACTCTTGCAAGTAAAAAGTACTGGAGTGATCTCAATAAAACTTGGAACAAGGAAATAGTCTGGAATAACATATAGACTATTTTTTACCCCGGAAAAATAAAGCGACCGGAAACTACATGAGGAAAGCCGCATAATGCTACTAGTACATGCATATTTTTAGCTGACCCCGCAATGCTACCTTGTTAAATAAATAATCAAATACATAATATGTCAAAGTGAAGTGGTCCATCATATAAATAACTTCAAGTCAATTAACGACGATAAAATTATTTAAAAACTAGCTGACCCCGCAAACGTTGTTTTGCCTTAGTGAACAACCCTTGTCACTTAGGGGTATGAAAAATAGCTAGTAGCCGATTCTCATACCTACAGAATATGCATATAAAATTTGGTTAAAATCAGTAAAGCCGTTTCGGAGGAGTAAGGAAACAAACACTGTGACACGAGAATTTTATATATAAGATGATTACTTAATACAAAAATAATAAAACTGCTATTAAAAAAACGAAAAGGTGGATGAACAACACTTTAGAACATTTTCTTATACCTACTAAATATGTAGATATACGTAGTATAGTATGCCACTGGAAAATTGTAAACGCCGGCACCGTTAGATTTAAAAATAACCTAACCTACTGTTGCATGATTACCTTATGCGTTAGATTGGGATCTAATGGTGTCATCGTAATAATTTTATGATGACATATTTACGTAAAATGTCGATAGAGTCGTTTTGATGGACTACGAACACAGCCATGGCGACACGAGACTTTTTTATTTCGGAATAAAAAATAAATATCTATGTTCTCTATGTTTCTGACAGCCAGTAATACATTTTAGACGTTAAAACGACTCACTGACATATCTGACATATTATCACCTATCATAATTTTGTCAAAGAGCCCATAAAATCTCTATTGACATATAGAGGTAGTTCTAGTGACATCTAGATAGTAATTTTAACCAATAAAACGTTACAAAGCCGCGCGTGACTAGCCAACTATTACGTCACGGTTTTTATGAAGAGTAACTCTCACATATGTCAATCACCTGACGAACGGTGAACTATTTCTATGCGCCAGCGCATTTGCAAGCCATTTTGCTTATTATGTTTACTTCACTGCTGTTAGGAAAGTAAATAAGTTTGGCATTTATTTGATTGTTTTGTTTGAGACATTACACTCCACGAACAATTGAGTTTGCAATTCTCAAAAGTTACGGCTGGTCTAGCCGGGAGAATGACGACTGCCGATCCAGGGCCCCTGGTTTGAATCCCACGCGCACCACTATCTTTTCGAAGTCATGTGCGTAATGCCGCTCTTAAAACGGTGAAGGAAAACATCGTGAGGAAATCGACATGTACCTAGAATCTTTCGCAGCCATGTGTCATCCACCATCTCACACTGGGTCAACTTGGTGGATTGTGGTCTTAACTATCTCCATGCGAGAGAAGGCCCCGAGTCCCAGCAGTAGGAACATTTAGTGATTATGATTAACATTATGATTAACTAACAATCTAAAATATAAAAAGCTCGTGTTACGATGTTTGTGATCGAGCTTTTCCTAAACGGCTCCACCGATTTTTGACAAAATGTTGTAATCGTACCTAAAGGCTAAGTATCGGAAACAGTCTTAAATATGATTGTTCTTTCTGTCTCCTCATTTCTTTGTAAAAACTTATTATTTTTAAACTATTAGCGCTCCGCGGTTTTACCCATTTAGCACTCGTTCCTGTAATATTTTTGTGATAAAAAAAACAACCTATGTATAATAAGTATGTATTTAAAACTATATAAGTATTATTTATCAGCTATCTGGCCGCCATCATACACGCTTTGCTTATCAGATGGTGTTGTGTGTGAATTGTCCACCAATATTTATATTTATTTATTTATGTAGCAAGCTATGTTCGGTGTTCTAATTTCAACCCAAAACCGTTTAGCCAGTTCTTTGTGATGGAGCAACAGACACTTAAATATCCTTACTTTTGCATTTATAATACTAGCAACAGCCAGATTTACTATTTTTGATTTAAATCAAATAACACTAACGTTGGTTAACTATATATTACGGAATAGTTTCCGTCGAACGCGCTAAATTTGCTTTGAACTTATTAGTTATTCACATCCATAGTTTAATTTATTATATCATTTATAAACCCTATTGATGACAGTGCATGGTACTTAACGTGCAAGAATTACCATTTAGCATGGTAAAGTCGCCAGCATTCAGGATTCGTTTTCGACTAGTAGTAGGCTTGATCACCTTTATTGTCTTTAGACCCTCATAGGTCTACGGATAATTCAGATGTGCTTAGTGTAAGTAGTTAGGCATGTATTTTGGTTCTCATTGTAATTTACTTTTGTTAATAAAGGCTGCTTGAAAAAAAAGGTACTTAACGCATAATTGGATATTAATCTACCAGTTTGAATATAAAACAAAGTAATAATCAAAAGTTAATCTAAATCAGAGTTACCCAATAGAGATACGAAATGAAGTTATTTATAATCGATTAGACGAACCATACTCGATTTAAAATTTAGTTTCGTTGCTCCATTATGAAGGTAGATTGTAGGTTAAGTCATTAGAGTAGTTGATTTGTTGTGAACCAGTACCACTATACCTATGGTCAGAGTACTGAGATCGACCTCACGTATGTATCTAACTATTCATATCTACGCTAAGGTCACTTTAGCGAGTCAGTTGCGCTAAGAAAGAGGAAGACTTTGAACTCTAGTTTAGACAAAGTAACTATCATTGTTTATTAGTACCATATATGCCACTGTTATCGTTTTTTAACCGACTTCAAAAAAAGTAGGTTTCTCAATTCGACCGTATATGTTATGTTTTTTTTTTTAACCATACTTTAGAGAATGAAGGCGTCGCACCACTTCACTCAACCACAAGAAGAAGCTTAAAAGAGAATGAGTGTGCGAGGCATTAACGCAGCATAAAGTGGCATAATCAACATACTTATGGTCCCAATGCTAGAACTCAGAGCCTTCTATGATAAGAAGAGAGTCAAGACCAAAATCCACCACACTGGCCAAGCATAAAAAGATTTATCTTTCTTGGAACACGGTGGTTTTCTCACGATGTTTTATTGATTACGGTCAACCAATAAAGTCAGCGGTGATGATTCATACAACTCTAAAATTGGAAAAATACTCAGCGTTGCTGACGGGAATTGAACCTACTACCTCAAAATAGTAAAATCGTACATTTCAACTACTATGCCACCACGACTCAACAAAGAGGTAACCATAAGCAACCCACTAAAACCTCCCACTGCTGAGACCTGGGGGCTTCTTTAGCAAGACTGTCACACGGACCCAGCGTGGGCTGGTGGCATGGCCTCGAAAGATTCTTGAAACATGCCAATTTTCTCACGATGTTTAACTCCACCGTTTTTTAGTTAACTCCATTACGCACATGATTTCGAAAATATAGTAGTGCGCGTGAGATTCGAACCAACAGTACCGTAGTGGATCGACAGTCACTTTTCTCCCTACTAGACGAGCCGTAAATTAAGCACACGTCAATGTAATTTCGTTATTTTTTGTCTTGTAATTTGACATAATGTTGACTGTTGACTCATCTCACGACTAAATTTTTAATAATAATAATAATATAAATAATAAATATTAGTGGACATCACACACAACACCATCTGACCCCAAACTAAGCAAAGCTTGTACTATGGCGGCCAGATAGCTGTTATAATACTTATATAATTTTAAATACATACTTATTATACATAGAAACACCCAGACACAGTGCAAACATTTGAATACATCACACAAATGTCTGCACTGGGTGGGAATCGAACCCACGACCCTCGGCTTCGCAGGCAGAGCTACTACCCACTAAGCCACGAGGCCAGTAATTTATGATTTAACGCAGTCCCTACCTATTTACATATGCCTAATAAAAAACGCACTCGCGCACAGTTACACAATACCTGCAAAAAATAACTATTATGACATGTTATTCAATACTGACCCGGTATTTACCTTCTATACAGTAGTATATTAGTATAATATACATATATACACGAGTACATTACTGTGATACAGACAATTAATCTTCGCTCGTAGTTTGGGTTGCACTTGTGATTTTATGAGTATAATTATTAGTGTTAGATAATTTTAGTGCATTTTCTAAAACTGTTACGTGATGGTGAATGCACTAAATAAAGGAGAATGTGTTAAACGTAAGCTTCATAGAAACTAATTAGGCTTGAAATGAAGAACGAAAATATCTTCTATCTTTAGATAGATAGATAGATAATCATTTATTGACACATTAACACATACACTAACCCTAGGGCAAACAGATAGCTGCAAAAATATTTACAACCAATACTTAATGTAGATCATAATATGTCTCGTCAATTTCGATACAATAGTTAAATTAATTTTAATTACATGAAATAGTATTGGTTTTGGTATTGCTCACCTTTTATTGCTTGAAATTAATTCAATTGTATATTTCAGAATTTTAACGATTCCAAATTAATTAATCCTACTAATATTATGAATGTAAGTGTTGGGATGTTTGTTGCTCAATCACGACGTAACGTACGAACGGATCGGGCTGATATTTGAAATACAGAATCAGAATAATTTATTGCTTAACTGTGTACATAGGAGTAAGATGGTATTTAACATATTAAAGTAACAACAGTTTACCCATTTCGGGCGTGCAATTTTAAGTTTTACATATAAGCTATGAAAAAATACTATTAACACAGAAAAAATATTATAGGTATTTAAAGTATTTACATTTAAAATTGAACAGAAAGATTATTATAGTCTGGGAGAATACAAAATATAACGGGCACAATGGAACTGGAACTACGTAGATGAAACGGCGGGGAGCTGCTAGTAAACTGATAAAAAAGTCAATTGCTTACAGTCACGTGCTTACAGTTAGTAGTGGTAGGACTCTTGGCAGAGTCCGCCTGGGGAAGGACCACACCTTTGCCAGTTATTCTACCGCCAAGCAGTAATGTGCAAACATTACTGTGTTCCGGTTTGAAGGGCGATGTTTCCAGAGAAATTACAGGGCTTAGAGATATAACAACTTAGATCTCTGGGTGACGAGCGCAGTGCAGTGCTAGGTAATGATTTGGACTCTTCATGTTCCAATAGTTGCGTGTCACTAGTGCTGTTATGTGGCAGGCATGTTTCTTACCATCAGGCACATGTACTGCTCGTCTCGTCACCCTTTATTTAAATTTAAAAAAAGTCAACATTGTTGTATTTAATTTATGTTGATATCTGATATATCTGACACTAAAAGCAGAAGAGTTAATTTGCATGGACGCGCTAATCTCAGAAACTACTGAACCGATTTCAAAAATTCTTTCACCGATGATTTTGTCATAACCACGGGATTTAAAGATGAGGAAAACATCGTGAGGAAATTGGTATGAAAAAAAGACATCTTTCGAGGGTACGTTGTGTGGTAGTGGCAGGAGACAGTAGTCTCCTATTCAAATGTTAAATTACTATAAAATATGATATATTAATGATAAATGCTAAAATTGTATAACATAAGCTTTCCCAAAGAATTTTCCCTTAAATGGAAGTATTCCTTTAGATGGAAAAGGTATAAAAACAATGCTACGGCAGAACAATCTTTATTTTCGCTGTTCGGATTATAAAAAAGTTTTCAAAGCCTTTTTTGGTAAATAACGGAACATATATTACGAAAAGATAGAATATCGCATAATATTTATACTCGTACCAAACAATTTTATTTTTTTAAAGTCAGTTAAGAATAAATTAAAAGTGTCCGGAGAAGTACAATTGACACGTCCAATTATTTTAAACTCAAATATCAAGGGCATCAAAGCTCAGTTTGCAACAATGCAAATTCCTACAATAAAGAAATTACCACCACCGTTGCGCACTATCAATTATCCTAGTAATTACCTTAATTATCTAAAATAATTACATTTTGCACAACCGAAAACTGAATTTTATTACCCAAACAATAGAGTATATTCTGCGTTGTGTTTTGCAAGATAATTTTCTCTAACCTTTGCGATTGCCCTAAGTTTTACAAATGACTAGTGTTTGGTAAGAGTGGACAGACAGACACGCATGCCCTTTATAAAGTCATTATATGTGTTTCCGTGGGTAGTGGCATTAGTAACGAATTATTGCAATTGTGGGTGGTTATTGATTGAGAAAAGTTTTTAAAGGTCGCACAGATGTCTGTCAAACTGGAGTTAATTAAAATCTTGAAAATTGGTGTAAGGCCTTATGGGAGTCAAGTGACAGCTAAACAAGCCAGGTGGCCACCTAATATTCTCGGTAACATCTCGTTATGTTTGATATTAATATAAGTTTGTATAATGGCGACAGATCACAGCGCCTTTAACTTAAGGGTCAAATCTACAAATCGGTTATAAGACCTGTCGTCATGTATGGATCTGAATGTTGGACAACCAAAAGATCGGATGAAAGACGATTGCATGTAGCGGAGATGCCAATGCTGAGATGGATGTGTGGCGTAACGCGAATGGATAGGATTAGAAATGAGTATATTAGGGAAAGTGTGAAAGTATCACCCGTGACAAAAAGGTTAACAAGCACTAGGTTATTGTGGTTTGGGCATGTTATGGGTAGGGATGAAGACCACATAACTAAAAGAGTTTTGAATGTAAATGTAGATGGAAGCCATGGGAGAGGTCGACCAAAAAAGCGTGGATGGATTGTGTGAAAGACGATATGAGTAGGAAAGGAGTGTATGAGTAGGAAAGGAGTGAGCTTAGATCTGACGAATGACAGAGATGAATGGAGGAAACGTACATGTTGTACCGATCCCACCTAAAGTGTGATAAGGGTAGGCGAATGATGACTAGCTACGCCATGTGGTGTACCCCGAGTCTTACCAGTTTTTGTAACTTTTATAAGTTTACACTTCATCTCGCCTGACGTTAAGCGACGATGCAGTCTACGATGGAAAGTATTTACCTAGATAAACCCAATTTACTCTCAATTTGAAGACACCAAGATTGTTACCATCGAATAAAATTTATTTAATCATTGCATTCCACAGGTTAGACGTTCTTATCACAGAAGTAGAGTCAAACCTTTCAGTTCGAGTCTTTGGAACGTCAACCATGAAACAATGTCACTTTTTCGAGCTGCGGGCTGTGGGATAAAAAAAAGGCAAGGTGGAATTAGACTATGCAGATCAGTTGCACTCTCTCCAAAGGGTATCGTTTCGGGGACGATAAATCGATCTAGCTAGGTTGCATTAAAAAAAAAACGCATTTTATGCGCGTTTTTTAGACAATGAAAAACTGTTACATTAACATTAGAATGCGACGGTAAATTTCGCAGCACTGCGCGACAGTATAATAGCTCATTTGTTAAGTTGGATGGCCATGAAGTAGATCCGGGTTCGAATCCAGAAGGCTTCTCTTTTTTATCAAGATCTTTCTTTTCTTCTTTTTTTTTTGAAAAAAATCTTTTACTGGGAGCCCTTTATCTGTAGGTATCTAAGTATACTCAGTGTTTAAACCGAGCAAAGCTCGGTCACCCAGGTGCTTTCTAATGAAATGCCCAACAAATAAGTTTTAGATTTCTAGCTTCAAAATAAAGAATGTTCTATACAAACTTTCATCACCTATGTATTTGAATCACTTAAAACCATTGTTTTGCTTTAAAAAGTAGCTTATGTCTTTTCTCGGGTTCTAGCCTATCTCTGAGCAATATTATGATTTAAATCGGTTCAGTAGGTTATGCGTCAAAGAGACAGATAGACAAACAGAGTTACTTTCACATTTATAATATTAGTAGTGAGTAGGGAAGAAGGGATCTTTATTTTATGAAATGGACTCTAAAGTAACGGGACAAACAATACATGCGACTGTTGGTACCAACACACCGGTCTATTACAACAATGTTACGCAGCTGTTTGAGCTTGAAGAATCTAAATGACTTTTCTAAATAATTGTGATTATTTTTCTTTCTTACGAAGTTTTTAGCATAGATAATTGCAAGCAATACAGTTTTATCTATCTACTAGCGTAGCGAGCCGGCCTGGGTTTGCCCGTGGTACGTAATATATAGAGAACAATTAGGGATCACATACATATCCAATGGTGAAAACATTTTTGAAATCGGTCCAGTAGTTCCTGAGATAAGCGCGTTCAAACAAAAAAACCCCTTCAGCTTTATAATATTAGTATAGATTTCCAGATTTCCAAAGATTTCCAGACACAGTGAATACAGAGATCTACACTGTAATGTGCACATTATTGTTAAGTAATAGAAGAACTACCGTTTATAAAGGCCGTGCAAAGCCGGGCGGGGTTGCTAGTCGGCTAATAAAAACAAAATACACTGAGAACAACTTTTTCCTGTATCCGTTCGATGTGATTTATGGCCAATTATATTAACTGTCAGTTATTACTTTCTCATACATTATATTTAACAAGCTATTAATTATTTATGTTTGTTTTGGTCACTAATTAGTTGTAAGTAGGTAATTTAAAGTTTACTCGTTTTCAATACGTTTTTTAAATTCAACAAACTCCTTCCTTCCTCCTTTTTGCGTAGCTCGAAAAAGCGACGTTGTTTCATGGTGGTCGTTTGAAAGAACCAAAGGAAGGCGTTTCGTTCCACTTTCGTAATGAGAATGTCTAAGTTGTGGAATTCGTTGTCGGAGTGGTTTTCCACAGAATTCAATCTTAGTGTCTTTAATGAATAAATATACCTAATTAATTTGCTCCGAAAAAACATAAACTGATTTAAATTTAAATTCAATTCGGACACTCGACCTATGCAATCACCATGACATCGTCATACGAAAGTAAATTTTAGTTTTTATTCATATTTCAAAAACCACCACACCGATTTCAATCAAATTTATATGAGATCCCCTCTAATCTATGATCTACTAAACAAAAATAAAATCATCGAAATGGGTTCTCAATTGGTGGAGCTATCACGTAACTTACATAAAAAAACAACTAAACTAAGAAATTCCTCTTTTTTGAAGTCGGTTAAAAATACAGCTTAGATGTGTCAATTTAAATAAATATTGGTGGACATTTCACACAACACCATCAAACCCCAAACTAAGCAAAACTTGTACTATGGGACCCAGATAGCTGATATACGATCCTATTTATTGTCATTCGAATAAGAGAGAGGACATGCACTAGCCACACTATACCAGACCCAAGGTCGTCGCATCCATGACCGTTCCCATACTTACTGTCATTAGGGTTACTCTGTACCATTACACACCATGAGATGCAAATCTGAAACGCTGTAACAGTATTTTATCTCGAGGCCATGTCATTTAAAAGAAGATTTTGGTTAACATATGTATGTACATAAGAACAACAAATTATTTTGTCTAGCATACCATGTTTTACATTTTTTTACAAACAAACCGTCTGTCTACTCGTCTGATGATGAACAGACATAACCGTATGTAGCACACTTAGGCCTACTGTCCACGCACGCGTCTTTTGTCGAATGCATGCATCCTACAAATGTCGGTAGGCGATTTTTGCATCTTCGCTATGTCCACGCTGCTGCATTTGCATGATGCAAATACCCAGCCACGCTCAGTATTGCCGTTTTAGTGACTTAATGTGTCCATATGCCAAATGTCGAAGTCTTAATCAATTTCACAAAATTGTCAATAATTTAATCAATTACTTTCGCCACCAATATAACTAACAGCGCTCCGCGGTTTTACCCGCCCAGTTTTCGTTTCCGTTATTTTATCGCGATAAAAAATAACCTTGTCTGTCTTATTCCAACCCATAATCTAACTGTGTTCCAAATTTCGACCCGCCCTTCTACCGCCTAACTAAGTCGGCTATCGCTTTGCTAATGCTGTCTCTATCATTTCAAGCGAAAAGAAAGGGAGAGCAATGTCTAAGCTAAGACATTTTTGGTTAGGTGGTAGACCCTCCGATGTGTGCAAACGTTCCGACGTGATTGAGCAAAAAACATCAAAACTTTCGCATTTACCTTTTCGCGATATTAGCAGGATAACAAATAAATAAATATAAAAATAAACCGATGTACCCTTTCCTTGTACGCAGTCAATTTGTTACGAGGAATCTTGTAAAAGTCAGGGTCAGTACAAGTGACATACAAGTGGAATACTTTCAGTACATTATTGTTTCAATTTCCTTTTTGTAAGTCATAAGTATCTTTTATTAATCGCATTGAAAATATTTTAAGTGTTACTGGACGATTAAATAAGTTGGTATTATGTCAGCTATCCCGATTTACTCGACGATTAAATAAGCATTACGTTGTATATAATAGGTTCCCATGGTATAAAATGTGCTTGTTTTGGAGCTAATAGAGCTAAAGTGCATAGTTTCTGAGATATCAGCCAGTAACGTTTTTTTCAAGATGGCGCTTGAAGCTCCTCCTGGTTGTGTCAGCATTTTGTTTTGTGATTTTATGCTTAGTAAGTGGTTCTAAACCTTATAAAAAAATTAGATCAGAAATTTGGTACAAAAAAGTAATATTTTTACTGGTCTATATTTCCAACATCTTTTTTAAGTTGACATCTCTGGTCTCCTCTCAAAACAATCTAACCTTTTGTTTTTCGAACAGTCATTGATTAAACTATAATTATCTTAGCATGGAGTTTTGTAGATTAAACCTAATAACCTCTTTGGACAACTTCTTAATTTTAATGAACTTTACAGATGTTTGTTGCTTAATCACGTCATAACATCTGAACGGATTAGGTTAATACAAACATGTTAATTTATTGTGATATGTAATAGTAATTATTACAGATTTCGCATGTTTTCACAAAAAAAAATGTGTAAAGAATTTCAGACAACAACAGAGCTAGAGATTAATAAATTAGCAATTTATTTATTATTTATACAATTAAGTATAATTATATAACTAAGGCCTACCACACACTTAGTGGCACAGATTTGAACAGGTCATGAACATGTAAACGCTGTAATTACATAGACATGATAATATCGCCAGAACAATCCCATAACTAAGCCGTGACATTTACTCCGCAATTCTAGCAGTTATTAGGCGCATCTTAATTACGTAGATTTAGCCTTTTACGTCTTAAACGTTGACTAAATTCTGCAGGATACTTAACAAAATGTTAGTGGGATAACTATGTTAATTATTTAGATATTTAATATTGTGCACTAAGTTAATTACACTTGTGTGTAAGTACATTAATAAGTTCTGTTTATTTTAGTTTATTTTTACTTTTTGGATAGGACTCTTTGTAGAATCCGCCAGGGGAAATACCACATCTTTGCTCATTTTACCTTTAGTTATTTTACCGGCACGCAGTAATGTACAAACATCACTTGACACCTGGAACATCAACCATGAAACGTTGTCACTTTTTGGAGCAACGTGCAGTCTGATAGAAACAAGGGCAAGGTGGTATCAGATCATGCAGATCAGTCGCACACTTTCCGAAATGTATCCGATAAAAATCGATTTAAGCTAGCTAGCGATGTTGCGACGATGTTCAAGACTTTGAAGTTTTTACGCACAAGGGTGTCGTCGGGATGTCTGCGATATTTTTTTTTTCTTTCAGAAACATTAATAGATATATTCTTATTAAACATTTCTTAATAAAGTACTAAGCGAGAAACATAAACGCGCTATTTTCCACATGTGGCATTTCCCAAGCGATCCTACCGATAGTATCTACTATCTAGGCATTTCATACCACTTCACTAACGAGGTGTGAGACCAGTATCATACAACTTATTTACATTAACATGTCTTGAAGATTCACTATCGTATTCCCCAAACAAAACATCAAGGTACACATGGAAAATTTTAGTTCTATCTTTCGAGCAACGCAACATGCTTGTGTGTAAAGTACCTATTAACGGTCTGTGTAGATGGGAGATGGCAAGTGGTCATAAATTTGAGAGTCCAGGCCATTATTTAGCCTAACTAGACGTGGATTGTTCCTGTGTATTATAGACAAAATTCACCTGTTACACGCATGCGTAGTCTAGACGTGGTGGCCCAGTAGCGTAACATACGTTTCACAATCGTGAGAGTGTAGGTTTGAAGCTTGCCTGAAACTCAGAGTATTTTTCAATAGCAAATGTACAAGTGTCTTAATTATTGGATGTAACGGTGAAAGAAAAACATCGTGGGGAAACCGGCATGTTTCTAGAAAATTATTAGCTTAGCTTTATCAGTAAACAGAGCCTAACTTAGAAAAAATACTTTTAACTAAAAAGTTGTATGAAATAGATAACATTAGCGATAACACCAGATTTTAGTCATGATTATTTTGTTTCATTAATGTCTGAAAATACAGCATAGTGCCACTCAGCTGTTTGAACATAAAGAGCCCAAATCATTATCTGGCACTGCACTGCGTCTCGTCACTTATACCCAGAGATATAATATAATTTGTCTGTATGCCCTGCGATTTTTCTGGTATTGGCACACCGCTTGGCGGTAGAATGACTGGCACACATGTGGAACTTTCCCAGGCGGACTCTGGAAAAAGAGGCCTAACCATCTAACAATAGTAAAAAAGGGTAGTCTATTTCTTTTTTGTTCACTGCCCTGAAAATTCGTGTATCTAATCAATTCTGAATACGTCCTAATAAACAAAACAAGCATCTGTCAAACAAGAGAGAAAGTATTGCATGGAGGTATGCGCTTGCGCTCAGTTGAAAGTCTTTAGATAATCAGTCGGAGTGGATAATTGTGATTTTATGCTTGTAAATCGTTGATTGTTCTGCTAGTTATCCACGTACATACATAAGCGTTACGTAATTTTACGATTTGTTTAGTGAGATTTGATTAACCAGATGGAATTTTCAATCAATGCTAGGGATCACTGGAAGGTTTGCAGATCTGCTCACTTAATTCCTACTCTCTTACGTAATATTATTAACGCAAAAGTATATCTATCAGTCTGTTTTGTTACTTTTTTAAACTAACGAACCATTTTCAAAGTAGTTTGGTATACCTAGAGATAGATGAAACTTGATATATAGATAGTGTATAGCCTGAGAATATTCAGATTATTCTTCAATGTAAAGGGGGAGGCCCCTTTTCAACTTTTTAGAACCATTTTTACTATTGGTACGGAAGTTTCATCACTTATGTAGCTTATTTAAGACTTATTTTCAGGCTTTTGATTGCATATAAACAAATTTGCTCTTAAAAGTTTGTAAAATATTATAATTTTAAAGGGATAAAATTCCTAGTAGTCGTCTAGGTACGTCGCTACTATTATAGGGGTAGAAAGTTAAAATCGGTTAGGTAGATTGAGTTCTATTTTTTCTACATTATCAGCAGGGCAAGGGTATAATAAACCATCTTTGTTTCTGAGTGTTTAGGCGGTGGTTTCTAGAACTCTTTATGTTCAAATATTCTGGTGGCACAGTGCTGATGTGAGCCTTGTGTTTAAGAAGCAATACGTTTTCTAATAAAAGTGTATATTTTTAACACGAAAAGAGTAAATCACCCTGAAGTGCAAAAAGTCTGTCCCTTATGAATTCTTCGGAAACATTTAAATCGGAACACAGTAATATATTCTATAATATATATCTATAATATATTATATAGCTTACCAATAGAATAATTAGCATCTAACGCACAATTTGGTAACTAAAAACAATAAACTCGTAGAATGCATGAAAATATTAAACATACTTACTATTTTACTACTAGTAGATCCAAATATAACAAAAATTGCACATCATTACTATTTGAAAACACAATTTTGTTGAAGACAATATTATTTTTTTATATTCGTAGAGCTGTGCTATCCCGTTTGGGCTAAGAAATACCTACTACAATAAGAAAATATATAAATTCCATCATACATCATTTAACAAAAGAACATATACTTAATTTATAACTAGTATTCTTATACAAAAGCGACGTGAAAGAGTACAATAGAGAGAACATGTAAAACATTAACTACAGCAATTCTATAGGAATTGATTTAAACAAAACACGCGTGAATTTATGCTTTTGTTCACGCTATCATTAATATATTGTTAAATCATAGTTTATGCGCTCATTGATTTGTTTAATACATACGTAATGTAAAGAGTGAAAATATTTTTTAAAAATGCTGTTTTATGAAGTTCTGAGTTATTAACTGCTCTTGTATTTATTTTAATAAACAAATTGAATTTACGATAAAAAGCCAAGTAGTAAATTTATCGAATTATCTAGTTTTTTTATAGATAGCAATGGCACAGTTCAACCCAAGCACACTGTTGATTCCAAGCCTAGACTAAGACAAGTCTATGCAATACTTAAAATGTGTTCTAGATCGTTATCACACGCATTTCTGTTAGCTCCGTTAAGTCTAGCAAAGCTCAATTATCTAATCAGAATGTTTGTATGTATCATTTTTCTTTTGGTAATCGAATAGATTTTCAGAAAGTCACCGAATCATTCAAGTCGTACATTAAACCTTTAAGGCCGGGTCACACAGAGGCGATCCGATAGCGATAGCGACAGCGATCCGAGACGGGATTTTTTGTAATGTTCGAATTTGTATGCAACCTGACACACAGCAAGCGGGCGCGATCCCATACTCGGTATCGGATCGCTATCGCTATCGGATCGCCTCTGCGTGACCCGGCTTTTAGGTACCTTACACGTAACTTACACGAACAAATCTCACCTCAAAGCTATCACTTAAACTCTCTAAACTTATCTGTCAAACTTTTAAGTAAATTCAAATCGGTATAGAAAAGTTCGACTTTTGTGACGCCAAAACAACTAAATTAAGCTTAAGTTGGGTTTTGTAATCCTATAGTAAATCTTTATTTCACGTGAGCGAAACGAACAAACAAAATGCAGCCTCTAAATCAAATAATCTTGCATCAATATTTTGAGATCGAAATTACCCGAGGTGAACGGAACGAAATTGGCAAAAATTATCACATTATACAATTTATTCCGATTCGTTATCTCTCTCGTGGATCTCACGATCGAGTGAAGACGTCTCGATTGACACGAACTCTATCTGGTCTAGACTAGGATTGAAATGTCAAAAGTCAGGTCATAGTGCGAAACTTACCAGTTGATGAGAACAAAGCTGGGAGAACAGTACTAACTACATCTTAGGCAGGTTTTACATACTAATGCTATTTTGGAAGTGAACATTTATTTTCGCGCACCACAGTCGTACAGGTTTTCCGTGGGCTGTGAATTGAGCTCAAGGGTCACGTTCGTAAATGAAATAAATCTTCGGGTAAACTCGGATGATCTTGGTGACCATGGTCATGGCCACGCTCTCCGGTTCCGGTTTCCACGTAGTTTCTAAAGTGAGCTATCAAACTCTGAGTTATTAGCTTTCACTTCTATCGACAATCCCTATGACTGCCAATTTTTTTTTCCAATCATAGGGTGCGGCTACCCACAGTATGCCACTCACATAATTCTAGTTTCTGTAATGAATAGAGTAGTCTATTTGCTATTCCCGATTATAATCTGTATTCCAAACTACGACCCGTTTCGTTTAGGATGTGATTGAGCAACAAACATTCAAAATGTCACTTTTATAATACCAGGACGGTAGTGTGATTTTCTAACCTGGTCCAAGTCAGTAAAAGTTGAAATTTAATTGATGGTGGAAATATCATTCCAGATTTATGGGACACCCTATTCCAAATCTTCAAAAAATATAGCAAAAGTAGCCCACTTAATGTTCCCATTACTGAAACTCAGAGCTTTCTCTGATCCACCCAAAGTAACTAAGTGTGAGTTGACGGTTGAAACATGCACCCGAAACACGTATTTTTGGGACGCACCGTGTTTTGTACGATGTATTTCTCCACCGTTAAATCCCGTAGCTAAGATATCTAAAGTTTATCAATCTTCAATCTTCAATCAATCTTATACATTTGGTCTTGAAAAAATCTTCAGAAGTGCAGGTGAGATTATAACCTGCTACTTCATAATTGAGAAATCCGACGCTCCAGCCGTAACGCCACCACCTCATTTAAATAACAACACGTAAATGATTGAACAGAAGATGTCATCAGGATATTCAGAATCATAATTATCTTTTGTACGAAATCGTTAAAGGTCCCCAGAAGTATGGTGCAATTGTCATTGTGTGAGGCGTCTTCGTTTAGGGGGTTGAGACAATACGAAAATATTTTTGATAGCCTTTTGATACAGATATTGCCTAAGATCCTACACATTATTCGTGGTGACGAAATTTAATTGTATCATCTTATTTTAATGTGACATATACGATACGTTTGCTAATAGAATATTTTAGTTCTAGTTGCTGAAGTTAGAATACTGTCAATTTAATTCGATTAAGTTTTACAATTGACCGATATTCCGTCTGATATTAAGCGACGAAGCACTTACCTCGAAGACACGGGTTCACGTTCAACTCGAAAACACCCAGCTGGTAACCATCGGGAAAACCCACAGAAATCTAAATTATTTAGATTTCTGTGGGAAAACCTCTGTCAGGCAACGCATTGTACAGCCTAGACGTTCTTAACACGAAAGTAGAATCAAGCCTTTTCGTTGGTATTTTTTTTAACTTCTATAGGTTTACACTTGACCGCAATCTCGCCTGATGTTAAGCGACGATGCGGTCTACGATGGAGCGTGTTTACCTAGAAAAAAAAACCGATTCACTCTCGATTTGAAGACACAAAGATTGTAACCATCGGGGAAAACCCACTCAGGCAACGTATTCTAAAGCCTAGACGTTCTTATCACAAAAGTAGAGTCAAATCTCTTCGTTCGTGTCTTTGGAACATCAACCATGAAACGATGTCGCTTTTTCGAGCTACGAGCATTCCGATAGAAAAAAGGACAAGGTGGTATCAGATCATGCAAATCAGTTGCACACTCTCCGAAGTGTATCCGATAAAAAACCGATAGGCTAGCAATTTTTCGGCGATGTTCAAGACTTTGAAGTCTTTTTCGCACAAGAGTGTCGTTGCCTATGAGCAACAATATTAACAACAACAATATGGTTTGCTTGTTTGCTAACTGTCTACAGAGATGACATTAAAAAATATTTTTTAAATAAAATTTACAGTGACGGAACGTTTTCCGCCTGGTGTAAAAAACATGTTTTTTCCATAACAACATAATGCCACACAGGTATTTGTTAACATATAGAGAAGATGTAGAGCCTAAGCAGTGCAGTACGCTTGTCACTCAGAGATATGAAATGATTTTACTCTTCGCTCTGCAATTGCTTAGTTTTTCTCTCTGTTTAGTAACAATTTGGTACTACAACAAAAGTCCAAAAAGTCAAAAAGTCTACAAAGAGTTATCCTGCGAGTCCCACGAGTTGTTTGCGGTTTACCATTTATTTTTTAGCTTTGTGTTTTAATGGTTATCTAACAATTGCGTTATTTTTTGTTTGCAGGTAAAACATTGTGCCAAGTGAAATTACGTTCTGATTTTGAAAGGTAAGTTCTACATATTTATCTTTATCACGTTAAATAGAAAAGTATTTTAACCTACCGTTTATGTACACAGTTTACACAATAACTTGTAGTGCCACCCGACCTCTCGCTCTCCCCGCGGAAGCAAGACGGCAAGCCGCAAAACAAACAAGTGCGAATGAGATAAATACAAAAATTGCTAGGAATTTCCAAGCCTATTGGATATTCGTCAATTCGTATCGGCGACATTGAGCGATATGAAATATCTGGAGCAATTAGAAGCAATATCGCCGAAATAATTGTCGAAATTTATTGAAATTGCGTTTAATTGCTCCAGATCGGTACATTCGTGTCGCCGAGCAATTATTGCCCTCGTGTAAGCGCACCTTAAAGGTTTTAACAGTTTTTCCTCAGGAGCATACACTAATGGTAGTGTCATATCAATATCTTTTTAATTATAATATATTTGATAATTACAATTTCTGTTTGTAACGCTCTAAATTAACATTTCATTCTGTTATATGAAGTGCTAAAGAAATCTTTTCAATTATTTATTATTGTTTTTTATTTTCACATATCAAGCAATAGGTTTTAAAGGAAATAATACATAATAATATGTGACTTCAGGTAAAACTTCTGTACCTTCTTAAAAGTATATTTGTTCTTATGACATATAAATCACCGTAAAATTATAAAAAACCGTCAAATTATAGTGTAACGCCGTCAGATTACAAACTAACTTTACGTACCGTAAGATTATAATCTCTCACGTTAGATCATAATCCAACAGTGTTAACAATTTTACGTTGACATATTCACAAAAATATTATTAAAAAAAAACAAAACACCTCCGCTTTCTAAAATTTATTTGTAATCCAGTGAGAAACGTATGTATTAAACCAGGTAATGTACTTAGTACACATTTAATTTCATATAAACCCCTTCAGCTGTTACAGAGATACGTGTGAACACACACATCATATAAACGTTCGCCTCTGCAATATTATTAGTATTATTGCTCACTACATCACATACTTTCTCATAAGTTTAGTACATCAAAATAGCTCCGCTCGTCAAATATTGAGCCACTCTGTCAATTAAGCCATACGACAATGTAATCCTATGATGTTACCAATTAAAACATATCTTGAACATTGTGTAACACACAAGCTTCGTCAAACGCTTGCCACAGATATCCGCTGTTGTTTTTTGGGAATTTATTTCATAGTCACGTAATGCTTGTGACCTTTTTAAGCATCTATTGTATCCTCAGTGTGTGTTTCTGTTAGCCTGATAGTTGTGTAGAAGATGTTCTTTTCATTAATTAGGTGTACGGTGTACAGCACAGATTACAGTGATCACAATAACAATGAATGAAGCTTAAAACGTACCAAACGTATGCAGCAATATTGCAAAACTAATAATTTATAAAAGTATTTTCCCGTGATAAAAAGTGGTCTAAATTACTTTCAATACCTCCAAAAAGATGTGTCTAAAGTTTCGTGATAGGTAATCGGTTTCGTAGATTTTGCGTGAAAACCTCAGATCAACTATTCTAAGGGGATGAGCCTAGTTCTAACAAGCCCCTTTCGTGCTCTTATGAATGTCATTATGAGCTTTATTATCAAAAATGGTCAACCGTAAGTCAACCGCGTTCGTAGATATGTGCATGTTTTGTTTAGGTGTGTAGCATTTGTGTTAGTCAAACAGAGGTTCATTGCTCTTGTGTGAGTTCAAGTTTACAAATGTGTGAAATACTCGTATATACGTTTCCCCCACGCCCCGGAAAAAATGTGAAAAAGTTTGTTAGACATTTGGCTTGCAAATGTCTTTCGTCCTCCTATTAGACCAAGGATTCGGCCTAGAAAAACTATTTTTTACCCTTAAAAACTCACCCCCTCCCACTTCCCGAACTCAGATCGACCGTAATTTATTTTTCCTTTCATTTTTGTCATATTCCCCTCCTTTTCTAATAGGTTTCATCCTACTGTAAACTTTTTCGTTTCAAAAATTATCGACCCTGGTCTATACGGTAAATGCTCAAAGGTGAAAACATATCAAACAAACTTACATTAACATTATATTATTTAGAAAACAGTAGGGATTTTAAGCTAGTTTGGCATTTCTGATTCATAGATTGATACTTCGTCACTGATATTTGAACTGGCTTTAAATTTGATCACTAATTGACAAAATTGGCAAAGACAACTTTAAATTTACCTGCCGGAAGGTTGATCTAAGAGTTATTGATATAAATATTTAAGACCTTATCGTAACCACTAAAACATACGTTTCAGTTTAATACACCTTAGCCTTTATGCAGAATATTTAATGCAATTAGCTGATTCATTAAAAGATTACATTCGCTGCTATATCAATATGGATTTACGCAGACGTCAAGTAGATCTTACTTTATATAATTGGCAATTAGAAGCAAATGCCGCTACATTTATTGACATTCAAATAAATCGGAGCAAGTGCGATTTGAGTGGATCAGAAAAGGCCAAGATCATTTGGTGATCTTTCAAACTTGTACGATAAATAATTTTGTTAATTAAACATACGAGTACTTAGTCGTCTTCAGGGTTGAATTTTATGCACGTTTTATTAATTTAAATCAAATATAGCTGAGTACTAAACGGTATCATCATTTGTCATCACCACAGTATTTAATGGTGAACGACAATATCGCGACGCAATATTATTATGTTCCAAGAAAAGATTTCGAGGATATGCGTCATTTTAAAATCCACAATTAGCCAGCGTGGTGTATTATGGCCTTTACTATCTCCTTGTGAGAGAAGCCCTCGTGATACATCAGGTGGTAACAAAAAGCGGGCTGCTTATGGTTATGCTAATAATGCAATGGATGTTTTTTTGGTTACGAAGTCTTTATCAATAATATACAAACTCCTCAGACTCAGGAGGGCTTATTATGTCATAGCATAATAAGCCCTCTTCATGTTCCCATTTCTGCGACTGGAGGTTTTCAATCACAAGGAGAGAATTATAACCATTATTCACTATTCTGGAATTCGAACTTCCACTCCAACTTCCAATTTCCACTATTGAAAAAGTTGGTTTCTTATTTCTGTTAAGACAACTAACTGAAAAAGCTTAAAAAGGTTTATCACTAAAGTGACCAGTATTGAAATAGTCATGTACCTTGTATTCTTACCACATACTAACCTCCGTATAATAAAACCTAACTTAGTCTCAATCCTGTTTCTCCAATATTGAAAATGTATAATTACTTGACTTATAATTTTACAGCGTTTTAGGTCGTTTAAGTCTGAGTGAATATTTGGAATAAGGCAGATAATTGCAGAGCTTGTAGAAATTTAACCGCTTTTACAACCACTGTTGCAATAGTTGCTAATTGAAGCTTGTGACATATTCATGCGAAACGACTTACGACTAAGTTTTGCACGAACTGTAGTAGATACACTTTAAACTCATTAAATCATACATCTACCAATCAATTTAGAAGGCGTATCGCGTATCGTAAATATAAATATACAATTAACAACCCATAATTATTCCCATTCTGCCTCCCATCAACTTATAGCGATCAAGTACCGATATGATCTGCAAATCACAGTTTAATGATAGGTGTAGAATAACAACAAAGTATCGTACACATAGAATTGTTTTTGTTCGTTATATGTAGATATATAAGTGTGAACGTTGCCCAATAGCGAAAGTTCAAGGACGCTAGTGAAGTACCGATGGCAGAAAAAGTAGAGCGGAATTAATTTATCGTATTATTTTCTAGATTAGCTTTTGCTTTCTTTTCCTTTCAGAGTCAAAATGGCTCATATTGTTTTTAAACTTTCACAATTTAAATAATCATCATCCTCTTAAAACGTCCACAGAACTTAATCGCCACGTAAACTGTTATTTAAAAACTACGACGACCACGGCTGTTGTTACGTTGTCAAAACATCGAAGTAATGTAATTAAATGCCAATTTAGGTCACGATTTAGTCATGTGCTTAGAGCATTTAAAAAAATGTCTGAGAGTCAAATTATGTCATGTTTTATCAATTTAAATTGCAGAATGGCTCATCGTTTAATGTATACATATACAAAAAAATTATCAAATTTCATCCCTCATCATTCAAAATAATACTAATTTTTAACCGATAAATTGCAGTACTATTAAAAAGTACAGTCAACTTAAATTGCGTAAACACGGATTGTAAATAATTCAGCCTCACATTTTAGCGCAGTTTTTGCGGACGCTACTTTCATGCAGTGGCCGAGATTGCAAAGGCCATCTTCCCATGTCGTTATATCGGTTGTACTGTTCACCGGACGGACAAAATATTGTTATGGTATAATCTGCCAGATGTATGGGCCAAGGTTAGAAGTGATCCGTTTAAAATAGTAATGTATAGTTCTTGTGGAAATCTTCCTAAAGTTTTTAAGTAAGTACATTACTTAAGCACAATTGTGTTTGTTATTGTGGAAGTCTTAAAGTTTTTGAGTGCATTATCTGCAACGCACAATGTTTGTTTTCAATTCGTTTGACGTCACGTGCATAACATATTACGTGCAAACGTGCATAGCATATGCACTTCAATGATTTTTACATTATCAGATCTGATAAATCTAGAAAAAAAACTGATTAAAATCGTCCAAGAGGGTTCAGACACAACTACAAATATCATGTCACGAATTTTTTATTTTTTTTAATGGTTTGGACCCTTCGTGTTCCTATAGCTGCGTGTCACTGTGCTGTTATGTGGCAGGCATGTTGCTTACCATCAGGCACATGCACTGCTCGTATCGTCACTCTGTACTATAAAAAAACCTACAGGAATCTGAAATAAAGCTTCTTCTAAATTTTAGATACATAGATTTACATAAAACTTTATTTTGACACAAATTAACATATTTTTTCCCGTAAAACAACTATGAACTAGCACTACAACTAGCAGCCTTACTGCTGAGAGCAACCTTTTCCAGGAAACCAGACTGGTTAAGTGATTCAAGGTTTTTTTACAATAGATGCTGTGGTTTTGAAAGCTCTTAACAAGATCTCAATTAGAAGAAAGACTTTTAAAATACTTATTACGGTTGTTGGTTTTGAAGATGCAACCTTCTTTTTAATTGGCGGCGCCCTGAATCGGAGGCAAAGACTTTTTGCCAAAATAGGTAGTTGACCTTAAGGTGTAGTGTATACTGGTTCAATTGGCCTTACCTCAGTAAAAGTGATTTAGCACCAACTGAGGAAAAAAGAGATAGGAAACAAAACAGGAGACTTTCACAGTAATTTGATGTTACGATTTGTACTCTCGTTTTTTTTGTTGAGTGACGAGACGAGCAGGACATATGAATGATGGTAAGCTAAATGCCACATAACAGCACCGTAACACGCAGCTATTGGAATATGAAGAGTCCAAATCATTAGTTAGCACTGCACTGCGCTCGTCACCCAGTTGCATATGATGCCTTATTTCTATGCCGTGCTATTTCACTGGAAACATTGCCCTTCAAACCGGAACACAGTAATGTTTGCACATCACTGCTTGTCGGTAGAATAACTGGCAAAGGTGTGGTACTTTACCACTACAATACTTCTTCTTACTTCTCGTAACTCACATTCTCTTTTTTTCTACATTAAAGCATATTATGTGCTATTCCAGACTTTAATTTGTGTTCCAAATTTCAACCCGAGCCGTTGATGGACTCCGACGTGATCAATCACGGCACATACAAACAAACCTACTGATATTATCATTGAAGTCGTACTTAGTTTCATCAGTTTCATCAAAGGATATTATAGATATGAGAACTTACCTATTAGTATGAGATATAAGTAGCCTATTGCTGTTAAGTACTTACCTACTCACACTTAAAACAGTAAGTTCCCGCCGTGTCTAGTAAGCAGCAAGCCGCTACCAACCTTCATTATCATTAGCGTAAAAACGACACAATAAAACTTTTAGTAACCTTTTTACAAAATTGTTGCTTTCGCACGCCCCAAAATGTTTTAATCATTGCGTCGTAGTGCCAACATCGCTTTTCCCAGAACGCTGTTATATAACTACGCCATCTCTCGTGGGAACCATTGTTCTGATAGATATTGGGACACGACGCGAAATGGAGACGAGTGCTAAATGCTGTTCTAATTATGAAATGCAAAGGGCCTGTCGTTCGGATGGCCCAACTATTTGGTAAGTTAGCCAGTATATTCTACCACCAAGCATGGGACAGAGCTGGGTGAGATATGCAAACATTTGCCAAACATTCTGCCTTCCGGTTATGAGGCCTCTGTTGCCAGCGCAATCATAGGGGGCAAAGAGATAAGTTGAAGGAGGCAAAGTGCGCCTAGCGGACAAGTGCGCCTACCACAAATATCTTGAAAACTACCGATTGGATACTAATAGTGACACCTTACATCGATGATACAAAGAAAACCATAGTTCTTGGTGATAGTCACACACGGCTCTAGTCATGTGAGTTTGAGACACGCGCCATTATATTTTCAATGTCATTCTAAGTAGTGAGGAGAGATGACTGTGGAGTAATCGTCGTCATAAATCTCAAGAAATTGAGTTTTTATCGACACACGAGTGAAATAAGGGCACGTAATTTCAAGATAATTTTAAATAACGACTATTTAGTATAGCTTAGTCGGTAGTAAGTCTGCTTCCTGAGATTGAGGGTTCGTTTCACACAAACATGTTTGTGATGTGTGATGAAGTTTAATATGTGTCTGGGAATTAATATGTGTTATTAGTGTGTATTTTAATACAATACACAAAATATATACAATCTTTAAGTAGTATGTTTTGTAATTTATATTCTGATCTTGTGGCTTTTAATTAATTTTATATCGAGTATGTGATATGACTGTTATAAACTATGAATAAATTTATAGCTATTTATAGTTTTGAAGTTAACAAATCATTTATGTATTGTTTAGATATCTGGTTTCCATAGTATAAGCTTTGCTTAGTTTGTAAATAGATGGTGTTGTGTGAAAAAGTGTTACCCAATATTATTATATACAAAGCAATGCCCGGCAGTTTTACCCACATAGTTCCCATTTCGTTATTTTTCGGGATCAAAAGTGGCCTATTGTAACCCTTTTTTTTTTCCCGTAAATCGGAACGCATCGATTTTCTATGCGGCCGAGCGATATACGGACATCACTAAAAAAAGTCGTTCCTCTTTACCCCCGTCACTAGCTGGCTGTTAGCGGGAGTGGTGGAAGGCGGCCATTTTGCGAGCGATTTTTCGAGCGGGCGGCCGCGTGCCGTCCCGCGTCGTTGATTAATTATTATATATATTGGTGGAATTTGAAGATTTTGGTGAGTTATGTGAGGTGATTGAGCTGTTAGATCGTCGATCGATCGATTGTTCGTGTCGCAGAAATGTGAAAACATGTTTTTTATAGTGACGTGTCCCGAGGCTAACGCGGCGAGGCGAGACGGCCAGCGTCGGCGCCCGGCGGCCATCCGCATCGTGCGCGTGCCTGTCTTCGTCTCTAAGTGACCACACCTTCCTAAAGGGGTAAGTCGAATAAAGGAAAATGTACCGGAAGGCCGCGTGTAGGCGGGAGTCTGACGAACCCGTTGTTAATGTTGTTTGTTCTTTCGTAGGAGGTGGTTTTGGAGGGCTGTTTGGTTGTGGGTTGGAGAGGCCCCCGGCGGTTGGAGACGCCCTGGTGCGTGTGGTGTGGAGTGGTCTGGCGGTTTTCCCGGGCTGCGCCCTATTCGGCGGTCGACCCCGAGCTCGTGCCTCGTGGAAGGGACGACGCTCGCCGGAACCCGACAGGTTTTTTGATAGTGAAGAGTGGTGGAAGTTGAAATGGAGAGTGGTGGAGGCCTATTCGCCAGGCCGGGCTATGGGCCTTGTTAGGTTAATACAGGTCAGGTTTCTGACCTAGATAATAACTAAATTTCTATGTTCTATAACATATACTTTTACCTGATGTTGCTGTTAAACATTAATTTCATAGGAGCTTACAGTAGTTAATAACCTAAGATACTTTTTCACCCGAGTAAACTAGGTGTATGGCTATACGTTGGATACCATACTTCCTGTAAGTGACTGAGAGTCAGTCATAAACTGACGTTGTACTTGTAATGTGTAATGTTGTCTTTTACCTTACTTCATCTACTATAAATATAGTTATAAATTTCTTGGTCTTACACCAATTACCTAATAATGTTATTCCACCGGTTTATTCTTAGTGCGTGGGAACGGACGTTGTACTTGTAATGTGTAATGTTGTCTTTTACCTTACTTCATCTACTATAAATATAGTTATAAATTTCTTGGTCTTACACCAATTACCTAATAATGTTATTTCAACGGTTTATTCTTAGTGCGTGGGAACGGACGTTGTACTTGTAATGTGTAATGTTGTCTTTTACCTTACTTCATCTACTATAAATATAGTTATAAATTTCTTGGTCTTACACCAATTACCTAATAATGTTATTTCAACGGTTTATTCTTAGTGCGTGGGAACGGACGTTGTACTTGTAATTTGTGGTTAGGTCACTTACCATACTTAGTCACCTGGATTTATAGTTATAAATTCCATGGTCTTACACCATACTGATGAAGGCCTATATATTGTCTAGCCTAAGATATTGTCAGTTCTCGGTAACAGTATAGGTTCCTGGCTGTAAGGAGGGGTTGATTTTCGCCCAATTACTGATCTAACCTAACCGGGGAGTTTTGCCTTTGCTGAACCCCTCTCTAACCTAGGGTGGTATTCGGAATTTACCCCTCTTTACTAAAGGACCCTGTACTGGGAATAACCAAATTTTAATATAGAGGTTGTCGAGGAATTCTTCAAATTCCTTTTTTTGTCTTTTGAAGGAACAGTAACTCAACGATCAACCCCTGGCCTTTTACCCTTTTTAGTATTGATGTATGCCTTTGTGTCCTATCAATAAACGCTTGAAAAAGTCTTACCTTTTTTTACTTAAACTTTAACTTTTTTCCGGGGAGGTTTGGGAATTCAATTTTCACCAATTGAGTTCTCAACCCTTGACCCCGGATACCCTTACAATTTGGCGCCCGAACAGGGACCTTTTCAAGCATTTATACGCTATATATATACTATATAACGCTATATAAGACTGTATGGGATGTTTTGCACGTTATTGAAGCTTTATAGGATGTTCTGTGTTCTTTCTAGGCTGTTTTAGGTTATAACTACCTGGTTATTGTTGTATTATTTTACTATACCTGACTATATGTTAGTTATAGACTACTATATGTTAATTTTTTAACTTTACTTACTATAAGTAAAGTTTTCTACCTTTTTAGGCTTTGTTGAGTTGTCATTGCCTGTTTATTGTTATATTCTTTTACCATACATGACTATATGTTAGTTATATACTACTATATGTCAGTTCATTTTTAACTTTCCTTATTATAAGTAAAGTTTTCTACTTTTAGGCTGTGTTGAGCTGTCACAACCTATTTATTATTATACCCTTTTACTATACCTGACTATAAGTTAGCTGTATAACCCCATATGTTGTTTTTTAACTTTACCGACTGTATGTGAAGTTTTCTACCTTTTTAGGCTATTTATAGATCATATATATGACTATATGCTGGTTATATGACACTATATAACATTTTTCTTATTGTTTTATTATTTTAAAGCTTTCAAGACGTGCTTAACTACTATAAGTCATCGATCGTGGTCTTCTACCTCTGGTTTCGGTCTGTTGCTCGATTCTGGATCGTGTTACTGTTACCTTTTCAACCTATAACTTTGAGTTTGTTATCATAATAACGGTTTAATATTGTTTAACTACTGTTGTATTGTGCGGCTAGTATTATAACTTTTTAGCATAAGCTATATTCCTAAGTTTATCTAATTTTAAGTATAGTTCTGTTTACTTAAGACTTTGAATATGGAGGAACGTCCCATATCTTTCCATTTACTGAATGTTGATGAGTTGAAATATGAAGTATGTATCCGCGATGCCCTTCCGGAGGATAATATACAAAAGTTGCGAGCTCAGGTGAAAAAGTTAAATGCTCAGATGAGAACTGATGAAATTGTAACTTATGAGGGTGATATTTCTGCCGAACTACTGTGTGTTCAGGGTAAACTAGGGGAACTAGAGGAGACTTGTGCTCGACGCCCATTACTATTAAAATATCTGAATAGGATACAAGCTTTAGGTAATCATCTCTTTCATCGGTTGAGTCGCCTTTCACCTTCCCTCGAGGAAGACTGTGTCCGTAAAGCTCAGCTTGACGAACGTTTGGGTGTTATCCCTAAGAAGATGGATCGCATATTGCAAAATTTTCGTAGTAGTGTTGAATTTACCCTTGCAGATGATAAGCCGTTGTGTGGAGCTCAAGGTGACCCAACTGTTGAGGAGCTGGGAACTGCTGATGGAGCTGATGCAGTCGCTGACTCCGAGGAAGTTCGTAGTGGTCCTGCGGTGCGCCTGGTTTCGTGTGACCGAGTTTCAAATGTTCACGCACTAAACCATAAGTTTAATGGGAAGGGTAGTGTTCATGCTTACCTGGAGAGATTGGAAGAGTTAAGCTCGTCTAGACATATTTCCCCATCTAAATTGTATACCTCGGCTGTGGAGTTGTTTACGGATGATGCTTTATTATGGTATCGTAGTATACGCGATGACGTTCATAATTGGAAAGAGTTGAAGAACTTGCTGTTGGAGGATTTCCAGACTCCGGATTTTGAAGTTGCAGTGACAGCGGCTGACGAATTTTGTGTAAGGTGTAGGACTAAGGGTCATATCTTGAAGGCTTGTAAGGCGCCTCCTATGCTTATTTGTTATCGATGTGGCGAGAAGGGTGTTACTATTAGAAATTGTTCTCGTTGTGTTCAGCCAAAAAACTGAACAAGACGGGCCATTGTTTAACTTCTAAGGCCGAGTGGTCTGATTGGTGTAATTTTGTAGGTAGATTTTTTGAACAATCTAGATTAGAAGCAGCAATGGTTCGTGTGAATAGAATTGATGCTCGTCCATATTTAAAGGTTAATATTTGTGGTTTATTTTTATTGTTAGGTGTTGGTTTTTTTGGAAGGCTTTTAATTTAGCTCCAGTTGTTTTAAGCTTGGGAGATCGCCGTGATAGTTCGGTTTTCTTTCAGTAACCCCGAGATGCTGTGGTGACAGAGGTGCATCGATTGCATCGTTTGGATGAATTCTTATACTATGTATGTCTGTGATATCATTCCGGATAACTATATTCTTAAATAGGGAGCTCAATTGATGAAGCTTTATACCTATATTGTTCTTACTTTGGCTATTTTGATATTATAGCAATTTTTATGATGACGTTTTAGCGGTATTCTTATTTAGAATCGCCTTCTATATTGTTTCGGGGGTAGCGTTAGATTGTCGCTCACCGTTGATAAACCTTTTGAGCTAGGCTCAAGGTAACCTTATTGTTTCTACTATATCTGTAATCGCGTTAAGCTGTCGCGAGCAGATAACCTTATTGATTGTACCATTTCTGTATCAGGGTTGGGATGTCCCTATCAGAGACTATAAACCTCTTGAATTAAGATTGAGGTAACCATGTGTTTATACCATTTCCGTATCAGTGTTAGGATGTCACTATCGGAGATGATCAGTTTCTTGAGCTAGGCTCGGGATAACCTCGTTTATACCCTTTCTGTACCCGCGTTAAGATGTCGCGATCAGAAGATAAACCTTTTTGAGCTAGGCTCTAGGTAACCATGTTGTGGATGTACTGGAAGTGGTGGTGCTGATGCTGACGTCGATTTTTATAGAATCCCGTAGTATTCTAGCGGTTAATGTAGTGTTGTGTGGCTGGGTTTCACATGTGCTGTGGTAGGGAACCTAATGAGGGTTCTGAGAACGTTGTACCGAACGCTTTCTCGCGTTCTGGACTCTTTATCATACGCCGGTGTTTGACCCGTAGTATGCTGACACTTATAAACTCAGAAGATGTGAATGTTGTTTGATAGATTCTGTAGTTTTACACGTTGTTTGGGATCTACCCCCCACTCGTGTCTTTAACCTTGACTTTTTAACAGGGCGTTGTACCGTTATACCCTTTTAGGTAAATTTTGTTTACCAGACTTTATTGAAGGAGGTCGATCTACCTGCTGACGAGAGGCTGTCGTCTCTCCGAGTATCTGTTCCTGCTGTAGGTGCCGTTGATGATGGAGAAGACTTGTTCGTCTTTGAACCAATTGGCCAAGCTTGTACTATTGTAGTTGATTATGTGTCGCAGTAGTTATGTGTACCCTAATCAACTTCTGAATTGTTTGAGAACCTTAGGTTCGGTTTGCAAATATTTTGAATAGGCTTTGTTGTTGGATTAAGTTAGTTTTTACTTTTAGGATTTTTGTTTTACTGGATGTTCGACGAGTGGATGGTAGGATGCGAGACGCTGTTGTGCGACCCTCATCGTTATTTATGACCAGCCCCCTTATTTGGACATAAGGAAGAACAATATCTACATCTTTTTCAGGATATCTTAGTATAGAATTCCAGATTTTTGCTAGTTGTTTTAGGTTTTCTTTGTTATTTTAGTTTGAAGCTGTAGGGTGTTGTGCTTGATAGGTGTATAGACGGAGGGCCGTCTGAATTTTTCTCGGTTCCTTTCGAAAAATTCTGGTGATGGGAGGAGTACTGTAACCCTTTTTTTTTTCCCGTAAATCGGAACGCATCGATTTTCTATGCGGCCGAGCGATATACGGACATCACTAAAAAAAGTCGTTCCTCTTTACCCCCGTCACTAGCTGGCTGTTAGCGGGAGTGGTGGAAGGCGGCCATTTTGCGAGCGATTTTTCGAGCGGGCGGCCGCGTGCCGTCCCGCGTCGTTGATTAATTATTATATATATTGGTGGAATTTGAAGATTTTGGTGAGTTATGTGAGGTGATTGAGCTGTTAGATCGTCGATCGATCGATTGTTCGTGTCGCAGAAATGTGAAAACATGTTTTTTATAGTGACGTGTCCCGAGGCTAACGCGGCGAGGCGAGACGGCCAGCGTCGGCGCCCGGCGGCCATCCGCATCGTGCGCGTGCCTGTCTTCGTCTCTAAGTGACCACACCTTCCTAAAGGGGTAAGTCGAATAAAGGAAAATGTACCGGAAGGCCGCGTGTAGGCGGGAGTCTGACGAACCCGTTGTTAATGTTGTTTGTTCTTTCGTAGGAGGTGGTTTTGGAGGGCTGTTTGGTTGTGGGTTGGAGAGGCCCCCGGCGGTTGGAGACGCCCTGGTGCGTGTGGTGTGGAGTGGTCTGGCGGTTTTCCCGGGCTGCGCCCTATTCGGCGGTCGACCCCGAGCTCGTGCCTCGTGGAAGGGACGACGCTCGCCGGAACCCGACAGGTTTTTTGATAGTGAAGAGTGGTGGAAGTTGAAATGGAGAGTGGTGGAGGCCTATTCGCCAGGCCGGGCTATGGGCCTTGTTAGGTTAATACAGGTCAGGTTTCTGACCTAGATAATAACTAAATTTCTATGTTCTATAACATATACTTTTACCTGATGTTGCTGTTAAACATTAATTTCATAGGAGCTTACAGTAGTTAATAACCTAAGATACTTTTTCACCCGAGTAAACTAGGTGTATGGCTATACGTTGGATACCATACTTCCTGTAAGTGACTGAGAGTCAGTCATAAACTGACGTTGTACTTGTAATGTGTAATGTTGTCTTTTACCTTACTTCATCTACTATAAATATAGTTATAAATTTCTTGGTCTTACACCAATTACCTAATAATGTTATTCCACCGGTTTATTCTTAGTGCGTGGGAACGGACGTTGTACTTGTAATGTGTAATGTTGTCTTTTACCTTACTTCATCTACTATAAATATAGTTATAAATTTCTTGGTCTTACACCAATTACCTAATAATGTTATTTCAACGGTTTATTCTTAGTGCGTGGGAACGGACGTTGTACTTGTAATGTGTAATGTTGTCTTTTACCTTACTTCATCTACTATAAATATAGTTATAAATTTCTTGGTCTTACACCAATTACCTAATAATGTTATTTCAACGGTTTATTCTTAGTGCGTGGGAACGGACGTTGTACTTGTAATTTGTGGTTAGGTCACTTACCATACTTAGTCACCTGGATTTATAGTTATAAATTCCATGGTCTTACACCATACTGATGAAGGCCTATATATTGTCTAGCCTAAGATATTGTCAGTTCTCGGTAACAGTATAGGTTCCTGGCTGTAAGGAGGGGTTGATTTTCGCCCAATTACTGATCTAACCTAACCGGGGAGTTTTGCCTTTGCTGAACCCCTCTCTAACCTAGGGTGGTATTCGGAATTTACCCCTCTTTACTAAAGGACCCTGTACTGGGAATAACCAAATTTTAATATAGAGGTTGTCGAGGAATTCTTCAAATTCCTTTTTTTGTCTTTTGAAGGAACAGTAACTCAACGATCAACCCCTGGCCTTTTACCCTTTTTAGTATTGATGTATGCCTTTGTGTCCTATCAATAAACGCTTGAAAAAGTCTTACCTTTTTTTACTTAAACTTTAACTTTTTTCCGGGGAGGTTTGGGAATTCAATTTTCACCAATTGAGTTCTCAACCCTTGACCCCGGATACCCTTACACTATATGTCAATCCAGACTATAATCTGACAGTGTTCCAAATTGTAATCCGATCCCTTCAGTCGTTCCGACTTGATTGCGGAACAAGCATCCAAATGTCCAAAGTTGAAAATGTATAAAATTGGGTAATAGGATTTCATTTCTTAGTAGATTGGTGCAGTACCTACTACTTTAAAAAACTAAAAACATTATAATAACCGAAACCTCCACCGCTGTCGCCAACGCGGCAGAGTCCAAACTACCGGTGGCTGGTGGCTACGGCTGCAGAATGAGGAATCTGGAAATATGGAACCTCCTGACAAAATACGCTGTGCCTGTGTGCTGTGTTAAGATGACTGCTACTATCATTTGATCCTTGATCCAACCGTCTAGGGTTTTGTGAGTTTCTTCAGATGTATGCCTTTTATATTGTTAGTATTTCTTCACAAAACTCCACATATTTGTGATTTGATTTATAGTCGAAAGCAGAAATAAATAACTAACACAACCTTTACAAATCAAAAATGTCAAAACATATTTGACATCTCAAAATGTCTTGTTAAAAATAAATTATTGGTTCCTATCCAAGTACAAAACTAACAATGCACTAACAATGCGGAACTGAAATAGCGAAAAAGCAAATCCTAACACGTACCTAACTTTTTTTCTACCTTTCCCCCCAAAAATGGTATCCATTGTTAAAACTAACAAAAGATTCGAACAATAAACGAAATGTCGGGACATTAACAATAGGCTTAACAAATAGTCTAGTATCTTATGTCATAATCAAAGATATTTAGGTTTATTATGATATCAATGGCCTAATGTTAAAGGTTAAGCTTGCACTTGTCACAATGTTACGTTAGGACATTGATAAAGCAAGAAGTATTAAATACATTGTTAGGATGAATACCATCTGAAATTATGACTATGTTTAACAAACTATTGTTGACTAATTTTTGCAGTGCTAGGTCTCTTTTCAGAGTCTCTCTGGGATAGTACCAC
Organism: Ectropis crepuscularia; assembly: GCA_963693475.1. Lineage (NCBI taxonomy): Eukaryota > Metazoa > Arthropoda > Insecta > Lepidoptera > Geometridae > Ectropis > Ectropis crepuscularia. Next base: position 10,295,340 of record OY856350.1, read on the forward strand.
TCTTTTACCAGTGCTTCAACCCTCAAGTGTAATCATTGCCGTGTTCTGGTTTGAAGGGCAGTGTCTCCAGAGAAATTAGAAGGTTTCGATATAAGTCATCTTATACATATATCCGGTAGACGAGCGTAGCGCAGTCCTAGACAATACTTTCTTCATGTTCAAATAGCCGCGTATCACTACGCTGTAATGCGCATTAGGTACTTACCATCAGACGCATCATGTCTTTCGTCGCGTATATACTCATATACTGTATAAAAAAATGCTTGAAGTATGAATTTTGCAGGAACTCTAACCTATTATTCGCCTTATTTCGTAAATTATTCAACACATTCAAATCAACAAAGCATCATAATTATGTAAAAGTGAACTTAAAATCACTAGAATACATAAAAATCGCAGAGGTATTCGAGGCATATTTTTTTATTGTAAAGCTGTGTAACTTAACTATTAAATTACATACTTTATCTACTTGGTTATTATGTCACTTTCCTAATCACAACATCGTTGCTATATAATTTGTATCAATTTCGTTTAGGCCAAAGGTCGAATGAACCGGCCCGTGTTATGACAAATGATCATATTAGTTACATAATTTGATCACTTGAAGATTAGACCGACCATTTTTTTAAATCATGTGACGTAGGTATGAGACATGAGCTTGTGGAAAGCCATGGTGACTAGAAATAACTTTAGTTCCTCAGTTACATTATTAAAAATATTGTAAACAGACTTTTTCTCTGTGTACTTTAATTTCTCTAGAAATAGCCCTTCAATTGGAATACAGTGGCACATTACTACTCGGTAGTAGAACAACTGGCAAAAACGTGTGGTAGTACTTTTCCAAGTGGACGCTGCAAAAAAATTAAATCAATACAATCCTACTTCCTACTAATTTTAAATACTAATATTTTAAATGCCAATGTGTGGATGTTTGGATATTTGGATGTTTGTTGCTCAATCACGTCGTAACGTATGAACGGATCGGGCTGAAATTTAGAAAACAGTTAGATTATAGTCTGGAAGTGTACATAGGCTACTTTTGATCCCCAAAAAACAACGAGAACGGGAACTGCACGGGTAACCACTGCTTGTAAAATATATGGGTAAGTATGACATGTAACCTTACAACTTTGCTCATAAAGGGTTTTCGACATAGCCTTGAGTACATACATCAAATCACTATTAACTTGATGTATGATTTAAGACGCACAAAGTTCAAAAAGGTTTCTTAATAAAAGTAATTCCAACGCAACTTTTAATAGCCTTTAAAAATATGGAAATCATTTCCACCAACATTGGTCCAAACATACGTAGCACGTTTCTTGTGAGAACTTCGACAGAAATTAAAAACAATTTGGTGATCTCCTTGACACTAGCATAATCTCACATAACAGTATCAATGAGAATAGAAAAAAAAAATACATTTTGCAATGTTTTTTCACACGCGTCGCCCACGGAACCCAGAAACAATAGACGTCAGTTGTTAATTAGTAATTAAGCTATTTTTTGACTGGGAGAATATCGGTCAAGTACACGCAAATATTTGTTATAATAATTATTAATTATTTTTTATTATCAGCTTGATATAAATAAATAAATATTGGTGGACATTTCACACAATGTAATCATCCTTCTAATAAAAGCTCATAAAAGCTAAAGGTTTGATGTTTGCATGTCTGTTGGTTAATCACATTGGAATTTCTGAACGGACTGGGTTGAAATTTGAAACACAGAATATAGTTAGGAATAGCACTTTCCACTTTTTATCGCGGAAAACTAATGGAAGCAGAAACTACGCGGGTGAAATCGTGAGGTATTAAAATGTAATAAAAATCGCGTATCGTGTTTTACGGTCGTACTTAACAGAAACGACTTCCATCAATTTTTCGAGCATTATTAGGAGAATAAGTCGTAGCCTAAGAAAGCGACATCCTTTCATGATTGATATTCCAAAGACTCACTCTGGTAATAGAAGTATCTAAGTTTTAGAATGCGTTGCCAGAGTGGGTGTTTCCTGATGGATATAAACTGAGAGTTTTCAAGTCTAGATTGCATTGGTTTCTTCTAGGTTACCGTGATCTATCATGGGTCGCATCATTGCTTAACATTAGCTAAGATTGTAGTCAAGTGGAAAGAGACTCACTTCTTAGCATTCCATGGATTCACCGTGCGGGTGCCGGGTCCATCGTGTATAAATTAACTACATAGCCATTTTTTGTTAAATCGTTTTGAAGGTCGTAATACTTATTTTGTTTCACGTGGTCTTTAGGTATATTAGTTTCCCACGGTACGGTAAGTTCTACAAGGACTATGCGTTTCGTAGCTCTAGAAAATAGGAAAATGTCCAAATTAGTATTAACGACAGAAAAATTAAGTATTTTTGTGAGTTCCACCGTTAAGGGTGCTTTTCCAGCAGAGATGTGCTATGCTACGATGCTATGGATGCGTTTGATATCCACCAATCATATGCATTGGTACACCTAGCATAGCACTTGTGGAAACGGGTTCAACTAAGATATGTTTTTTGTATGGAAGGATGCGTTCTATGGATGCGTGCTATGGATGCGTGCTATGGATGTATGCTATGGGCCATCCCCTCACTGCGCCGCTCCCGCCGTTTCCCTACTATCGATTCATAGCATAGCTCGAGATGCGCATCTTTCTCGCACAGCTACTTTGCGGCGGCGCATCTTCGTAGCGCATCTTCCTCGCACAGCTACCTAGCGTAGTATTATTGGTGGAAACGGTCACATATTTTCGTAGCGTAGATTTCACATCTTCGCAGCATAGCTGCATAGCACATCTCTGGTGGAAAAGCACCTTAACACCGCTTACTAGGTAGTTAACCACGTATAAGTATTTTATCAGCTATCTGGCTCGGATAGTAGGTACAAGCTTAGTTTCGTTTGCGGTAAGATACATAGATGTTGTAAATATTAGAAATGTCTACCAATATTTATTGATGTATGACATCAACTGTCTTGCTTCTTTAAAAAAAAACAGTGATTCTTCTGTGTTTCAATGTGCCTATAAACTTTAATGCACCATTTACCAATCAGATCAACCTTCCCCAACAGTACGAGTACAGTGCATTGCACGCGATTGTACACAAACAATGAAAGGCCGTATTTTCTATCTCGTTTCACGCCTCTTGCGCGATGGCTATCTCTTACTGAGTACATCCACCACCGCCACCATCGATATAAATCAATGGATGTCCCTCCCAAACTTTAGGAGCACGGAATTATGTTATCGTTGGGAAGAGTGAGCTCACTCTTTCCGTTTTAGTCGATTGTAGGAAGCGCTGAACGCCGGACGTTAATACCTATCGCTATTCGTTGTCAACAACCAAAATAAGTAGGACCGCAACATACCTCGCCGCTCTCGATTCTATGAGTCAAGTCGATTAGTAGTTGTAAACCACTTACGCTACACACAGAGACGCAATTTGTTAACAATTTCAAGGTGCTCAGGGCACATCCATTGATTTATATCGATGACACCACCAAATGCAGAGAGCCACCGCTCAAGACTTGTGGCGAAATTCTTAAACTACACTTCTATTCATCGCGTTTCCACTACGATGTAGGGCAGAAAATATGTGGCGCTACGCCTCAATTTCCTAATGACACTGGCGTATACATCCTCGATATGTTTACAGGGAGGCTAAATAGACTGTGACGCACTGTACCGTACTGATTAAAAAACAAAAGAGTTGCCTTGGCTTGATAGATAATTGTTTGTGTCTTTGAGAGAATTTCAGGATTCAGTTGGAATCGATGTAATTAATAAGGTTAGGCAAAAATGGTTGGTTAATAACTTTCACAGGCATTATGAATTTTGATTAAAAACAAAATTAATAAAACCGCCCTAAATTTTAGACAAATTTAATCTAAAAATATTATACCTTAAAAATTTAGACGAAATATGAAATAACAAAATAAGGACTTTTCTTTGTACCTTTATGGTTTGGCTCATTAAATATTTTTTTTATTCTTGCTGTTTTTAGGAGATAATTTAAAACTAGTTAAGTTAATTTTATTTCTGATATTATTTTTAACTATGTCAAATTAGATAATTACGTAAAGAAAAAATATTAATAGACCATAAAAAAATTAACAGTTAAAATCACAATATCCAGTACTCAAACTACTCCAATTACAACAAGTACTCCAATTACAATGACGTTAAGTACATATAAGTAGAACGCTGAGGTAGAACGCATTCTCTTTAGTTAGAACAGCAACCGTCGAAAATTATGAAGTAAATTTGATGTAGGTATCACATTAGTGCGAGAACGCATCTTCGAAAAATCGTGACACGGCGTCACAGCGATGACTTTTTTATTGTAGTAAGCTAACTAGGTGCCAATATACGGAGTGTTTCAAAATATCTAATGCGCGTAGTACCTACCTATATGTACACGCGCTCACTCTAGGATTTTTGTCAATTGTAGGTTTTTAAAAACTTGTTAACGGTTTGGTACCTATTGCGAGACAAAACCGGTAATTGAAAAACTTTGTAGTGATGATTTTACATAAGTAATTAAGTAGATACACACTTTATTGATAATCCAAAACAAAAAAGACACCTACACCAAAATAATAAACTCTAATTTTTAAGACTAGAGTGACAAGTTTGCGGCCTTATCGCTAAAAGCGAACTCTTCAAGATACTCTTAATTGACATAGCAAAGAGATTGTACTATTTAATTCTTTGGCTCAAAAATATATGTCGTATTGTTTATTTATGTTTGTGTTATGTACAATAAAGAAAATAAAATAAAAAGTAGTTATCAGGTCTGCGACAGATATGACTAGCTCACTGCCACATTACTATACCCGAATAACTGATATTAACACACGGATTAGTTTAAAAATTAGCAGTCGGAGAAGAAAATTAATAAACTGCAATTTTTAAATTAAACAGATTTAACGTTGCACAATACCTGTATAGCTGCAGATTTTTCTGTCATTACGCATGTCCGTGTTTGAACTTACAAGAGTTCACCCATCCTAATCGCGTGTAACGCGGACGTCCCAACTTTAGTACATCGGTGAATATGTTTTCACTTCAAAATATTAAAATACTCCAGAAAATTTAGTCAAGATCCACATTTCAGAACCCTCTGTATATAGGTAAGTACTCTATTGACTCCGACCTTGCTTTCGTTCGGCGCCCATGTTTAACTCGACCTCTTGCTTAACTCCATCTCGAAAATGGCCAATAATTGCAATATTGCACCTTATTTTGAACGTACCAAGTTTAGAATTAAGATGGGTTTAGTGTAAAGATGATTTAGATTTGATGGAGCCGATAAGTGTGGAATTTTGTTGATGGGAAGGTTGTTTTGATTCCTAGGCGGAAGTCACTGTTTATTTCGATGTATTATTGACGAAAGAACATTGGTTTGGTTTTTATTCGTAGAATGTCACACGCTCGTGAAACAACGTATAAATGTTGGAGTAGGACTTTTTCCAGAGTCCACCTCATCAACATCATTATCATCATCAACAGCCCACTAAACGTTCCCACTGCTGGGACTCGGGGCCTTCTCTCGCAAGGAGAGAGTTAAGGCCATAATCCACCACGCTGGCCCAGTGCGGGTTGGTGGATGACACATGACTTCGAAAGATTCTAGGTACATGTCGGTTTCCTCACGATGTTTTCCTTCACCGTTTTAAGTTAGTGGCATTACGCACATGACTTCGAAAATACAGTGGTGCGTGTGCGTAGAGTCCACCTAGGAAAGTACAATACAATACAAAACACTTTATTATCACCACAAACAATGTTGACAATAAGTTACGTAAAACAACAACACATTAAGAGCACTGTATCGTTTTAACTAGCGTTTTATAAATTTTGCTATGGGCTAACATGAGGGTAGTTCAAGACACAACTCTAAACAGTTGTCAAGCACCACGCACTCGTAATTTGGGAGGTCAACTTGGTGGAAGTAATCAGCAGGTCTACTACGAAGTCCGATTAACGATATAACAGCCGAACTTATGGAAGTTTCCTAACTCGATACACAATCGGTCGGTTGATCGAATCGGCCGTTTCGTTCGATCCGACCCTCATCCGACCTAAGTCTATAACTTCCGACCGAGATGTATCGATCCGATTGTTTTTCGTGGTAGGCTCTACAGATCCGATTCAGCTGTCGGTCGGATCCGATCATTCGGAGTTTGTTTTCGTAGTAGACCTGCAGAAGCGAAATCGTATTCGTCGACGCCTCTTCATTAATGTGATAATTTATGTCAACTAGTCAAGTTCACTGGGAACAAACACCATGACACTGAAATTTTGTATATGGATAGTACAGTAGTACTACACATTTGCCAATTAATCTACTGTCAAATGGTGAAATTGTGACACATGGCACTGAGCTGTTATTGGCAGACGTGTCCCTTACCATTAGCTACAAATCTTGCTCATCCCATCACTTATCTATGTAAAAAAAAAAATGTTTGTCTGTTTGCATGATCTGATACCACCTTGTCCTTTTTTCTATCGGAATGCTCGTAGCTCGAAAAAGCGACATCGTTTCATGGTTGATGTTCCAAAGACACGAACGAAGAGATTCGACTCTACTTTTGTGATAAGAACGTCTAAGCTGTGGAATACGTTGCCTGAGTGGGTTTTCCCCGATGGTTACAATCTTTGTGTCTTCAAATCGAGAGTGAATCGGTTTTATCTAGGTAAACACGCTCCATCGTAGACCGTATCGTCGCTTAACATCAGGCGAGATGGCGGTCAAGTGTAAACCTATAGAAGTTAAAAAAAAAAAAAAAAAAAAAAATGTAAAGTCGGTTTACTGACGATAGAACGTGACGTCTTAAGAAAATACTGATGGAATGGAAGCATTTTTCAAAAGAAAATTTTAATTTCATTTGTTTAATAGATTTGTATGTAAAAAGTAATCAGTACAATTTAGTCATTTTCAATCAAAACAATGAAAAAAACAATGCAAAAAAACTTTTAGATGCCGGGGATCGAACCCGGGGCATTTCACATGCAAAGCGAACGCTCTACCACTGAGCTACATCCCCGCTTGAACTACTGGTCGAAATAATTAATACAACTGTAACAAACATGCGGCGAGGTAACGACCGACGGTAACGACCGGCGGTAACGACCGGCGGTAACGTTACATGACGTCATGTTTTGTGGGCGTGCAGCCGGCTTCATCGAATTATAAGACGTTATCACGTCTAAAATAATTACACAAAATAACATCGAGAAAGTTATCGCCAGTCTAGCAATATACATTTTGGATAGAACGATACAACGAGTAATTGAACAGTAAAAAGTCGACAGTACATCATACAACGTATCTTTATCACCAGAATAATGACAGCATACAAAGCAAATGTCATGTAATGTATAATTATCTAGAAATTCATCTTGTCGTAACAAAGAAAGTATTTGGAGCCATCAATGAGACCAATCTATCACAGACGTGCAAGGGATGAGAGTTGAGATAATTTGATGTATTTTTAACCGACTTTTAAATAAGAGGATTCTCAATTCGTTGTATGTTTTTTCATGTAATGTTAAGCGATAACTCCACCAATTTTGAACTGATTTTGGTATCTCACAACACAATTGTTGTTTGGCTGTTTATAATTCAGAGATATCTTCATATAATGTTTATCTAAATCATCGTTGCGGTTTTTACAATAATAAAAAAAATCTAATATTTTCTTACTTCGAATAAATATTCGTAATACCTTGCTGTCTTATTGGAACAGTGTGTTTAGTTGATCTACGAGTATATATATAAAAATTAATGCCACTTTTCGTTGTTAATGAACTCCTCCTAAACGGCTGGGCCGATTTGAATGATTTTTTTTGTACACGTTTAGGTAGGGCCCTGGATGGTTTAGATTCACAAATCAGCCCGGCAGATGGCGCTTTAGTTGGTATCTAGGTTTTTTTTTTTTTTTATTTAAAAGTGCTACTCCACAGACTCCGGGGTCCGTGACTTTTGTCATTTAAAATCTTATTTATTTTTACATGTTTCTTGGATAATCAGAAGAAGAGGAAAATAAGGGGGGAGTTGGGAACATTTTAAACCTAATACTAGTTAGTGCTCGTCTGTTGAGCCGATCACTACCGGTTGGGATTCCGCTAGTAATCGACTCGACATCTAGGTTATTATCCGAGCGAAGCCGGCACGGGCCGCTAGTTTCATATAAATATTACATTTTGTTGAGTGTCTTAGTTTATTTTTGAATCTATTTAGGTAGGGTTTGTTTTTTCGTAGAAAATTAAATTACTGGGGCAACAATTAACAGTGATCTATGCCTCTTGCTGTAATTCAGAACTGTTTCGCACAAAGCAGCCTCTTATTATAATGTATGGTATGGTATGTCTGCGCGTGTGCCAGGGTACCCATGTGTCTGTGTGTGTGTGTGCTTGTGCGTGTTATTTAGAGTATGTGTGTATACGTGCTTACATAAACCCACTTTTCCTTTTAAACAGGTAAAACTTCAATGATCTCTTTAGACAAATAATCCATTAATGATGACCTTTTAGATACCCAGATATGTATTCAAATCAAAACTCTAGACACTGCATGATATTCTAGACATTTTGTATCATCAATAATGAAGCATCCATTATCCTTTCTATTTGGAAAGTCAAACTCAACTTTACATAATTGAGTCCGTGAGACGTGATGGTCGAAGCTCGATGCAGATCATAAAGTCCGTGGGTGATTTGAGGAAGTATTAGTCATAACAACTTTTGAATCTGTACTTTTCTTTTAATTGGGTTTTTTATCGGATACACTTCGGAGAGTGTGCGACTGATTTACATGATCTAATACCACCTTGCCCTTTTTTCTATCGGAATGCTCGTAGCTCGAGAAAGCGACATCGTTTCATGGTTGATGTTCCAAAGACGCGAACGAAGAGATTTGACTCTACTTTTGTGATAAGAACGTCCAGGCTGTGGAATGCGTTGCCTGAGTGGGTTTTCCCTGTTGATTACAATCTTTGTGTCTTCAAGTCGAGAGTGAATCGGTTTCTTCTAGGTAAACACGCTCCATCGTAGACCGCATCGTCGCTTAACATCAGGCGAGATGGCGGTCAAATGTAAGCATATAAAAGTTTAAAAAAAAAAAATTGGTTCTTGACAATTTATGAATGACGGAGGATTTACCGTGGTTATTTAGTCGTATGAGCCCTGGATGTTTCAATGAAGTTGGATAATGATTACAACTAGTTATTGCCAAGTGGAAAGAAAGCAAAATTAACCAGTTCTCATTTATAAAAGCGTATCGTCTGAATTTTATTTGAAATTTGTTTCGTTCTATTTTCAGGCAATGATTCTCAGTCATAAGCAGTCATAGTTGTCTTAGACAAGGAGCATTCATTATAAATATGATGCATAGAAAATAAATCTCCCAAGAATTGAAAGCTTTCTTTTTTGAGGTCATTGAATGAAAAAATTAGGCTACTCAAATTCTAGTTGTTATTCAAAAACATCTAATGAGCGAATTTTAGTTAATCTTTCATTAATTTGAAATGTATTTTAACTGCGTTATTTTTCATAAGAACACAATTTTCTTAAGTTTACGACCTAAGTAATTAAATCCCATTCGAACTCATGTTTTGTGCATTAGTTGAATCTACGATACTATCTTCACGCTGTTTCGGTATTGTGTTTGCTTCTTTGTATGTAACAACCTTTTAATCGTCTGTTATTCGGTTGGATGTCAAGGATACAAGAAATGATGGATCGTGAATCGATTATTTGTTTTATATTTATTGGTGTGAGATAATCGTGACTTCTACGTACTAATGAGGACGAGCACCTTTCAGCATGACGAATCATGGTAATATAATTTATATTAGGTGCTGTCTCTGTTCGTATACTAAGCTTTACAGACACCGATTTAAGTTATCTCGGTTGTTTATTACATGTTATTAGCTCGCAGTGCTCCGCAGTTTTATCAGCGTAGTTTCCGATCCTGTAATTTTTCCGTGATGAAATGTAGCCTATGTGTTCATCATCATCAGCCGCAAGACGTTAACTGCCGAACATAGGCCTGCCCCTGATAGGATTTCCACAACGAACGGTTCTGCGCAACCTGCCACCAACGGTTTCCAGCTACCTTTGTGAGGTCAGCTGTCCATCTAGAGAGAGGCCGTCCTACACTGCGTCTTCCAGTTCGTGGTCGCCACTCGAGAACCTTTCTTCTCCATCAGTTGTCAGTTCTGCGAGCGATGTGGTCTGCCCATTGCCACTTCAGCTTGCTTACTCTTTGAGCTATGTCGGCCACTTTCATTCTTTTGTGAATATCCTCGTTACGGATTCTGTCCTATCTTGACTTGTTCTGTCTACCTTAGTTAACCCATAAAATCCTAAACTGTTAAATGTGGCTGACCATTTTAGTACGGTGTCGCAGCGCGCACAAGAAATAGTTCCTAATATTTCGATACTCCTCATCCTCGTTATTTTTGTAAAAAGGGTACAAAATGTTTGCTTCATATATTAATAATTATGTATATATTTCTACCAGGTACTTACTCACTTATTTCGAATTGAAAAACACTTTTTAGTGCCGTCATGTACGCACGGCTTATGCGTGAAATACACCTTGACCTCGACATAGATTTGATAAAGATGATTCAATTTTATTAGTACCTAATCTATTATTTTATTACAGCACCATGATTGAGCTTTTAGCTGCGGTTCAATATAACACTTTTTATATTAGTCAGGATGCTTTTAAGGTCGAATCTTATTGTTTGAACTTCTGAGGATGGAAACGTATAAGTATGTATTTATGTATAAAGGGAGTTTTATGTTCCCACTGCTGGGACTCAGGACCTTTTCTCACAAGAAAAGAGTCAAGGCTAAATTGGTAGAACACTGTCCTTAAAACAAACATGTATTTCTTGGGACCTGTCAGTTTTCCCTCGATGTTTTTTTTTAAGTTTTAGAAACAATGGCGATGATAAATGTTTGCATTTGGAATATGTAATTTAATTTTCTCCGAAAAAGAAAACAAATATTAATATTTGTTTTGCAAAATTTCATAAATTTTGTAAAACCAATTACCTAAATACTGTTTCAATGAGACAGGGAAGTTTCGGTGTTAAGAAATCAATGAAGGCAAATTTTAGTTTTTTTATTTTAACCATACCATACATCCCAGAACCGATTTCGATATAATTTAATTTTATCCGAACAACCAAAAACGTATTTCAATCGAAAATTAAATTCAGATAGGTACTCTATATTTTGTTGAATCTACCATCAAGTCATCCAGATATAGCATAGCAAATTTAAGTTTTTTAATAATATTTAAAAAACCACTGCACCGATTTTGATTAAATTTATATGGGACTATTTCTATGATCTACTCAACAAAAACATAACAAATATAAGCAAAACTTACATAAAAAACATACAACTGAATTTAAGATCCTCTCTCCTCCTCCTCTTTTTTGAGGTTAGTTGAAAATTAGAACGGGATCCCGTTTAAATTTTTAAGTAAGTAAGTCGCCATATCTCCAACCACGTGTGTCCAATTTGTTAGCACGATTCAGCTCTCAAAAGGATTAATTTTCTAAAGTAATCGTCGGATCTCGTAGTATTATCTTCTCTTCGTGCTCAACCGGCTCATGGAGTTCAAATGCTTACACTACTTAGTTTTAATTGTGCTAGGTTAGTTGGAAACGATATGATCAGCTAACAGAAGCTTTTTGAGCTACAACCAACATCTCTTGTGTTACGAAACATTACCTAGGAACAATTCTCTTTGAGTTCAATTCTCTTTATTCTGTTATTATCACTAATGTTAAAAATTTCACAATCATCTATATATATACAAATATTTACCATTATAAGTTAGAGGTAAAAAGTAAGGTAGAGGTGTCGAGTAATAATTGTTCTTAATACAGGCTTTCAGGCTTATTTATGCGAAAGTATTAAATACGTTTTTGAGCTTAAAATTTAAAAGTCCAACATTAAATAGATATATCAAAAAGTGGCCAATGCGACCACTTATGATTTTGTTTTATTTAATTTTTTTTTTTTTTTTTTAACTTCTATAGGTTTACACTTGACCGCCATCTCATTGAAGGTATATTCATACTTTCCGATTAACATGCCCTATGAGAAGAACCCGGTATTAGCATCGTTTTCACGCCCGCTTCCTACATGCGCGCATGCGCATAGTTTTGTTAGCTAGAGAACGATTGTAAGATTAATTGCCTTTTCATTTGCGTTAGTTTTCGTGTTTTGTTTTGGTAATTGTGCGTGAATTCATTTGTTTCAATTACTGTTATGTAATTTGAATTTATTAGATGAATTTTAAATGAGCGAGGAAGTAGAGCAAATGAATTAGTTTCTCGAACTTAGAATGAATAGAGTTTGAAATTCACGAGTAACAAATAATAATAATGGCCGGAATGCTCGCATTTTTATCGGTTATTCTACCGGAAAACAGTATTACCTAGAAACATTGTTTCATTTCACGTTAAATGACAATGCTTCCAGAGAAATATGTATGTTTTTTATTGCGCAAAGAAATATAGCATTACCGCTATGTTTTACTACGCAGTGATTTGAACTCTTCGGATACAGCTGTCTGGCGCTGTGCTGAGTGCTATGGGCTGGTGTGTTACTTACTATCAGGTACAAGTTTTGCTCGTCTAGTCTTAAAAAATATTTTTGTTTACACGGTTATCCTGGAAATGCAGCCTTTTCTTTTTACGAATGGACAGTTAAAATAATATGTCTGTACTTTAAAATACTTACAAAACTAACAAATCGTACTCAAAGAGTAGTAAAAAAGTACAAAAATACGTTAATTTAGAACGTTTACCACAAAAATGTTGATTTATACCGTTCTATAAATATTCACGAGCTTGCATAACTTACATCACCGCAGTAAAATGATTCATAAAACTTGTTCTAATGGCACTTTAAATCACTTTCTGCTGAGAATTGTTTTCAAGGTGCTATTTTAAGTCTGTTTTATAATGCCTAGAGCGATTAATAATCTAATTTGGCATATAAACTAGGAAATACATGTGCTTGGATAATGGTGTCAATAGTTTTGTTTTTGCGAAGGCAATTTAGTTTAACTCTAGGTTATACAGAGAGAAGAGGTTTTAATTTCATGTTTCTGGTTTTATCATCGGCATAATTAATATTATCATATTTTTTTTAGGCAAGGTTGCCTGGAAGAGATCGCTTTTAGCGATAAGGCCGCCGACTTGTCGCACTAGATTTAAATTTAATTATTTTTGTGTATCCTATTGTTTTGGTGTGTCAATAAAGTGTATCTATGTATAAAATAGATAGCTATTTTATATTCACACTACTTGGATTCGGGGTTTTCTCTCACATGGCAAGAGTCAAGGGCAAAATTCATCACGCTGGTCAAATGCGAGTTGGCCAATTACACATATCCTTGAAAGATGGCTTTCTTGGCTTCTTTCGGTTTCCTCACTATGGTGGATGATAAATGTCCACGTATTTTGAGAACATTCGTTATCCGACCTACAAATGATCAGCGTTGTGGATTGTGTCTTTGACTCTCTCCTTATGAGAGAAAGCCCTGAGCCTCAGCAGTGGGAATATAAAGGGCTGCGTATGCTGCATATTTATGCTTTTAATTTTCATGAAGGTTTCTTTCAACGCTTACACATTATTCTAAGTAACGATCGATTGGACTAATGACATTTATGGACACTTCATGATCAAGTTACTGGGTGGTGCTGTGGCCGCTACACATAGCCATGTCGCTATCTATACTAATATTTTAAAGCTGAAGAGGATTTTTTGTTTGAAGGAAAAATAAAGTTTTTTTGAGCTAATCTCAGAAGCTACTGCACCACTACTGCACTGCACAGAACAGATATCAAGACCGATTTCAAAAATTCTTTCACCGTTCGGTAGGTATGTACATTATTCCTAAGTGCTATAAAGCTATAAGCTATATACGAGTATCACGGACGAAGCCGGAACGGACCGCTATTGGAGTATATGTAGTGCACATTCCGTTACACCACATTATAAATAAAAGCGGCCAAGTGCGAGTTGGACTCGCCCATGAAGGGTTCCGTAGCAGAAAGTAACATAATACAATAGTTCTTGTAGTTCGGTGTAACTTTGATCGATGTTTTAGTAATAAGTAGTACATTTATGACGAACTCAAAAAAAATACTCACTAGATCGAGTTCAAACCAATTTTCGTTAGAAGTTTGCAAGTACAGCATATATTTTTTTTTTAGTTTTGTCATTCTCTTATTTTAGAAGTTACTCTCGTGCAAATTATTCAGTGAATTTAAAAATGATAATAGAAACCTCAACATCATTTTTGAAGACCTATCCATAGATCCACACGTATAGATTTGATAAAAAATGTTTGTGTTTCAAAATGTATAGTGTTTTTAATATATTTTTGTAAAAATCTAAATGCGGTTCATAGAATACATCTTCTTACCGAGTTTCAACAGTGTAGTTCTCATAGTTTCAACAAAAAGTGGCTGTGACATACGGACGGACGGAGAGACAAACAGGCAGACATGACGAATCGAAAAGGGTTCCTTTTTTTACGTTTTACGGAACCCTAAAAATAACCTAAATAGGCCACAAATAGCTACCGTATTCTGAGTTCAGAAACCTTACGTATTGTTAAACATATCGTGTTCTCTTGTGTGCGGCGGCGGCGATGCGTGCGTTCAATAATTGTTACTTTCGCTCTCAAACCGATGGCCTTGACTTTGAAAACATTCTCTCGTTTTAACAACGCGAAAATGTTACAAAACTGGATTTATTTAAAAAAACTGTCGGTTTAATGGTTTTATATGAATTAGCTGTACCTACAACGCTGAGACAATAATGTAGTAGGTACTTGTTATAGCAGCGACTCGTTTTATTCTTTATAGGTTTCGTTGATTTATAGGTTTATCCGCTTATTTGCGTTCCGTTTATTTTCCAAGAATATAAATAAAAAAGACGTGTGGCACTCGGGGACTGCCGCGGTAAAGCTATTGCATGCATTTTTTATCATCTTATGCAATTATATTTTTTTAAATTTGATTTCTACAGTATTTTTGGGATAATGTTGAGTCTGAGTCACATTTGTTTTTATCATAATCAATCTATTCTATGTCATAATGCTGGAAAGGTTGAGTACAAAATAATATAAACTCATTAAGGTAAAATTTCTACAAAAGATTTAATACAAAATGCTACTTATTTACATTAAGGTTAAAGTTATACAAAGAGATTAAGTACAAAATATCACTTATTTACAGCAATTATTCAAAACAATCTCAAAATCAAATGAGTCAAACAAACTCTCTTACATCATCATACTGTCATATACTTCTCTTAAAATTAATCACACTAACTAAATAAATATTGGTGGACTATTCACACACATGAAAATCTGACCCCAAACTAAGCAAAGCTTGTACTATGGCGGCCAGATAGCTGATATAATACTTATACAGTTTTAAATACATACTTGCTACTAGCTTTACCCGCAACTTCGTCTGTGCAAAATAAATATTAAGGTAATAATACAATTTCATCAAAATCGGTTCTGTTGTTTAGATGTGAAAGCGTAAGATACATTCGTCCCCCATTTCAACTCCAATTTCATCCCCATACAGGTCGAAATTACAAAATTGCTAGAACAAACATTTATTTGCTTCGTGTCAAGTGTATATATATTATACAGAGTTTCATGGTTTTATCTTCAACGGTTGGGAATTTTCATATTGACATTCATCCCCCATTTCAACCCCAATTTCACCCCATACAGTTCGAAATCACAAAATTGATAAAACAAACATTTAAGTGCTTCGTATCAGGTATCTAGAGACAAAATTTGATAACTTTGAAAATCACGAATTTTTATACAACAGTTCATCCTTGTTTCACTCTCTTAGGGGTTGAATTTCGCAAAACCCCGTCTTAGTGAGCGCCTACGTGCTAAAAGGGACCTCCATACAAAATTTCAGATTCCTAGCATTTGTAGTTTCTGAGATTCCTTGATGAGTGACCTTTCGCTTTTATATTTATAGAAGACTAGCGGCCCGCTCCGGCTTCGCTCGAATAATAACCTAGATATCAACTGCAGCGCCATCTGCCGAGCTGATTTGTGAATCTAAACCTTCCAGGGTCCTACCCAAATATATACAAAAAAAACATTCAAATCGGTTCAGCCATTTAGGAGGAGTTTACTAACAATGAAAAGTGGCATTGATTTATATTTATATAGATAGATAAAATATGAAGAAACACCCAGCCACAGTGCAAACATATTTTTTTATAATGTGACTCATCACTCTATATTATAAACGAGCAGGACATGTGCCTGATGGTAAGCAACATGCCTGCCACATAACAGCACAGTGACACGCTGCTTTTGGAACATGAAGAGTTCAGATTATTACCTGCAGCGCTGCACTGCGCTCGTCACCCAGAGATATAAGATGTATTATCTGTATGCCCTGTAATTTCACTGGAAACATTGCCCTTCAAACCGGAACACAGTAATGTTTGCACATTACTGCACTGGGTGGGAATCGAACCCAAAACCCTCGGCTTCGCAGGCAGAGCTACTATACCCACTAAGCTTATGGCTTCTAATTCGCTCGCCAGTCTAATTCACTAACATAAGATTATTTTTATTAGTTTATTATTACATCATTATACAACTGTTAATGTTTAATTTTTTTTATTTTCCTGTTCAATTCTATTCATTTATTCGAACCATAAATCGATAAGAACATGTGGTAACGTCATTCACAAAAAATCAAAGAATCTGTGTACATATTAATAAGATAAAATAACTAAGGTAAAAATTAATATACAGCTAAAGGAGCCTCAGCAATTTAAAGCAGCGAATTGTGTGTGAATTGTCCACCAATATTTATACAGTATACAGATACCTACTAAGTACCTACATGATTGAGTACAAACAATGTTACACCAAAAGTTTTATAAATCTACTATTTTACCTTACTACAAGATTCCAATTTCAACACATTTCTCTTCCATATGTTATCTTTAACTTTGACTAACACTTGACTTTGTTGCCTTGCTCAATAGGTTTTTATTTCATTTTTAAACTTGATTTCATTGAGAGCTTGTGCAGGGATTGCAATAATATAGAAGCGTAGGAAATACAATTTTGTGTTTATGGTGTGCTTTAGGATTCAGATTTAATTTCTGCCATTGACTTTGATTTTTTCTTACATACATTATACATTGATAAATATATGTACAATGATCCCTTCATTGCTATCATACTAAAGTTGTTATGTGGTGAGAATCTCCCGTACTGATTCTCTAGCTGATAAATTATATAAACCATGGATTGCTCTCTTTTGCAATATGAAAACATAGTTCCTGTCCGCAGCCTTTGGCTGTAGCTTCTTCCACAGATTTATCATAGGCACAGGTATTTTCAGATGAAGCTGCTCCTTATCCCATATCCAAGGCTGTTTCATATTTTATTGTGTTCAGGACATACGCGACACTTGACAGTACACACATTTAGATCTCTTTTTATTTGGACATATCCAACAGCATCATCGCATAAGATTCTCTTGAATATCTGAAACAAGCAAACAAACGCTTATTATATTTTACGCACATAACCTAACTTTGTAAACAGTGTTAAAGATGAAGTTCTAAGCCGAAAATCATCTATTACATATTTATGTACTAGGCTGCTGTATGTATTATACATAGGTAAATAGTATTAAACGTAAAACTGTACTTACAAAGATGTTTTCACGTTCATGAATTATTCTGAACTACAAAAGTCTTTGTTTCTTGATTGCAAAAAAGTTTGCCTTCTTTGGTAAATTGGAACTACCTATTCCCTTTAGTAAATCCAGATTCCATATTGTTAAGCCAAAACATCTGAATTAAAGCACGCTTCTTGGAACATGAAGATTTTCAGCTTTTTCACTATAATTTGCTTTTATGGCACTTTGTTTATTCATATTTAGTGACATTGACATTCATGTACATCCAAAAATTTTAAACGTCGCGAAATCAGTGTTCCATCTACTCAAAATATTTATCCCTAAACTTAAGTTAAATTAAAAATTGATTAAATAGTGAGCTAGTGAGCTTTTACGCTGACATTATTGCTTCATTGATATACCTATTCCAAAATATGCTATGATAATAGCCGTTAGAAAGTTATTTTCCCGTTCTCTACGTACTCAAATCCACTACGTATCACGGGAAATCCGTTAAGTTGGCAACACTGCTAAGAGCATTTAGTCTGTAAATGTAAAAGCATAAGATTCAAAGTCGAATGACCGAGTGGGGAGGACGGCGTGACGGTCTTCCCTCCCTCTTTTTTTGTGAACATAAGAAAGAGATCCACCATTAGTAACATTCGGTCTCCAGGCCCGCGATAAAAGCTATGCAATAGCTTAATAAATATTCGTGAACAACTCATACACAACACCATCTGACCCTAAACTAAGCAGAGCTTGTAATATGGCGGCCAGGTAGCTGATATATTACTTATATTGTTTTATAAATACATACTTATTATACATAGAAACACCCAGACACAGTGCAAACATATAATAAGAAGTAGCGTGTGTATGTGTTTTTCCAGACTATAATATGTGTTCCAAATTTCAATCAGATCCGTTCGGACATTACTACGTGGTTGAGCAACAAACATACACGTTTCCAAACATGTATATCCTACCAAAGTTATAAAATAGATAAATGTTGGTATATTGGGATTATTGTTGCTTGAAGGATTCAATCACGTCGTAACGTATGATAGGATCGGGTTGAAATTTGGAGCATAGGTAGACTACAGTCTGGAAGAACACATGAACTACATGAGCACCGGGAAAATAACGGGAACGGAAACCAAGCGGATAAAACCGCGGGTCGCTGCTAGCTCATAATATTTAAGATAATTAACACTCTTTTGGAACGTACTTTCACATTACACTCCTGTAAGTGCTAAGTAGATTTATTTTTAACATAACGATAATCCTTATGAATAATATTTTTACCATCAAAGCAATGGCCTTGACTTTGAAAATGTAGGTAGTTGTTTTGCAAACGTAACTCCGATCAGAAACTGGTTTCAGTGATCTCTCTACCTAGTCTGTGCAGTGATATCGTTCCTTTTACTTTTATGTTGTTTAATCCAAGGAATTTTTTGCTTCCTATACGATTTTAACACATTGAAGTTAAGGTCACGAAATATATAGGTGATGTTCATATTAAATATAATCTGATCCTATAATCTGATGTTCATATTAAAATACTGCCCGAAAATATGAAGCAAAGCAATAGAATCTGGGCGTTGATGGAAGTTAATGAATTAGTGTGTAGATTTACCTATACATTTTTCAACAAACGTAAATAACAAAAAAATTAACAACTATTAGTCAAACGCATCATAAAGCATTTAATTATTATTATTATTTTTATTCAGTTTATTTTTACAAATGGATGACACATAGCTGATAGCTAGTATGCAGACCTTAGATTTCGACAAAATATGTAAGTTCAAGACATGTTAGGCGCCGTCTATATTAATTGAAAGTAAGGAACCTTTTATTTATTTTATAAAAACACCTCAACAATCAAAGTGCGCAAAACTGGACGTCAGCAGAGTCAAATTCTGTTTTACTTACATTAGAAAAAAAAAGTAAATACTTTATCTCTTTCTCTTTCCCTCACAACTATAAGTTTTAAATTTCAAAAAATCTCCCTATTATAACTAATTCCTAAAAAATAGTTTTAATGAAAACGCTCCTGAAACAAAGGGGTGTTCCTAATAAAGTCATACAAGACAATTACATACATAGTTATTAATTAACCACTTATTAACGTTTATAAATTAGAATAAGTTATACTAACGAGACAATTCATCCAATCTTCCTACCGACCTCAATTTCACACAATGAAAATACCACAAAATGACCCTAATTAGCCACCTTACTATAAACAATCCACGTGGGTTCTCTCGTGTCTCAACAGACGGCGATAACATCGGGCGATGTGAGGTAATCGAGAGAATTATGGGATGGTAGATCTTTGGCATTATTTACTTCATACACGGGCAGATTTATGAAGCGACATTTGCATGTGTTACATGTTTGTGATATGCGATTTAAAGTTAATTTCAGTGGATTTAAAAGATATTTATTTATCACACTGGCAGCTGTTTATTTTATTAAAATGAACAGTAGTTTACAACGTAAATTACTGTTAATTTTAAGTAAGAAAAACACTTAGGCTTCTTTTTATCTTGAAAAATTGCTTAATCACAGGGTGGGCAAGTGAAATCGCGAATGCTAGTCTGTCATTTTTGTTACATGTTATAAATGCTTGAAGTTTAGGCTAGACTTTACTTCGTCAATTAAAAGTTTGTATTTTGTTTGTTAAGAAAATTAATGTAATCTCATAAATAAAAGTTTTTTTTTCACAAGATAGATTGACGGGACGAGGAAGACTCGCGCTGTATAGTATACTAGCAACACCCTTCGCAGATACACTTCGGAGAGTGTGCAACTGATCTGTATGATCTAATGCTATCTTGACCTTTTTTCTATCGGACTTCTCGTAGCTCGAAGAATCGGCAATGTTTCATGGTTGATGTTCCAAAGACACGGGCGAAGAGGTTTGACTCTGATTTTGTGATAAGAACATCTAGGCTGTGGAATGAGTTGCCTGAGAGGGTTTTCCTGATAGTTAATATAATCTTGATGTCTTCAAATAGAGAATGAATCGGTTTCTTCTAGGTAAACACGCCCCATCGTAGACCGCATCGTCGCTTAACATCAGGTGAAATGGCGGTCAAGTGTAACCCTATAAAAGTTAAAAAAGGAGTTTACTAGGAACATACATCATGAGTCATGTGTCAGTGTCATGATTCAAAACACTGGGAATCTATAAATTAAGATTTCAAACACATAAACGGGTACCAAACTTATAAGAAGAGAGAGAGCATATACATAATAATATAAGTAAATTATTGAAGTTTTAGACAATGATTCAAAAGTTGGATACAACATTACCCTTATGTAAAATGTAAAAATATTACCACACCTTTGTCTTCGACACAAAAGAATCACAGATTCTTTCGTCTAAGAGATTACGTGTGTCGTGATGTATTGAAAATGCGAAATTATGAAAAGATCTCAAACCTCCGTGAAGTCTGCAAACATTTGTCAATAACTTGCGACAGACTAGGCTAAAAAAAGGATCCGTCTGACCCCATTCTTGAATTTTAAGACAACGCGTCATGCTGCAATCTAGAAAGTATATTTGTAGTCACGGATATTTTCATAGTAAATTGCAGTTATATGAACTCTTGAAAAATTAGCCAAAGAATTGTCTACACTGTCTGTCTGTTCAATAGTCAATCGGTGTTCTTTTAGTAAGTACGCTTCATCGTAGCGGCGCATCGTCGCTTAACATCAAACGAGATTGCGGTCAAGTGTAAACCTATAACACTTTAAAAAAACTTCATTACCTACATTGACATTCAACTGACATAAGACCAAATAATGATATATTGTATCATGATGAATTAGTTTGTACTGTATTACATTTTGACATTCTTTGAGTATTTACATGAATATTATAATTAACGACATTTTTGATTTTTTGATTATATACATTTATTGCACTTTATACATTCTTTGACATTCCTCACAGGGATGAACTGTAAGATCTACTAATGCAAGACCTTAGACCCTGGATGGACATATTGATCAAACTCAAAAACACAAGACAATATCCTGATGAAACACAAGACGTTGGCGAAATTGTGCTCACCAAACATTTATCTCACACAAATATATATCACCAAATAGAAGCCAGAAATGAATCGAAGATGAAGAATCAGATGACATAAATAAAAACCAGAAATTAATAGAAGATGAGGAAGAAGAAGACTTTAATCAGCTGACTATTATTTAAAAAAATTAAGACTAACAAATTGTCTTGCCAGACATATTGCATGCCTCTCGCAGAGGCCAGTTTGTATGGGGCAACTTTTAAAATGTTTTGTATTATCTTATCTTACCTACAAACAGCAATAAAGATTTTTGTATTTGTATTTGTATTTAGATGGCGCGTTCGTTCACGTGGATTTTTTTGTTTACTACTAATAGCATCCTACGGTGCGTAGTTACCGATCATGTTGTTATTTCCACGGACAAAAAGGAGCCTGTGTTAGTCCGGGCTATAGTATTATCCTATGTAGCGATGCTTGAAAGAGTAACAAACAAAATATCACCCTTTAGATTATAATCTAACGGTGTTGACAATTTTACGGTGATATAGGTACCTACATTGAAAAAATCATTAAAATTGTTCTAGGGTCTAAAGCAAGAATCAAATCCTGACCACCAATCATCCTCTCTTTGGCATCGCCATTTCGACTACACGAACATACTCTTTTATTACCCATCAGGCCTCCATACTTCTAACCATAACTCTATAACCATAGTTCCCGTCCAATAGATACGAGCTCATTCAATATAGTAACGGTAGTAGATAAGTAGTCAGCAAATTTACAAGCTATTCTCATACATTTCAAGTTGAGGTCACAAGGGACATAACCTGCCCCGAAATCGCATACCTACGTTACATTGACAAATCTAAAACTGAACAAAATATTTAATAGGACAAAGGTTTTT
The DNA here is from genome assembly GCA_963693475.1 of Ectropis crepuscularia. Taxonomy (NCBI): domain Eukaryota; kingdom Metazoa; phylum Arthropoda; class Insecta; order Lepidoptera; family Geometridae; genus Ectropis; species Ectropis crepuscularia. The sequence continues at coordinate 10,318,028 of OY856350.1, forward strand.
TTACCACGGGAAAGCAAATGGAACGACAACTACTTACGTGTGTAAAATCGCGGGGCGGTACTAGTAAAGTCTTTTTTAGCTCGTCATTATTTCAGATTGTATTATTTTTGGTGCCCCGCCTCCCAAAATTTGAGGCGGCGACCGCTCCTGCGCACCATACTCTTTTATTACACAAATCAGGTCTCCATACATAACCATACCTCCATAACCATAGTTCCCATCCAATATGCTACAGAATTAGCTCATTAACTATAGTAACAGTAGATAGTCAGCAAGAAGACTAATGAGTAGGAATGAGATTTGCTCTCAATCACAGATCCACGATAATTACGTAACTATCGATACGGGGTTCTTTCTCTCGATAATTGTTGATCTGTCGTCGATTCGATTATCTATAGGATGCCGGCAAGTACGCTAACCCGACTCGATTGCGTGTGCGCATCTTTGTATCTGGTTGATGACATAAGAGACAGCAGGCCTTTTACTGCCTAACTATGGCTATGGCTTTGCTTTTGCCATCTCTATCATTTCAAACGAAAAGAAAAGAGAGATAAACATCAAAGCTAAGTAAAGTATAAACAATAAACTAAACAATAAAGCGGTTTCCGTTTTCTCATAAAATTAGGCTTTTTTTTTTCTACCAAACCATTTTGTATCTTACGCTTCAATGTGATACTACATAAATATGACTTGTAAGGGAACAAAATTCTTGTAATTTAACCTGAAGCTATAATTTATGTGAATCCAGAACGCGCGTACCTATCGCGTTTTTTATTTAGCCCATGACACTTACGAGTTTATAAGATTACTAGCTGACCCCGCAAACGTTGTTTTGCCTTAGTGAACAACCCTTGTCACTTAGGGGTATGAAAAATAGCTAGTAGCCGATTCTCATACCTACAGAATATGCATATAAAATTTGGTTAAAATCAGTAAAGCCGTTTCGGAGGAGTAAGGAAACAAACACTGTGACACGAGAATTTTATATATAAGAATTACAGAATTTGACTTAGTTGTTTCCCTTTGAATTATTTTGCCGTCACAAACGAATTGACTTGAAAGAAGATTTGGGACAAATAAGATAAAGATAATAATTATAAGAAACGGACTTACATAGGTAGGTATAATACAGAAGTACAAAACCACTTCTAATGTTATAAATGCGACAGTTTGGATGTTACGTTTGCATGTCTGTTGCTCAATCACGTTGGAACATCTGAACGGATCGAGTTGAAACTCGGAGCACAGATTATTATAGTAGGAAATGGCTTAGAGGCTAGGCGGAAACAGGAACTGCGCGGGAAAAACCGAGGGCCTTGCTAGTATAATACAACCCGAAAACATAATACTCTTTGCGACATTTATTTTAGGATGTAAGTAAAAGTAAAGCGGAAGCACAGAATAAATATTAAGAGTGCGCCTAATGCCAGGGAAAAATCAGTTTTCACCCGCGTGACGCGTTTCTTAATGCGATATACATAAAGTCGAGAATAGCATGACACAGTTTGGAGGGAAAATCAATATTAAATCAGGAGTCCATTTTTAACCAAGTTTTATTAAATTACTCAATAATTAAACATAAATTAAAAAAGTGTTCGGTTACTTTACTAGATCGTACAACTAGAAATTTTATTACCAAAAAATAATGTGGGGTCATCGCTGATAATTTCGAGTACTCGAATTAAAACGGGTTTTTTCGGTGTCATTTTTATTTTTTTATTGTAAAAAACTCTTATCTATTTTTAAAATTCCATTCGGTTATTGTGCTTTTTCTTGATTGTACCCATACGTAATTTTTTTTTTTGTCATAGTTTTTAGTTTCTGTACTTCAGTGAGCGGCGTCGAAAATGTGTTTTTTTCGTTTTCTGGCACTAGGCGCCCTCCGGAAGCTTTGCACAAAGGTACGAAATGAGGTGATTAGACTTGACTTACCAAAATTTTGTGAACGCTACCCTCATGTATTTTGAACCACGCCTCACTTAAACTAGCGGTGCGCGGGAGTCTATCAACAAACGCTCTGATATGCGTCTCAGCAAACTTATTCTCGGATAATCGTCATCTATTTCATACACTCATCTTTATAACCAGCAGTGGGTTGATTGAAATACATTTAAATGTGTAGTAACTTATTTGGATTAACATTTTAATAACTTTTAGGTACTTCTTTTTGTCCCGTAAAAATAGTGGTTGTTAAGCCGTGACTGGCAACACGAGGCGCAGGTAGTTTTTACATAAGCTTGAATTTTTCGATAGCCGACTTGCTTGAAGATTAACTTATTTTTTTATGATAACTTTTCTTTTCTTTTACGCTAGGAACAGTTGACCGTTTTGAGATAAACTCTCCGAAACTCTTTTTTGGAACTATCATCTACCAATTTGAATTTACAACGATAGATTTGTAATCGACCACTTTCTCGTCCGATGTTAAACAACGATGCAGTCTACGATAGAGCTTGCTTACCTAGAAAAAAAACTCATGATGTTTATGATGATGATGTATGAAAACGCTACTTAGTATCGAACCATTTTTGTCCTTTTTTTATTTATGTATCATCAATGAACTGTCAAAACAAACCCTCGCTTCTTATATTTTTCCGCGCAACCTCAGGCGTATTATGTCAGCAGACGATAGTTCTGAATTCTCAGAAAATTGTAATACTTACGTCCAATTTCAGTGGTTATAAATTGCCCTGAGCTGTTGAGGTGTCAGCGAGTGGTCATAAATTAAGCGGTTAGGGAGAACGCGAAGGCACATTAGAAAAGTGGTACAGTCATCTACAAAAGTTGGTAGTAGCGCCTGCGTCATCATCAAGTCTACTGGTGGATATCTTGATCTACGCATTAAGAAACGAGACTTGGCTTAGATTTAAATGGTATTGGGACAGTAACACCATGTAAAAATATACTCTAATTTTGAATGTCAAAGAGTTTACATTTACAAAACAAATATTTACTTCATTCGTATCACATATTTCAGCAATAACAGATTTTGACAATTTATGTTCCTTCACCTAGGTGTCCAAGTTTTATCTCAAAGGTGGAGATTCAATGCAATAATACACTCGGCTAACTAAATACAGGTGGGGATACTTGCCCTGGATTGATGTTTTTCTTACAGCATATCAGCTAATCACGATTTTTCGACATCGCGACCATACTGGTATAACTTGTATGCCTGTAAATCAAAAACGAAGGAGGTGGGATTCGACCTTACGACCTCAAGATTATGTAATCGTTAATACCTGAAGCGCGAACCTACGCTTATCATCATCATCAGCCTATCTTAGTTCACTGCTTACATACTTGAACATAGACCTATGTATTTCCATGACTCGCTTCTCAGACATATCCTCAGATTTACGTGTCTATTCACGGTTTGCTGTCCATATATTGTTGCTCCATCTAGTCTCAGGACCACTATTTTTTTTCCTATATTCAATGATATTGCTCAAATTGAGAACAAAACTTGTGGTGGCAGTCTCGTCTACATTTATTACGAAATTGGGGCATAAAGCTATTCGGGAAACTTTACAAGCACGGATTTTCGCAACTTCTTCACGCCCAAATAAAACAATGGAAATTAAATTAATTTAATGAAAATGGAAATTACAGGAAGAAATTCAAGGCACTATCCCGAGAACCATTGGAGAAACTCTTTCTCAAAACGGTCGAACAGTTATTTACATTCATGAATTTTAAACCGTTTTGTCATCGCTTGTACTCTCCAAAGGACAGACCAAGTAACCGGAAAGTCTGAACTTAGGTCACGGCAGCTTTTACCTTCTAATACGTACGATATAATGTTTCTTCAACTATCGAATGCAAATTTTGCCCTAACATGGGAAGGGAAAGGGAATTTATGCCCTAGACTTAGTTAAATAGAACTTCCGGAAGGAAAGGAAGAAGTTATGGGTGTAGAAGCAAGATGGAAGCATTGATTGTTATCAGTAATGGACTTATGGAGGTGTTAGCGTAAGAGAATTACTGAGCTGCTAAAATGCGTTGGTATTATCTCCTTCTGCTATGTTTATAGATCACATCAAAGTTAGTTTCACTTTTGATCACCGGAACCGGTCCGTTAGAGGTTTTTTATTTATTAAAGCATTGAATTTAACTTAATAGATTAAGGCTCGACTTTACTTTTGTGATAAGAACGTCTAACTGCCATGCGTTACTTGAGTGGATTGTTTCTGATGGTTACAATCTTGGTGTCTTCAAATCGAGAGCGAATCGGTTTCTTCTAGGTTTCTTCTCCACCGTAGATCGCTTCGATTGAGAGACGGCGGTCAAGTATAAACCTTATAATAGTTATACTTAACTTACGGCTGGTGGTGGTTCGAGTTGTGAGACCGAGAATCGGGCTGAGTGGCGTAACATGGGAGATGATGATGATGATGAATAGTTAAGGAATCTATCTTGCGTTCCTATGGTTGGAATCAGGAGTTAGCAAACATTTGTTATTTATTTATATAAAAAGAAACATATGCCGAAAGTCAGAAAGCCATATTTACTGACCTTAAATCATAGATTTTATGTCACCTGTAGTAGTTTGCTTCAGATGGCTTCTGCTACCTACATAACTTTGAACTAGTAAAGAAGGTGCTGGCCTAGAAGTCTAATTTTCTAACTAACTAGGTATACTTACTTACGCGCATTCTAAAACAAATTCGAATCATACCGGAAAGCATTCCATATATTTTTGTAGTGTTTAATTGTGTTAAATTTGTTCGTATCTATGTATAGACGTGCCCCTGGGGAAATACGAGTATAACACCTTTTTTGTCATTTAAATCATTATCCTACTGCCAACTAATGTTCTAAATGCGACATTTTGGATGTTTGTTTGTCCTTTGGAAGGATCATGGCGAAACGTTTGAACGGATCGGGTAAATATTTGGAGCACAGATAAAGTACAATCTGGAATAACTCATGGGCTTTTTATCCCGAAAATATAACGGGAACTATGAGAGTAAAACTACAGGCTGTTACAATTTGTATTTATAGATTATAGTAAAACAGTTTCCTTTATATAACTGAATACCATACAGCCCATCTTCTAATCTCAAAGCCAAGGTCCCAAAACAATGAAATAAAACGTTTGTTCACAAAACAATACCGTTTCACAATCATAGCACATCCGCCTTGACTTCCGAATCTCCTCGCCTATCCCGGCAATATGACCTTTACGTACTTGTAATAAGAGTAATAGGCACGTTTGGAATAGGTCAAGTGGAGACAAGGTTGAATTAGCTGATGGATTGGTGGATCCGGTAATATTCGGTAATCATAAGTTGTTGTTAAAAAGCCGTGATGTCCTAACGTAAAAAAAATTGGCTGTTGTGGGAACTGCCGATAGCAAAGAAAACTTTGAAAACTCAGAATTTGATAACTCACTTTGGAAATCACGCGGGTGAAACCAGAGGGCGTGGGCATGACCATGGCCATCTAGAAATGCTGACGCATTTCTGGACGGCTAATGGCCATGGTCCCAAATATTTATTTCATTCCCGAGCGTGGTGCTTGAGGTCAATTTCACTGCAAAAACATGATGTCCTAGTAGTGAGTACTAAGTATTTTTCCAAGTGGAGATATGCTAATTTGTCGTAACCACTGGCTTTCATGTTGAAGGATTCTAACATGAGGAAAACAGGCGCGTTCCAATAAATTCCTTATTTTTTGAGGATATGTCATAGATTTGATAAAATTACAGACATGTCTCATCCGTCAACCTGTAATTAGTCAACATAGTGTAATGGCCTTGACTCTCTTGTCAGAAAAGGCTCCAAGTCTGGCTACTAGTCTTCAACAGCGGGAACATAGTTGAACAACTGTTTTGAAAGCTTTTTAAAATAGTAAAAACATTACAGTACTTTCTTCGTAGAATGTTTTTTATTTGAAGAACATTTCACACAAATATTTTAGGGTTGCCTGGAAGAGATCGCTTTTAGCGATAAAGTCGCCATTTGCTACTATATTTTAAGATTGTTTTGTTTTGTTAACTGCAATGTGGAGTTTATCTATCACGTAACTATAACTACACCGGCCAGGACCTGGGTTGACATATGGGCTACTTTTTATCCCGTTAAAGGTTTATAAGCTACGGGATACAACGTTGAGCTAATAGTATAAATTAATGTAAAAGACAGGATATTTGTTGCTTAATCCCATCGAAAGAAATCAGTAAAACTACACCAGCTACCTATCTAACTACTTAAACTAAGCACATTGAATTGTAGTAAAATATATACCATTCAAATTAGTCCGTCAGGGAGATGATGGAAAAAATGAGACGTGTTTTTTCTGTTTCATCAAATTGTTAAAAATCGACAAGGATATACAAATATATTTCATCAAATTTCCGGAGTGGGGGGTTGTGACATCACGTCTATTTAAAAATCGTATATAAACGTGACGTCACTGGACACCTCTGAGCACATAAGAAGTCTAAGTTAAATAAATTACATTATGTTTGGTGGCAGCGGGACCCATACATTTTCTAATGATTAAGAATAATTTACAAATGGGTCCCGCCTGCAGCCATTGAGTAAAGCCAAAATAATAAGTTACATAATACAGTTATGTGAAAAATATAATAATTGTAAATTAATCATATTCTGGATTAGCATTTTTTAGACATCCTATTTGCCATTTCTTGACGTATTAAATCTATATCTATACTAATATTATAAAGAGGAAAGATTTGTATTTTTGTATTTTTGTATTTTTGTATGTATGTAATAAACTCAAAAACTACTGAACCGATTTCAAAAATTCTTTTACCAAAAGAGAGCTACATTATCACTGAGTAACATAGGCTACTTTTATTACGAGAAAAAATTAGAATTACTTTCATTTCTTTACTAAAACCAACGCAAGGTATAAAAAAAACAGCCATAAAATGGCTTTCATCGCATACGCTGCGGAAAGTACCAATGATAGAACAAAACAATGTTCTACAATATTATAAAACGTATTAAAATCTACAAAAAACCTCGCGAAACCATATGTCTAACTACTGTAATTACGTCGCTACAACTGTTTTTTTATATTTTAAAAGAAGATAAAAATGCCGATCAAATTCAGACCATGTTATCCATACATTTATATTAATTCTTATCCAAATAAACTATTTCGTATTCAAGATTGCTTTAATACCTACTGATTCCTTTTTGAATTATTAAAATCGGACATTGCATTCAAAAGATATTACGAAGTTAAAAAATTCCATCCTGTCGAAATAATAATTATCGACGCGACGGGCCGGCGCGACGCGCTGACTGTAGCGCGGCGCGGCGCAACGTGGCGGTACAATGCCAGCGATACAAATCAATGGATGTGCCCTGAGAACCTTGAAATTGGTAATAAATTGCGTCTCTGTGTGTATCGTAAGTGGTTTACAAACAACCAATCTACTTGACCCCTATAATCGCTAGCGGCGAGATTTGCTGTGGTTCTACTTATTTTGGTTGTTGACAACGAATAATGATAGGTAAAAACGTCCGGCGTCCACCGCGTCCTGCAACCGACTAGAACGGAAAGAGTGAGCTCACTCTTCCCAACTTTGACATGATTACGTGCGCTCTGAAGTTTGGGAAGGCCAATCTTGGGTTCTACGATCTATGGTAGATGTAGAATAAGGAAGAGTGTACAGCGTTCATCCTTCCCAGTCAGAGTGTTGTTATCTCAGAATACTTTTTTATCATGTACCGCGTTGGTACATGGTTCCAAGACTTTAAAATCGTGTAAAAGAAACTTACCAAGCCGCATGCCGAGACGGGGGTTTGTTACAAAATTATAGCCAATGGGAAATCCCTTTGAGAGAAGCTTCAATTTCCCGGTGTCCGTTGAGGCTGAGAGTTGTTTGTGGTAATATTCATCGATATAAATCAATAGATGTGCCCAGAGCACCTTGACATCGGTAATAAACTGCGTCTCTGTGTGTATCGTATCTGGTTTACATAAAACCAATCTACTTGACCCGTACAATCGCTAGCGGCGAGATTTGCTGTGGTGCTACTTATTTTGGTTATCGACAACGAATAATGATAGGTAAAAACGTCCGGCGTCCACCGCGTCCTGCAACCGACTAGAACGGAAAGAGTGAGCTCACTCTTCCCAACGTTGACATGATTGCGTGCGCCCTGAAGTTTGGTAGGGCCTATCTTAGGTTCTGCGATTTGTGGTAATATTATTATTTTGTTTCCGCCGTATTACATTACAGCTAGCCGTTTTGAAAAATAGTGCCTTTTTGTAATGCGGCGGTTCAACGATTAGCCGCATTGTCATTGCGATACGTTCTTCAATAAGGCGGCCCACGTTCAGCCGTATTGTATTACTGCTTATATTATATGGTGACCAAATTTAAAAAAACATAATTTAAATAAACAAAATCAAAATTAATTTCATTCATCCGAAAAAACTGACCGATTACTTACGGTATTCCTTAATATTTTTTTACAACATTTTACCTCTCACATAAAGTTTGAAAGCCCATAAATTGATATCGGTGACGGTACACCTAAGAAACATGGTGCACTTCCATAGACAAGGGTCTATCATCCAGATTTGACTCCGGGTGGGCTCCCGCCAGAAGCTCTGCGGTCAGCCCTGAGTGTCGCTTCTCCATACTCGGCCTGCGATACACTACGGCTACTTGCATGGCTTGCTCCATTCAGGACCTCCCTTGAGCTTCTGGCTCCCGCATTTTTTTTAATACACTCCAGAGGTAGTAGCGCCAAGACTATATGGAGTCGGTGTGCTCCGAGTCGGATCTGGGTCTCATGTAACCAACCCGGTCCGATTTAGTCTTAACAAGGTGGACGGTGGAAACGAAATAGTTTCCAAGTAACACCCAGGGTGACAAGTGACACTCCAATAATATTGTGTACAATCCCTCCGAACTCCAGAATCCACTGTCACTTTAGCAATTTAGCAACACACTTGCAGTACCTATTCAATGCCATAGTTGTTGTTATGTCAGGCAGTGCCATGAGTGTTAAGAATCGGAACTAAAAATTGTGAAAGAGGCGGCTAATCTCTCGCTTTATTACTTAACGGCTAGCCGTGTTGAATGACGTATGGCGTCGAATACATTCCGGCGGTTTTTTAATCAGCCGTATTCAATCCGGCTGATCGTTAAACCGCCGCTTTACAAAACGGCCCTCAACCAACTAAGCCACCAGGCCAGCCAGTTTAATGTTTTTACTCTTTAAAGTTTTGGTTTCTAATTTTGATAATTTGGAAAAATTTGGTCATGTACGTTTCATTTAGCATACCTACTTAACAAAAAATATTGACCCCGTGCGAAGCCGGGACGGGCCGCTAGTTAAATATAAAATAATTTTCATCTAATAAACAGGTCGGTGAATGTCGTTGGATAGCGGGATCTTAGACTAATAGACCGACGAAGATCTGATATCTTTTACCATTTTCAAGATCAGTATCCATATGCATCACATAGAAATTTGTTCTGGATGGAAATCGAACTCACAACCTCCGACTCAACGGGCAGAATTACCATCAAACCGTCGAGGCCATTCAGATCCCAGACGGTCCTCATTATCTCAATCGCGGCTTGACCAACGCATAATGAAGCTGTTGCCCAAATCAGCAAATTGTTCGGCGCACGCTAAACGCGAGGATTTGTCGGATCGGATTGCAGACATACCATTATTCATTGTTTTACTTCTTGTGCTCGTCCTGGGAAGGGCGAGCGACCATTGCAAGAATAAAGGAATGCTATACTGGGTGACGAGCGCAGTGCGGTGTTAGGTAGTGATTTGGACTCTTCATGTTCCAAAATCTGCGTGATACTGTGCTGTTATGGGCAGGTGTGTTGGTTACATTCAGGCACATATCCTACTCGACTCGACACTCTTAGAAGTGAAAACTTGTAACTAAAGGTGCGCTTACACGAGGGCAATAATTGCTCGGCGACACGAATGGACCGATCTGGAGCAATTAATGGAGCAATTAAACGCAGTTTCAATACATTGCGGCAATTATTTCGGCGATATTGCTTCTAATTGCTCCGGATATTTCATATTGCTCAATGTCGCCGATACGAATTGACGAATATCCAATGGGCTTGGAAATTCCTAGCAATTTTTGTATATATCTCATTCGCACTTGTTTGTTTTGCGGCTTGCCGTCTTGCTTCCGCGGGGAGAGCGAGAGGTCGGATGGCGCTACAAGCCGCCGCAGCAAGAACAATGTCGTCCATAGCGAGCGAATACTGAAATGCTCGTGTAGGACAGTATTGCCTAGTTGATGAAGTTGCGCGATATCGCTCAATATTGTATTGCGCAGTATTGATGCTTGTTGCCGTTGCCGTAAATTGCTTGATGTAGTCGTGACGTCATAGTTGACGAGTATTGACTGGAATTGAGCAATTTCAGTCGCCCGTATAAGCGCACCTTTAGAAATTGATAGCTCCACAGAACAGATAGCTCACTTAACGTAGTTCTTTGTTTAACCGCAGTTGGCACTGTAATCACAGATTAGGTAGAGAGACTGTAATAAATAAATAAAATGTTTTAGATGACAATGACGCGAGTTCCGCGATTTTTTTCATCCAAAAAGTGCTCAATCATCTAAAGAAGTTTATACTTTAAAAAAATAGCAGTCTTAGGGACTGCCGAAAGTGCCGAATATAGTAGATACTTACTGCCGAAGTGAAGTGCCGTTTCTTTCATTTACGAACGTGACAATGATCTTCATTCACAGCCCACGAAAAATCTGTCTTTGGTGCGCCAAAATAAGTTTTCACTTAAAAAATATAGCACCCGCCTTCTTTTAGCTGGTATGTAGCGTTAATATCGCTGTGGGTGGAGTGCAGCCCGTTCGAGTGTTGTTGCGCAGGCGACTGCAATTTCACGCCCGTCCACACAGAGCGATGCATTGATGTGATCGCATGTACTGACAACGCCGCGCCGTTTGCACTAGTGTACACATCAGTACCTAAACTATCGTTTTCATGGAGCGAGTATTCCAGAGTATTCCTCCGCTTTTCGGCAGACTGTAGGTTTTTTGTCGGAGTGAGAAAGTGTGCAACTGATCTGGCCATAGACCATGATTTTTTTTTATGGGCTAATCGTAGCACGAAATAATGCGTCGTCTCGATGCGTAAATAACGATAACAAGGAACGTCAAACAACGTTACGTTTTGTTAAATCATGGTGCGCAATTTTATGGGCTTACCGCTTAACTTAGTCTTTATCTGTGGTGTGGGCACCTACAAGGGCCAGGAGAAGAGATAAGATGAACAAAAACAAAATTAAAACTTTAGATTTACCCCCGACTCGACCTCGGATTTGTAATTTGTTCTACTAGTCCTACTAGCTCTTTCATTTGATACCCATATTGCGAGAGTAGTGAAAAAAGAAATGTATTTCGCCATTTTTGTGGTGGCGGCCATCTTGGATTGGAAATTTGTCATAGTGTATAGTATTCTACTAGTCAAGCCCTTTCATTTGATACCCATGATTTAATCCTGAATTCAGTGAAGTGTGAAAGCATTCAGTTAGTTAAGTATATTAAATTCAGAAGCGACGATTGCTTGCTCCTAACTTGTTTATGAATTTAATCAACTAACCTTGCTTCTGTATTCAGTCACTACATTTTGCCAAGAGGAATTATACCTCGCAGGCGAGTACTCGGTGAGCAAAGATAAGTTACTGCGCTGATGGGTATATTGCACCAGTCACTAGTCGTTTTGTTTCACTTTCTGTGATTCGCGATAAGGGTTGGGTAAATCATTTATTTATTGTAACATCGTTAATGCCCTTTTAAAATGTCTTCTCGAGATTTCGGATATCGCTATCTGACGCTACTTGGGAATTGCTACAGCAATGTCAGTAGCAGAGAATTTATTGATGATAGAGTCTTGGTAAACAAAATGTATCACCATATTTCAAATTATATTAACAAATGTCAAAGTTTGGACGTTTGTTGCTCAATAACGTCGGAACTAGTTTAAATTTGGAATATAGTCAGATAATAATCTACACATGAATGGATTTTCTGTTAAATTTTGCTAAAGACATTTGTACAATATGAGTAATATTAGATAATGTTCACTCAAAATTGTTTGACGCAAAAACTTACGCGTTTTGAACAGGTTTTAGGATTGTTCAAATCAGTCAGCCAGAAAATGAAATTTCGACTCCATCTTTGCTGAAAATAAAAAAAAACTAAACTATTTTAAACATTTTTTTTTTGTAACCTGAAAACGCCGCATTGGTAATTTCGTAATCTGTGACGTCACAAGAACTCGAAAATGTTGGGGATTATACTATTATTATATATGTCCAAAGTTTGGCCTTATAGTTGTTTGGATGTATGTTCCTCAATCACGTCATAATGACAGAACGGCTCAGGTTGAAATTAGGAACAAAATTAAATTATAGTGTGGAAGAAAACAGACTATTTTTTTTCTCAGAAAAATAACGGGAACGGGAACAACACGGGTAAAACCGCGGCATGCTGCTACTAAGAAAATGAATTACGAATTTTACTGAAGTTTAGTGAATGCATAAACATTCGACATCTAAATTGAAACACCTAAGAAAGTTCAATGTCAAAATCAATTTGTCAATCAATTTCCCCCTTAAAAACTAACTTTATTTAATAAAAACTATCCTGACAAATGATCCTCGTTAAATCCATCTCCACCATGTCGTTTATCTTTCCATCATTGTATCTGTTTCCACGACTTTTCCCAAGCTTTCGACTCACAAACTCCACGTAGCTGCTTTCGGTCACGACTATACAACTCGTCGATTTTAATGCGATAAACAGATTCGAGCTGCAGATAGTAGCAAGGAGGAGCCTTGGATTTAAGTAGGGCTTAATAAACAGTGTGAGACGTGAGGAAAAGCGAGCTTCTAGTCGGTTTTCAAATGAGAAAACTTTTAAAAATACCTTCAGAAGATGTGACTATGGAAGGACCAAAAGTTTGAACAATTTTCGACAGACTTCAAAAAAAGAAGGAGGTTTATTTACGGAGGTATGGCTGTATTTTTTTGACTGAGGCCCAGTACTTTTGACTGAGTGAACCGATTTTGACAATTATTTTCTTGTTCGAAAGAATAAATTTTAAATTTTTAATTTAAATTCCCTGATAGGTTCCATATAGGTACTTACATTTTATTGAAATCTGTGGAGCCTTTTTTTTAAATGAAATCGGCTGTTTCGTTTTTTAGAGAAACAGAATCATTTCTGAAAACGTCATATATTTAAATGACAAAATATTTATTGTCTAGTATTGAAATTACTGTTGGACTCCTCTTTGAAGATACGGTTCAAAAATAAGACCTATCCAGTCGTTGTCTCGTCTGACTACTGATATGGATATAACTGCCAGTCTCAATCCCGAACGTTGTCCTCAGAGGTGGCTCATAACTTTTCTACTTTTTTTTTATTTTATTTTAACAAAACTATCTGGCCCCAAACTAAGCTAAGCTTGTACGATGAAAGCCAGATAGCTGATATAGTACTTATATATATTATGTTTAAATACATACTTATTATACATCGAAAACACCCAGGCACAGTACAAATATTTGAATTCATCACACAAATATTTGCACTGGGTAGGGATTGAGCCCACGACCCACTGCTTCGCAGGCAGACTTACTACCAACTAAGCCACCACACATTTCTGTCATAACCCGGCCCCAGCTCAGCATAATGCCGATTGTTTCCAACCGGCACTGATCCACTAGTACCTACCTACCGCCTCCTATGCCTCTTTGAGTTCATTTGATTAGAGCTAAAACGGCGCAAAGGCGTATTTGTGAATCCTGCTGTAAAACTAACTTTACAAACTAAACAAAGTCCCATATATTACGTAAACTACTAAGTCTAGAAAACAAGTGATTTAATGGAGATTGTAACTAGTGTTCGAAGAAAGGTGAAAAGTTCGCGTTTGTTTTCTCAGTGAATAAAAGAGCAATTTCCAAGATTGGTTGCAGTTGATCCGATGATCTGAGCTGATAGCCGCGGAGCTGACTCTATTATTTGGTACACGGTAGAGGGTCAACAGTTCATTCGTCTGCAAACATCGGAACAGCCTGCACTTATAAGCACGTAATTGCATAAGTACCTACGTAATAAGAGACCGACTAATCAGGTAGTAGAATGCGAAGCTATATTTCTTTTTTAACTCCCTTTAGAATAGGGTGCTATAAATGTCTGCTGGGTCATAGACTATGGAAATTTAACCGTAATTTATTTAAGCACAGGTGTAAAATACCGGAGGGTTCTAAGTGTTTTTTTTCATATTATAGAATGACGGCGAAACAAGACATGCACTTAATAGTACGCAACACGCCTACTCATTACAATGTTGTTGAATGTTGTCTGAATCTATAATGTTCATGTTACTACCTAACATAGCACAGCACCCGTCACCCGGAGATATCAGATCATTTATCTATTTTCGCTGTAATTTCCCAAGAAACATTGCTCTTTAAGCTGGAAGTTAAATGTTTGCATGGCAAAAGTTGAAAATATCCTTAGACGGACGGACTTTTGGGTTAGCGCTGAGGCGCAGGACCGGGCCTAAACTAAACTTATAATCTAACATACTTACGCTAATTATCATATAACTGATATCTGAAAAAGAACTCGAACTAAGCTCTAGCTAAGATCGAATTATCTGACTGATACATGTGAGTACATACCGAGTGCAAGAACTCTGCGTGAGTACTATCGGAGCGTACTGTAATTGTGTTTTAGCTTTATATTGCCACGCGTTTAATATGGAACGTTGAATTATAAAACGGATATTTAAGCTCGTTTCAGGCGAGATTTAAACGACAATGATCAAGATCTGTAACTCCATTACAGCAAGGTCAAATGTCAGGGAAAGTCACTTGTACAATTAAACTCGACAATGTGGCGGGAATCGCGGCCATCTTGGAAGCATGACATCCGGCCACCTGCGAGTTTTGGGTGACACGACTTATGCACGCTACTGAGGCTTTTCAGTGCGCAAATATACAGCCTATTAAATATAATTCTTATTTTCCACAAATGTGGCGCCAACGCATCATTTATAAACGACTTAAAAAAAGGAAGAGGTTCTTCCACAGAAGTCTAAATAATGGTTCTTCATTCGGTTGTATATTTTTTTTGTGCATGCAGGTAATATTATGTTACGTGCAACCACAGACTAAGTAGAGAGCGTGCAACTTAGTTCGTGTAGAATTTAGAAAAAGGTTATTACAGAACCTATACCCTACGGAACTCCACATTTTTCGAGATGAAAGTATGTAGGTGTTATTTCAGACTATAATCGATTTGAGGTTCAATTTGCTGTTTGATCCAAAACATCAAAACTCAAAACATTCAAGGTTTATAATATTAGTAGGATGATCTCAGAAACAGGAATATAGAAAAATAAAGGCGAATGATCATGATGTGTGTCAATCAGATGTCGTGTTACGTCTTCGATTGTCATAAAATCACAAATTTAATAATATGCTACAAGGAAAATTCTTATATAAGTTTAATAACTGCACGCCACACAATGGAGTTTATTGTGATTAAGATAGCCGCTTCCATTCATTGTTTCGTGAGCTTTCGCGGTATTTTACAACTAGCCGTAAAATTATATACCTACATATAGGTATATGTGAGAGGCAGTCGCTGTATGGAACTTATTATAAGCAATTCATTTCTCGTATAAAACCAAACTATTGACCCCCGAGGCAAAAACAGTAAGACGCTATATCTAAGTTTGACGTGTTTGTGTATTTGCGTGTCATAGCTCCCGAATGGAGAAACCGATTGTTGTTTGTTTTTTTGTGTTTAAAAGGTGAATTAGTCATCAATATTCTAAGCTGTTCTATGCAATTTTCTTTTCAACGGAGAATGCCCTGGTCCGAATACCATGTCCACCAATGTCTTTTCGCAGTCATGTGCGTAATACCGTTAACTTAAAATAGTGAAGGAGATCATGGTGAGGAAAGCGATATGTACATAGAATATTTCGAGGTCATGTGTCATCCACCAACACGCACATAGCCAACGTTGAAATTGTGGCCTTGAGTCTCTCCGTGTGAGAGAAGAGAGAACGAATCCCAGCAGTAGACATTTAGGCCAATTGTCCACGTAGCTGCACGACATCCGCAAGATTTCGACAATTGTCGGATGCAAGACGAATGTTTGCATCTTGCGTACAAATAATGAAGTCTGTGTCCACGAAACGACAACGACACGACAGCCGCACGTCTTGCGTTTGTTCGTAGGATGCATGCATTCGACAAAAGACGCGTGCGTGGACAGTAGGCCTTAGTGTTCTGCTTATGCTTTATGCTACGTTGGATGTTTAGTCCCCCAAGTTCGTCTATCCACATGCCCACAAGCCTCCTTTTAATCGCCTCTTACGATAGGCAACCTATACTGGAGTCGAATTTTTAGGACCTCGGCTTTTGGAGCCGACGACTTTGGCTTTGATATTGGTATCAAGATGCCACTTGCAAATGTTTAGAGAACCGTATTTGTCAAAAGATTAAATAATGTAGCAAAAATATAATGTCGTGTCTTTTTGTTTCAGTTAGCCATGCGGTGGAGAAAGAGCTCAAGAATGGAGATAATATGGGCAGTGGTGCTCCTTTCAATGGCGGCCATAGGTAAGACTTTAACATTATTATAATAACTTAACTACTAGTGGTCATCAAGTGGTCGAAATTTGACCATAAAGCAATATTAATACATTTTAAATTTGACCACAAACTTTAACGATAAAGAAAAGAGCATATATTCGTAGATGTCAATTACAAGGTAGTGTGTTTTTTATTATTTTAATACATTTTTATGCATACCTAATTTTAAAAAAATCTCTATAAACGAGTATACGAGTATGTACATATCATAAGTGTGCGAAATTTCACACTCCTCCGTCAGCGCAATTTTCGTAAAAAGGTTTTGCTTCACATAAAATATTAAAATATAGATTTTATACCATTATCATATTATACATGTCAAACGCATAAATTTAGTTTAGGTGTTTCTGATTTTAACAATTTAAGGACAATAAAGAATGTAAGTAGGTATACAAATTTGCCATTGCTGCTTTTCTATAGACGGGCTGGCTGTAGTTTTCCAAGATAGACTTTACAAAGAGGATTACTATAATAAAATCAATACGCAGTAATTTCAGAATGCAAAACCGTATCGCACCATCTAAATCACCAAACCAGAGGTAGTTAATTTACAATGTCGCAAGTTCCGCTGGGGTTGTGAAATAATAGCAATAGAATATAGGCTGTGTTTCAACATGATTAGAGCCTGGGATGCGATCTTTGATGGGCTAGCTGTCAGCGATGGTTGGGCAACGTTCTATAGGTAACTATAGGTACTTATCATCGAAAATGCCCGCGTATTTTTAATGCACGGCTTGAGTAGTTTGAGGACCTTAGGTCTTAGGACATTTCTCACAGAACATGATCTAGCCCTATACTTGGCAAAGCTTGCACCATGGGAGCCACATAATATTCATTTGATTAATTGTAAAATACATACTTATTAGGTATATAGATACTTATAGTAGTAGGACTCTTTACACTTTACAAACTAAACAATGAGGCGGTTTGATAAAGGAAACAGTGTAGTGGTATGACTCTTGGCAGAGTCCGCCTGGGGAAGGACCACACCTTTGCCAGTTATTCTAACGCCAAGCAGTAATGGGCAAACATTACTGTGTTCTGGTTTGAAGGGCAATGTTTACAGAGAAATTACAGGGCTTAGAGATATAACAACTTAGATCTCTAGATCTCTGGGTGACGAGTGCAGTGCAGTGTCTAGACATTGTCATTATCTAGATAATTGGACTCTTCATGTTCCATTAGCTGCGTGTCACTGTGCTGTTATGTGGCAGGCATGTTGCTTACCATCAGGCACATGTCCTGCTCGTCTCGTCACTCTTTATTTAAAAAAAACCGCCACCATCTATGAGTATTTTCGTCCTATTTTACTGAGCGCGGATCTGCGAGTTTGTCATTACCAGTGGCATTAACGGTGAAGGATGACATCACGAAGAAATCGGCATGTTTCCCCCACACCTGGCTATCACGATGGAATTATGGCTTTGACTATATCAATGCGAGATAAAGTCCTGAGTCTTGTCATTGCTTACGCCACTTTACGTAAAAGTTACGTACACGTACGTACACCTAGGCTTATAATTAAATCTTAGAAGCATAAAATACCTTATCAATTGTCTGTTGTAGAACAAACATGAAATTTTTCTCAAAATCGAAAGCAATTAGATCGAAAATATCGTAAATAAAATTTAAAAAGGTTGGGTTAATAAATGTGCGTTATTAACAAAATGTACATTTTCACACGTCGCAATGATTGTTTCACGCGACTCGCCATTCATCGAATGTCTCTATCACCATTTATCATGGAGTTTGACGAACTATGAACACGCGATATTGCCAAGTACAGGCTTTTTCAAACATTACCCATTAATTTTTGAAGTTAAAACTTCTTTCCGCGCACCATAGACAAATTTTTCGTTAGCTGTGAATTTAATTCTGACATCACGCATCGGGAATGATAAGAAATTTTTGGTTAAACTCGGGACCATGGCCATGCCCTCCGGTTTCACCCGCGTAGTTTCCAAAGTAAGCTATCAAATTCTGAGTTATAAGTTTTCATTTCGTTTACATGTAAGTACTAAATATATAATGTTTGTGTATCATATTTGCAGTATTTTACAGTATCTACAGTATATTTTAGTAGTGGTAGGATTCTTATCAGAGTCCGCCTGAGGAAAACCACGCCTTTACCAGTTATTCTACCGCCAAGCAGTAAAGTGCAACATTACACATACCTACATACTGTGCCCCGGTTTGAATGGCAATGTTTCCAGAGAAGTTACAGGGCTCAGAGATATAATATCTTAGATCTCTGGGTGACGAGCGCAGTGCAGTGCATAGATAATGATTCGAACTCTTCATGTTCCAGTTGCTGCGTGTCACTGTGCTGTTATGTGGCAGGCATATTGCTCACCATCAGGCAACATGTTCTGTTCGTCTCGTAACTCTATACTATAAAAAAAAAGTATTTACAAACAAATTTTACAGCTTTACTAGTAGCATCCGCGGTATCATCCCTATTCCGTTACTTTCCGTTGTAGTTTGCATTTAAAAAGTAACTTATGTGTTATTCTAGACTATTTTCTATTTACCTATGTATCAAATTGTATCCAGATCCCTGCAGTGATTTTTATTTAAAGGAATAACAAACATCCAACATACATACCTACAAACTTTTGAATTTATAAATGTCCACATAAACTTTGGTGTTTCTAATATTAGTAGGTACCTAGAATTTGAAGGGTCACTCACTACTATTATAGGCGCGCGAGGACTTCGATCAAGGTTACTACACTAAAAACCGCTTTTCGATTTCAAAATCACGCGTTCGACGAAAACATAAATACACGTGATATCTTACCATACCCCCCTCCCCCTTTTGATATTTCGTAATTTTTGCCGAACCCCTCCCCCCCCCTTTTGAAACTCACGTGATTAATGGACAGCCCCTTATGTGTTATTCCAGACTATTTTCTATTTACCTATGTATCAAATTGTATCCAGATCCCTGTAGTGATTTTTATTTAAAGGAATAACAAACATCCAACATACATACAAACTTTTGAATTTATAAGTATCCACATAAACTTTAGCGTTTCTAATATTAGTACCTAGGATTTGAAGGGTCACATACCTACATAGGTCTCATTTCGTTATGACTAAATGTATACATGACTGCAGGGCGCAATTCCCTGTAAAGACCTATAAATAAGTAATTTATTGATCCGCAGATAAGTGGTACCTAGTATCAAACCACTTTTATTTTACTAGTGGCTCGACCCAACCTTGTTTGAGTTGAATAACTAATATCTATAACCTACGAGTTGGTATTAAGGCGCAATATTTTTTTAAACTTACGATCAATAACAACAATCAACATTAATAGGTAATCGATTTATAGTCTTTCTTTATAAATTCCATGTCACGTTGTTTTACCGCGATCCGCGAATTCCTAAACTACCGAACCAATTTTAAACCTTTACGGTGCAAGGATTTTTTGTGCGATTTTTTTTTATCGGCAATCTGTGAGAAAACATGTATTAAGTGTGGAAAAATAACGAAAAAAAAACATATTTTACAAAGAAAAAAATATATTTTTTTAAACAAAAAAATGTTGCATACTGATCCGACTTGCTCATTATTTTTTATCACAAATTGTTTGTTTTTTTTTTAGTATGACATTAGCTGTTTTCACTTGGATTTGCCACTTATTGATATCTTAATACATAAAGAACCAGTGTGATGGTATTTGTTTGGTGGCCCGTTCCGGATTCGCTACATAATTATAAATTACTTATTGAGACCATGTGAACTTTCGTGAACATCGGTTGACTTGGTGAAAAGTTCACTTGAAACAAACACCACCACACTGGTTTTTTATACATTAAGATGTCAATAAGAGGCAATTCGAAGTGAAAACAGCAATTCCTCACTTGTCAGTGTGTCGTGCTGGGGCGCAGTAGGTAATCGATGCACCGTTGACACGACATTCTATATAAACTTCATTATAAATAAATAGCAGACATAAAAACTGCCGATGGAAGTGAAAACTAAGTTCATTTTCCAAATCGGTTCAGGTATATTGTGAATAGGGATGTGATATTTCAGAGCTGGATACGGATATGGATATAGGAATAAAATTATATCGGTTTCGGATATGTAATTATTTCGTATAATATCCGTTAGTTTCGATGGCGGATATCAGATTGAATATGGATCTTATAGTCAAAACTGAGCAGATGAAGCTTATATTTAACAAAAAGCAATTTTGCAGCCATATCACCTAAAAGTCGATTCTATCCGACAGGAAAAAAAAACATATAAAAGTGTTATTCCAAAACATTATCCATACCTATATGTATCTACCAAACTGTATCCAAATTCCTTCAGTAGCTTTCGTGTAAATGCGTAATAAACATACATTCTTATAAACTTTCGCGTTTCGCGTAGGTATATCAGTAGAATTTTACAGGACTTAATCACGAACTAAATTATTATTTAATTAAATTAGCTCGACGTTTCGGCAGCGTTACAACCTTAAAGACGGTCACGAAAAGACGGTTCAGTATTAAAGACGGTCACGAAAAGACGGTTCAATATTAGGTCGGTTCAGATTTCTAACAATTGACGAATATACTCGTATGTAAAAAAAAAATTGGCAGTCATAGGAACTGCCGATTGAAGTGAAAACTTATACTTCACTCAGAATTTGATAGCTCACTTTGGTTACTACGCGGGTGAAACCGGAGGGCGTAGCCATGATCATGCGTTAGCATTTCTAGATGGCCCATGGCCACGGTCCCGAGTTTACCCGAAAATTTCTTAACATTTCCGAGTGTGACGCTAGAATTCAATACACAGCCCACGAAAGATATGCCTGTGGCGCACCATCAGATTCACTTTAAAAAAACAGGAATTTAGAACCTCCTTGTTTAAGTCGTTTAAAACAAATTCAGTTCCCAGTCTGTCACGTAGGGTCGATTTATCGTCGCCTCTCGTGCCGTGTCGTCGGCGTCGTGCCAACCTATCTCCTCCGCCCATCATACGGTGATTCAGTCTGACGGAGGCAAAAACCTTGTTAACGGCTGCGAACTCTGGGTTACGACCTGTTGTATAACTAGCTTATTGAAACTAAGGTGTGAGAGTAGGTATTGGGATATAATTTCAAGTCTAGCTTTCAAGCTTTCGTGATTTGAACTCACAGTAAAAGAAATATACAGGTCATAATGCTAAATCTACCTTTTGTATTGATTTTATTCCCCTTCCTCTATTATCATGGACCATGCAGTTAGTGTTTAAGGTTTCTCCTAAGGTTTGCATTCGCAACGCAGTGATAGGTACGACATAGTACCCTGGATAACTAAAGTCGTCTACATAGATATCCGCATTAGATAACTGAAGTTAGATAAACTCTTTATTGCACTTAACAAAACGAACAACTTAAAAAACAATAATAAAATAAAGTAGCAAAATTCTAATTTAAATTAGAAGTGGTATCGGATAGGTCATACCTGGCGAACCGTGGCAGTCAAATTCTGGAATAGAATCGGCATGACGTAAAACGTAATATATGACGCCCTTAGACCATAAATACTCGTAGATCATTGGACTATAAATATTCATGATTTGTGGGAGGCGATCACCCCAAACTAAACCAAACTTGAGCTATGGAAACTAGACAGCTGATGTAATACATAAATATTTTTAAATACTTACTAAATACTTATGATACATAGAGCTCCAGATATAGAACAAACATCCGTATTCATCACACAATAGTTTGTCCTTGGTGGAAATCAAACCCGCGGTCTTCGGATCACTGAGTAGACTATCGACTGAGCCACAAGGCCAGCTATGTCTAGATGTGGACTAATAATGGCCGATGACAATATACCTTACTAGCATAGCATAAATACATAGATCACTGAATGTTCCCACTGAGACTCGAGGATTTTTCTCGCAAGAAGAGAATCAAAGCCATAATTACCCACGCTAGACTAGTGCGATTGATAGGTAACGCATGACCTCGAAAGATTCCTGGTACATGCCGATTTCCTCACGATGACTCCTCACTCTGAGAATCTCCTCTAAGGATTCGAACTAACGACAATACAATAGGGTACAATCCTCAAAAAAACTAATTAGTCCGTCAGTTAGATTGCTAAAAAATATTGTACACGTATTTTTTCTTTTGTTTCACAAACAAAAAATTACGAAGATACAGCGCTTAGAAGTTTCGCGTGACGTCACTCGTGCCTACGATTTTTACTCACGAGTGACGTCGCGACCCCCCACTCTCGAAGTTGGATGTTCTATATCTTTGTCAATTTTTAATATTTTGAAAAAACAAAAAATACGTGTCCCGTATTTTTCCATGATCTAGCTGACGGACTAATTAGAATGGTGTATTTTTGACCCAGTCCGGTACCCTATTGTGTATCACGTTCTAGCCTCTAAGCGAATACAGCTTCAATAGAACTTACTGATGTCCCAAATATCGAGCACCCAGGAACTGTCTGTGGTTTGCGGTGTGGAAGGATATAACATTTATGACGCTAAACGCGAATGAATGACGTAACATGTAATGGAGCGTCTATCAGTCACGTCATTGAGGAAGACGTTTGGACGCGGTTTGAACTAATTTAGTCTAACATAAACAATACAGTTCTGTTGTACAATAGTGTGTAAGAATAAAGAAATTCAACATGCACCGACTAAAGGTTTGAACTATTATGTAAATTGAAAGAACATGATAGGTATTAAAGTTCTATACTAATGTTTACTACAATGACGTCAAGAGGAGAATTTGAAATGTCTTCTTATGTTGCGAACGTCGACCACGCTACGAAATGCCTTCAGAAGTTACAATTTCCAGTGGTTATACAAGATCGCAATACGGGGGTGACGGAGGTTCGGGGCTGAGCTAATAAAAGGCACGAAACCAGGTGTCTGTGGTCATAACATAAATCAATAAAAACGTCACACATAAACAGCCCACTAAATGTTCCCACTGCTGGGACTCGGGGCCTTCTCTCGCAAGGAAAGAGTCAAGACCATAATCCCCCACGGTGGCCCAGTACGGGTTGGTGGATGACACATGATTCGAAAGATTCTAGGTACATGTCAGTCACGATGTTTTACTTCGCCGTTTTAAGTTAGCGGCAATAAAAAAGTACTACAGTTGATAGAACTTTACTCGTATATTTTAAATTCCATGTCTTACGGACAAATGCCACAGCGATTGTCAATTTATTTTTGCGCGTTACTATTGCAAATAGGTACCTATATTACGTTGGCTATTGTTTAGCCTTCAGGTAGCTCCTGGTAGCGAATTATAGCTCGTTTATAATCAGTTTTATTTCCACTATAATATTGTGCGTTTAACCTACGACCGCGAATCGTGAGAAGCGGTCGGCATCTGATAACGGATTACAATTAATGCCTTGGGGCGAATCGTATGCGATTGTTCGGTGCAGCCTTAATTTTTAAATCAAATAAACGTGAGGTCAGGAGGCTAAAAACTTAGTACGATTATGTGACTTTGAGTATGGCCACCGTACGGGATGATTTAAACTAAGTACTTATGGAACGTACTACCGTAACGGAGTAGGTAGGTAGGTAGGTAGGAGATTTTGAGTTGAGAGTTGACATTATTTGGACGACAGTTTTTTGGCTTATTAGCATTAGCAGTCGACGGTAAAAGTTGCACAAAAACAGTTCTGACAAAAGACTTCCTTTAAGTTATGTCACCATTAGTTTAAAATAAGCTTAGAAAAAAAGAGAATTTAATTATTTTGAACGGTTTTAAAAATCTAATCCTCAATTTTAGAGATACAACAGATTTCCATATTTTAATGGTGAAAAGCGAAGAATTTAATTTTTTTAATTAATTAAAAAGAAATTATAAATAAACCTGATTGGTTGGAAAATAAATTGGTTGGAAAAAAAATGAAATGTTTATTTTTTTATATTACTGGAGCTGCTCGGGGCGCAAAGGAGAACGATACTCGCCGCTTTCCTCTGTTGAAATTTAGTTATTAAAAACAGTTAAAGTTAGATTACAGTTAATACTAACGTATATGTACCACTAGCAACACTCCGCGGTTCGATCCACATATTTTCCGTTCCCGTTGTTTTTCCGGGCCTAAATAAAGTTTAGGCTATGTGTTATTCCAGACTCTAATCTAACAGTGTTCCAAATTTCAACCCAATCTGTTCAGCATCCAACGTGATTTAGTACCAAATATCCAAACATTAACATTTAAAATTTAGCAGGATTTAAATAAATTAAAACGTGATAACTTCTACCAAGAGAGCCCCCAAACCAATGAATTTGCCATGATCCTGAGATGGTATAGTTACGCCACTGCTCCGAGTAACCGACATATACTTATCACGACATGTAATAAATGTAACACAAATCTCATCAACATTCCTGTAACATCACTACGCAATGCCATCAATTAATATCATTGTATCCATAATGGTACCTCGGCACTTGAACACCGATTATTGTTCGATTGACCGGTGATCGATTGTTGATCGATATGAAGAGGTTCTGAGATCGTGAGCGTACGTACCTATTGTTTGAATTAACTTATGCTTCACTCGATTTGAGATTTCATCGATTGTCGATTTGATTACTTGCAGATACCAAAGATAAGAGGGGATTTGTATGTTTTACATTTGTTTTGTAAACTTGTATCTCCGAGTAATGAGCGCAGTGCAGTACTTGGTAGTGCTCCCTTCATGATCGAATCGGCATGTTCCCAGAAATATAGATGTATTTAGACATAGTACATCCATCATCCGTCAACCAGAATTTCCCAGCGTAGTGGATTATGGTCTTGATTCTCTCCTAGTGAAAGATTCTGACTCCAAGCAGCGTAAACATTAAATGGAAATTAATATATCCTGTTAATGTTATAAATGCAAAAATGCGCTACGCTGATATTTGTTACTCGTTCATGTAAAAACTACTGAAGGTTTCTGGATAAAATTTAATACATAAACAGATGATAGTCTGGAATAACACGTAAGCTAAATTTATCCTGGTAAAATAACGGGATCTCGAATTACGCGCGTTCGTATTTAACATAATAATACCTAATCCAGCCTCATCATCGTCATCAGCCTGTATTCGTCCACTGCTGGATATAGACCTCTCCCATAATACGCCACTCAGGCCGATCCTCGGTCAGCTGATCCAGCCTAGATCCTGGTTATTTACGGCTGGTCTACGGAAGAATGGCGACTACCGATCCGGAGACCCCGGTTCAAATCCCACGTGCACCACTGCCTTTTCGAAGTCATGTGCGTAATGCCGCTAACTTAAAACGCTGAAGTTAAACCTCTTCAGGAAACCGACATGTACCTAAATTTTTTCGCGGTCATGTGTCATCCACCAACCCGCACTGGGCCAGCGTGGTGAATTGCCTTGACTCTCTTCTTACAAGAGAAGGCCCCGAGTCCCAGCAGTGAGACATTTAGTGGGCTGCTTATGCAGCCTAGATAAGAAACCTGATTCATATTATAGTTTTTAAACTTTCGCGGATTTAAGCTCATATTGAAAACATTACACAGGTTCTAATAATACATCCTTAACTTTCATATTAGTAAGTATATCAGTGAGTTGCTACGCTATTCTTCTAAGTGAATCCTTTGTCTATATAAAAGTAGCAAAGGAATTAGTGCCATAATCATAATACCACCACAGCTAAAACATGCTCTAGTCCGGAGCGAAAGCGTGTTCTCATAAGTTACAAGTTACAAAAGTAGTCAATATAATAAACTGTTCAATATCTTCAATACAATGGTACTTGAATCTGCTTTCTAATAGATGTAACTTATGACTACTCGACATGTCATTTGTTACGTATCATTGGGCCTTTTACAAGCATTCATTTAGTTTAAGCCTCTGTTTGCAAGGGCGAAAATGGGTCGTCGTGTTTTGGAGATAAACTATCTTTTGATTTGATACAGGTATGTTACATTGAAAATTTCGTGTCACGGCGTTTGTGATGGAGCTGGATAGACTTTGTTTTTTTTTTTAATGGTTCAAGAAGTTTTACAATTCGTCGGAAAATATTTAATATGTATTTACTCCAATACGACTGCACCTATTTGGAAAAAAAAATTGTTGCAACGGTATTTATTCGCGTTGGTTCCAATGCTGCCTGTATCAGTACCTGCTATTACGGATAATAGGTTTTCACTTGACCGTCATCTCACCTTGTGTGATGATGCGGTCGATGATGGAGCGGGCAAACCTGTAAAATCTTATTTACTCCAGACCGGAAGTATATTGTCATAGAATGGACAATATTAGATGACACTGTTATGTATATTACATGTTCTTTTTAAAATGCAGCTGAACAATGTTTATTTAACGATGAAGGAAATACATCATAAGGAAACCGGTAGGCTTAAAAAAAAACACGCATATACATGCGTCAACTCGCATTTGGCCAGGTTGAATAGGGTATCCACTCTCTCTTTGTGAGAGCAGGGTCAGTGTCTTAGCAGTGTAAGCATAAAGCGAATGAGCTGCTTACGTAGGTAAATTGTTTTTTTTATTTTAAATTATTGATATGATTATTTTACTAAGTGGTTTTTGTTTTTTTACAGATGTGTGTGACGGGTCACGGAGAACAGCCCAACGTAGAAAGGTATTTCTGAGTTTATTAAACTTCTTACAATTTGGATTTTCTTATTAGGTGGTGTTCAAATATAACGTACCGCAATTTTCAAAGATTTTATGTATAGGTATTTTTTTATTCCCATAAATTACAGTTTCTTAGAGAATAATCCAAAAATAAATAAATTAAATAATTGGTAGACTCTCACACAATACCACCAAGACCCAAACTTAGCAAAGCTTGTAAGAAGCAAGTTTGATGATGTTATTTTTCTTACTCTTATACAAATCTAATTTCATACTTATTGTACATAGAAACACCTAGACATTGCACCAATATTTGTATTCATCACATAAATAAAAATGTAGAGTTCCTTAGTTATAGTATTTTTTTTTTGTTCAACGCGATGTCGCCAACACGTTATGATAGTACGAGTATGTAGGTACCGACTAAAATCGAACAAAGTCGAGTCGGAAGTTCGTAGTGCATGGAATTTAAGACATATTTCGTTTATTTGTTACACCTTTTTTGATGTGGGGGAAATACTTTTAAGTATCCCCACCATGCAGGGACATGGTGGGGTATGTCGGGCTTGACACCATGGGATACGGCATGGAGTATAATAAAGCCCCCCCCCCTCCTACCAACTAAACCCCAGATTTCTCCTGCATGCCCAGGGGTCAGGGCCGCGGGGTCACTTTTCGCACTCCTGCGAAACCTTTCGACGACCCTGACCCACCTGCCACTGTCCTTGCGGACCCGCCTCGTGCTAGTACCCCCGCATTTGCTCTAGTGACGCACGGGAAATCAGCGGCGCGTCGAAGGCCTATCCCTAGGAGGGTCGTCGGACGGCCCTCCCTGTGGAGACGGAGTGCGAACCCAGAGTTGGCTACTCTCTAGTCTCGCCCCAGTGTCCACTTCTTGTGTCTTTGGAACATCAACCATGAAACGATGTCGCTTTTTCGAGCTACGAGCATTCCGATAGAAAAAAGGGCAAGGTGGTATTAGATCATGTAAATCAGTCGCACACTCTCCGAAGTGTATTCGATAAAATCCGCAAGGCTAGCAACTTTGTGGCGATATTCAAGACTTTTAGTCTTTTT
Source organism: Ectropis crepuscularia (assembly GCA_963693475.1). NCBI lineage: Eukaryota > Metazoa > Arthropoda > Insecta > Lepidoptera > Geometridae > Ectropis > Ectropis crepuscularia. Next base: position 10,346,378 of record OY856350.1, read on the forward strand.
CGCACAAGAGTATCGTTGCCTATGAGCCTTTTGGCACGTCTCTCGATCGATTCCAAGGCCTCCAGCTGATACTTAACCGAACCATCCCAAAGATGCGAACAGTACTCCATACAAGAACGAATTTGAGCTTGATATAATGTGAGCAACTGCTCAGACTTGAAGTACCTTTGCACCTTTGAGAGGACACCTAGCTTTTTGGCAGCTAATTTGGCCTTGGACTCGATATACGAACCAAAGTTGAGCGTAGATGTCAATGTAACGCCCAAAAGCTCAAGACGGTTAGAAATCGGCACGGATACACCTCTAAAAGTTGGAGTCAGTTGGAATGGACTCCTTTTAGCAGAGTAAGACCTGCGTCTTACTCTCGTTGGACTAGACCAGATTGGCATCGCCCCATGTAGACACCGCCTCAAGGGTCAAGCTCAAACGCTCGATCAGACTCTCTCTCAGTACCTCAGTTTGCTGCCCACTGGCTCCGCACTAGATATATAACTCTCTACAACGGTGCTATCATCTGCGTACCCAAAGATACCGGGCTTCAACAGATCATTGATATATAGCAGGAAGAGCGTCGCAGAGAGGACCGACCCTTGAGGGACTCCGGCATTGATAGCCATTTGATCCGACGAGCAGCCATCAATGACGACTCGTATAGATCGATCCCTCAAGAAGTCCGATATCCACGCAATAAACCCAGGAGACAAACCATAGTTAGAAAGCTTGCTTATAAGGCCATCATGCCAAACCCTGTCGAAAGCCTTCGAAATATCCAGGGAGACTGCAAGTGCTTCCCCGTACTGCAGTATTATAACCAGGTCTACAAAAAAATCCACGCCGGTATAAATGTATCTATCTCTTAGGGACAACCAATAATTTCATTTGTACCTATATCATAATCATTTCAAATACATATTACTATATTTAGTAAATAAAGCAACCACTCGTGCGAAGCCGGGGCGGGTCGATTTTATAAAATAAATAAAAATCTTTTCACTTTAGAATAGATACCTATTAGAACACATTAAAGAAGCAGTTTCGACACGAATTAGAATAGATAATACTGCCTTTCAGTTTAGTACCAGCGTCGTGCATAGCCTAGTGGTTTACATAAATAGATATCTATTTATGTAAACCATAATTCAATCAAGTTTTATGATTGACACGGTGTGGCTTAATCGAATTTCACTGATATCAATAAATGCTTACACTTTTACATCTAATCACCTCGTTATTACGACATTAATTGATAACTTTCCAAACACATTTTAATCCAATTCGATTTGACACTTACGTCTTTGCATTTATAGTGTAAAATATAATCAATTAATCAATTTAATTATGAACATTTAAATACAACAATTTAAGCATAAGCATTTTAATTGTGAACTCAAAAACGAAGTGTTCTTGTATGCAATTAAAGTTGATTCGAAGGCAACTTTATTCATCAACATCAACAGCCCACTAAATGTTCCCACTGCTGGGACTCGGGGCCTTCTCTTCAAATCGAGAGTGGATCGGATTTTTCTAGGTAAACACGCTCCATCGTAGACCGCATCGTCGCTTAACATCAGGCGAGATGGCGGTCAAGTGTGAACCTATAAAAGTTAAAAAAAAAAAATAAGGAGAGAGTTAAGGCTATAATCCACCACGCTGGCCCAGTGCGGTTTGGTGGATGACACATGACATCGAAAGATTCTAGATACATGTTGGTTTCCTCACGATGTTTTCCTTCACCGTTTTAAGTTAGCGGCATTACGCACCTGACTTCGAAAAGACAGTGGTGCGTGTGGGGTTTGAACCCGGGGTCTACGGATCGGCAGGCGCCGTTCTCCCGACTAGACCAGCCGTAACTTACACTTGATTATGTTCCTTAAAACGTTCGACACTAACTTCGGATATTACACTACAAAATATCGAATAGTAATTTTTTTACCGCAAGAAAGCAACTGGAACGGCAATTATGCGGATTAAGTCGCAGGGAGCTACTAGTAAAGTTATTTCTCGACGAATCCGCGCGCGCGCCTTATTGTATGACCTTACTTGGTGGTGGTGCATTTTCATAACACATTTTACTCGTCAAGCTACACACACAGCTTAGCATAAGTGGAATTGGTCACATAGGACATAGGTACTTTCCGAGCTTGGCTTTCTATCCTCGAAACGCGCTGCTTAGCACATTACTGGTGGAACATAAACCTTGATTAAGAAACGTTTTAGAAATACTTTATTAACACACTCACTCACTTGGTGTCATCAACTTATTTCCTTGTTTCTTTTGGTATTTAATGTTGTAATTGAATGGCAGAGATAACAGTTACGGAGCTGCAACACCAAACTGTATCCCCCGATTTTGTTATCATTCGTTTTTTGAAGTGAAACTTCATAAGCGACTTCCAACAAGGCTACGCTAATTGTTTAACGCTACCATGCCCCTCCATGGTATGAAAGCACTGTTGCGGGGGAGGAGGAATAGAAAGAAACGGCACGCGAGTGAAAAGTTTCACTTCTTCCGCGCGGAGGGACTCCACGCACAATTTTTTTTTGACTTACCTCCCTATGGAAGCAATTTTAAAGTCGTATTCTCTAAAGATTGATTTAGAATTGGTTTTAACTTGTATTTCCAGGATGTATCCCCCAACCGGGCGCTGTACATCCCCGAGCCGAGCCCGGAGAGCCTGTCTGCGCTGGCGCAGGCGATGGGGGCGGCCGGGTTCGAGCACTACACGGAGGGGCGCGCGCTCGTCAAGCGGCTCATACCGGACAACTCGCAGCCAGACCTCGACGTCGTGGAACATCAAGGTAGATATAGTGGCCAGCAAACAAGTTGACCCAAAATTGGACGTGGAGGGGAAAGTCCGCGCATGTAGGTACACTTCCACCAAAGAGACCTTAAAAACGTTTCTGCGCAGTCATGCGCAGCTAACTTCATTGGGTCAACTTGTTTGCCGGCACCTACCTATACCATAACTTACAGTAACTACAGCAATATAACCCTAAGCGTTTACTTCACAAATATTAAAGTAGTAGGTACCGAGGGTTTGTCTGTGCAATAGGGTGCAATCCTCAAAAAAACGAATAAGTCCGTCAGTTAGTCAGGTGCGCTTACACGAGGGCAATAATTGCTCGGCGACACGAATGGACCGATCTGGAGCAATTAATGGAGCAATTAAATGCAATTTCGGCATAAATTGCGGCAATTATTTCGGCGATATTGCTTCTAATTGCTCCAGATATTTCATATTGCTCAATGTCGCCGATACGAATTGACGAATATCCAATAGGCTTGGAAATTCCTAGCAAATTTTTTTATAGGTATATCTCATTCGCACTTGTTTTTCGTCTTGCCTTCCGTCTTGCTTCCGCGGGGAGAACGAGAGGTCGGGTGGCGTTACAAGCTACAAGCCGCCGCAGCAAGAACAATGTCGTCCATAGCAAGCGAATACTGAAATGCTCGTGTAGGACAGTATTGCCTAGTTGATGAAGTTGCGCGATATCGCTCAATATTGTATTGCGCAGTATTGATGCTTGTTGCCGTTGCCGTAAATTGCTTGATGTAGTGGTGACGTCATAGTTGACGAGTATTGACTGGAATTGAGCAATTTTAGTCGCCCGTATAAGCGCACCTTTAGAAAGCTAAAAATATTGCACACGCATTTTTCCTTTTGTTTCACAAACAAAAAATGACGAAGATATAGAAGTTTCGCGTGACGTCAATCGTGGGTACGATTTCTACCCACGAGTGACATCGCGACCCCCACTCTCCAAGTTTGATGATCTATCTCTTTGTCGAGTTTTAATATTTTGAAAAATCAAAATATACGTGTCCTATATTTTTCCATGATCTAGCCGAAGGACTAATTAGTGTGATGTATTTTTGACCCAGTTCGATACCCTATTGCTGACGAAGCTATCAAGCACGAACAATTGCCAGAAATAGAGGTAGATAATGAAGGACGGTTCGGTAGACATTTGTCGGACCTGCCGCCGTCCAGGCGAATCTCTTCGTCATGTTATTTATGTTTGTTTGGATCTTGCCAACGGCGAGTACTTGCACAGATACAACCTTGTAGCTAGGATCATCCACCAGCAACTTGCTCTTCGATATGGCCTTGTCGAGTCCGAGGTGCCGTAACTATAAGTACGCACCTCTGCCAGTTCTCGAAAATGGTCGTGCGTAGCTTGTAAAGCTTGTACTTCAGAGTATGCTCTATCAGAGACTACCTGAGGCTTCAACTTGATGCCTTGAACATTTTCTTTCCAAAATGGGCCAGTTGGTCTTGCTAAATTATATGTATTTATTCTTTTCAGGTGTAATCGGGCGAGCGGGCGTAGATTTCCCGGCATTCCCGAACATACCGAACACTGGATTTAACTGCAAAAACGTACCTACCGGCTACTACGCTGACTTGGAGACAGATTGTCAGGTATAAATAGATATTTTTAAAATATATTATGGAGTGACGAGACGAGCAGGACATGTGCCTGATGATATACAATATGCCTGCCACTTAACAGCAAAGTGACACGCAGCTATTGGAACACGAAGAGTCCAAATCATTACCTAGCACTGCACTGCGCTCGTCACCCAGAGATCTACAACATTATATCTCTAAGCCCTGTAATTTATCTGGAAACATTGCCCTTCAAACCGTCAAACGTCAAAGGCCCTTCAAACCCTTCAAAAGGTATGGTACTTCCCCAGGCGGATTCTGCCAAGAATCCTACTACTACTAAGTACCACTACTACTAATAAATCAATCTATTTTGCGTCTCGTCGCTATCTTGCCTAAATCAATAAAAAAACTTGTATTAAATCTATTGCTCTTTGTTTCCAGGTCTTCCACATCTGCGACACGTCCCGCAAGATCTCGTTCCTGTGTCCAAACGGCACCATCTTCAGCCAGTCCCACCTCATATGCGACTGGTGGTTCAAGGTGGACTGCGCCTCCGCACCTGCGCTCTACGAATCCAGCGCTGAGTACTACTCCAACGAGCAGAAAAAGTCACAGAAGATCAGTCAAAGCTTATCGAAAAACCAAGATCTACAACAACTAGCTGAGACCAACATCCGCGCGGAGACAAGACGACCTGTCATCCCAATCCCAAGCACCACTGAAAGAGTCTACAGAGGCAGACAGCGCCAGCAAGAGACACCGTACGTCCCCCAAGCCACTGCCAGGAGCTATCAAGCATTGTTCCCGGATCCCAAGCTCAATAGCAATCCAACTCAAAGAAGCCAGTTGACTACTGCTTTCGAAAAGAGGAGGAAATCATTAGTTCAATTGATTTCGAACAACTTTGTACCTGCCAGGAGCACTGTCCCTACATATGATGCATCGACATTGAAAAGCACGCCTGTGGACTATAGCTTGAAAGAAATGCAAGTGGCCGCTGAAAGTGCCTCTTTCGCCGCCAACAACAACAATAGACAGTTCCTCCAGGATTACCATACGAAAAATTACCGCCCATACCCTGTGTACACTCCTAATACAACCACTAAGAAGCCTGAGAGAACGCGTGTAAAAACCAATCCCAACTTAACTACCCTTTACGATATACGTGAGAAGCAGCAATCTCAAAATCATTACACGCATGTATCACCACCCTCTACCAAGCGACCAACTCTGGTCACCTACACGAAAACCTATACAACTGTAAATGACAACCCTTACACTAGACCTGGAGTATCTTTATTGAAGAACTACATTGAAAGAGAAAAGAACAGAACCGTCGCTTCCACAGTTGCCACTCCCAAATACACGCAAGTTACAGAAAATACTGAACCTATTGAGATTAAGAAAGTCACTATCAAACCGAGGGAATCATTCGAATCTGCTACCAAAATACCCACAACCAGACCTGATGTATTTTACAGCCAAACGGCGTCATCTGACAGGCATGACGTTTTCTCAACAACAAATCAAGTAACTGAAGGTACTACAGAACCATCTTACAAGGAACGACGAGATAGATTGATGAGGAAGTTGAATTTAGACACGTACGTATCAACAGAAGCTACAGTCCCGACTACCGAAAACAAATTCTACGACGAACAAGCCAACAACAGACTTAATCCTCCGTCGTTAACTCCTAAGACTTTACACAGTCTGGCTATCTATTACGCAACAGCTTTAGACAACTTATCAACCACTACCGCCCCTGAAGACGTGGAAGTTACTACACCGACATTTGACGAATATGAAGCTATGGAAGAAGCTTTGCCCGCTTTGTTCAGTTCTAGTACTATCAATAAATATGGCAGTCTATTTGGTCATGGAGCTAGTAATGCTGAGTTACTTGAAGAAATCAAAGCGGATCCTAATGGAACCTACAACGAGTTGATGGAAGATTTAATGGTACAGCAAAGTCAAAGTCCATTAGCTACGTCACCACAGATTCGAGAGCTTGCTCAAGTTTTCACACACGCTCTTTCTGCTTACCTACAAGACCCAGTACAATTCAGAAAAGTTTTATCAGATATCAGACCCACACATCCGTCGTTCGGAGACAATTACGCAGACGTGATAGGTACTACTGAAGATACAACTAACACAGAACCAACTACAACCGTAAATGAAGAAGACGACGAAATATTAGGATTCTCTGAAGATAACAAAGCTCGTCCAATAACGTCTTTGAGAGATGGAAAAGCCTTAGACCTCGGTATCAAATACCAATCTAATGCTGCGGATTCGAAATACCAGTCGGTTCCATTGGATTCGAAATACCAACCAATCTCTCAAGATTTAACATATCAAACTATTTCTGATGAAGCCAAATACCCCACCACATCCATTGATCTTCAATACTCGACCACAGTAGCTGATATATCAACAACACCCAAACCTACAGAATACGTATCCACCACGTACAGGCCAAATACACCAAGAAATCCTTTCATTTGCTGCGGTAGAATATCAGCATCATACACTTCACCGTCGACACCTTTGGCACCTTCTATTTCGCCTATTTACTCCAACACTAACGCTTATACCATCAACACTCTAGCCGGCGACTTGTCTACAACAGAAAGCACCGTTCCTAGATACGGAGGATTCCAAAATAACGCATTAACAATCAGCGATTCGCAATACGGCAATGGAGTGACAGAAAATAAACCTCTGAATGAATATGTCGAAGCCACAAACCTACCTACAGCTTGGGGTATCGATACATCGTCTACTCCAAATTCGATATCGACTCAAGATTTTGAGAGTAAGAAGATCAGAACCACTACAGCCTTACCCACAACTTCAACAATATTCTTTACCGAAACAGACAGTGTAGAATTAGAAAACGATGAAGAATTACAAAGAGCGCACAGTCAGTCATTCGTTACACCAAGTGGAAACAGTATACGTCACGGAAAACAATTGAATTTGGAATCTTCGACAGTAAAGAAACCAGCAGAAGACTTAGAAGCACCTACGTTACCTGATACTGAACCGACCACTATCCAGACTACACCAACAACAACTATCAAACAAGAAGAAATCTTAACTACGACTCCAATTCCCACAAGCATATTTACATCTCCTGACGTGGATCATCAAACCACTCATTTCATTTGGTCAACTACATTCGACAATTGGCACAGTACAATGATCGATCCTATCACTTTGAACGATGGCTTAAGAACTGAATTAGAAGAAACAAACCCAACTGTCGATGATTCATCATACACCGGCTCCACACCTACCCCTACAATAAATTACGCTACAACAGAATCGATATCGACAACAAACGACATTGAACCTACTACCGTTGAAGTTAAAAGTGAAAATAGAAGAGGAAAGAATCTCAAAGATTTTTCGACAGAGCCATCTCAAGATTTGTCAGCTATAACTGACACTGTTGTGGAGAAAGCGAAAGAAATTATGAACTCCACGACGACTGAGAAGTTGATGAACGTAATGAAGAAAACTAAATCGAAAACTGTTAAAAGGCTAATCCTTCTTTTAGTCCAAACTTGTGATGATGATCACAACAACACAGCGGAAGCATCCAAGAAAGCATTGTTAGAAGCTTTGATGGCTGTTTCTCAGAAAGACATGGAGGAGATAGCTAAAGAAGAAGAAGGTATTTTAGAAAATCAAGCACAAGACGCTGAGTCTTTCAGACGGACAGACAGATTCTTAGAACGACAAGAAGTGAGGCCGAGACAAGAAAGGCGCGGCAAAAGTTTGAGCTTCGATCCCAGTGCGATCAATTCATTGTCGAATCCTACGACAGAAAAGTTACAGACAACAGAACAACAGACAGTAACGACGACACAGATTCCGTACAAAACAAGCCGCAGAGGCGTAAGAAAATTCGCGTCCAGGACCACACCAATCGAACCTAAATCGACTAAGCCAACGTTTGTCGACACTAAGCCTACATTTGCCGCCACAAGACCTACATTCGCCGACACTAAACCTACGTTTTCCGACACGAAGACTACGTTTGCTGACACTAAGACCACAATTGCCGACTCTCCCAGAGCAGAAGCAAGAGTAGCAAAAGAGTCAGACCTTAAAACCGCTTCCGACACGAGAGCATTAGAATTATTAAGATCACTTTACACTATAGCAGCGAGATGGGGCTGAGAATCCACTAATAGTTATTTGGTAAGTGTGAAATGGGATTAAGTTCATGTGACATAATAATCTAACTTCGCATTATAGTCTGAGTAAGATTGATTGACTTGAGTTATCAAATTATTTTGTAAATGTGATTTTTATGCTTCAAAAATGTTAATTTATGAGAATACCTTTTCCTTTAAATAAAAACAAATATTTTAAGTATTTTTAATAAAATAATAATGAACTGGCAGCCAATGAAAGCTGTGGTGGCCTATGATTGGTAACACACCACTGTTTATGTTTTATGTAAAATCTCTGGCTTGCTTGTCTAAATAAATAAACAAATAAAAAATCAACACACAAATTAGCCAAAAAGAGAGCTATTTCATAATTTATAGTATTTCAAAGCAGATACTCATTAAAAAAATTAGGAAAGTGGTTATATTTCCACAGGAAATTACAATCCATTTTTTTTTATAGTGTAAGTTACCATAAAGTGTTGCTATTTTTACTACTTGCCTTAGCTGTTAAGATAGTTAATTTATTTTGATTTGTTACCGATAAATCTATAGACTTATTTCGTATAGTATTAAAGGAAAGTATTTTTTTCCTATTATGGAAACCCTAGGATGTACCACTGAGTTACCTATTTCGCTTTAGTTTTTATTTTGTTACTGCCACAATGTACTGTAATATATTTGTAAGTATCTTTAATTGCGGTAGTTGTATTATAATAGTTTTAAGGGAGATTTTTATAGTACATTTTTTATAAATAATTACGATTTTTATTTATCCTGACAACATAATTTTGTAACACAGACAGAAATTATGTAGGCGTCAACTTACTTTTACTTATGGCTTCCATTCAGTAATATTAGCGCCTTCATAATAACAGTTATAAGAAAGGCAAATGAGTGAAAATAAATGTCAAATCATTAACACCCAATCCACATAATAAAGAGTCCAACTGAAATACCTCACCTGTGCCAGTCATTCTACCGTCAAGTAATAGGCAAATATTACTGTGTTACGGTATGAAGGGCACCGGTTCCATAGGAATTACAGGGTTACGAAGTAATTCATCTTATCTCTGGGTGACGCACACAGTCCTAGGTAGCAAACTCTTCAACAGTAGCTGCGTGTCACTATGTTGTTATGGCCAGGCGTGTTTCTTACCATCAGACGCATGTTTTTCGTCTTGTCACTCTTTACTTTAAAAATGCTTTTAAAATTCCTGTGACAAAATTAAACATTGGCGCCACCTTTGGCAAAATTGAGCACTAATTTGGACAGGTATTTTTGCTCTCACTCTGGCCTCATTCCACTACCTAAATGTTATGTACCTTCTGGTTGTTGAAATGTACATTGTACACTACATAGTTTATGGCTGTCTAAATCCTACTTATTGTATAAGTGTATGAGAGGGTTCACACGGCGCGGCTGCCAAACGCGCCCGCGCGACGGTTTTGTTTCAATACTCACGAGATCGCAGGTTTTCGCGGTTTCTGCTCCGGAAAGCTACTGCGCAAGAAAGAATCGCGCGCAAACACGCGGTTGCTGCGCGGCTGCCGCAGCTCTTAAAGTTTAGATGTTTTTTTTTGATTTGGCGCACAGTTCGTTTTTTTTTTTTTTGATAATTATATTGGTGGACAATTCATACACAAACACCATCTGACCCCAAACTAAGCAAAGCTTGTACCATGGCGGCCATAGAGCTGATATAACACTTATATAGTTGTAAATACATATTTATTATTATGTATTTACCACTATATATATTAACATCCAGACACCATACAAATATTTGAACTGGGTAGGAATCGAACCCACGAGTTTTCAGGCAGAGTTACTAGGTAACCCACTAAGCCGCGAGATTATAGTCCGGAACAGCACATAAGCTGATTTTTGTGGCTCGACAATAACACCCGGTACTACGAGGGTGGAACCGTGGAACTGCAGGGTGTTTTCCATATCATTAGGGGAATCCCCGAAAAAAACGCAACTAGTTACTATATTTAAAAAAACTCTCAGTCTTCAAAAAGGTTTAGTTGTGTCGATACGTGCTCGTTTTTTTGACGTGATAACGTCTTATAATTCGATGAAGCCGGCTGCACGCCCGCAAAACATGACGTCATGTACCGTTACCGCGTTACCGTCGGTCGTTACCTCGCCGCATTTTGTTACAGTTGTATTAATTATTTCGACCAGTAGTTCAAGCGGGGATGTAGCTCAGTGGTAGAGCGTTCGCTTTGCATGTGAAATGCCCCGGGTTCGATCCCCGGCATCTAAAAGCTTTTTTGCATTGTTTTGATTGAAAATGACTAAATTCTACTGATTACTTTTTGCATACAAATCTATAAACAAATGAAATTAAAAATTTCTTTTGAAAAATGCTACCATTCCATCAGTATTTTCTTAAGACGTTGTCACGTTCAACTATCGTCAGTAAACGACTTTACAGACAACAATTTTTTTAATCCTTTTTTCCGTGCTTTGCGTTCGTTAGTAACTATCATATGAACAAATAATAACCATCTGTGAAATAACGAAAAGCAAGTGGTTAAAATTAGACGATTAATATTAGATGGTACATTAACAGGTAGGTTTTTATGTCCTACAATCTTATTTCTTACTTCCGCTACTGTGAATACAGCTCATATTATACTAGCAGCGCCTCTCAGTTTTACTTGCATTGTCCCCGTTCCTTTTACAGGAAATAAGTTGCCTATGTGTTCTTCCAGACTATAATCTGTGTTCCTCTAAATTTGAACCCGATTCGTTCATACGTTAAGTGATTGAGCAACAAACATCCAAGCATTGACATTTATAATATTCATCATTATCATCAGCCGCAAGACGTCCACTACTGAACATAGGTTTCCCCCCTAGATTTCCACAAAGAACGGTCCCGCGCAATCTGCAACCAGCGGTTTCCAGCGACCTTTGTGAGGTTATTTGTCCATCTAGTGGGAGGCCGGCCAACACTACGTCTTCCGGTCCTTGGTCGCCACTCGAGAACCTTTCTCGAGAGAATGTACTTTACGTAATACTGGAACGCCCCCTTTTGCTAATTGGGCAAAGAACGAACACCGGAACTGCGCGGGTAAAACCGTGGGGAGCTGCTACTAAAGAAATAAAACAACACAATTCTATGATACAGGTTTTTATTGACCAACATTCACTTACATCACAAGACGTTTTCTCCCTTCCACATCGACATTACGTCTTCTCTTCTCTACTTCTTCCCCGGTGTTCTGCTGGTGTATCGCTGTATGTCCTGGTCGGTCACCTTGTGTCCTGGTTTGAAGTACGCCTTCACTCGGCGTTTCTTCCTCATCATCACCTTGGACGCGGCCAGCGCGCCGCGTTGTTGGAGCGAGACGAAGCGCTCGCGTAACAGGTTTGCTAGAAAGAGACGGGTATACTATTAGCTTTAGAATATAGATTTTAGAAGTTTATCCGCCAGATTTGCTAGAAAGAGATGGATGTACTACTTAGGTTTAGAATACAAATTTTTGAATTTTATCCGGCAGGTTTGCTAGAAAGAGATGATACCCCAATACCAAAATACCCCAATGCCTAAAGACAAAAGTATTTAAGCAGTGCGTGTTGCCAGTGATGGCTTATGGAACTGAGACGTGGTCCTTAACTGTGGGCTGAGGCCCACAAAAGCTCAAAGCTCAAAGTCACACAGCGAGCTATGGAGAGAGCTATGCTCGGAGTCTCTTTACACTACAGAAACCGTAAGGAGGATATTCGCAAAAGAACGAAAGTGGCCGACATAGCTCAAAGAGTAAGCAAGCTGAAGTGGCAGTGGGCAGGCCACATCGCTCGCAGAACTGACAACCGAAAGAAAGGTTCTCGAGTGGCGACCACGGACCGGAAGACGCGGTGTTGGCCGGCCTCCCACTAGATGGACAGATGACCTCACAAAGGTCGCTGGAAACCACTGGTTGCAGGTTGCGCGGGACCGTTCGTTGTGGAAATCTAGGGGGGAGGCCTATGTTCAGCAGTGGACGTCTTGCGGCTGATGATGATGATTTATTTTATCTATGCTGACTTACTAGTAGATGCAATGTTCCTCAGGTCTCCAGACAGCTGGCTCGGTTCGACGAAGTCCGGTTCTGGTTTGGGCGTCTTGTGAGCGTTGAGGACCGGGATAGCGGTCTCGGCTAATTTGACCTCCTTCTCGGCGCGTTTCGACCGCAACACCGCTTGCCGCTGTTCGCGAGTCGATATTGATGACTGGAGCTTACGGAGCCTAGAAAGAACGAGAACAAAAAAATATTTACCCCCTTGAAATAATAGTACAGTATTACTCTAGTCAAGCCCTTTTGATACCCATATTGAGGGAGGTTATGAAAAAATATTTTATCCGTATTTTTGTGGAGGCGGCCATCTTAATCGATTGATTGATTAATCGATATTAACCAAACATAGCTAACAATCACCGCAAAGTAGCTTTGAAATTAACAAATCCACGAGGATTTTTTTTATTATTGTATTTTTATAGTATAGGACTAGAAATGAGTAGGTCATGTGCCTGATGGTAAGCAACACTGCTGCCCATTACAGCAGAAACACAGTGTCATGTAGCTTTTGGAATATGAAGAGTCTTAATCTAAATCATTACCTAGCACTACACTGTGCTCTTACGTCTTAACATTAATATGATGAAATCTTAATTCGAATCTTATCATAAACCCTTGGTGTATGAGGTGACTAAAAAGCCCTTCGCATACGAGGTGGGGTATGACATACCCCACCTTCGAAAGATGTCATAAAACAAGAATGTTTCAATTATTTGAGCGTTTCATTTATGAAATAATATTTATACATTGTAATCAACAGGCTTAAGTAACAAATCGAAGTAATTCTTTGTTTTTATAAATTTTATCAATAAAAGAATAGAACCGTAACTATTTCGAGTTTTAAGAATAAAACATATCTGACTTTGTCAGTTGAGACATTCTCTCTATAAATTGATATTTAAATCATTTTTTTTTTAAATATAGAGTGACGAGACGAGCAAGTCATGTGCCTGATAGTAAGCAACATGCCTGCCACATAACAACACAGTGACACACAGCTATTGGAACATGAAGATTCCAAATCATTACCTAGCACTGCACTGCGCTCGTCACCCAGAGATCTAAGTTGTTATATCTCTAAGCCCTGTAATTTCACTGGAAACATTGCCCTTCAGACCGGAACACAGTAATGTTTGCACATTATTGCTTGGCGGTAGAATATTTGGCAAAGGTGTGGTCCTTCCCCAGACGGACTCTGCCAAGAGTCCTACCACTACTACTCAATTAATGTTATTATAGAACACTAAAACAAATAATAAAAGACAAAAAAATCGTCAACTATGCTACCTATTTTTATAAAAATGCGCCAAACTTGGTGGAGTGTATGACGCCTATGCGCACTTAACACACAATTTACTAGCATACAACAGTCACCGGACCAAAGTAACGATCATAATCGACGTGGCAATACCGTATCTCCAACTACTCGAAAAACGTACTCCCGCGCTCTCATAGTTTTCAAATAATTAATAATTAGACTGGGGTATGTCAAACCCCACCTAGTACACTGAGGGTTAATATAAGATTTCTATTCCTAGTAATTTCTGTGGAAACTTTCCCATTAAAACCGGACCACAGTGATTTTCGCCCATCACTATTTGGTGGTAGAATAACTGTCAAAGGTGTGTGTGTGTGTATGTGGTACTTCCCCAGGCACATTCTGAAAAGAGTCCTACCACTACAAAACTGTTGTTCAACAGTTCGAACGAAGTCTTTGATATTAGTTGCCCGTGAGAAAACCCACAAACTGCAAAGAGTCCTAACCACAACCATGCACCAATTTTAGCGTTGTGTGTGAAATGGAATGTCCACCAATATTTTATTTACCTGTAAATATCACTAATCTTCTTCTTATCGACCTTGGCCCGTTTAAGTCGTTCCTTCTCTACCAGCTGTTCCTTCTGTTTCCTCCTGGCCTTGTGGTCCTTCTTCTTGTTCTTGACGGGCGGGTTGATTGGCTTGTACTCGCCGTCGGAGCCGGAGTCGGGGTCCGTCGCCGGGTTGTGGGGCTTCGGGAGACCGACGCTCATCTCTTCGCGCCATTGATTCTAAACAAACAATCATCAAATTCAAAATCAGCTTAATTGTTAGTCAATCCCTAAAAGATGAGTCAGCAGATATTAGATTTCAAAAAATATATAAATTAGTTCTAAATACCGGCTATACGTGTAGATAAAGGTCGATAAGTGCCAGATCAAGAGTTTCTTTACAAGAAAGGGGACCCTCTGGATAGACCAATTAGGTTGCTTTCGACAATGTACAAACTGTTTACATCATTACTTCAAAACAGACTAGCGCCCCAAATAGACAACAGCCAACCGAAGAAACAGGCAGGCTTCCGGTCAGGCTTCTCAACTACTGATCATATACATACTATAGAGCAAATTATCGAAAAATATAAAGAATTCAACCAACCATTATACATCGCATTTGTAGACTATAGCAAAGCTTTCGACAGTATTTCACACGATTCAATTTGGAGAGCACTACATTCGATCAACATAGAGACAAAGTACATCAGAATCATAAAAAAAATATATGCAAACAGCGAAAGCAGAGTAAGACTCGAAGACACAGGAGAAGTAATAAAAATAGAAAGAAGAGTCAGGCAGGGCGACCCTGTATGAACAAAACTTATTGCCGTCTTAGAAGATATATTCCGAAAACTAAATTGGTCAAGGACAGGAGTAAAGATAAACAACGCTCGCCTCAGTCACTTAAGATTTGCAGATGATATCGCACTCTTTGCCGTTTCGGCAAAGAGTTAATTAGAGTAGACGTCCGTCTACTCTAATTCAACGAAAACGTAATCTCGAAATAAACTCGCGATTTTCCAACTCCGATTCTACTTCGATCCGTCGTTTTGTCCGTTTAAATGTTCTAAGCCTACTCTAATTAGAGTATGCTTAGAACTTAGAACATTTAAACGTCAAGCAATGTTGTATCGGACGAAACGAAGTAGAACGAGAGCAGGAAAGTCGCGAGTTTTTTTTCGAAATTTCGTTTTCGTAGAAACAGAATAGACGTCCTGCTGCAGAAATGAAACGAATGACGAAATCGAAAAGGTAGGGCTTCAGATAAATGCTACAAAAACTAAAATTATGACAAACAGTAACATCACACCAATTGAAGTCGAAGGGAAAACTATTGACTATGCAGAAAGCTACATTTACCTGGGCAAACAAATATCATTAAACAAAAACAGCAACGAGCAAGAAGTAGATAGAAGAGCCAATATAGCATGGAAAAAATATTGGTCACAAAAAGAAATTGTAAAAGGAAACTACAGCCTTAAACTAAAAAAGATAGTGCTAGACACCTGCATTCTACCATGTCTCACATATGGATGCCAAACATGGACATTTACTAAGAGGATAGCGAATAAAATAAACTCATGTCAACATGCGATGGAAAGAAGTATTTTAAAACTAAGGAAGATCCAACAGGTTAGAAATGTAGAAATAAAAGAAAGAACGAAGCTGACGGACGCTCTCGAGCACGCACTCCAGAAGAAATGGAAATGGCACCTAGCCCGATATACAGACAGAAGATGGACAATTGAAACTACAAAATGGAAAGGCCCCATAGGAAAGAGAAAAGTTGGAAGACCAAAAATGAGATGGGAAGATGATATCAAAGAAATAGCGGGGAAAAAGTGGATTGAAATTGCAAAAGGTGGAAAGAGTTGGAGGAGGCCTTTACCCGAAAAGGGTAAAGGCCTGTTCATATTAGTAAATTTTTATACAAAAAAGAAGAAACTAATACAACTAACCTATTAATAAGGATAGATACTAATAAAACTAACAAATAAGTTTATAAGATATGAAATAAGATGTATAGGTTTTAAGGCTTAAATAAATAAATAAGTGCCAGATCCCGGATCATTGGGCATCATCCCCCGTCGGAATCGCCAGACAGAATCCTGATTTTTCTTACCTATCAATATTGCGAGCCTAGAGCAAATGAGACGAAAGGCGTGCAATATCTAACACTGTCGAATGTCCTAAAAGGCCAAATGTGGCCGACGATTTTAGTACGACGTCGCGGCGCCCGCATAGAAAGTCGGGTAAGAAGGAGCTAGTAGGATACAAAACGCGTCTTTGCGTCCATAATGTAGTGGCTAAGGCCTAGAGCGACGGAAGTCAGCAACGCACTGCGCGTAGTTTTCAAACATTCCTGTCCACTTTTGCAAGTCATATTACGAGCGACCTATTATGCGGGTGGCGAGGATAACAGATTAGATGTAGACATCTTTTAGATATAGTCAAATGTTCAAACAGACATTTGAGTAATTTAAATACAGTACAGGACTTAATACCAATCTCAATTATTATTATTTAATTACCTCGATGTTTCTGTACAGTGTATAAATTATGTGTAGAAATCGCGGAAGTATAAAAACAATACTTTCGAGTGTACACAAAATAAATGTTTGCATATAATCTCAATTTTTCACGCAAATTTTATAATTTACAGTCACTAAAGACAATAAATAAAAAAAAGTGTGTGAAAAAAAAAATACCTCTTTCTCAGCAGCGGTGACTCTGCTAAACATGCCGGTGGTGACTCGGTGCAAGTGTTGCTCCCTCTTTATCATCTTCTCCTCATGCTGCACCACGTCTTGTAGGAGGGCTTGATGCTCCTGCAAGATTTTGTGTTTATTAGGTTTGTTTATTAGGTTTATAGAACTAAAGAGATTGTTAGTTGTGTTGTGTTGGATTAAATTGCTCTTCTGAATTTTGGACAATCGGTACTAGGGTTTGAGTTACTCATAATAATTCAAATAAACCTAGGATTATAATCTCACGCGTTAGAGTATAATCTGACGGTGTTTACTATTATATGGTGATATACTATACTTTAATATGAATTTAGTGAAAAGCTGTTAATGATGATCTGATGATTAACTGGCGCTTCAATTTTATAGGAATGAAGTTCCTTACAGCAGGCTTGGAGGAGATAGCGATTTTGCTAGTGATGTGAGACTAAAACATAAACATAAGAAAAATTTATAACAGAAGTAACGATTAAAAACCAAACATTGTTGCCAACTTTATTTTTCAGATGAACTTACAAGAAATAATAAAATTAAGTAATTTTTCTAATCTGAAGGAACTTTGTTCCAACCTTGACATTACATCGTTTTTATATGTTTGTACACATTTTCTAAAAAAAAGTTGGCAGTCATCGGAACTGCCGATAGAAGTGAAAACGTATAACTCAAAATTTGATAGCTTACTTTGGAAACTACGTGGGTGAAACTGGAGGGTGAGGCCATGGCTAATACTGACGCATTCCTAGATGGCCAATGGCCATGGCTTCGAGTTTACACGAAGAATTCTTATCATTCCCGACTCTAGAATTCAATTCACAGCCCACGAAAAATCTGTCTATGGGGCACCAAAAGAAGTTTTCACTTCAAAAATTACCTCATAAGTAGGGTTATAGCTGACGCCAGGGTGCGGCAACGCCACGGCTGCCCTTGTCGCGACGGTCTTGGGAGCCGCCGGTTTGGGTTTCAGCCACTTGTCCGGTAACACATTGTGCCGCTGTGCCTCAACGGGTATGAAGTCATCGCACAGGGTAGACGGGATGCCTTTCGCTTCAGGCACTGAAATAAAATGAAACTTAATTCCGTACGAAATAGAGTACATAACAAGATGTTCATATTATTAAATAAATGATCACTCAAACATTTTGCCAAGAAACTGGCTTATGGAATTGTAATTCATTAAATTGTGTTGAATTTAAATGTTTTGTTGAAAAATTCGCCATAGTACTGGGAACTATGCTATACTGGGAATTTGTTTTACAATAAAAAACTATTGGGTTGATGACTGGTATAAAATGATATAATTCTTATTATTTATTAGTCTAGTTAATAGTTCTATTATGGAAAAATGTGGAACACTATTTTTTTGTTTTAAGAAATTGTTCAATCATTAAATTTAAATTATTTTTTGTTTGTTAAAGAAAAAGAAATGAGTAAAATATTTTTTTCATAATCTAACTGACGGACTAATTAATTTTTTAATCATCCACAGTCTCTCTAGCAGTTTAACCCACAGCTGGATATAACACATAGCTATTGGTGTGGACACTTCACACACAACACCATCTGACCCCTAAGGGGGCGTCCATTAATTACGTGAGGTGTTTTTTTAAATTTTCTGGCCCCCCCTCCCCCGTTGGTGAGATGTCGTGAGATTTTGTTCAACCCCCTCCCCCATCCCCCAATCTCACGTGAGATTTTTCAGAATGTGGGTTTCTTACGCAAACGCGTTGGGTTGTTATTGTAGAAAGAAAAAAAACAATTTGCTTCGTGCTTTTATTTACGACTAGTTTAGACTAGTAATTTGACAATCTACTATGATAAAAAGAAAAGAATACCTACTCTAATTCAGTCCATCTTATTATTATCATCATCGAGATATGCATCTCGACCGTCGTCTAACCTGGAACCAACACATAAGAAAAAAACGGGATGAGCTGAATATTCGGTTCAAGAACCTTTACTGGATCCTGGGAAGAAACAGTGTACTCTCCACTGATAACAAATTGTTGATTTACAAAACAATCTTAAAGCCAGTTTGGACATATGGCATCCAGCTGTGGGGTAGTGCCAGCAACTCTAATATCAGTATGTTGCAAAGAATGCAGAATACAATATTGCGCACCATATGCAATGTACCATGGTTCATTAGAAACACAGAAATCCATCAATTTGCAAATCTCACCACAGTGGCGGAAGAAGCACGAGCCAGTTCACAAAACTATGGGAAACGGCTATTATCGCACCCAAACCCACTTGCGACTGCATTGCTGACGTTACCATACACTAAGCGGCTTAAAAGAAATGACATGTTGCTGTTGCCAATGGCTTGATGGCAACAATCCAAGAGCTATAAAATATTGAGTAGTGGTCCTAATGGGGACCTCACTAAATCCGCCTTCAGCACTCAACTCATCTGCTTATAGCACTGCTGATTGCAGATAAAACCGGAAAAAAAAAAAAAAAAAAAAAAAAAAAAAAAAAAAAAAAAAAATCTTATTATTATACCTTTAAACGAGCAATTCTTGTACCTATATAACTATGTATATATATATAGAATCTGAATCTCGGAAACGGCTCGAACGATTTTGATGAAATCATGTATGCAGGGGGTTTCGGGGAGGATAAATCAATCTAACTAGGTTTCATTTTTTATAAACGCATATTATGCGCGTTTTTAGACAATGAAAAACTGTCACATTAGACATTAGATTGCGAAGGTAAATTTCGCCGCGTGACGCGACAGCGTAATAGCTCAGATGGGAAGTCGGGCGGTCATAGCAGTCACGAATTCATAGCCCCGGGTTCGAATCCAGACGGCTTCTCATTTTTTTCATGTTTTCTTTTTTTTAAGAAAATCTATTTCTTGGTTTCTTTTATCTGTACGTATCTAAGTATATTTACTATTTAAACCGAGCAAAGCTCGGTTACCCAGGTACTGGAGAATTATGAGCGGTCTCAAGAGAGACTATTAGCACCAACATGTCCATATGATTTTCTGTAAAATCTGCTCCTTCGAAATAGTGAATAATCTTAATCGTATTAATACGATGACGCTCAAGATTAATCTTGAGCATGTACATACAATTTGGATTGAATGGAACAAAACAGTATAATCTTTTTCTGTTTCAATCAGAACAAAAATTACGTGATATTTGTCGAGACCCTCCCTCCCCCTAACGTGAGATTACATGAGATTTGACTCGACCCCCTCCCCCCCTAAATCATCTCACGTAATTTATGGACGCCCCCTAACTAATCCCCTCGTTTACTCTGCTGTCTGTCTCAGTTTAGGTTGCAATATAGTAGACCCATCTTGCTGGTGGATACTATGCTCCAATTAAGTACTACATACTATATTGTTCTACAAACGTTATGGTTTGTTGTGTATGAAAAAAAATACAGGCCAAAATGAAAACTCCTTCCCATTGAACTTGGATAAAAATAGAGAATTTGATTGATTTATTTATTTGATTTATGTACTTACAAGCTTCACTCCACATGTCCATTTCAAACTTCTGCTGCCCTCGTTTCGTCTTCCGTTTCTTTTCCAAAGCAATCTTTCTGTTGGTCCTTGCTTGCTCTAGCTTACGTTGGTAGGCTCCCTTCTCTAAGCGCCTTTTGTCCGTGATCTTACTGAGAGCCGTTGGCGCTGAACCTACTGGTTTTACTATGTTACGTTTAGCATTTGGGTCTTGTACCTGTAACAAAAGTGTTTTCATTGTCATATTCATGTGCATTATAATGAAAATATTGCAATAAAAATTGTTTTTTTTTATATACATATAGTAGTGATGAGACGAACAAGACATGTGTCTGATGGTAAGCCACATGCCTGCATATAACGGCACAGCAACATGCAGGTATTGGAACATGAAGAGGTCATATCATAACCAAGCACTGCACTGTGCTCATCACCCAGAGACACCCATATATCACTTGCACTATGCCAGGGACATGGATTAAACCTTAATAGTCTTGACACTTGCTTGACAGGCTGAGTGGCAACTATTGGGAGAGGCCTATTTCCAGTAGTGGACAAAGTAGACTGATGATGATGATGTTCTTGACACTTGCCTTAAAAAAGAAAGACTCCAAGCTCCAACAGTGCAAAAAAGATTTGCTGTACGTGCTATGCTGAACAAACTCCATTACAAGCAGAAGTTTACTTTGATGTTAATGTAAAAATTAAATTACCTTGGACGAAGGAATCAGTACTTCAAAACATTTAGGTGTTTGTGCTAGTTTCTGCCTCTTCTTCAGCTTTGCTGAGAGCGGCTTCTCATCAACATCCTGAGGTTTTACTTCACCATCACCAGCCGTGTCGACAACGAAGATCTCACTGTCTGGTTTGGTTTCAAATTTGCTAAAAGATAAAAAAAATGTATGACAACAACAACATAATTATGCAAAAATTGAAGCAGTGACTTAGATGGTAGTTAGTCTACTCATAGGGGTGTAGATGGTGTGAATTTGATTCCCAATAAGGACAAAATGTTTATGAGATTACTAGAAATATTTCTTCTGTGGACGCAGAATTGTGTGTATTACAATTTCAAAAGATTTATTTTTGTTGATTGAAAATATTCCTTATAATTTTTATACAAAAGTACACAAACGCAGCCAAGGTAGAAGTATCATTAGAGAGCCTATAGAGTTGGCGTAGTAGGTATTCATTTTATGGACTTTTAAATCCCTGTTCCCTGTCAGATCATTTCAATTGCGTTGGAAAACAGGTTGAAAATGTGTACTTGATGATAAGGTTTGCTGTCATTAAATCAGCTTCAATCAATCAGGTGAACTTATCATTTATACAGCATAAGATAAAATTCAAATGATTCACGTTTCAATCAAAATTCAATTTAAAATTGGTTCTCCCGTTGAAGAGCTAAGGTTCCCTCAGAATGTATTGTAATAAACACGTCATGTTTTGAGAGCATAACTTTGCCTCTGGCTTAAGTAAATTAACCAAGAAAACTAGGTTCCCGATGCCATTCGCAGTTTAATTAATAATGCTTTGAATAGAACACAGTGAGACATATTTTTAGATCGAAATTTTACGTTTACAATATCAAAATATAACCTAACTTACCCAAGACGTTCTTCTAATCTCTGGTCTTCCAGGAATGCTTCCACATCACGGATATCACAGTTTTTCCGCCAGTCTTTCTTGTTCTTCTTGGAAACGTGTTTCTTTTTCTTTATTACAGACATTTTAATATATAAATAAAAATTACAATAACATGTGTAACACCTTAACTCGGGTGTTTTGAAAGGAATGGGTAGTGTTTCCACTCGAGATATCTACTTTTCCCTAGTCTATTCAAGGATATTGGGTAAACTTTCCAGTAGTCAAAATTCTTAGTTTATTCATTCATTGAGACGACCGCAAACAAGACCAAAAAAAATATTATATAGAATGTAAATAGGTTATTTCAGACATTTAGTACTGAAATTCTAAGTTATAAGTTTTCACCGCTATCGGCAGTCCCCAAAACAGCTATTTTAATTTGCTTCTGAGAGCGGCTGATTAGTTCATAATTTTTTTCATACATTTTGGCGTGACTTTTGGCGTTTTAAAATCCATTTGCTTGGTTAGTGAACACTTATTTGTACTAATAAATTGGGGAATATAAAATCTGGCAATGCTGCTTAAAGTGACGGACACTGACAAGGTCACACTGACAGAGTGACAGATGAATAAATTGAAGACGGAGCACAATTTTATTAGTCTGTGGTGTGGTGTGAGCATGGATGTATAAAAAAAATTGGCAGTCATAGGAACTGCCGTCTCTCTACCTAGTCTGTGAACTGCCGCTAGAAATGAAAACTTATAACTCAGAATTTGATAGCTTACCTTGGAAACTACACGGGTGTTGCCGGAGGGCGTGGCCTGGCCATCATGGCATGGACATATAGAAATGCGTCAGCATTTCCCATTGGTTGATGCATGTCTAGATGGCCATGCGATGATGGGCAGGCCACGCCCTTTCAGCATTTCCCATTGGCTGACGCATTTCTAGATGGTCAATGGGCATGGTCCCGAGTTTACCCGAAGGTTTCTTATCATACCCGAGCGTGACGCTAGAATTCAATTCACAGCCCACGAAAAATCTGTCTATGCGCGCCTAAAGAAGTTTTCACTTCAAAAACTTTTTTATACGTCCAATCGTCCATGTCTCAGGGTTAAGAAAGGAAGACGAGGAAAAAATTGCGATCTGCCAACGTAAAATGGAGATAAGTATGCTGGGATTGAAGTTATCAGATAAAATTTGTAATCAAAATATCAGGAACGAAACAAAAATAATAGATGTACGGAACAGAATAAGATTATTAAAATGGCAATGGGCGGGGCATATCTGTAGAATGAAAAATAATAGATGGACCAAACGTTTAGTAGAGTGGATACCAAGGGATAGTAAGAGAAGGAAAGGCAGACCACACAAAAGATGGAGCGACATTTTCAACCAAAAGGGTGGCTCTCACTGGATGCGGAAGGCACGCGAGAGACACGAGTGGAAAGGATTAGGAGAGGCCTACGCCTACGCTGCAGAGGCGACTACTACTCATACTCTATAAAAAGAAAATAAGGATTGTATGATACACTATGAAAACTTACTAAGTAAATTAAACTAATTATCTTAAGCATAGGTTTAACTCATTTATTTTGTAATTTTTTGTAGTAGAAATAAAGGCTATTTTTATTTTATTTTATTTTTATTTATGTCTCAGGGTGTTATTTTTCGTACCTCGTTGGTCGTACCCTGATCCTGTATCCTGTAGTTATTTACATTCTCTTTGACTTTGTGACCCCTGGGTAACGATTCTAAATGCAATCCGAATGGCTCAAAAACGAAATGATAATCCCTGTCTCTGTCATAACTAAACAGATACTAACAGAACTACTAGTCTAAACAGATAAGACAAAGACCGAGAGATGAGATTCCGTGTTGGATGCAACCGAATGGATTTAGAATCGCTACCCTGACCAATCTAAGTTTTATCCAAGTATGTCGCATTTGCGTTTTGCGGTTTGCGGGTGGAGGGTGGAGAAGTAGAATAGATAATAGCTGAAAATGTATGGATGTTTGTTATCTATACTAATATTATAAAGCTGAAGAGTTTGTTTGTTTGTTTGAACGCAAGGATCTCTGGAACTACTGGTCCGAATTGAAAGATTCTTTCTTTGTAAGACAGTCCATTTATCGAGGAAGGCTATAGGCTATTTAACATTACGCTACTATCAACAGGAGCCGAGTATGAATGAAAAATTTAACAAACACGGGAAAAAATATTGCTTTTAGAGAGCTTTCGTTGCGTGACAGCATTTGTCATTTATGTTAAAGGTTGCGTCATTAGAACCTAAAGTAACCGAATTTGTTCAAAATTTGAATTGGTACGACCAATTTTCGATAGATGGCGTGGCAACGCGCGCACGTTCAGCTAGTCTTTAATATTCTGCTAGATTCTACATTACTTTACCGTGAGTGGATGGAATAACATAAACATTTGAATAGCGTAGTGTGATTTTATGTCCCCTTTAGCTGAGTGGAGAGGTAATTGTTTGGCAATTGAAATCAGCGTTCAATCAATTGATTGCGTGCGAAAGTATTCTTGGCAGCTTGGCTTGGCTTGCGCAAGCTAACTTGGTAGGTATATAAACTGTTCGTTTTTATCCAGTCTCTAACATTTTTAACCTGTTGAGAAGTGCCTTTTTGTGTGAGGGATAAGCATTTACGCGCCAAGCAGGGACACAGCGGGGTCACCGGGCATGTTGTTGTCTACGACCTCCTGAGAATGGTTCTCTTGCCGACGTACTCACGTTTATACCTAGTTTCTTAATTACATTAATTAAAAAGCCACTGTGTAAAAAAACTAAACTAGGTATATAGATAGGTAGGATATTATTTATTTCAACATGGTGAAAAAATAAAACATAAATGCTTTCTTATAACAAGTTTATGTAAAAAAAACCTTACAACCGATTTCTAAAAAAGGTTTGGAGAGACGTTGCTTACAATTAATTAACAAATTAAAAATTAAATAACATTTTTTTAAACACGTTCATATCCCGTATTTATGAGTGTACGCAATGTGTAAATACTTAGAATATTGTCAGATTGATTTTGATACTGTTTTTGAGAGTATAGGTAGTAGTTGGATATTCGTTAGGTTAAAGAGAAAAATTAAATATTATTATTCCAATCAATGTTACTGTAATGTGACGTGGAACCATTACTTTATTCAGGTATCATCATTAATATAGGCCAAGACGTCTACTCTCTTTCAACGAAAACGTAATTTCGAAATAAACTCGCGACTTTCCACCTCCGATTCTACTTCGATCCGTTGTTCTGTCCGTTTAAATGTTCTAAGCCTACTCTAAATAGAGTAAGCTTAGAACATTTAAACGTCAAACAATGTTGTACCGGACGAAACGAAGTAGAACGGAAGTAGGCAATTCGCGAGTTTTTTTCGAAATTACGTTTTCGTTGAAAGAGAGTAGACGTCCTGGTTACATTTTTCACAGATGATATAAGTAGCATCTTCAATCAGCGGTATATTTTTACTTTTTATTGATGTCTGAAGAGACCAATACGGGATATGTAATTTGGGCATAAGTACCTACAATTAAATAAAAACAACTTAATGGCATTTAATTATATATGATAATCGATGAGGCGGAGTGTTGGTTATTCTTCTTCACAGTCTTCCTCTTCTTCTTCAGCCTCTTCCGCTTCCGGTTGTTCTTTGGCTTCTGTAATATTAAATATTTTATCGGTGGGTATTTTTAAAAGTTAGAACTTTAACCATCTTTCAAAATTAGCGTAACAGTTTTGACAGACCACTTTTCACTGTACGGTGTTGTGACTAATGGATATTGAATCTATTCGATTGTTATTCTTATAATAATCGATAGTTGTTTTGTCACACCAAAGAATTATTCATAGCGAAGCAAGGATTTTTTATTGCATCACTCGGAGACTTTCGTTATCGCATGCCAAGAATTCTGTTAAATTCTTCAAATGCATGTAACTGCCATATTCCAAATGTAGAATTAGTTTTTGAAGTGAAACCTTCTTTTAACGCGGTTCAGACAGATTTTTTGTGGGCTGTGAATTTAATTCTAGCGTCACGCTCGGGTATGATAAGAAATCTTCGGGTAAACTCAGGACCATAGCCATTGGCCGTCTAGAAATGCGTCAGCCAATGGGAAAGGCTGACGCATTTCTAGATGGTCATGCCATGATGGCCAGGCCACACCCTCCTGTTTCACCAGTGTAGTTTCCAAAGTAAGCTATCAAATGTTGAGTTATAAATTTTCACTTCTATTATTCTATCTTAGAGATATAACATCTTAGATCTCTGGGTGACGAGCGCAGTGCAGTGCTAGGTAATAATTTGGACTCTTCATATTCCAATAGCTGCGTGTCACTGTGCTGTTATGTGGCAGGCATGTTGCTGCACATCCAACCATCAGGCACATGTCCTGTTCGTCTCGTCACTCTTTATTTAAAAAAAACGTATTAGGTACCGGATTCTCCTACAATTATTAGGGTAACTATACGTCCCTACTAGCAGCGCCCCACGGTTTCACCAGCTTACTTCCCGATCCCATTATTTTTCTGGGTCAAAAAATTGCCTGTGTTATGTTCGACTGTATTATAACTGTACCTATTCCAAATTTCAATCCGTTCAGTCGCTCAGTTGCACTATTTATCGCGGGAAAATAACTGGATCCGGAATTACACGGGTAAAACCACGGAGCATTGCTAGTTTTAAATATTGATGAGTCTTAGTCGGGCTCTATTTTTGTCAAGAACTCTCCATAAAGGAATAACACACCCACTAAAAACATTGCCCAATGATTAATGCCAGGCGCTAAATGCGGCTTGAATGTTTCCGAAAAGTTTCTTTTTGTTTCACTAAGATACTACTTAGGTATCTCAAATAATTTCTGCATTAAACAAACATGTTTTAATAATCTTCAAAAAAGAGGAGATTCTCAGTAAGTGACTATCGTGATGCAGTAACTACTAAAAACACGAAATCTAAGACCTACCTACCTGCAAACGTATCAGAATATTTTTTCTTACGACTCGAAAACGGCTGAACTCAACTATTATTTCAGTGTTCTTTCTAACTCCGTGGAATGTATAGTTGATGCTGGTCCGCGAAAATAAAGAGCTTCTGGGGAACCAGGGTAGCGATTCTGAGCTGATGAGATTCCGTGTCGGATGCAACCGAATGGTTTCAGAATCGCTACCCAGATCAGAAACTTCTTCCGTAAGCAGCCATACTGAATTTGTTACATTCTTCGTGAGTTTAATTATTTCGCTGTATCTACTTTTAAAGCAGTGGTCTATTAGTAACTATTAGTTAGGAGCACTAAACGTCGCTAAACTAGAATTACTTATGGAAAATACGGTTCTATGAAGTCTGCTGTTTTAATTTTCTATACAATTGACATTGTAGGTATAGATAAAAGAATCGTATTAGTATTTTTTTAACAGCATTTACGCTACTTTAATATACTGTTTTAAACTACATATAAGATTGTTTTATCACACTACCTGGTATCATTGATAGCGAGATATTTAAGTGGTTGCATGGTGGAGCGAGTCAATGCTATTTTATGCAACGTGTTCATGGGCAACCAAGCTAACACGTTGAAAGAAACTGCATCAAAATATCACACACTCGCTTTATCGTACCACGGTAAATATTTCGTAATTATCGGTACTTGTTTAGTGCGGAAAATCTTTTATTTGTCCTACGACTTCTGCGTAGCGATTCTGAATCCAGTCTGATTGATCCGACACGGAATCCCTCTCGGTCTTTGTCTTACCTGTTTAGAATGACAGAGACAAGGATTGTCATTCCGAATTTGAGCCGTTCGGATTGCCTGGTCTTATCGTGATAATAGGTAACTAATTTGTAATAGCTAGTAGGTAGATATATATCTAACCATAATCTTGAACCTACCTTCCAACAGTCATCCAAGCTCCTACTCTACCATCCAAAAAACTGCTCCAAAGCTTTCTGGGGCACTAACTCAGACTCCTCATTCCCAAAGTCGTCTAATTTTACAAATGTATCTGGAAATATCTTCCCTGACTCCTCATTTGGCAAGATTATTGCCTCCAATTTCCCTTCATTTTCATTAGAAGCAGAGAGAAAAGGCCTGAATTGAATCTCCGTCGAATCCGGCGTAAACTGGTTTCCGCTAGATTGAATCTCTTGAAACTGGATCTTGGGTAGTGAAATCTGGTTAGCGTCAGATTGCACCGGTTTTGAATTGTCAGGAATGTAGTGATTCGGTTTTGAGTGGGTAGCTAAATCGAAGGACTTTAGCGTGTTGGGTTTAAGGGTTATTTTAGCAGGTGCAGTTAGTCCTTTTGGTGCGTGCAATGCGTTGGCGTGCAGCTGGCGTGGTGGCTCTGGAAGAGGGAAAATAATCGCTTTACCCATCTACGAACCAGCGTCATTGATAGCAAAGGGTAAAGTATACTATACCTAGTTTGATTATCCATAAATTTATCAGAAATATACCTACATAGTGGCCCGCGATTTTGTCCACGTAGATCCCATTTCCTTAATATGTGCCGCCTATGTGCTAATCCAAATTATAGGTTATCTAGGTTTCAAATTTCAACCCTATCCGTTTAGTCTGGAAAATCACATAGGACATACCTTTTACCATAGGAAAGTGACGGAAATTACGCGGGTAAAACCGCGGGGCGGCGGTAGTTTATAATATTAGTAGGTTGAGGCATTTTCAGATAAGAATGGTAGATGGATGAAAAAAATATGTCAAATTATTTTAATTTACACACGTATGATGAAAAAAAAATGTAATATACTTTACAATTAGGTAAGTACTCATCATCATAATTATGAAGGTCCCCATGAAATTTATGAATAAATTATAGTCAATGTGACACTAATAAACTACTTTCTACAAAAAATTAAACCGACTTCAAAACCAAAAATAGACACCGAAAAGCGAAAAATAAACTGATAGGATTATGTAGTTATTAGAGAGTGAATAGATGAGTGAGTAGCTCTTATGAGCTACTCAAAAGTCTCAGTCTAGTCAGTTTAGTCAAAAAGCTAGTAGATAAATACTATGTAAGTACGTAACTACATAACGTAGTAAGGTAGTAAGTATGCATAAGTAAAAGTAGTATCTATCTACTACGTACCTGTTAGACTTGGCTGGCACCGACTTCAAATAGATGTAGTAGCGCTTATTATAATTTTATCAGTTTATTTTTCGCTTTTCAGTGTCTATTTGTGATTTTGAAGTCGGTTTAATTTTTTATAGAAGATAGTTTATTTTAATCTTTTTAGTGCAAAACAAGTTTTCATCAATGCATTTACACAATTTCATGTTATCAGAATTTAATTTCATAACTTTTGTGAAATCGATAACTACGGCTACGTCATCCAGACAAAATTGTAAGCAGATTTTAGTATTTTCTTCATATTTCAAAAACTACTTCACCGATTTCGATAAAATTTATATGGGACTGTTTTGACAACATACCCATCCGAGCACAAAAATGTTTTTTTGAATCGGCTTCGTAGTTCTTGTATAAATCAGGTAACATGCTTACATTTAAAAAAAAACATGGTGGTCGAATTGGTAACCTCCACCTTTTTGGAAGTCGGTTAAAAACCAATCATCTAGTTTGTTTTATACACCTTGTTTTCTAAAATGGCTCGTCGAAGGCAAAGCGAAATAGCCGAGCCGAGAGCGAGTTTTTGCCTACCTATGCTTTGACCTACAGGAAGTATTCCCAAATTCATGAATAGTTTTCAAAGACATGTTCTAGTTTTTGGGCTTTAAATACACAGAGTAAACTATGGAATATCCATCAATTAAAAACTAACGTAGGTACCACAGAAATCTAAATAATAAGTGGTAGGTACATTCAGAATTTTTATAAACGTATTCGTAAGCTTTGCACTTGAATAATATGAATTCCTAACTATCCAAGGCAGTAAAAAATAATGTAGAGCTTCATAATAGATCTTCTTATTTTTCTATGGTAATGTGATCAGAAATTTTCAATAACTTGTTTGTTTGTGAAGGCCATGGTATATTTACGGTTTATTGGCATGATACATGTGGGTAGATTGTGACTTGCGTGCTTTTATTTACGTTATGTCATTTCCTTAGCAAAATAGAATAGAAGCGAAATGCTGAACAAAATAGCGTTATGGGGACTCTATTACTCCATTTTGTTAAGCACTAAGAGAATAACTGTAGATTTTTGGAAATTCAGTGAACTTATTCGTAGATTTAAAAATCATCTTTTTTTTTTTATAGCATAGAGTGAAGAGACGAGCAGGTCATGTGCCTGATGGTAAGCAACATGCCTGCCACATAACAGCACAGTAACACGCAGCTATTGGAACATGATAGTCCAAATCATCACCTAGCACTACACTGCGCTCGTCACCCAGAGATCTATGATATTATGTCTCTAAGCCCTGTAATTTCTCTGGAATCATTGTGCCCTTCAAACCGGAACACAGTAATGTTTGCACATTACTGCTTGGCGGTAGAATATTTGGCAAATCATCATCTAATTACAATGAAGGTTGATAGATCAATGTGATATAAGTATTTCCTAGCTCTAATTTAAACGCATGATTTTTACAAGCAAATATATGAAAGACCACATAATACCTAATTTACAATAAATTGAATTAACCAATGTTCAGTTGTTCATTGCGATTATTTGCACTGGGCTGGTTTGTCTTCGAGTCGCTTTTTCTCTTCACACACCTTGATAAGAGGATAATTATATTTCAGTAAGTATATATGTTTTACGTCCTATATATTAGGTGCTTATGATAAAGTGAGGTAATCTATGTAATGTTCTTTGGGGTATACAGATGTGGCGAGGAGCTTTATGTAATAAATACCTATTTTTATTGGGATTGAATTTCGTCTTCTTGTTTGAGCCCAATTAAATTTATTATTCTTTTTAAGATATACTTACTTGATGAACTCAAATCCTTTTTAAATGTTCTTATTACTTTAGCATATTTTCTTTAAATTAGGCTCTACAACTAAGAGTAACTTACTTAAATCTAAGGTGGTAAGGGTTAGTCAAGTGATCATTGTATCAAGTGTAAAATAAGTAATTAGAATACTAAGTTTTAGATCAACACACAGAAACATTAAGTGAGATGTCAAGAAGTCAGAAGTAAGATGTCAATAGATACAGTCAGAAAGAAGTCAACAGTCGATTCACAAAAATAACAAATTATAACAAAAAACATTGTTTATTTCACATCACTCATGAGACATCGCACTTAACACTTGTTAGTAACCGTAACATTACAACGAACCATGTAACAACCCTGTAACATGTCACACGACGTAACATGTAACATGCTACACAACGTTACATTAGTTATTGCACGTTCCGCCACGTCCAATGTTGTACTATTAGCTTTCTTTTTTTTGAAATATAACCATTAAGTTACATAGGACAAAACTGAAAGCATTTATAAATTAGATGTTAACGTATAAAAGTATAAAATATATCACAAGTCGTATACCAACAGTTAAGACGTAACTATCTAAAAATTACAACAAAATATAATTTATTTACATTAGGTAGATTTGTCTACTCACATGGCAACATTAGAATTGGGCGTTTGACGTTCCAATTTTAATGCTACCCTCAATTATTTGCTTCTGGTGTTTTGGAGATTATGAAAGTTATTTGATCAAGAATATTTTTTTAATTAGATAGCTACATAAAGTTATCTGAAACATACATATTTTTGTTTAATACTACTCTTCAATAAATAGATTACAGAATCCAAACTACATTAAATATAATAAATTAGCTCGTAAACAAAATTTAGCGTAGTGGTTGAATTTTGGCAAAATCAATACATACACAAAAAATAAAAAAATGATTCTGTTCGATTCAGTATGATTTTATCGATAGCTTTAGATGACAGTCAAATAACTCCAAAATTCCAAAATTCCAGAAGATCACCTAAACCACGTTACTGGTGCTGGTAGTCCGACTGGTAGTATTCCTGACTGCCGCTTTCTTCCTGCGGGGCCTGTACCTTGTACTCTTCGAGAGCCGTACCTTCGTATGAGGCGTCCTTTTGACCTCCGAGTCCGGCGGCGGCGGCCTTCGCTGCGGCGGCGGCGGCGTTGGCTTGCGCTTGCTGAGCTGCGGCCTGGAGATATACGAAAATTCACAATGAAAAAAGGAATAAGTTTCCGATAGATGGTGTTGCATCATTTGATGAAGTTATAATAAAAAGTGCGTTGTGAACTGAATTACAACTGATGTGCAATATTTTATTAATTTACTTCGCATTAACTTTTGCCATTTAATATAGTGCCGTAGCTCGAAAAACAAAAGAGTCAAATTTTGTTGTTGTTGAGAAATGTGTTCAAAATATAAGTGTAGAGACCAAAGTCTTAGGTGAGATAAAACGGTCTTATGATGTATGATGATAGTAAACTCACGAATACACTAAAGTGTAAGAAGGATGATGTTTTGAAAAATATAAGTTTCGAGAAATGGTATCAAGTATTTAAAAAAACCTAGGACAATGTAGTCTGAAATTAAAAAAATAGCCCGAAATGTGTCCGTCACAGCGATTAAAATATACTTAAATATAACAACTTATAACTTCTACAAAACAATTATAGCTGTTAGGTAAAAAGGATCTGAAAAGAAAGATAAGTTTAATTTCCCATGTGTTTATTGACTAGAACACTAGGGCACTTCTGGTAATTTTTGTGCTTAGGTCAGTTTTCTAGAAGAGCATCGAAATCGTTATGTTGTCGATTATGTAGATCTTTGCGTCCTTCTTTGCTTCCTAAAGAAGAAAACAAAATAGTGTTTAATTTTCATTATTTACATATTAACAGAGATAGTTAGTTGATTTTGACTCTGTAATAGTAGAACTAACATTTATTTTCTTGGCGGTGGTATCTGTGTGCCATATTTTAATCAATTTTCGTATTAAATTGGCTTTTCAGTAAGTTGCTAATCTCGGCAATCCAAATGAAATTTAGTACCTAAGTTACCAAATTCGTGAAACAATTAAGATCGCAAAAAAAGTAGCATTCTACAACATTAATTCTGCAAAGAGTTATTGTTGTCCTCAGACCAACTAAATCCTCAAACTTGTTGTCATAAGGTAGCTGTTTACTTTTATATAATACTAGCGGCCCATTCCGGCTGCGCTCGGATATTGTCATTTAAAGACTATAAATCGAAATAAAAACTATCCTCAAGTTGGACCAGACTACTCACATTGTGCCAATTTAATTTTAGTAGTTTAGGAATCCATCGCGGACAAACATCGTGACAGGAGATTTATATATATTAAGATTTGTTTCGTTCAGGAATTCAGTACGAACAAATATTGTATACGTAATAATTGTTCAAGTCTTCAATTCTATCCATGCTTCCGAAGTGCCGCTGAATTTATAGGTATGCCTCATGATCATGCCTCATCATCTTATCTGTTTTCTATCTATGACGAAATGGTCGACAGTAGATCGTCTTCGTTTTTAACGATCGCTGTTGGTATAACCCTACAGTGTCACTAACCTGAGCCTTCCTGGCGGCGGACTGTGTAGCCTCGAAGTCGATCCTGACGCCGTGCAACTGTTCTTGCAGAGTGTTGAGCCGCTGCCTGGCCGCGCCAACCATGGCGGTTTGAGCGCCGAGCTC
Organism: Ectropis crepuscularia; assembly: GCA_963693475.1. Lineage (NCBI taxonomy): Eukaryota > Metazoa > Arthropoda > Insecta > Lepidoptera > Geometridae > Ectropis > Ectropis crepuscularia. Next base: position 10,380,321 of record OY856350.1, read on the forward strand.
TCCGGCCGCCTGTGATGCTGCTTCGTTGGCGTTCTCAGAGGTAGCCTGGGCCGCGTTCAACGCCGCTTGGATCACGTTCACCTAGAATAGTATGATGATAAGTTTCGATTGGTATAAAGAAAAGTCAGAAACCCCTGACGATCCTGTTAGTCAGGGCAGGCAAGGTCCGAAGGGAGAATACATGAAAAAAAATAAACAAAACCCCCAAAATCGAAAATAAAAATAAAGCAAACGTTAAATTTAAAAATGTAACAGTTTATTATGAATACAATCTGAACGTCATCAAATCTAGAACGTTTCGGATTCTCCTAGGTATACGCGGTACGCGGTCCATGTTAGACCGCATCTTCGCTTTACATCAGGCGTGATAACGATAGCACATAAAATTTAAAAAAAACATAAATTCAAAAACCGATGTATTTTTTAAATCTATATAATTAACGGGACGAGCAGGACTTGTGCCTGATGGTAAGCAACACGCCTGCCCATAACAACACAGTGATACGCAGCCATTGCAACATAAAGAGTATATCACTGCACTGCGCTTGTCACACAGTGATATAAGATGATTTTCATCTACCTATACCCTGTAATTTCTCTGGAAACATTGTCCTTCAAACCGGAACTCAGCGATGTTTGCACATTACTGCTTGGCGGTACAATAACAGGCAAAGATGTGGTGCTTCCCAGGCCAGGGTGGACTCTACAAAGAGTTCTACCGCTACTAATTTATGAACTGAAACGTTATCCATTGAAATTAATATAAACCTACACTTTCTAGTTCAATGAGACGAAAGAAATGTGAGATCTACCGGAAGCTAGGAAATCAGAGTCAATGTTACTATCAAATGACAACCGAGCCCTGCGGTTATCTTACTAGATGCGCCCTACAGTTTCACCCGTCTTTGTTATCTGTCTTCCGTCTGTGTTATTAAATATTACCTATAAGTGTCAAAGTTTGGATGTTTGTTGCTCAATCACGTCGAACGGATCGGGTGGTTTCTTCTAAGTAAGTACGCTCCATCGTTGACTGCGTCGTCGCAGGCGAGATGGCGTGCAACCTATTACCTACCTCAGACCTCAGTATAAAGATATTTGTATACTACCAGTAGTTCATCGCCTTTGATCTTGGGAGAAACGCCGATAATGTCTAGACACGGATAGGGCTGTCGCAAACACTAAATACAACCACCAAAATAAAATTAAAACATAGAGAAGCCCAGAGCTGCGCTCCTGCAATACTAACATAATAATGTAGGTAATGCAGGAGCGCGCTAACCGCGTCTCACCCCGCACGCCCCACACGTTTGCCCCCTCTAGACGGCTTCATCGAACGACTGTATGGTTTAATAGACTGTGCTATTACTTATCATAGACACTTTTGCCTATGGGTAATATTTTAAAAAATCGAGTCAAACACAGCGCCAGCCATGATATAACGAAGATGTCTATTTAACGAATGCAATATGTACTTACGTCAATTAATTGTATTAATATGGTAAGTCAATTAACCCAACTCACATTGTTGTATCATTGAACGTTGTACCTACTACGCCTACTCGAATACAAGCAAAAAAAATTTAAATTATGTTAGGTGAGAGTATGTTAGGGAGACGGAATCAATTTATTGTCTTGTTTGAAAACGGGTTATTCAACTTAAACATATTAATTTATTAATTATAACACGAAGGCCATAACGTGCAAACAATTAAATTTTAAATACAAAATTCAGCGAAAGTAAGTGAACCTGACCTCCGATATGTTGTAACTTATAAATGTAACTTATTTGCGTACATTGCGGTAAGCGGCGACAAAAACGTAATGCCTATCGAAAGCCAAGTAATTAGAGCGTGACTGTTTACTTTGAGATAAACTTGAAATAATGAAAATTGAACAATAATGTAACTTATAAAAAGTAATGGCTCATTTGTGAATAAATTAACGTCCGTTTTTTGTATGTTTTTCTTTAATTGCAAATGACAAGCATGACTACAGATGAAGATAAATTCGCAGTTTAAACTAATTTTTTAAACTATTTTGTGGTTACACTTGATGGACAGGAATCCGACGTTAAACGACGATGCGGTCTACGATGAAGCGAAGATACTTAGAAGAAACCGATTCTTTCGAATTGAAAACACCAAGATTGTAACCATCGGGAAAAACTCACTCAGGTATCACATTCCACAGCCTAGACGTTCTTACCACAAAAGTAGACTCAAACCTCTTCGTTCGAGTCAAACGTCAACCATGAAACGATGTCACCTTTCGAGCTTTGAGCAGGTGCGATAACAAAGGCAAGATTAAATTCCTTATAAATCATGCAGATCAGTTCCACACTCTCCTGATCATCTAATGTATACCATACGTATACCATAACGTATACATGATTCTTGATGTATCATCAAGATTTGTGTAGGGCAAACAGTACTCAAGTTGTTGTTAGGATTTCTAATTTTATTTTTGTTCGTTGTATGTACCTATATATTAACAATTATCTACATTAACAACTTTTCATAGTTAGCATGTTTTAAAGGGTCTTCCGAACTATGGTTTAGCGCGGAAGGTACGGGAACCCAAATAACCAAATAAATTGTACATTCTGTCTAGAAATTTTACCTTAAACTTTATGGCTCCATATTTAGTGCCCACAAAATGTAATTTTAATAAAATACAAGTTGTTGTTATGGAATAACGACATAAAGTACTCGTAATTGTAAGTCTTTATTAGATAACAATTGGCACGATTTGGTTCTATTTCGAGTAACTCCAGTCACTGCGGTCAATTATGGCAATTTTACAATTTGCACTATTCATAGAATGTCACCATAGACAAGTAAAACGTAACTTTTATGGAGTAACAAGGTGTTATCTAGACAAACAAATAAATAAAAGTACCTGGGTCACCGAGCTTTGCTCGGTTTAAATAAGTACTAAAAATACTTAGATCCTCTTAGATTTTCTTTAAAAAAAAGAATACTTGAAAAAAACTTGAAGAGAACCCGTCTGGATTCGAAACCGCAGCTCTTAATTCGTGACCGCCAGGAACGCCCGACTTCCCGTCTAAGCCAATTATGCTGTCACGTCACGCGGCGAAATTTACCTTCGCATTCTAATGTCTAATGTGACAGATTTTCATTGTCTGAAAACGCGCATAATATGTGTTTTTTTTAAATGAAACCTAGTTAGATCGATTTATCGTCCCGAAACCCCCTGCATACATAATTTCATCAAAATCGTTCGCGCCGTTTCCGAGATTCAGATTCTATATAAATATACATATTTATATAGGTACAAGAATTGCTCGTTTAAAGGTATAAGATGGTAGTGTTTGTATGTAATATCAAATTAACATCTTGTTATGAAGTTCAAATGGGAATAAATTTATGCGGTACCTATTTCTAAAACACATTGTTTTTGTCTGTTTGTTCCGGCTAATCTCCGAAATGGCTGGACCGATTATGAGGAGACTTTCACTACCAGATTGCTGATGTTCTAATGCATAATATAGGCTACTCTTACTTGACCAAAATAATTAGGGTTCTGTGAAAAAACATAAAATCTTAAAAACGCGGGTGAAACCGCTAGCACAGCTAGTAGATTAAACTTTCGCGATTTGAATTCATGATGAATAATAATCATAGCGTGATTAAAACCTGTGTAGTATTTTGTTTTACTTAAAACAAATAATTATATGGATTAGGTACAATTTCTTCCTCAAAAAGGGCGAAACAGTACACGGATCTGAATGAAATTTGGAACACAGGTATATTATTATCTCGATTAGCACATAGCTACTTTTTAACGCAGGAAAATTACGGGAACACGGTGCGCTGATGCATATAGAATCTTCTCAACCAATGAAAATGTCCATATTACGACACCATTTCACCTAATTAGCCTAGGTGCTATTTAGTAACTATATTTCAGCCCATATTTAATCAATATTTCACCACGACATTGGCCACGGCTTGCCAAACGTTTTCGCAAGCGTGATCGGTTTTTCTATCTGTTTGTACAGATTGTGTTGACAAATTCAAGTCACAGTTGAAAATCGATTTTATGGAGACATGTCGATCACGTAGTTTCAAGCAATTACATTTAAATAAACCTACTAATATTGTAGTCGTAAAAGTTAAAAGTTAGACTTTGCACATTGGTGTGTAGAAATCACCAAATACAAATGTTCCACCAACCAATCCTCCAACAACTTCGCAAGTATGGTGGGTTATGGTTTTGACTCTCTCCTTCTGAGAGAAGGCCTTGATTCCTCACTACACATTGGGAACATGAAGTAGGATCATAAAAAAATACTTGCAGATTATAAGGCAAAGTGACAGCTGATGGACCAAGATGTTTACGTGTTGATCGTCAATGGCAAGAAATAAGAATTGACGATCGATGCCCATATGATGGGGGTATGACATTCACACCGAAAATCTCGGGTTACGCCTGGATGAACAGTTGGTACCTAACGAGTGGCGTACACAAAAACAGCCAATAGAAGCCTATGCCCAGCAGCGTGCGAGTATTGTAAATGATAATGCTATTAAATGTTGCGAAATTGAAATTAGTAGTAGTGGATTATGAAATTATATATTTATATTCCATAGACAAAAGAGTAGAAAGAGTGTAGATAAGAGTGGCGTACACAAAGAGAGACCTATTCTCAACTGTGCGACAAGTTTGAAAAAGATAATGAGTAAAGTTAAAAAATTGGAATGAGCTATGGTGGTCTATGAAATTAAACGTATTCCGTACAAAATAGAGTATTTTCAGGTCTTATGTCAAAGAAAAAGTCTCGTATTTAACAGCGTAAGTATTGTTACTTGAAATAGTTTAATCTATCGTCTTTTACTTATTTTACATCTAATTATTTCTTTGCAGGTCTTACACAATCTATTATATTGTGCTCTATTTTACTTTTTAATTGCCACTCTATGTTTTTTTCTGTCTCGGTCGGTCTCGTTTGTCGACTGAACGTTTACGCAATAGACTTTTTACTGTATTCTTTTTGATGCTTGACAAGTATTGAAGTGAGAGTAAAAGTTGACAAAAAATCAGACATAAATTAATAAGAAATAAATTAAAGAAAGTCAATAAGGAACATCGTTAATTTTGTCTTATTAGTTTCAGACACTCGATCAAATTTTATAAGAACTTATCACTACGTTGTCTAAATACATGAAAGCAAATCATAGTTTTTTGTCCATATTTCAAAATCCGCCACACCGATTTTCATCGATTAGAAGTAGGCTTAATAATTATTATTCAATTTCATAATTATTGCCCCTTTTTGGGTAGTAAGTACTTGGTTTATAAGCTCGAAGTGGGCGAATACAGGCAGATGTTGATGACAACAATAGCACACAACTAAATATTCTATTGCAGTTGCAAAATTGAAGTATCAGCCAACGTCCAACGTAGAATTTGATAATAACTTAAAGCACAGTTACGCAACTCTACATAATAACACCTAAAACAAAAAGCTAACCTGGTGCATAGCCTGTTGCGCCGCTTGTGCTGCCGCTTGCGCCGCTCTCTTAGCCTGCTGCAGTTGCATCTCTTCCCCTTGCAGTCCGACCTTCGCATCTCTGACTTGCTGTTCCAACCCAGACAGGATGACCTGCTTGCCGGCCAACGCAGCTTGGGCAGTCGCACTGGCCTGAGCGGCTGACTGAGCTAAAGTATTCTTGGCTACGTAAGCAGCCTGATACGCTGCAGCAGCTTGGTTACCAAGCGCAGTCTTCGCTTGATTCGCAGACCCGACAGCTATCGTCCTAAGACCGCTGCCTCTGCTGAAGCCTTTCTTTCCCTCGTTTGCGGCCTTCACCTCTTGCAAGTAAGCGTCGTAGTGGCTGTGCTGGGCTTCTGGCTCTTGTGCCTGGGTTTGTGCTGAGTTGTCGTAGTCGTATTCGTATTCTGCGTGTTGGGGTGCGCCGTGTTGGGGGGCTGGGACTGGGGCGGCGGCGGCGATTGAGAGAGTGCCTGGAAATTGAAGTGGTTTAGAAAGTTATCAACTTTGATATTGCTACGATTCTTATTAGGTCCGTTCTCCTGTATGTTTTATTTCTGCTGAAAGTGGTGCAAATTTCGCTCTACCCGCTAAATACAAACCCTCAAGCGAATCTAAAGTATAACGCTTAAGTTTGATCTATCCGTAACCGTAGCCCAAACTCATGATAACCCACTTTCTACTAATTTTACGTCTAAATGAATCGGGTTGAAATTCGGAACACAGAGGTTAATGTCTGGATTCGGCACTTTTATCACGGGAAAATAAAGGAAACAAACAGCTCATGTAAAACCGTGGAGCGTTGCTAGTCATGAACATTGTTGTTTTAGGTTAGTTATGTCATCGAGGAAGTCATATGTTGTGCGCTCTTTCAGTAGCAGAGCTCGTCACGTTTTATATAACCCTGATCCTGGCCCTGACACCGTGATTTCACAGTCACAAAACTTTTTGGCAAAAAAATAACACCCACCAGTAATTTGAAGTGTCCTACTTATTTTTAAGACCTCTGACCTCTAATAAAATTTAGTTTAAAAAGACTAGCGCAATTTTAGAAAAATAGGGCGGGCGGGCATTTGTATTAATATGTTTGTGTGTTGATTTTGATCAATATTGTTTTCGATACGATATATTACAAATAAAATGCTATTTACTTAGTTTTTGAAGATTTTACACGAAAATTTCTAATAACAAGTTATTCTAGTGTGAATTTATTATTAAAAAAATAAGTATTCGACTTTTCAGAAATTACAGATTAACATGCGTACGTGATATTTTTATTCAGAACACTCATATGGTTGTTAGTGAGTTTTTTTAAGGTGTAGAAGGATGGGACGAGGACGACATGTTTGTGTCTAATGGGAAGCAACACGCCTGCCCATAACAGCACAATGTCACGCGACTATTGGAATATGAAGGGTCCAAATCTTTACCCAGCACTGCACTACAACACCGTGAGATTTAAGATTGATTATCACCATGCCCTGTAATTTATCTGGAAGCTATTGAAAAAAAAACTATTCGTATTGTTATAAACAATTTATAATTTTGGTTTTGCAAGAAAAAACAAAAACTGCAGCTTAATCGAAATGTCCACAAAAAACCAGGGCAACATGCTCCACTTACGAAAAAGGAAAAGTATAAGTAAAAAATACTATTAAACGATTACGTTTCCAAAATTTAAATGAATATGATTGACATTGTGTTGATATATTTTGTTCCGCCAAATAACTTCTTTATACTGTGTAAGCTGATGTCAATGCTAACTTTAACTATTTAAGTAAGTAGTTATTACTTTTTTTCATTTATATTCACAGCAGTGCCATGCTGCAATAATCACGATATAAGCCTGATGGTGAGCAACTAATACTCTGAGCCTTGTCTTACAAGGAGAGAATAAAAGTAATCGCCCACACTGACTAAATATGGCTATATGACTTTATGGATGACGCACTTGATGTTTGAAACAATCGATTGTCTTTCACAATTAAATCGAATCATAAATGTGTATTTCTGCAGTTGGAAAATACTTAATTGAAGCGGAATTCGAACAAACGATCTCCTGCTTGTGAAATTAGACGTAAATGCCATAGCTATAGTATTATGTACATAACACAAGCTGTAAGCATACTAATACCTATTACGGATGAAATGAAGCGAGTGAATCGAAGTGAATTAGATACAGGAACTAGCCAAGACTTATTTTGCGTGCGGATGTATGAGGAAGTAATTCTCCCAAGTTACATTACACATTATTGGTATGTAATACGTTATATAAAGCTCAACTCGCACGATATGTGTATTCGTAACCTAATTTATTTTCCATAATACTATTTAACAGTAAAATAGTCATGTGTTCGAAAACACAAGGTTTTGCAATCCAAAAATTTGACAGGATTTTTGACGGTTAATACATTTTTGATGTTTGTAATCAACATTTTTTTTAAATAGCTGCGTAATACTGTGCATATATTGTGTACTATTCTAGGCGGGATTGTTGGTAAAAGTTTAACTAGTCCCATCAATATAATAGTAGAAAATTAATCACACAAATTTAAGTCAATTTTTTTTGAAGCGACGGATTATCGTCGTATTTATAAGTTTTAAAATTCCAATAAATAAGTATTATACGAGTTCAAATTATGTCGTGTATATAATATTGTGTGTTTTGTTAACGTGTTTGAATCAGCGCTTTGTTTTTATGTATATTTAAGACTTACAATCTTTTATTTCGTCTTAATTGGTGAAACTATTCATTCACAAAATTAGTACGTTTTTCATAATATCAATTGGACATTTTTACTAAATAAAGATAATTATTGTAGTAGTCTTAACAGGCATCTACGTATTATTACAATGATTTCTGGCCCAAATTGGGCCAAAGCTGCTCAAACCTCTTTCTTTTTCTTCCAGACAACTTGATCGATGACTTTGGTGGGCCAACTTTTACCAAATTAATGTTTTGTTTAATACGTTATTATTTTTTTGTTTTGCAGAGTATTGCAGTTTTTATTTCAGTCGATTTTTTATTTCATTTGTTTATTGCAAAAATGATAAATCTTATAATGTAAATATAAAATATATATTCAAATGATTATTATTGCAAATTCCGGATTCAATAACTATTATCATGCCTCTAAATAATATAATTTCTAGAAATATGTGCAAAGCGCGCGTTGATATCTTTTGTATAACGATAGAGTATTACTTAGTATTATGACAAAATCTTATACTCCGAAAACCTTAACAAATAACTTCTCGTTACTAAACTAGTGAAATGATTTTAGTAAAATCGTTGAATTAATTTAAAAAAATACTCATTGTCGTAATCTATCGAATTAAGTATTTCGCAACAAACTTTAAAAAACAAATACATATTTCAGTTTACGTTGTCAGGGGAAAATCAGGTTTCGTTAAATGAATGAATTAGGCTTAGAGGCTTGAAAAAAAGGGAAATGTTTATTGATAATTCAAATAAGACCTAACACAATTACTGAAAAAATTACGACATTAAGGATGAATTTAGTACTTACTTAGTAAAATAATAAAAAACATGTCCTGCATGTATCACATTTGGAAATTTGAGGTAAAAGTGAGTTAAAAAAGATTGAATTGAAATTAAAAGATTTGGCACAAAATAATTAATATTTTATTCGAAAGAATAAAATCGTTAAATCCCAATACTTTTTAAATCATAATCATAACACTTCTAACAACATGTAACTTCTATCATATCTCGATAACTACGAGTATATTTAAACTACTTACTCAAGTAAGTGCGAATTAGTTTAGTAGAAAGTAATAAACAATCTGGTGTACAAATTTTCATTTGTCGTGTGATACATTTTGTTATGTCTATATTTTGTTTTTGATTTTTTTACATTTGGGGTACTTACCGATGCAAAATAATACTGTCCTGAAGGTCTTCATTTTAGCTACAGTCGAACTGAAACACCACAAATCCATTAAACACTAAAAATCACCGAAAATTAAAAAGCAATGAAATTTAATTTAAATTTAAGTTTTATTAAACAACTTTATAACACTTCACTGAATGTATACCTTCCAGTACTTTCACAAATGCTTAATATTTTTCAGTTTAGGTTGCGGGGACCTGAAACCCCTGGTTCACTTGTCTGTGAGGCAATGTACGATCAAACAGTCAGTACTTCTATTTATAGTGAATACCAGTCCAGCCACAGAATAGCCAGTAGTTACTATGTAAGAGTGCACTTTATTCCAGTATACACGATAGTTCCAATACAGCTTGACCAATATCTCTATAGAGCAGAGCGCAAGAGGATTATCTTATTGTAATCTAAGGACAATGTAGTATTTTGTCACGATTTTTATTATTGTTGAATAATGCTTGATTTCGTTTGTTATATAATTGGGGTTTAAGGAAAATTGTGATTTGGTGAATGTAGATTGGAAATAAGAAATCCGCGACTGGAGCAGAATTTATTGCTGTAATGATATTGCGATTCTTATATTTAGTATTTGTATTATGTCAAGATCTTTAAGATCCTTAAAAAATATGATTATTTATTATGTAGTACTGGAAAGTGAACTTTAGTTCTCCGAAAAAAGATAGTAACATTAAAAAAACTATTCCACCCAAAAACGCAAAAACATTACCCATTCGACTCTCCAACAGTACAAATAATGAAAGTATTGTTTCAACGAGATAAAACTTTACGAACAATCACGCGTAGCTCACATGTATGTAAATTAAACGTTTAAGACTGAAGGGGATAGAAGGTATAAGATAAGACCTGTGCCCAGCTGTGAGCTTTTACATAATTTAAAAGCTATAGCTAAGTTCTTGAGTGTTACTCAAAATGCCGAACAGTTTTAGTTACATACATTTTTCTACGTAATTAATGTTAATATTGATAAAACATAACATCACACATATTGTTGCATTGAAGATGTTAATGATAACAAATGAACTGTTTTATTGACAAATAGCTCACCCAATTAATGTTATCCTCTCTTATTGACCTGTTTTTTAATACGCATTTTACTTTGTTTTCATGTGTTTACCTTCTGTAAACTATTAGAACATTTTAAAAGACACAGATGGCATCGATCAAATTGTTCATAACATAGTCGTTCTTAAGGTAGCGTGACCAAGGAACATAAATTAATTTTATTGATAATACGTTAACATTAAACAAATTCTATGTAAGTAAAAATTATAAGTTGACATTAAGTACATGCTATAAAATTGTATTCCTGTTTCTGAGTATAAAATATTATTTATTTTCGACATCCATGTGAAAGCTTCAAGTACCTACTATCGAAATCTAGATAAAGGGTTCTAATTGTAATAAAGTGGCCAAGTGCGAGTTGGACTCGCCCATGAAGGGTTCCGTTGCAGCAAGTAACATTATATACATAGTACACATAGTTCTTGTAGTTCGTTGTAACTTTGATCGAAGTTTCAATAATAGTGTATTTATGACGTACTAAAAAAAAACTACTCATCAGATCAAGTTCAAACTAATTTTCGTTGGTAGTTTACATGGTAATGTACATCATATATTTTTTTTAGATTTTTCATTCTCTTACTTTAGAAGTTAGAGGGGGGGGGACACACATTTTACCACTTTGGAAGTGTCTCTCGCGCAAATTATTCAGTGTAGACGAAAATGATTTTAGAAACCTCAACATCATTTCTGAAGACCTATCGATAGACATCCCACACGTGTAGGTTTGATGAAAAAAAAAATGTTGAGTTTCAGTTCTCAGTATGGGGGCAACCCTAATTTTTCTTTTTTTTTAATTTTTCTGTTGAAATCTTAATGCGGTTCACAGAATACATCTACTTACCAAGTTTCAACAGTGTAGCTCTCATAGTTTCGGCAAAAAGTGGCTGTGACATACGGACGGACAGACAGACAGACAGACAGACAGACAGACAGACAGACAGACAGACAGACAGACATGACGAATCTATAAGGGTTCCGTTTTTACGTTTTACGGAACCCTAAAAAGTGAAAGTAGGTTTTTATGAAACGATCTTTATGCGTTGGTTAGGAAAAATTCTGTAAAATGATAAAAGTTAAAATAAAATAAAAACAAAGTGAAACTCATATGAAACAATTATTTTATCACACGTGTCAACAGCTCCATAGAAATCCGATTCAATTTTATGCGTTTTACAGTGAACTTAATCAGAGAAGCACAGCTATGTAATATCTAAATCTATAGCATTTTCCGAAATGAATATTGCTGTTTCTATCTATTACAGTCAATGTGACAAGGACAACGTTATACTAGGTTCAATTTTAATTTCCGATGATCCCGTTATGATAACACAATTTCGCCCTGAATGATATATTTTTTTTTTTTATAGCATAGACGAGACGAGCAGGTCATGTGCCTGATGGTAAGCAACATGCCTGCCACATAACAGCAGAGTAACACGCAGCTATTGGAACATGATAGTCCAAATCATTACCTAGCACTACACTGCGCTCGTCACCCAGAGATCTAAGATATTATGTCTCTAAGCCCTGTAATTTCTCTGGAAATGTAAGATTGTTGTAGAATTGTAAATCAGCTAGTTACAATATACGAGTATGTTTATAAAAAAGCTTTATTAAAGCAATGATTACTTGTGTATATTTACATTTAGGTAGGTACCTATGTTTATTTATTAATTGCAATATGTGTATACTCGCCTAAAAATTAAATTTACCTGGTATATGACGTAGTTAGGGCGTAGCGATATCCTGTTATAATAATCTATATATCTATATAATTATAATAAATGTATCTAAAAAGCTACAGTGATTCACAGAAAGATCAAGGCAGAACCCAAACCCTTAGGATGTACCTACACTTACCCACAACCCATACATTTTGCACTCGTATTCATCTTATGACGTAGGTAAGAAAGGATTTTTCTAAATTCAATCTCTTAGGGTGTGAAATGGAATATGTAAATTTATATGAAACGTTTTAACCCCTGGATACATGAAGTTCCATATGAATTAATTACGAATAAAATAACGAGTTACGCATTTAAGCGTTTTTAAAAATTGGGCTCTTTATTGTAAAATACAGTTTTTATAAACGCATAGGCATAAACCCTTATGTTTGTTTTTTGTATGTAGGTTACGTAATAACTTATTAGTTACCCAATTATGAATCGTTTTTTGTGTTTGCTGACAAACAAACAACAAAGGTTTGACAACAAAGGTGGTCCCATATTAATTTAATCATATTTTGTTTAGTTTTTTTGGAAAACGAACAAACGAAAGAAACAGCAACAAAATATATAGGTATGCAAATAATGTATGGGTTGGCAGTTTCGTTCAGCAAAATTTTCTCTAATCGAAATCGGTAATTTTTTAGAGGTAGATAATTGCTTATCAAACATTTTCATTCATTTTATGGAGCGTGTAATATTATCATTTAAATAAAAACATGGTTCGTGCGCGGCGCCACGGTAGATCATTTCATGCCTCCGTTGCGATTACATGGTGCTGCCGACGCCGGCACGATGCGTTGGAAATACCAGTATGCAAATTTAAATATTTAGCGTGAAGAAAGTCTTTATTGACAGAGCATTTTATATTTACTTAAACTTAAACCGAAAATAGACTGGCACTTGAATAACATCTCTCCTGAAGTAAATCGACGGTGTGGTCCAGAAAATTATATTGAACTAGCGGCCCATTCCGGCTGCGCTCGGATATTGCCATTTAAAGACTATTAATCAAAATAAAAACTATCCTATCTCTCAAGTTGGATCAGACTGCTCGCGGTGTGCCAATTTAATTTAAAATCGGTTTAGTAGTTTAGGAATCCATCGCGAACAAACATCGTGCCAGGAGATTTATATATATTAAAAATTAAGTAATTCATATATTGATCCCTCAAAATACAAATATTTAGCGTGAATAAAGGCTGAGACTCCACCAAAGCGGAGTTTTTTTAATTGTTAATTTTTAACAAGACGAGCAGGACAAGACGAGCATGTGCCTGATGGTATGCAACATCCCTGCCACATAACAACACAGTGACACGCAGCTCTTGGAACATGAAGAGTCCAAATCATTACCTAGCACTGCACAGCGCTCGTCACCCAGAGATCTAAGTTGTTATATCTCTAAGCCCTGTAATTTCTCTGGCAGCGCCTAATTTGATGTGCAGGGATGTCTGAAGCGGAGACTAGAAGAGAAGTTTTTCAGATCGGATGACTCCACCGAAGCTGTGCTTGATGCCGCGTGTCGTCGCCTGCGTACATTTCTCGTCTCCGCTGCGCGTCGGCGAGGCACAGCTCACATCTCCGCTTTCATCGTGCCATACAATTAGAATACATCTCCGCTTAGTGGTCTCCACTGGAGCTGAGCGGAGACGAGATGTGTGAATAACGAAATTGTATTTGTTGTTAAAAAAACATCTCGTGTCCGCTCGCACATCTCCGCTTTGGTGGAGTCTCAGTCTCATTGTTAGTAGTACTTGGTATTTATTTTACACCAGAAACAGTAGGATTGTCCGTGACCGCCATCTCGCTTAGTGTACCACCCACCATCATTGAAGTATGATCAACCAAACAAAAAGACAGTCATCATAAACGATTCCCAGGCTAGCCCAGTGCGGGTTGGTGGATGACACATGACCTCTAAAGATTCGAGGTAGGTACTACTTTTACTATCTACTTTTTATCCTAGGAAAATTACGGGATTGGGAACTACGCGAGATGGCAATAACAGAATGACAGACTATGGGAGAGTCCTAAGTCCAGCAGTGCAGAGGTCATTCATTACATAGGCTGATTACACATTGCGAGTGCCGTAGGCAAGCATTTCATCGGCGCCCCTACACTAAAAATAACTAACAGTAGTAAGGTTTTGATGACTAGTTGACGTTACTATTATGTGTCATATTATTACGTATCATAGGGGTTACTTAATTACATAATTAATTTAATGCGATATTAATTCTTTTACAATTCCGCTTGGCGCGCTCCTCTATACCCTCGCGCTCCTAGGCATGGGATAATCCGCCTCTGCGGTCGTTATCTCATCTCGCTCCTTCTCACTGTCGATTATCTTGCCTTAGATGGTCGGCAGTGAGATGCCCTCCACGGCTAGGGATAGCCACAGTCGCCACTGTGGCTACATCACGGGCCTCGTACCTCGTAATTCCACTGAGCATTTTGCTAATTAGAGTACTCGCGGAAGACGCCGTTGTGAGTAACAGATGAGTAAGTTTCCCAAGTCTTCCAGACCCTTCCCCGAACATTCAGACGCGCTGTTCGAAGAGTCAGTACTCCGTTGTTTTTGTTGTTTTCTGGGGATAACTCCTATGTGTTATTTCAGGTCGTATTCCAACTGTGTTTAGATTTCATACGGATCCGCTCAGCCGTTCTGTCCCCGCTCTATCATAAATAACCACATCGTCGCTTAACATCAGGCGAGATAGTGGGAAAGTTGTTAGCCTATCGGTTTGTTATCGGATACATTTCGGAGAGTCCGCGACTGATCTGCATAACTTAATACCACCTTGCCCCTTTTTCTATTGGACTGCTCGTAGCTCGAGAAAGCGACGTCGTTTCATGGTTAATGTTCCAAAGACACGAACAAAGAGGTTTGACTCTACTTTTGTGATAAGAACGTCTAGGCTGTGGAATGAGCTACCAGAGTGGATTTTGCCCGATAGTTATAATCTTGGTGTCTTCAAGTCGAGAGTGAATCGGTTTCTTCTAGGTAAGCACGCTTCAGCGTAGGCCGCATCGTCGCATAACATCAGGCGAGATGGCGATTAAGTGTAAACCTATTCAAGTTAAAAAAAACAAAAAGGTACTAACCAATTACCGACAAATTAACGAAATAGACACGTCGATTTTATTTTCAGGCTGTCGCTTGACAAGGGCACGTGGCAGGCACAAAAATATGTTGTTTTTTAAAATAATTCTCATAGCATTGACTGTGTCCTATTAAGTTATACTTAATTAGTATTTAATCATGATCAACCTGTCCGTGTTGTCCATTCAGTACTACCTTTCACAACCCCTTGCGCAATGATCAATTGTGTCAATGCTTTTTAGCCATAAGTTTTGCATTCTTTTTGATTGTAAGGCCATTGATCCCTCGATATTGCTATCGAAAGTAACGGAAAATTGACACGAGATCTTGGGACTGATAACGGTTGACCTTTGTTTAAACATTTTAATTATTATCCAATAATAATTGGTAAATTGACGTTAGGTAAACTTGAAATGGTTAGGTTTTTGTGTCTGTATGGTAATTATGAAGATATTCTCAATGTTTCGCGTAATATTTCGTTTAAAGTTCAGCAAAATCATACCTATATGCTATTGTTCAAAGCATGTCGGGGCAGACATAAAATTAGCCTGAAATAGAAAAAAATCCGGGGAGCGATTTCTTTTTTTTAAACGTCGAAGAGGGTGGTTGGAAGTATAAATCTCGATTTTCGAACTAATCCCGGTAGAGGGTTCGCCGCCATCTTGTTTTAAAGTTTTTGTGAAATACCTCGTTAATTTTCAACTTTAGAGCAAAAATGATCGTATCCAAAGTTGTTGGAAATTTAATATCTCTTTTTTTTTCAATTTTTTTCATTTTAATTACTTACAGTCTAATTTCTTTATACTGTGGTATTACATTAGGACGATGTTTTATGCGTAGATGTGGGCTACACCGAAAAAATATTGTTTTTTTTTTTTTCAGTACTGCATGCAACAGTTACAGCCGGCACTGAAAGTCCACATACCCCTGATGTCTTTTTAACTTATGAACGTTAACTGGCTTCACACTTGGCCACCATATGCGGTTAACGATGGAACATGCTTACCTAAGTAGAAGAAACTGATTCACTGTCGAGTTGAAGACAACAAGAACACCGCGGAAAAGGCCCTCCAGCAAGGATTGCTACGAAAGTGAAGTCAAATCTCTTGGTTTTTATATAATAGTCTTTGGAGTTTGGAACGTAAGCCATGAAACGATGTACTATATGTAAATAAAAAGTAAATAAGTATCTATTTGTGTTTGAACATTACAAATTTCTTAAACTCCTACAAGTCCTTGTTGAAATGAAATATTGTTTTTATGTTTGAAAGCCTGGCTCACGAGGAAACCTATTAGCAATTTAACAGCCACGCCTTGTATCTTAAAACTCTTAGTCATTCCTTTAAAATGTCTGTTGAAACCGTAGAACGTAATCATAAAATAAATAAAAACTAATTCTAAGAAAATATAATCCACTTTTCGTTTCGTCGAAATCCAATTAATGTCATTGCCTAAGATCATCGACATCTTCCAAATTACAGACAAAAATCAAAAACTCGTGACTTCTTTGTTGCAATCAAGTAAAAAGCCTAAAGAGGAAAAGAGGGAAAGCGTGATTTATTAACAAAAAACTGGACAATCACAAACAAGAGCAAAAAACATAAATACTTAGAACTGAAACATCTATATATTTTAAAAGTAAAAACACCGAGAGAGATAAAGAAATGTTAGTGAATAAACCTAATATTAGTGAAAAGGCCCTTCGCCTTCTACGCTAGTCGATAGTATAGTAGGAATTAGAGGCCGGCCGAAGCCAACTGTCATAGTAGCCCCTATAATAAATAAAACACCGGCCAAGTGCGAGTGGGACTCGCGCACGAAGGATTCCGTACCATTAGCAAATAAACGACAAAACCTTTTTGGCTTTATTCCGAATTCCGTATACATAGACTAACACAGTTTCCTCGGACAGGCTCTCATCCAAAAAAAAATATTAATGTTTTGATTTTACCTTATGTTTCTAACTAAGACGTCGATAGCGCGTTTTATTTTTACATAATAGGCTAGTAGCGATCTAGGTTCAATATTGATTTTCTCTCTACTTAGTCTGTGATATTTATATAATAGGCCAGTACTGTGGTGTAGCTATTGTAGATACATTCCGGTATTTTTAGACTAAACTAAAATAAATTGTTTCGATTCTTTTTGGCTTTTTCCTTTTGAACTGAGTAGAACAAATGCTTTTTTATTTTTATACGTATTCATTTGATTAGAAGAAAGACGGAACGAGCAGGTTCGGTACTTGACAGTGAGTAGCACGCCTGGCTATAACTACGGCGATGCTACGGCGCACATAAATATACAATACAGCAGGCTCAGGGTCTTCTCATCCAAGGAGAGGGCCAAAATAAAATATGACAAATTCCAATCGTTGCACAGCGCTGCACTGCTC
Organism: Ectropis crepuscularia; assembly: GCA_963693475.1. Taxonomy (NCBI): domain Eukaryota; kingdom Metazoa; phylum Arthropoda; class Insecta; order Lepidoptera; family Geometridae; genus Ectropis; species Ectropis crepuscularia. Next base: position 10,398,049 of record OY856350.1, read on the forward strand.
TTGTCTCCCTGACTATATGGTTTTTCTCATAGCTCTATAATTGCTCTGGTAACGTTTTTCTTTAAATGAGAATAGTATAGTGCTCACACACAAAGGTTTGGAAGGTTGGACTTTGCAAAGTGTCTTATCACAATAATGTGCAAGCTTTGCTTAGTTTGGAGTCAGATGGCGTTGTAAGTGAAATGTCCACCAATTACATCCATTCCTCTTTTGAAAATCTGTCGCGCACTGCCGTTAAGGAAACTCTAACTTAAATGTACTGAACTGATAAGATCAATTTTCTTCTTAACATTGAGTGCAGAATTATTACAAACCACATTTTAAGGGAAAGTAGTTGTATAATGCTCAACCTAGGCCCAGACAAACAATCATGTTTTGTGTTTACGAACTACTGTTTAATCTGTGGAATATGATTCGGCCTACTGTGCCTTCGGACACACGACAATTTTTAGTAAAGAAAATAATTAATAACATATCTATATTATTTCACGCGCATCAAAATTTCCAACATCAGGTCTGAGGGTCTGTTTTGACCAGACAAAACTGAGGCATGAATGTTAACGTAAATGGTAAAAGATGAAAGTTCAGTACTCTATTTTGATGTTTCCTATTTGATTAAGGATTATTGTTAGACCTTAAACATAAATTTTATTTGTCCCATAAACGTTTTTTTATTATTTATGGCGCTTTTATCTCATGGTGTAACTCGCGGCTTACTAGATTTTCATAATACTATGTGTTAATTCAAATAATGTACTTAGGTACCTATTACATATTTCATTTCCTAACATGCACCTTCCTAACATGCATTCAAGCAGTAATGTGCAAACATTACTGTGTTACGGTCTGAAGGGCAATGTTTCCAGAGAAATTACAGGGCTTAGAGATATAACAACTTAGATCTCTCTAGGTGACGAGCGCAGTGCAGTGCTAGGTAATAATTTGGAATCTTCATGTTCCAATAACTGCGTGTCACTGTGCTGTTATGTGGCAGGCATGTTGCTTACCATCAGGCACATGACCTGCTCGTCTCGCCACTTTATATATAAAAAAAAAAAAAAAAAAACCTTATGATACAAACATTCCCATAAAAATGTTTATGGGATTTATCTAATAAACAAGTCCTCTCGTATTTAACGCGACTTTTTATCGAGAAGGCCACTTTCAATTTCTGCTGCGCAAGTAAATAAATAGCATTTTATTTTATAATCGACATTGTAAGTGATTGTTGCATTTCATTTCATTAAGTTTATTGTACTTGGTTGTAATGTTGGCCATTGCGTCGTTTGAAATTTAATATTGCAGAGTTTTTTGTAATACGACGTTAAGTAGGTACCTAAAGATTGGCCAAATATGTTCGAATTTTTAAACGAAGGCGACCAATCTATGCCCTGGATTTAACAATCGAAACTGTTTTGTACATCGCGATGTCGTTTGTAATGTTGGTACATCGAAGTTCATTCTACGGTATTTGGATTGAAATGCGCAGATCAAGCTGTAATAAATGTAGATACGAACAGATAGATAGAAAACTCTGGTACAACAGATTCAAAAATACAGTGAAACAGTTATGAAGTAGCACCACAAGTGGCGGCCTTTTTGTTGAGAGCAATCTCTTCCAAGCACAAGGAAAATGAACCCACACACAAATATACATATTAATTTAAATAATACTACTAAATAAATATTCACTTATAAATATGTTACTATAACATTTAATACTAACATAAATAGATATAATAACAAAAATACCTATAATATAGTGTGGATATTAAGAACAGACTAATTTTTATCCAGAAAAAAACACAGCTCCTTAGGGAACCATCATTATCAAAATTGTACGCTGAGAAAGTGGTGGAAAGATTCTAGTCATTCAATAAATCCAGAATTTTAGGTAAGGTACCGGAAAAAGCCGTGATGGTCTGGTGATTACCACGTCTGACTTTATAATCGAATTATCGTAGATTCGAATACCACATGCACCTCTGTAAAATTTTCTCAAGTGAAGATAAAAGCTTTAGTTATCACCACTGCCCTCGTTAAGGAAAACATCAGGAGGAAACTGACACCAAGCGCGGATCCAGGGGGTCTGACTCGCCCTAGGCTGGGTACAGTACCTAGGTGGACCAATAATTAAAATCATGTATATACTTATTGCACTTTTGTGGCTTGGCTGCGACCATGTAACCCCCCCATGGATTCCTTGGAGCCATGTGACCCCCCCTGGAGCCAAAGCTGGATCACCCCTTGACCGATACGTTCCAAAAAAGAAATCAGTGAAGAATACATGTCATCCCGCCAATCCGCACTTGGATAACGTGATGAATGGCCTTGACTCTCTCCTTGCGAGAGAAGGCCGAATACCAGCTTTGGGAACTTAAAATGGTTATTTACGCTGATGCTTTATTTACGGTTACGCTTATGGTTATGCAATGAGGTTCTCAATTCGGTTGTTTTTATGTATGTTACACGATAGCTTTTAATTGAGAATTGATTTTAATGATTATTTTTTTGTTTTTTTAACTAATACTTCAAAGGAGGTCCAATATAATTTGTATCAAATCGGTGTAGTAACCACTATATATCAACAAAAATCTAAAATGGTCTTACCCTAATGACAAATTAATTCATTGTAATAGTGCGTTTAGTTGACTTCACAAAAATTGTGAAATTTAATCGTTGTGTCTGAGTAAAATTTTAAATTGGATCCTTTTTTATAGCGAACGTACCTTTACGCACCGTCCACCGTTAAGGGACACGGCAAATGTGTCTGACTCGACACCAAGACGACAGAAGATATGGTGACTACCGACTAAAACCCCTACAGATTTCTCCTGCATGGCCAGGGGTCAGGGTCGCAGGGTCACTTTTAGCACTCCCATCAACGACCCTGACCCACCTGCCACTGTCCTTGCGGACCCACCTCGCGGGGAGCGTTAGTACCCCCATTTGGCTGTAGCGACGCGCCGGGAATCAGCGGCGCGTCACCTCCTCGAAGCCATATCCCAAGGGTGCCTGACGGAAGGCGCATAGTCCTACTACTTCTAATACTAACTTATTAAATATATTTCCGCACTACCGTAGAAACACACAAACCTTATTGAGGTTTAATTTTTATCTGTAATAAGATTATCGTTTTCCAAATAAAACAAATGGGGAAATAAGACAAAGTGTTTTTATTGAGGTATTATAGAGTGACAAGACAAGCAGGACATGTGCCTAGTAAGCCTATCCATAACACCACAGTGGCACGCAGCTATTAGAACATGAAGAATTACAAGCACTGCACTGCACTTGTCACCCAGAGATATAAGATGTTTTATCTCCATGCCCTGTAATTTCACTGGGAACATTACCCTTCAAACTAGAACACAATAATTACTGCTTGGCGATAGAATAACTGGCAATGGTCTGGTACTCTCCCAGGCGGACTCTGCAAAGCGTCCCACTACAAAACTACGGCTGGTCTAGCCAGGAGAACGCCAACTGCCGATCCGAAGCCACTGGACGTCTACACTCTTTCTAAGAAAACGTAATTTCGAAAAAAAAAACTCACGACTTTCATACTTTCGTTCTACTTCGTTTCGTCCGATACAACATTGTTTGACGTTTAAATGTTCTAAGCCTACTCTAATTACCTAGAACATTTGAACGTACGAAACGACGGATCGAAGTAGAACCGGAGTAGGAAAGTCGCGAGTTTATTACGAAATTACATTTTCATAGAATGAGAGTAGACGTCCTGGTTCCAATCTCTCACGCACCAGTGTATTTTCGATGTTATGTGTATAATGCGACTAACTTTAAAAACGGTAAAGACAAACATCGTTCAACATCAACGCAAATGTTTCAAGAATCAGTTGAAGTTATGCGTTACCCACCAACCCGGACTGGGCCAGCGTGGTGCATCATGGCCTTGGGCGTGAAGGCCCCGAGGGCCTTGGGAGTGAAGGCCCCGAGTCCCAGCAGTGGGAACATTTAGTGGGCCGCTTATGTTACACACGTAGAGCATGCCTGAATATGGATATTAGCATTTCCGTTGATGTTGTGTAAACGCTAGTTAACGTAGGTTTTTTTTCAATGCGATTCGTGTATTCGAAACATCACTTGGTAACATCGAATTATGTAGTTCTTACATAATTAGTCTTTTATATCATACCTGCAAAATCCCGTGGGTTTTTGTCCACGTAGTTCTCGATCCCGATATTTTCCCGGGACAAAATGTACCCTATGTGTTCATTCCGACTATAATCTACCCGTGTTCCAGCTTTCAACCCGATCCGTTCATACGTTACGACGTGATTGAGCAACAAACATCCATAGGTACATTGACATTTATAATATTAGTAGGTAGGAAGTAGTAGGATTTCAATGTTTGTATGTTTGATCGATCACGTCGTAATGACCGTAATGTCTGAACGGATCGGGATGAAATTTGGAACATAGGTAGATAATTGTTTGGAAGATCATTATTTTTATCCTAGAAAAATCTTGTGCGTAAAAGACTTCAAAGTCTTGATCATCGCCGCAGAATTGCTAGCTTATCGGGTTTTTATCGGATACACTTCGGAGAGTGTGCAACTGATCTGCATGATCTAATACCACCTTGCCCTTTCTTCTATTGGAATTAGCGTATCTCAAAAAAGCGACATCGTTTTATGGTTGATGTTCCAAACACGAACGAAGAGATTTGACGCCACGTTTGTGATAAGAATGTCTAGGTCGTGGAATGCGTTACCTGAGTGGGGTTTTCCCGATAGTTACAATCTTGGTGTCTCCAAATCGAGAGTGAATCGGTTTCTTCTAGGTAAGCACGTTCCATCGTATATCGCATCGTTGCTTAACATCAGGCGAAATGGTGGTCAAGTGCGAACCTATAATAGCAGAAAAAACAACGGGAACTACACAGGTAAAACCGTGGGGTGCTGCTAGTGTAGTTTATTTTTAAGCATAAGCTTAAGTGTCTTACTGTTGATAGCGCTCTTTATCCTCACTCTATTCTTCTTTAACTCGCATTTCCTGTTTTGAATGGTTGCCTAGAATAAATATTAGCAATGAAGCCGCAATGTATGGCACTTATAAGGTTTTTTTTTGTAATTTACGGCTGGTTTAGTCAGGAGAACGACGACTGCCGTTCCGTAGCCCCCGGATTCAAATCCCACGCGCACCACTGACTTTTCGAAGTCATGGGCGAAACAACCCACGCTGCTAACTTAAAACGGCGAAGGAAAACATCGGAAGGAAACCGACATGCATCTAGAACCATACGTGGGAACATTTAGGGGGCTGCTTATAATATTTGTAGATTACTGTGTAGATTGTTGTGAATATTACTCGTACGTTGCCATTGTAGCCATTAATGGCGTCTCCATTAATCACTTCGTGAACCGTCCGGAACTTTATTACCAAAGGCCACCATGGTTGGCAGTAGAATAATTGGAATAGGTGGTACCTTCCATGCGCGGTTGCAGATCGTTATTTTGGAAAGGGTCACTAGTAATAATACAAAATATCTTGAAAATTAGACTTTATTACACAACTCACATTAGCAATTAGTTTTATGCACACATTAGTGAGAAAAAAACTAATTTGTTGTGTAATGTTGCATAATTACAACATTACACAACAAATAATGGAACATACAAACACCGTGAGATGCCAACAAACCATAAAATACATCACAGGACAATAAACATAATTTTAATTTTATTTTTGGCAAAATTTTCAACTTTACGTGTTCCATTTTGAGACAGGGTCATGTCTCCTGTGACCTGGTACCTGGTACTTCCCCAGGCAGTATCTGCAAAGAGTCCTCCACACCTCTACATAAACCGCTACTCCACTACCTACCTACTACATCACTTAGCGAACTATAGAGATGTTAGAAACATCTGTGCAGGAACAAAATCGCAAAGAAATGATCCGCTACAGAACTAAAGTTGCGAATATAGTCCACAGACTCAAGCTGAAGTGGCAATAGGCAGGCTATAATGCCAGAAAAATCGCAACTGTTGTCGATTCTTCTAGTCAAAAAAAGTAGAACCACAGCATACCTCGCCGCTTACGATTCTAGGGGTCAAGTAGATTTATAGTGTGTTAACCACTTACGCTACACACACAGACGCATTTAATCACCAATTTCAAGGTGCTCAGGGCGCGTCCAAAGATTTATATTGACGGGGACACCCTTCAACCAGGTGGAGTGGCGATTTGCGTTAAGTGGCATGGAACCAGTAGATGATAGAAGTCGATCGAGGTCAGTGGCGTTAATAGGGAGAGCCCTATGTACAGTGGATGATGAAGAACTGATGATGATGATTACATAAAGCGTATTACTAGTTTCCTCGAAGCTCTTAACAACAGGTAAGTAACAGTTATTTACAATTGCCCAATAGTTATGATTCAATTCAGAGCATTACAAGTATGGCGAGGTGAAACTTGAAGGAAACGAGAAAAAACTACAAGAATGCAGCAAACCACTTAAACTACGAACAATATAATATTATTTACATTAAATAATTACCTTAGATCAAATATTAAATAACAAACATCAATACTTATCACACAACGTTTGTCGTTTGGTATTGAAACGTTAGGCATGTGGGAATCGGGAGCTCATCTCATTTTCAAAAGCCGTTCTGGTCGATGCGACGCCTGCCCAAAATGCTGATTTATGATGAAAACGCTTATTTTATCCAACGAATAAGCATTGCTATTCAGTGCGGTAATGCCGCCAGCATGCTATACACGCTTCTGAGGTTTAGTAGGCTTGATCATCTTGATTATTTTTAGACCTTCAATGGTATATGGAAAATTCAGATATGCTTGGGTATGTAGTTAGTAAAATATACTCGTACATACCTATACCCGTATTCATACCTTACCTTCCTTGACAAACTTTCTCAGCTAACTGATATTTTTTTGCAAAGGGCAGGGCCTTTATTTACAAAATTAATTACAGTGCGATCTATAGTTTACTATATAGTTTAAAAAAATAAAAGTTAGCTTAGAAAGTTGTGGTCCTTCCTTAGAGCGATGTAACTAAATCAAGCTATTACAAAATAATTGTTTTGTTTTTATTTAACAACAACGTGGTCCGCTACTCTTTTGGGGATAAAAAGTAAATAATATATTATAATTAGACTAAAACTAATGACTGTAATAATCTACCTGAATTTGAAGTTCATCCTGATCTGATTAATATATCAGATAAGAATGGACAACAAATATCGAGAGTTGGAAAATTTCACATTTATTCAATGAATTTAATAAATTGTATAAAAGCTTACATAAACAGTTTGATATAAAAGAAAGTGACAGTCTGAAATAATTCTCTGAAACGCCCCAGAATAGTTTTTTCAATTACCTTTGACCTTTTCATTCACAATTTAACGGCAGATTTTCAGAAATAATAAGATATCACTTTCAAAACGTGCCTGAGAATTGTAACATCTTTTAGAATAAATCTTTTATCGATTTAAAAAAATATATCTGGTCACGTTCTTAACTCTGAACTTAAAACATTCGGGGGATTTCAAACTCTACAACCACGTAATAAAGTGTAAGACAATTGTGAAAAATTGATAGTGTCACGACGTAATTTTTAGTGTCATTGTGAGCTCTATTTCGACGTGATAAGGTGGAGGGGACTGGAGAAAAATAGGTGGTTAGTGGGTTAATCGTCACGGTGCAACAATCACGTGACAGTTGGCAAAGTTTATGAAACTGATGTTCCGCAAGATGTGATCTTTGAAACTTTGATCATTCCGGGCGCGTGCCTGGGCCGTGATAATAATAAAAAAACCGGTTAATCCGTGGACCTCGGGGGTGGACCTATCCCTAGATGGAGTCTGGGCCTGCTTAACCCTTATGCTAATTAGCCTGCCTAGGGCGCGAGGTTAAAGGGCGCTGAAATTGTGCCTTCACATACACTATTAATCTAGCATCATTGCGTCTACTCTACGTATTTCAACTAGACCGAGACGAATCACTGAAACTAAATCCGCTGTGAACTGAAAAAGCATGGGAGTCCCTGATTCTAATACACCTGACGGGGCGCATCCTTACAATTAACCTAGGGCGGTCAGACGCACAGACTAAGTAGAGAGATACTCTGCCAGACGTCAGAACTTTTCAACACCTGGTTCTCAACGCAATCCGAACGACTCAAATAATTCGAAATGACAATCCTTGTCTCTGTCATTCTAAACGGACAAGACAAAGACCGAGAGGTTTGATTCCGTGCCGAAATCAATCCGACTGGGTTCCGAATCGCTACGCAGTCGCTGTGCTTATGTCTATCTAAATAAGTAATTACAACCTAGCAGTAAGTTACTATACCGGCCGTAACGCCGCAACCTTAACTCGATTCTATACCTCTACATTCCACTTTTAGTATATTTTATTGTACCTATTAATAATAACAATAACTTACTTCCTTTGTTACATCAAACAGGATATAATAATACTTAAGTAATTCATAGAATTTTAGATAAAAATCCATTTACATTATCTAGATGAGTAATTATAACCTACTCCCAGGCCCGACCGGCCACAGCATGTGGTGTAGCGCGCGGCCGAATACGTGAAGACAGACGAGCCTGTTCGAGGCGTGACTCTCGTCTACTGTCACGTGGTACCCTGGCAGTGTGCGAGACACCGCCAGCTGCCGCGCTGTCGACAGCATGTGACCTGAAACGCATCAACAAACGAAGTATAGCTGAACTGTGTAACTGAGATCTCGCTCTATGAAAATGAGAATCGGGTGAGGTACGCGCGGCAACGATCGATGAATATGAGATTCTGGTGAGCTGGTGAGGCGCGGGCGGCGAACGCTCGACGAAAATGAGAATCAGGTGAGATGCGGGCGGGGATCGCTCGATAAAAATGAGAATCGGGTGGCGTGTGGGCGGCGAACGCTTGATGAAAATGGGAATCTGATGAGGTGTGGGTGGCGAACGCTCGATGAAAATGGGAGTCGGATGAGGTGTGGGTGGCGAACGCTCGATGAAAATGGGAGTCGGATGAGGTGTGGGTGGTGAACGCTCGATGAAAATGGGAATCGAATGAGGTGTGGGTGGCGAACGCTCGATGAAAATGGGAATCTGATGAGGTGTGGGTGGCGAACACTCGATGAATATGGGAATCTGGTAAGGTCTGGGTGGCGAACGCTCGATGAATATGGGAATCTGGTGAGGTGTGGGTGGCGAACGCTCGATGAATATGGGAATCTGGTGAGGTGTGGGTGGCGAACATTCGATGAATATGGGAATCTGGTAAGGTCTGGGTGGCGAACGCTCGATGAATATGGGAATCTGGTGAGGTGTGGGTGGCGAACGCTCGATGAATATGGGAATCTGGTGAGGTGCGGGCGGTGAACGCTCGACGAAAATGAGAATCAGGCAGGGTGCGGGCGGTAAACGCTCGACAAAAATGAGAAAAGAGTAGGTTGCGGGTGAAAACGGGCTTCGGGTGAAATCACAAATCGCGTGAAATGTTTATTACACTTAATTAAGTTAATGAAGGCTAAATTAACGCTAAATTAAGGCTAGATCAAGTTTAGAAGCAAGAAATTCTCGCTTTTGAATTTAATACCCTAGTAAATTATATTAGAGCAATAATTAGTAAAGTCATAAAGTTTTAGTCATGCAAATAACAGCAAAGCACTACCTTCATTTTAGTAGCGGCATAATCCAATCTACGGGCATGTATACCTATTATGTCCAGGGCATATCTTCATATTAGTTAGTTTTGTTAAATAAACGTTAATATTCGTAAGTAATGTTAGGTACATATAAAATAAAAAAACTAAGTAGAAATACTCAAGCAGGTAAATAGGTAACAGACATGCGTAGGAAACGTTCGGCCGTCCCCAGACTAGTACGGAAAGATAAGACAATACCCCAGACAAATAATCGCTAAAATCTCAAAGGAAAATGCGGATTTTCTCCTTCTTTTATTCAGCAAAACAGATCTTTTTTGTGTTGTGTGTGAATTGTCCACCAATATTTATTTATTATTTTTGAAGTTATACTTTTGTGGCAGGCACCTCAGGAAAAAAATCTGAGGTGGACTAGAACCATCAAAATTGATTCACAATTGGCGGAGCTTTCGTCGCGTAAAGGGCTATATTTAAACTGAACGAACATAGAGCTAGAGCTGGAACAAGAGCATTCTTTCTCGATCTTTTAGTGTAAACGAAAGATCGTTCTTGGCGTTTTCCATATTAGATATTCAATAGAATCTTTGCGAACGCAAACAAAACAACGAAATAATGTTCTACGTTTGTTTACACCAAATGAATTTGATACAGTGGGGATAGAATGAGCATTCGCTCGTCTGATGTAAATCGGCCTTAACATACCTGCATACCAAAAAAAACATACAGCCGAATTGATAACATAGATAGAAGATACGTGTCCCAAATTTTTCTATACTCTATCTGCCGGGCTAATTATAATGGCATGTATATTTTTGACCTAGTCATAATCCCAATTGACAATACCGGAAACTAGTCTGGGGAAGGCTTGAAACTCCTATAAAAAATCCACTAACTTGCTTAAGAGAACGGCCACCACATCTGCCTGCCGCCCAAGACTTGTACATAGAACTGGTCGACTTTCTGGCAAGAGTTGGGACCTTCGTTCATGACTACGCGGAAACCGGTCTTCGATATGCCTTGGGACTTCGCGACACGTCTTGCTACTACCAATAGATGTCCTGGAGCATATTGAAAATAGTCTTTGAGGATTTACAATAATAGTAGAGAAAATAGTAGGTATCGTTACCGTCACTGACCGAAATAGAGCCGAGGTTGTACCGTTTGAAGAATTGTTATTGAATTTAAGCTTTATGAAGTAACTAGCAATGGCCCACGGTTTTATCCACGTAGTTCCCGTTCCCGTTATTTTGCCGGGATAAAAAGTAGTAATGTGTTCTTCTAGACTATAGTCTGACCATGTTCCAAATTTCAGCCCGACCCGTTCAGAAGTTAAGGCGTAATTGAGCGACAAACATCTACACATCATAAAACTACTAATAATATTAAAGATACATAACTTGAGTACATAAGTAAACACAATTATTTTTTTATTGTTATGTTTGTTCCGGTTTGAAGGGCAAGGTTTCCAGAGAAATTGAAGGACATCGAGATAAATCGTCTTATGTCTCTTAGCACAGCAGTGCAGCGTTCGGTAATAATTTGGACTCTTCATGTTCCAATAGCTGACACTCCCCGATTTTTATTGCAGTTTCTTGCATCATCTTCACGGGTTAACTCAGCCACTCACAGTAAGCCACTATAGTGTAATTTTAGGGTTGTTCTGTGATAGCACTCACCAACTCCTTAACTGTGGACCTCATAACAAAGCTCAAAGCCGCACAGCGAGCTATGAAGAGATCTATGCTCGGAGTCTCTTTGTGCGATAGAATTCGAAATGAGGATATTCGCAAAAAAACGAAAGTAGCCGACATAGTTCAAAGAGTGAGCAAGCTGAATGGGCAGGCCACATCGCTCGGCAGAAACGACAACCGATGGGGAAGAAAGGATCTCGAGTGGCGACCACGAACCGAAAGACGCAGTTTTTTACTACCTCCCACTAGATGGACCGATGCCTCACAAAGGTCGCTCGAAACCGCTGGTTCCAGGTTGCGCCAGACCGTTCGTTATGGAAATCTAGGGGAGAGGCCTATGTTCAGCAGTGGACGTCTTGCAGCTGATCATATGATGATGCCTTACCAAGTATTTTCTCATCCTCGGCCGACGCGTCTGCTAATCTGGGAATCGTCTTCCTCGGCACAACGATGAAATGGTTCGGCGCTGCTCTGTCTTCCAAATCTTCCTCAAAGACTACACACTGGAAAAAACATTAAACTTTTTCAGTTATACATTTGAATGGACACAAAACCTGACAAATTTAGCTCCCAATTGCGCCACAAGTGGTGATAATATTCCATTTTTAACCGTCTTCAATAAATGGAGGAGGTTATCAATACGGCTGTATCTCTTTTGTGTTTTAGAGTGCGTTCGTGCCGCGGTTTTTATTATTTCGAAGAGTGAATCCACCATAGAGCAGTTGGCAATTATAGGGACTGCCGATAGAAGTGATGACATTTAACTTAGAATTTCAGTATTAAACAGCACAAACGTAAATAGCTACAGGTAGGTATTCTGCTATTAAGCATGTCGATGACTCTAATGCACAAGGTTACACCCGTCCATAAAGCGTTAGGTAAACGCGCGTTTAATGTAGCGACGACGCTACATTTAAAATGTCGGTGACCCTACGAAAAAGTGATATGGCGGCTAAAGAGGTAAAAAAACGAAAACTGAACGGGAGGAACCTCACATATACCTACCTGAGAAGTGAATCATCCATAGTATTATTATTATTAGATCGCTTGAAGGATCGTAATGGGCTTTAGATCGAGTAATTATACATTACAGTAGAGTAAGTATAATTATTATTGTAAGACTAACGTCAAATTTCCCTTTTCATCAGCTATACTTAAGTAGGTACCTAATTATTTATCATTTTCCTTGCAATCAAAATCGAAAAGATAAATTGCATCATCATTCGCTCAGAAACAGGAATACAATCATTCGTAAACACAAAAAATACAAACTCACCTGATCGTCTTGATATAAAAACTCCGTGTAAATTTTCCCGCCAAAAACAAAACTCGAACTATGTGATACTGGGGCTACGGCTGCCATTTTTTTAATCAAAATTACGCTGTAGTTTCGATTTTAACTTATAAAACACGTTTGTTCTTTATGCCTGACGGTGTAAAACTGTTTGTTTATCTAAATAAGGTGGTATAATTTATCGGTTTGATAAATAAAATACACGTTTCGCGTAGGTATATGATTCACCTAAAGCTGATCACCAACTCTCATAACCGTCAACAAAAGACGCCACTGTCGTATTCTACAACGATACACCATAGCTGTTGTGCAAATGTAATGTAGCTCAACAATTTCGCCATGAGAGTTAAGTGTTGGTATTGACTCTTGTCAGTACATTGGGCAATGTGCGCAAATGGTTGCGCATTAGAGAATTTTAGGAATTAAAATAAGTTTGCTCTTCTCTATGGTCCGTTTCTAAGTTTTTTGTAACATTCGCAGGTTTGCACTTAACCACCATCTCGCCTGATGTTAAGCGACGATGCGGTCTACAATGGAGCGTGAGCTTACCTAGAAGAAATCGATCCACTCTCAATTTGAAGACACCAAGATTGTAACCATAGGGAAACCCCCACTCAGGCAACGCATTCCACAACCTAGACGTTCTTATCACAAAAGTAGAGTCAAACCTCTTCGTTCGTGTCTGTAGAATTTCATATACTAGATACTTACCTATTTCAAAACATGAGTCAAAATTCACGATTCATAATGACACATTTTTTCTAGGGCGTGATTAATGTTCTTTTATCTGATGCAATTAGTAACAAACTGAATATCACAATGATACGCTATCAGTAATCAATACATACATCGAAACTAAAACTACTAGTGAAATTAAAAAAAAAACACATATTATGTATCTACCAAGGAATTTGTATAGGTACTAACGTAGTATACAAATTCCTTGGTATCTACTTTATCGGGGGCACTGGCAACTATTTTCTGATCTGTGGCACGGGTTTTATATAGGTAGATAATATTACCTACCTACCGTGTCGGGGGTGAGAGTATCGCTATTGGACACGAAGGAAAATAAATTATTTAACTTAAAAACCAAAAACGCCAAAAGTTAAAACTTTCTTTCTCGTGTTAAGGTGTAAATCGATGTCCTCGAAAGATATATTTTTGGAAACATGTCAGTTTCCTCACCATGTTTTCCTTCTCCTTTAAAAGGTGACGACTATTAATTTGACAATATTTAAATACTTACAAAAACCATTATAAAATATAATAGACCTTATAGATAGACTGAGGAACCTTCTGACTGTTCCTGATGGGTGCTAGGGTGCTGTGTCGAGGACCACTGACCCTTGATCCAACCGTCTAGCGGTAGTCTCGTTGGTTGACTTTTCGCTACAAGTCCGTCTGCTTGAACAGGTATCAGTAGGAAAACTCTATCAACGTTCAGTATATTCATCTCAACACCAGGCGCGGTCCCAGCCTCGAATTTTGTAGGGGGCACCAGTACGCAGCTTCAGATTTTGGGGGTCACCAGTAGAAACGCAAAAAAAATATGAAAAAAACTTTGTTATGTCCCCTGTGACCTCTCCCCCTCCTCTCTTCGGACCGCGTATGCACAACAAGACTGCATTGTAGGTATATAGGCATAACAGAAAGCTGTAAACCACCAGACTGGATCTGCTAAAAAGATTATCAAGTATTCACGCGAAATTCACAACTTTTTTGCAGAGTAGAGACAAAAACTGTGTTATACAGCGTCTTTCCTAAACCACTGCAATGGTTAGATAACGGAATAAAGGCAAGACCCCACTGTAGAGGAAGTCTCAGGTAGGTACTTCTGTAAGCGTCGTTAGCATATGTAACCGTATTTTTAACACCTATGTTAAAAATACGGTTGTTTCTGCGTTTCGTAGGGGCGTCGTTCCATTTTTTTAAACAAAGAGACAAATCCATAGTTATCCACAAAAAGAATGTGAGTACCTACCTCCTTTTTTGCTATCGTGTGCGCGCGCATCTTCTGAACTTCTTGATTTTTCCAAATGAGTTACCTCTCATTTACGCGACAACAGCTAAGTAAGTGTCAAAACGGCGTCTGTGACGTCAAACGATTTAGATGATTGCCTCGCTAAAAGAAGTAGGGATTGCGCAGTTCGTAATGAGTGAAGGAGACCAGAACTTGTTTTCGTGGTATAATGATGTCAATAGCACCGGTGCAGGCGCACCTTAATGCAGTGGATCGACGCATCTACGCGTGGCCACCAAAATAGAGAAATAATATCATGAATACTAGTGAATGTAAATTAATGAACTTCCAAAGTCTATGGCGTAGTACCTAGATGTTTATAGGCTGCTATGATCACTTAGGTATTATACGTAGATATGTGGCATCGCTTGTTTGTACCTACACAGTTTATTAAATACTAGAAGCGTTTCTAGGTACTAGTACTCAGTACTAGTTTCACCCGCGTAATGCCCGATCCCGTATTTTTTCCGTAAAAAGTAGCCTACGTGCTATTCCATACTATAATTTAACTGTGTTCAAAATTTCATCGTGATCCGTTCAGCCGTTGCGACGTGATTGAGTAGCTAATAGCCAAACTTTCGCATTTACAATATTAGTAGGACTAGCATTACCCGTGACTTTGTCCGACTACAATTTAGAAAAAGGCTATGTTCCCTAAGGAACTCTACATTTATCTGGCTAAAAATTTGTTATTCTGCAAGATTTTATTTAAAAAAGGTTTAACCAACTTCAAAGATTTCATTAAACAGCCGAACTTTATTTAGCAGCTTGTGCCAATAACCCCTCCCCATTTTTTCTGAACGGTAGTTTCGCTCTTGTATGAAAAGTAACTTTTATCTAATTAACAATTAATTAATAAATTAACAATTAATCTAATCAATTATTATCTTATCCATGGCATCGTCAATTTCGTGGCTCCAAAGCGGTTGCAGTATTCCCGGGAAACAGATACAAAATAATTCAAACAATCCAATTTTCTGCAACTGACCCCGTCTAAAGATTTAGACGTAGCTTATTTAACTTTCATTAAATGCCTAGGAATTGGAAACAATCTGATGTTTTTTGTAATTATCTAAGATCTGATTTTGTCAGAGTTAGGCTGCTTTTCCACCAGAGAAGACCGAGACTAATTTTATTCGGCGGAAATCAACTTCGTGTACCAAATAGTTTTTAAACTTAAGTTTATAATATTACAAACAGTACCTGGATGGGGCCAGGTTTGAATAGTTTAAAACACGCATGATGTTTTTTTATAAAAATTAAAACCTTTTTGATGTTTTTTTTTCATCATTAATTGTAAAAACATTCAGATTATAATCTGAACCTGGATTATAATCCAACGACGTCAAATTACATACTATACGTGTTGGATTTACCCCCAACAATATTTTAACAGTCCATTCTAACACTGATGTAGACTTCATCACCCAAGGTCTCTTTCCCCTCAGCACGGTAGATCACGAGATAATTGGAGTCAAAGTTTGACGTAAAATTCCCACCAAATCACCAGCTTCAACCCTAAAGCTTGTACAGCAGACAAACGACCTTGCCGCCGACGCCGCGACGTCGCGTCGTACAAAAATCCGTGCGGAGATCTGGCCATTAGGGGTATGTCAAATGGAATAACAACCAAAAAAATTACTTATTTTTTTTGGAAAATTTTTTTGAGCTTTCATGCCTAATTTTCACATACATGATTCAAAACTTAATGTAAATGTACTACCATAAATATTTTTGCACCTTTTTGCAACACCTTGTATAACCTTACCTACCGTGAGATAATATTCTGACAGTGTTGTCAATTTTATGGTGACATAAAACATACAACTTAAATAGGGTTACTGGCAAGTTACTGATAATCAGCCTGGATCCATTTAAGGGCATGTTTATGTTCTATATGTTTATTAAGCAAACAACTCTTGGTCTACAACTTTTGTTAAACTCAATACATATCCCAAAAAAATCTTTTTGTTCTGTTGTCCTCTCTACCACTGTCTAGGTGTTTAGCTCTATTCGCGTCGGAACTCCGTTTATCGAGCGTTTAAGATTGCGCGCGCTCTAGTTACGAAGAGTTCGATGTTTTTAGACCGGGCAAATAAGACTATTTTCCCACAAAAGGATGCATCCTGATTACCAATAACCCTGTATAGATATATATAAACATTATTCGTTTGGGTAAATAAATGATAACAATTTTAATTGCACATTCTAACTTTATTTTGACGAAACACTGTTTTTCACTAGTTACATAACTTACACATAGAAATACAATAATTACTCTTTTACTAATAAACAGTAGCATTTGATATTGTTCTCTAATTTCCGCTTGAGATTAAAGAGTACAATAACAAAGACAACCGTTTTCGTTAGACAGAAGGACTGGTTGTAAATGCATACTTTATATGAAGATAAATTTAATATAATATGTTCTATTAATTAGTTGTAATAGTTGTTTCAAGGTTTCACTAGTAAAAGAGTTACAGGGATATAGGCCGGCAGTTTGTTCTACAAAATGTCATCTATTCCACAATATATATACATCCATCTACAAAATATGTCAATAAATTCGGAATACAGTGTATACACATGTTTATTTTTTTTTCTAATATGATATAGAATAAAAACATTTATTGTAACTAACAATATGATGAAACACTTATTTTTATTCTAACATACTTGGTCAAAAATTTGGCTTTTGACATAAATATTTTGAAACAGAAATTACGTAATTAGTCAAAATTTAATTTAAATGCTGAAGTCACAGTTGATGTTAAAATTGAGATACTGGCGATAATCAACCAGTATAATTGACTTTTATTTATGTTTGACAAACAAAAATATTTTTGACATTGTCAAATAAATAATTAGAAACATTTGACATTGTAATTTTTTGTCATAGATGATTACGATAAAGACTGAAAGTCGTAATTTTTATTGTCTTTAAAAATTAAATTTTACTTTAACAAAATTCATATTTGTATTTTCTGCAGAAAAAATACTTTTTGAAGGTCAGGTCAGGTGAAGTCATAGTCAAAAACCACTTAAAAGAGTTAGCGTCTAAAAATGCTACATCTGAGATCTTCCTCTTGTCATTAAACAAATTATCCTACAATATGACATGTAATATATTTTAACATTTATTTATTTTTTGACACCTACACTACATTTTAGACCAAGTATTTTATTATTTTGACACATCAAATCTAACATACATATAATTGAACATCCATGTACCTATATGAATAATGAGACCCGCTAATAGAATCTGTGGATCCTTACATAAGAAACATCTGATAATATTGTGCTTCGGTCGGATTGTGCACTACTGTAATACGTGCTAACAGGATGCGTGTAGCTAAAGGTAAACAGATATACCTAAGGCGCATTTCACCGTTCAATGAAAGTAGTCTTAAAGAATAAAATTTCCGCTTCCATATCGATGACAGAGAAAAAACTAACAATTGGTTTAGTTTTTTTCTCTTAAAATCGTGTTAGGATGTTCGTTTTGTACTACTCTGAAACTTATGTTCATGTGTTGTTTTTATTCATTATTCCAAGTGTTTCAAAGTTCTCAAGTTGTAACATTTCTTCATTTAACGGTGAAATTTGTCCTTGAACAGTTGTGTGGGCTAATAGAGATTCGCTTTTGTAAATTCTCATCTAAACTAAGTGACAATCAGTGATAACCGACTAGAATTGCATTATAGGCGTTATTTAAGATTTAGCGTCTAAATTATAATTTCAAACGCCTGGCCCGACTGTGCCGATCTTGTACAAAAAAAAAGTAAAAAATTCAAACCTAGTAATAATCCTTTATTTATTTGCACATAACTATTTCATCCCTTTGTGCCATAAAAAATATTTTCTTCGCATAAAATCTGTAACGTTTCAACAGTGAAATGTTTGATTTCTACCAAGAATAACATCAAAATTGTTTTGTGCAAATAACATTAACTTACTGAGACATTAATTCTCCCTTTATTAATACATAAATATGCAGTAACTTTTTGTACTTCATCATTAGTGTATTTATGTGTTGAAAATACTATGCGGATAAAACCAGATAAATCTAAAATACTGATTGAAATGTGATCATTTCAGAATCTTCTCTCAAAAATTAATCTAAAGTTTCACCTTTAGAAAAATTTAGGTTTTTGTCATGGACTTTAAGTCGACTTTTTGAGATCTAATCTAACTTTTGAGACAATTCATTTATCTACATAATATAAAAGACGCCATTTCATTTGACTATTTTGACATATCTATCCTACGTCAAAGCTTTTAAATAAACCATTTTAGATATTTTATGGTTATTGTGAAGCTCCTTTAACTTATTATGACATCCACCGTATGTATCCTAGCTGAATACCTGTAAAGAAGCCTATTTAGGGCAAAACTTTGGCTTGGCCGTTTAGACCTACATAAAAGAACAAGAGTTTGTGGCTAGCCACAAACTATTTTTGTTTATCTAAATTTTATCACAACGACAAACTAAAGTTCGATGCCCAATTTTAACCCTGTGAACAACCCAGAATCAAAAAACAAAACAGCTATTTTAGACGCTTTTTTGTATGCCACAATTTTCTTTCGATCAGCTGTTTTGTACAGTCCACTTTCAAGATTAAATTTTTAATGCATTAAAAATTTTCTTTTTGATCAGTTCAAAGTGTAATTTTTACACCCAGAATAGTCATTTTAAAGCAGGACAAAATAGTAAAAAGAATCTTACATATAGAAAGGTTGTGAAATGTTATAAAGATAAAGATTACATTTTAATAATACTTTAAAAAGAAATGCTCTTAAAACTTTTGTACCAAATCTTGTACCTGACAACCGAGGGACGGAGATAATCCCAAAAACACTAAAACTAAATTACTGCAACTTTATTAATAAAGGGATTAAAAACAATGATTTAAGATCATCCAAAGGCGTTCACACGACGTAATAAAACTGTACAACCAAAGTAAATTTTAAGAAGAATAACATTAACTTTATAGGCGAAACTAGTTTCAGAAACGGGGTCAAGAATATACCTATTGTTACGGACAAATACAATTTTATTACGTCATGTCCTTCACCTAAATAAAAAACAAGAACTAAAAAGCACTCAAAACAATAAACCTAATAATACAAAAATTAAAAAAAAAACATATTTACATTAAAAAAAACAGAAAGAATTGTCATTTATGCCTCATTTACTTGTGCTGTTGAATTAATCTTAATTTCTGTATTTTTTACGTCTTTTACCTCTTTAGGTTGTGCAGTTTTTGAAGATTCCGGTGTTGGATCGTCTGGTAGTTCTATAATCTTTGGTGTGCTTATTATTTCGTCTGTGATTTCTACGATTTTTGGCCCTTTTGGCCCATTTGTTATTTCTTCAGTGAATTCCACTACTTTGGCCTCTTCGCCGAGCCTATCAGTAACTAGAATTACTTTCACACTGTTTGCGATTTCCTCAAGAACATCAACAACTTTTGGCTCGTTTTTAGGGCTCTGTTCGTTTGACGTATTTTTGGATGTGTCAGAAATGTCTCCGCTGGCCGTGTCTGTTGATTTAGTAAGGGAATCTTCGTCTAGAATGTCGTCAAGGTCAATTTTGTTGTCTCCAATCACTTCGAGATCGGTTAAATTTAAGTTTGCGTTGTTTATCGCTTGAATGAGACTCTCGAGTGTCTTATCATCTGTCATTACGTCATTGACTTTGTCATCTGATTCTGATTTGACGACAGTATCAAGTGATCCCTTTATGTCAGCAGTTTCTGTTTTGCCTGCAACTGTTTCTTTGTCAGTGGTATCTTTTTCATCGACAGTTTGTTTAGCGATAACCTCGACAACTTCAACTTTAGCTCCTTTTTCTTCGTTGGCACTTTCAGTGGCGCTTTCTTTAGCGTTTGAGTCGCTTTCAGATTCCTTCGGGACTTCCTGTTTCTTGGACTTCTTTGATTTAGATTTCTTTGATTTCTCGGCTTTGGCCGGTTCCTCAGGCTGTTGTTGTTTGGTCGTGAGGACGTTTAGTTGGCTCTGGAGGTGAACTAAGCTCTGGCGCAGTTGAGCGCAGTTTGCGGCCATTGCGTCCACCTGGGATTGAAATAGATTTTCGTTAATTTTGATTTTATTTGTTGAATAAGGTGAAATTTAATACAGTTAGACAGTAACACATTGTATTTTTTGGAGATGCATAATATTTGATATTAAATCAGTGTTGTCTGAACTATTTCACTGATATTTTAAAACAACTGTTCAAGAGTATTCAATTTTACATTTCTGCTATGGCAGTATTCTGCTAGGGCGTTATCGAATAACAATAAATCAGTCAGGCAGTTCATTATTTAAATTATTAAAAATACTACTTTTATTGGTAAGTAAGTCATTCAAGTTAATGTTACATCATCAAAGTGCGTGTAAATGATAAATCAGCAGCAACCTTAAACCTAAATTAATACTTCATTTTATTTTAAAGTACCTGTTCATGGTCTGAAGTGGCCTCTATTGTCTAAGCTTTGAGCTATCGCAGAAAGCGCTGAGCCCTACTAACCAATAGCTGCGTGTCACTGTGTTGTTATGTGGCAGGCATGTTGCTTACCATCAGCCACATGACCTGCTCGTCTCGTCACTCTATATTTAAAAAAAAAACCCCAAAAAATGACATTTCAATTGGCGGCCTTATCGCTTGGAAAGTAGTTTTAATACTGAAATTTATGTTGTTTTCTTGTTTATTTTTAACCAACTTCAAATAGTAGGAGGTTCTCAGTTCGGTTGTTTTAATGTGTGTTACGCGATAGCACTGTGATAGCTGGTTCCGAACTGGTCCCGCATAAATTTCGTATATTAAAATAAAATTATATATATTCGATGGAGTTGCGAGACTGCTCGTCTATTCACTATAAAATAAAATAAACGTTTTTGGTCGCCATTCGCTACTCTATTTTTAAGATTGTTTGTTTTGTTAAGTGCAATATTAAACAGTGTATCTCTATCTATCTATATTTTTGCAAGTTAGTGTAAGTCTAACTATGTATTTAAAAAGAGACATACCTTGGCGTTGGAGACGGGCTGCGCGGGCGCAGGCGGCGGCGGCGGCGCCGGGACGGGCGCGGGGAGCGGGGGACGCTCGATGTTGTTCTCCTTCAGCGTGCCCAGGAGCAGAGTACGCTCCGCCTGGACACAACACATTCGAAACTTTCAAAATTATATAACAACAAATATAACTTTAATTAAAAAAACCCGTTTGCAAAAAATGGCAGTCATAGGAATTGTAACTACGCGGGTGAAACCGGAGGGCGTGGCCATGAGCATGGCCATCTAGAAATGTGTCAGCATTGGCAGCGGCCAATAGGAAATGCTCACGCATTCCAAGATAGTCAGTGGCCATGGCCCCGAGTTTACCCGAAGATTTCTTATCATTCCCGAGCGTGACGCTAGAATTCAATTCACAGCTCACGAAAAATCTGTCTGTGGCGCGCCAAAAGAAGTTTTCACTTCAAAAATAAAATTAACCTATACTAATATTATAAAGCTGAAGAATTTGTTTGTTTGACCCACAGATTAGATACCCTGTATACATCAGCGATGATACGAATTTCGTCTACTACCACACCAGCGGGGGCGCAGGACGAGGTACAACACCGCGCTTGTGATTGGCCCGAAAATCCGTGTGACATGCACTACTTTCCTTGAATGATAGGACAAAACTAAAAAGGAGATAGAGATATACAAACTTCAAAGGACAGAGCAGGATGCAAAGAAATACATCAACGGGTTCCAACTCGCCGCACATGTCGAGTAACGCGGTCTGGGAGGTTTCCCAGCGCTTCTTCCACGATAAAGACTCAGCGTGCAACAAAGTAACATACCTGCAGCGTGCGGCACAGGCTCTGCATGTTGTGCAACTGTCGCGCGACACCGGCCGCGCGCTCCTCGCTGGCCTGTCGTTCGCCGCACATGTCGAGTAACGCGGTCTGGGAGGTTTCCCAGCGCTTCTTCCACGAGAGAGACTCCTTCTCTAGCTTCTTGATTTTCTTAGACATCTGTATTAATGTAAAATAAGAAAACTCTATAAAGCCACAACATAAAATAAATATTACAAAAGTAACTTAAGAACTATTATAAAGTTAACATTGTCAACTTTGTGGTGGTAATAAAGTGATCTGTATTGTATATCGGATTATATAAAAATCTGATCATATAATGATATTTATTTATTAACCAAATATAAACCAAAATGAATAGATGATGAAAAATCAGATCTCATAATATTATAGCGCAATCTAATAGAAGTCTGAAATGAAAAGAAGACGAATAAGAAGACTTTAATCAGCTGATTTTATTTTTTCATTGTATAATTTGAGACTAAAACAAATTGTTTTGCCAGATTTTATTGTATGCCTCTTGTAGAGGCCAGTTTGTATGGGTCAATGTTGTTTGTCATCTTGTCTTACCTACAAACAGCAATAAAGATATTTGTATTTATTTAGTGATAGTGATAGCGTTAGCTGAGCAGCATCACCTGATGTGTCTATATCTTTCAGTGTTGAAAAAATATAAAACATTGTGGGAAAATCTATTTGTTCCTAAGATCTTTCTGAGGTTATGCGGCATCCACCAACACGCACTGGGCTAGCATACTGGATTATGGTCTTGAGTGTCTCCTTGCGAGAGGTGACCCCGAGTCCCAGTAGTGGGAACATTTAGCATTTATTCTAATAAATAATTATCAAAATAATGAGTTTAAATACGACTAGCGCCCTCTGGTTATAACTGTTTGTGCCATGTGATCATTGTCACTACCTTGTCTATGAGTTAAAAAAATAAAAGTTTAGTCTTTGAACAACCACCTGCCACGGTTTATTAGCTTATGCGTTAGTTTCCAAGAAACATACCATTTCAATTTCTTCTTTGAATAAGAATAAGAAAAGTTTTTTTTAAGAAAATCTTATAGTTTCTAAGAAACACACCCTATATCATTTCCATTAAATTTGTTCTTTGAATAAGAATAAGACTAGAAGAAAAAGTTATAATTTCCAAGAAACATACCTTTTCCATTTCCTCCTTGAATCCACCGAACACTTGGTTGCTCTTGACCAGTGCGTTTTGGAACTCATCGTACTTATCCGTGTACACGGCTAACTGGCTGCGGAGACCTGTAAAAGGAATTATTCATAATGTTAACTTGAAATGAAAACTTCATTATTCATTGACGACTCGACGTCGAGAGCGACGAGAAGAGCTGGACGCCTACTCTATTTCTACGAAAACGTAATTTCGGGAAAAAACTCGCGACTTTCCTGCTCTTGTTCTACTTCGTTTCGTCCGATACAACATTGTTTGACGTTCGAATGTTCTAAGCATACTCTAATTAGAGTAGGCTTAGAACATTTAAACAGACAAAACGACGGATCGAAGTAGAATCGGAGTTGGAAAGTCGCGAGTTTATTTCGAAATTACGTTTTCGTAGAAAGAGAGTAGACGTCCAGGACATGTGCCTGATAGTAAGCAACACATGCACATAACAGTACAATGACACGCCGCTATTGGAACATGAAGAGTTAAGATCATTACCTAGCACTGCACTGTGCTTGTCACCCCAGAGATATAAGATGTTTTATTTGTATGCTCTGTAATTTCACTGGAAATATTGCCCTTCAAACTGGAACACAGTAGTTTCACATTACTGCTTGAATAGCTGGCAAAGGTGTGTGGTACTTCACCAGACGGACGGACGGACGGTATGCAAAGAGTCTTACCACTACAATACCAACTATCAAACATAACCAACTAGCAGCAACCAGCGGTTTTACCTAGTTCCCATTCCCGTATGGGGCTGTCCATTAATCACGTGAGGTTCAAAAGGGAGGGGAGGGGTTCGCCAAAAATCACGAAATATCACCAGCGGGGAGGGGGGGTTTAGTAAGATATCACGTGTATTTATTTTTTCGTCAAAGGCGAGATTTTTAAATCGAAAAGCGGCGTGTAGTGTACCTTGACTCGCCGTTGCCATGCAACGAACAAAATCCTCGCGCGCCTAGAATAGGATTAGATTATACTTTCTAAATTTAAATAATATTTTAAAAATTTTAAGATTCTTTGTAGGTACTATAAATACACGTGATTTTGGTGGGGGGAGGGGGGGTAGTTTTAAACCTCACCACGTATCACCAAGGGGAAGGGAGGGGTTCAAAAATGTTTAAAAAATCATGTGATTAATGGACAGCCCCTATATGTGCGATTCCATTATACATAAGCGGTTCGACTCTACTTTTGTAATAAGAACGTCTAAGCTGTAGAATGATGGGTTTTTCCCGATAGTTATAATCTTGATGTCTTTAAATCTCCGTGAATCAGTTTCTTCTAGTTAAAGACGGTCCATCGTAGACCGCATCGTCGCTTGACATCAGGCGATATAGCGGTCAAGTATAAACAAGTTACGCAACGTTACGTTAACGCAAGTTATCTTGCGGGCCATGGTAAAAGTCTCGTTTAGAATTAATGTTTAATCTCCGCTGATAGCTCACAATTGTTAACTGATTTGATTTGAAGCTATAGCGGTTTTTAAGTGTGTGAAAAAATGGGGCGCTACGAAAGAATTTTTCTTTAAGTGTGCAGCAGTTTGGGTTCCATGAAGTTCCATGATCATAACCCGGTGTTGCTAAACCGAGGCCCCTCCATCACGGCCATGAAACGTTCCTTCTCTGCTTTTTTCCCTATCTGGCCTTCATCAGCTTGGTGTCGTAGTGTTTGTGGATATTAGTTAACAGTTGATACTTGAACTTACCAGTCTCGGTGCCATGTAGTTCCATGACCTTTTTTTTTTTTTTTTTTAAATAAAGAGTGACGAGACGAGCAGGACATGTGCCTGATGGTGAGCAACATGCCTGCCACATAACAGCACAGTGACACGCAGCTATTGGAACATGGAGAGCCCAAATCATTACCTAGCACTGCACTGCGCTCGTCACCCAGAGATCTAAGTTGTTATATCTCTAAGCCCTGTAATTTCTCTGGAAACATTGCCCTTCAAACCGGAACACAGTAATGTTTGCACATTACTGCTTGGCGGTAGAATAATTGTGGTACTTCCCCAGGCGGACTCTGCTAAGAGTCCTACCACTACAAAACCTTACCCGGTTAGACCTTAGCCCGGTGTTGCTGCACTGAGGCCCGAAGGTCTTCCATCTCAGCCATGAGGCGTTCTTTGTCTCCTCTTTTCCCTATTTAGCCTTCATCAGCTTGGCGTCGTAGTGTTTGTGGCTATTAGTTAACAGTTGATACTTACCAGTCTCGGTTCCATGCAGTTCAATGACCTTAGCCCGGTGTTGTTGCACTGAGGCCCGAAGACCCTCCATCTCGGCCATGAACTGTTCCTTCTCCGCTCTTTTCCCCATCTAGTTTTCATGAGCTTGGCATCGTAGTGTTTGTGGCTATTAGTTTACAGTTGATACTTGAACTTACCAGTCTCGGTGCCATGCAGTTCCATGACCTTACCCCGGACCGAAGCCCGAAGCCCCTCCATCTCGGCCATGAGACGTTCCTTTTCTGCTCTTTTCCCCATCTAGCCTTCATCAGCTCGCGTCGTAGTGTTTGTGGCTATTAGTTTACACTTTACACATACCAGTCTCAGTTCCATGCAGTTCCATGACCTTAGCACGGTGTTGCTGAACCGAAGCCCGAAGCCCCTCCATCTCGGCCATGAGACGTTCCTTCTCTGCGCGGTGCTCCAAACTAGCCTTCATCAGCTTGGCGTCGGCGAGTTGCTGCTCTAGGGCCATCTGTTTGCCCATCTTCTCTATCTGAGGAATTCGTTACATTTTGGTAAATCTTATTTATAATAATAGTTTAAAAAACTAAAAAACACGCTTAGGTAACGTGATTTTTTTTTTCTTATCTCATTCAGCAAACCCTTTCATTTAATACCCATATCATGGGGGTGCATTTCAAATAGCCAATCCGCCATCTTGGATGTCCGGCATGTTGGATTTAAGTCACGTGACAATTTTTTTCGTATTCCTGACAGCAAACCCTTTCATTTGATACCCATATCATGAGGGTGGATTTCAAACAGCCAGTCCGCCATCTTTGCGAGGCCGCCATATTGCATTTGTAATGACGTTTCTTAGCTAGTCATGTATTGTCATTAGAACTCACGAGCGTGTGCAAAATTTCATCCTAATCGAAGCCCGGGAAGTGGGTCAATTCCAAGATTTTCTTACATACATAGTTACAAGTGAAGCTAATAATAAAAGCGTCTTAAAAATGGATCTTCGAAACTGCTCATAACTTTTGAATGACTGCACCAAATCAGACGATTCTTTGTTTTAAGTATTCCTTATCGTCAGGACAAAGTTTGTATAATATGTTTATATGTACCAACACTATGTACCTACACAAATTTATGCCTGTTGCCATAGATCATTTTCAAAAAAAAATTACCACTGGTCTAATCAGGAGAACGGCGACTGCCGATTCGGAGCACCCGGGTTCAAATCCCACGCGCACCACTGTCTTTTACCAACTTAAAAACGGTGTGAAGGAAAACATCGTGAGGAAACCGACACGTACCTGTAGACCCTTTCGAGGCCACGTGTCATCCCAACCCGCACCGGGCCAGCGGGCCTTAACTCTCTCTTAGTGAGAAGAGGCCCCGAGTCCCAGCAGTGGGAACATTATTTAGTGGGCTGTTTATGCCATACATAATTATTAAAAATACTAACCTGTTGTTCTCGCAACTGATACTGGTTAACCACGCTTTTAAACTTCTCAGTCATGGTGATGTTGTCATCCCTGAGTTTTGCGTTTTTCTCGTTGTTCTGTTGAAGCAGGGCTGTGATTTCAGAGAGGGTGTTCTGGAACTTGGCCTGCGTTTCCTTGCGACGTTCGTCGTCCTCGCGAATCTTGAGGAGGGATTCTTCCTGCAATTTTTAGAACAATAAATTAAATAAAACTATGTTTATTTCCAAACCGTGTTTTAGTTTGTAGTTATTTAATACTAGCTGACCTCTTCGCACGTTGCTACGCCACCTATCGAACATTGGTCGGTTACGATGACGCAACTTTAAAAAATATCACGACTTCGGCGTACGTCAGCGCGCGCAACGGAAGCTCTCAAAAAGGAGCTTTTTCCCGTTTTTGTTACAATTTTCATTGATAGTAGCGTAATGTTATACGAGTATCATCATCAGCCGCAAGACGTCCACTGCTGAACATATGTAGGCCTCTCCCCTAGATTTCCACAACGAACGGTCCTGCGCAACCTGCAACTAGCGGTTTCCAGCGACCTTTGTGAGGTCATCTGTCCATCTAGTGGGAGGCCGTCCAACACTGCGTCTTCCGGTTCGTGGTCGCCACTCGAGAACCTTTCTTCCTTTCTTCTGCTAGGGCTAATGCAGTCTACTAACCCTTTCACTTCCAATACTACTAATATTATGAAATCAAAGTATGATATTCGTTTTTACCCGACTGAAAGTAGGGTTATGTTTTTCGCGCGTATCTTGTTTGTAATTTTTTTTATTCCCATGTATCTTCCAAACGGCTGGATGAGTTTTGACAACTAATATATCGTTAGATTCATCTCAATCACCTTCCTCAATAAATAGACTATCCAACAGAAAAATGATCTTCAAATTCGGACCAGTAGTACCCGAGATCCTAGCGTTCAAACAAACAAACTCTATAACTTTATAATATTGGTATAGATTTCGGAATTTAAGTAAGGTAACTTAAGTAAAAGTAAAGGTTTATTAAGTACTAGCGGCCCGTCCCGGCTTCGCACGGGGTCAACTTTTTTTGTTCAGTAGGTATGCTAAATGAAATGTAGGTACATGACCAAATTTTTCCAAATGATCAAAATTAAAAACCAAAAGGTGAGGCTGGCCTGGTGGCTTAGTTGGTTAAAGGCCGTTTTGTAAAACGGCGGTTTAACGATCAGCCGGATTGAATACAGCTGATTTAAAAACTACTGGAATGTATTCAACGCCATACGTTATTCAACACGGCTAGCCGTAATGTAATAAAGCGAGAGATTAGCCGCTTCTTTGACAATTTTTAGTTCCGATTCTTAACACTCATGGCGCTCCCTGACATAACAACAACCATGGCGTTGAATACTGTGTGTTCCTAAATTGCTAAAGTGACAGTGGATTCTGGAGTTTGGAGGAATCGTACACAATATTATTAGGGTGGCACTTGTCACCCTGGGCGTTACTTGGATACTATTTCGTTTCCACCGTCCACCTTGTTAAGACTAAATCGGACCGGGTTGGTTACATGAGACCCAGATCCGACCCGGAGCACCCCGACTCCACCTAGTCTTGGCGCTACTACACCTAGAGTGTATTTAAAAGAATGCGGGAGCCAGAAGCTCAAGGGAGGAGCTGAGTGGAGCGAGCCATGCAAGTAGCCGTAGTGGAGCGCAGGCCGAGTATGGAGAAGCGACACTCAAGGTTGACCGCAGAGCTTCTGACGGGACCCGGAGTCAAATCTTTTTTTTTAAACTATAATAGGTTCGCACTTGACCACTATCTCACCTGATGTTAAGCGACGATGCTATCTACGATGGAACATGTTTTGATAATAGACCCTTGTCTATGGAAGTGCACCATGTTTCTTAGGTGTACCGTCACCGATATCAAGTTATGGGCTTTCAAACTTGAGACTACGTGAGAGGTAAAATGTTGTAAAAAAAAATAGTACGGAATATCGTACGAAATAATCGATAAATTTTTTCAGATAAATGAAATTAATTTAGATTTTGTGTTGTTATTTTTTGAAATATGGTCTCCTTACAACATAAGTAGTAATACAATGCGGCTGAACGTGGACCGCCTTATTGAAGAACGTATTGCAATGACAATGCGGCTAATCGTTGAACCGCCGCATTACAAAACGGCCCCGTTTTTCAAAACGGCTAGCCGTAATGTAATTGCGCGAACTATACAATCCGGCTGTGACATATACATCATAATCCGGATCTCGTTGTTGGGCTGTATGTTTGATGTCTTGACACAAATTGTCTTCAAAAATGTGTCATAATTCCGAAGGAAAACAAAATAATAATATTACCACAAACAACTCTCTCAGCCTCAACGGACACCGAGAAATTGAAGCTTCTCTCAAAGTGATTTCTTTGATTTTGAGTAGTCTTGAAACGATGTACCTACGTGGTACATGATAAAGAAATATTCTGAGATAAAATCACTCTGACTGGGATGAACGCTGCGCTGTACTGTATGTACACTCTTCATAATTCTGCCGGCCGTCGCGTCGTTGAAAATATTTAGGATGGATATTTTTAATTTCGTAATATATTTTGAATGGAATGTCCGATTTTAATAATTCAAAAAGGAATCAATAGGTATTAAAACAGACTTGATTGAAAAATAATTTATTTTGATAAGAATTAAAACAAATGTATGAATAGCATGGTCTTAAGTTGATCGGCATTTTTATCTTCTTTTAAAATGTAAAAAAGCAGTTGTAGCGACGTAATTACTGTAGTTAGACATATGCTCTCGCGAAGTTTTTTGTAGATTTTAATACGTTCTACAATATTGTAGAACATTGTTTGGTTCTATCATTGGTACTTTCCGCAGCGTATGCGATGAAAGCCATTTTATGGCTGTTTTTTTTATACCTTGCGTTGGTTTTAGTAAAAAATTCCAAGTATCACTATTTTTTTCTTGTAATAAAAATAGCCTATGTTACTCAGTGATAATGTAGCTTTCTCTTGGCAAAAGAATTTTTGAAATCGGTTCAGTAGTTTTTGAGTTTATTACATACATACAAAAATACAAAAATACAAATCTTTCCTCTTTATAATATTAGTATAGATTGGCCTGATTTACAGGCTCAAAGCTGCGCAACGGTCAATGGAGAGAGCTTTCGAAATTCGAAGTTTCACTGCGTGATGAAATCCGAAACGAGGAAGTCCGCAGCAGAAGAACCAAGGTCACCGACATAGCTCTTTAAATTAGCAAGCTGAAGTGGCAATGGGCAGGCCATATAGCTCGCAGAACCGACAGCCGCTGGGGAGTAAAGGTTCTCGAATGGCGACTACGAACCGGAAAGACGCAGTGTAGGACGGCCTCCCACACGATGAATATGGAATTACATGAGGGAGGCCTATGTCCAGCAGTGGATGTCTGCAGGCTGCAGATGATGATGAAGTAAGGTAACACTTACATAAAATGTAATAATTATAATACAATTAAAATAATAGTATGTAATTATTCATACATATTACATTAATGATAATGTTAAACAAGCTGAAATGTTATTAAAAGAATAGGAAGTTTTTCTCACAAAAAATTTAAAAATAATAATTGGCAAATTTATGAAAAAGAGGAAAATGGCCACCATAACCCTTATCTATAGTGATACGGTCATAAGGTCACCCATAATTTAATATTTTACCGTGTTTTTTTTAAACAAGGTGATCATTAATAATAATCTTTTTACCAAATCGCAGGCAAATGTTACAAATTGAGTAAAAATAATATAACCAAATCTGCGAGCGCGACGATTCGAAATGACCCTCGAAAATAGTTTTTTAATCATATATTTAACAAAAAAAAGGATGTGTTTTGTTTTATTTTTAACTAGCGATCCGCCCCGGCTTCGCACGTGTTCAATGCTGATACTAAATATCCTAATAAAAATGGTTATTGTGGGTTGTGGGGTAAGAGACATAATATACCATAATGAGCTTTTTTGTAGACCTTTTTGAGGTGTACAATACTGCAGTACATTATTTTGATCTATCTCGTAGGGTTCAGCCAGCGTTTGCAATTTAAGCGCAAAAATTGTGTTTATTTATGATATCGTTTTAGAAATCTTTAAAATTATCAGTGTCTCTCTACTGTACTATGCATGTATTCTACACAAAACCTTCCTCTTGAATCACTCTATCTATTACAAAAACCCGCATCATAATCTGTTTGGTAGTTTTAAAGATCTAAGCATACATAGGGACAGAGAGATGCGGGAAGTGACTTTGATTTATACTATTTAGTGATTAACAAATTAGTAATGTTGATTGTTGTTATTGATCGTAAGTTTCATAGGTCTCGAAATGATGCATCAATAGGGTACTATTAGATAACTTGTTCAACACAAACGAAGTTGGGAAAGGCCGCTAGCTCATGTCAAATTCCAAATTTCAAGACAAATTCTATTCATTTATTTCACTAGTTAGGGTTCCGTAAAACGTAAAAACGGAACCCTTATAGATTCGTCATGTCTGTCTGTCTGTCCGTCCGTCCGTATGTCACAGCCACTTTTTGCCGAAACTATGAGAACTACACTGTTGAAACTTGGTAAGTAGATGTATTCTGTGAACTGCATTAAGATTTGAACAAAAAAAAATTAAAAAAAAAGAAAAATTAGGGTTGCCCCCCATACTGAGAAATGAAACTCAAAAATTTTTTTTTCATCAATCTTACGTGTCTATCGATAGGTCTTCAAAAATGATGTTGAGGTTTCTAAAATCATTTTAGTCTACACTGAATAATTTGCGCGAGAGACACTTCCAAAGTGGTAAAATGTGTGTGTGTGTGTGTCCCCCTCTAACTGCTAAAGTAAGATAATGAAAAACCTAAAAAATATATATGATGTACATTACCATGTAAACTAGCAACGAAAATTAGTTTGAACTCGATCTGATGAGTAGTTTTTTTTTAGTACGTCATAAATACACTATTGTTGAAACTTCAATCAAAGTTACAACGAACTACAAGAACTATGTGTACTATGTATATTATGTTACTTGCTGCAACGGAACCCTTCATGGGCGAGTCCAACTCGCACTTGGCCACTTTTTTTTTATAGTTTATTTTTCTGCTACCGCGAAAAATGTTTAGTTGATAAACCTTCACTTGTGATTTGTTTTGTCAAAACTAACCTCAACATTTTTGACGGTAGCAAATATTTTTATTTTTTTTCACATGATGAGTTGATGAGTCATATCCGGCGCCCCACCGATATGGATTTCGCGGCGCTTTACGGGCTAGCATACATCTATACCTACTAATATTATAAAGCTGAAGAGTTATTTTGTTTCAACACGCTAATCTCAGGAATTACTCGACCGGTTTCGAAAATTCTTTCACTGTTGAATATGAACGTGACCCCTGAGTTTTTTTTTACTTGAATAGGTTTACACTTGACCGCCATCTCGCCTGATGTTAAGCGACGATGCGGCCTACGATGAAGCCTGCTTACCTAGAAGAAACTGATTCACTCTCGACTTGAAGACACCAAGATTATAACTATCGGGGAAAATCCACTCAGGTAACCCATTCCACAGCCTAAATAGACGTTCTTATCACAAAAGTAGAGTCAAACATCTTTGTTCGTGTCTTTGGAACATCAACCATGAAACGATATCGCTTTCTCGAGCTACGAGCAGTCCGATAGAAATAGGGGCAAGATGGTATTAAATTATGCAGATCAATCGCGCTCTCTCCGAAGTGTATCCGATAAGCTAGTAATTCGAGTGCTATAAGATATACATTATGTCTATGGGCGAAGTCGTGACGGACCGCTAGTTAACCGCTAGTTGTAGACATTATATGCTGCAATGAAAAAAAGTACTTAATCTGATCAACAAACCTTAATGGTCTTATTCTGTTTCTGCAGCTCTCGGCAGAGGTTCTCCAACTTGGACTTGACGAGGATGGTCTTGTTGAACTCAAACTGTAGCTGTTCCTTCTCCTTCATCACCATGGCGTGGCGTTTCTCCGACTGTTTGATGTAGAACTGAGAATACAAACGAAACATTTTTTTAGATTTTAGGCTTAAAAGACTAAAAGAGCAGCGGCATGTAGTGTGGCGAAGAGCACTTTCATTGCAATGCGTTTATAAACATTACAGATTTTGTTATAAATTGATTGTTTCGCTGGGATCCAAAGTAACTATTTGTTCTTCCAGACTATAATGCGTCTGTGTTCCAAATTTCAACCACATCTGTTCAGATGTTAGGATATGATCGAGCTACAAACAACGAAACATTGACATCCTATCCTATCTACTAATATTATAAATCTCAGTGCATGTTTGGATGTTTGCTGCTCAATCACGTCAAAACGGCTAAACGGATCGAGCTGAAATCTAGAACACATATATCTTATAGTCTGGAATGAGACGAACTTCTTAGCATTCCATGGATTCACGGCCGGGCCGTGCCGCGGGTGCCGGGTCCAACGTGTGACAGAGAGCGAAATCTCGAGTAGACCCCAAGACTTGTGACTCGGGCGTAGGTTTAAGGGGCCCCTTAGTGACGTACGTCAACACTCACTTTCACTACTCGTATTTCTCTCCCTGCCCAGCCAAATCCGATATGATCCTAATAGTGCAGCTTTAGATACTCGTTCTATTAAGGTCACCGTCGTAGGGCGGGCGGGAACCAGCAGCGAGGCGATGAGGGCGAACGTGTCCTTCCCACACTGCGACAGGAACAGGGACCGCGCCCGGTCGGTCGTGAAGTCGTCGTGACCTGCCGCATCCAGTGCACACGCCATACGCTCTTTGTAATCGCACCATTTGTCGGTTTTCGGATTAAATTCCCCAGGAAACACAATATTAGCTACATTTCAAGCCATTTCTCTTCCAAAATTAATAAATTATCCTCGTCGCCAATAAAGTAAACACCATTAGTTGAGTCAGAAGCAAAATTGATTTTTATTTAATCTGAGGGTACCTATACAAATCATACATAATTATCAAAAACTACAGGTATTCATAATTTAAATACACTACACAAAGTAAGCTATTAAATTCTGAGTTATAAGTTTTCACTTCTATCGGTTTTTAGTTACTATGACTGCCAATTTTTTTTAAACTTATCTCAATTCTTATGCATTTTACCTTCAATATGAAAGCAAGATAAGATATTTCAGTAATTTTCCAAATTTGTAAATGAAGTTGTGACAAAACTCTACCTGCATCTTCTTATTATCGTCCACCATGTGAGAGTACTTCTGTATGGCTATCTGCATCTTCTCTTCTATGGTGGGAGCAGAATTGATGGCTCTCATGAACTGCTTTACATATTCATCTTCTTTTTTGTTACGGTCTTCACGCTTCGATTTCCTTGCCGGCTCGGGTTGAGCGTGTGAAGGTCTTGAGTTAGCTTTAGGTGCAGGGGCCACTCTGGGTGTGGGGGCAGCTGCCGCTGCGTTTGAGGTGGAGGGCCCCGGTGCCACATCTGCAACTGCATTGGCCGGGCCCTGAAATAGAAATAAAAACCTGAAATTCTTAAACAAAGTGAATGGCCTGGTGGCTTAGTTGGTAGTAAGTCTGCCTGCCAAGCCATGGGTTGTGGGTTCGACTCCCATACAATCCAAATATTTGTGCAACGAATACATCTGTTCTGTGTCTGTGTGTGTGTATAATAAGCATGTATTTAAAATTACATAAGTATATATTTATAATACTTTTTTTATTTATTGTTTTTTTTTATATATTTTAATTATTGCATAGTGACGAGACGAGCAAGACATGTGCCTGATGGTAAGCAACATGCCTACCACATAACAGCACAGTGACACGCAGCTATTGGAACATGAAAGTCCAAATCATTACCCAGCACTGCACTGCGCTCGTCACCCTATCAGAGATCTAATATAATATTATATCTCTAAGCCCTGTAATTTCTCTGGAAACATTGCCCTTCAAACCAGAACAACTGTGTTCAGGTGTTTGCCAGCAGTAATGTTTGCACATTACTGCTGGCGGTAGAATAACTGGCAAAGGTGTGGTGCTTCCCCAGACTGGCTCTGCCAAGAGTTCTACCACTACAAAAAAGTCCCCAAGTAGCAAAAGCTTCTATAAACAAGGCATTTTATCACCAAACAGTGATATAGTAACCCTATAATGGTAACCATTGTGACTGCTTGTACTATAAAGGTTTTTAACTGAGCATTTTGATTCTATAAGATTATAGAGCATTAAAGTTCGATAAGATAGCTCTTAAAACGCTTACATTACCATATAAAGGAATCTCTAAAGTGTTGCACTGTAATAGATATGAAAAAAGCTATTATGGTACTATTTAGTACTATAGATGATCTTACAGTCCGCGAGGTATAAGCTGAGCTTTGCATTAGTGTGAGTGATCACATGCATACGCATCTATTACCAAAAGTACAGTCAGACAACAAACTCTTAAACAACAAGCTGACATTAACTATCCAGGATCAATATGGTCATAGTGAAAAGAAGTATCTCTTTTAGGATTCAAATGGTCAAGGACAGAGAATAACAGAAAAATTTTAATGGAAAAACATGAGATCCATCACCTACGTATAACTTATTTACTTAAAATTTCCGAATACCGTATTCAGGGCAGGCCTATCGTTTATACCGATGAAACATATATTGACACCACTCACACTTCATCAAAATCATATTCAGATGGCAGCACTTCTGGTTTGAAGAAACACCTTATTAAGAGAACATGGTCACAGCGTCCTGCGTCTGACTGTACTTTTGGTGATCACTCACACTAATGCAAAGCTCAGCTTATACCTCGCGGACTGTACTGACACATATATTCGTATATGTATCTATTTTGCACTAATAATACGTCAAAATAACTTTTAAAGAGCTAGTATTATAGCAGTATGGAAAATACTATTACAGGATCAATCTGCACTATAAAAGTACCTTGCGAAACCATTACATCACCTGTAAGCTTCTTAAGAGCTCCTTTAACTTTGCTATGGGGCTAGTTATGTAAAAGTAATGAACACTTGTCTATAGTACTAAATAGCACCATAGCGATTCCTGGTGCAGTTGCTAAATAATTTAAGTTCTAAATAACTCTATTGGTGAGTTTTTGTTACTGCTACGGGACTAAAGAGCAATATAAATGTACTAAAATCAATAATTAAAGGGCTAATGACAATTCCTTATTGGTGAAAATATAAGATGGCTGGTATTTTCTGCATTTATAGCACATTAGCAGCACAGCTGGAGCCGATATGTACTATAGCAGCCATAGTCGGGACAAATCCTTATTTTATTAATTAAAATTTAATTAAAACAATAAAATTATGAGGGTGTTTGTTGCTTGTTAATATGTGTATACTAATAGACTGCACTATTTTAACTCTAGAAAGCGTTTCTCGACAACTTACATTTCAACTATAGAGCATTTCAACATAGATTTATCACCGTAAGAACCGTTATGTAATGTTCTTATAATAAATCAGTGATAGAACTCGGACCTTTTTGGGGTTTTGTAAATGTTTACAACACCATAATAGTACTAATCATGAACACTAACTAGCACGTCCTAAAACGTTCTCAGGACTTTTATAGTACCAAATTTTGTTAGTTGGGTCCTATCTGGCTTCCATATTCCATAGTATGAGCTTTGCTTAGTATGGGTTCAGATGGTGTTTGAGTGTGAGTGTGTGCAATTTTTTTTTTTTAAGAATTTTAAATTTGTAGCTAATGATGAAATTATGTATTTGGAAGTATTTCTACCTTAATGGCAGGGCCTCGCGGTTTCCCCGGCGTAATTCCCATTCTCGTAATTTTTCCGGGATAGATAGCCTATGTGTTCTTCCAGACTATAACCTAACTGTGTTCCAAATTTCAACCCTATCCATTCATATGTTATAACGTGATTGAGCAACAAACATCCAAGCATTGATATCCTACTAATATTATAAATGTAAATGTAACACTGCCAAAATTTGGCTTGGCAGGTGACAGATATCCCTAATATGTCTTAGAACAAGTCAGTTTCCTCACAATGTTTCCATTCACTGTTAAAGCCAGTGGTGATGAGAAAGTTGTACATCTCCACATAAAAAATACTCATAGGAGTTGAACCTATGATCTTAAGAATATGAGTGAGACATTCTCACCTCTGGCCCACCACAATGGCAGTTACTATTAGGGAATGCAAACCAGCGAGATTGGGAATCAGGCGAAATCTTGAGAGTTTATGAACAGTCTCGAAATTGGTGTGATCACGCTAGATTGGCGTTTGTGTTTATGTATGTTTTGTTATGGGGCCCCTTTTAAACCTACGCCCGAGTCACAAGTCTCGGGGTCTACTCGAGATTTCTCTCTCTGCCACACGATGGACCCGGCACCCGCACGGTGAATCCATGGAATGCTAAGAAGTACGTCTCTGTCTCTTGAAAGTAATCAAAATATTTGAATAAATTACAAAAATTTAAAGGAATTGTTAAGTATTATGAACTAAACTTTTTTACTTTTAAGTACATATATTTGTTCGACGTATCTATCATTAATAAACTTTTACATAGGTAGCAAATTTTGATGTTTTCAACCAAATATGAAATGAAATAAACAAAAAGTCTCCTTTTCTAATATTTAAGTCACAAACTACAATGAAAATCATTAACTAAGTTGAGTTGACTATTAAGAGGTAAGAAGGACCTAATAATTTACAGAAAAAAATATTATTCAGATACTGTAGCAAGTAAATGGAAGGTAATAGAAAAGTACATTTATGTTATCAAAGGACTTTCACATCAAAATTTAAACATTAGGAGGGAAGATAATGAATGTAAAGTAACAGATTAAATAATATCTATATACACTTTTATTTATGAAGCTCTCTCAGTGGTTACTGTATCCATGGTGATACCCACTAATTTCTAATGATATTCAAGTAGGAAATTTGACTCCCACATATCATTTTGTCTCCTAAAAAGGTATGATATCTTAAAACATTTTAGGTATTTGGTGTCATGGATGCCTACCACCATTACCCATTATTTTCAATCCATTATGGCAAATCTCTAGTCATCAAAATATGATATTGTCTTCCACAATTAATTATGAAACCACCTGAAACGTGCTTTTGTACAAAAATAACGTAAACATTCTAAATTTGGCAGAGATCCAATAAAGTTTTAGGTTAAACAATATTCGATTTTTCTCCGATAAATCATGCACCAAACACATAATTTTGCCAGATACTAGAGCCACAATAAAATTAAATTCAAATTTATTATAATTTGACCCCTGTAAAGTTATATTTACATGATATCAGTAAAGAAAATAATCGACATTCGATCGTGTTCTATTTTTACATCAGGTAGATAGAAGTATTAGTAATAGACTTACATCAGTATTAGAAACTGGTTCTACATTTTCTGAGCTCTCCGCTTTCGGTTCCTCTGGTACTGTCTCCATTTTATATCAAGTAAATTCCACTGAAAAGTGAAAATACTAAACAAAACGAAAGATCAAAGACGAGACGTTTTCTTTCAAATAGTGATGCGGTAAGCCGTTCGAGAATACTTCATACCGCTGCATAACGTCAATAAATTCAAGAACACAAGAACAAGGCATGAAAGAATAATTCGAATTTGTCGATTGGTTTGTTCCACCCATGAATACGTTCGTAGTTCCACCATAATTAGCCGGCTGTCGAACTATCGAAATATCGAATAGACACAAATTTGTCTAAAAATATTTTTCTGGTTTTATTATAATATTCTAAATGAAAAACTTTGAACTCTATTATCAGACAGCAAGCGTTAATTAATATATGTAATCAATTATTAAAATGTTCTCAATTCCTTAAATTGGCTGATCGAGGGGAAATTTTCCATCACCATTTATTTCGCAGGCAGAGCTACTACCAACTAAGCCACCAGGCCAGCCAATGCATGATTGTACAGTTTTATTAAAATAGTCACTCATTTTCAGAACGGAAATCATCCAGCGTATTTCAAACGATGACTCATGGGTACCGTCAAAATATTTTATTATTCATCAAATTTGTGTTAAGAAAGTGCCTTGGTAAGTGACGATAAGTTAGCGTAAATAAATTAGGCGTTTATAAGATGCATATAGACCGGGCTAGGGTCTAGAATAATTTTCAAGTTCACCATTGGTTAGTGGCACCAATATTTTATTTACTTGGCCAAGGATACAAGCACTTCAGCCGCATCTGTAGTGACAGATGTCTCAACTTCAACTTCTTTTTCTTTTCTGGCTTCCATTCGGGACAGATGTCTCTACGTCTCTATGTTTCAGTGACACGACAGTGGTCGTGTCACTGAGTTTCTATAATTCCATTTATAGTATTTTTTTTAAATTATTCAATATTTCTTAAAAGATATTTCATGTTTTAGTTTTCACTTCTGCTGTGTGGTCTTAAGCACACACTTTTATTTTTTATCACTCGACTTTTCTTTTATCTTGCCTATCCGAAAACTTGCTTCAATGTGATCTATAAAACGATTATATTGAAAATAGTGCCTATTATGTATTTCGAGTTTCGAGAAAGTAGAAAAATTAAAAAAATGGTAGTCATAGGAATTGCCGATAAAAGTGAAAACATATAACTCAGAATTTGATAGTTTATTTTCGGAACTACGCGGGTGAAACCGGAGGGCGTGGCCATGAGCATGGCCATCTAGAAAATAAATGCCGACGCATTTCTAGATGGCCAATGGGAAATGCTCACGCATTATTTCTAGATGCCCAATGGCCACGGTCCCGAGTTTACCCGAAGATTCCTTGTCATTCCTGACACTAGAATTCAATGCACAGCCCATGAAAAATCTGTCTGTGGTACACCAAAGGAGCTTTTCACTTCAACAACAAACAATGATCGAAGACGAATTAAAAGATTTTCATTATGTCCGCAGCCTAATGTTTATGGAATGCGTCACAGAATAGACTCATTTTGTGCAATCGATTTTTCATTAATTATTAATCGTAGTAACGTCCCGAAGCAAAGTGATAAATCAATACAGCTCTATAACTTTTCAGTTTAAGAATAACTTGATTTCATACCAGATTTAATCTTCATACAACCGTATATATGGGATAAAACAATAAGAACATGTGATCGGAATACTTAGTCATGGTATTTAGGTATTAGAGTTATAGGTGACTTTTTCTATACGTAATTTTGTACGATTTAAAAATGAGACATAAATAAAATATGTCCAAAAAATATTACGTGTATTTTTAAACGAAACCAATTTCCAGATCAAACTAGTTTGTACGATCAATACTAATACTTGCCGTATTGTACTTGAATCTTACTAAGATGGTATAAATTATAATCACAGGAGTAACGAAGTCGATTTGAAAGTATTTTAGAATTCTATATTTTTTTGTCATACCATTTAACCATACCATTTTTATTTATCAGGTAGTTTCTGTTTAGAAGTTGTGTTACAATTCTTCAGTTTAACAATGAAAAAAAGTAACACTTGCAGCGCGGTTTTATTAGCATAGTTACTGTTCCCGTAACTTTTCCGTTCTGTTCAGCCGATCCGACGTGATTGAACAACGATTATTATTGATGATCATTCACGTTGCAACAAAATGTAAATAAATACATTTTAAATGAATTTCTTTATTTGCGAAAATGGGTAATTACGATAAGATCTTAAATGTTGACATTGAGAACTTCATAATCAACCTTACGGCATGCAAATATTAGGTTGTCTATGACAATTTGATAAAAAAAACTTTTAAATTCACTTCTTTAATTTACCACTCTAAACTGTCTATTCAAGGACTACCAATTTCACATTATTATTGTTTACATTACATAATAAATTATATATGATTGATACGTTGCAAAACGAGATTACTCACAGGAGAATATGAATAATTTTAAAGATTGTTTAAAATCATTGACGTTTTTGATGAAATTTATCAACAAAATGATCCAAATAACGTTTTTTAAAAGCCTCATTTTGTTGATAAATGTCATCAAAAAACGTCAATGATTTTAAACAATCTTTAAATTTATTCATATTCTCCTGTGAGTAATCTCGTTTTGCAACGTACCAATATTATTTGAGACAAGAGGTCGGTTTAATAGGGCAGGAGAGTAATTGTGCTGTATGGTCAGACAAAGCAAGCTCAATCACCTTGATCTGACATCCCTATATATTGCACAACATGTTGTCAAGGCACGTACTACTTACTAGTCCCCTGGCTCGTTGATCATACACTTAAGGTTATATGTTGTCGTTAATTCTTGGCACAAACTGACAGTTTTACTCCTCTTTAATAGGTATATATTAAAGTCCCCACATAAAATTACGTTTTTGTTACTCAAACTTGTTTCCTGTAGAAGGGAGTTCAAATTATTAAAAAATATATTTAAATGTTTTACTAGTGACCTAGGAGGTCTATAGACATATAAGATTACGAGTTTGTGATCAACGAGTTTTATACCAGAATACTCGATAATGCAATATACAATAATTTCAATATGCAATAGACAATATTATATGAACTTTAACATTGGATAATATTTATATTACATTAATATGGTCATCATTTTACTAAAATGGGTTTCCTATTGGCTGATGCATTTCTAGATGACCATGGCAAAATTAAAAACCAAAACCTTAAAGCTCAAAAACATTAAACTGGCTGGCCTGGTGGCTTAGTTGGTTAAAGGCCGTTTTGTAAAGCGGCGGTTTACCGATCAGCCGGATTGAATACAGCTGATTTAAAAACCACCAGAATGTATTCAACGCCAAACGTTATTCAACACGGCTAGCCGTAATGTAATAAAGCGAGAGATTAGCCGCCTCTTTGACAATTTTTAGTTCCGATTCTTAACACTCATGGAGCTGCCTGACATAACAACAACTACCCTGGCGTTGAATACTGTGTGTTCCTAAATTGCTAAAGTGACAGTGGATTCTGGAGTTCGGAGGAATCGTACACAAAATTATCAGGGTGGCACTTGTCACCCTGGGTGTTACTTGGATACTATTTCGTTTCCACCGACCACCTTGTTAAGACTAAATCGGACCGGGTAGGTTACATGAGACCCAGATCCAACCTGG
Organism: Ectropis crepuscularia; assembly: GCA_963693475.1. Lineage (NCBI taxonomy): Eukaryota > Metazoa > Arthropoda > Insecta > Lepidoptera > Geometridae > Ectropis > Ectropis crepuscularia. The sequence continues at coordinate 10,440,527 of OY856350.1, forward strand.
AGCACCCCGACTCCACCTAGTCTTGGCGCTACTACCCCTAGAGTGTATTTAAAAGAATGCGGGAGTCAGAAGCTCAGGTCAGGAAGGTCCTGAGTGGAGCGAGCCATGCAAGTAGACGTAATGGAGCGCAGGCCGAGCGACACTCAGGGCTGACCGTAGAGCTTCTGACGGGATCCCACCCGGAGTCAAACCTTTTTTTTAACTATAAAAGGTTCGCGACGATGCGACGAGCGACGATGCGATCTACGAATGAACGTGTCTCGACAATAGACCCTTGTCCATGGAAGTGGACCATGTTTCTTAGGTGTACCGTCACCGATATCAAGTAATGGGCTTTCAAACTTTATGTGAGAGGTAAAATGTTGTAAAAAAAAATAGTACGGAATATCGTACGAAATAATCGATCAGTTTTTTAAGATAAATGAAATTAATTTAGATTTTGTGTATTTAAATTGTTATTTTTTTAAATATGTTCACCCTACAACATAAGCAGTAATACAATGCGGCTGAACGTGGGCCGCCTAATTGAAGAACCTATTGCAATGACAATGCGGCTAATCGTTGAACCGCCGGATTACAAAACGGCCCCGTTTTTCAAAACGGCTAGCCGCGTGATGTAATACGGCGAACTATACAATTCGGCTGCGACATATACATCATAATCCGGATCTCGTTGTTGGACTGTTTGTTTGATGTCTTGACACAAATTGTCTTTAAAAATGTGCCATAATTCCGAGGGAAAACAAAATAATAATATTACCACAAACAACTCTCTCAGCCTCAACGGACACCGAGAAATTGAAGCTTCTCTCAAAGTGATAATTTCCCATTGGTTATTATTTTCTAACAAATCTCTTTCCTCGGCATGCGGCTTGATAAGTTTCTTTTACAGTAGTACTTGGTAAGTTTTACAGTAGTACAGTAGACTTGGAACGATGTACCTACGTGGTACATGATAAAAAAGTATTCTGAGATAAAATCACTCTGACTGGGAAGGATGAACGCTGTACTTTATGTACACTCTTCCTAATTCTGCCCTCGCCGCCCGCCGGCACCGGCCGGCTGGCCGCCAGCCGCCAGCCCATCGCGTCGGTGCAAATATTTCGATAGGATGGATAATTTTAATTTCGTAATATATTTTGAATTGAATGTCTGATTTTAATAATTCAAGAAGGAATCAATAGGTATTAAAGCAGTCTTGATTAAGAAATAATTTATTTGGATAAGAGTTAATACAAATGTATGAATAGCATGGTCTTAAGTTGACCGGCATTTTTATCTTCCTTTAAAATTTAAAAAAGCAGTTCTAGCGACGTAATTACTGTAGTTACTATCATTGGTTTTTCTACTATGCGTTGGTTTTAGTAAAAAAAACGCATAAACGTAAAAAAAGTATCACCATTTTTTTCTCGTAATAAAAATAGCTTATGTTACTGAGTGATAATGTAGCTTTCTCTTGGCAAAAGATTTTTTGAAATCGGTTCAGTAGTTTTTGAGTTTATTACATACATACAAAAATCCAAAAATACAAATCTTTCCTCTTTATAATATTATAGTATAGATATAGATTAAAATAATAGCTGATCGACTACTTGAGAAATCGCAAAAAAAATCTCAAGTGTCAAAAATGTGAGTATACATTTTAAGTACATTAATTATAAACAAACGATACCGCTAGAAGCGTCTTGAAACGCTCTTGAGAATAATGGGCTTAAACACGTACATATAACGCGGCACTTCATATACCGAAGCGCAAACAAACGCACTTAGGTAACCTGACACCCGTTTTCCCGCTAAAATTGTAAAATCGAGTCGCCAAAAGTGTAGCAAGCGGTTATAAGAGAACACATCATCAGCAAGCTGTGCACCAAAAAAAAAACTGTCACATAATTTGGATCTGTTGTAATCTTATGTGCCAAACGATATATTCTTATATTCGCAAATACATAATATGCCGGTTTTGTGGATAGTAGGTGGAGTTTAGTTGGTAAACAATTATTTGATGCCGTTGTATCATTTATTGTCTGTGGAGTTTGGTGAGTGGAAATTTTTTCCCGAGAGACGTAAGGACTACTATGTCATTTCAGGACTTTTGCTCAGCTGCGTGTTTTATCTTTTTTCTTATTCTAATTTCTATTGTTATTTAACTTAATTTGCGTAAGATGATATTTAAATTTTGTTTTGGGAGAAGCCATTAGGTACCGAGATACAGTACTAAGTACTAGTTCGGACCTAATGGATTCAATAAATAAGTGTTCATGTTCTTATGCCAAATAAATAATTTGTAAAAAAAAATTGTAATTAAAGCTGCCAAGTGTGCCATCCAAACTTTCGAATATGGCGTGAACGTGCCATATTCGATGTGTTGCTGCACCGAACCTTCGAGCATAGTAAAAATAATGTTTACCTTACTCCCTCGCCGTTAAGATGGGTTAATACCGATATTCACCAATATTACCTAATGTTAATATATTAGTCTCACAATATCATAATATGTATACTAATATATTAGATTAGTAAAATTTTTTGACTGCCATTGCACTAATACGAAAGTGAAGAATATCTATATCTATCGTATTTATGACTCATAGATTTTGCAGCTATTTATTACTTGCTAAATAGATTAGCTAATATTATTAGCGATGACAATGAATTCATCATTTTTGTCTTCTTTTGTATATTTTTGGATATTATAATCAATCCGGAGCAGTGGTTCCGTACTTAACTATCATAAATATTTAGTTTTATTAGAAAATGGCAAGAACAGATAGAAAACAATTATTTTTTAATAATGTTCATAAACATCTTTTTTTTTCGACCGTTTAATTTACAAATATCACCTTTTGAGTATCGGCCAATGAGCTAAGTAATCCCAAAATATGTTAATCCTTACCACAGATTAAGTACCAATACGGTACCTAATCTTTGATCCACATGGATCTGTGTCGAGGAATAAAACCAAACGAATGAGTGATATTATACAACCAGTTGTGAATAGGCATATCTGAGATTATTTGAATATGAAATATTAGCATATCAGAATATATCGGATTACTAATATATGAATGTTGGATATTACCAATCTCTTAACATATTAACTAAAATAATATTATTTAACCAACTAATCTCCGAATAACCCACCTCTAACTGCTCCCGGCGCAAAAGTGCCCATGATGCTCGCCGCGTTCCCACGCTGAATGGCAATGGCCAACCTTTGCTCCAGGAATGCACCAGAGCGGGAGTCACCCGTATTCTCCCTGAGCCTGCGCCCCAATTCTGAGAGGAACACTTTAGCCTCTGCGCCCCAACAACCCAAGGTCTCCACGGCAACAGGTACAAATTCGTACTGCGACACCAACATACCATACTTTCGCTTCTTTTTATCTCTTAACTAATATCAATATATTCGTTCCAAGACTACTCGCCGTTTATTCGACAGGTCGACCGAGAGTCTAGTCCATGATAGCATATTTGTGGCAGTTGAGTTACATTCGAACATCTTTTAGCAGTCTATGAATGCCCTAACTTTTATTTACTGCTCCATCCAGCCATCATCTTTAATAATTTTACATTTATTTCTTATTTCACATGCACGCATCACAAAATAGACAGTAGTAGTAGGTGGAAAAATCTGCCAATCCAATAGTATAATTTTATTGTAGAAGTCCTTGCAACACTAGCTTGTACTGTCATACCTGACGTTTTTGTTTCATCTCTTTTTTCATTGAATTCAAGAAAAGCGAGCGGTGGTGAGTAATCCGAAATTCCGAAACATTTTCTGTGTTTCAAAAAATAACTGTTACAAATTGATTTCGCTCGCTTTTCCAAGTGCCTTAAATCCTGAAGCTGCCATCCGGAGCTCCGAGCTAAATGTGAGTAACTTATTTTTCTCCCAACGAAACAGCAAGAGGCAGATGTCGTCGGAAATAGGCCGTTATTTTTCAATATTTCGCTTAGGGTCAATGTGCTTTGTGTAGGATGGGGCTCCGGTCCGGCCGGCTTTAGGGTGTGATAATTCTATTTTATCTGGTATTTGCATAACTGCAGTAAGTTGGATTAATCCGGTTTTTAGGACGTTAGGGCAGGAATCACCGAATCACCGTTATGACTAGCCGCATGAATGGACGGACCGCGGTATACGCCTATCTGATTTACAGTTAGATGTCTAAAATAACTCTGTAATTACCGATCTTGTGTTGTGGTATGTTACCGCTGCTTGCGAGGCAACGATTCTTTTCGTATTTTCACATTTATACAACCCCCACCTTACCATACCACGGTTGTCAAAACACGTTTTACAAGATGTAGGTATTCAAGGAATAGGATTGATTCAAAGTATGTCATTCTATTCATTCGATAGATAATTATTTTTAAAGTCAGTTGAATAGCCATGATTCTGAGATCTAAGTTGCTACGATAATAGGTTTCCTTTGTCTTTCTACTTTTTCACAATTCTTTAATTAAAACTTAGCAGCCTTATCTAGATTCCTTATTTTCATACATATTTATCTGCAATTCAATTTGGAAGTAATACCAAACAAAGTGCCAACATTTTTTCTTTTTGTTTATATGAAAAGCATGCATGCATATATTATCATGCATTGTAGCATTTTTTTTTCAATGTTTATAATCTTTACTCATACATTTTAATAATCATAAAAACAAGGCCTGTAATGTAAATATGTACTAGAATGTTCTCACAAATTAAATTGAATAGGTACTGAGTCTGAGTATAATATTATGTTTGAATTAAAAATCTGTAAACCTGTTGTGGTGGTATTTCTAATCTAATCTAACCCAGTATTCAAATTACAATACCTGTGTAAAATGTACCAGTCCCACTAAACCTACAATTGTTAAGTCCATACAGTTAGCTGTTTGTAAGGTCCAAATTGGCAATTAGACTCAGATGGCAACGACTGCTGTCGAACTTGAAGTCTTTGCTTGCGCAGAGGACACAGGAACATAATGACCTAAACTTACTAATACTTAAGCGTAAGGATAGAGTTTATACAAATACAAATACAAATACAAAAATCTTTATTGCTGTTTGTAGGTAAGATAAGATAATACAAAACATTTTAAAAATTGTTCCATACAAACTGGCCTCTGCGAGAGGCATGCAATATGTCTGGCAAGACAATTTGTTACTTAATTTTTAAATAAAAACAAAAAATAAATTTTTTAAATAATAGTCAGCTGATTAAAGTCTTCTTCTTCCTCATCTTCTATTAATTTCTGGTTTTTATTTATGTCATCTGATTCTTCATCTTCGATTAATTTCTGGCTTCTATTTGGTTGTGATATATATTTGTGTGAGATAAATGTTTGGTGAGCACAATTTCGTCATCGTCTTGTGTTTCATCAGGATATTGTCTTGTGTTTTTTGAGTTTGATCAATATGTCCATCCAGGGTCTAAGGTCTTGCATTAGTAGATCTTGCAGTTCATCCATGTGAGGAGTGTCAAAGAATGTATAAAGTGCAATAAATGTATATAATCAAAAAATCAAAAATGTCGTTAATTATAATATTCATGTAAATACTCAAAGAATGTCAAAATGTAATACAGTACAAACTAATTCATCATGATACAATATATCATTATTTGGTCTTATGTCAGTTGAATGTCAAATTTCATAATGGTATAATAATATCTATTGAGATATTAATGGAATAAGGTTTAAAGATTGTAAAAGTTTCATGTTAAACAATGTCTAAAATATTAGTATTCCAATTAATTTCCTTATCATTTAAAAATTCAGTTACAGTATAATAGCATTTGTGTATAAGCATTTTTTTTAGTTTACTTTTGAACATTGTTATGTTAAGTTCTTTTATGGCATTTGGCAGCTTATTATATAAAAGAGGAGCCATACAAAAAATGCTGTCACTCATAATCTTTTTTTTGCGTTTGTCTATGAGCAGTCTACACTTATCACGCCGGTCACGTTTTACTTTGTCACTCAATAGAGGAAAATAATGAGGGTTATTCCTTACAAAACACATAACTTCAAATATGTACAGGCATGGCAGGGTTAATATTTGGTTGTCTATGAATACTTGTCGACAGCTATCTGTAACTTGCATCCCGAACATAGCACGAATGCATCGTTTTTGTGCTTTGAAAACTGAGGCTGTATCAGTTGAATTCCCCCAAAAAATGATCCCATATCTCAAGACTGATGCCACCAATCCATGGTAAGATGTAAGAAGAGCCTCTTTCTTTACCACTGGAGCAAGCCTATGCAGAGCATATGCCGAGCTACCCAGCTTCTTGCAGAGAATCTCAACATGTGCCTTCCAATTCAATTTCATGTCTATTGTTAGGCCCAAAAATTTTGTTGTAGTGACTTCTGCAATTTTTTTATTTTGATAATTTATGTTTATGTTACTCAAGTAATTTTTTGTTTAAGTAAATTGCATGAAATTGGTTTTGTTTAAATTAATTTTTAAGTTATTAATGTTTAACCAATGGATAGATGAATTTAGTGCGGCATTGATATCTTCCTCATAATTAGCTTTATCTTGACATGCTATTGTTATTGTGCTGTCATCTGCAAATAGTGACATTGGATGCTCAATTACTTTAGGAAAATCATTTATGTAGACAATAAATTGAAACGGTCCCCACACACTTCCCTGCGGCACACCAAATTTGACAGTTCTTTCTTTAGAGGTGAATATTTCCCCTCAGGCTGAGAACGACAACTTCCTAAAAGGACAACTTCCGAGAACGACAACTTCCTAAAACGTCGATTCCAAAATGGACAAATTCCGAAAAGGACAAATTCCTAAAACGACAACTTCCTAAAACGACAACATCTGAAAATAAATTTCCCCCTCAGGCTGAGAACGACAACTTCCTAAAAGGACAACTTCCGAGAACGACAATTTCTTAAAACGTCGATTCCAAAATGGACAAATTCCGAAAAGGACAAATTCCTAAAACGACAACTTCCTAAAACGACAACATCTGAAAATAAATTTCCGATAAAGACAAATTCAGGTAAATGACGACTTACTATAGTGTGTTCATTTCAGCCGTCATGAGAAATTACAAAAACGATACATTTAGTTATATATGTATATGTTACCGGCCAAACCAAATTAGGACAAATGAGTTTATCCTAGCACAAAAAAGTTCATCCTTTGGGTGATAGAATAAACCGTACAGACTAGCCTACCACTAACAGCACAGTGACACGCAGCTATTTGAACGTGAAGAGTCCAAATCATTACCTAGCACCGCACTGCGCTCGTCACTCGGAGACATAAGGTATTTTATCAGCCCAGTAATTTAGTTGGAAACATTGCCCTTCAAGCTGGATCATAGAAATGTTTGCACACTACTGCTTGGCGGCAGAGAAACTGGCAAAGGTACACATACTTCCCCAGGCGGACTCTGTAAAGAGACCAAACTCCTACTCCAAGGTCTTCCTAGTTTCTCCTTTTGACAATAAGACGAACTAGATTAGCCTAGCCTATATCGGTTTATCCAATTGCCTAAAACATAAAGCGATTTGACCTAGGAAGTAAGTTCGGCTGGTAGAGTGCCTTTTAAAACGCATAACTTTTTTTCCTAATTTACTTTGTCATAATTAATGTAGCTTAATATAATTATAGTGTCATAATGTAACTTTTGCATAATCGTTTTTTGGAATAATGGGTTTTAAGCATAACAATCTGATGTCATACATTCAATTCGACTATTGATGAGACACATAATGGTTTTTAAGCACATTGACGAGACGCATGAATAAATAAATAGTCTGCAGGAGTTGTATTACTAAATGTAGACCCAAGTTACACAGGACCCAGATCCGACTCGGAGCACCCCGACTCCACCTAGTCTTGTCGCTACTACCCCTAGAGTGTATTTAAAAAATGCGGGAGCCAGAAGCTCAAGGGAGGTCCTGAGTGGAGCGACCCATGCGAGGCCAAGCGTAGCGAAGGGGGGAGGTGGCGAGCAAAGCGAGCCGGCGACCTCCGTAGTGGAGAGCAGGCCGAGTATGGAGAAGCGACACTCAGGGCTGACCGCAGAGCTTCTGGCGGGAGCCCACCCGGAGTCAAAACGTGCATCATATTATTTCTTACCGTACCGTCCGCTTTTTGTGCTATACATAAAAATTATGCGAAAACATAGGGTCTATATGGGGTGGCATAACATTTTCTTTCCTATTTTAGGTAGGCATAACGTTTTTTGGACTAATTATAATTTACCATAACAACTAAACGCATAACTGTATTCGCATAATGTTAACTAGCATAACTATATGTGACATAACGATAACTTAGCATAATGTTTAAACGCATAGCCATATATAGCATACAGATAACTCAGTATAATGTTTCGACGCATAAATATAAATAGCATAATGTTTAAAGGCACACATTGAGAAAAGCGTAACAATACTTAAACATAATGATCAACGGCATAAACTTTAAACGCCTAACTAAAAAACAAGTGCAAAGAGCGGACTGTAGTAACATTGTTTAAATAAAATACGTGGGTGTGTGAAATGCGGGTGGGTACTTTGACAACAATGTTACGAATAATAATCCGTAATGTAGATATCTACTAATTTAATGGAATATCATTGCCAATAGTATCTGTCATTGTCGCATTCGTGTTATCATACTGTTGCTGTGAAATCTTAATATATATAAATCTCCTGTCACGATGTTTGTCCGCGATGGATTCCTAAACTACTTAACCGATTTTAAATTAAATTGGCACACCGTGAGCAGTCTGGTCCAACTTGAGAGATAGGATAGTTTTTTTTCGATTAATAGTCCATATATAACGAAATCCGAGCGAAGCCGGAACGGGCCGCTTGTTATTTAGTATATTTTGAGGATTAAGAATCGTTGGTCTGAGAATAACACCATATTTTTTTTTATGGTAAACACCGTTTTTATGGTAGGTACAATAAAAGGTCTTTATGCAGTAGTATAACAATTTTTGTACTAATTTATGTAGACATAACGTTTTTAGGACTTAAAAACCTACATACACCTAAGACATATGGTGCACTTTTTGACTCCGGGTGGGCTCCCGCCAGAAGCTCTGCGGTCAGCCCTGAGTGTCGCTTCTCCATACTCGACCTGCGCTCCACTACGGAGGTCGCCGGCTCGCTTCGCTCGCCACCTCCCCCCTTCGCTACGCTTTGCCTCGCATGGATCGCTCCACTCAGGACCTCCCTTGAGCTTCTGGCTCCCGCATTTTTTAAATACACTCTAGGGGTAGTAGCGACAAGACTAGGTGGAGTCGGGGTGCTCCGAGTCGGATCTAGGTCCTATGTAACCTGGTTATATATTACGTAGAACAACAAATAATTAAAAAATGCCTAAATGCGTCAACTGTCGAATCGAATGTAGTACAATAGATTTTTATGATTAAAACACATTACGCCAAAAAACGATTATGCAAAAGTTACATTATGACATTATAATATATTATGCTACATTCATTATGACAAAGTAAATTAGGAACAAATAATTATGCGTTCTAATAGGCTCCCGAAAACATATGATAATAATCTCGAAAAACACATAGGCTACTTTTTAGCCCGGAAAAAATAACGGAAACGTTGGGAATGGTATTTGTTGAAAGGTTTGAAGGGTAATGTTGCCAGAAAAATTACAGGGCTTAAAGACATAACATCTTAGATCTCTGGGTGACGAGCGCAATACAGTGCTAGGTAATTATTTGGACTCTTCATGTGCCAATAACTCCATGTCACTGTACTGTTATGTGGCAGCAGGCAATACCCCGGGGCGCTGCTTGGTTCTTACCTATGTTTGGTTAATGATGATTCATAATGGCCGCCTCCACAAAAGGGCGAATAATATTTTGTTTACACAACTCCCTCAATCCCGTTCAAGAGCTACCATGCCACACACACACACCCCCCTCCAACACACACACACCCTCCCACATACACACACACACATCCTCCTCACACACACCCTTTCTCACACGCACATTTTTGAAAGTTGCCGCTTTAGGAAGTTGTCGTATTAGGAAATTGTCCTTTTAGGAAGTTCTCATTTTAAAAAGTTGTCGTTTTAGGAATTTGTCGTTCTCGGAAGTTGTCCTTTTAGGAAGTTGTCGTTCTCAGCCTGAGGGGCACATTTTTGAAAGTTGCCGTTTTAGGAAGTTGTCGTATTAGGAAATTGTCCTTTTAGGAAGTTGTCATTTTAAAAAGTTGTCGTTTTAGGAATTTGTCGTTCTCGGAAGTTGTCCTTTTAGGAAGTTGTCGTTCTCAGCCTGAGGGAATATTTCTTCCTGTTTAGTTTTAGTATTAATCTTCGTAATTTTAGTTACTTGCCTTCTGTCTGTTAGGTAAGATTTTACTAAGTCAAGCACATTACCTCTAACCCCATAGGCTTCAAATTTACTCAGAAGAATATCATGATTGACATAGTCAAATGCCTGGGTCATATCACAATAAATGGTACATATAGCATTGTTATTATCAACATTTTTCATTACATTGTTAAGAAAATCATATATAGCAATATTTATAGTCTTATTTCTTCTAAAACCTTTTTGCTCATTACAAAGTATGTTGTATTTTTCAAAATACTGAATGAATTGCTGGTTAAAATATTTTTCAAATATTTTTGATATTATAGGTATAAGGGCAATAGGTCGGTAATATTCCATGTGCTCCCTATTTTCTTTTTTAAATACAGGTATGATTATACTTTTTTTAAGGGCCTCGGGAAATGTGCCAGTACTTATACATAAATTGATTATATGACTAAGAGGGCTACAGATAGTCTCTTTAACAGTTTTTATAATTTTTGTGCATATCTCATCATATCCAACACTATTAGTGTTTTTTAAGAAATTTATGATTTTGAGAATATCATGTGGTGTAGATGGCGCCATGAACATTGAGTTCTGAGTTCTATCAATATTTTGTGTCACATTTATACCAGAACTAGGTAATGGAGTAATTTTATCAACAAAATAGTTATTAAATGCATTAGCCATTAGTTTTGGGTCTGTCAAAAGTTGACCATTACATTGGATTTTATCTATGGACATTTTAGGTAAGTTATTTCTCAATCTATTTATAATATGCCAAGTAGTTTTTGATTTATTGTCTGACATTTTTATTTTGTAATTGTTTTGAGCTTTTTGTGTTAGTTTGATAATTTTTTTGAACAATCTGGTGTAGTTTTTATATTTTGCCTTATTTTCTTCATAGGGTTTAGTTCGACAATTATTAAACAACAGCCTTTTCTTTTTACTACATAGTTTTAACCCACGAGACAGCCATGTTGCATTTCTTGTTACATTGATTGTTACAGTTCTATAAGGGAAACACAAGTTGTATAATAACTTAAATAAATCTATAAATGTGTTGTATGCTAAGTTTGCATCAAATATTTCATATATATCTGAAAAAGTAAGGTTCTTTAAGTGACTTTGAAATTTTATTATATTTTCGACACTGTAATCTCTACATTTTTTCCGCCAATACTTGTTAATACATATTTTTTTCACAGGATATCTCAACAATTGAGCGGTGTGGTCGGACAGAGCCAATCCCAACACTTCTGCCTTGCACTTGCTCCTAAAGTCATGTGCAAAGTTGTCTATGCAAGTTTGACTTACCGGTCTAGTAGGTTGTTTAATAGCTAATGACAAATTAAAATTGGATAATAGGCATTCAAAGTCCTTTGTAGTCTTATCATGCTTTAGTACATTTATGTTATAATCTCCAGATTTCTTTACCTGAAACATACTCAAAGCATACCTATTGTAATAGTGGGGTGCTTTGATTTCTACTGTTTTTAGCCAAGCTTTATTTGCTGTGTATGTTTATTAGCCACATTATCAGATTATCACATCAATATCAACTGTTAGATCATGAGATATCATTGATATTTTTGACAAACTGTAAAATATGAAGGATTTTTCAATTAATGTTACATATTACAGTGTAAATGATAAATTACTGTTAATTAATTGTTCTGAGCCCAAGTACATTCTGCATTCTGTGATAGGTAGTTAATGTAGTTCAAGAGTTCAGAGATAGTAGAAGCACTCTTGAGGCCTACTACTATGAGTCCCCCTCTATTTTGAAAAAAAAGCGAATGGAAAAGTCATCTCAATAAGTACTACTTAATTTTAATGTATTCTGATCTTTTTTTGAGAAATTGCTGATCTAACTCGAAGTAGGCGAGCTTGAAGCCCATAACCCCATTATTTATTTGTCATTGTACTTTGACATTGGGGCTGAGACAATGCCCATCTGTGGACATTCAATTAAGCAGTCTATTTATTGATATAGTCCTATTTGGGTATGATCTTCACGGTACAATGGGAATTGCATTGAGGAAGGTCAGATTTTACACTGTAGGTGATGATGTGTGATCTTGACACGTTTCAATGTATGCTAATAAAGCTTTGTCTATATTCAATTTGCTATAGTTCTGTCTGAATTGTTCTGAAAGGGTAGAGTGATTCAATAAAGTTGTATGGTAAATGGGGACTTCACTTAAATAAGAAACTAAATACCACTAGGGTTTTTAATTCTGCTGCACTAGTTTGGATGGCAGTAGAGGTCAGGCCAACTACTTTCTAAATAGGTCCCTTAAAAAAAATGTGTATCTAATGCCCCGCGTAGCTCGGGCACAACGTAGAAGGTGTAGAATTTGGTTGTTGGTGTTCGCGTGCATCGTAAAAAATCTGAAGACACAGTTTTTCATGATGTCGATTTTTAGATGTCAAGGTGCATACACAAATAAAAAAAATCACTTTTTTTTTTTTCTTCTTTTTGACCAATAAATACATTATTCTGTGACATTTTCATCACTAAATTAAATTACAAAAAGTAAATAAATATGAACCTACCTATAACATTTAAATAAAACATAAGCTACACAAATTACAATAAATGGGATATTTATACTATGGCTGCTAAACCATTATTTATAAACCTTATCACAAACTAGCAGTCTGCCCCGTTTTCACCCATAGTTTTAAATATAGCCTAAGGCATTCAAGGATCACATAAATATGCAACGGTGCAAGAATTTTTGAAATCGGTTCATTAATTCCTAAGTTTACATTCAAACAAATAAACTCTTCAACTTTAATAATATTGGTATAGATAGGTATTTTGCACAACACACAGTCTAACTGTTAATATTGTAAAAAAATATGAATTCTTTGATGATGATATCATACAATACACACTTCTCATCTCAAAAAACGAAGTGGTTAACTGTAGTATGAGTTTTTATTATACAACAATGGTATACTCGTCATATAAGGAGAAAAGTTGTAGGTGGGTCTGTATTGCCAAAGATTTTTAGGAGCTTTCTCATTGATGTGTTGCAATGTCTGTTTGTTCTCTTTGATTATATTTTATGTTTAACACCTTTTACTTAATTGCACAAAAAAGAGAGTTTTGTTTTAAATACTATGTGTAAAGTAAAGGGTGGTGTGCATATTATGTTTCTTAAGTTCACCAAACTCATCAGAAATCAACAAATTTTGATCACAAAGAAAAAAATATCTTTTGAAATTCAAATTTTTCTGTTTGTATTCTTTTATTATTTTAAATCTGTTTCCCTTTTAGTCACTTGCTAATATACTAAGTACAAGATTTCATGGAATTTACTGATATCATGGTTTAAAGTAGGAAATGATAACACATGTGACCTAATTTTGATAAGGTCCTCTATGTTGCGTTCAGTACACTTTATCAGAGAAAGCACAATGAACTGTTTGTCGACTGATAAATGGAGTAATTAAATGAAAACATTGTTCAACATACTAGTAGTGCCGCGTGGTTTCACACGTGTAGTGCCTGATACCGTTATTTTCCCGGGATAATAAGTAGTTGATGTATTCTTCCATACCATAATTTAACTGTATCGAATTTCAACCTGTTTCGTTCAGACGTTACGACGTGATTGCGCAAGAAACATCCAAACGTCCAAAAACATTTGACATTAATAACATTGGTAGGATTACTTTAATGATGCAATGCCGTTTCACTCTGTTTAATACAGAACTTGTCTATTTTTGAAGTGAAAACTTCTTTTGGCGCGCCTATTACAGATTTTTCGTGGGGTGTGAATTGAATTCTAGCGTCACGCTCGGGTATGATAAGAGAACTTGGGACCATGGCCATTGGCCATTTAGAAATGAGTCAGCCAATGGGAAATGCTGAAAGGGCTTGGCCTGGCTATTGGCATGGACATGTAGAAATGCGTGAGCCAATGGGAAATGCTGACGCATTTTGAGATGGCCATGCCATGATGGCCAGACCACGCCCTACGGTTACCCCGTGTAGTTTCCAAAGTAAGCTAGCAAATTCTGAGTTAGGTATAAGTTTTCACTTTTATCGGCAGTTTTTATGACTGCCAATTTTTTTTTGTAATCTTTCTTACCTACTTTCACTTTCATAATTCCGGAACATTCCATATTGTGACCGGATTTTATACCAAACTGGCGGTCTGCCCTGGCTTCGCCCGTTGTAAATATATAGCCCCATAACACATGGAGATCACGCACATAGGTACCTATCCAACAGTGAAAGAATTATTGAAATCGGTCCAGTAGTTAAAAACCTTAAGCTTTAAAATATTAGTTTAAATTAACGAATTTTAAAACTAATGTTGTTGTATCTGTCTGTAAATGTGTTTGTTTCGAAACAAATGCCTACTACGTTATAAAGCCGCCAATACATACTGGCCGAGTGGAGGCCAACGCGAGCGTCGACAAAACGGCCCAAGACGAATGGTAGCATCCGACTGACAACAGAACAGGAGCAACTGGCCGAGCGCAGGCAAATACGAGCTACGAGCGCCTTTGTTTTGTGCACAAAAACCGACACCGGTCAGCCGGTCACGAGTGAGACGAGTCGAGTCAAAAGAGCCCTATACACACTGGCCACTTGCCGTCACTTGGCCAGATAGGCGAGCGACGGCGAGTGATCACAAGTCATGGCAAAACGAACCTCGACACACTGGCGTTGGCCTCCACTCGGCCAGTATGTATAGGCGGCATAAAATCCGGTCACAAAATCGAATATTCTGGAATTACCAAAGTGAGAAGGAGGGATATACATTTTTGTAAAAACGCGTAATTCTTATCCTCACGGCATAGAGTCTAAAATAGTGAAGTACTAGTGTCTAGTGTAGCATGTCTTTGTTTTAAGCATCTGCAAATTGTCCCGTACTTCAAAGCGATCGAAAACATTTTGACCATGAACCGTTCCAGTCAACTGAACTCTCTGACTCATTGACATGTCCCCGCGACAGGCACTTCTTTTATCCTGTCCCGTTTATTTTGGTAAACATAACTCTTTCCTTGTAACGCATTCCTGAAACATCGGTTGTGAGTAAGATTGCCTAAATGTTGGCGTTCCCTGAAATTTAAGGTGTGTCAGTTTAGTGATGATTCTAGTAATATCATAAATGCGAAAGTTTGGATTTTTGTTGCTCAATTACGTCGTAACATATGAACAGATCGGGCTGAAATTTGGAATACAGGTAGATTATAGTTTGGAAAACACGTAGGCTACTTTTTATCCCGGGGAAATAAAGCGAACGGGAACTGCGCAGGTAAAACCGCGGAGTGCTGCTAGTGATTCTATACAATGTCTGGATAATAGATGTTTTCCGTTGTATTTAGTAAGTTACGGCTGGTAGGTATAGTCGGGAGAATAGTGAATGCCGGTCCGATGCCCCTGGTTCGAATCCCACGTCCTATGTCGAGGACACACTCCAACATACGACCACGGAAAATAACCCGTAATAAAAGTAGATATTCATCATCGTCAGCCTGTTTTCGCCTACTGCTGGACATAGACCTCTCCTGTAATACACCACTCAGCCATCACCATCGTCTGTCTTACTTTTCCAACCTCCACCAGCCGTCTTTTGTATATCGTCACTCCATCTAGTCTCAGGACGTCCTGTCCTATACTACGTTTACCGATTCTCGGTTTCCACTCAAAAACCCGTCCACGTATAGGTAAAAGTTGATAGTGATATCCATTATGCGCTTTTACAGTAATTGTCCGATCCATGTGCAAGGTTGTGGAATGAAAAAATAAACATCAAGTAAATTTCTGTCTAGTCATAATAATAACCGGTTAGTGCTTGAAATGGGTTTTCACGTGAGTTATTGTCCGAGTTTAATTACAGTAAATTATACCTTTGTTTAGCTGGGGGGTGCAATGCCCTAGCGGAGGGGTTTCATAGCAATCATGTCGTAAAACAATTTGTATGCACGACTGTATGTAACAGCAATAGTATTTTCAAAATTACTGTTCGACGTGGGAATCGATAATTCGGATCACATCGCTGTGTTCTAAACATACGCTCTGATTTCTCAAGGCTTTTAGTTTCTTACGTGTAGGGTGTGGAGTGCGTTGCCGGAGAGGGTTTTTCTCGATGGTTACAATCTTGGTGTCTCCATATCGAGAGTGGTTTCTTCTAGGTAAGCACGCTCTATCGTAGACAGCAACGTCGCTTGTCGCTTAACATTAGGCGATATGGTTAAGTGTAAACCTATAAAAGTTAAAACAACTATAGAAGCTAGAGTTGATTCATGAACACTAATTTTAAATACAAACATATAAGACACATTAAAACACTGACAAAAACATACATCCGTAAAAAAACCGATTGTCTGTAAAGTTACTGACGATAGTTGAACGTGACAACTTCAACTCCAAGCCTTAGATGGAACGCCTCAGAGCGAGGTAACGCCGCATGACGTCATGTTTTTTCGTGCGTGCAGCCGGATTCATCGAATTAAAAGACGTTGTCACGTCAAAAGCATTATTTATATCCTATTCAACGCACAAAATAAGTGTTTGTCTTGGATGGTAATCGTACCTACGAACTACGGCTCAGTAAGCAGACTCGCCGCTGAGCCACGAAGCCAGTGATGAAATGGAGGCGTACTCCGCGTGTTCAATGTCTGGAATTTCCTCATTTATAGCGTGCTGACAATGCGTGTTTGAACGTTGCATACTAGCCCTCATTAGAGTGCCGGCCAAACTTTTTGTTAGATTTGAACTGCGATTGCCGATCACGCTAACTATCTACATCTAAGGATCTAGATTCAATGTTAAAGTATTTCTTATACGTATACGTTAATTAAAATTAAAACTGCACGTAAATTAAAAGAAAAATTTAGCTGGAAGTTTATTTGTGGGATTTTATTATCAAAGTTTGTGATTTTTGAAGTTTTTTTTGTAATACAGAGTAACGGATGAACAAGACATGTGTCTGATAGTAAGCATCACGGATCACGGCTGCCCATCACAGCACAATGACACGGAGGCATTTGAACATGAAGTACCCAAACCACTGGTCTTCGATTGTCAGAAATTTATTTACGAGTATCTAGGTATCTATCTAAACTCTTCGTATTTAAATAGTTGCGTGGCACTATGTCTATATGGCATGTCTTGCTAGTTCCACGATCATAATAAAATAAACGGTATTGCTGGAAATAGCGCGTATTAGAACGCAGGGTAAACGAACTGCGATAAGTTATCAATCGATATTTTTAAATTTATCTACAGTGATTGCAAAAAATGCGTGGGTTTGTTTATAGTCTCGCTTGTGAGGTGAATGGCGTCGTTTGCCTAACGTTAACTGTGGATGTGCTTTGTGTGTACAGTTTTTTCTCGAAGTTTTTTTAATTCGTCCGCTGATATTCGTCTATGTACTCGTTTACAGTACGGCCACTTTTGGGTAAACTTTCAAAGCCTTGCTCTATTTTTTTTGCAACAGAACCAACTTAATTTCGTCGCAGTTCCCAGAATTTTACGTGGTAGGACTTTTTTCGGAGTTCGCCTGGGTAAGTAAGTACCACATCTTTGCCAGATTTCTATCGCCAAGCGGCATGCAAACATTGGTTTTTTGAGAGCGATGTTTCCAGTAAAATTACAGGGCAATGAGACAATTAATTTTGGCTCAAGCCTGATGAGTGCAGTTGAAAGCTTTATGCTCCAAACTGAGCCACAAGGTCTGTCAAGTTTTTTTCTATATCGTATTGTAGTTTATTTTCTCAATAATAAGTTTGCGCTGGACCGCCACGCCATCTCGTCTGATGTCAAGCTACCGCTGTAGTCTACAGAGAGGGCCTAAAAAAAATAAAAAAATGCTAGCATTAAGCTATCACGGTTGTTCACTACACTATTATTAATTATGGAATATTTATCGGGTTCTAAAGTAGAGCGAATCTATATAATCCATGTATACGGGTAAACTTAATTTACGCGACACTTGATCCAACTCTTTTTGTGCTACATTACGCAAACGAAACGCCAGGGCGACCAAAAATATTGGCCTGCACTAACTTTCCAGTAAACAATGGATAAAATTTCCTAACCTGCCGTGTCTGTCTCGCCCCCATATATCAGGGCTGTTGTTATTTTCCACTGTAATGTATTTTTTACGATTTTGGAAAATTGAAACTCGTTACACGTGACATGAAGCCATTAAGTGACTACCTATACGTACTTATTGTATGTCTGTGTTTAGAGGTGATTGAACTTGTGATTCATTGTACAGTTTCCTTTTTTGCGAATGGATTTGATGAAGCTTTTAACTTAATTTTTTTAAAGTATCGACATCGCAGGGTAAGGTTAGTGTATTACCTACTTTTACTTTCTTGTAGAAATGAAAGTAAAAATATTTTTTGCTTGGGACACTGGCTTTATTGACAGCACTAAATTGAAATATAATTTCGCAGCGCAGTGTAGTGCCAGGTTATGATTGGGACCCTTTAGCGTGACACTGTGGTGTTATGGACAGGCCTTTGCTTGCCTTCAGGCACATGTCCAACTCGTCCCTTCACTCTATACTATACAGTATACACTGTATAACTAAAGTTGACATTTAATATGCTTACTACTTAACATTAAAAGGATGCAGGCTGTTTTCCAATGACCTTAAAAAATTAGGTACACATCTAACTTTTTAATTTTTCTTTGTAGCTTATGGTATTTGGCTTCAGATGGGCATCTATGTATCTACCATAGATATTCTGCCAGGAATGGCTCTACTGCCTACCTTTGGGCTGGAATAAGATCGTTAAAAAATATAATTCGACCAACTACCTACATGTTTCAAATTGAAATACTTCAAATTTCTATTTTTAGTGACTACCTTTGGGCGGGAACAAGATCGTTAAAAAAAGTCATTCGACCAACTTCATGTTTCAAATTCAAATACCTAAATTTAGATTTTTTTGTGAATCCGAAACATACTCCGCATGGATAACCTCCGTATTTAGGTCCGTTATAAAGTAAACTAATTATGGTCGTACGTTAAATACTATCACAAATTACCATTTCCAATTTAAATAACACATACCTAGCCACAAAGCATACATTGTCTCACGCTCAAATAGATCATGTGTTTCATATTCACTTGCCCGTAAAGCGACAATGCAATGCAATGAATACCCCACCGCTTCGCCGCTTTTAGAAGTCAGTGACGAAAATACGATAAGTGCATGAGAACTCATGCCATCAGTATTGATTCTCTCAAAACTAACAAAATTAATTAAAAGGTTAATTTTTTTCGCAAAATGATTGGTTCAAAAATTTTAATGTTTTTACGGGAATTTGTAAGTTTCGTAAATTCCACCATAGCTCTTGAAAGTCCTCTTAGATAACTATAGATACTATTGGGTACATAAATAGCTTAATGTATTCGTAAGCTGAAGTAACAGTGGATCGGTTATGGGTGCAGGCGCGGTCCCAGCGTCGGATTTTGGAGGGGGTCACTAGTACACAGCTTCAGATTTGGGGGGGTCACGAGTAGAAATGCAATAAATCGAGTAAAAAATACTACTAGGTAGTAGCGCCCCATTTTAATGTAACGTATACGATTTTGGGGGGAGGGGTCATGTCTCCTGTGACCCCCCCTTTTCGGACCGCGCATGATGTACCTGTGTGGAATCTTGACAACGCCCAAATTTAACCCGATTCATACCGTTTATTTTTCACTTACGGCATCGTATATACATATATGCGGCCGCATAATTACTAAGGAAACATTGCTCTTCAAAGCGAAACCCATTACTGTTTGACTGTAGAATAACTGTCAAAGGTTTGGTACTTCACCAGGCTGCACACTTTAACAACTACAGAAACATACAGGTTTCGTCCTTACAAACACTTACATATTTTTCCACATTCCACCGCTGAGTATATCCTACTTTGCATAAATAAATAGCGTACATTTTGCATTCATATTGGTTCTAATAAGGAGCCGACGCTCCTTATGACTGCTCTATTAGTTGTTATAGCTGATATCTACGCAGTATGGTCGAAATAATAATAACATAATTTACATCAAAGTTCAATTGAAATAGTAACTAAGGGGATAATTCGATTACTGAGGCTTCGCTTCGCACCTCTTGCTAGCCAACTGCCTACTACTACCTACGTTAGCGAGGCGAGGAATTCTTAAAAATCTGTTTCCGAAGTCTGAAAGTGTCGATTTCGTGCCGAAATCATTCCGTCTGCGTATTGAAACGGTGTGCTATAGAAACAGCCGGTCGATTAAATAAAAATCTTATAACTTTAATTTGAAAAAACCCGACTGTACCGTCTAAGGACACTTGGATGATTGAGATGAATCTAACGATATCTTAGTTGTCAAAATACATCCAGCCGTTTGGAAGATACATATAAATAAATTACAAACATAAGATACGCGCGAAAAACATAACCCTACTTTCAGTTGGGTAAAAACTAATATCAAACTTTGACATTCATAATATTAGTAGTATTGGAACGGAAAGGGTTAGTAGACTGCATTAGCCCTAGCATTGTAACAAAATATGGGTGTGTGAGTGTGTCTGAGACATCAAGGCTACTTTTGTAACTTCCTTACTTTATTGTTTCTGTATCAAATGACGCTGGTATGCCTTTAGTGGTCGCGATTGCCGACCTTGATGCTACGGAATAAGTGTCATTTGCGTTGGAATAAGGATAGTGAACCCGATACGGGGGTATTGAAGAGTATTGCTGTGTAAAAACCATTATGTAGACGCAATCGGACAGACTTTTAAGAAAGATTTGTTTAATTACAAATTTGCATTGATTTGAATGTATGAGTGCAGTAAAACACGACTAACTTGGAATTATTGTTGAAATTAAATGCGACGCAAATAATTAAGGTCATATAAGTTTATCCGATTTCGATTACTACTATTTATGTGTTACTCGTTCGTGTGGTACTTATGACCAAACATAATATAATATCTCTATCATGGTGGTTGTAACACTGTTATCAATAGTTACGAGATGTGATTTTTTTCTGGCTTTAGGCGCACTCTTAAATGAAAATTCTGTTTTAGCTCACCGACTATGTCACAGAAATAAATATCGGTGTACATTCCTCACTCGGCATTAACTACGTAGTTCCAAATTAAGTAAAGCTTGTACCATGAAAGCTAGAAAGCTGATATAATATGGCAGCATCCCGCGTTTTAACCCGAGTAGATCCCGATTTTGTTATTTTCCTACGATTAAAATAGCCTCTCTGTTATTGGAGACTATTATTAATATTATTATCTATCTATTTGCTAAATTTCATCCAGAGTTTTTGTGTGTAAGAGAAACAAACTTACAAACTTCCGCGTTTATGATATTAGTTAGGATATGATTGAAAATGTATGTTTATGATACATAGAAACTCCCAGACACGATAAATATTTGGTTTAATCAGATCACCACCAGATTTGTTCTGGATGGGATTCGAACATACCGACTTATGGCTCCGAGGGTGAATTTACTGCCAACTAAGCCACGAGGCCAGTCATGTGTAAGTGACTTTTCTTAATTTAAAAAATAAACGTAGTTAATAAATAATAGTAAAGAGGAGATGAACATGTTTACCGTGAACACGGTACATAAAAACTAATCTAAATAGTTTGAGTTACCCCACAAAATAACTACGGTTAATATTATCTAATTAATGAGAACAGTTTAGTATATCTGTGCCTTTTAAGAGTGCGCCTAAAGCCAGGAAAAAAACAGATTTCACTCGCGCGACGCGTTTCTTAATGTGATGTACATAAAGTCGATAATAGCATGACACAGTTTGGAGGAAAAATCAATATTTAATCAGGAGTCCATTTTGGACCAAGTTTTATTTAATTACT
Organism: Ectropis crepuscularia; assembly: GCA_963693475.1. Taxonomy (NCBI): domain Eukaryota; kingdom Metazoa; phylum Arthropoda; class Insecta; order Lepidoptera; family Geometridae; genus Ectropis; species Ectropis crepuscularia. The sequence continues at coordinate 10,462,699 of OY856350.1, forward strand.
CAATAACTAAACATAAATTAAAAAAAGTGTTCGGTTACTTTACTAGAACGTACAAATAGAAATTTTATTACCAAAAAATAATGTGGGGTCATCGCTGATAATTTCGAATACTCGAATTAAAACGGGTTTTTTCGGTGTCATTTTTATTTTTTTATTGTAAAAAACTCTGATCTATTTTTAAAATTCTATTCGGTTATTGTGCTTCTTCTTGATTGTACCCACACGTCAATATTTTTTTTGTCATAGTTTTTAGTTTCTTAACTTCAGTGAGCGGCGTCGAAAATGTCCTTTTTTCGTTTTCTGGCTTTAGGCGCCCCCTTAAGACGTCACTGTGGAAGTGGCAAAGGCGACAGAAAATTCGTTGTGGTCCAAATAATTTCAACCAAGTCACGAGTGTCACAGATATTAGCGAATGTCTTGGTCGTTAATTTTCTAGAACAGTCTGTGAACTAAACGAACAAAAATCTATACTTAAAACACAATAAAACTACCCATTTTACGGTCAGCGATCAAGAGCTAATCAAGTTGTAAATGTTACCTACGGATTTCACTGCGTCCACCATGACTTTCATTTCTTACGCTGATTACAGACTGATGGCATACACTAATTAAAAAATTATTTACTTGCTGGTCTCTCTATCAATGATTGATACCTAAACTTTGTACTTCGATGTAGACTTGACATAAAAATGTCTATCACGTTATGTCTCCGTGAAAGATTTCATAAATTCGCTATGATTAGTCTCAGGTCTCAGACGGTCCGACAAAGCATTTCCTTTCACAATTACTCTAAATTCAGACTTCAAACTTTCTTATTTGACGCAGACGTTTAATTGGCTGTATCTAGATTTATTGTTGAAATGTAGAGGTATTTCAGAATAGCAAATACTTCCATCAAGTTATTCTGATAGTAGTTTTTAATTTTTTTATTTTTTATTTAAATATCTACTCCACAGACTCCGGGGTCCGTGATCTTTGTCAATACAATTTTTTTTACAGATTTCTTGGAGTAGGAGAAGAAAAGGAAAAAAGGGGGGAGTTGGGCACATTTCAAACTTAATTCTAGAGCTCGTCTGTAGAGCCGATCACTATCGGTTGGGATCCTACCGCTAGTAATTAGAGATGCGCCGAGTAACACTTTAACCGAGTACTCGGCCCATCTCTACTAGTAATCGACTCCACATTGAGTCTTTGCCTTGCCATTTGCCTAAGCCGCCTAGTAGTTTTTCCTGGTAGAAGATAACTGATTCTACGCTGTCTGTTGTACAAGAAAGGTGTGTCTACCTTTTCAGTAGGATAATTTTGAGGCTTAATTTTTAACTTTTTCGATTTTAATTCTTATTGAAAAGAATTTACCGGACTTAATCGCTTGAATGATTGAATAATACGACGAGACGACCCGCATGAGATATTCTTCAGTCTTCGCTTGATAACGGCCGTAAACGAAACCTGAGGTAATGAGGCGTTTTGGCAATGACATGGGGTGAAAAATATGTCTAAATGAGCTTGTCAAATAATGTCTGCAATAAAATGAAAAATTACCGCCACCTATGACGCATTTGTAAATTGTTTTCGACGAATTTTTATTATTCCGAAAAGGCTTCATTATAACACTAGAAGCATCCCGCGTCTTCACTGGCGTAGTTCCCGATTTATATTCCCGGGATAGAAGTAGCTAATGTTATTTCAGACTATATAGGTACCATATTTCATGTTCCTTCAGTAGTTTTGCCTTGAGTAAACAAACACACATGCAAACTTTAACATTTGTAATATTAAATAGGAAGTGGGATTTAGTTCGCGATTCAGTGTTGTATAACCTTTTCAATATAATTTAAAGATTCTTAGAAATTATCAATTCGCGAACGAATTTGCCGTGACTATTCGCATCGTAGCCAGACGATGAGTTGGTACAACATTGCATGTCTAAACGTTGCTTTAGTCACAAGATAATAAGAACTCCATGACTAGTGGATTATCAGCTGATTTTGACTCAACAATGACACATGTACAGTCAATAAAATGAATGTATTTTAGTCATACTGTGATTATTTTTCTGATTAGCAGAAAATCGGGTAAATCTTTTTATAGTGTGTGACAAATGAAATACCGCCTGCCTATACATATAATGGCCATCACTTGTCTGTGGAGAGTGATAGCCATTATGAATGATGAAATTTCAAGACTGAGCAATGGGATCATTATGTAATTGTTTTAGTTAGGTGATAATTAAACAAGGTTTATCGTCAACTACCAATGCTCCACGAATTTACTCGCTTAGTTCCCGTTCCTGACATTTTCCCGGGATAAAAATTATTAGCCTAAGTACTATTCCGGACTATAATCTAACTGTATTGAAAATTTCAACCCGATTTGTTCAGTAGTTTTTGTGTCTTCTTCTTCTTCGCGTCGATGATGTTTCTTCTTACTTGCTATTGTTTTTGTTTCCTTAATACCTATTTTGTACTATACCTACTATATAAATCTAATTTTTTTTGTTTTTTTTTTACTGAACTTTTTAATTTATGATATATATATATATATTTTTGTTTTGTTTTTTTTTTTTAGTTTTTGTGTGAAAGAGCAACAAATATCCATTCTCAATAACGTTTCCCATTCATAATATTTGTAGGAACTAGGAACATAGCCGTTTTCTGTAAGAGTTGGCAGATAGTCTAGAATCTAGAACATAAGTAGTTTAGGTGTGATGAAGCACGCACTTCTTCTTAAACGCAAGTTTTCTTAGCAATTTTTCAAGTGTAAAATAAATTTACGAGTTTCTTGTTTCGCTTCAGATAGGTTTATTAGGATGATGAAAATCAAACTGGATCCGTTGGGGTCACGAGTTCATTAAACTCTGTACAGCTGTTTCACTGAAGGATGAAATAGGAATGGGACTTGAATACACAGAAAAGAGTACTCCCGATCTAACGTCCATACAAAGTATCTTATACCATTAAACTAGCAATTCTTGTATATATCTTGATAGCTTGAAACAAGAGAACAGCTAGTCATCCAGTAGCGCTTCTACCGCCTAACAAAAAAACGCTTTGATGCTTTGATATTGCTGTCTCTTTTCTTCTCGCTTGAAATGAAAGAGAGCAATGCCAAAGCGTCAAAGCATCAAAGCGTTTTTCGTTAGGCGGTAGACCCCCAGGTCTACCACGTAACTCTCCTGCTTTCTGCTATGCTTTGATTTGTGACGTCATTGGCCTATTTGGTAACGCCGATAAAAGCAGATTACTACATATGCTTTCCGTATGAAGCGGAACTGAAAGCAGAGGTAGTTGTCTGCTTTCATCGGCATTATCAAATTGGGCGATGACGTTACAAAAAACAAATAAACTACACTCAAATATGGGCTTTATGCCATGCATGTTAAGATGCAGATTATATTGGCAACACAAATTAGCAGCAGACCGCTCGCTCAGCTCGCTGACAGCCGTCTTTACAGCTAACCGCCGGTAGCCCTGCAGTTCTCCCGTCAAGTGTTCTTTTCAGAATCGACGAGTAGTATAAGCAGTACCTGTTTATATAAAGAAAACTACAATGGTCAATATTGTTGCGTGCGTTACGTAACTGAGACGAATACGGTTAAAATGCTTGTGTAAATATTATTGCAGGTGGAGAGATTATTGGCATTGTCAATTAACTCGCATGTAATCGATTCCAATAACAATTCGACTTCTATAATCGATTCTTTAATATGGATATTAATTTTAATTACCGCACACGAAGATGACAGTTATTAGCAGAAGTTCTTATATTAATTAATTTTCTCTTTTGGAAAGTGTTTTTATGTCTGGACTTAGTGAAAAGGGATAATAATGATACTTAGCTTTATCTGTTGTATTCTCAAACCTCAATTAGCAACTTTATTTACAAGTTTTTTATCTAGAAACTAGGGTTTGACGTGATAACGTCTTATAATTCGATGAAGCCGGCTGCACGCTCACAAAACATGACGTCATGTACCGTTACCGCGTTACCATCGGTCGTTACCTCGCCGCATGTTTGTTTCAGTTGTATTAATTATTTCGACCAGTAGTTCAAGCGGGGACCAGTAGCTCAGTGGTAGAGCGTTCGCTTTGCATGTGAAATGCCCCGGGTTCGATCCCCGGCATCTAAAAGCTTTTTTGCATTGTTTTGATTGAAAATGACTAAATTCTACTGATTACTTTTTACATACAAATCTATTAAACAAATGAAATTAAAATTTTCTTTTGAAAAATTCTACCATTCCATCAGTATTTTCTTAAGACGTTGTCACGTTCTATCGTCAGTAAACCGACTTTACAGACAAACATTTTTTTCACATACTCCTGTGTTGAATTCCTTGCGCGACTCAAAGCCTAGCCGCCGATATACTCAAGTATGTCTTCTTCAGTGATACTTTTATTCGTCTGTGAAACTAGGTTATGTACATCGATAGTTTTGTGTCATCGCGTAGAGAAGAGAGATCATGTTTGATTTAAAGGGGTATCGACGGCTGTAAGGTTTCAAAGTGACACAATGACACATATCTTGTTAAATATTAATATCGGCTTGAGGATGTGCGAATGAAAACTATTGTGCCATTGTCATAATGTTAATGAGCTTTCTAGCCATCTTGGTTACTGATCACCCATTGTCTGCGGGCTGTCTGTAGTAATAGGTAACACTATTAGTCATAAGGAAAATGTTAAAGGAATTAAAAAATCCGTTCACTTTTAGCCGGTGAAAAAATTATATAATTACATTATTTTTTAGTTTATAGCTCAAGTATTCTATAAAAAATCGATTGTGGCTCCGTGTGCTTGTTGATATTATTCTTTATTAGATACTTGCGCTTGTGATTAAAGTTTGTTGATCTAGACGAAAACCTCACTTCAAACTGAACGATAGATAGAGATACGAGAGCAAAATGGCATCCGTGATTTCAACGTCTATTCGAACACTACATAATAGATTTCTCGCTGTAGCATAATCAAATATATGCAAATATAACTTATCACCTTATCAGATAAGTTCACGAGAACTCAATAAGGTCAACCGGGGCTAATCCGTCACAATACTTTGAACGGCATATTCATATGATTATAACAAACATATTGTGTATCATTTTAAGCTATACGTTACGGTAGAAGATATAAAATTTTATCTAATTTCATATTTTAATACCATATATAATGACATTTTAAATAACTTACATGTGTATGACGTTTCTATGAAAGCTGGGATTTTTAGACGCAATAGCCCTAGATGGGGCGAAAGCGTCTTTAACTAGTATTGTGGAATTGGAAGAGCTAATAACAATTATAATCACAACAATTTATAAAAATATTAGTTTTATAGTACATTATCATCTTGAACACCAACTTCTGGTCTTAGTTTAGGGAAAGTAGTCGAACAAAAATATTCGGGGCTATGGCGTCTAATTTTCTTCGTTTCTAGTAGACGCATTCGCCCCATCCTAGATTCTAGGGGTGCTAAACATTTTTTTTTAGTTTGGAATCAAACTACAAGTTCGAAATTATGTATCATTTATTAGAACAACTGAGTATGACGCCATTTTGGCCGTCTTACAATCGTTACAAAAAGTAGAGAGTTTCATAAAAACGCGTGAGATCTTTTAGTTTAGTATCTATGTAACATATTTTATTACGATACCAATATTAATAATCCTGTAATAATCGATAAATCAGGGTATTTTTCACAGTATCAATCAAGTATTATATTATTAGGAACTTCATCACGGAACGCTACTACGGTTGTATGTAGTTATTGTTTTTCTTTTGTAGTGCACCGCACCATATTGGAAATCTTAAAATAAAAAAACAGAATTAATACATATTACTATAATATAAAATGAAAAAAATGTATCCCCGCCAAAGGAAAAAACACCTACCCTACTATTCGTGAGTAGTTATCCCACATTAAACGTATCCTAAGTCAGGATCCGGATAATTAAGATCGTACTAAGTTACATCGACATCCATTCATAGATTTATACTGATACAAACAAACCGACAAACAGACACACATTTTAGGGTTCAGTAGTATAGCAATCAAACTTTTAAAAAGTAAGTAAGTTTAGGTACAATGTAGGTAGGTACAGATTTTTTATTATTCCTTTATTAAATGATATATTTACCATTATTATCCTAAAATGAAAAGGTTTAGAAGCACTGAGAATGGGGTTATTTCGTTACAATAGACGCAATCACCCCAACAGGACAGACGCAATAGCCTCAAAACAAAAACATAATCTACAAATTTTAAATTGCATGTTGTGTGAAGATCTTAAGCTAATTATGATAAATAATGAAAACAACATGTTAGCAATAAAACAATAAAAGTACTTACGGTATAAAAACATCGATTCACTCAAAAAGAACTTAGGTTACAAAAGATTTAAATTCACGTGTCGTCACACAAGAAGGGTCGAGAAATAACGAAAAATTTAAGTTGGCGGAAAAAATCAAAAAAAGAGCTCTGTTGTGACATCTATTGATGACTTTTTGTACTTTTAGCGCCAAAGACTAAAAAAATATGGTGTGAGTAGTTCTAAATTACGCGTTTCGTAAGACAATTGAAATAGATGCTTTAGCCCCGTAGACGACATCACCCCGGTTGACCTTACTTCAAATTGGAATTATTGTAGTCACGAGAGCAAGGTAACATCCGGGATTTCAACGTCTATTCGAGAACGTTCGAGCTCTGCACAAACAAAACTATCTGCTAAATTGTCGAGAACTTCGCTCAATAGTTCAAAATGTATATATAGTCACGAAGTCGAAAGGCAATTTCATCTTCTATTCGAGCACTAAATAGTAGAATTTTCGCGGCGACAAACAACTTCATTCGAATTCAGCTCAAACAAAACAATCTCCTAAATTCACAACCTAACTTAAATATTCTGATATACCGACTAGGAAGCTACGAATTGCTATTTTCTCGCTCAAGAAACAAAAAATAAAATAGTTTGGTGATATGTCCTCAAAATACTCTTTTTAACGGTCGTCCTTTACAAAACCTTCTATTACTTGCTTGTTCCACTGCCTATATCACTGCCTATATAGTCCAGGCTGTCTCACTTCTAGTAGCCCGGTTGTTTCTTCGCTTTACATCGCACTCGCTTCTCGCCTATCGTTGGCGGTGGAACACGGCGTACGTACATTACGTAACTAGTCGATTAGGTAACATTGGCAGGGGACCAAAATCTAGAAGGCTTTTCGGTCTCCGATAATCAGATGATTCAGTGTTTTGTAGAAACTGGGCATATTGCCATTTCCTTTATGGGTTTTTTGAACCTGGTTTGGGTAATTAGATAGGTTTTCTTGAGACAAAACAAGTCCCTAAATGTTTTATTGTGTTGGAAAATAATAGCGTTGTAACGAATGTTTATGGATGTTCTTTATTAGCTAGATATTAGCTAGGGGCAGTTTCTCTGGGACTCTAGGGTGGGCTCATTGTTATTTTTGACAAATTAGTACCATTTGTCGTAAGCAGATGTTTTCTAGGATAATTGGCAAATGCGGGTGGCGTAAACACTGGCGCGTAAAATATGGGGGGATAGTAATCTCAAGGGACTCAATAATTAACGATATAACAATCTAATTTGTCCGTCAGTTAGATTGTGGAAAAATATGTGACTCGTATTTTTTATTTTTAACTCTACTCTGTTGCATTGTAGCTCTCAAAATGATGGACCGATTTCGATACGGTTTTTTTAATTGGCAAGCTACATAATTTCCGTGCTAGTTATGTTTGGTTAAAATAGATTCAAAATGGCGGACAACATATTTTTTCACACCCTCCCTCAATGTGGGTATCAAATAAAAGGGCTTGAGTAGTAGAATACTATACGTTCATTACAACAAATTTCAAATCCAAGATGGCCGTCTTCTCGAGATGGCGAATTTCATTTTTTTCACTACTCCCTCAATGTGGGTATCAAATGTATATATATCGATTAGTAGAATACAGTACAAATTTCAAATCCAAGATAGTTGGGGACAAATCAAAGTCTATAATTTTGAATCAAATTATTAAAAAGCGACAAAGATATAGATCGTCAAACTACCGGAGGGGGAGGGGTTGTGAGCTTGTGAGGTCACTCCAAACTTAACTTAAGCACTATATTAGCGTTATTTTTGTTTGTGAAACAAAATGTTTTTTTATTTGATTTTTGTTTATGATACAAATATATATATATATTTTTACATTTCACCATGGTTAATCTCCGTCTCTTTTAATTCCAGATTAGAGACAACCGTTGACAACCCCGGCTTCAAGATTGCAAGAATGACTTCAACCTCGTTCAACGTGGGCCTCTCCGGCGACGGGTCGCGGCTGTCGTCGCGGGTGCTGCGCCCCCCGGGCGGCGGGCACACGGACATCTTCGGGGGGGACCCGGAGCCGCCGCGCGGCCGGCGTCTGATGCCGCAGCAGCCGCAGACCAACGTCATCGGTCAGTTGCGTTGCGTTTCTTCTTTGCCTCTTTTTGAAGTGAAAACTTCTTTTGGCGCACCTAGACAGATGTTTCGTGGGCTGTGAAATGAATTCTGGCGTCACGCTCGGATATGATAAAAAATCTTCGGGTAAACTCGGGACTATAGCCATTGGCTATCTAGAAATGCGTCAGCCAATGGGAAATGCTAAAAGGGCGGGGCCTAGCCATCATGCCATGGCCATCTAGAAATGCGTCAGTCATTGGGAAATGCAAGGTGCATTTCTAGATGGCCATGCCATGATGCCTTGGCCACACCCTCCGGTTACACCTGTGTAGTTTCCAAAGTAAGCTATCAAATTCTGAGTTATAGTTTTCACTTCTATCGGCAGTTCCTATGACTGCCAATTTTTAGGGTTCCGTAAAACGTAAAAACGGAACCCTTATAGATTCGTCATGTCTGTCTGTCTGTCTGTCCGTCCGTATGTCACAGCCTTTTTTTGACGAAACTATGAGAACTACACTGTTGAAACTTGGTAAGTAGATGTATTCTGTGAACCACATTAAGTTTTGAACAAAAAAAAAAAAATTGTTAGGGTAGTGCCTCCTGAACTATGATTAGTGGTTACTGAATTAATACTTTAGTAAAAAAATTAAGTTATAGTAATTTGTTTGGTAATAAAATATGTCATGTAATGATGGATGATTCCATAATTGGATACATACAAAGGAATGTAGGAAATGAAGAAAAAAACAAATAAGGAGTTTAATCCAGTATCCATGAAGATTAATGGATAACATGCGTTAGACAAGTTCTATCTGCCCACACCCCCACTTGACACTTATGGTCTTACCACAATAAATCTTATCCAAACAAATCTAGTTATACTCTAACTGCTGTGCTGATTGTATCGCAAATCATTTATACCCGCCCACTGGGTCATTACAAGCCTGGATTTCCTTCGATAACCAACTCGAGTCATTTGATATATGCATTGACTATTCATTACTGTAAGGCTGTTACGGTAACTGTCAATGGTGATGACAATTAGGTCATCTTATTTCCTATTAATATGTATTACTAGCAGTTCGCCGCGGCTTCGTTCGTGAGATATAATATATAGCCTATAGCACTCATGCCTGACCTACATGAGGCTAGTTTTTCAAGCTAGTGTTAGTAAGCTAGCAAGCTGGTACTTCTAGCTTCCTGTAGACAAAACTAGCGTTGCGTGGCGTTGTCTACACGAATAGTAGAAGTACTAGCTTGCTATCCTAGCCTCTAAAACTAGCCTCGTGTAGCTCGGGCCTCAGGGATCACGTACATATACAGTGAAATAAATTTTCGGTTCAATCGTTCCTTAGATTAGCGCGTTCAAACAACTTCTTCAGCTTTATAATGTTCATCATCATCATCAGCCCACTAAACGTTCCCACTGCTGGGACTCGGGGCCTTCTCTCGCAAGGAGAGAGTTATAATGTTAGTATAGATATGCGAAAGTTTGGATGTTTGTTGCTCAATGACGTCGGGACGCCTGAACGGATTGGGTTGAAATTTGAAACATAGTAGGTTATAATAATAGCACATTGGCTCATGAAATTTAATATAGTGGTCATATAATTTCCTTTCACATTTCAGGTCAAGGCGACGAACCCAAGGCCACCAACGGGACCTCGGAGCCAGCGCCGGCTCCGCAGAGCGAGCCAGAACCAGCGCCAGTGCAACAGGCCCCGGAGCCACAAGCGCCAGAACCGAGGGCCGAGAAACCGGAGCCAGCCTCGTTCGCAGAACCAGCGAGGGCTGAGCCGCCGAAGCGCGTCCGCGTGCCTCCGGGCGGATTCTCCTCGGGGCTCTGGTAAGACTGGCCGGGCTTAGGACCTAGCAATGCTTTACTTCTGTATAGTGATGTTAGACGATCCAACTAGTTTTTTTGTTTTATTTTCTAACCAATTCGTTCTTTTATTTGGTTGTTTTGAGGCTGGTAATATACAAGTAGGGTTTTTTTTTATCAACAATTAAAAATTATATAAGCTTTTTTTAATGTTATCGCAAGACTGGTTTTATTGTTTTTGTAATTTTGGCCTAATCAAATTTAAAAAAAAGTTCTTTTTAAATACTCAGTGAAAGAGCCAATGCTACTTGGTTTGCTAAGCCAATGCAGAATAACATGTAAAGATACATAATTAATTAATATCACTGTATAGAAGAGAGTGAAATGGTCAGGTTAGTTTGATGAGATTCTTGCTGGGGCCAGTTAGGTTTCATTTTGCCGGGCACATAGAATGCGGACGATACGGTGGTGTTTTCTTAACCACGACTCTATTTCAAAGTTTTAAAGATTAAAATCATTTCAACTTCATGACAAATTTCATCAGTCGGTTTTAACCCAGTGATTTTTTAAATTATTTATTCATCGCTCATTTTAATCATCATGTTTCATTACTAACAATCATCGATACATTTATTTGGGCTTGCGTTGGTGACGCATTTAACTTTTATTTCAAGGTTCTTTTTGTTATTTTAATTTTATCGCCAAGCCCAATTAAATGTATTTATAACATTGATTTTCATCCAAAAGGGACGGCAGCGACTAGAGTGACATCGTGGCAACCTCTTTATTCTTGGAAGTTGGTTAAAACCAGTAACAGCATAAGTACTTGGTGAAATAATCCTATAAATTTTTGCAACACTGCTGCTTAGCTTTTGCTCATTGAATACGCTTGTCTCTGCCAAGCCACATCATCCATTATTAGTAGTGCTCCTCGGTTTTAATTCCCGATCTCATAATATTTCCATACACTTGACATAAAAAGACCTATCGAAATATGTATGTGCTTTTTGTAAAGTAGAAGACTAGCCACGATTTTTGTGTGATTAGATTTGTAACACAAGCTTTTCAGAGTGTTGAGAAACGTAAATTGCGTTTCCGAAGTGTCAAACAGGATAAGGGTTAACATCTAATGTCAATCACAAAATAGAGACGTTAGTCACACAAGTAATACTTGTATGCACTACATGAACGGCTACAAATAACGAGCCGTAGAAAACAAGCTGAGAGAGATAATTGTATATTGTTGTTGTTTTATAATCACACATATCACATTCATGAAAAATCATTACAATGAAATGCAGCAATATTACGATAATTTGACCAGTTTTATCTCAACGCTAACTAACCAATGCTGTCCTTTGGTGACTAAAATGTATAAGTAGTTCATATATTGCTACTTGTTCATTCATCAATCTTTAATTCTAATAGTTTCGAATAAGAAAATGCCTGCTCGTCGCGTACTCTTCTCTACCTTATAACCTATGTGCCCAGCTTTTTTAGGGTTTGTTGTGCCTTTGTTGTGAAGCTAGAAGCTAGTTGTTTTGTAGTTGTTAGGAAAGGCCTGCTGGGTGATTATGGTAAATGTCACTAGAATCGCTGATAGTTTGATCATATGTTCCGTGATTTCATTGGATGTCCACTGTCGATTGAGACGTTTCTCTGTGGCGCACCATGTAAGCATGAGATTTGATCGATAGTGACAGCCGATGGTATCGTGGGGTTAATAAAATAAATGCATACCTATGAATTTTACAAACAAATATTGTCCAATTCAATATTTGGTGGAGTCATTCCTATTGTGATTCTTAGTGACAGCAAACGTAATCACCTTCCTGGTCCTGGCATCTCGTCTCGCTTATATGCAACGACGGCTTCAGAAAGAAGGCTGTCCTATTTACTGAACAAATGTATCCTTTTAGTTCGTATGTAGTATTATTTACATACTTTAGAATTATATTGTATGGTGTGTGTACACACTGTGTTAGATACCAGCGTATATGTTACTCCTAGGCTTAATTTGTTGAAATATTTCAAACTACCCTCAATAAACACACAAAAAAAGTTGAATGATCTATACTTTTAATATTAATTTTTGTTTCTAAAATATCGTTTCATTGTAAAATGGTAAAAACCAGTGATAAAAACACGTCACAAAACCTTGTATCTTTATATAGTGTGTACATGCGCAAGAGTCGAAGTATCTCGCATTTTATGTTTTCGCGTCTACGGACGCAGCCAAACTATTTAGACTTTCGGTCGAAGTACGACCAAAAACTCTTTAAATCTTCCTTTCGGACTCTACTATTTTTATTGTAAAGAACTGACTTGTGCCTGTACGCAATTCAATGTTGTACTTAATTCTCGATGTTTTGCAATTATTGCGATTTTATAAATTTACTAATTGTATGCGTCGCCAGCAAACGCGATTATGTATATTGATAATTATTATAATTGTATTTTTATACGAATTACAATATATGGAAAATGTATTTTGGGAGTTTTATTGACGTTTGCTGTAAATGTCAGCGTAAAAATGTAACCACCGTCAGATTATAATCTAGAATTTATTGACTTTAGATTATAAACTAACCTAACCCGCGTAATCTCACGCGTTAAATTATAAACTGGCTGTATTTACGATCTTACTGTGACATCTACACAGTTGTACCACATAACAATAGTTCCCTACTACATATAATATAATACATCCTCTCGGTACTTACAATGTTTTGGTTTGACCTGTGCTTTCATAAGAGATATTTGAAGGGCAATATTTCCACAGAAAGCTACCAAAAGCTTAATGAATACCGAAACAAACCGGCACAATTTTTTTCTTGGAACTTTGTATTTCACCGACATTTCGCCTAAGCGACGATGCGGCCTATCGTGGAGCAAAGAGAATGTAAATTCCTGCGGGGCTAGCACGGGGAGTGGACAATTACTCCACCGGGAAAGGAAATAATTTCTTTCCCCCTTGTCAATTTTGTCCACTTTCAGAGCACGGACTCGCCGGTGGATAGTTATTCCACGGTGGATATACGGCGGGTTTAGCGTTATCACTTCAGTATTGCCGTTATAAGAAAATTAAATAATAAAGTGGCCAAGTACAAGTTGGACTGGGGTTCCGTTGCAGCAAGTAACATAATATACATAGTACACATAGTTCTTGTACTTCGTTGTAACTTTGATCGAAGTTTTAGTGAAAGTGTATTTATGACGTACTAAAAAAACTACTTTTCAGTATTTAATATAAACCAATTTTCGTTGGTAGTTTGCATGGTAATGTACATCATATATTTTTTCATTCTCTTACTTTAGAAGTTAGAGGGGGGGGGGGGGGCACACATTTTACCACTTTGGAAGTGTCTCTCGCGCAAATTATTCAGTGTAGACAAAAATTATATTAGAAACCTCAATATCATTTTTGAAGACCTATCGAAAGACATCCCACACGAGTAGGTTTGATGAAAAAAAAAATGTTGAGTTTCATTTCTCGGTATGGGGGGCAACCCAATTTTTTTTTATTTTTTTTTATAAAAACTTAATGCGGTTCACAGAATACATCTACTTACCAAAATTCAAAAGTGTAGTTTTTATAGTTTCGGCAAAAAGTGGCTGTGACATACGGACGGACAGACAGATAGACATGACGAATCTGTAAGGGTTCCGTTTTTACGTTTTACGGAACCCTAAAAATGACGTATTAATCATCAGTTTTTCTGTCAACGTTCGCTCTTTTTACTTTTATTTTTTTCTGTGCTGCGTTTTGAGGTTTTATATGTAGGTTTATTTTTGTAAACAACTATAAAACATTTTCTCATCTAAATCACATACCTTAGTATAGAGAACGCATTTAGATATTAAAATGAGTAATTATATAATTAAAAATATAATTATAATATGCTCGCGACATTATGTTTGAGAGAGATTTACTTATATCGCCTCCTCCAAATCAGACGATAGTTTGTCCCCTGTCATATGTCAATTGAAGAGTATTTATTTATCTTCGTTTTCCCGAGTCCGTGCTATACAGCGGGGAGTAGCGTGATATAATGTCCACGACAAACGTCAAGTGGAAACATTTTATCCTTTTCCCCTGTTGCCATGCTATGCAAGGTGGAAATGATTATTATATCCACTAACAGGTGGATAAAAATGGTGGAAAGACTATTAGTCCACTCCCCGTGCTAGCCCCGCTGGAGCGGAGTTATGATAAATTGTTTCCCTCTATTAGAAGAAACCAAAATTCTACCTATTGGCCAAAATCCACTCAGGCAACGCATTCCGCAACCTAAACGTTTTTACTACGGCAGTGGTGATAAACCCTTTAGTTAGTCTTTGCAACACTAGGCAAGAAACGATGTTGCAGTCACAGACTGTAAGGGCCTATTCAGTGCGACGCGGATGACCTACGCGGACGTCCGCGACGGACGGTAAAATGTATGAAACTTTACAGCGCGTTCAGAGCGACGCGGAGCTGTCCGCGTCGCGGAGGGCTATCCGCGCGCGGTCGAAATCGCTCCGCGCCGCTCCTCCGCGCCGCGGATGTCCGCGGGCGGGCGGTGCTTGGTTCTAATGTAGTTGTTCAATTTCAATGTTCAGTCACAGTAAAGAACAGTAAAACATCTTCATACAAACGTGCCGCTCTCGGCTTGAATGTGAGCGTGCGCGCCGCGCGCCGTGTCGGCACGCGATTTCACGCACACGCTAGCATAATATATGGCGCGCTATGGCGGCGACAGTAGGGGCCGTGCAGCGCGACTGTGAGCACGTCCGTAAGTTACATGACCGCTCGCGTTCGTCAATTCTCGCCGGCCACTTACCATAATATTAATAATTATAACGAGTATCATGACTTCAAAAAGGGGAAAAAGATATTGTGGTGTTTTCGGGTGCCTCAATAACGATTTCGCAAACCCGGATTTATCATTCTTCATGGTTCCTACTGAAACAGAAATGTAAGTACCTACTTATACTTAAATCTTATTAGAAAATGTGGTAGTTATTGTATTATTGTTTATTTCACAGTTTATTTGCTTTATTAATAGCGTAGCCGAGTCAACGAGCAGGGCATGTGCCTGATGTTAAGCAACATGCCTGCCACATAGCAGCACAGTGACACGCAGCTATTGGAACATGAAGAGTCCAAATCATTACCTAGCACTGCACTGCGGTCGTCACCCAGATATCTAAGATGTTAAATCTCTAAGCCCTGTGATTTTTCTGGAAACATTCCCCTTCAAACCGGAACACAGTATAATATCTGTACACATGGACGAAAATCGAAGATTTTGTATCTCTAAGCCCCGTAATTTCTCTGGAATCATTGCCCTTCAATCCGGAACACAGTAATGTCTGTACATTACTGCTTGGCGGTAGAATAACTGGCAAAGGTGTGGTACTTCCCCAGGTAGATTCTGCCAAGAGTCCTGCCACTACAAAAATGATTAAGTTACTTATTTATTTGAATAGAGTACCTATAGATGGAAATATTAAACAAACGCAAAGCGGCTCTGACCAAAAGATGGATCGTCACATGTATGGCAGCATTAGCAATGTACTTTATGCTTTGAACAATTATACCTAGGTTGCTTTTCCTAAAAATTGCAAATGCAAAGGCGGCTTTGAACAAAGAAAAAGCCGAACATTAGTTTCGCCTTTCGGCATCGCCAATATCATTCACAAACATACTTTAGATACTGTGCAATAAGGTCTATTTTACTTTTTGTTTAGTTCATTTGACGATGATTTTACAAAGGATTCCGAATCTTTTTTGAATTTTCAAGCGAGTCACGCGACCAATAGTAGAAACTATTTTCTCACACACTATTTTCTCAGACATGGTAAAAACCTTTCTACAACAAGACGAAAATGATAGTTACAAAGTGCACGCCATGAATTTAGAAATGCAAAGTGAGTGACCATAGGTTAACCATAGGTGAGTTTTGTATCTGATTCTGATTCTGACCCGGCACCCGCACGGTGAATCCATGGAATGCTAAGAAGTTCGTCTCTCTAATAAATGTTACGTGAATAAAGGCTTTTTATTTTTACTAAATGTATAAATTGGTAAAATATTCAATCATAATATGCTTTTTGTTGCATACATTTAGATCAAGTGCTGCTTGTTCGAAAATATTAACTAAAAGTAAAAGTGACAACCCTGGGGATGAACGCAAGAGTAGGCTAAAAACTCGGCGGGCGGCCTTAGATAACCTACTGTTATGTATTTACTGTGGTTCAGTGCTCGGCGGACAGTCGCGCGGAGCGGACGTAAAATACTGTCATAGTCATGGCGGCTGCGTCTAATGTGCGCATGCGTGATCCGCTGTGCACTGAACGACAAATTCATCCGCGACGGACGCAAAACCTAGTCCGCGTGCGGACGGTCCGCGTCGCACTGAATAGGCCCTTAGCCCTTCAATTGACGCTAAATGACCTCTTTGTTTTTTAAAGTTAAACTTATTGGTAAAGTAAATGTAGAAGTCAACTGACATTGAAATCAACTATCATCGTCAAAATCTAAGATCATTTGGTCATCGAGATGGATTTCATTTTACCGTAAATGCAAAAATAACTATTAATACAATGGCTTTACCTTACGTTCAATCACAAACATCTATTTTCATATTAAAACAAACCAACATACAAAACTAGTAAGTGCATAAATTATTTATTTAAGACGCTTCGTGAAACTGTATTTTTGTTTGTTTTTCTATTACCTATATTTGAGACGAATGCCTGCCATGAACATCAAATACACTTATGTGCAAATTACACCAACGCCTTGGACCAAATTGATACAATAAGTCTTTAAGGCTTAGACTTTAAGGTGCGACCTACGGACTAAGGCAGCCTCACCCGAGGCACGCACGGCTCGCCCTGTTGCCGCAAGTGCGTACCTACGCGCCTCAGCCCGAGGCGTGGCGCGGCGCGAGCCTTTCGGTGTCTGTTTTTTTACTGCTCAAACGCGTCTCGGCGGACGTGACTTGAGCCGAGTTTTCGTTCGACGCCATGGTTTGTTGTGCGTGTGGACGGCGGACAGGACAGACGCAGAAATAAATCAGCTGACGATACGGTGCCATTTTGTCGCTCGTTCGTGGCTCGACCCGAGGCAGGTTGCCTCAGCCTGCTGGCTCATGTCGTTTTATATTACCTAACGAGGCAGCCTCGACACGAGCCGTGCGTGCCGAGGATGCATGAGGCTGCTTCTAGTTCGTACCTTTACAAACGACGGAGCTGGGCAGTGTTTTTGATCGCTAAGTGATTTATGACCGCGGCTGCCCTCACCGCGTACTCAAAGCACTAAAGAGACGTAAGCAGTTGATTCACTACGCGACATTCGCTGTAGTGCGAATTATGCGGAAGGAGATAGCCACTCGCGGCAGCGTCTGCGTTACTGCATACAAACTGGTTTGTGTGGGCACTATGCACTCTATGTGGGCGTGTAGGATTCCCTTTTTGATATGGTACGCGGTGCAATTGACCGACCTGGCCTTTACCGCCTAACTAAATTGGGCTTGGCTTTGCTATTGCCATCTGTATCATTTCAAACCAAAAGAAAAGAGAGAAACATCAAAGGGAAGACAGTTTTCGTTTAGAGCTAGACCTGCCCGGCCTGCCCCGTCGTCTGCAAAGCGTCTTAGGTGCCTTAGGTATAGTGGTTAAGGTTATTCGCGCCGATTCCGAGCGATTAGGAGTTTGTGTGAAGCTAATAAGGGTGAGTTCGGGATAAGACTTCCTTCGGTGATAAACGCATTTTTTTTCACAATATAGAGCGACGAGACGAGCAAGACATGTAGGTACTTATTGGTAAGCAACAACAATGCCCATAAAAGTCTAGTGCCACGTAGGTATTTGGACACGAACCGAACCGATGGATTATCTCTTAGCCAAGTAATTTATCTTGAAATATTGCCCTTCAAGCCGGAACACATAATGTTTGCACATTACGGCTTGGCGGTAGAATAACTGCCAAAGGTGTGGTACTTGCCTAAACGGACTCCGCAGATCTCTACCACTACCAAACTGGACTGGCGATGGACTGATTTACGATGCTCTAAAAATATTTTTGGAATGCTACGTTGAAGTTCGTAGCCAGTGTAGGTATGTATTTTGTTTGCAAGAAGTTTTCTAGGATGTCCTGTGTTCATTCCTGTTTCATACTTAACAATTTTATGGCAATTATTGTAACCAAATCAATTCAAATCATGTCCCCTGTGACCTGAAAGTTCCCCGAATGGACTTTGCACGGTATGTTTTTTATGGTAGGTATATAGAGTGCGTGCGACATGCGTGCCCATAACAGCACCGCCCTGCGCTCGTCACCCAGAAACATAAAATGTTTTATCTCAGTGCCCCGCAAATTCAGTGGAAACATTGCCCTTCAAACTGAAACACAGTAATGTTTGCACATTACTGCTTGGCGGTAGATAACTGTCAAAGGTGTGTGGTACTTCCCCGGCGGAATCTGGAAAGAGTCCTACCACTACAGTTAGTGGCAGTTAGGTACACTAAGTTACGGTTGTTCGAATTGGTTCGAATCCCGACTAGTCGGGAGAATGGCGACTGTCGATTCGACTCCCACACGCACCACTGTCTTTTCGAAGTCATGTCCGTAATGGCGCTAACGTTGAAGGAAAACATCGTGAGGAACCGAAATGTAACTAGAATCTTTCGAGATCATGTGTCATCCACCAACCCGCACTGGGCCAGCGTGGTGATGGCCTTGACTCTCTCCTTGCGAGAGAATCCCCGAGTTCTAGTAGTGAAAACATTTAGTGGGCTGCTTATGCGGACTGGCCATATAGTTGAAGTGGTTTTTTTTTAATTTTGCCAGCCGGGACCTCCACTAGCCTGGACGTCTACTCTCTTTCTACGAAAAACGTAATTTCTTAATAAACTCGCCACTTTCCTAGAACATTTAAACGGACGAAACGACGTATCGGAGTAGGAAAGTCGCGAGTTTTTTTTACGAAATTACGCTTTCGTAAAAAGAGAGTAGAGGTCCTGGTTTGCGGGGCATGCGGCAACCGTAGTATAAGGTCTCAGGCCCTAGGCTTGTGATCGCCATGGAGCCACCTGAGCCCCTTCGGCCCAGTCCGACTCTGCAAAAACGAAAATCTTTATTACTGTTTGCAGGTAAGATAAGATTGATGATACAAAACATTTTAAAAGTTGACGCGTTGACCCATACAAGCTGGCCTCTTCTTCTACAGGCATGCAATATGTCTGGCAAAATAATTTGTTTTACTCATAATTTGTACAATGACAAATGAATAACTGAATAAGTAAATAAAATAATAGCGTTCTACTTCGTTGTCTGCTTCTGCTACACTATGTTTAGTGGATACAGGACATCTACTCTCTTTCTACGAAAAATATTATTTCCAAATAAACTCGCGACTTTCCTACTCCGGTTCTCTTAGAACATTGAAACGGACGACATGACGGATCGAAGTAGAACCGTCGTTTCGTCCGCTCTATCTAAGCTTAGAAGTTACTCTCGTAATAATTAGAGTAGCCTTAGAACTAAAAGGACGAAACGACGGATCGAAGTAAGTAGGACCGGAGTGGGAGTAGGAAAGTTGCGAGGTTATTTCGAAATTACGTTTTTCGTAGAAACGTCCAGGTTCTAACGATGACCTGAGTTAGATGATCTTCCAGAGGGGCAGTCTGCGTCCCATGGAGGGCAGCAAGTCCCGCCTGTCTCGGCTCTTGCACAGACTGCGCGGCGACCATCACAAGTATTCCATCGACAAGGGCAGTTCCTTCTGTTCCACCGCGTAAGTTACAACTCATCGTCAGTCCACTCTAATCCATAGGCCTCTCCCACGATATCCCATTCAGCCTTAAGGTGCAGGTTCGCGCTGAGATCGCGACATGCATTTGACATTATAGCTTTGTATGGGCGCCAGTTGGCGCCGCGACCGCGACACGCGTCTCGGTCTTCTGTCGCGAACTGGGGCCCATACAATCCTATAATGTCAAGTGCCTGTCGCGGTCTCCGGTCTCGGTAGCGGTTGCGGCGTTACGCCGCCGCCTTTACCAATCTAGAAAATTTTGCCAAGTTTTAAAATGGTCGACGAGCCTTATTAAGTTTTTTAATTATGAAGGGATGCAGCAAGTCACAATTCAGCTCTCGCTCGAACGATGTACAAAAAGGGTTGCTGCCATTTTTCTACCTACTTAAAAAAAAAAGTGCAATATTACAGCTATAAGGATTAAAACAGATCTCTCGGGTATTGCTAAAGCTGTTGTTACCAGCTGTTGTTATCATCCCAATTGAAGTCGGTTTTTGTTTTTTCGGAGTTTAATTTAAATTGTTTTATTATGTTATCGATTCTCGTAGGATGAGCGAGAGCACGGGCTGTGGCAGTACCAACGACGAGGATGACTTCCTGGACCCGCCCATCATCCACGCACCGCAGCCGCACGCTTCCGTCGCGCTGTCTGATGACGATGTCTTCTCGCCTAATATTGACCTTAGGTTGATTCATGAATCCATTTTTTAAACTTTATTAGGGAGGATTGGGGGTTTTAACCGACTTATAGGAGTGTCTCAATTCGGCTTGTTGAAGTGAAAACTTCTGTTGGCGCGCCACAAACAGATTTTTCGTGGGTTGTGAATTGAGCTCAAACGTCACGCTCGTGAATAAAATAAATCTTCGGGTGAACTCGGGACCATACCGAGGTCATACCACGGCATGGTTACCAAGTTACTATTACACATTTACACACCTAGTCTAGATGGCCATGCCATTATTTAGACGGCAATACTTTGAAGATTTATTCCAGACGAAAGACGAACAGCGCTCTCCTGTTTCATCCGCGTAGTTTCCAAAGTGTGCTTTTTAGAGAGTGACGGCAAAGTTCCCGAATAAAAATGTAAAGAAAAAAATTTGACATGGGTCAGTACAATTGTTATAAAAACAGTCATATTTATTATACTCGTACGTGACAGTTTTCTGTACGATAATTAATAAAATAAGTACGGTAAAGTGGTAAAGGACAATGCCCACGTCCCATACATTGAAAACCCTGTCAAACTTTTTTTGATACTGAAAGTGCATAGAGATGAATAGTGTCTAATTAGGATTGTTCATGCTTCTAAAAACGTCTGCTGTTGGTGTTTTTTATTTCCCAAATACCAAAAATGAGTTACAGTTAAACCAAAAGTAACGTTATGTTTACTGTCAGAATATGTACATTAGAATTATTTTTTCTTTCGGATTAGAACAGAAAAGAAAAGAAAGAACTATGGTATCTTTCAAAACATATTTCTTATTAGAATAAATAGGAATAATAGTACTGCTCACTACCAACTGATTACCATACGTATGAACACTTCATTAGCATAGAAATATTGTCACAGAAGGGAATATCTTATTTGTGATATAAATATCTCATTATTTTGATATTCGAGACAGTGGTCTTAGAAGGTCCAGAACAATCGAAGGTTTCCATCAGACAACACAAGCATATATGGTTTTTTGTAATTATTACCACAATTATGTACCTAAGTAATAAGGAGCACTGAATCACATAATTCCCAGTTTTGTTAACACCAATATAAATTCCGTCACAAAAACTTGAGTTGTTGTTGATGTCCGATTAGGAATTAATAATATTCTTCTATAACTAATATAGGAATTAGTTTTCCTATATTAGTTATAGAAGAATATTATTAATTCAATGGTCAAAGATTAATGTCAAATTGACAAATTGTCAAATCAAAAAAGTAAACAAGCAAAATGAATTGTTTTCTTCCTATAGGAATTAATAATATTCTTCTATAACTAATATAGGATTTAGTTTTCCTATATTCACAAAGATTGTTTTACCTCTTTGTTTGTTGTTTGACCAATTTGGATTAATGAAAACGTTTCGTTTCACAATTGCGTGCGAACTTTTTCCTCGTTTACACTGCTATAAAAAGCAATGATAGTTTCTTTGTCGCCGTAATTACATATATCGTTATTTAAATGTGTAAAAGTAGTAAATAAACGACATTGTGAAAGAAATTGACAAACATAACATCCATTTTCAATCTCAATCTAACGCGGATCAATAAAACGAAACGCAAGTACCGTTTCGTTATTGCAATATTTTCCAAATCAGCTTTATTGGAAAATGGTAGGTTTAATTTAAACAAATGCAAATTATTTTATTTTGCAATGTTAGAAAGTTATATAGCTTCGCACACGAGTACAACAAAAAATCACCGATTTTTTAATATATAACTCATATGTCTAAACGACAAATATTTTGGCGGGTCAAAAATGGACATTGTCCTTTAAACTTTGAAAATGTATACAATTTGTATGCACTTTTTTTTTGTTTTTATTTTTTATTAATTGACGTGTACATTTATGAATAAAGTAAGTACTCTGACCTTGCAGCCTTTGATGAAACTAAGTAAACGAAGATAAGGTACGCTCTAATATAAAGACAGCATAATGTAACGAAAATCTCACACAAGTATACGCAATGTGCACACAGCTTCACTTGCATCGTGAGAGACGTTTGAATGAATGACAAAGACATCATGACAAGTAGGCAGTAGGTGCAAATGAGATAGCTATACATCTCATTTGTTTAGATTTTTTTTTTCGACAAGAATAGAAAGACATACAAATGCACTGGCGTGAAAGAGACAAAATAGCCGCAACTAACATATCGCCGGTCGTGTTGCACTCTTACGCTGTATGTATATCTGTCTCTTTTTAGAAATGGCCAATTGTTTTCAACAGAAAAATAATTTTAGATGTAATAATCATTGAACTGTTATGGAAATAATTAAAGATTTTGTGAACTAAGCATGAAAAGTGATAACATGGAACTTGTTCTTGGTCTTTGAACTGTTTGTGCACCTTGCAAAAGCAGAATAAGACATAATTACGGCTCATATCGGATTTTTTTGAATTATTAGCGAACGTCCACTCAACTTGTGGCTCCTGTTGCGACTGAGACTCAATCAGGAGACGTCACCTGATTTTACATTGTGATCGAAGATGAGCGCATGCCGCTTCTTAGTGTTTTAAGAGTTCAATGCTTGCAGCAGTATAAAGTAGAAGATTGTTCCCCAGATACGGCGGACAATACTTGACGGCCGAACAGCTGCCTGGGTTCTGCGACCAGCTACACCACCTCGTAGAGGTCATCCGGAACATACAGTCGTACGCGCACGTCACCGGGGAATATCCTACGTAAGACCAGCGGTTCACAATCCAGTCGGTTCGTCTGCTACCGATTGGTAACATCAACTTGTGATTTACTAACTCCAGTCCGATTAAATTTGACTTTTGACAACCAGCTATGAAATCAACTGGTAGTCGGGAAAATTCATTGGAATGGAAGTTTTGAATCGCAAATTGGCGATACCGATAGGTAGCGGGCAGATTCCGTGGCCGAATTGACTGGATTGTAAATCGCTACGCTGTCCTATTTATTTATCTTTATTTGTGGCAGATGATATGAAATGAAGCATTGTTTTTGGTGTTTATAACTACCTACATTAGCTGAATCGTCCGCGTTTGCAAGTGTTACGGGTGTTTATCAAATAAGGAAGAATTGACTACCACGCCTATACAAATATGAAGCCCAGGTCTGGCGTGCGCAGTGGGTGTTCCTCATTACACATTTGTGTAGGCGGTTACTGCATAATTTTGACTGCCCTATGTCCAGGACAGGCACCGCTAAGTAACGGGGAGATAGGTACATATTTTTATAACATATTTGCTCGTAAAGGGTCTCTTATTGCACCAATTTCTGTATCGTAATGTATCTTATTACGTACTTGTGCGGTAATTTAATGTAAAAGCACGGGTTACAAATGCTCCGTCTAAAACGAACGGTACCTTTTAAAATCTTAGTAAAGAGTTTTTATGTCAGAAAAGTTGTAAACATTTTATGAATTAAATTAACTATGAGAGATTAAATATATTTCAATTTATTCAATTTAATTAATTTTGACCATAACTTACAACAATTTATCTATAACAAAACACAAAAATATTAATTTTCTTTATTACCAATGTTGTAGTGTCATACTGGCTAGATCTGTGCCCTTGCTTTAAAAAAAAGCGCTGATGCGCGCGCATTGTTAATCTGTGAACAAGAAATACGTAGCCAATGGGAAATGCTGAAAGAGCGTAGCCTAACCACTAACCATCATGGCATAGCCATCTAGAAATGCGTGAGCCAATAGGAAATGCTGACACATGTCTAGATGGCCATGCCATTATGGATCAAATTCCGAGTAATAAGTTTTCCCTTCTATCGGCAGTTCCTATGACTGCCAATTTTTTTATTTGAAAATGTCATCAGAATTTTGATTTATTTCCTCGCCAATATGTTATAAAACGTCGTATGATATACGTGCGATTTGATAATTACAGCCTCTGCTAATTATAGCTCTCGCCTACGGCTCGAGCTAGCAATATCGCCTCGGCTGTACTAATTATCAACTTAGCGCACAACTTATATCATAATGTACTATTACCTTTGTTCCGTATAATCGGGCAACATTATATCGGCCATCGAAAATATAGCGGATCTATGTTGACAGCCGGCTGTCAAGTGACGTTGTCTCGTTTCGCCGGTACGTTCGAGCCACTCCTTGTTTTTTTTCTAACCTGGTTTGCTTTTCTGGATAAAAGTGTTATAGTGCTACGGGAATAGACTATTGGCGTGAACTGTGTTAACTACTACTGGATTAGTGCTGGAATAT
The DNA here is from genome assembly GCA_963693475.1 of Ectropis crepuscularia. NCBI lineage: Eukaryota > Metazoa > Arthropoda > Insecta > Lepidoptera > Geometridae > Ectropis > Ectropis crepuscularia. The sequence goes on from OY856350.1 coordinate 10,487,690, forward strand.
TATTTGTGAAGTGGCTACTGGATTGGCCCTTTTCTACAACGCCGGACCGTAGCTTCTGCTGGAACGGGAATTCGGGAGGTCGCCTCGATATCGCCTGGTTTGGTTCTTCCCACATTCCCATTTGATCCCTACCTACATTCCTGTCGTATCAAACTGGGCTTTGGACGACGCCGGGAACCCTACGTAAGTGATTTCTTTTCGGTACCTTGTTTGCAATTAGGGGGTAAATATTAAAATCGGTATAAAAGCTTAATAATAATGTTCTAGACTTGCTATGGGCCCCAAGTCGGTAATTTCTGGATAAAATACTGAACATTTTTTGGTAGACAGAGCGCGGTTAGCCGTAAATACCCCCTTTTTGTTTTAGTTTTCTGGGAAAATATATCGGGTAGGCCAGATATTTGGGGGTTCCCAGTTTATAATTTCTCCCCAAACTGTCGGGAAATTAGTATTAAGTGGTATCCGGTTTAATAGGTTGCGGATATATTTGTTGTGACATTGTCCGAACTTTAGGTTGGTTTAAATTTAAATTTAAAAATGGCTTCGGATTTGGCCAACCAGCTCCGATGGTTCGAATCCTTACAAGGATTGGTCGGCCGGAGAGACCGGGAGGAGGCGCTGCTAAACAGGGCAGAACAGCTCGACAGGCGCCTGGAGGTCGCTGAGAGGAGCACAGGATTGCTGCGGGATGCAAGGCCGCCTCCACCTGAGGACCAGATGGAGAGGATTGACGCGGACATGCGGCGCATCCTGGATGTGTACGACGAGGTCTCCGAAAGGGTTCGCCAGCTGGAGAGGTCTCGTCAGGGAAGGGCGAGCTCGGGACCCGTCATCAGGGATGCGGGCTCGGGTATAGTGACGCCTTCCCACTCTGGACTTGCCCAGGTTTACAGGGAACCTGCGGGAGTGGAGCGGCTTCCGGAGCATGTTCGCCTCTCTCGTAGATTCACGCACGGACTTGACGAGGGCGGAGAAGCTGGCCTATCTCCGCACGTCACTGGAGGGTGAGGCACTCTCCCTGATCCAGCACCTGGAGCTGGACGACGACAACTTCGGCACGGCGATGGAGTTGCTGGATACGAGGTTCCAAAACCCTCGGCTCCTCGCCGACGCTCACGTGTCCCAAATACTGGGGCTGCCGAAGGTGACTGAGAGGTCTCAGTTGAGGCCGCTAATCCTCACGCCCGTGAAGGTGGCGTACAACGCCTTGCGCAGCTTGGGACTGCCAGTGGAACACTGGTCGTTTCTGCTGGTCCACATCCTGCTGGGCAAGGTGCCGCTGGAGTTGCGCGCCCGGTTCGAGCGGGAAAGGGGCCTTTACGCCGACCTGAAGGTCTTCCCCACGTTTGAGGAGCTACTTCGGGTCCTGGAGTGGGAGGCGAGGATGGCAGAGTCGGCGCCTCAGGAGGCGCAGCCCGCCGCGTCAGCTCGTGGCCCTGCCGGAACAGGACCGCGACGTACCAATCCCCGCACTCTGGGTGGGGTAAAGCGGACGGCGACGGTGACGAGTGCGTCGGAGCAGGAGTGCCCGAACTGTGGCCAGCTTCACGCGCTGGTGCAGTGTCCGGCCCTGCTGGCGAGGACGACTTCCGACCGACGAGGCATCGTTCGGAGGTTGCGTCGGTGCTACGGGTGCCTGGGGGGTCATTTGTTCAATGACTGCCCCACGGCACGGCCGTGTCCTGGGTGTGGGGGACCACACCACCAGCTCTTGTGCGTCAGGAGCGATAGTGCTGGTCGACAGCCCTCAGGGAGGGGGCCCTCCACGGGCGGGGGCGCTCCCACGCAGAGCCACGCATTGTACAACAATGAAGTGGCTACAGCGTGGAGCACACCCCCTCCACCCCAACTCCAGGCAGCACCGGGCAGCCCAACAAGGGGCGTCCTACACGTGGCTCGGTCACCGACCTCACAGCCCGCGCGGACGCGGGCGAACTGGAGAGGTGGAGGGGTGATACCGGAGTCACCACGGGGGCCACCTCCCCAGCGTTATCCTTCTCCGCCGCTGGATCCGCGATTAATGCAATGGAGGGCGTACACGCCTCCCCTCCATGAGCATCCGAGGCTGGACTACCACCCGCCCTACTTTCAGTATGGCAGGGCAGCTGGATATGCCCCCCCTCCGATGGCCCTTATGACTCGGCAGCCATATTGGGCTGGGCCCTGTAGTCCGACGGGTTCGGACGGGCCTCGGAGGGATTGACTAGCCTCCGTTCCCTTGGCACAGGATCAACCGGTGGTCCTGCTGCCCACCCTCTGGTTAAGGGTTTGGGGTCCAAGAGGCGACTACGTCCGGATACGAGCGCTCTTGGACACAGGGTCCCAGGGGTGTATTTTGACAACCCGGTTTGCTCATCGCCTGGGCCTGGCTAGGTTTCCGTCACCGACTCCGTTGCGAGGAGTCGGGAACACAGAGGTGCGGTTGGCTGGACAGACCCGCCTCTCCTTCTCGTCCGTACATTCATATTCGGAAAGGATTGCGGTCAGGGCCACCGTCATGGATTCGGTTGTCGGTTGGCTTCCTCAGGCGGACATAGATCCGGATCTTTTGTCCTGTACTAAGGGTCTCAGGTTGGCGGATCCCCGTTTCGAAATGGCGGGTCCGGTAGACCTTTTGTTGGGTTCTGATGTACTGGGTTACATCATGAACGGCAAGCCTAGACTGCTGGATCAGTCTTCGCTGATGGCGCTGCCCACCATCTACGGGAACGCCATTTTGGGAATGGTGGATGAGTGGCAGCAGTCGAATCAGGCGTCTTTTACGGGAATGGCCCTCGCTCAGATCATGCAGAGGTTCTGGGAGATCGAAGAGCCGCCTACCGTGTCTCGGCTGGATCCCGAGCACGTGGAGTGTGAGAACTTTTATCAGGCTCACACTCGGAGAATGGTTTCTGGGCGATTGGAGACTAGGCTGCCTTTCCGGGATAACCCCCCGCGTCTGGGCCAGTCTCGATCATTGGCCGAGAAAAGGCTCAGGTCCATGGAGCGACGCATGGCTCGAGATCCTGTACTTCGGGAAAAGTACATCGAGTTCATGAGGGAGTATGAGGCACTGGGCCACATGTCTCCGGCTCGCGACGACTGGTCGACCATGGACCACTACTTTTTGCCTCATCACGCTGTTTTGAAAGCGTCGACAGGCAAACTCAGGACGGTGTTCGATGGATCCGCTCCGACTTCGACAGGAGTGTCACTGAACCAGTGCCTCCACGCTGAACCGAAGTTACAGCGGGATATTGTAGACATCATCCTGAATTTCCGTAGGCATCAGGTGGTGTTGGGAGCGGACATCCGTATGATGTTCCGACAAACGGTCATACACCCCGAGGACAGGAGGTTCCAGTTGATCCTCTGGCGGGAAAGTCCTCAGGACCCTATGATGGTGTATGAGTTGAACACCAACACCTATGGGTTGAGATCAAGCCCCTTCATTGCGATCCGCTCACTGCTGGAGTTGGCGGAGCAAGAACGGGCTCGGTACCCACGTGCAGCTGCAGTTCTGGAACGCGACCTGTACGTGGACGACGTTTGCACTGGTGCGCAGACGGTGGAGGAAGCTCTGTTGCTCCGGGATGAGCTTACAGAGCTTCTCGCATCTGGAGGCTATGAGCTTCGGAAATGGCTCTCTAACGACCCCAACGTCCTGGCTGGTATCCCGGACGATCACCAGCAGGATCCGGGGCTCTTCGAGGAAGGTGACGATCCGCACGGGATTGCGGTTCTGGGCATGCAGTATCAACCGGTTGCTGACATCTTCACCTTTCGGGTGGCACTGGAAGCCACACGCGCGTGGACAAAACGGACGGTTTTGTCCACCATCGCCAGGATGTTTGATCCAAACGGTTGGATCAGTCCGGTTCTGTTCGCAGCCAAGTGTCTGTTACAGCGACTTTGGACTCTGAAGGTCTCATGGGACGACCCCCTGGTTGGAGACTCGCTTAACATTTGGCTTCGTTTAATATCTGACCTCGAAACGGTCAATCGAGTGGCGTTGCCCCGTCGCATTCTGCCACCAGGCTGTAGCCGGATCAGCCTGCACGGGTTCTGTGATGCGTCCGAGCTGGGCTATGCCGCATCTGTGTACTTGCGTACAGTTGACACTGGAGGCCACGTCAATGTCATGCTCTTATTGGGGAAGAGCAAGGTAGCTCCTATCAGGACACGACTCACTATTCCGAAACTGGAATTGAGCGGAGCCACATTACTTGCTCGGCTGCTTAAGCACGTATATCAGGAACTGTCCACCTCGATAGACATCCGGAAGGTCTATGCGTGGTCAGACAGTCAGGTCGTACTTGCCTGGTTACGAGCAGCCCCTCACACCTTGGAGACTTTTGTGGGAAATCGGGTTTCCCAAATCCAAAACATTGGACTGGACATGGTTTGGAGACATGTCCCGGGTGAGTTGAACCCCGCTGACTGTGCTTCGCGCGGCTGTTCCGCGCCGGAGCTAGTTGATCACCCCTTATGGTGGGGTCCGGACTGGCTGCGGGAGCCAGAAGCTTCCTGGCCAGCTCTCGGCGCGGACTCGGAGCGAGCGGAGCTGCCCGGAGTCCGCGTGCATGCGATTGTGGCGGAAGTGTCCCCAGACCCTGATTGGTTGACGGGTCGTTACAGCAAGCTGGATAAACTGTTGGGGGTAACTAGCTGGATTAAGCGCTTCATCCACAACTGTCGTCACCCTCGTCATAAGATGTGTGACCAGATCGCCACTGTGGAGGAGCGTCGGAGTTCCTTGCTGCACCTCATTCGGCTGGTGCAGGGTGAGAGGTTTCCGACGGAACTTGAGGCGCTGCGCTGCGGTCGCGCTCGCTTGAAGGGTGCGGTCGCTAAGTTGAACCCTTTCACAGATCAGGATGGTCTTCTGCGCGTAGGAGGTCGGCTCCGGAAAGCCAACCTGCCGTACGGCAGCAGGCACCCCCTGTTGCTACCTAAAGGAGGTCCTCTGGTGGACCTGCTGATCTCCGATCGGCATCTCGGTAACGCGCACGCTGGAAGTGGCGCGCTTCTCGCTGTGTTGCAGCGTGAATTCTGGATCTTGTCAGCTCGCAGGGCGGTCCGAAAGGTGCTGTTTAGATGTGTCCCTTGTTATAGGCTCAAGGCGTCTACCATGCAGCCCATGATGGGAGATCTTCCTCCGGATAGGATTTCTCCCTCGAGGCCGTTCGACGGGGTCGGAACGGACTTCGCTGGGCCCTTCTCGGTCAAGTCATCGACGTTGCGTAACGCCAAGGTCGTTAAAGCCTACCTGTGCGTCTTTGTGTGTTTGGCCACCAAAGCAGTCCACCTGGAGCTGGTCTCTGCGCTGTCTACGGAGGCCTTTGTCGCGGCGCTGGATCGCTTTGTAGCGCGAAGAGGAGTACCCTCTTTAATACGTTCGGACAATGGCACAAATTATCGAGGGGCGGCGAATTATTTACGCGAAGTTAATAATTTTTTAAATTCTGGTAATAATAGTTTAAGTCTGGCTCTCGCCCAGCGGGGAATCAGCTGGCAATTTAGTGTGCCGGCCTGTCCTCACTGGGGAGGAATTTTTGAGGCTGCGGTGAAGTCTGCTAAAACCCATCTCCGCCGTGTCATCGGGGAGACCGTGTTAACTTGGGAAGAGTTAGTCACGGTACTATGCCGCGTGGAGGCAGTGCTTAATTCCCGTCCTCTCTGTCCAATCTCGCCTGACCCTAACGATCTAGAAGTCTTGACGCCGGGTCACTTCTTGATCGGTCAGCCTTTAACCGCGTTGCCGGAGTATCCCTGGAAGGATGAGCGCCCCGGACGCCTGTCCCGTTTTCAGTTATTGCAGCAAATAAGTCAAGACTTCTGGAGGCGCTGGTCGGCCGAGTACTTGCATCTGTTGTTTGGGGACCGAGTCACCTCCGTCCGTGGGGAAGCACCTGTATATTGAAACCCCACACGTGGTCCCTGGGTGGTGCTAATCAGGTGACAAATTACCGGTGGTAGGCTTCGGCCGTGGTTGGTGACCACCCACTAGACTAAGTCACGATGCCAAGCGGCCTAGCCGTGTTCCGTCGTGTTGTCTAGTGACACCATTAGGGGAAAACGGGTCAGAACAGTTGCTGCACAACTGCAAGACCGGTCTGTCACACACCAATACTGTACATCGGGAAGCTAGTCATGGAGGGTAGCGGGATCCGAGGCACGGTTTGCCGCACCGACCGCAGATAGTTGGGGGCCCAAGTAGTGAGCTAGCCACTCATGAAAGGCTGCCCCGCCATCTAGCGAAAAATCCCGGGATGCGCTATCCTGCCGGTTGGCGACCGGATGACAAGGCCAGATAGACATCCCCGGGGGGGCTCGGGCGTCCCCGCAGTCTCCAGGCTAGCTGCCCACTGGTGTATTCGTGTTGTGTGTTGTGACCAATGGTCAGTAGTGTGCAGCCTCGTTCTACTGCCGTTTTCCCACCGATCCCTCTCTCAAAACAAAAATGAACAAAGCACACAATAGAAACAAGGTTAAAGAGCGGCTGCACGCCTTGTCGGTAAAAGTGCACCTCACAAATATTCGAGGTCTGCACTCCAATCTCTCAGCAGTCCACCATCACCTCGAGACTGAGCAGCCGACACTCTTTTTTCTTACGGAGACGCAGATAGGTTGTCCCTCGGACGTGGCGTACCTAACGTACCCAGGCTATACTCTGGAGCACAAATTCCGGCCTCGTGCTGGAGTGTGCCTGTACGCCCGTGACGACATCTGCTGTCGGCGTCTCCGTAACCTTGAGGATACTAGATTTTCGGTTCTTTGGGCACTGATAGACACAGGCATAGACAAAATTATCTATTCCTGTGTATATCGGTCGCACAGCGGAGACCAGGAGACGACTAGGCTCATTGATTATTTAAGTGAGGCGGCGGACGCGGCTCAACAGAAGTACCCTTCGGCTCAATTAGTGTTACTGGGGGATTTCAACGGCCATCACAAGGAATGGCTGTTCCCATACCGGGACACTGACCACGCTGGGCAGGAAACGAGAAAGCTAGCTTTATCGTTAGACCTAACCCAGCTGGTCCAAGAGGCCACAAGAGTACCCGACGTTGAGTCGCATACACCTTATTGCTTAGACCTTCTGCTGACAACAGATCCAGACCGTTATTCCGTGGTGGTATCTTCGCCGTTAGGCAGCTCCGACCACTGTCTGGTGAAATCTGTATCTGTCTACCATCCGCCTGATCCCAGCCCAAGAGGCAACCGGCGATTGTGGCGATACAAGTCAGCAGATTGGGACGAGATGCGCTCTTTCTTCGCGTCTTACCCATGGCAGTCATTGTGCTTCACTTCTGGTGATCCTTCAGTCTGCGCGGATGCTGTGACTAATGTAATACGTACGGCTATGGAATATTTCATTCCATACTCCGACGTCCCATTATCCAGCAAAGCTCACCCATGGTTTGGTTCTCAATGTAAAAGTGCTGAAGCATTTAAACATGAGACCTACCTAGCCTGGGTTGATGCTCGACAGCGTAAGGCAAGGGACATACGCCAGAAGAAGAAAGCGTTCAACAAGGCTGCTAAGGCATGCAAAAAGGTTCTTCAGAGGGCTCGATTTGACCACATTAGTCGAATAGGGAACAAACTAGCTTCATACCCTGCGGGCAGCAAAGCGTTTTGGTCCCTAGCTAAATCGGTCGAATCGAACTTCTGCCGCCCCTCACTACCTCCAATGCTGAAACCTGATGGGACACTGGCTCACACTGCAACGGAGAAAGCAAACTTGTTTGCAACTCAGTTTGCGGAATCTTCTCGTCTAGATGCTGGTAGCGCGACACCTCCTACTCCACCTGGCTGTCCGACTTTTATGTCAGATATTCACATTCGCCAAATGGAGGTTCGCAAAGTGCTACGCAATCTGGACGTGAATAAAGCCAGTGGCCCAGATGGTATTCCTGCCCTAGTATTGAAGGCTTGTGCGCCTGAGTTGTCTCCGATACTGACGCGCCTATTTAGACTCTCTCTCCAAACTGGGCTAGTACCGAAGTCTTGGAAGCTTGCTAATGTGCAACCTGTGCCCAAAAAGGGTAGTCGTGCTGACCCTGCCAACTACAGGCCCATCTCGGTCACGTCCATACTCTGCAAGACTATGGAACGTGTCTTAAACCACAGGCTCCTGACGTACCTAGAATCAAACGACCTCCTCAGTGACCAGCAATACGGATTTCGCCGAAACCGGTCCACCGGGGATATTCTAGCGTACGTCACTCACATCTGGAGTGAAGCTATTGAGAAACACGGGGAAGCACTTGCAGTCTCCCTGGATATCTCAAAGGCTTTCGACAGGGTTTGGCATGATGGCCTTATAAGTAAGCTTTCTAGGTATGGTTTGTCTTCTGGGTTTATTGCGTGGATATCGGACTTTTTGAGGGATCGATCCATACGAGTCGTCATTGATGGCTGCTCGTCTGATCAAATGGCTATTAATGCCGGAGTCCCTCAAGGGTCGGTACTCTCTGCAACGCTCTTCCTGCTACATATCAATGATCTGTTGAAGCCCGGTATCTTTGGGTACGCAGATGATAGCACCGTTGTAGAGAGTTACATATCTAGCGCCAGAGCCAGTGGGCAGCAAACTCAGGTACTGAGAGAGAGTCTGATCGAGCGTTTGAGCTTGACCCTTGAGGCGGTGTCTGAATGGGGCGATGCCAATCTGGTCAAGTTCAACGAGAGTAAGACGCAGGCGTGTCTATTCTCCGCTAAAAGGAGTCCATTCGAACTGACTCCAACTTTTAGAGGTGTGTCCGTGCCGGTTTCTGACCGTCTTGAGCTTTTGGGCGTGACTTTGACCTCTACGCTCAACTTTGGCTCGTATATCGAATCTAAGGCTAAACTAGCTGCCAAAAAACTGGGTGTCCTTTCAAAGGTGCGAAGGTACTTCAAGTCTGAACAGTTGCTTACATTATATCAAGCACAGATTCGCTCCTGTATGGAGTACTGTTCGCACCTTTGGGATGGTTCGGCTAAGTATCAGCTGGAAGCTCTGGAATCGATCGAGAGACGTGCCAAAAGGCTCATAGGCAATGCTACTCTTGTGCGAAAAAGACTTCAAAGTCTTGAACATCGCCGTAAAATTGCTAGTCTATCGGTTTTTTATCGGATACACTTCGGAGAGTGTGCGACTGATTTACATGATCTAATACCACCTTGTCCTTTTTTCTATCGGAATGCTCGTAGCTCGAAAAAGCGACATCGTTTCATGGTTGATGTTCCAAAGACACGAACGAAGAGATTTGACTCTACTTTTGTGATAAGAACGTCTAGGCTGTGGAATACGTTGCCTGAGTGGGTTTTCCCCGATGGTTACAATCTTTGTGTCTTCAAATCGAGAGTGAATCGGTTTTTTCTAGGTAAACACGCTTCATCGTAGACCGCATCGTCGCTTTACATCAGGCGAGATGGCGGTCAAGTGTAAACCTATAAAAGGTAAAAAAAAAAAAAAAAAAAAAACAACGGGTAAAATGGACAGATAGGACGGAGGCCCCTCGGGAAGGGGACTTAGTATTATTAAAAGAGGCAAATTTGGCCCCCCTACTCTGGCGTAGGGGACGTATTTTAAAATTGATATCTGGTACTGATGGCACACCCCGCGTGGCGGAGATTCTGGTTTCTGGTTCCAGACTTCAGCGCGCGGTGTCCTCTCTGGCACGCTTGCCTCTTTATTAGATATACGTATTTTTCATGGTTAAAAATTTATTTAATTTTATTGCTATTTTTGGTAAAGTTTTTTTTTTTCTTTTTTTGGTTTGATTTCCACTTTCGGGTCAAAGTTGGGAATTTCGTTTTATTTGGGGTCCGGATACTACTAAATACTGGTTTCTAAAATTGAGCTGGAGTTCAATTGGTCGGGGGTTTTGTTCCGTATAATCGGGCAACATTATATCGGCCATCGAAAATATAGCGGATCTATGTTGACAGCCGGCTGTCAAGTGACGTTGTCTCGTTTCGCCGGTACGTTCGAGCCTTGTTTTTTTTCTAACCTGGTTTGCTTTTCTAGATAAAAGTGTTATAGTGCTACGGGAATAGACTATTGGCGTGAACTGTGTTAATTACTACTGGATTAGTGCTGGAATATTATTTGTGAAGTGGCTACTGGATTGGCCCTTTTCTACAACGCCGGACCGTAGCTTCTGCTGGAACGGGAATTCGGGAGGTCGCCTCGATATCGCCTGGTTTGGTTCTTCCCACATTCCCATTTGATCCCTACCTACATTCCTGTCGTATCAAACTGGGCTTTGGACGACGCCGGGAACCCTACGTAAGTGATTTCTTTTCGGTACCTTGTTTGCAATTAGGGGGTAAATATTAAAATCGGTATAAAAGCTTAATAATAATGTTCTAGACTTGCTATGGGTCCCAAGTCGGTAATTTCTGGATAAAATACTGAACAACCTTCCTTCAATATTATGAGTTTCAAATGAAAGGGCTTGACTATTAGAATACTATACTCTATGACAAACTTCAGATTCAAAATGGCCGCCACAACAAAATGGCGAATTACATTTTTTGCGCAACTCCCTCATTAAGGGTATCAAATGAAAGGGATTGACTAATAGAATATAAGTACTAGAACAGATTTTAAATCCAAGGTTGTCGGGGGTAAATCTAATTTTTTAATTGAGTATGTTGTTATTGCCATTAATTCCTGAATAATTTACTTATCGTTACTTATCGTTACTGTATTGGTTGCTGATTAATTCATAATATTCGACTTGGCACTGCGTGTTTGTAGCTAAATCCCGTCACAATTGTGTTTGCAGAGAGTTGGAGCGTCGTCTGGAGCGAGAGGCGCGCGAGGTCGCCGCGTTGGCCGCTGAGACGAGGCACGCGCGCGAGGTCATCCAGCGCACGCGCGTGCAGCGACGCGCGCTGAGAGACCACCGGCGGGCGCTGCGCGACCGGCTAGCTGCGCTCAAGGACACTGGTACTTACTCTTGTAGTTTGTAGAGAGTTGGAGCGTCGTTTGAAGCGAGAGGCGCGCGAGGTCGCCGCGTTGGCCGCTGAGAGACCACCGGCGGGCGCTGCGCGACCGGCTAGCTGCGCTCAAGGACAGTGGTACTTACTCTTGTAGTTTGTAGAGAGTTGGAGCGTCGTTTGCAGCGAGAGGCGCGCGAGGTCGCCGCGTTGGCCGCTGAGAGACCACCGGCGGGCTCTGCGCGACCGGCTAGCTGCGCTCAAGGACACTGGTACTTACTCTTGTAGTTTGTAGAGAGTTGGAGCGTCGTTTGCAGCGAGAGGCGCGCGAGGTCGCCGCGTTGGCCGCTGAGAGACCACCGGCGGGCTCTGCGCGACCGGCTAGCTGCGCTCAAGGACACTGGTACTTACTCTTGTAGTTTGTAGAGAGTTGGAGCGTCGTTTGCAGCGAGAGGCGCGCGAGGTCGCCGCGTTGGCCGCTGAGAGACCACCGGCGGGCTCTGCGCGACCGGCTAGCTGCGCTCAAGGACACTGGTACTTACTCTTGTAGTTTGTAGAGAGTTGGAGCGTCGTTTGCAGCGAGAGGCGCGCGAGGTCGCCGCGTTGGCCGCTGAGAGACCACCGGCGGGCTCTGCGCGACCGGCTAGCTGCGCTCAAGGACACTGGTACTTACTCTTGTAGTTTGTAGAGAGTTGGAGCGTCGTTTGCAGCGAGAGGCGCGCGAGGTCGCCGCGTTGGCCGCTGAGAGACCACCGGCGGGCTCTGCGCGACCGGCTAGCTGCGCTCAAGGACACTGGTACTTACTCTTGTAGTTTGTAGAGAGTTGGAGCGTCGTTTGCAGCGAGAGGCGCGCGAGGTCGCCGCGTTGGCCGCTGAGAGACCACCGGCGGGCTCTGCGCGACCGGCTAGCTGCGCTCAAGGACACTGGTACTTACTCTTGTAGTTTGTAGAGAGTTGGAGCGTCGTTTGCAGCGAGAGGCGCGCGAGGTCGCCGCGTTGGCCGCTGAGAGACCACCGGCGGGCGCTGAGAGACCGGCTAGCTGCGCTCAAGGACACTGGTACTTACTCTTGTAGTTTGTGGAGAGATGGAGCGTCGTTTGCAGCGAGAGGCGCGCGAGGTCGCCGCGTTGGCCGCTGAGAGACCACCGGCGGGCGCTGCGCGACCGGCTAGCTGCGCTCAAGGACACTGGTACTTACTCTTGTAGTTTGTAGAGAGTTGGAGCGTCGTTTGCAGCGAGAATTTTCACCACACACAGAATTTTCGTGGGCTGTGAATTGAGCTATAGCGTCACGTTTGTACTAGACTATAGGCAGGTTGTAATAGACTACAGGCCCGTGAACAAAATTTACGTATCAAATGAACCATCAGACCTATGTAGGATGATAGAAGAGTATAAAGTAATTAGATTCAGCACTATGCCGTCACTTGTAAGCTGTCCAACTGAGTACAGTCGAAGACGGGGGGTTGCTACCCTCGATAATTTCTCCTTGTGGCATGATTTTTGTACGGCGTTGTGGAATAGTAGATTAGAATAGGTATTAAAACTGTATGGAACCAATACCGTACATAATCAAATGCCCTAAAATTTAGATTTTAGGTCGCCAATGCTTCGAAGATTTATTCCCGAGTCCCGACTAGCAGCGCTCTTCGGTTTCACCGCCGTAGTTTCCAAAGCTATCAAAATCTGAGTTATAAGTAAGTTTTCACTTCTATCGGCAGTCCCTAAGACTGACATTTTTTGACCTACTTATTACAGTTTTACACTTGACCGCCATCTTACCTGGGGGTCTACCGCCTAACGAAAAACGCTTTGACGCTTTGGCATTGCCGTCTCTTTCATTTCAAGCGAGAAGAAAAGAGACAGCAACGTCAAATCATCAAAGCGTCAAAGCGTTTTTCGTTAGGTGGTAGAGGTGCTGATGTCAAGCGACGATGCGTCTACGATGAAGCGTGCTTAGCTAGAAGAAACTGATTCACTCTCGATTTGAAGACACCAAGATTGTAAGAGCTACGAGCAGTCCGATAGCAAAAAGGGCAAGATGGTATTAGATCACGCAGATCAGTTGCACACACTTCGAAATGTATCCAATAACAAATCGATAAGTTAGCAATTTTGCGACGATGTTTAAGACTTTGAAGTATTTTTCGCTCAAGATTGTCGTTGCCTATGAGTTTTAACAGTAGCGAGGTTGTAGCGAGCCGAACTCCTCAAGGGGAACGATTTCTACTGACATTTGTAGCGAGGTTGCAGCTAGCCGATTTCTCGAGGATAATGGTAAATGGTATATACTGGCGCTCATAGCAATGTTGACGAGATGGCTACCTCAAGGAGACTGTCACTGCCATTTTTTTAGGGTTCCGTAAAACGTAAAAACGGAACCCTTATAGATTCGTCATGTCTGTCTGTCTGTCCGTCCGTATGTCACATCCACTTTTTGCCGAAACTATGAGCACTACACTGTTGAAACTTGGTAAGTAGGTTGGTTGGTTCTGTGAACCGCATTAAGATTTGTACAAAAAAAGAAAAATTAGGGTTGTCCCCCATACTGGGAACTGAAACCCAAAATTTTTTTTTCATCAAACCTACACGTGTGAGGTGTCTATCGATAGGTCTTCAAAATTGATGTTGAGGTTTCTAATACAATTTTTGTCTACACTGAATAATTTGGGCGAGAGACACTTCCAAAGCGGTAAAATGTGTGTCCCCTAACTTCTAAAGTAAGAGAATAAAAAAACTAAAAAAAATATATGATGTACATTACAATGCAAACTACCAACGAAAATTGGTTTGAACTCGATCTGATGAGTAGTTTTTTTAGTATCTACGTCATAAATACACTATTAATAAAACTTCGATGAAAGTTACAACGAACTACAAGAACTAAATGTACTATGGACCTATATTATGTTACTTGCTGCAACGGAACCCTTCATGGGCGAGTCTAACTCGCACTTGGCCACTTTATTTTACAGTAAAATAGGGATAGGACGAACAGGACATGTGCCTGATTGTAAACAACACGCCTGCGCATAACATCACAGTGTCATGCAGTTATTTAAACATAAATTATTACCTACTTAGCACGGCACTGCGCTCTTCGCCCTGATATAAGATGATTATCTCTGTCCTGTAAGTTCTCTAGAAACATTGCCCTCCAAAGCGGAACACACCAATAATGTGTACACATATCTGCTTGGCGGTAGAATAACTAGCAATTGTGTTGGTACTCTCCATGTCGTCCAAAAAATGCTCGACCTCGCTAAAGAAATTCCATTTCTATTACTGAAAAGTGTGTAAAGTAACTTTCGTTGACTCAACAGAAGCTCGCGAGCTGGAGAACACAGTCCGGATGTCGGATCGTAAACTGTACAAAAGCTGGGAAGCTTTGAAAGACTCCACCGATCCGGCGGCCTTCGACACGCTCGTAGAAGAAGTCAGAGTTAGTGCCAGTTCCTTTCCAAGTCTTTCAGTGAATAGAAATTTCCTCCACAACCAGGATTTGCCATGATACAATATGATGCCACTGAGGCAAGTTAATGAAGGTATATATGGTGCCCAGGTTGCACCAAGTGGAGGTTCCCTAGCCCCTAGCGACGCACCCAACATTTTCACCTCTTAAAATCCTTTTCCGTATGAAAAAATGGTTGTCTGTAAAGTCGGTTTACCGACGTTAGTTGAACGTGACAACGTCTTAAGAAAATACTGATGGAATGGTACTGACGACGTCATGCGGCGAGGTAACGGCGGTAACGGCACATGACGTCATGTTTTGCGGGCGTGCAGCCGGCTTCATCGAATTATAAGACGTTATCACATCAAAAACAGCCCTTTGTGAATAAATGTTCTTTTGTCCGTTAGGCTCTACATAATATCTTATATTTGATTTAAAAAGATACACTATTAGTTTAGGCGTGGAAGCGTAACAGACAGTTGCTTTCGTATTTATGATGTTAGGTAGGTATACCTAGAGTATACCTATAGTATACCTAGGTATACCTACGCTAGAGGCCTCATGCCTCATGTTTTACATAAATTTGCTAAAGTTAAACATAAACACAGTGTTAAAAATTAAAATAACATTTTCAGAATAAGCACACCGCGCTCGATTGTCTAATGCGGCTGATAGACGGGCGAAGAGGAACCATATACAAGGGTACGTCGGCGCTAGCACCCCTGCCACCGCCAATGCCGAATGATACTAGCGAAGGTAACTGGACTTTACTACTAACTTATATTGATAATATTAGTTTGTAGTGGTAGGGCTCTTGGCAGAGTCCGTCTGGGGAAGGTCCACACCTTTGCCAGTTATTCTGCCGCCAAGCAGTAACGTGCAAACATTACTGTGTTCCGGTTTGAAGGGCAATGTTTCCAGAGAAATTACAGGGCTTAGAGATATAACAACTTAGTGGGTGGCGAGCGCAGTGCAGTGCTGGGTAATGATTTGGATTCTTCATGTTCCAATAGCTGCGTGTCACTGTGCTGTTATATGGCAGGCATGTTGCTTACCATCAGGCATATGTCCTGCTCGTCTCGTCAGTCACCCTTTATTAAAAAAAAAAGGAAATATTTAATTTGATTAATAAGCATTTTTTATTTATCACAGCTCCTTTGAACTTGCTGTAAATGCTGGTAATGGAGTCAGTATTGTATTGTATTGTAAATTGAACGAGCAGACAAGTGACGATTTACCTTCGCTCTCTGACATGCTAAGCACGATTGTGTCCACTGCCGGCAATCTTTTCGTACACCAGCCCAGACGAACCATCAGTATTTAACGCAAGTTCAAAGGAATTGTTCTACTGGTAAGTAGTTGTAAGTTGTAACAAAGTAAGTGGGTATTGCAGACACAACTGTGACAACCGGCGCGCGCAAGCGACACGAGCGCCGCGCAGCCAAGCGGCGGCGGAACGCGGAACCTCGCTCCGTTCCGCTCTCCAGTGAGCCTAGCACGCACACTCATCTGCCGCAGGTCAGACGACAGCCTATTAATTAATTCAACTTAGATTATTTTATTACATCTGTCGTGCGTCCCGAGATGCAGACGTTTTATTGTAACCTTTATTGGTATACTCTTGACCCCCGTCTGAACTAATGATAAGCGACGATTCGGTCTACAATGGATCATGCTAACCTAGAAAAAACAGATTCACTCTCGATTTGAAAGCACCAATATTGTAACCATAGGGGAAAACCCTCAATTTGTTCCTGGCAATAATATTATTGCCACAACTATAATTATTATAGTTATATGAATGGCGTCCCTTCTCCAGGTAACGCTGCTGATCCAAGGGTCGGAGCACGCGACTCGGCGCCCTGGCGCGGTAGGCGCCCCCTTAGACCTGCCTTCAGGTGGCTCTGTACGGGATATACTATTTTTTACTACTAATACTACATGAATATAATATACTACTAGATATCATATTGTTTTGTTTGTTGTGGTAGCATTCTGAAAGCTCTCGCATTCTTCTGCGAACCCGCTGCAGCTTTCCTATCTCCAGGCTCTTTTTGGGGCCTGGAGATATCGTTCAACATGGCCATTACATGCGGTATGTTTATGTCTGCATCCAATTATTTTTGACAAATACTGAAATTAAAAGGATTCAAACTGAAGTCCACGATCCGCGATAATGTCGGAAGGTGAGCCAAATCTGATGGGAATCCAACCAGATATTAGGGCTTGACCAACTGTTTCTGCCGTGAGATCCGTTATTGAAACAACTTCTGGCCACCGTGTGAAACGGTCTACAGGCGTCAAGCAATAACGGTAACTACGAGAAATGGGCAGGGGACCAATGAGGTCAATATGAACTTGTGTAAACCTGGTGGTAGGTAAATTGAACAAGCAGACAAATGACGATTTACCTTCGCTCTGTGACATGCTAAGCACGATTGTGTCCACTGCCGGCAATCTTTTCGTACACCAGCCCAGACGAACCTTTGTGCTACCAGTTTAGCTGTTGCATTGGTGCCAGGGTGGCCCAAAGAATGCAAGGTGCCGAATATTTGCTTTGCACAAGTTCTTAGCCTTACGGCCCCGTCAAAGTCGCCACGGGCAGGGAGAACAGCACATCGTAATACCGGCAGTCCACTTCCAAAGTTCAAAGTTATTTATTTGTAAATACAAAATTTACATGTCAAATAGAATCTAATAATTAATCAATAAGTACATAAAACAAATAAAATAAAATGTCAGCTTAAACATTGGGCTTATAGAGCAAATATGATCCGGTTTTAGTTTTTGCTATATAAAAACTCATTCATGGAGTAAAACGTTTTTTGAACGAGCCAGTTTCTTAATTTTATTTTGAATGCGTGATTACTACAAGCATCCGTAATATCTGCCGGCAATCGGTTATAAACCTCGACACCTACAACGCCTGTCAACTTCCCAGACCGAACCAGCCGCGTGTGAACGGGCGCGAGATTATTTACATTGCGGAGGTTGTATTTAAACGAGTGGCCAGCGCCTCGCCTCGCCTTTCAAATGAGTGTAGGTTATGTCTCACGTAGAGAGCCACCTGCAGTATCACTATGGATGGCAGCGTCATAATCCCGAGTGACTTAAAATAGGGTTTCGCTGACGTTCGGCGCGACACTTGAGCGATCGCTCTTATTGCTCGCTTCTGCATTCTGAACGCTCGCAGCCTGTCGGCGGCGAGCCCCCAGAGCTCAGCCCCGTATTGCAGAACCGAGTGAACAGTCGCAAAATAGCACGTACGTACGACGTCAGCGGAAACCACCTTGGACAGTCGACTCAGGGCGTAGCACGCACCACCCAGCCTTGAGCACATCTTGTCAATGTGCGAGGCCCACGTCAGTCCACGGTCAAGTTCGAAGCCAAGAAAAGTGGTCGAATTTACCTGGCTTAACGGCACTCCGTCAATCGTCAGTCTCAGCTCGCCTTCCGGACGCATGGACACCGAGAACTGGATGAAGTGTGTCTTTTTGAGGTTCAGGACAAGACCGTTCATCTTGAACCACTCCACCAGTCCCCTCGCGGCCTCGAGCAGACGCGCCTGCAGCTCGTCGAACGTGCTTGCAGCGACGATTACGGCCACGTCATCAGCGTACATGAACACTTCGCCGGATGCGATGAAGCCTGGCAAGTCATTCGACAGTAGGGAAAAGAGAATATTCGAGACCGAAGATCCCTGGGCGACACCCATCGACGTAGTCAACGGTTCCGATCTTGTATCGCCGCTGTCCCCGACGACTACCTGCTTTCTATTTTGCAAGAGGTCTGAAAATAGTGCGAGGGCGGGTCCGTTTATGCCGTAGTGCGCGAGCTTTGCAGCTAGGACGTCGTGATCGGCGACATCGAAAGCTTTCCATAAATCGCAGCATATCACGGCGACCCGCTGTTTTTTCTCACTTGCCTCCATTACGCGCTTGATCACTTCTCGCGCGAGCGCCGTTGTGGACTTGCCCGCCCGGTACGCGAACTGCCGGTCGGAGAGGGCTTCGGTAGCGGTCAGATAGTTCGTGAGGCGTCGGCTGAGCCCGTTCTCGAATATTTTGGATATCGCGGGGATGACCGACACCGGCCGGTACGCATCCAAATCCTCACGTTTCCCCTTTCCCTTAAATAATGGTGAGATCTTACTTAACTTCATCGCCCCCGGATATGTTCCTTCATTCACTTCATCCACTGTGACTTCCATCCCACAGCCGCATTACCTACTACCAACTTCGCGGCCCGCCATACCATAGGTATGTGCGCGGTACCATAGGCACCGTACAACCTACATAGCCGCATTGTCGTCGCCTGGGATGCAAAACCCAGACGAGCGGTCCCACTTCGGGTTCCTCTTAGCTTCACCGAGAGTGATCAGGCCCCCACTATTGAGCTTATCTACAATGCGGGAACCCTTCGGAGGTTGTTGCCTGAATGTTACAGTGCCGCTCCACTAGTGATATCCAAGTCCAAATGACACATTGATAACTTGGTGTGAAAAATTGCAATAAAACAAAAATAATCGGATAAATAGAATTTATTATACAAAGGTGTTAGTTACTAGTGATTATGCTACATAGATAGTGTATAGGTGTTGTTAATTTTATATATCTAGCGGTGAGTATAGATAAAGTTTACAATCGTAATAACCTATTTAAATTTAATAATGAATGATAGATAATTTATTGATTGACAAAAAAAAGCCCGTAAAAAATAAAAATTGAAAACAAATGTGGTGAATGTAAGATCACAGACAACAAACCTTTTTTTTCTTTCTTGTTTTCCCACAGAATATATAACCTAATGTCTATGATTAGAAAAAATTAACTATATTTATCTGTGACGGATTTGCCGTATAATTTGATTCAATGAGGCGTTTTCCAGATGAAGATAGACTTGTCAAAAATAGTTCTAAATTTTGCCAAGTGTGGCACCACTGTTTGTTTTTGTGAATTTTCTCTAACAAAATGAAACATTGGCGCCACTTATGGTGAAATTGGGAACTGTCTTTGACAAGTCTATCTTCATTTGGAAAACGCCCCATTTGAACAATTTAGAAAAAAATATAAATAAATATCTGGGTAGGTACATGTAGAATTAGAAATGTTTTATTTTAGTTTGATTTAATTGTGATTAGGATTAAAAGATATTTTACTTTTGTACATGAGTTCAAATGCAATAAGGTACGTATAGAGAAGAAAAATGGAAGAGTGCAGGAGAGGGATATCTAGTCTTTCTTTTCTTCTGCGGCGGGTGCGGCAGCGGCGGGTTCGGCAGCTTTGGCCGCCGGCGCAGGCGCATCCGCTTTCGGCACAGGCTCTGCTGCCTTTGCCTGGAAAATATGAAGATTTTTTGGTAAAGTGTATGATAATAATTAAACAACAAACACAAAATAGTCAAAAATAAGTAGTTCTTTTATTGAGAACTATTTATTTAATTAGTTAAAATTTCTCCTACCTATACATTGTTCCACGGAGAGGTGTAGAAGCCCAAAACAAGGAAGATACCATGACATAAAAATCGTTTAATTTTAGTTTTTTTTTTAATATTTTAAAAATAGTTTTATATTACTTAGTATTTTAAAAATATTTTTCACAAATATGATTCGACTTTATTGCAATCCTAAATACTTACTTGGATTTGTATTGGTCAAATAATTATATAGGTACCTATTCTCTTATTTAAAATGTTATAGAAAGTAATGGAAGGATGATAGAAATATTATTTTAAGTACCTACTAGCAATTTGATCTGTGTTTCTCAAACTCTCGATTTTGCAAACAAGACATTCGTGCTTCTTTTCATCAAATTACCTATTCTGATTAAGGACGCGGCTACTTCTCCCTCTTAACATATCCCTCTTATGCCCATAATGTGAAAATGTCAATTTCCGTTACAATGTGCGCCCGAAGTTTGGGACACATTCAATGGTTTATATCGATGCTATAAGAGTAGGTTACCTCTTCAACCGGTGCGGCCACCGGCGCAGACGCGACTTCTGCGACGGCCGCGGCGGGCTCCTCTTTCACGGCGGGGGCGCTTGCCTTGTCATCCTCGGGGACTGGTGCCGAGTGACACATCTGCGACCAAGAAATTACATTAGACAAAAATGGCAGTTAAAGGGACTGCCGATAGAACATGGAAGTATAAGGATGCGGTTACACTGAGGCGGAGCGGAGACGAGCTGTGCTGCGATTCACCAATCCCATGGCTAGAAATCCATATTCCTATATGTAATAATGGTGAAGAAATCCATGTTTTTTTATCGCGCATAGGTCCGCATTTGACCACAAACTCGCCTGATGGTAAGCGACGCGACGGTGTGGTCGAAGATGACACATGTTGACCTAGAAATTACCTATTCACTCTGACCTTGAAAAGTTCTAGATTGTACCCCCAGGGAATAAGGAGGACGGCAACTTATTCCACTCTAAAGCGACGTACGAGAAAAGTGATTTTGATTCACACCGTTTTTTATGGATTTTGGGAATTGGGAATATTCACAGTGTACGGGTGGTAGTGGGCCGACTTACGACTTGCCCTGTAGTAAAACGTAAAATACTAAACTTGCAGACTAGCCACTTTTCAACGATGTTCTAGGCTTAGCAGGTTTTTAGCTACTAAGTCTCTATCACCTATTAGCCGAACAGCGCGCCGTTCTACCGAGTCAAGAGCTTCGAGCTGGTACTGGCAGCAGTATTCCACACACGAACGAACTTGAGCTTGATATAGAGCAAGTAGTTGATTCGGTGTGAAATACTGCCGGACCTTACTGAGAACACCACGTTTTTTTTCAGCTAATTTGGCTTTTGACTACAGGTAGCCACCGTAATTTAAAATCGGGCTAAGGTCAGTTCTAGAAGGTCCAATTGGTCTGCCAATTGTTCAGGCATATTTCGGAAAGTTGGAGATAGTGTGAAGGGATACTTTTTTGCGGAGAAAAGGTATGCCTGGGTTTTATTAGCATGTGATTGGTGAATCGCAGCACAGCTCATATATGTGGATTTCAAGCCATGTGATTGGTGAATCCCGGCACAGCTCGTCTCCGCTGACTTCTCTGCTCTGGTCCGCTCAGCCTCAGTGGAACCGCACCGTTAACTTAGAATTTTAGTGTTATAAGTATGTTGCACAATTCGTCACTGGTATAGGTACTGATATTTTGCTATTAGCCATGTCGACAATGCCAACTCTTGATATAGATTATTCTTGTAATATGTACTTACCTACTAAAACGCAAAACCTTTGTACGTATGGAAAGATGTTGAAATTCAGAATGTGTGGATGTTAGTTACTACATATTTGCTACATATTTAATGCATGAACTACTGAATTGATATGGATGAACTTTGGTATAGAAATTGATTATGGTCTGAAATAACAGTTGGGCTAGTTTTTATAGCGGGGAGCTTATGGGAACGAGAACAACGTTGACAAAACTACAGCGCCTAATAATAGTTCTACAAACATAAAGTCTGAATCTTTGGATGTTTGTTGCTCAATCACGGAACGGCTTCGGACACAGATTATTCCAGGTAATGCCTTTTAATCCTCGACCAAAAAAGGGGTGTTATACGTTTGACGTCAATGTCTGTCTTTGTGTGTGCCTGTCTGTGGCATAGTAGAGCTCAAACGGATGACCCAATTTATTTATTTTTTATTTGAAGGTTAGTTTCCGTGCGGTGGTTCTTAGCTATGTTTGGATCATATCGATTCAAGATGGCCACCTCCACAAAATGGCGGACAAAATATTTTTTCACAACACCTCTCAATATGAAAGGATTTGACTAGTAAAATACTAAACACTGTGACACGTTTCAAATTCAAGATGGCCGCTAACACAAAATGGCGAATAACATTTATTTTTTCACTACTCCCTCAATATAGGAGGGTATCAAATGAAAGGGATTGACTAGTAGAATGTTGTACAAATTACAAATTCGAGATAGGGAGTAAATATTTTTTTTTAATTTTGTTCTTGGATCACGGAAATATAACCATGGCTTGTAGGTATAATAGGTATACTCTCACCTGAACGGCGACAAACGCGAAAAGGGCGACAAGCACTACTACCTTCATTATCGCAAACTAACAGACAGACCTACTTCACCACCCCTATATATAACCACCTAAGGCCAGGTTTCAAAACAACCGATTAGAGAAGCGAAATGGCTAAGTTTATAAAACAAGATGAATAGAACAATCAATGTTATCGTGATAATGGAAATACTACAAACACAGGGTTGCCTAACACGGGATTTTGAATAGATATAATTATTATTATATTGTTTTATTTGTTATTACGTCTAGCCTTTGGAATGCGTTGTTTGAGTGGGGTTTTCCCGATGGTTACAATCTTGGTATCTTCAAATCGAGAGTGAATCAAGTGAAATTTCTTCTGAGTAAGCACGCTCCATTGTAAACACGTAGACATCATCAGGCGAGATGGCGGTCATGTGTGAACCTTTAATGGTTAAAAAAATATTGGCACCAAATACGATTATCTATATATATAAAAGCGAAAGGTCACTCATCAAGGAATCTCAGAAACTACAAATGCTAGGAACCTGAAATTTTGCATGGAGGTCCCTATTAACACGTAGGCGCTCGCTAAGACGGGGTTTTGCGAAATTCAACCCCTAAGAGGGTGAAACAAGGGATGAACGGTTGTATGAAAATTCGTCATTTTCAAAGATGTCAAGTTTTATATCTAGACACTTGACACAAAGCAATTACATGTTTGTTTCATCAATTTTGTAACTTCGAACTGTACGGGGGTGAAATTGGGGTTGAAATGGGGGATGAATCTCAATATGGAAGTTCCCAACCGTTGAAGATAAAACCATGAAACTTTGTATATAGACACTTGACATGAAGCAAACTAATGTTTGTTCTGCCTATTTTGTAATTTCGAACTGTATAGGGATGAAATTGGGATTGAAATGGGGGATGAAAGTATATATGGAAACTCCCAATCGTTGAAGATAAAACCATGAAACCACTTGACACGAAGCAAATAAATGTTTGTTCTAGCAATTTTGTAATTTCGAACTGTACGAGGATGAAATTGTTGTTGAACTGGGGGATAAACGTCAATATGAAAGTTCCCAATCGTTGAATATAAAACCATGAAACTCTGTATAATTATAGGTACTTGACACGAAGCAAATAAATGTTTGTTCTAGCAATTTTGTAATTTCGAACTGTACAGGGATGAAATTAGGGTTAAAATGGGGGATGAATGTCACTATGGAAGTTCGCAACTGTTGAATATAAAACCATGAAACTTTGTATATAGACACTTGACATGAAGCAAACTAATGTTTGTTCTGCCTATTTTATAATTTCGAACTGTATAGGGATGAAATTGGGATTGAAATGGGGGATGAAAGTATATATGGAAACTCCCAATCGTTGAAGATAAAACCATGAAACCACTTGACACGAAGCAAATAAATGTTTGTTCTAGCAATTTTGTAATTTCGAACTGTACGAGGATGAAATTGTTGTTGAACTGGGGGATAAACGTCAATATGAAAGTTCCCAATCGTTGAATATAAAACCATGAAACTCTGTATAATTATAGGTACTTGACACGAAGCAAATAAATGTTTGTTCTAGCAATTTTGTAATTTCGAACTGTACGAGGATGAAATTGTTGTTGAAATGGGGGATAAACGTCAATATGAAAGTTCCCAATCGTTGAATATAAAACCATGAAACTCTGTATAATTATAGGCACTTGACACGAAGCAAATAAATGTTTGTTCTAACAGTTTTGTAATTTCGAACTGTACGAGGATGAAATTGTTGTTGAAATGGGGGATAAACGTCAATATGAAAGTTCCCAATCGTTGAATATAAAACCATGAAACTCTGTATAATTATAGGCACTTGACACGAAGCAAATAAATGTTTGTTCTAGCAATTTTGTAATTTCAAACTGTACGAGGATGAAATTGTTGTTGAAATGGGGGATAAACGTCAATATGAAAGTTCCCAATCGTTGAATATAAAACCATGAAACTCTGTATATAGGCACTTGACACGAAGCAAATAAATGTTTGTTCTAGCAATTCTGTAATTTCGAACTGTATGGGGATGAAATTGTAGTTGAAATGGGGGACCAATATCTCTTAGGCTTTCAAACCTATTCAACTGAAACGATTTTGATGAAATTGTATAAAATTGTTTTATTATAAGCTATTTTTAGTAACCGTAAATGTGTCTGGGTGTACAAATAAGTACCTACTGCCTGAGTTACCTTAGTATTTATTTCGCGCGGACGAAGTCGCGGGTAACAGCTAGTTTTTTATAATTTACCGACTGCCAAGGAATAGTGTTTTTTTAAATAATAAATCACTAATAGATAGCGGAAACTTTTTATTCTGACACTAGAACGGTTTTTTATTTTATTTTTTCATAAGTAGCACTTTACTTACTCTCAGTCAAGTTTAAAAACTAATACTTAAACTATGAGGCGTCTTGAGAACGCAAATAGGTACCTATTAAAGATTCTCAATTTCGCCAAAGGATGTCCCAATGTTTTTTTTTGAAAATTTATCTTGCAATATGAAATATTGACCTTAGAGAAGAAGCTCATGTGCTATTCTAGACAATAAATCAAACCATTCAAAATTTCAACCCGATTCGCGCAGCTTTTCCGTCGTGATTGAGCAACACATATCCAAACTTTGACGTTTATAATACTAGTATCATCCAACGGTTTCAGTCGCGCATTTTCAGATCCCATTATTTTCGCGGGATAAATCCCTAGTATGAGTTGTATGTGTAGGTACCTATACCTACAAAATGTAGGTACCTACGTATCACTAAACTACGTACTACTACTAAAATACGTACGTAATACAAATATAACACTATTTTAGACTATAATATAATTATCTATCTATAGAAATACTAAATTTCATCCAGAACTACTGAAGGGGAGTAGTTTTTGCTTGAAAGTGTAACAAACATCAAAATAAAAATATAAACTTTCACTTTTACCTATAACACACATTAGTAGGATAGTATTGTTTTCAAATTTATCAAATAGATACAGTTCTTAAACATTAGCTAGGCGCACTATTTTGATTTTTATTCATTTGCTTGTGTACTTTATACCTCATTTACAGATCTGGGTAGCGATTCTGAAACCATTCGGTTGCATCCGACACGGAATCTCATCTCTCGGTCTTTGTCATGCTAAACAGATAAGACAAAGACCGAGAGATGAGATTCCGTGTCGGATGCAACCGAATGGTTTCAGAATCGCTACCCTGATCCTTGAACATAGGTACAATAGACTAGAAAATTACATTGAAAAACAATACATACTAAAACCTAGCGATATTAAATGGCGGCCTACATAATGGCGGTAGGTAAAGAAAAGTGTCAAAGAAAAACGGACAACCCTAGCCTCAATGTTCTGTACTAAGAAAATTAGGAATTTTCCGGAGATATCGTAACAAATTGACTAATTATTTTCGCGCGTGCCTACTGGGGATGCCTACGGGGAACGCCTAATGAGATAAAATATAATAATACGACAATCATTAGCTTGGATAATTCAATGTGATAAATATATTAATGTGCTTTGTTTGGTCAAGTAGGTAGGTACTTACCTATCTACTTTTTGACCGCTTATTTGTGAAATTACCAAAGTATCAACTCGTCTCTGATACCTATCTAGACATACGGTAGTGTGGCAAACCAAGTTCAAGCAAATAAACTGGCGAGCCGCACCAGGTGTAATATTACACGAACCATTTGGAGCTACTCTTGTCCTCCTCATAATTAAAAAACGATTACACATTAACTTGTCAAATCGCTCATACATTGAGACTTGTGGGATACCAATACGTGCTCCAAATTTCATAAACATTACAGAAACACTTCAAACGGTTATTTAGACATTAACGTCCTAAAATCGTCATTATTAACACTGACTGAGGTATAGACTAAAAAAATGTAATTTAGTTCCTAGAAAGTTCAAAGGAGACGGCCCATTTTCCATGGCATTTGCCCCACAGAAAAAGTGCAAGAGACTTGACCAAAATTGGATCATTGTATAGGATTTTTAATATATATTGAGGAACCGTTTATGTTTTTATCCTGCATAGCGGGGTTTAAAAGATATCAACTAAAACTTTGAAAAAAAAATAACGCCGCAAGTAGGTGATTATGTACTTACTACTAAAAGAAGTTAGTAAATTCGACGTACTTTGCGACGTAGGTACTGTGCTCAGAATAATGTCGACTCAACACAGAGAAGGACCGGAGATTCGGCCAAACCACAAAAAATTACAAAACCTTTGGAAAAATAAAGAAATTCCATGTGTTGTGTGAGTTTCGAACGAATTTTTACTGTACGTAAACTTCAATTGAACTAAACTGAGAAAAACATGGCTGACTTTGACTATACCTATAGTCTGTACACATAAGTACAAACGAAATGAGTGTTCACCGTAGTACTTATTTATTGGGTACTGACCCGAAGACAAAACACAAACTAAACCTTAACAGGCTTATTTAAATTCACATAAACTTCGCTAGCGTGTTTTAACGTACAACGCCATCTAGTTTGGTTTTATGGAACTACAGTACATTAATACAAAATTACTTATACATAGTCATTATGGTACTTTTTAATCACTAATTTGCAATCCCCGCTTGGCAGGTTAGTATTGAATGTACAGTTTGATTTATTTAATTACATGTTATTTTAATTAAATAACTTGTTTAGGTCTCCGGGGCTAATTAAGTACCTAAACTTGAAACGACTTGGGGCAGAAATGAGCCGTCTCCTTTGGGATTCAGATAGGAAATCGAGTCAGAAGCATAGAATAGATAATATAGATAGAACGGACACTCCCCACCCCCCGCCAATTTCAAGCTTCCTCCCCCTCGCGGACGCGAGGCGGACTCAGCGAAGGGTTATTATATCGGACGATAATTTTCTATGAGAATACGACCATGATGCTGTATTATTTAACAAAACGGTACCAAATATTTTCGTCTATTATACGAAACAAGAATAAGAGATTTTTAATTTCATAATTTTTTTTTTTTTCAGTATATTGCAAACAAAAATGACCACATTTATGGCTAGCAATAGGTATTTCAGGCCCAACCACCAGAAAGGCTTCTTGCCTGGTATTTCTGGATGCCTGGAACACAATACATTACTAGCGGAAAGTTTGAAAGATGCCAGAACACATGAGAGACAAATAACAGTCTGCTGGATAGACCTAGAGAACGCATTTGGTTCCGTGCAGCATGAACTTATGTTATTTGCCCTAAAATGGTATAACTTTCCTGCTGTAATTATTGACATAATTAATTCATATTATAATCACTTAAAATTTGTTATAGCAGTAAACAAAGAATACTCAAAACCACTTAAATATAATGTGGGACTATTCCAAGGGTGCTGCTTATCACCAATAGTATTTAATATAGTTATAAATATTCTAGTAGATAAATTAATATCCCGTGAGAAGAAATGGGGCTACCGGTTTAAAATCAACAATAAGTACACTGAGTCAATTTTAGCCTTTGCGGACGACCTTGCAATACTTACACGAAATCCCAAACAGTGTCAACAATTGTTGAATGATGTTGATGAGTTCTGTACATGGACGGAGGGAATGAGGGCAAAACCAAGTAAATGTCATTGTTTATGTCTGGGTAGACGAGATACCAAATATACTTCTTACGATCCGGGACTCTCCATAAGTGGCCAAAGAGTTGCCACAATAGCAGAGGCAGTGCCTTTCAAATTTCTTGGTAGAAAGATAGACTACAAAGGACGTACACCATCATTAGAGGTAGTTGTTGGAAATTTCATGAATGACCTCAGTAAGGTAGACCAACAGCCTATCAGCAATATCAAAAAAGCATGGATATATGACAACTATCTCACATCACGTCTCACTTGGCCTTTCCTAGTATATGACATCGGTAAAACCCTCCTCGCAAAACTAGATGCTAATGTCATAAAGATATTGAAGTCATGGTTTGGATTGGCACATCCGGCTGATCCCTCTACTCTATTTAGGGATCACAATAGTTTTGGCCTGAAACTAAAAAAACCATCCGAACTCTACAAACACCTAAGAGTTACAAAAACGCATGTTTTGGGAAAGTCGAAAGACGAATTAATCGCATCTCTCCCAAAAGACAAAAGCGCTTCGGACCTTGAATCTAGACTTCAATTCCACAAACAATTTATGGCAGGTGCGCAAGTAAATACAGCTGGGTTGGGTGCGAGAAAGAAAAGGGCATGGTAAAAACCTTTCTACAACAAGACGAAAATGATAGTTACAAAGTGCACGCTATGAATTTAGAAATGCAAAGTGAGTGGTTAACCATAGGTGAGTTTTGTATCCCATTAGCTCTAAAGTGGCGCACCTTGCTATATGACTGGTCTCCTGCCTTATTAAAATTTTATCTGAACGCTTTCCAAATGACCCTCCCTGACCTGAGTAACTTGGTAAGGTGGGGAAAAGCCTCTGAAAAATGTTGCTATACTTGTGGTGAGGCGATATGTACAGCAAGGCACATATTGGTGGGATGCAAGGTGCTCCTTAATAGGGGTCATTACTCACAGCGCCATGACAGAGTACTTGAAATCATACGTGAAGCCGTAAGCCTTTCGGTAGCTAGAGCCCAAAAGGGATTGACGATGAACAAAAGACAAATTAACTTTGTAAAAGAGGGCTCAACTTCAAACTCCAAGAACAAGCCTTACTCAATCCTGGGTTCAGCACCTGATTGGACAATTTTAATGGACACGTATGAAAAGCACTACAAAATCCCAGAGGATGTGGGTGTTTCGTCATCCAGACCGGACATTTTCCTTTTTTCTAGGGCTACGAAACGCATAGTCCTGGTAGAACTTACCGTACCGTGGGAAACTAATATACCTAAAGACCACGTGTTGAAACAAAATAAGTATTACGACCTACAAAATGAATTAACAAAAAATGGCTATGTAGTTAATTTATACGCTGTAGAAGTAGGAGCGAGAGGTATACCAGCAAAATCTCTCTATAACCTGCTTAAAGACCTTGGATTGTCCAGAAGTGCAGTAAGTTCTATCCTCCTAGGACCCCTCGTACATATTCCTGTACAAAATAATTTAGTGCAGTCAGTCCCAAGGCTAATTCAGACTTGTACTCATAGAGACCTATGGTACACTTTTCTGTACATATTATTCAAGCGGTCTTCTGTTCGTTTTGAATTCTCGCGGCCTATATTTTGACACGACACCTGACGTATTAGTGCATATTGTCTATGGTTTCAAAACTACCAACTGTTTAAAGATCATTAGTGAAACACACGTGTGAGGTTACGAAAAGATGGCGCCGCCCGGCCGCGCAGGTAAATATTAATCTTGATTTATCCTAAGGATCACAATCGAGTTTATGCTATACATTTATTAATTTATTTCGATAATGAATATAATACTATTTTTTTTCATTAGTTATACTGTTTTGTTTTTGCAAACTTTATTTATTTCACATCGAATAATTAAGTACATTTTTCTGTACTTTGGGACTTAACTTCAAATTTTGGAAAATTCAATTTGTTCATTTTTCTGTACAGTGGGTCGTAAAGTTAATAGTAGTTTTTCAATATGTTTTTTATATATTATTACTTTGATCCACAGGTCTAACAGATAGGGACATCTATGACTTCCTCAACCAATCGGACTATGAAGATGATGCAACAGATGATGAATATAATCCACCCGTGAATCAAGAGGACTCTTCTGATACGGGTGAAGATGATGAATCTCCCTTACCTCCTCTTCTGCCTATGTCAACGCGTGGGCGAGGCAGAGCCCCTGTACGTAATAGCAGAGGCCGAAGCCGCGGTGGGCCACGTTCTAGATCAAGCCACATCGAGTATGCCGACACAACGGTAGAAAGTGATCAGGCAGCGGAGTGGCAGGCTAAAAATTTTAACCCGCCAACTCCACATCTTTCGGAACCCAGTTACCAGCCTACTGAAACTGAAAACTTCAGTATCAATTATTTTGAGCAATACTTAGACGATTTCTTCATACAACTAATTACCGAAAAAACTAACCAAACATCCGTAGCGAATACTGGCAAATCTCTAAATCTAACGGAAAGAGAGTGCAAAAAGTTTATTGCTATTACCATGATAATGTCTTGCTTGAATTTTCCTTACATACGAATGTATTGGGAACGAAGATGGCGAGTACCTTTGGTTGCGACAGCTATGTCTCGAAATCGATTTTTCCAATTGAGATCATCGATTAAGATTGTTTTTGATGAAGATGTGACGCAAGAACAGAGAACTAGTGACAAACTGTGGAAGGTGCGGCCATTAATCAACAGAGTGTTACAAGGATGTCACAAACAAGTCAGGGAACAGCACATATCCATTGATGAAATGATAGTGCCTTTTTCGGGAAGCTGTGGTATGAAGCAATACTGTCCGAATAAACCCAACCCTGTAGGTTTAAAAGCATTTGTACTAGCCAACCCAGATGGAACAGTCTGCGACTTTACAGTTTACCAAGGGAGTACCACATATCCTGAAGAAAATGCGGCTGGATTCGGGCTTGGAGAAAGTGCTGTTATAAGTTTAACACGCTCTCTAGTTCCAGGACATATTATTTATTTCGACCGGTATTTCACATCAGTGAAATTAGCTAAAGAATTAAATGCTAGGGGATTCAAGTGTGCTGGAACTATCATGAAAAATAGAATTCCCGCTACCCTAAAAAGCGTCCTTCCTGACGATGCGGAAATGAAGAGACGAGGAAGAGGTGCGAGTTCGGTTTTCGTAAACGCCGATGAAAGCATAGCGTGCACCAAATGGTTTGACAACAAGCCTGTGGTTTTGCTCTCCACAATATATGCCAGCGAACCCCAGGATGAATGTCGTCGTTGGTGCAAGACTCGGCGAGAGTACATAAAAATACAGCGACCAATGGTTGTCAAAATGTATAACTCTAAGATGGGAGGAGTTGACATGGCTGATCGAATGCTTGCTGTATGTCCATCTAGGGCCCGGACAAAGAAATGGACAATCCGCTTTATTTCGCATATGATTGACTTAAGCGCATCAAATGCATGGATTCAGTATAAAAAAACAGAGATAAACAAGGGAACGCCTCTAAAAAAAATTCACTCACTGAGGCAATGGAAACTGGCACTAGCGGAGTCTCTGATGGAAATAACAAATGAGTTGGAAGGAACCTCGGATGACGAATATGCAGAGACAGCTGAACCAGCTCGCAAAAGAGGCAGGCCAGCTGTCAATGTGATTCCTTCCAAAAGCAGTAGGCTTCGCGGGGCATCACACATGCCAATATTTACAGGCATGATGAACCGATGTCGTAAAGAAGGCTGTGATAAAAGATCTTCCGCAAAGTGCAGTACGTGCGATGTTATTCTGTGTCTATCATCAGCTCGTAACTGTTACAAAGAATTTCACGAAGAATGAGATAATAGCCAAAAAATTGAAATTATAAAAAATTATAATTTTTGAAGTGATATAATTTTAGTTTTTGTTACAAGAATTTATATAATTTTAGTTTTGTTTAGAAGAAGTGAAATAGTTTTAGTTTTTTTAGAAGTAGTGCTACTGTTTATTTTTCATGAGTCTGATTAAGTCAGAACATCGTATTATTTTTTTTTTAATTTTTAGAAGTTTTATAATTTTAGTTTTTTTTAGAAGATGTTTTTTTTTTACTAAAACTATAGTTTTAGTAAAAAAAACACGAGTCTGATTAATAAGTCTGAAAATTGTATTTTTATGAAAAATGCTGCCTTTTATATAAATAATATTAAACAAGTACAATTTATCCACTTGTATTTTATTTTTCTTGAAACAGCCTATGGGAGGATTTTAAGACCCAATATACATTTTTATGTACAAATTAGAATCACATAAAAATACCACAGTAGTCATCTAGACATCCATAGTTAACCTACATATATATCATTTTAACATAAATAATCCAAAAAACATTTAAATGTAGCATTTATATTCCTGGGTCTGAGAAGGAATATTTAATTTGTACACTTTTGTGTACAACGTGTCTCTACGAGCACAAACAATAATTAGCCCTGGGTCCTAGGAGGCTATACTAGAACGAGTATCTAAAGCTGCACTAGTAGGATCATATCGGATTTGGCTGGGCAGGGAGAGAAATACGAGTAGTGAAGGTGAGTGTTGACGTACGTCAATGTAAGGGGCCCCTTTTAAACCTACAGCCCGAGTCACAAGTCTTGGGGTCTATTCGAGATTTCTCTCTCTGCCACACGATGGACCCGGCACCCGCACGGTGAATCCATGGAATGCTAAGAAGTACGTCTCTCTTCTACAAAGATTGAATCATTTTTATAAACTGTGTTAAGCTATTCTGGTTAGAAGTACGCGCCAACACTGAAGTCCTGGGACGAAATTATTAAACTCGTTGTTTTTAAACTGCGGCTTTCGTTGTCAGAATTGAATTGTCAGAATACACTTACCTACCCAAAGAGAAATCTTTGGGTAAGTGTACTTAACTAAAAATCAATTCGTACATGGTACCTTTATTATCTCCTATTTTGTTTTAAATCTTCTCCCTTCTGATTGTTGATGAAAGTTATATTTACCTACATTAAAGATCGAACACTAACTAGGTAAGATTGTAAGCCACAGGCAGGTGAACTCACGGGCAGTGCCTGATTAAGAGTTCTGACCGCCCTAGGCTAATTATAAGGACGCGCCCCCACCAGAGGGTCTACCGCCAAACAGAAAGTGCTTAGCTTAAAAGTCTTAGCTTTGGTATTGCTATCTCTTTTCTTTTCGTTTGATATTATAGAGATAGCAATACCCAAAACCGATTTAGTTAAGCAGTAGAAGGGCAGGTATGTTACGGTCGGCCTAAAAAGTACCTAGTATATTAGTTTTGACTTTGTTTCCTAGTGTACAAATTTTAACATGATTTATACCAGGGCTTTTTTGAGGAGGCACGCAAGAGCCTACAGTACCCTCAAAGGATTCAAAAGTATACCCCGGGTTTCTCCGGCAGTGGTTTGGTGACTGATTCGCAAGAGCGCTCTCACACTCGACAGCGACCTTATCGCTGACTCTATCGTAGAGCTGTCACTGACCCTGTCGCGGGGGACAGAACCTTTGCACACCAACCATACAACGGAAACCAGCAGTACTTTAGCGTCACCTATTCGGAAGGGCCACCACCTCACCTTCTGAAATAGGGTGCTGGACGGCATTGAACGTCCGACACCTAAGTCTCTCTAAGTGGAGAGGGTGTAGGTACCAGCCAGAGTGGCTCGCTCTCGTCACCACTTCCTCCTTCGCGGACTAACGAGAGTCCACCTCCTTCTTGCTCCTCAGCTATCTTCATCTGCGACTTCTGCGAGATAATGATTTCTCAAAAAGAAGACCACCGCCTCCCATGACCTCTCACTGTTGAACATCTTGGCTAAGGTAGTAGGCAGTAAAAAGTCCGCCACTTCTCCCGGGTACATCTTCAATGCGTGTTGATCGGTGTTATCTGCGCAATTGCACCGGTGACACACCAGCCTTTCTACCGCCTAACTAAATCGGCTTTGGTTTTGCTATTGCTGTCTCTATAATTTCAAGCTAAAAGAAATAAGGTACCGTCTGATGCACCCGTGCCCTATAGTACCTATGTCGCTCACACTGTACCCACTCAGCGTCGGTCCTGTGACAGTTCGCTCTTCAAGTTGACGCAAATACGCTCCAAACTTCATCTGATCAGCTGATCTGCTGTCAAATACCGAAATGTTAGTGTCAGCTTGCCAGCGAAAAACACGCCACACACCACAATATTAGAGGCTAGAGCTTGCAGGTGCAGGTGAAGGTGTCCGTCAGAAACCACGGAAACAGATGGCCTCCAACTTGTGAAAAACCACCTCTAGGCCGATGCTCCTAATCCTGGCTACCACTGTCGCCAGCACCGCCACCTCGTGAAACCTCCGCCCCTCTCACAATAACCAGCGTGGCGTTGGCATAATAAGCGACACCGATGCAACGCAGTTCGCAAGTCGTAAGTCGGCCCACTACCACCCATACACTGTGGATATTCCCAAAATCCGTACAAAACGGTTTGAATCCACTTTTCTCGTACGTACAGCTTTAGAGTGGTATAAGTTGCCGGCCTCCTTGTTTCCTGAGAGATACAATCTAGAACTTTTCAAGGTCAGAGTGAATAGGTACCTACTTTCTAGATCAACGTGCGTCATCTTCGACCACACCGTCGCTTACCATCAGGCGAGTTGGTGGTCAAACGCGGACCCATACGCGATAGAAAAAAAAATTAGCGCTGCTTATTTGTAACCGAACAACCGAAGTGGCACAGGGGTAGCGTGAGGGCAAACTCCTGTCGAACCCCACGTGACATGAGGATAAGCTCCCTCCCTTTCTATTGTTGGGGACACCACCTCTCTGTGAAAGAGGTAGTCTCTCACGATGCGCCATAAATATTGGGGTACCCCAGCACTTCTGTTGTGGTTGTGGTGTGGTGGATTAGGATGTAGAACGCGTTTACTATGTTAGGAGACACAGTAAACAATACGCCGCCACTGGAGCACACCTTCCTTCGGACCTTCGGACGAACGGCGTCGGTCGTGGAGAGGTCTTTCTGAAACCCGAACTGTCCCTTCGACAAGTCCAGATGATTTCAGCGCGCCCCTCCAGATCCTCGCGCCCTAGGCTGCAGCCTAATTAGCCCAAGGGTTAATCAGGCCCTGCTCACGGGTCACAGCTATTCCATAAAATAATTTAGTAACCCTAGATGACACGCACACATGCGTAAATGTGTTCGAACGACATATGCGTAGTTGTGTGAGTGTAGGTATGTCGACTTCACCGTTTGTTTGGAGTTTAGGCCGAGTGTCCGGGGTGTGTCAGAAGCTAGAAATAAATAAAAAACCATTTTATTGTACAATGTAGTATAGTATAGGCACTATAAGTCCGCATTCAAATAATTTAATTATTTCTGAAAGAAGAAAAGAAAATAACAACTAAAATTGATGATTGCTGGTCTTTATTGTAGATTTTAAGATACTTACGTAAATTTCTACCTAACGCGTCATTTTTTCACCTATAATCTTTTTTGTTTTTTTTTTTTTTTTTAACAT
Source organism: Ectropis crepuscularia (assembly GCA_963693475.1). Classification (NCBI taxonomy): domain Eukaryota; kingdom Metazoa; phylum Arthropoda; class Insecta; order Lepidoptera; family Geometridae; genus Ectropis; species Ectropis crepuscularia. The sequence continues at coordinate 10,523,217 of OY856350.1, forward strand.
TTATAGGTTTACACTTGACCACCATCTCGCCTGATGTTAAGCGACGATGCGGTCTAAGATGGAGCGTGCTTACCTAGAAGAAACCGATTCACTCTCGATTTGAAGACACCAAGATTATAACCATCGGGAAAAACCCACTCAGGCAACTCATTCCACAGTCGAGACGTTCTTATCACAAAAGTAGAGTCAAACCTCTTTGTTCGTGTCTTTGGAACATCAACCATGAAACGATGCCGCTTCTTCGAGTTACGAGAAGTCCGATAGAAAAAAGGGCTAGGTGGTATTAGATCATGCAGATCAGATGCACACTCTCCGAAGTGTATCCGATAATAAACCGATAAGCTAGCAATTTTCCGGCGATGTTCAAGAGTTTGCAGTCTTTTTCCGATCAATTTTGATCCGAACAATCCGAAGTGATTGAGTAACAGACATCCAAAGATCATTTGTAATTTATACGTTAGTCTTGCGCTTACTTGAAACAATGTTTATTTCAGGTAATCAAGCCTAGACTAGCTTTATCTTGACGAGTATGTACTTTCGGCGCTAGATTCTAACCAGTAACCAGGGTCTGATGATTGAGCTGGAAGGTAGTCAAAGGAGCTCGGTAATTAAAACAACATAGCCCCGTCGAGTTTGGGCTCGTTTGATTTGATTTGATGAGTAGGTAGTTTTGTGCCAAATGGGAACCAGGAGTTTGGGCTCGTTTAATTCATGTTGACGCTATGACGCTTACTTTGGAAACATAATAACTAACTTAACTTTCATGTCAATATTTTTCTTGAGAATTCAATAACAAACAAGTGGTTCGTTAATTGTCTTACATCATTTCTGAACAAAAAGTAAAGAAATCTCTAAATGTGCAATGAGAGCCAAGTTCAATAATAAAATAAAATTATAATATATTTATGATGCAAGAACGTTTAAAAAAAGTTTTTTTAAACGTCCTTGTTATGATGGCTTAGTTTTTGACTTCAACAAGAAAAGAAGTGAGATCTGGATGGATGCCAAGTGCAATGATCAATCTTGAAATTAATTAAAACAACTGGAAATATTTTGTCAGAACTTAATATCATTATTTCTTACATTTTAGGATAATTGAAGATTGAAGACTATAGTGCTCGCAGTATAAGTCTGCGCGCGACTGGTGGCGTACTTAATGTTGCCAGGTTATTAGCTTGCTAATAGGTTCCCTTCCCGTTCATTGGGAACGTACAACTTCATAAAACAGGAATGGGAAGGGATTTTTCAGGGAAGCAATTTAAGTAACTACACGACAACTGAGACTCAAGAACGAATGTCTCGAAGTAATGAACGCCTTTGCAGTGCTGGTTTAGTTCAGTATGTGACCAAGTATCATTGGTAATTGGTACAGGCTGTCTGAGTCTCTTACCACCAGGAAAACTTTATTATAGTTTATTACATTATAAAAAATCTGTCATTTTCAACCTACACCAACATCGAAATAACAAGAATTTAATTTAAACTTGTAAATCTTTTATTGAGACCATAAATAACACTATTTGAAAATTTGGCGCATAAACGTTCTTTTAATGAGTCATTGGCTTCCATAGAGTCATCTTCTTTTTCAATAGGGTTAAAATCACAGCGGTAACCGCAAAACTTCCTGTTCATGTTCCTTTAACAGTTATTCTACTTGTTATTGTGGGTCTTCTTTGTGCCTCTTTATTCGAGTAACTGCGGATTTGTCCTACAATCGTCGAAATTTATTTAATTTTTCTTAAGCCACTTTTGGCTTTCTTCTTTTACATTGCCCATTGTACCCGCTTTATTTATCTGAGTGCAGTGGTATAATGCGTTGTCCATTGACAGTACGTTCTGAAACGCCTATAATAAAAATACAGTAATTAATATAGAGTTAAGGATCAAAGAGCATCCAAGCTAACGTTGAAAAACAAATTAAGTAACATTTCTTTTGGCCCACAGATTTTCTCTTAAGTGGTAAATGAAGTTGACGCTGTTAGGTGAAAGGGTCGATCGGGTGAACATGGAACCGGCGAGTGTACCCGAGCGAGAAAGAGACAATCAGCTGATCTTCACTGCTGTGTCACTGTGTTTTCTATTTTGATTTGTATATTATGGAAAAAAAACATTTATGACTAGTTTCTCACATTCGGTCTTAAGCACTCACATTTTTTCCCACGGGTAAATTGGCGATAAAACAATCAAACCCAAAGCCGCACCTCAACCTAAAGCCTCAGCTTTAAAATATGCCGATAATAGGTGGAGATTTGATTGCTATGGTATCCCTAAATATTAGTTGTCAAATAGCTCTGCGTTTGGAAAACTGCAATTTTGGCCCGTTATTGTATCGTTCTTCTTCACAACCACGATTGATTTTCAAGAACCAGCCACGGCCAGCACTTTTAATCACTTTCGGCATAATAAAATCTATTAATTACTTTGGAAATTAATAAATACATCAATCGTAAACAAACTTTTATCAACTGACGTAAACAAGAAGTTGACGGCCTGTCAATTAGTTCCATATTTTGCTACGCGCAGAGTTATATTGCGAGCACTCTAAGATCTGACTTGGCCGTTATAGTCCGTGTCAGACGGATTGGCAATGAAGTTCTTTCACATCTTGTCAGAGGCTACGAAACAAAAGAGTGTAACGTAAAATTTTGCCAAAATCGATTACAAGTAGGTAGGTACATCATTTTTTATCATCGATTTCCATTACATTTTCACTTAGTGCTAGAGTTCACATGAGTTATATTTATTTGTCTATTTACATGGTCTTCATAATTATTGCCCATTATTTATGTAACAAAAGTGTTTATCCCACTAAGACTATTATATTCTATTATAATTTATTTCAATATTTTGTAACCAACATTAATTAATTTTCATAATGGGGCGTTTTCCAGATGAAGATAGACTTGTCAAAAATAGTTCTAAATTTTGCCAAGTGTGGCACCACTGTTTGTTTTTGTGAAATTTCTCTAACAAAACGAAACATCTGGAAAACGCCCCATTATTCCTCTATAAGTAAAAAATAAGCATTAGAATAGCTTTTGTAACCATTCCGAAACTGTACTTTCTGAAAAAGATACCAAAAGAGAGTGAGGCCCAATTTTCACGGCGCGGTTTCAAACACCGCGCCGCGTGACGGATTTGTTTCAATACTCACGAGACCGCAGGTTTTCGCGGTTTCTGTGGAAAGCTACTGCGCAAGAACCGCGCGCATCCGCCGCGGCTGTAAACCGCGTCGTGAGTTTTGAATTCAATTTTACATACAAATCTGCCGCGCCCGCGCGCGGGCGCGGTTGGCAACCGCGCCGTGAAAACCGGCTCTTACGCGTCTTTCTTCGGCTATTTTGTGACGTCAGTCGACAGAAATGCGACACCTTGGGTCCTGAGTCCCGGAGCGTGGCCGATTTACTTGATAGGTACTGCTTGGCAGTATAATGCATGATATTCATTTTCTTGGAAGGTTGCAAGTTAAACAAATAAAGACCTAATCTTATTAGAATATTATCTCAGAGTGTGACGGGTCAGGGTCAGGCTAACTTAAAGCCTAGGTACGAAAAAATCTATGTTCAGTGCGCCAAAAGAAGTTTTAATTTCAAAAAACTTATGTACTAAGTACTACTACTTATCTCCATCTAGTACGTAGTGTGGAATAATTTTTTCCCTCGCAAAACGTCTATTTCTATGAAATTACATACAAACTTATGAACTTAAAACATTATTGAAAAAAATTATTAAGTGAATATTATACTGTGTTCTTGTGGGGCATGAGCCTACACCGGCGGGCTCGCCCTCTTCCTGTTAATTTAAATCTTAAGCACTGTTGCTTTAGTCTTAAATTTGCTAAACTGTGTTGTCTTCCCGTTCCAGTAATTAATTATTCAATAGCAGAAGTATTTTTTTAAATTTCGCCTTTGTTTCTGGATCTGTGAGAGGCAACTGCTATTTGATACAATCAATGCTCACCACAGATCAGGAACACGGTGTTCCTAAGTTCCTTACACCTAAAACATTACTATTGATCATGATACTACATAGTAAAATCCTCAGACAAATTAGTATTATATGATTATACGTAAATAGGAATATCACATTTCTGAATAATTATGCGTAGAAAGGACTACAATCTTGAAACGTTGGCTGACGTGACGTTGGCTTTTGCCATCGTGTCAATCAAATTGACAATGACAGCTGCCATTTCAGCTTTCGCGTTTGCCGTACGCCAGCTGATCAAAAATTATGAATTGATCGAACGAAAATACGAATTATTTAGCCAGGATATTCTGAATGATGCCCTGTAGTTGAAGTCTGATTATTGTAGTTTGTGTTTCATATCGATTTGTGTAAGAATTTAGTTAGAAAAATGGCTTCACGAGGTGGTGTTATGGTAACGGGAACGAACGGCGCAGACTTCGAACATCGGGAGAAAATAGCGATACAGTATCAACTCAGGTTAGTTTTCTTTTTATATATTGTTTTACTGCCTTCATTTTTGACCTGTACAGGTCCTTGATAAAGTCTAGGATTGATAGGTGACAGGTATTTTTTACACCAAGTTCCGTCAAATTATTTTTAGACAAAAGCAATCGATAGCGAATTATGGTTCGCGCCAATAATTTAAAACATCCCAATGTTCATTACCACAGTTTAAACGGTCACGACTTCCTCTGAATGATATCACGGTTTATAAACATATTGGAAGTATGACGTTTATACCCAGGAGATGGAAGTTTAGAATATAGATTTGTACCTATTCAGTATAGTTGCTGTACGAAGCTTCGCTTGCTCATAACATTCTGCGAAGTGCTGGTAAAGATTATGTATCTGCAACAAATAACTATAGCCCTGAGGCAAAACCCTATGTAAGACACAGGCAGTTGAACTGATATAATTTTATGTTGTCCTAACACTACAGCATTCCTTGAGTCAGTATTATGATTCTCAATTCTGAAGATCTCATTTGTTGTTATTACTTTTTCCCTTATTCTGCAACATAATATTGTATCTACAACTAGTTATTTATTTCATTGAAACCTGAGTGTTTAAGTACTATCCTATAGTGGGAGTCTCTATGCCCAGATGCTCTGTAGTCGTATACAATCTGTAATCTTTATCCATGACAATGGTAGCACCCCATGTTCTACACAAAAGTGTTTAGTTACTCATCAACCTAACATCTGCTTATAAAACATTGTTGCGTCGTGGGTAAATATTTCACATTGATTCCTCAGCTCTAGGATTTCCTGTGCTGGTGGTATTATTACAAAAAACAATAACTTAAGTGTAATGGTTTTTTCTGTGTACCCATAATTTGATATACCATGTTACATTTTACACATCATATTATAACAATTCCAAGGAAGGTTTATATACAGTTCCCAAAATGTAAGAAGTATGTATTGTGGCCACATGTTCCAATATCGCTTGTGTGTCAGTCTGATGCACCGTCACAAACATGTAATTTCCTAGCAAATATTTACAACAGTTGATCGTATAAGCATGTAGCATAATTAAGCATGTCTTCAACATGTGTTAGATCTATTATGATGTTGAACACATGCTGTTAGATGCATTTCTTAAGTTTTGAGCCATGAAGGGCTCTGTGTAGGTTAAATTACTTATCCATCTGAAATTTTGTAGGAAGTTTCATAGCTGAGAATGTTCACTTCCTAATGCTTTACAAAAATTATTTAAATTTCTTTGAAAATAGATAAGGAGTACTTCTGAACGTAAGCAACATGTGCATTTCTTATCTTATTATATAGAGGAGTGTCACATTATAATTATTATTATATTAATGTCTAGCTTTGGCTTCCGATAGTTGTTATAAAAATGCATTTAACCACAGCTTTGCCAGTTATTCTACCACCAAATATTTCCAATATGTTCTGGTTTAAAGGGCAATGTTTCCAGTGAAATGATGGGGCAATATCTCTGGGTGTCATAGTGTTATTGGAGTCTGCATACTAAAATAGATGACAGTCACTGTGCGGTTATGAGCACACATTAATTTATTTATTTCATCCGCGCTGTTCCCGTCGTTTCCGGCTTTTTCCCAGGATAAAAAGCTAAATAGCTTTCCTGACTATAGTCAATCTATGTTACAAATTTCAGCCCAATCCGTTCAGATGTTACGTTGTGATTGTGCAACAAACATTCAAACATTGACATTTATAATATTAATAGGATTAGATAGATAGATAGATAGATTAACTCTTTATTGCACTAAAAAAGTAAACAAAGTTACAAAAACTTAATTAGGATTACAAGTTTGTCTTGGTCATCCAATCACGCTATATAAAAAACTCCATTCTCATTATGTTTTGTCATAATAATTCTTATCAAAATATATTTGTGTTTCTTTTCCAGTGCACTGAACAAGTCACGTTTAAAGTACTGTGTCTTCTTTCACCATGTGATGTTTCTTGTGATGCTCGCGAAGCTCTCGTCGGACATACTTGACAAGCTCGATGTGTTTATACTGGAGATTGAAGAGCTACAGATACCACAGGTCAGTTTATGTTTCTGAGTAAAGATGAATAGTCATACATATGTAATAATAAAATTGTAACTGCCATGGGCTCTCTCTTCAAACTAAAATTTGCTTTGACTCCAATCAAAATAAAATAGAAATGTAAACAGGGCTGAGATGTTGAAATACGGGTGTATTCCCCTAGGGTAAGATTTCTCAAGCAAAAACCCGGACCACAAATGGTTTAAAGTTTGAGACGTACTTCTTAGCATTCCATGGATTCACCGTGCGGGTGCCGGGTCCATCGTGTGGCAGAGAGAGAAATCTCGAATAGACCCCAAGACTTGTGACTCGGGCTGTAGGTTTAAAAGGGGCCCCTTACATTGACGTACGTCAACACTCACCTTCACTACTCGTATTTCTCTCCCTGCCCAGCCAAATCCGATATGATCCTACTAGTGCAGCTTTAGATACTCGTTCTAGTATAGAACTTACTGCACTTCTGGACAATCCAAGGTCTTTAAGCAGGTTATAGAGAGATTTTGCTGGTATACCTCTCATGTAAAAGATGTTTACTGTCGAAATTTGTGTTTTTTTTCCCCAAGTGTCTGTTGTGGAGGCCCTGGGTGGGGGCATATGCCCTGTTTGCCCTCCCCTAAATCCGGCCCTGAATGTAAATTGCAATAATCTTATATATAAAATTCTCGTGTCACAGTGTTTGTTTCCTTACTCCTCCGAAATGGCTTTACTGATTTTAACCAAATTTTATATGCATATTCTGTAGGTATGAGAATCGGCTACTAGCTATTTTTCATACCCCTAAGTGACAAGAGTTGTTCACTAAGGCAAAACAACGTTTGCGGGGTCAGCTAGTTTCATTATAAATAAATCAGTAAAGAGTTTATTGATCCAGTGCTATTATTCTTTACCAAAGGCAAAAAGACTTATATGCCAAATTTTTAAGATTTTATACTCCTTGCAAGGTTCACAAGGGTAACCAAATGCGGATTTATCTTTGACGCCAGGGGGAGGGGGGTCACATAGTTTTAATTAGCGGTCCACCCTAAGTTCTCGACCCACCCCGGGGGCCGGGGGTCATGCCCCCGCAAATTACGTTACGTAATAGTTTAACGCAGCTAGCAAGCAAGTTGAATATCAGATGCTATCTATGATTACCCTTTCCTATTCTCTTTTCTAGCCTCTATGGTGGGAATACATCTGGTGTCTGTCCTTGCTGCTCTCATTCCTCGGCCTGTCAGCTATAAAACGGAACAACATCCGTCAGCTACGACGCTATATGTACGGAATCACTGCACTTGGCTTTGGACCGCTGCTGTACTGCCTCGTGTACTACTGCGGAGACGTCTGGAGATATCTGGCTATGGACGACGAAGAAGATAGCAGCGAAATTGATATTGATCTGTGGCAGGTGAGTTCGTTACTACTTCGGCTTTATCAATCGTCTAGGTGAGTGTTGATGTACGTCGGAAAGGGGCCCCTTAAACCTACACCCGTGTCACAAGTATCGGGATCGAGATTTCAGCCTGCAGATGGCCATCAGGGACAGGAATGCGGTAGTTGTGGAGGCTCTGTGCTGGGAGGAGGCGGCTTAGGCAAATGACGATGTTGAGTCGATTACTAGCGGAATCCCAAACGGGTAGTGATTCATATGTACTTTTATTGTATTATAATTATTAAGTATGTGTAAGTATATTTATGTTGTAAATAGTATGTTATTATTTATCTATTTTCTGTTATGATTAGTATTCGTAATGTTGTTGATAAATTAAATCAAATGTATATTGTGCTAAGGGCCATGTTACTATCTTTATTATCTAATCCGTGCACGGTTGCCTGGAAGAGATCGCTATAAGCGATAAGGTCGGCAATTTAAATGTCATGTTTAGTATATTTAGTTAATTTGTTTTTTTTGGCATTGTGGCGTTTAATAAAGAGTTTTCTTATCTTATCTTAGTGATCGGCTCAATAGACGAGCACTAGAATTAGGTTTAAAATGTTCCCAACTCCCCGCACGATCGTTATAACGATGCACGCGCACACTGATCCCCAAATTAGACACACTGTAGTTAGATGCGCGTTTTGTTGTAAAGATAACTATGGGAGTTTTTTTTTTTTACTTTTATAGGTTTCCACTTGACCGCCATCTCGGCTGATGTTAAGTGACGATGCGGTCTACGATGATTTCGTGTTTACTTAGAAGAAACCGATTCACCCTCGGTTTGAAGACACAAAGATTGTAACAATCGTGAAAAACCCACTCAGGCAACTTATTCCTCAGCCTAGACGTTCTTACTCGTATCACTTAAATAGAGTCAAATCTTCTCGTTCCTGTCTTTGTAACATCAGACATAAAACGATGTCGCTTTTTCGAGCTACGGGCATTCCGATAGGCAAGGTGGTATTGATCATGCAGATAAGTTGCACACTCTCCAAAGTGTATCCGATGAAAAACCGATTTATCAATTTGAATCGGTTTCTTTTAGGTAAGCACGCCCCATTGTAAATTTCATCGTCGCTTACCATCAGGCAAGGTGCTGGTCAAGTGCGAACCTGTATTAGTTTAAAAAAACTCCCATAGGTCTCTTTAAAACAAAACATTTTTTCGTATTGTTAAAATGCACCCTTTTCTATTCCAGGGCTATCCGTACGGTCTGTTATGGTACGCTTTTGTGTTCCTGGCGAGTCAAATCCACTTTTTCCAACTGTACTTCTGCTTCAACCTACTGAAGGCTTGGCGGGCTCGCGGCTCGCTCAGGAAAACCGACTAACAATGCAAGCGAATAAGGTTCAATTTTGAATGAACTTCTTGATGTTGGTGTTGAAAATGTTAATGTTGATTTTTTTTTGTTTGAAGACGCCTTGTGAGGTTACAATTGTAAAAAAAAACTACTGTCCTACATTAAAAAATTGCTATTGACAAGTGATTTCAATGAGGCCTTTTCATAATAATAAATATGAGTGCAAATATGAGAAAAATCTTGAGAATTTTTATAGACGTTGACAAATGCTTATCAAAATTCTCTAACAAAATGTAACATTGGCGCCATCTTTGGCGAAATTTGGAACTAGTTTTGACAGGTATTTTTCCATTCTAAAAATTGCTACAATGATCGATATTGTACACAAATATACATAAATTAAGACTTGTAAAAGCTTATATAAGTCCCTAATAAAATGCTAATTACACTGGGCTAAATTTAGTCAACTGAATTCAGAAGAAAATTTAGAAGCAAGGTTTAATCAATATATTAAACAAAATATATATATTAAACTAAATATTTGGCCATGAAACAAGCAATCCTCGCTTCTGAATTTAGTAGTGCCTAAATTCAGTCGACTAAATTTAGCCAAGTGTAATAATAATCCCTTAAACCAGCAATCATATTCTGTTCATTATAATAAAGAACGATTTTTATATTCGGAAGCAGGAGTTTGAAAAGGCAAAAAGATCTAATTTTTAGGTATAGTTAGTATACATTTCCTCAAGTATTTATTGTATATTTTCTCAAGTTCCTCATTAGTGGCCTCAAATCAAAAACAGTTGGTTTTCATAGTACAAGTATTGCTCAGTTTGCGGCAACATATTGCCAAAAATATCCCCCAATGTTTATATATATCTTTTACGTGTAGGACAGTGGTTTCTTTTAGCGATTCACAACTTTATCTTTCTTTAGGATACACTGCCACTGTACAGGATTTGAAGCGATCTCTTATGAAGTTCAAAAGGACTTTGAATATTGTACTTACGTGTGAGCAAATTTCATATTGTGGAAGTCATTATGCGTACATTTTGACAAAAAGTATTACTGTAGTACTGTAGAGCCTTTGTCGCATTTGCAAACACGATTCAGTAAATGCACACTACTACAGTTGCAAGATAGACTCGATGCTGTCGCGCATTGGCATCTCTTCTGTAACCAAATGCTACGTAAGCGCGTTAGTAGCTATGCTATCACATCTCTATATTACTGGCCTTAGAGATATGTCATCTTAGATCTCTGGGTAACGAGCGCAGTGAAGTAGGTAATGATTTGGATTCTTCATGTTCCAATAGCTGCATGTCACTGTGCTGTTAAGTGGCAAGCATGTTGCTTACCATCAGGCACATGACCAGATCGTCTCGTCAATCTTTATTAAAAAAAAAAAACTCTACATAAAGTTGCCGTGGGCTCAGGCCCTTTGCATATGGAGTAGATATGTGGTTATGAGCTGGTATTGTTTGTAGAACAATTGATAATGGCTGGGGTAGGATGGTTCTATAGTGGATACCGTGTATCGACAAGCGTAGAATCAGTCAGTTGCCACTACGATTGGCGAAATGGGGGAGGTGGGTAGGTTTATGGCATTTGTTGTATCCTAATACATCGTTACGGCTAGACGTAGACCTATCTACGTCTAGCCGTAACGATAATGGAATAGTCTAATAATGGTAAAGTTTTTGCCACTTTAAACTAACAATTTATACTCAGAAGTTGGTTATTAATGGCAAAAAATTGTTAACAAAAATTATGACACTCCTACTTTTTAACTTCATAAGAGATTGTTGAATATCTTGTGTTAAGAATAAACATGATTGAATGAAAAACAGAATTAATACTTTCTTTATAGAATTCGTCGCAATGTTTAAGTACAGTAGCATTCATTTATATTGGTGTGTAGTGTAGTTTTACCACAAACACTTTTTGGTCAAATATGGTAGTAAAACGATCTACAGTGTAGCAGGACTGAAACTATGGGACATTCTGAATTATGAAAAATAAATAAACGGAGTATGTAAAAACTGGTCACATTTTATCTAATTTATTGACGTGATAACGTCTTATAATTCGATGAAGCCGGCTGCACGCCCGCAAAACATGACGTCATGTAACGTTACCGCCATAGAATAGATAATATTTACCACCGTTACCTCGCCTTATTACTTTTCGCACCATTTAGTGAGTGAAATGTGTATTACGTTCAAGGAGTATGTCCATGTTTTAGAAAAGTGACGATATGAAGTTAAGAACTTGTGCCAGTACAAGATGTACCCAGAGATGGCGCTTTGAACAGCTTTTCAAAAAGCTTCAGAATGTTTTACCTAGATGGCGATTAACACAATCAGTATTTTCTTAAGACGTTGTCACGTTCAACTATCGTCAGTAAACCGACTTTACAGACAACCATTTTTATTATTACTAGCCTAGACTGTCTCACTGCTGGGCAAAGGCCTCTCTTCCCGCCTTCCAGACGGTCCGATTTTTTTTAAATCTAATACACATGTATTCTAAACAATTCTACTGTTCTTTACTTAATATTAAAAATTGTATTTCAAAATAATAATTTCTGTATCCATTTCCAAACCGTGGTTTCAGTCTACTGTAGAAAATGTAGAAACATATTTGGCAAAAATTAGTAATTTTGATATTTACACAAAAATTATATCAGTCATTTCTTGATGTCTATTTTAGATACGTGAATGTGTACTAAATGTTTATTAAAATATTCAAGCGAAAATGACAAAACTATTAGGATCAACTACAGTATTTAAACGTCGTATTAGTTGATAAGTGTATTATATACTTGTAACAAAATAAGGTTTTTGTACATCGTATCAATTCGACACCCAATCAAATCGAGTTAAAAAATAACTACAATGTTTCAATTTCAAATAGTTTATTATACTGAAACCATTATATGTATAGAACTTATATAATCAGGCCAAAAGTTATTTTTAATTACCTTCCGATTAGTATTCTCATAACTTCAAAACAGTGTAAGTATAGTTAGGTACAGGTATGCTCAGTCGCGCTAGGACTTCCAGGATCAACTAAAGTAATTCTATTTTATTGGGATGTTGTACCTATTACAAATTTGCCGCATAAAATATCTTGCGAAGATGTCGGTATTGGCGAAATGCACGATTATTATATTTATTAACCAACAGTGCAGGTATCGCTCGCTTACTACTTCCCTTGAAAAAGGCCGTCGAAAGCGGCTGACACTAATTCGGCCTGAACGGACCATATTATACGTTAACCATTAGTTAATTTAAATTAAAGAATCAGTGTTACAGGATTCTAAATTTTTTGCAGAACATTGTTGTAGTAAGTGTCGAATAGATCCAATTGTACAAATACCTGTACTATTTATGCGAATTTTGACTGTTGACGGTACGGAATTTGGTATCGTTTAATTGTATAGAATCTTCGACAGTGCTGCCAAACTAGCTGTATCAAAAGAAGCACTGGACCAAATTTCATAACGATACGAAAACTGTCAAAATTTGTACTAAGTAAATGAATCTTTACCAACTGTATGTAGTCGTCTTTCATAACATTTCTTTTTTAATTATAATGAGACATTAGAGCTATTTAATAACAAGTCTATAGTTTTAAATTAGTAACTGGATATTCAGCTGTGTGTGTTAAGGTTGTTTGTATAGGACTGCAGTTTCATCTGCATTCTGCGGTCTTTTTCAACGTGAATACGCGGGTCTAACCGCGTTCCGCTTAGGTTGACGCGTGCTTTAAAAAGACCGCAGAACGCGGTTGAAACTTGGCTGGATTCAGCCACACACACACACATGAGTTAATTGTTTAAGACTTTAGAATGTGTAACGACCATATTAGTTTTCATGGTAAAATAGTACAATGTGAAAAAAGATACTGAATGCTTTGCGTCTTTTGTATTAACTTCCATGTAACATTAAACAACTGAGTTTGATATTGAAAATTGAACCGAAAATCTTTGTACCAAGAAGGCACAAGTTCTAAATAGTGTATACTCTTATTTTAGACAATCGCACATGTTATAAAATATACTTATAAATGTAGTTTTTCGGATATTGTTAATGACTGAATAGTATGTTATTTACCAGAAAAGGACTTACATTTTCTTGACTTTTATTAGTAGGTATACCAATAACCCCATTTTTTCTTATGTTTTTTTAAAGTAAGTAAATACATATTGTAGTACTAAAAACCCCTACCGCCATCTATTACAAATTTTGCAAGACATTCATGAAATTTATTTGGTTATAAAAATGAATAAAATCATGTTAGCATCTACTAAATTCATAACTCATAATAATTCAGACACGGTTAAACATCACTTATTGTAGTTTCATAAAACACATTGTTAAGTAGTAATGGTGCAAGATAGTGTTCTTAAAAGGCCTAATGTTATATGAAAATTTATGTAAATAAAATATTTAATTCTGTCCGTTTTGTATTGGGTGTTTTAAGAGTTTGTTTTTTTGAGGTTATCCTTGATTGTTTTTTTTTTAATAAAATGAAATATTTTTTAATTGTTCTGTTTTAATTTCGAACATTTGAAAAGATTGGAACGGAAATTCATGGTCACCCCTGAAGGGAGCTAATCGGAGTAGCAGTTTCAACTGAACTAAAAAGAGACGACCCAAATATCAAATTACAGGAATGTCTTATTAGTTATGGAATGTTTACTGTGTTTATATTGTAGAGTGAGGCCCTGATATTGAATGTGATTGGTTGGCTATGACGTTTGTTCAAATAACTCATAATAGCAAACGCATACAAATCATTGCGAGGGTTGGTGACGTAGAATATCCTGATTTCCTGAAGGGTTCCGTTTTTACGTTTTACGGAACCCTAAAAAGATAGTTATCAAGCCTACCAGGATGCTACGTTTTGTCTCTAAAACGTAAAAACGGAACCCTTATAGATTCGTCATGTCTGTCACTCTGTCGATCCGTCCGAATGTCACAGCCACTTTTTTTCCGAAACTATAAGAACTATGCTGTTAAAACGTGGTAAGTAGATGTATTCTGTGAACCGCATTAAGATTTTCACACAAAAATGAAAAAAAAAAATACTAAAAATTTTGGTGGTAGGTAGGTACCTACCCAATACTTAGAACTGAAACTCAACAATTTTTTCCCTCCAAAACCTTACTTGTTGGCTATGGATAGGTCTTTAAAAATGATAATTATTGAGGTTTGTAATTTTTTTTCTTAACTTAATAGTTTGCGCGAGAGACTCTTTCAAAGTGGTAAAACGAGTCCCTGACTTCTGAAATAAGCGAAAAAAATGTATGATGTAGGTACATGACCATGCCAGCTTCCACCAGAAATTGATCTGAACAAGATCTAGTAAGCAGTTTTTTTGTAATCGTCATAAATACAGTATTATTAAACCATCGATTAAAGTTCCAACGTACTACAAGATTTTTTATATTATGCTACTTGCTGCTATGCTATGCTTTTTTTCCGGGTTTATCTGCAATCAGCAGTGCTATAAGCATCTAGACTATAATCCATACATACAGTGCTAAAGTTACAAAGTTTCATGCATCTGAACCAATTTTCAAAACATTTTTACCAGTCCTCCGCAGACACCTCTTCCACGGCCTTCTCAAACGCTGTTAGCGCGTCTTCCGGCGATGAAAACTGTATCCCTTTGAACTGATTTTTAATTTTAGGGAATATTAGTGTAAAAAGAAGTCACACGGAGCCAAATCAGGACTGTAAGGAGGGTGCCCCAAGACTCTGACCGGTGTGGAGTTCAGGAAGTCCCTCGTTTTGATCGCAGAGTGCGCGGGCGCGTTGTCGTGGTGAAGAAGGACCCCGCGCAGCCCGGTGTTCAGTCGCTTGTTTCTCATTGCAGAAAAAACTTCTGGCAAGCATTTTATGCTGTACCATTCGGCGTTGATACTGCTTTGGTCACGAAGTGGAATTGAAATTAGGTACCCCGTCATAGTGAAGAAACTAGCGATCAAAATTATCCTTGCGCTCCTCGATCGCTTCACTTTTGTAGGTGTTGGTTCATTTTAAAACAGCCAAACTGTCGACTGACGCTTTGTTTCTGGATCGTATTGATAAATTCAGGATTCGGAGCGGAGGGAAATTTGAAAATCGAACAGATTTATTGACGTGATAACGTCTTATAATTCGACGATGCCGCATGCACGCCCGCAAAACTGTAACGTTCCGCCGTTACCGTTACTTCGTCTTCCGTGCCATGCGGACGAAGCTGAGCGCTGAGGGCGCCACCCGCCGAGTCGAGCGGTATCACTACTCGCGCTATCAGCTTACTGATTTCTTAAGACGTTGTCACGTTCTATCGTCATTAAACCGACTTTACAGACAACCATTTTTTTTACTTAAATCATTGACATAATAACATCGTTGTTTTAAAGAATCGAAGTTTTCAAAATAATAACAAGTGGCCAGTGTCTTATACTTACATAAAAACTTTTTTTCGCAAAACTTTCTGAGTTACCTGGTGTATTTATAGCCTAAACACGTAGCACTCAGTGATCACGTGCATATTCAAAGGTGAAAGAATATTTGAAATCGGTCCAGGAGTGCCTAAGATTTCGCGTTCAAACAAACTATTTTCTGATCTGTGCCACAGACCACTATTATACTATCTGTTCTGTGCCCTCGTTAAGCTTTACCTACCTATAACATTAGTACCTATAGATAGATTGTTGAGGGATACCATGTGGCCCCAGAAATGATTAAAACATAATGTTAGAAATTGGTTAAAATTGTCATATATTCAAGTCCATAAGCAACGCTTCTTCATATCCAAACCAGTCGATTTACAGAGTCTAGGCGACCCAATGAGTCTACAAGACTCTAATTGTGGAGACTACAGTACTCCAGGCCAGGGGTCTAGAAGACCCCAGTTGTGGAGTCCATAGAACTCCAGTTGTAGAGTCTACAGGACGCTGTCATCATCAGCGATTTGCACTTCGTCATCAGACCCGTCAGCGGAGGTGGGGGGACTGCCGGCGTCGGCGGAGTCAGGAGTTGTTCTGCGCCACTTGGCACGTCTGTTCTGGAACCATGTCTTCACCTGGAATGAGAAATGTCGAGTTAGTTATCTTAACTATAATACTTGTAGTCGCCAAGTCGTCGAAATTCCATAAACCAAAATAAATCAATTCTCCATTTGAGCATAATTCTCAGTTAACAATAACGAACTTAATACCACCGAAGACGTTTCGTTTTAAGATTTTTACGAAGAAAAGGCCTGAAGTTTGATGATCTACATAATATCTTACCATTTCTTTGTCGATTTTTAATAATTAATAAATAATGAAACTAAAATACGTGTGCCATTTAATATACAGGGTTACTGGTAATCAGCCTGCATCCTTTTAAGGGGATGTTAGGATATGTTCCCAGTCGCCCCCGCGGCAATGGCCACCGGAGGCAAATGGGAATAAAAATTCCCAGTTGCCACCGGTGGCGACTGGGAATCATTGCCCCCACTTCAATTTCGCTGTACATTGCTTTCTCCATCGTTAAGAATAAAAGGATGCAACTCATGAAAATAAATATTTGGATAAACCAAACATGTTTAAATTTAACATTTAAACTGGTAATTTGGATCACAAATAATAATCAGACTCTTTAACACAGCAATTAAATTAGGAAAGTAATACATAGTAAATATGTATTATAAACAGGGTCATATAATATGTACATTACAGATTTTTCTTTATTATGGTTTATCATTAATTTACCATTTGAATAACGTTATAACACCCAACACCCATCCATATATTTATATATATTTCTGGAATAAGTGCCTACTTAATATTTAAAATTCGTCATAAATTTCAATCACAGAGATATAAATAGCATATAGCATAATTCGTAAACACGTTATGCAGTATTCGTAAAACAATTCTTGGTAATGTTTCTGAACTTGAGATATAAGAACTTAAGATATATACTAAGAATTAGCATTATTATTACAGACTAGCTGTTACCCGTGACTTCGTCCGCGCGAAATGAATTCTAAGGTAACTCAGGCAGTACCTAGGTACCTATTTTTATACTCAGACACATTTACGGTTACTAAAAACATCTTATAATAAATCAATTTCATCAAAATCGGTTCAGTTTTTAGGTGTGAAAGCGTAAGAGACATTTGTCCCCCATTTCAACTGCAATTTCATCCCCATACAGTTCGAAATTACAAAATTGCTAGAACAAACATTTATTGGCTTCGTGCCAACTGCATATATAAAGAGTTTCATAGTTTTATTTTCAACGATTGGGAACATCCATATTGACATTCGTCCTCCATTTCAACCCCAATTTCATCCCCGTAGGTACAGTTCGAAATTACAAAATTGATAGAACAAACATTTATTTGCTTCGTGTCAAGTGCCTGTATCTGTATACCTACTATACTATACACAGAGTTTCATGGTTTTATCTTCAACGATTGGGGACTTCCACATTGACATTCATCCCCCATTTCAACCCCAATTTCACCCCCGTACAGTTCGAAATTACAAAATTGATAGAACAAACATTTAATTGATTCGTGTCAAGAGTCTAGATTCAAAATTTGATAACTTTGAAAATCACGAATTTTCATACAACCGTTCAACCCTTGTTTCAACCTCTTAGGGGTTGAATTTCGCAAAACCCCGTCTTAGCGAGCGCCTACGTGCTAAAAGGGACCTCCATGCAAAATTTCAGATTCCTAGCATTTGTAGTTTCTGAGATTCCTTGATGAGTGACCTTTCGCTTTTATATATATAGATTAATCAAAAAACTTAGAATTAGCATTATTATTACAGATAAATCAAATTACACAAAATGTCGATTATGCCGAATTAACTAGAACATAAAATATCTTTGTGTTATCAATTGAGTATAAGTAAACCAATTAAATAAATGTAAGAATTTATATTGACAACTGTTCCATCTTTCTCATAAAATTTCAAAAGGAATGCCCGTCAACGGCTTACGTCTATCTACTTATAGCCCCAACTCATCCACAAAATAAGTTACCCTCTCATATTAAAGTTTTCTAAAACAGTATCCACCAACTTAAAAAATACGAAGGTATTTCATTCTACGAAATGTTCTGATTGCAGTTCTCGAAATTGAAGGTTATTTTATTCTCACACGATAGTACCCCCTTACGAGATAATAATTAATAGTTTTTACATGTCGGTGATTCGGTGAGTAAAACCACAGAAATCTAAATAATGTGGGTAAAACAGTTTACGGAGTCCGCCTGGGGAAGTACCAATTATCATACCATCAAATGGGCTCACTGTGTTCCGGTTTAAAAGTGTTGAATGTTTCCAGAGAAGAATAATAATATATAAATAATTATTATAAATATTTAATGTAAAGAATCATAATTAAGTTGCATCCTTTTATTCTTAACGATGGAGAAAGCAATGTACAGCGAAATTGAAGTGGGGGCAATGATTCCCAGTCGCCACCGGTGGCAACTGGGAATTTTTATTCCCATTTGCCTCCGGTGGCCATTGCCGCGGGGGCGACTGGGAACATATCGATGTTAGGTACATTCAATACGTCAACTTTTGTTCTAGTTTAAAAAAAAATGTGTTTTATTTTACTTTAACAAAAAAAATATTTGCACGGTCTAAAAGCATTGAACTCTTCGTAACAATTCGTAACAAGAGCGCGTAAGCTATTTAACGCGCAAAAAATTATGTGCCGAAGTGAATAAACACTAAAAAGTCGCTAAACCGTACAAAAAAGAGCAACAAACACTAATTTTTTTTGGGTTATCTATTGAGTTTTAACGAAAGTTGTAGAACAAAAGTTGTTTGATTAAATATACAGAACATGCCCTTAAACGGATGCAGGCTGATTACCAATAACCCTGTATAATCTACCGGACAGACTAATTAAAGTAAGTACTTAGTAGGATTATTTTGACCCAGTCATCATCCTATTTGTTGTAGACCCATACTCTAACGACGCATTCAATCATACACATCTGCATATCAACATATACCACACTCGTTATTCTAGTATTGTGTTTACCTGTCGGTCGCTGAGGCGCAGCGTGGTAGCGAGCGCCCTCCTCTCGTCGGGGCTGAGGTACTTGCTCGCGTTGAAGCGGCGCTCGAGGGCCCCAGTCTGAGCGGCCGTGAAACGCACTTGGCCACCCTTCCGTCGCCCGCCCAGACCCCACCACGGTGTACAGCAGTTTGGACCCACTGGGGACAAAAGAACGTCGTTAGTTTTTGTAACATATACATCTAAAATAAATAAAAACACTCTTTATCTGCAGAAAAAGTAGACGCTTTTTTAGGTGGAAAGAGGGTAGGCAGGACTATGCCTAACATTGGGGCATGTCGAGCTCTTAATAAATAAATAAATAATAGAGTGACGGGACAAGTAGGGCATGTGCCTGTTGGTAAGCAACATAGCATAGAAATTAAATGAACTAATTACCGGGCATAGAGATGAAACATCTTATATTTCTGAGTGTGGAGCGTAATGCTATGCTGGGTGGTGATTTGGATTCTTCATGGCAATGATTGTGACTGTGGTGTTATGGGCAGGCATGTTGCTTACTATGTGTGATTGGCTCGCCTAGACACTCTAAACTACATAAAAAAAGAAAAATACAAAGGAACTCACGACCGAGATAGTATTTTAATTGGCAGCCTTATCAATAAAGCGAAATCTGCTAGACAACCGAGCAACCGTGTAGTAGGTATGCAAAGCACAGTTGTTCGTGGGTTTTTAGGTTCAGTAGATAGTAGCCATCTGAGGCTAGTTGTAAATTATGGATTTTGGAGACAGTCGATACGAAAACGTGTTCGATCCGTATATAGCTTGAGATTTCGTTGAAAGATAATATGATAATAAGAGGAAACTCTTTACTAAAAACCACAACACAGAGATCACGGACCCCGGAATCTGTGGAGAAGATAATTCAAACAAAAAAAAAAAAACCACAACACAGAATATGATCAAGAATTTGTTCCAAAAAAATAATCATCTTTTGAGGATACCTATGTAGGTAATACTTATTTGCCGCTTGATAAGTGTGATGGACTTGATAAGTGTGATGATCTTGACTACCTCTTTGTAGATACATTATAATTTGGAAAGTTCAACTTAGCATGAGTAAAGATGTTCCACGAATCCCGAGTATAATAAATAGATATGTATCAGAAACAAGAAGAAACAGAAAGTTTTATCGTGTGGAACGTTATTAATCTTGACCATGATGAGATGATGAGAATACTTGCCAAAACCATATATATAACAAAATAACTGAGCTTACTTCATATAAAAAAAGTGGTATAAAGTAGGTACTATGCATAAAAGCTGCTCCATTATTTAAATCTTTATTCATCGTGCTAAGAAACACTTATAATTTAATCGAAGTACTTATTACTCTTTTGTGTTCGCGCTACTAATTTCAGGATGTTGAAATCGGATGTCAGTGTGTACGCGCATCATAAAGAATTACTCTACAAATTATTTTGTGCTAAAAGAAGTGCGTGCAGTTAAAAAGAAAACGACAGTATCAAAAATGTGTACCTTCCTCAACGAATGGATAACCACTCGTCGTGGTAAACTTATTTTTAAGTACTTAGGTAAAATAGATAATCCTTGACTAGTATCTCATACCTATATTCGAATGGTCTAATTTTAAACAATCTACAACCTGAACGTTGTTTCTTATCGGACCATATTGGTTGATAATACGAAATATTGCTAAGGTATTATGTTATTATCCTTATCGCTATACTGTCCGTGTTTTTAAGACGATTTTGTTACTCTTTATCATAGTAATCGCTTTTAATCGTCCTATTTTGTCGAATTATCTGATTTTACTAAGCTTATTTGTATTGTATATGGTGTTTTCGACCTAAATGGTGCAGCGGTATCTAGAGCGTATGTGGATGTTTAATTCTTGATTAAAATTTAATTAGATAATGATTTTAGGAGTGTCATTATAACGCCACGTAAGTCAGAATTTGAACACGTGATACAGTAATAAGCTGTATAGAGTCAAAATTGCGCAAGATGGGTTTGCAAAGTATGGGGGGAAATTGGGCTGAAACGTTTATACTTTTTTGACAATTAGAGATCTCTACAGTAACTAAGATAGGTACTTGGTGTTTATGTGTTTGATAAAGACTTATGCCATAAAGACAGCCTTGTCGCTTAGGCCTCTTTTAAAATGAATAAAAAAGTATTTAGGATAATAAAAACAATTTTTCATTAATTTGTGGGACGCAGTTTATACCTACTTTGATATTAGCATCGGATTCAGGCCACGTGTCCGTAATTTTTGAAATTATTTTGTAAAGTTTTTTTTAGTAAGGGTGAAACTATTGTGGTCTGATGTAATCAATAAATAACCTCTAACACTGAATCAAATTCTTAACAGCACAAAAAAAAATTGGCAGTCATAGGAACTGCCGATATAAGTGAAAACTTATAACTCAGAATTTGATAGCTTTCTTTGGAAACTACACGGGTGTAACCGGGGAGCATGACCATCTAGAAATGCACCAGCATTTCCCATTGGCTGACGCATTTCTAGATGGCCATGCCATGATGGGCAGGCCACGCCCTTTTAGCATTTCCCATTGGATGACGCATTTCTAGATAGCCAATGGCAATGGTCCCGAGTTTACCCGAAGATTTCTTATCATATCCGAGCGTGACGCTAGAATTCATTTCACAGCCCACGAAAAATCTGTCTAGGCGCGCCTAAAGAAGTTTTCACTTCAAAAATCTTACGTACAAGCCAAAAATCTGTAACTCACGAACAAGTGTAATGGAGTCTTCTTTCAGAACGGAATAGTTTCAAACAGTTAATAGGAACCTCCGCTTCGCTATAACCATTTTGTTTTTTCTAATTTGTTTTACATATGTGTGTGTCTGTGTGTGTTTGTATCTGTGTGTGTGCGAAACATTCCAATTGCTCTCTCTTTAATTTGTAGCATCCCTGATCCATTTATACATACTTTCATACGTAGGTTGGCGTGAAAGAAAATCTTTTAAATCGTGTGCTGTAATTTTTATTATCGTTCTGATTGAACTTTAAAATGAAAACTAGTTATAACACATGTATTGCGGAATCACGATATTTTGATTGTCATTAGCATGATACAAACTGGCTATATTAAAGATGTTCATCAATTTAATGTTTTTATCGCAGGGCGATCAAAGGAAATAGTTAATTAAATTGTATTATGATGTTATTACATGAAATTGCGAATATAATGATTTGCGTCATCAGTGTTATCGATTGTAGGTAAAGAGCTTGAAAGATTAAGATCAGTTAGATATTTGTCTAAAATCAGTAGTTAGGTACAGTTCTTCAGAACTTTTCGAGATAAGCTCAAAGCATTGTGCACACTGTGCAGTAAATGATTTTTGGTAAAAAGTACTTACTACACGCAACGTAGTTCCGAGTTCAACTTTAGGGATAGTCCTCTGTCATTACTCGTTAACATTCGGAAACGCATGTGAACCAAGAAGGCAAGATTTTGTTTATGTTTGGGGTAAACAGATAAGCGTACCTTAATTTTCTAAGTAGATTTTTCTTTTTGTGTTATAGTAAGAAAAGGAATAAGCTCAGTTTTTTCACAAAAACTTCCTTTTCTCTAGATTGTGGAAAGTGTAAATTTATCACAAAAATCGAGTGTGTATTTGTTAGGGCACGTGGGAGATTTTACAAGCACCAGATTTTATAGGGCACACTTAACTATGCTGGTCAGAAGTTGTAACATATTCTCTACAAAGGGTTTTCTTGGAATATATGGAATTTCTTATGCATAAAGCATAACCAGCCCACTTAATATCTCTACTGTTAAGACTTGGGCCGGCTCTTATTTGGAGAGAGTCAATGACGTAATCTCTGATCATCTTCTGCTGTTCAATTGCGAGATGATCGATGTTTCATATCCTCGAAAGATGACTTTCTAGAAACATATTGCTTTACTCGCGATGACTTCTGCCACCTTGAAAGCTATAGGTTATGCCAAACGTGTACATCAACCTAGCGATTCTGAAGTTCTGAAGTTCTGAACCCAGTGGGATTGATCCGACACGGAATCTCATCTCTTGGTCTTTGTCTTATCTTTTTAGGATGACAGAGATAAGGATTGTCATTCAGAATTTGAGGCGTTCGGATTGCGTTTAGAATGACTACCTTGAACATGACTGTGATAATACATAGAGGTGCAGACGGTGCTAACTGACAACATCACGATTGTAAAATCGCACGTGTTCACCACTGGGCCACCCCGGCTATGGTAGACACTTATCAAAAAAATACCCATAACTAGATACCTACCTACATTATCTAATATAACTTTAGGTGGGCGATAAGATACTTAGTTCTCTTTACGTTGAATGATTCAATATCACATGATATTAATCGTCATTATTCCGATAATCATCGTATAAGTAATCGAATTATCACTTATTTGTTTAGCGTTGCCTACAGGTTGATAAAAAGATAAGAAAAAGTCCTAAAAGCCGTGAGTTTAGTAATCTAGTTTACGATTACCGACTTCCGTTATCTCTTCTAGTTATCAATTTAAATCACCAGAATCTTTTATAATGTGCACCATCGATGCCTTAGTTAGATAAATCTATATGTACGAGGAAACTATATATTTCCTCGTTATGCAATGCATAAGCAGGTGGGATTCAAGGCTTTCTCTCACTTGAAGAGAGTTAATGCCACAGTCCACCATGCTGTCCAAATGCGGATTGATGAATAACGCACATCCTCAAAAGCTAAATTTCTTAGGACCATGTCGGTTTTCTTACGATGGTTTCCTTGGTCTTTAAAGCCAGTGGTGATGTATATACCTACTAGCGGCCCGTTCCGGCTTCGCTCGGACATAACCTAGACACTGTCTGCAGCGCCATCTGCCAGGCTTATTTGTGAATTTAAACCATCTATTAAACACACAAAAAAAACATTCAAATCGGTCCCGTCGTTTAGGAGTTCACTGTCAAATGATTAAATTACTAAAATGGCTATAAAAAAACAGGGGTTGGTGATAAAAGGGTAAAAATTTAGGGTTGTATGTATTTTTTAACGCCACATTATAAAAAAATAAAAACAAAAAAAATGACCAAAAATTAAAAAAAAAATGTTTGGGGTGAACAACCCCTAACACTCAAGGGTATGAAAAATAGCTAGTAGCCGATTCTCAGACCTACTGAATATGCATATAAAATTTGGTAAAAATCAGTAAAGCCGTTTCGGAGGAGTAAGAAAACAAACACTGTGACACGAGAATTTTATATATAAGAAGATTATACATTTACAATCTACACGTGGAAATTCAGAGGTGATGGCGGGATTCGAGCCTACGACCTTACTGTTGTGAAATCAGATGTTCTCACCTTCTAAATGGCATGGTAAAAAATTTTTTTCAAGTTAAGTAGAAGTAGATAAGTAGTCTAATTAATTAAGCAGGACACTATCTAAGTTAAGAATGAAAAAATACCTTTCTGTAGATGGAACCCATCCTTAACTATTGTTAAACATCAAGTCATACGTAGCAGCTATTTGTGGACTTAAAATAAATGAGACGGTGGGTAGTTTAAACTTTACACATCTTACAAACTTTGTGTAGGTAGCTGTTCTATGTCTCTTCGTTCCGCTTTTTTATGAATTAGTAGACACATCGTCAAAAATACTTAATTATTTACGTCAGGAAAAGGACAATGATAACATAATAACTAGGGTGTTTACCTATATCCAAAAATAGCAGCAGTATCACTTACAGACGTTTCTTCTTAGCAACCATTTTCTTCCATTAATGTATATTATAAATATGTACGAGCGAGATAGAGATAACAGACCTTGTTCAATAGAGCGAGATAATAGATAACCTTGATGTGTTGATCAAAATGCAGGATACCCTGCACCCCAGTTCACAAGTCAATCGGTCTGCCATTTTAAACGGACTTAAGGGTCTACCGCCAACTAAAATGGTATTACTGGCCATGGTGCCTTTCTCTCTATCTAGATTTTCCTTGATATTAAAGAGAGAGTAATAGCCAAGCTGTTTTGGAGGCACTCGAAAAACAGGAGTATTCATTCTATGGTGGAATCATTCCACCAGTGTTGCAAATTGGAAATATAAAACCGAAGACTGGAGTGTCAAGAGTATTATAGGGTGAAGATACATAATACTTATGATACTAGAAATCATAAATGAGATAAAAACAAAGAGCCGATGCTTTGGTTGGCGACGTAGGTACGTCATAATACGAATCATGTCCAGTGCTAGTGTGCTGTTGATGTAGATGATGATAAACTAATCATATCGCTTACCTCTATCGAATCCGTACGGCTGTCGTATCGCGAATGGGTGGGACACAAATCTATTTGCCGCAAGTTGGCTTCGTAATAAATTACTTGTATTCAACATTTGTTCGCTGTAGTAACTCATCCGGGGTTCCATGTACCCTATAGAGTCCTTTCCGCGGTAGTTCCATGGATAATTCGGTTTGACGGCCGTGGGTTGTATAGGGTACGTGTTTCGACGATGCTCTAAATTCACCTTGCTCAGTTCTAATTCATGTTGCACTTCAGATATGACGTTGAATCGTGTTAAGTTGTCTCCCAGCTTCGTATCTACGGGCGAAGGGTCTATGTCGTGTGGCTTCGTATCGGGTGAATATTTTGTGTCAACGACCCCAAATTTGTCAGCGTCTTTGTCATAATCCTTATGGTTCTGGCTCAAATCTACTTCGATGATATCGGGAACAGTTTCTGGGGCTTTCTTGTGGCAGACGAGAGGCTTTGATGGTTCATGGCTGAGGTTCTTGTATGGTTTCTTCTTTGTATCTCCAAGAATGTCTGCTATGAGGAACGATTTCTTCTGCCTACATGCACACATGTTGCCGGTTTGGTTCACACTGCCGAAACTTATCGCTACAAAAATTATCAGTAATTGATAGCTACTTATTTAATGGACGTGTTATAATCTCCTATTAAAACACTTGAAGCCGTATCGCGGAATATTTTTTTCTATAAAGCCTTGTCGGATTAATGTGATAATTTTGATATGCCTGCGCTAAAACAAATCCACGTGGAGCTCGGATTTCGAGCAAAACATCTCTAAGAACTTTGCTCTGTCTATATTAGATAAGATCTACGTGCATTGATACCTGCGTTCGTGACGTGCAACGATATATCAATTTATTGTCTTTAAATAACTTTTTCTTTTAATAGACCATTGCACTGATTAGAAGTTGTCGAATTATTTAATGAGGGTATTTAATTTATCTAGTCTATGCTAGAGACGATATTCAGATTTTCCGTATATTTTTACCGTAACGCAGCTTAAATAAATACGCCACATATCTGAAAATACTCTAATAATATAAATTGAAAAGAGGTAAGTATATGTTGTATTACAAACACATAACGGTGTCACACTGGCCGCGAAACTAGTCAGGTGTGATTGCTCCTATATGGACTAAGGACTCATATAACTGCATGAACATTGAGGGTGTCTGGCAAGTGGTTATCACGACTACGTCTAGCAATCAACGATGTGTTAAATAATAATATTCTGAAGGTAATAGCAAACATCAGACTATAATTTTCCAAATTTAGATCGGTATTTCATAGGGTGAACCTTTAGTACCGTTTATCTGCCAAAACCAGGATGACCCAATGAACTACTTATTGGCCCATCTTTCTTACCTAGGGAGCATTTGCTGACAAACTTTCAGCTTAGTTAAAATAACGAAGGTCTGGGGTTCACGGGCTCTTGCTCTAATAGCCTATAATGAAATAATGAAACCGCATTACGGTTAACAGGCAAAACTTCGTTCAAATTAATATAAATAATAAATAAATAAATATTGGTGGACAATTCACACACAACACCATCTGACCCCAAACTAAGCAAAGCTTGTGTGATGGCGGCCAGATAGCTGATATAATACTTATATAGTTTTAAATACATACTTATTATACATAGAAACACCCAGACACAGTGCAAACATTTGAATTCATCACACAAATATTTGCACTGGGTGGGGATCGAACCCACGGGCCTCGACTTCGCAGGCAGAGCTACTAACCACTTAGCCACAAGGCCAGTAAAATTATATTACAAAAACATTTTTTTAGCTAAATAACAGTAAAATATTTGCTTTATTATACTAAAACATTTAAGTCAGTGAGAAGAAAAGAAGCCACCATCACAATACCTCAAATGTGACAAGATTCTTTGCTCACAACTTTTAATGATAAAATAAGTAAAACATAGATCATATTTTTAGGTAAACATTAAACAAGCAAGCAAGCGTTTAAAAAAGGTCGCGGCCAAATGCCTTAATTATAAATATCCCATATTATATCGCAAAAGTAAATTTGCTTAGTTACATTAAAAACATTTGCAGTTGCTGGGTCCAATTTGACAATTTGAGCAAGTAAGAAGAAAATCACGTTGCTTAATCAACGCTTTTCAAGGCCTTTTGTCAGGGTCTCTACACTGGCAATAATATTTTCAGGATGATGTTGGGTCTGCCTCATTTTTTTGCGCCTCTAAAATGTTTGCGGAAACACGAACGGACGGCTTCCACGCAGTCGTTCGGAAGAAAGTCGCGTCGTTCCTTAACGACTCGCCTCCTTAGGCGAGTGCGAGGCGGTCACAACAGCATCTTGAAAGTTGTGGCCGAAGACCTGAGAGCTCCCTTCCTGAGGCATTTCGTGGGGATGGTGATCAGGAGTTAGCAGTAATTCATCCACTCGGGATGCGTCGCGAATAATGGGAGGTCAAATGGTAATTCGATTGTAAAAATTTTTTTCCTTTTATTTTTTTTTAACTAATAATAGTTAAGCATATTTCTACGAACTCAATGGATTATGTTATCTGAAATAAAATTATTTTGATTTGATTTGATTAATCGAAACCCATTACTCAATCTTCGACAATACAGAGAAAACATCACAACACCTTACATGTGACCAGTGAGTGTTATGTGTCATAAAATATGTTTTTAAAATTATACAACTAGGTAAGTTTTATATCGGACTAGCGGTCTGCCCCGGCTTCGCCCGTGGTACATAAAATATAGCCTATAGCACTCAGGGATTAAGTACATATCCAACGGTGAAAAAATTGTCGAAATCGGTCCCTATTGGACCTGAGATAAGCGAGTTCAAACAAAAAACCTCCTCAGCTTTATCTTATACCTTTAAACGAGCAATTCTTGTACCTATATAAATATGTATAGAATCTAAAACGGCTCGATGGATTTTCATGAAATTATGTATGAAGGGGATTTCCGGGACGATAAATCGATCTAACTAGGTCTTATTTAAAAAAAAACGCATATTATGCGCGTTTTTAGACAATGAAAAACTGTCACATTAGACATTAGAATGTGAAGGTAAATTTCGCCGCGTGACGCAACAGCATAATTAGCTCAGACGGGAAGTCACGAATTAGTAGCTCCGGGTTCGAATCCAGAAGGGTTCTCTTTTTTTTTCAATTCGTTTTTTTAAAGAAAATATATTTCTTGGAGTATTTTATCTGTAGGTATCTAAGTATATTTAGTATTTAAACCGAACAAAGCTCGGTCACCCAGGTACTAATATTATATAGTAGTAGGTATAGAGATATCTAGCTTTAATTATGCAAGTTTTATTTAGTTTGGAGCTAGATGGCGTTGTGTGGAAAATGTCAACCAATTTATCACAAAATACATTTATAATGATAAAGTTGGAGATTAAATTGTTTTTACAATTTATCTGTTCTGTATCTGTTTTGCAGGTAAGGGTGTTTGCACACGATTAAAAAACGCCGCGTGCAAATGACTTAGCTGATTATGTGGCCAAATTTCGAACTGGCGAAGTCATTTTTTGTTATTATAGGTAGGTGCCTAGTTGCCTAGGTGCCTGTAAATATTTCAAACAGCTGGCTGGGGTAGGGCATCGTGACAATACTAAACTTGAAAGTGCGCCGCTGAAAAAGATGATAAAATCATGATAAAAACACCACGACAACCATGCATCATCTTAATGAATTAGTTTTTCGTTTTAGGGAGATATATACAGGGATAAAGACCCAGTGTTTTGTCGAGGATGTATTAAAAATACTTTTATTTGCTATAAAAAGTTACGAACGTTACGTATTCTTCTGGGGCGACTCAGTTGTGGAATGAATTAGGTACCCGTGAACATCAGGCGTCCTTCTCATAGGCCCGGGTCGACTCAGATAAAGGTGGTATGACTAACTCCAATCTGCAGAGTAGTGCACCAATTTTTTTGTGAAAAAATGGTTGTCTGTAAAGTCGGTTTACTGACGATAGTTGAACGTGACAACTTCAACTACGCCTTAGAGCGAGGTAACGCCCCATGACGTCATGCGGCGAGGTAACGGCGCATGACGTCATGTTTTTTCGTGCGTGCAGCCGGCTTCCTCGAATTATAAGAC
Source organism: Ectropis crepuscularia (assembly GCA_963693475.1). Classification (NCBI taxonomy): domain Eukaryota; kingdom Metazoa; phylum Arthropoda; class Insecta; order Lepidoptera; family Geometridae; genus Ectropis; species Ectropis crepuscularia. The sequence continues at coordinate 10,552,912 of OY856350.1, forward strand.
GTTGTCACGTCAAAAATAAGTGATCAAAAGCTATTGGTGGACATTTCACGCACAACACAAATTAAAAGCTATAATCATACTATGATCTAGGGTAATTAGGATGTGATGTTGTTAGTTGTTGCCTTTAAGCCTACTTCTAGTGCTGGAACTGGTACCTACCTACATCCAAGCAGTAAATGGAACTATATGGAAAGATGCTTTTTATATAATACTAGCGGCCCGCTCCGGCTTCGCTCGAATAATAACCTAGATATCAACTGCAGCGCCATCTGCCGTAGCCTATGTTACTCGGGAATAATGTAACTTTCCAAAGGTGAAAGAATTTTTGAAATCGGTCCAGTAGTTTCGGAGCCTATTCATTACAAACAAACAAACAAACAAACAAATCTTTCCTCTTTATAATATTAGTATAGACTAGCGGCCCGTTCCGGCTTTGCTCGGAGCCTATGACACTCAGCAATAATGTGGCTTTCTATTGGTGAAAGAATTTTTAAAATCGGTTCAGTAGATCCCGAGATTACCCCTTACAATTTAACAAACACACAAACTTTACTTATTTATAAAATTAGTATAGATTCGACAAATTGGGACAGTTAATTGGTTTATAAATAAAGTAGCCAAGTTCGAGTTGGACTCGCCCATGAGGGGTTCCGTTGCAGCAAGTAACATAATATACATAGTACACATAGTTCTTGTAGTTCGTTGTAACTTTGATCGAAGTTTTATAGTGTATTTATGACGTACTAAAAAAAAAAACTACTCATCAGATCGAGTTCAAACTAATTTTTGTTGGTAGTTTTCATGGTAATGTACATCATATATTTTTTTTAGTTTTTTCATTCTCTTACTTTAGAAGTTAGAGGGGGGGGGGGGGGGACACATTTTACCACTTTGGAAGCGTCTCTCGCGCAAGTTATTCAGTGTAGAGAAAAAATATATTAGAAACCTCAACATCATTTTTTAAGACCTATCGATAGACACCCCACACGTGTAGGTTTGATGAAAAAAAATTTTTGAGCTTCAGTTCTCAGTATGGGGGGCACCCCTAATTTTTGTTTTTTTAAAAAACTTTTGTAAAAATCTTAATGCGGTTCATAGAGAGTACATCTACTTACCAAGTTTCAACAGTGTAGTTCTCATAGTTTCGGCAAAAAGTGGCTGTGACATACGGACGGACGGACAGACAGACAGACAGACAGACAGACATGACGAATCTATAAGGGTTCCGTTTTTACGTTTTACGGAACCCTAAAAATGTAGGTAATTGCCGCCTCGGTAGCTTGGGCCTTGCATCGCTAAAATCAGGTTTTATTTGTTATGTTTGGTAGTTTTATTGATATGATGTATCGTCCTCCTTGGCTTATTATTGAACAGTGAATCCTGCTAGGATTGGTTGTGCGCGCATACATGGCTTGCAAAACTAAGTTTTCTTTTAACTAGCAAGGCGCATAACTTTATAAGCTACTGAAATAGTAGGAATACAATAACAAGAATACAGGATATACAATTATACACATATCTATCTGATTTACCAATACTTACTACGAGTATCATTTATAATGGTTGCTAGGTTGCCCAAATTAGGTGGAACTTGATAGAGTAAGATTTACGGAAGACAGCCTATTGCTAAGGTGGTTGGAGTCTTCCAAGGATCTGGCTGAGTGGCGTATTATGTGTGACACCTTCGCTAGCAATTATTATGATCATTATTATCATAATCAGCCTGTACTCGTCAACTGCTAGCAAGCAACCATTATTATGATACTATTAATGATGATCACTAATGATAGTGAGTAATGATAAGATAATTTATTATTAATAACACTATGTATATTAATTTTTGATTAAATGTATGTTAGCAATTGAATTGATTTAAATTTTTACTATTAATAGGTACAAGATAAAGTATGGGGTATGAAAATAGGTAATGTTTGCATCCTCCAATCGTTTATACAAACTAAAAATTTAGAAGGATTCTCTTTTGCGCCAGGTATCTATAATAGATGGTGTCATCTGCCAATCGTAGTTGTTAACACTTGTACGGCCATGATGGGATTAACTCACCGTGGATACTCCGTGAGTGCTGACAGAGTTGCATTAAGACCATTGCATATTATCTATTCTATGCCATTGCGCTAGGAGTTGTTTTTCATTTAGAACACATTTAAATCATAGTGAAGTACAACTTTTTAAATTCCGAAAAATGTAATATTAGCGCAAAGTATTCATTGGGTACTACAAGAATTTGCAAATACATATTTAAATATTTATCCACAAATTTTGTAGAAGAATAGCAAGATAGGTTTACGAAAAAAAATCTGCTTCTCTAAATAAACTGTGTCGTGTGTGGCTATTTTTTTTTTGTAAAATAGCTGCCTTTCTTAACACCGCCGGTGGAAGTTCCACAGCCAAGAAAATTTGCAGAGATATTCACTTGTTTCACTAGTCTCATGCCTGGTTTACATTATTCCAGTCCAGCGACAGAATCCAGCGCTGGATTAATTACTGGAATAATGTAAACCGGCACTGGTAAGCATCAATCCAGTGCCAATGCTTTCCAGTGCCGGTTTATATTTTTCCAGTAAGCAATAACTGGGTAAATGGGGTGCACATTCTTTGAAAAAAGCAAAATTTTGCGGCTGTAATTTAAGTCGTACTGGACTGATAACTCTTCGTCTATACAGTACAAGACATTAACTGCATAGCAGGTTAACATGCCCCTCGAAGCAACCCCTTATTACAGCCCTGAGTGGATTAAGCTCTGTATATTGATAGCTAAGTGGAGGTACAACATTATCCATATCTTGTCAGATTTCTGTTCCATTAAATGTCAGAGTTTAGTACACAGGTATATTACAGATAAGGAGGATAGGAAATTGTTTTGTAGTTGACTGCGTTTTGGCTATGGGTTTGATCACCATTAGGATATTTAATTTTAATTCTATATACTACTTTCTCAGCGTATGACTAGCCCGATAGAAAACGACGATGTGAAAAATGATAGAGCATGCAAATCAGGAATATATTACACACTAGTCTTGAAGAGGAAGAGAGGAGCGGAGATAGAATCCCGGATGATATTTTTCAAGAAATACTAAGATTAGGAGAACATTCCACTACTATGGACTCTTCATGTTCCATTAGCTGTGTGTGTCACTGTGCTGTTATGTGGCAGGCATGTCGCTTACCATCAGACATATGTACTGCTCGCACTGCACTCTTTAATATAAAAAAAATGGTTGTCTGTAAAGTCGGTTTACTGACGATAGTTGAACGTGACAACGTCTTAAGAAAATACTGATTGTGTTAAGCGCCATCTAAGTAAAACATTCTGAAGCTTTTTGAAAAGCTGTTCAAAGCGCCATCTCTGGGTACATCATTGTACTAGCACAAGTTCTTAACTTCATATCGTCGCTTTTCTAAAACATCGACAGACTCCTTGGACGTAATACACATTTCACTCACTAGATGGTGCGAAAAGTAACAAGGCGAGGTAACGGTGGTAAATATTATCTATTCTATGGCGGTAACGTTACATACGTTATTTGCGGGCGTGCAGCCGGCTTCATCGAATTATAAGACGCTATCACGTCAAAAAAAACATTTTGAAAGCGTTGAATGTGAAGCATACTAAAGTTAACAACGTAACGTAACAACGTAAGAGTGCAATGCTTGTCTCGATGCCCCGTGACAGATGTAAAAGCTAGGGTTAACTCGAATAGATCCCGTCCACACTCTTAGAAATAAAGGCTGTAAAATATGGCCTAACTGGCGACTCACCTTTTGTGTTGAAAATTGTGTGGTATCGTCTTCTGGACTAGTGCTTTTACAGTAGATAGTGGAATGGCGCGTTGCTCTCCACCAAATCCAGAGATTCAAGCTGATATTTGCATCAAGTACTGTACTATGTTTAAAGGCTATGACCAAAGGTTCATTAAAAAAATGGTTGTCTGTAAAGTCGGTTTACTGACGATAGTTAAACGTGACAACGTCTTAAGAAATCAGTGCTCTGATAGCGCGAGTAGTGATACCGCTCGACTCGGCGGGTGGCGCCCTCAGCGCTCAGCTTCGTCCGCATGGCACGGAGGACGAACTAATGGTAACGTTACATGACGTCATGTTTTGCGGGTGTGCAGCCGGCTTCACCGAATTATAAGACGTTATCACGTCAAAATGAAATGAAAGCTAGTAGTCACTAATTTTGAAAGCTTGCTCTATTATATTTTCATGCTTGGCATTTGTTTGCACTCTTTGTTAGACACTCTACATTTCCCCAAACTTTTTGGGTAGCAAAATAAATATCCTAGTTGTACCTAGTTACCTACTCGTACCTATATTCTGGTTCGTTGTGGTACTACAATGCATGTCCATGGTACGAGTAGTTTGATAATGTTTTCTAAGATACTCTTATGACTTCGCGATTTGAATTTATATCAACACCATGTTTTTACCGGATACACTTCGGAAAGTGTGCGACTGATCTGCATGATGTAACACCTTGCCCTTTTTTCTATCGGACTTATCGTAGCTCGAAAAAGTGACACCGTTTCATGGTTGATGTTCCAAAGACACGAACGAGGAGATTTGACTCTTTTTTTTTTTTAACTTCTATAGGTTTACACTTGACCGCCATCTCGCCTGATGTTAAACGACGATGCGGTCTAGGGTGGAGCGTGTTTACCTAGAAAAACCGATTCACTCTCGATTTGAAGACACAGAGATTGTAACCATCGGGGAAAACCCACTCAGGCAACGTATTCCACAGCCTAGATGTTCTTATCACAAAAGTAGAGTCAAACCTCTTCGTTCGTGTCTTTGGAACATCAACCATGAAACGATGTCGTTTTTTCGAGCTACGAGCATTCCGATAGAAAAAAGGGCAAGGGGGTATTAGATCATGTAAATCAGTCGCACACTCTCCGAAGTGTATTCGATAAAAAACCGAAAGGCTAGCAACTTTACGGCGATGTTCAAGACTTTGTAGTCTTTTTCGCACAAGAGTGTCGTTGCCTATGAGCCTTTTGCACGTCTCTCGATCGATTCCAAGGCCTCCAGCTGATACTTAGCCGAACCATCCCAAAGATGCGAACAGTACTCCATACAAGAACGAATTTGAGCTTGATATAATGTGAGCAACTGCTCAGACTTGAAGTACCTTCGCACCTTTGAGAGGACACCTAGCTTTTTGGCAGCTAATTTGGCCTTGGACTCGATATACGAACCAAAGTTGAGCGTAGATGTCAATGTAACGCCCAAAAGCTCAAGACGGTCAGAAATCGGCACGGAAACACTTCTAAAAGTTGGAGTCAGTTGGAATGGACTCCTTTTAGCGGAGAACAGACACGCCTGCGTCTTACTCTCGTTGACTCTACTTTTGTGATAATAATGTCTAGGCGGAAAGCGTTGCCTGAGTGGGTTTTCCCGATGGTTATATAATGTTGATGTCTTCAAATCGGTTTCTTCTAGGTAAGCATGATGGAGCCATCGTAGACCACATCGTCGCTTACCATCAGGCGAGATGGCGGTCCAGTATAAGCCTATAAAAAATTACACAGAACTTAATAGTAATCTAAATTAGATTTAATTTTCTTAACAAGACGGCGAGAAAAGTCTTCGTAACGCAAACCAACCGAATAGAAATGTCGCGAAATCATTTGGTTACTTAGTTAGCGTGTGAGTACCGTGATATGTTTGCAATTTTTAATTATTTTATTTGACTTTCATAAGAGAACCTTAAACTCTGGTATATTACTAAATATTTTTTTGAATAAAATGAAAAATACTACCTTAAGGCTTAAGGCTACGTGAGATAATCCGTTTAACGTTGGCCATTTGATAGACGACTCTTGAGGTTAAATAAGTAGGTTAGATAAATCATAGAAGATTTAAGTATTCTACGGTTTGTCTTACTAAAAAATAAAGTATCTAATGCATGAATACAAGTAATTTGATTTTTATTTTTCTTTTTAGGAGTAATTATTGTCAATATTTTTTTATTTTTGTTGAATGAGGAAGTACAATTATCTCTCCACCACCTGCCCAGAGTGTACCCATTGAGAAAGACCCACTTGTGCAGTATATTCCACTGTTTGGCTGTATGTATAATGAAACCAGTGCGTGTTGCCAGTGATGACTTATGGAACTGAGACGTGGTCCTTAACTGTGGGCCTCATAACAAAGCTCAAAGTCGCATAGCGAGCTATGGAGAGAGCTATGCTCGGAGACTCTTTGCGCGACAGAATCCGTAATGAGGATATTCGCAAAAGAACGAAAGTGGCCGACAAAAAGTAAGCAAGCTGAAGTGGCAATGGGCAGGCCAGATCGCTCGCAGTACTGACAACCTTTGGGGAAGAAAGGTTCTCGAGTGGCGACCACGAACCGGAAGACGCGGTGTTGGACGACCTCCTACTAGATGGACAGATGACCTCACAAAGGTCGCTGGAAACCGCTGGTTGCAGGTTGCGCAGGACCGTTTGTTGTGGAAATTTAGGGGGAGGCCTATGTTCAGCAGTGGACGCCTTGTGGCTGATGGTGATGGTAATGAAAGTGGAATCTAGCCGCTTCACTCGATTTTTTGGAACGTCGATCATATTCCGATGTCGCTTTCTCGCATAGACTGATCATTTGCATAGTCTCCGAAATGTTGCCCATGAAAAAACAACTAAAAGGAAGCTGAGAATGAGTGCAAGTGCTTAAATGCATAAGTGCGTAAATTTAGCTTCAAATACAAATACAAAAATCTTTATTGCTGTTTGCAGGTCATATATTACAAAACATTTTAAAAGTTGACCCATACAAACTAGCATCTTCGAGAGGCATGCAATATGTCTGGCAAAACAGTTTCTATTGGTCTGAATTTATACAATTACTAGCAGTGCCCCGCGGTTTTACCCGCGTAGTTCCCGTTCCCGTTGTTCCCATTGTTTTATCGGGATAAAAAGTTGCATATGTGTTCTTCCAGAGTAAAATCTTACTGTGTTCCAAATTTCAGCCCAATCCGTTCATACTTTAGGACGTGATTGAGCAAGAAATGTCCAAACATTGACATTTATAATATTAGTAGGATAATAGGCAGCTGATAAGTCTTCTTTTTCTTTTCATGGTTGTATCATATTATATGTCATCTGATTCTACATCTTTTAATGATTTCTGGCTTCTATGCTGTTGTTGTTCTAGGCGGTTGTGCTATGTATATGTTCGGTCAGCACAATTACGCCTCCTTCGTATCTTAGTTGGTAGTAATCATAGAAATATAGGTAATAATAAGATTATTTAGATTTCTGTGGTAGTAACTCTGCCTGTAGTGGTTTCGATTCCCTCCACAAATATTTGTGTGAGGAATAGCAATGTTGTTCTGTGTCTAGGTGTGTTTTTGTATCATAACTATGTTCATGTAAGTATTATTTCAATTATCTGGTTTCTATAATAAAATCTATGGTTAGTTTGGGTCTGATTAGTGTTGTATGAGTCAGTGTTGTGTTGCAATGCCTTCTGATGGAGAATTTTTCATTGACGATTCGGGCACATTACGGCCCGGATGAATATTATACTAGCAGCGCCCTGCGGTGTTACCCGCGAAGTTCCCGTTCCCGTTGTTCCCGTTGTTTTTCCGGGATAAAAAGCCTATGTGTTCTTTCAGACTATAATCTATCTGTGTTCCAAATTTCAGCCCGATCCGTGCATGCGTTAGGACGTGATTGAGCAACAAATATCCAAACATCCATTGATATTTATAATATTAGTAGGATGGATGGAAATGTGAGTAAAGACCTTCATCTGAACAATTTTGTAGTGGTAGGACTCTTGGCAAAGTCCACCTGGGGAAGTACTACTTCACACAAGTACCTTTGCCAGTTATTCTACCAAGCGGTAATGTGTAAGCATTACTGTGTTCCGGTTTGAAGGACAATGTTTCCAGAGAAATTACTGGGCTTAGAGATATAACATCTTAGATTTCTGGGTGACGAGCGCAGTGCAGTGCTAGGTAATTATTTGGACTCTTTAACTACTTAGATACGAATTCGCAAAACAACGGATCAATTAACCACTCTGTGAAATTAGGCGAGGTAAAACCTCTGTCAATGAGCCACAATAACTATTAATACCATGTCTATTTTAATCAGTAGTTGATTACAACTAATCTATATTAAACTTTGTTCCTAACAGTATCGACCGACCGCTGTTACCTACCGAAACTGAAAATATAAGATAATCCTCGATTCTACGGTAGAGTTCTACTATAGGGTATAGTCGAGAAGATGGAGCTAACCATACCAATAATATGAGATTTAGGTATTCCATATGAGCTAGTATAGCCATAAAAAGTCTGTGTTGACATTTGTGTTGTATAAAGTTGTGTTGAAGCTACGGCTGGTCTAGTCGGAAGAACGGCGACTACCGATCCGGAGACTTCGAGATCAAAACCACGCGAAGTCTTTTCGAAGTCATGTGTGTAATGCCACTAACTTCAAACGGTGAAGGAAAACATTGTGAGGAAACCGACTGTTTTTGACGTGTTAACGTCTTATAATTCGGTGAAGCCGGCTGCACGCCCGCAAAACATGACGTCATGTAACGTTACCGTTACCGTTAGTTCGTCTTCCGTGCCATGCGGACGAAGCTGAGCGCTGAGGGCGCCACCCGCCGAGTCGAGCGGTATCACTACTCGCGCTATCAGCGTACTGATTTCTTAAGACGTTGTCACGTTTAACTATCGTCAGTAAACCGACTTTACAGACAGCCATTTTTTAGGATTCCGTAAAACGTAAAAACGGAACCCTTATAGATTCGTCATGTCTGTCTGTCTGTCTGTCTGTCTGTCCGTCCGTATGTCACAGTCACTTTGTGCCGAAACTATGAGTACTACACTGTTGAAACTTGGTAAGTAGATGTATTCTGTGAACCGCATTAAGATTTTTACAAAGAAATTAAAAAAAATGAAAAATTAGGGTTGCCCCCCATACTGAGAACTGAAACTCAAAAATTTTTTTTTCATCAAACCTACACGTGTGGGGTGTCTATCGATAGGTCTTCAAAAATGATGTTGAGGTTTCTAAAATCATTTTCGTATACACTGAATAATTTGCGCGAGAGACACTTCCAAAGTGGTAAAATGTGTGTCCCCCCCCCCTCTAACTTCTAAAGTAAGAGAATGAAAAATCTTTAAAAAATATATGATGTACATTATCATGTAAACTACCAACGAAAATTAGTTTGAACTCGATCTGATGAGTAGTTTTTTTTTAGTACGTCATAAATACACTATTATTGAAACTTCGATCAAAGTTACAACGAACTACAAGAACTATGTGTACTATGTATATTATGTTACTTGCTGCAACGGAACCCTTCATGGGCGAGTCCAACTCGCACTTGACCACTTTATTTAGTTTCCAAATGATATTCAAGGGTAAAATATTTTCTGGGAGCTCCAACACACATTTTAGCCAAGAAACATTACTTTTTTTTGTTTTATTATTTAAGTACCTAATCTATCCAGATTAGGTACTTAAATAATAAAACTAAATTATGTACAATGAAAACTACCCTACTCCTCTACCCGATATACTTAATTCATTAAATGAAAGTTTAAATTCATAATTAAGATGAAAACAATAATCTTATACCTTTAAACGAGCAATTCTTGTATATAAATATGTATATATATATAGAATCTGAATCTCGGAAACGGCTCGACGGATTTTCATGAAATTATGTATGCAGAGGATTTCGGGGACGATAAATCGATCTAACTAGGTTTCATTTAATAAAAACGCATATTATGCGCGTTTTTAGACAATGAAAAACTGTCACATTAGACATTAGAATGCGAAGGTAAATTTCGCCGCGTGACGCGACAGCATAATTAGCTCAGACGGGAAGTCGGGCGCTCATAACGGTCACGAATTAGTAGCTCTGGGTTCGAATCCAGACTGGTTATCTTTTTTTACAATTCTTTTTTTTATCTGTAGGTATCTAAGTATATTTAGTATTTAAACCGAGCAATGCTCGGTCACCCAGGTACTGAATTAATTAAATGATGGTCTATAGAGTCTATACATATTAAGATGCTTAAGCCCATAACCCTAATATAGTTATACATAGTACTAAGTATCTTCAGGATTCAGTACATTCCCCATTCTGCAGCCCTTAGGTACTTTGAGCAGTGCTCTGCAGTCCGCAGCGATCTAATGTTAGGCTTTTAAAATGTTTTTAACTACTAAGAAATAAATCAGTTATTAGATACATTTTAGTCGACATTTTCTACATACATCTATCACCAAATTAAACAAAACTTACACTACGTAAAATGGGCGAAAAAAGGGCAATATCATACATATACAATTTTAAATACACACCAAGGAGACATAAAACATCTAAGTACAGAACAAGCATCCAATTTCATCACTGATCAAAAACATTTGACCTGGGTGGGAAGAATCGAACCAACAACCTACGTCTCTACGTCTAATGAGTAAACTCACTATCAACCGACTGAGCCATCAAGTCAGTCCTGATCCCGAAATAAATTACTAAGATACTATATACTGACACTTAACATCTATTCTATGACTTAACAATAAGTTATATCGCATTGAATATAAAATGAACACTTATTCTAGTTTATAAACCCTTAAATAAACTCCCAAACAGCAATTACGCAGAACAATCCTATCGACAAAACATTAAACCCGCAACTTTCCTGTCCCTCAAATGAATCTGAAAACAAAGAGGGATCACCGTTCATCCTCTTTTCACCCCCTTTCATACCTCACCCTTCCTCGCCCCTCTCGCGTAATTAACGAGAGTTTTTCTACCTTTTGTTCGTTCAGGAAGGGCAGCTAATTGTCTCTAATTAATTGGGCTTGGCCGTATTTTTAAACCCTTTTTACTGGGAGACGTTATGCAAAAAGCAACCATCGAAAAATAGCGAGTTTATTAATATAACCGTTCCAAGGTATCTTCAATTTTGTTTATTAAATCTAATTAAATGAAAATCTCTAATGTGAGGCATAAGCTAAGGTAATATAATATGTATAACTCTAGCTTAAAATATGTATGGTCGTATCCCGAAATGTTCCCTTTGGCGATGGTTGCTTTTTGCTTAACGTCGGCGTCGTTCCATTGTGCGTTTTACCTCAGCGACGATTCGGAGTTCTTAACTCTTGAATTTTAAAGTTCGTAAATCGATTCCTTTGTTTTTGGTCTTTTGTGATTCTGTTTTGGTATTTATGAGCCGTGCTTAGATTATATTTTAAATTTTCCGTGTAAGAGGTTCTCTTCTTTGTTATTTCTTAATAAAAATATTACTGGTTTAGGTAAGTTTCAAAAATTATTGTGATTAATCTTATATCTCTGGTCATCGGGTCATCTGGCTATGGTTGCGCTCGTTTTTTTACAATCTAAGGTATAAAAAAATCGCTCTTCTCCAACGGTTATCGGATCTGCAACAGATATGACCGGCACATTACCACTTCAGTCTTACTTACGTCAGTGACTTTAGTTCTAGGACAGATTACTTCCTTGTAAATGAAACGCGTCGTCGCTGTAACTAACGTACTTTTTGCAGAAGTTTTTCAGTGTTCTAATTTTCAACTCATTCTTCTACTGTCAAGATCGTTTCCAGTTTCACTTCTTACTAGTAATCAGAGACAGATCACATTTTTCATTGAGAAATACTGCATTTCTTCACACTTCACTTTCAATTCTTCACTGTGGTGAATTACCTATGGAAACGTGTCTCACCTCATTGCTGAAGCTGTTTTGTAGCGTACCATCGGCTCTTAACATCATCGTATTCATTTCATCTATGCCTGCGGCTTCTCCAGAATATCTGCTTTGGATGCAGTAACTCTTCCCGTCGTGGTGGTTAATTTCGTTAGGTGGCTCCAACCCAGCGGCAAGGCACAGCAATAAAATCTTTACCAGAATGTCATTTAATAAATAACAAAAACATTCGCACAAAATCTGTGACGCTAACAAACTGGTCAGTATCTCTTACTGTCGAAGTCAAGCAAATTATAGGCGTGTCTGTCCTCCACAAAAAGGAGTCCATTCCAACATACTCCTACTTTTCGAGGTGAATCAGTGCCAGTTTCTGACCATCTCGTGCTTTTGGGCGATACGCGATCTACGCTCAACTTTGGCTCAAAAAACTAGGTATTTTCTCAAAAGTACGAAGGTACTTCAAGCCTGAACAGTTGCTCACGTTGTATCACAGATTTACTCTTGTATGGAGTACTGTTCGCACCTTTAGGATGGATCGGCTAAGTACCCGCTGGAGGCTCTAGAATTGATTGAGAGACGTGCCAAAAGGCTCATAGGCAACGACACTCTTGTACAAAAATGAATTTAAAGTCTTGAAAATCGTCGCAAAATTGCTAGCTTATCGGGATTTTATCGGATACACTTCGGAGAGTGTGTCACTGATCTGCATGATCTTATATCACCTTGCCCTTTTTTCTATCGGAATGCTCGTAGCTCGAAAAAACGGTATCGTTTCATGGTTGATGTTCCAAACACACGAACAAAGAGATTTGACTCTTCTTTTGTCATAAGAACGTCTAGGCTGTGGAATGTGTTGCCGCAGTGGGGTTTTCCCTATGGTTACCTACATACAATCTTTGTGTCTTCAAATCGAGAGTGAATCGGTTTCTTCTAGGTAAACACGCTCGATCGTAGACCGCATCGTCGTTTAACATCAGGCGAGATGTTAAATAAAAGTAAAAAAAAGTTGCCTCATATTTTGATATATAAATGCACGTATCGAACATACTTCCCGAAATATTCACAAAAGTACTACAAAAAGTAGTTTAAAAACAGACAAAAGAGCTGGCTTAAGTGACCTAAAATTCAAAAGTTCCTTCCTTCTTTTTGAGTTCTTGGAACGTGATGGCAGAGTAAGACTGAAATATTGTTAGTTTTTTCTTCATATTTGTGGAATGTCGTAAAAGTTATCTACTGAAAATTCAATTAAAAGTTATTTTTTGTATTAATTTCTAATCGTACTAATTAACATTAAATCGTACTAAACGATTAATTTAAGTATTGGATACATTATTGACGTTTACGGTTATATACCAAAAAATATTTTTGCATATGACTATGACTTTAGATTATACTAATTCCAAATAATCATTGCAGCTTTGTGTACTTATCTGTTTGTCATGATAAACTATACATTACCGATTCCTTATTATTGATAATAGATATAAAAAACTGCTATCAGAAGACCATATAAGGTAACAAAAGTGAAAAGAATCTTATCTCTGTATAGTTAAACTAAGAATTAATAATTATAGCGTGATGATTTAATCGAAATAATTATTTACTCAGCCATTAATCTGTGAAATCAGCAGTATTGCCTATCATCGGGTAATAAACAACTAATGACGCTTACATCTCACCACAACAAAATCTATACTACTTTTTTGCTGACTTTTGCTTTTTGCTGCGGACTTCAAAAAAGTAGGAGGTTCTCAATTCGGTTCTATGTTTTTTTGTGTATGTTACGCGCAAAGAGTTTACTTACACTATTAGGTATATGCATCGAGTTAGAACAAACGCTGCACACTGATTTCTCTTTTGGAAGTAATGTTTGCACATTACTGCTTGGCGGTAGAATAACTGGCAAAGGTGTGGTACTTCCCCAGGCGGACTCTGCCAAAAGTGCTACCACTACAGCTTCTCCATTACGAGCGAGGCCCCGATATTTCGATGCCATTTCACGCACCGTGTTTACGGATAAACCTGGTAATGTCTGGAATTGACACAAATGTTTCTAGTAACGGGCAGACATATCGAACTACCCTCTTTCTCAGTCTTTTGGGATGATCACTACTTATAGTAGAACTTGAACATAAGTCTCACCGAAAGATATACGCTGTACTGCTTTTACTGTTTGGAACTACCACTCTATACGTGTTTTATTGATCTGGAGTAGGCGTTTGATAAAGTCCCACGTGAAAGCGTGAAACACGTTGGATCATTCTCGAGATGGCAGAAATTCCAGGAAAGTTTATTTACGTCAGTTTCACGAGGGAGTAAACGTGTTAGAACAAGAGCCCGTGAACCCCAGACCTTCGTTATTTTATAAAAGCTGAAAACTTGTCAGCGCATGCTCCTAACACAGGTAAGAACGATGGACCATTATGAAGTTTGAGTCATCCTGGCTTTGTGCAAATAAATGGTACTAAGGCCCCAAGTCCCAGCAGTGGGAACTTTTAGTGGGGTGCTTATGATAATTAGGCTGCTAATTGTTACCCAAATATTATGTTTAAAAATAAGCGCGCATATTATGGCGCAAGTAGAATTACAATTGCATGAACATTAACACAACATGGGTGTCTGGCAAGTGCTTACCACGATATTAAGTGTCTAGCAATTATTGGTGTAATTTTTAATAATATTCTGAAGGTATTACCAAAATATCAGACTTTATAATTTGACAAATTAAGATCGGTACACCTTTAGTACCGTTTATCTGCCAAAGCCAGGATGATCCAAACTTCATCATGGGCCATCGTTCTTAACTGTGTTGGGAGCATACTCTGACAAACGTTCAGCTTTTATAAAGTAACGAAGGTCTGGGGTGCATGGGCTCTTGGTCTATGTAGGTCCAGCGTGAAAATAATCTTTTTGAAGAAATTTCTGTCACAAGGGGAGTAAAGCAGGGGTGTGTGATCGCCCACTCGCTTTTCTCATTGTTACGTTGTAATGAGAGATCATCTTCAATCTTTTAAAAATAGAGTAACATTATAATCTATTAGGACTGATAAGGGTGTATTTGACAATTAAAGGACTAATTTAAAGGTGGAATTTAATGCTGGTTGTAGACGTATATGCAGGTAATGTACATAAATATATGTCTTATGTACCTATGACAATATGTCGGATCTACAGCTTTTCGCAAATGCGTTGCACCTATCTTGTCAAAAGTTTGGCTAAGTGATTCGTGCTCCTAAGACTCAGAAGCGGCCAGCAATAAAAAGTGTAGCTGATGCTACAACCCTTGTTCCTGGTGATAGCCTTGGAATCGGAATAGCTTCAAATATCTGATGTTTGGATGTTTATTGCTCATTAACGTCCTAACGTATGAACGGATCGGGCTGAAATTTAGAACACAGACAGATTATAGTCTGGAAGAACACATAGGCTACTTTTTATCCCGAAAAAACAAAGGGAACGCGGGTAACATCGCGGTGCGCTGATAGTATTATATAAAGAGGTTGGATTACTTATCAATTTTAAACTATTCTTTAAATTGGATTTCTGAATGACAGTGACACAGTATAAAAACTTTTAAGTTCTTTCTGTTATACTCTTTGATTAAAACTCTAGGTAGGTATACTAGCTGAGACCCGCGGTTTCACCCGCGTCTATTTGAGGAAAATCCCTACTAAAATTTACATTGCTCTAAAAACCTATGATCAGTTAGATAACTATAGAAACATATTTAAAGAACGCTAGGTAAACGTACTGGGATACACTAAAATGGGTTTTATAGTACAGGACGAAGTAACTATTTTCTGATCTGTGGTACAGGTATTAATAAGTACTTCTGTGTATACGATATTTTTAGTTTTTATTTCTTACGGTAGAAGAACAAATTGGTTATCTCTGTAACCTGATGATCTTGTTAACGCAACAGATAGGTACCTAAGTAGTTATCCGTATGAAAAACCGTCTTGGCGTGTTCGATTCCTAGGTGCTTAAATGTTTGCCCTGTGGTTTAGTAATACTTCCAGTAAACGACTCCTTAACGGGAAATTGTATTATTTTGATATTAAAAATCAAATGGTGCCATTTTATGTGAAGGTTATGCACTAACGTACCATTCCGGTTGAAGGGAATGGTCGATTTGTGTCAGATTCGACATGAGTGGTGCCCCTACCGACTAAAACCTTTGCCACACCTTTGTCGCGAACACGTGTATGCTCTCGCACTCTTCTGCGAACCCGCCGCGGGATAATGCACGCCGTGATCACCTCGGTAACCAACCGCCTCGTCGGTGCCAGACATCCTCACATCTAGATACCTTTTGTATCCCGCGGTGGGCCGAATGCTCGGCCTCACCACCTACCATCATCTGGCTGAAGTGGACGGGGACAGCAGCTCACCGATATACCGGCACTCTTCATCCCCTACAGCCCCACCAAGTCCACCATCATAAGTTGGCGACCACGCAAGGCCGCAGTGGGCAGGAAGAGCGGCGCACCGTTATACCGGTATTCCTATTCTACTCCTCTACGGCCATGGTTCATCGCGGCACGTCTCAGTCGCGCCGGCACCGTCTACGCCGCACAACTCCCCCCTGACCGAATTGATTGGACCGCAAGGTTTGAAGCCCATGGTCACGCATTGACATAGTTGGATATGTCGGGATCGATATTACGTACGAATATGGTACCCTTACCGGCTAGAGATGGCCGCGGTTCCGCCTCTGTGGCTACATCGCCTCGAAGAACCTCAGCTGGAAGACAACGCTAAGAAACATCACTGGACCACGTGTCCACAATAAAGTGGTCTATTATTTTGTTACCGAGTTTTTTAAAACTACGATATTTCCTAAAACATTCATTAAAATCAAACAACATCAAGGGCAATTTTGTTCTAAATTGTATATTTGTGATAAATAATGTATTTGTTCAGATAAACTTTAACATCACGTTTATAAAAATACCTCCGCTAACAATGAGCAATGCATTCTGCATCTCCTTCTTTTTTCTTATGGCTTCCATTCGGTAATAGAAGGTACGTATCACCGCAATTTCGCCAACGTACAGCGTTTGAACATTGAGAGCATTGTTCTATATATTACTCATTGGAGTATGATTTTTCATTCAGGTGAGCAGTCTTCTTCAGATAATCTTGAGCTTGATTATCAAAAACCCCTTTCTTTGATGTAAAATCGAGGCACCATGGTTCTTTCTTCAAGTACTTTTATTGTACGATTGTATGTGAATAGTTATGTTGGTGTAGAGGCATAAAAACCAACGGACAAATTTAATTTAAACAACATTACACAATATAGGATTAGAGAGATTTTTAATTTACATGTAAAAATGTAGCAATCCATTATTGCAAATTTGTTTACCTAAAATGACGCAAATCTGTGACGTGTCTACAAAAGTCTGTGACACGTGCTGTCACAAACTTCAGCCCACGCCAAGGAAAATGGCACACGCAGCTAAAGCTCTCAAAGAGAAATATTTTTCCCCGTTTTCGTTACATTGTGCAACCCCCAACCCTTTCTCCGCAATAAAAAGTAGCCTATGTCCTTTCTCGGAGTCTAGTCTATCTGTATACCAAATTTCATCAAAATCGGTTCACTGGTTTAGACTGTAAATCATAACAGACAGACAGACAGACAGAGTTACTTTCGCATTTATAATATTAGTAAGGATAAGGATTAAAATCTTTGGTTAAAACTCTTGAAAAAAAAACGTTTGAGCAAGAGTAACATGCGGCTGCATGGCTTAGTATCCATGCTCAAGAATAAATTAAAAACAATTTTTTTACGCGTGTTGGATTTAGCGTTTGACTCGCTAATTTAGTATTTGCGTAAGTATGTATTTATTTATTTTATGGGTATTTACAACCAAAACTCTTTGCAATGGATGTGAAATGCAAATTTAATATTTCGTGACAGGTTCAATTAATGTGGTAAGTACCTAGAAGTTAATGTCGCGATAAAAAAAAAAAAATTAAATATACTAAACACAGGAACACAACAGCGAAGCGCAGTTGACTATATTATCTTTCTCGCTCTGGCGCACTTATAGGTATTTTCTTTCTCGCTCTAGCATCCCGAGTGCACCCGAAAATTTCTTATCATACCCGAGCGTGACGCTAGAATTCAATACACAGCCCACAAAGAATCTGTCTAGGCGCGCCAAAAGAAGTTTTCACTTCAAAAACGTATAATATATACTCTTTATACTCTTTGATTAAATCTATATTTTAAACTCTTTAATTAAAACTCTCGAAAAAAAAAACCTTTGATTGGCAACGTCAAATGTTTGATCGGTAATGTCAAATGTTTGACTGGAAATTGTGTAGAACAGTTTATATGAGAAAATGAAATTGTTGTTTTTTAATATCTTTTTCGCGACTTTTCAATATTTTCTCGCCGTTTAAACCTTCCGTTAACTACCACAAACATTTCAAAACCAAAATCAGCCAAATCGGCCCAGCCTTTGTCGACTTTTAGCGGACCCACGAACAGCAATAAATTGAAGTGAAAACTTCTTTAGGCGCGCCTAGACAGATATTTCGTGGGCTGTGAATTGGATTCTAGCGTCACGCTCGGGTATGATAAGAAATCTTCGGGTAAACTCGGGACCATGGCTTTTGGCCATTTAGAAATGCGGCAGCCAATGGGAAATGCTGAAAGGGCGTGGCCTCGGCATCATGCCATGGCCATCTAGAAATGCATCAGTCAGTAGGAAATGCTGACGCATTTCTAGATGGCCATGCCATGATGCCCAGGCCACGCCCTCTGGTTACACACGTGTAGTTTCCAAAGTAAGCTATAAAATTCTGAGTTCTAAGTTTTCACTTCTATCGGCAGTTCCTATGCCTGCCAAATTTTTTTAATTATATTTATTGATTAAAAATAGCCAAATATATTAATTCTATAAATAGAATAATTTTATTAAGTATGTTGATAGGTCAACGTACAATGTGTTATTTACAGTATGATATGTTTTTTTATTGTAAGTGTGTTTTACTTTTACTGTTTAGAATAGGTTATAAGGGCCATTTTTTGGTATGCCTTCTCCTGTTCTTGCACGGTTGCCTGGTAGAAATCGCTCTAACCGATAAGGCCGCCAATTAAATTGCTATGATATTATTTTGTCTGTTTTGTATTATTTGATGTTTCTTTATGTTTTATGGCTTTTTTATAAAGAGTTATCGTATTGTGTTGTTGTTGTATTGTATTAATTTATTTTTCACTTTTGAGTGCCTATTTGTGGTTTTGAAGTCGTTTTATTTTTTTGTTTAAATAGAGTTAATGATTAAAACTTTAAATTATTTCACAGCTTTTTGGCGTAACTGTATGCGATGTGGTAATTAAAACTTAATTGAAAAGGAGCTTCTATTATATTGGAATTTTCTTCACATTTTCTGTGTAAGTAATGACAGCCTGCATAAGGTCTCTTAAAAGCAAGAAATAAACATAAATTAGTAACTAAATATTTTCCTCATACTTAAGCCCTTATTCAAAAGGCATTAACTACCTATCTTATCTAATAGGAAAATTAATGTTAATATTATTGTTTGTGGTAAAACAACTTAGAATAATTATGATAAAAAATAACCGACTCTCCATAATCGGAAAATACGTAGATAAAACTGAAATTGCTTGTACCAATTATATTCATAGTGATACTTTTTGTAGAGTTCGCTTGGGAAGTACCACACCTGTGCCAGTTGTTAAGCCGCAAAGACGTACGGTGCATACTGTAATTTTCTGATTTGAAGGGCAACAAAGTTCGTTAGATAGTGGAAAACACGCCTTAGAGCAAGCCAAAGGTACATTTAAAAAAAACAAAATATTTATTTCTGACAAAATCTCTACACCTATGAAGTATCTCATAAAAACTATAACAATAGTACCATTACAGAATATTGTTCTGAATATGAGATACTTCATTCTCATAAAAACTACAATAATAGTGCCATTACAGAATATTGTTTTAGAATCAAACGATCTTAAACGTATTAACGTTTTGTAAAGAAGAATTAAAAGACACAATGGTTTCCGAATCAATTATGTCAAGTTTCATTACCTAAAGGTTAAACGATGTCAATATCTCGGTTTAAACCACATTCGAATTATTGAAATCAGCGATTTTTATAACTACGTAACATACATCGCTCGTTAACTTTTCAAAGCGAGCAATCTACAAGCAACTAGAAGCGGTAATAGTTACCGAATTCAGAGAATTAGTATGATCGTTAAGGGTCTGGGGATATAAGGCGGTGATTTGGTGGACAGCAGTGAGTTGAATCGATTGAGATAATGGCCGATTACTTAGTAAGCTGACAACCCTAAGGGACCGTAGTGATGAGCTGTGAATTTGTTCTTATTTTCATCGATATCTGTTTTATTTTTACAAATTTAACTACGTTACTTTATTATGTTATTAATCACCCTTGATGCGTTCGTCAACGCTGAATTTAGTTAGTTTGTAAAGTATCGTAAAACCATTTCGTTCTGAAATTCCTTTTGCATCGCGCAGTGTCATTTTATTCAACCCTTAGTGTCATTTTATGTATATTTAGCTATATTATATGACTAATATTGGATAATTGTTTTTAAGCATACGCGATTTGAACACATTCTTTATTATGTAGTATCTTCTCGTCACCATGGCTGTTGTAACGCTGCCGAAACGTCGAGGTAATTTAACAATATTTTATGTTTTTTTACGCTTATCTTCAACATTTTATTAAAGCACGCAACGGCACGCACAGCATAAATACACTTCACAGAGCTAGCCGGCTACCGTCTTGATTAAGCCCCGTATAATATAAACATAATATTAGATGTATGCCAAAGATGAAGAATAATTTGTAATAAGTAGTATAGAGTGTCGAGACGAGCAGGATACGTGCCTCATGGTAAACAACATGCCTGCCCATAACAGCACTTTACTATTGCTTTTATTGCTTTGATATTAACAGCACTGTTGTCAAAACCAAATACGTAAGCTACTATGAAGAAAAACAGTGTCTTTTTATTAACAGTTATCTTTCCTAATAATTATAAAAATGTGAAAGTTTGGTTATACACCCAAACAGGATGTGTGTAGCTCGATTACGTCGGAACGTCTGTATGGGTTCATTTGAATTTTCTAGCACAGTTGGATTACAGTATGCAATAGCACATGAGCTACTTTATCACAGGAAAACAACGGGAACCTACACCGCACGGGTAATACCGTGGGGCGCCGGTAGTAGAACATATATTTACGAATATAATAAAAACTAATAATTATGTTAGAACTTTCTACTAATTTATCAGGATATCAGTGATATAACATATTTTTAATCAAATATTAATGTAGGTACGAATAGGTAGGGTATATGGAGAATGATTTAATCTCATAATCATACATTATCGACATGTATTTTTGAACGTACCTGTCCCAACACTATTCGAGCATCCCACCTAATGTTGTATTGATTTTGATTCTATTTTTATGCGACCCACCTCGACGCTATGAACACGACATTTCTAATGTGTCCATTTATTGGACATATGTATTTGAATGTACAGCTACTTGCTAGAAAATTTCTTGCTAAAACGGCGAAAAACTAGGCTATGCTACGAGTACAAGGCGTTGTTAGAATGCAAATAAGCCTGTTAGAGATAGTTCACAATTTTTTCAAAGATGGGGCCATTTTTGCAATAAAACTTACTTGTTTGTACACACTTTTTAAAACTAATTCACGGGTAAATCACTTATGGTATTGACCGTCCAACTTAATAGTCCAAGATCCCAGAGCTGCCAGACGTCACCTATTTTCTGATGAATGAAATGTGGACGATTGAGTAGAGTTAGTAAGTACTAAGCACACATACTTACTCGCTAACTTGCTTAGACGGCCAATTTTGAGATATGGGGTAATGGAGGTACATACAAACATTACTTACTTCACGTATTTTCTAATAAGTGATTTTCCCGTATGTTGAAGGCAATATCCTTAAAAACAAGGTCCCAATAATACTCCCAGACACTTTCCGTCGGCCGTTTGGCTTAACAACTCCAAAATATAAAACTTATTACTTAGAATTACTACTGCCAGAATATAAAACTTATTACTTAGAATTTTAGACACATCACTAATTTTATACATAGATCAGTTCTATAACCACAGATATAAATCGTCTAACGTTCCGCTCCGCTGTTCTGCCGCCGCTACATTATTAAATACATCGGTGATGCGAACCCGTAAAATTGTGTGTTGTTCTTGTGTTGTTCTTCTCAAACAGTTGAAATTCAAATGTACAATCGCACGTTCCAAAACTACTACAAGGCCATCACGACCTGTTCCAATACTACACTTAAGCACGATTTTCATCTCTTTGAGTCCTTTGTAGGCAGCGTGGTGGATTAAGGCCCTAAAAAAGTTAAGGCCCTGCGAGAGAAGGCCCGGAGCCCCAGGTTCGGAACTTTTGGTGAGGTATTTATAATAAAAATAATAAAATCCTTTATTTCAGACACAAGATCCATATACAAATGCAAAAGTGTCTATTTACATTTTAACGAAGTAATTAAAAATAATAAGTACATTACAACAACCAAATAAAACTATTTTAGGTGGTAATAGCCATCCACCGTCGGTACGTTCCACTCAGCAGTAATCTATCCGCCAAACCTTTGACGATAGTGTTATTACACGAGCTCACTCTGGACATGAAAGACGAAATTATGATGTTGGCCTAATGATTAATCCAAGTTTGTGACCTCGAGCGGCGAACGCAACTTTGTCAAAAATCGCCAAAATTTGAAAAAAAAATTTTCGAAAAGGTTTTTTCGATTTTTGACAAAGTTGCGTGTGCCGCTCGAGGTCACAAATGCAAAAAATCAGATCTACCGGATTTAACGCATACTGTAATGAATAAAGTTACTGGACTATTATAAAATGTTTTATCACATAACATTGTTGTATTATATTTATTAGTTTAGTAAAAAATGAAGTCATCTTCGAATAAGATTTGTCTGATCTGTCGGAATATAGAACACTTCAATATCATAAATATTTGGAGAAGTATAATATTTTGCTCTAAATTTTCAGCCAGAATTTTAAGTATAGTAACTATTTTAAGTAGGTGAATGTTTTTAGTATCTCTATAGATTCTAAGCAAATTTTCTCTCAAAGACAAGCTTTGAAGGTAATTGAGAGTTGTACGTGGGTTTGCGTATTTATAGAAAGGATCTTGTTTATGAAAATCTAAAGGTATTAAAATAATTATAATTCCGTTGACCTTTTCCATATGCCTTTGACAAGTCGACCCTTAAAGATTTCCTAAGTATAGATAAAAGCGGATATTTTCTTTATTTAAGGGTTTTACATAGGCCATTTAAAATACATATATTTAACCAGCAGTGCCCGACAATTTTACCCCCGTACCCATTATTTTTCGGATAAAAGTAGTCTGTATGTCGATCCATGAATGACGATGCCGAGCCGATTACTTGCGGATTAAAGCGGATGTACTAGAATTAGGTTGAACATTTTCCCAACTCTTCCCCTATTATCCAAGAAATATGTTAAAAAGAGAGCCCAAATGACATAGGTCACAGACCCCGGAGTCTGTGGAGTGGCTAAATAAAATTAAAAAAAAACCAGGCTATATTCTACATTTCACCTCGATCCGTTCAGCTGTTCCGAAGTGATTGAGCAACAAACGTAAATACTTTGACATTTATAACATTAGTAGGATACAGTGAAAGAGTTGTTAGAAATATAAAAATAACTATTGCCTCATACACATTGCTACCTTGGATTGTTATATACCTTTGTACTACACATAATCCGGAGCGGTAGTCAATTTAACAAACACTAGCAGGGCCCCGCGGTTTTACCCGCTTGGTTCCCGTTCCCGTAATTCTCACGCGATTAAAAACCTTTGCATTATTCCAGATTGTACTCTATCTATGTATGTTACAAATTTCAACCTGATCCGTTCAGATATTTCGCCGTGATTGAGCAACAATTTAATAAGACGATTGTCAGAATATTATGATCAGTGACGATTAATTTTATGATAATACCTGACATTTAATTTAGCAGTTATCATGGTTGATTAATTAAAAAGTTTTAAATTACTTTTATAACGTGCTCCTTTCCGTTCAGTACGCTCTTTTTTTCGTTTAATTTTTCGTTTAATTTTATAAAGCGAATGGTTCGCATATGGCTAAACTCTTTGTCGTATGAGGATACTGAAAACTTGATCACTCGAATACGTTCAGTGTTGTGAGTGGTCACCATTGTAATCTGGCACTGTTTGGGGCCTCAGTCAGTTTGTGATTGAACACAGGCTATCACACATTTGATCTCGACTTAGTTGTACTTTTTATCGTCTACCTTTCTATCACTTCCTTTTTACGAACTCACCCTCATACTCACACACGCACACATACACACCCTCTCACATACACATACACACCCTTTCACACTAACACACATCCTCCCTCACACTACACTATATCTACTTCTGGAACTGGGATTAGACCAAAATTAACATTTTTGATACCCTGTGTTTACTGTGTTTTTGCTTTCGTTCTCTGGCTGCCACAGCACGGGCCACCGAGCCTAGTGTGGGGCTGAAGGCTAAGTCTGGGAACATGTTATGTATTTTCATGTAAATCTAATTAAGCAATTTTGTAATCTGTTCCGATTGATGTTTCTAGGTAATAAAGATTTGTATTTGTATTGTTTGTATGTAATTAATAGACTCTGTAATACTCTAGACAATGGCAGTACCTACTAGCAGTACCTAAAGCATTAAAGCATTAATATTCTTAATTCTATTTAACCTAATTAATATTCTTAATTCTATTTAACCTAATTAATATTCTTAATTCTATTTAACCTAATTTAACCTGACTGGCCTTGTGGCTTAGTGGGTAGTAGCTCTACATGCGAAGCTGAGGGTCGTGGGTTCGATTCCCCACCCAGTGCAAATATTTGTGTGGTGAATTCAAATGTTTGCACTGTGTCTGGGTGTTTCTATATATAATAAGCATGTATTTAAAATTATACAAGTATTATATCAGCTATCTGGCCTCCATCATACAAGCTTTGCTTAGTTTGGGTTCAGATGGTGTTGTGTGTGAATTGTCCAACAATATTTATTTATTTATTTGTCCACCAATATTTAATTTCGATTTAATTTCGTATCGGTAAGTTATTATTAGAAGTCAGAGAGAAACAAAAGAGAGACGTAAACGATCTGAGAAGGAGAGAAACAGAATACATACATTTGAAGTGTGAAGGGCAATTTTTCGTACTCTATAAAAAAAACAGGGCGACCAGCTCATGTGCCCGATGGTAAGTAACACATAACAGCACAACATACAGCTATTGGACCATGGAGAGTCCAAATCATTATCTAGCACTGCACTGCGTTCGTTCGTTACTCAGAGGTATAAGATGATTGTTGTTGTATATTGCAGCTCACTAAATCTTCCCACTGCTGGGACTCAGGAATTCTCTCGCAAGAAGAGAGTCAAGGCCATAACCCACCACGCTGGCCCAGTGCGGGTTAGTAGATTGTTGTTGAGACTCTGTAAATTTTGTGAAAACATTGCTCTTCAAACGGAGCGACGTTGCCACATCACTACTTGGAGGTAGAATAATTAGCAAAACTGTGGTACTTCCCTGCAAAGAGCCTGTAAGGGCCTAAGCCTAAGAGCACGTACTTATGTGGTAAGATTTAGTATATAAGCAGATGAAAGCTGTAGAGCGATTAGTCTCTCGCCCCGCGTCACTTGTATATTAAGATCAATATAGTCAGCAGTTTATACAGTGACGTGGTTTCATTTCCTCTCCAGTACCAGTAACACCTACAAGCCCTACTAAATACTGCTAACTTTACTAAGAACAATGAAAAGACAAGTCTTGACAATTGATTGCAATCCTTAATTCTTTGTTTTACAGCTCAATCTGTATCTACAGTAGTAACAATAAACTAGAGTGCAGCAATATCGGCCACTTAAGACTCCGATGAGCGATTAAGTCGCTTGACATCGAACCACATAAACCAGCTTTATTACAGACTATGGAGCCCTTTATAAGCTGTGGCTGGTTATGCAGCGGAGAGCGGATAAATAACAAGCGATAATGGTACGATACTTTATCGTCTAGAGGCGTTCAAGTATGATCTAATGCATTTTTTGAAGATTTTATAGCCTTCCCCTCCTTTCCTTACCTGAAAGTTGTTAACTTGTGATATTTTAATTCTTTTTTTATTTTTTTATTGTAAATACGTAATCTTTTCAATATACTAAGTGTGTCCGAAAAAACGAAAACTGATTTATATTTAAAACAATTGAATTCAGACACGCAACCAAACAGAAGAATATGTGAAAGTAAACTTTAGTTTTTGCTATTTTATATAATAATTCAAAGACCATCTCACACCGATTTTGATCATATTTATGTGGGACCTCTTCTGAACTATAATCTAGCAAAGAAAAAAAAAATCTCAATTGGTGGTTCTACAAAACAAAACATGCAACCGAATTGAGAACTTCCTCCTTTTTAGAAAGTCGGTTGAAAGGATATATGAATAAATATTTTATAGGCTTTTAACAAGACCAAGAGTAATAGCTTCAATTAGGTAGTGATTAGGAATTCACTTCACTTTCGTCCAATAATCGCTTCTTCTTCTTCTTCTTGTCGTGTCAGCGATTCAATTTTGGACTGGCTTAATCTATTTTTTTAATGATTTAATTGAATTTTAAAATTTTGTTTTATGTTTTTGATATAAAAAAAATATCACTAATCGCTGTAAATGAGGACACCGCCTTACCCTATATAGCTCTTATTAAGTTTATTTATTGTTTGGAGGAGGAATGTGGCGTAAAAACGGGGCGGTTCTGCTTGTGACTCATTTTCGATGGATTATAATGACTTTATTATAGGTTTAATAAAACTGTTGGTCTTAATTTTTACGATTTGGTTTTCGTTGTCGAGTTTCTCGTTTTAGTTTGAGTTTTAATACGGACAATTCGGTTTATTATTTTAGATAAGTAACTAGATGCTAATGTCATAAAGATATTGAAGTCATGGTTTGGATTGGCACATCCGGCTGATCCCTCTACTCTATTTAGGGATCACAATAGTTTTGGCCTGAAACTAAAAAAACCATCCGAACTCTACAAACACCTAAGAGTTACAAAAACGCATGTTTTGGGAAAGTCGAAAGACGAATTAATCGCATCTCTCCCAAAAGACAAAAGCGCTTCGGACCTTGAATCTAGACTTCAATTCCACAAACAATTTATGGCAGGCGCGCAAGTAAATACAGCTGGGTTGGGTACGAGAAAGAAAAGGGAAGACCGAGACATGGTAAAAACCTTTCTACAACAAGACGAAAATGATAGTTACAAAGTGCACGCTATGAATTTAGAAATGCAAAGTGAGTGGTTAACCATAGGTGAGTTTTGTATCCCATTAGCTCTAAAGTGGCGCACCTTGCTATATGACTGGTCTCCTGCCTTATTAAAATTTTATCTGAACGCTTTCCAAATGACCCTCCCTGACCAGAGTAACTTGGTAAGGTGGGGAAAAGCCTCTGAAAAATGTTGCTATACTTGTAGTGAGGCGATATGTACAGCAAGGCACATATTGGTGGGATGCAAGGTGCTCCTTAATAGGGGTCATTACTCACAGCGCCATGACAGAGTACTTGAAATCATACGTGAAGCCGTAAGCCTTTCGGTAGCTAGAGCCCAAAAGGGATTGACGATAAACAAAAGACAAATTAACTTTGTAAAAGAGGGCTCAACTTCAAACTCCAAGAACAAGCCTTACTCAATCCTGGGTTCAGCACCTGATTGGACTATTTTAATGGACACGTATGAAAAGCACTACAAAATCCCAGAGGATGTAGGTGTTTCGTCATCCAGACCGGACATTTTCCTTTTTTCTAGGGCTACGAAACGCATAGTCCTGGTAGAACTTACCGTACCGTGGGAAACTAATATACCTAAAGACCACGCGATGAAACAAAATAAGTATTACGACCTACAAAATGAATTAACAAAAAATGGCTATGTAGTTAATTTATACGCTGTAGAAGTAGGAGCGAGAGGTATACCAGCAAAATCTCTCTATAACCTGCTTAAAGACCTTGGATTGTCCAGAAGTGCAGTAAGTTCTATACTAGAACGAGTATCTAAAGCTGCACTAGTAGGATCATATCGGATTTGGCTGGGCAGGGAGAGAAATACGAGTAGTGAAGGTGAGTGTTGACGTACGTCAATATAAGGGGCCCCTTTTAAACCTACAGCCCGAGTCACAAGTCTCGGGGTCTACTCGTGATTTCTCTCTCTGCCACACGATGGACCCGGCACCCGCACGGTGAATCCATGGAATGCTAAGAAGTACGTCTCTCTTGTCATTAATTTTAGTAATAAATAATCCTACAAATATTATACTTAAATGCGAAAATTTGGATGTTTGTTGATTAATCATTCAGGATCGGCAGAATAGACGGAGCTGATGTTTAAAACACAGATTGTATTATAAGTAGTCTGGAATAATACATCGTCTGCTTATCTACTAACTACGTCTCGTATCGCGGGAAATCTACAAGAATAAATAAATAAATAAATATTGGTGGACAATTCACACACAACACCATCTGACCCCAAACTAAGCAAAGTTTGTATGATGGTAGCCAGATAGCTGATATAATACTTATATAGTTTTAAATACATAGTTATTATACATAGAAACACCCAGACACAGTGCAAATATCTGAATTCATCACACAAATATTTGCACTGGGTGGGAATCGAACCCACGACCCTCGGCTTCGCAGGCAGAGCTACTACCAACTAAGCCACGAGGCCAGCCAAAATGCACTATGCGAGAAAAACTGCGGGATGTTACTAGTATATGAACGGTAAGTACTGTCAATTTGTATTTTTTCTTCTAGGTAAAAAAGTTGACTGCTTATTCTTTCTCTACCTGCCATACAAAATTTGCTCTTTACATCACTTAGGTACTCTATATTTGTCAATAGAAAGCTCTAAACCATGGAATATGGGCGCATCATTACTTAAAATCGAACGAGTTGGCAGTCAAGTGCAATCCTAATATCGTTAAAAACAAAAATGATAGCTAAGATTATTTTAAAACTGAACATTTGGCTTGGAAACCGCGTTGAACATTTTTTGATGACGAAAATTGTATAGGTTTGAGACAACGACATGCTAATTAATAATAGATATTTTCTGACTAATGTAGCGTTGTAACGACGTAATAGCGTAGTCTCGAAGCGGCGGTGGAGTAAGGGAGCGTGACGTGAGTTTTAGACGCTGTTTTGATAGGTGAAATCTTTTGAGTTCTGAGACTATCGTAGACAGCATCATCGCTTAACATAATCTTCTTATATATAAAATTCTCGTGTCATAGTGTTTGTTTCCTTACTCCTCCGAAATGGCTTTACTGATTTAAACCAAATTTTATATGCATATTCTGTAGGTATGAGAATCGGCTACTAGCTATTTTTCATACCTCTAAGTGACAAGGGTTGTTCACTAAGGCAAAACAACGTTTGCGGGGTCAGCTAGTAGATATATATATCTACATGTAATAAACTAACTAGTTACAAACACTTTACAAACACACAAAAAGAAAACGACACAATAAAAAATAACAATACACTTTAAAACTAGTGCGACAGATCGGCAAACTTTTTGCCTTATCGCTAAAAGTGAATTTCTTTCAGGTAACCTTAGGATGGAACATAATGTATTGTAGACAAGTCATAAAACGGGTTGCGCAAACAAGATGTAGAAAAACCGTACAGAAGATTGAATATATTTTCAAAATATAACAGTAGGTAATAATAATAATCTCTAAGAACCTCGTGAAAGCCGAGAAGGACAAGCTAAGCAAGTACCTTGACTTGGCTCATGAGGTTACCGCCATGTGGGATGTTGATTCGATGATCATAGTCCCAATAGTCGTGTCGGCAAACGGCCTTATAGCGAAAAGTCTCGACCAACACCTTAAGAGACTTTCGCTAGACGGTTGGATCAAGGGTCAGATGTAGAAGACGGTCATCCTCGACACAGCGCGCATCGTCAGGAGGTTAGTCACTCTGCAGCCCTAACCACCGGTTAGCCCCGCTGCTGGCGGCAAACTAGGTTTAGGTTTTTTTAAATGTTTTTATGTTGTTTTATTTATAAATATTTTAAAAACTTAGGATTAAGAAAATAAAATAAATACGTTAATAATCTCTAACATGAAATACTAGTACTTAGATATTCAATATAACACACAATTTATTTTATTGTACACTATCTGAACGCGCGCGCGTTGCTACGCCATCTATCGAAAATTAGTCGTACTAATTCAAATTTTGAACGAACTCGGTTACTTTAGGTTCTAATGACGCAACCTTTAAAATATGACATTTATGCTGTCACGCAACGAAAGCTCTCAAAAAGCAATATTTTTCCCGTTTTTATTACATTTTTCACTCATGCTCGGCTCCTGTTGGTAGTAGCGTAATGTTAAACAGCCTATAGCCTTCCTCGATAAATGGACTATCCTACAAAGAAAGAATCTTTCAATTCAGACCAGTAGTTCCAGAGATCCTTGCGTTCAAACAAACAAACTCTTCAGCTTTATAATATTAGTATAGATATACTAAACAAATAAATAATCATCAAAATCGACACTAAATTGGCGGAGCTATCGCATAACATATTCACTTAATAGAAAAACTTAATTGTTAAATTCCTTTAAAAAATAAACAAATTTAACAGTGAAAAATGTATTTCAATAAAGTACCGGTTCTAGACCCTCATTAATAATATCTTTAGATTACATTTCATAGTCAGCTAACTACATTTCAAACTTTCGTTTCCAAATCCAAACTTCTATCAAATATATACTTACCTATACTAATTTTTATAGCCCTCCCTACCTGCTTCGATAAACTGGCGACAAACGTTTTAGCGCCCTTAGAAAACCACATTAAAATGGTCCTTATAAAATAAATTACATCTGAAATATATCCCTTAACATTATAACCATGAGAGTCAAGAGAAATTGTGAACAGTTCTTTGGGTGTACAACTTAAGTTTGTTTTGAAATACACTATAAAACAGCTTCTAGTGTTGGTTGTATAAAAAGACGAACAATACGTTTTTTGTAGGATAAGGTTTGATTGATTTGTTGTATACTTACGGAAGGCTTTTAAGCCTCTTAGATTGATTGGGGCTACGGAGCTATTCTGATGATAAGGTAGAGGAAAGTGATGACAGAGATATATCATTATCATCATCGTCATTATTATCAGCTGAAATGAACTGATTCATTTCAGATTACAGTATGAGAGATCTCTTCTTCAAAAAATTTACAATATGCTATTGATAAATAATATGTTATGAGTAATTTAGGATCAAGCTCAGTTCATTTCATTAGTTTCATAATATTTTCTAATGGTAGGACTGGCAGATTCCGCGTAGGTAATGATGCCGAATCCGCACCTCTTACAACAAAAATCATCCAAGATTTTTGTTGTAAGAGGTGCGTGACATCGTGATGTTATCGGGAGGCATGTTGCTGACCATCAGGCACATATCCTGCTCGTCCTATCACTCTTTAATATAAAAAAACTTGTACTGCAATTTAAAGAATAGGTAGGTACTCAAAGGTGCATACAGAATTTCTACAGAAAACCTAAAGGTACAAGTTCGCGCGGAGACCGCGACACGAGACCGCGACAGGAGGCCGCGACAGGCACGTGACACTATGGAATTGTATGGGCGTCAGTTCGCTCCGAGACCGCGACCGCGACCTGTCTCGGTCTCCTGTCGCGGTCTCGGCGCGAACTGGCGCCCATACAATTCCATAGAGTCAAGTGCCTGTCGCGGTCTCTGGTCGCGGTCTCCTGTCGCGGTCTCGCGTCGCGGTCTCAGCGCGAACTTGTACCTTAATACTTCACGACTGTGAAATTAGACTATCTAGCCACTAGACCACTACAGCTGAGCTATATTAATGTATATACTCGTATACTAAATAGATATTTTCAAAGACCCATTGAATTCACAACCTACGCCTCAATGGTTAAACTCACTACCAGCTTAATTTTTTAGTAGAAATATCTATAGAAACTTTAATGCTGTTGGATGATGAAAATAAAATTTTGTGTTTCAAATACATTGGGATTCAGTCAAGGGATGAGACACGTGCTTGAATGAACGAGTCAATGGACATGAAACGTGAAGTTGTAGTCTTTTCAAAATATTTTTTTCATAATAGGCAAGGTTAAGATGAAGGCAAAAACATCGGTCATCTTGACCGATATTTTTTTAACGGTAGTTATCGTGTAAGATGTAGTACTGGTTGAGAAATTAATTGTAGTTAGTTGGTACGTAGGTAAGGCCCTGCGCCTTTTACGCTAGCTATGACCCTTACTGCTGCTGAGTCCTTAAAAAAACAGCGTATTTTGATTTAGCTTTCTTTCATTTTCAAACTTAATAAGTGGCATAAATTGACATGGCGAAGTTGAAGAAGAAAAGAAGAGAATCGATTAAGCAAACCACATCTTGTTAATGTTGGGAGTCGGGGCGTTTTTTCTCAAGAACAGAGTCAAGATTTCAATCCACAACACTGGTCAGAACACAGCCACGCACATTAAGAGACACGCACACGCCAAAAGAGATTTTTCTTGTAACATGTTGGGGTTTTCAAGATTGTTTCCTTCGCTGGTAATGAAAATAGTGATGGAACCATCTATACCTCTTGAGATATTTTTGAATAGACTGGGTTCAAAGTTCAAACTCCCACGATAGCGAAATCGGACATTCTCGTCAATGGGCCACCACGACATAACCAAATAAAATTCCATAATTAAATATTATATCATGGTGGACCTGAATGTTTGGCTAAAATTACTCACATATAGTGAAAACCTTCATGGTTTCTTACGTTAAGAACTTAACACGTAAGAGACAGGTCCCTTACTTAATAAGTCCAACCAAACATCTCACCATCATAAACAACATGTGAGCCTTGGCTTTCAACTTTTATAGGATCCCAAACTCCGAACTCAAAAAAAGTACACATTATAAAGACATCTTCGGACCGTTTGGCCTTTTTTATACGTGTTTTTTTTAAGACGATTAACTAAATGGGTGTTTTAATTGCCCTCTCTTAATTGTTTGAAAAAGGGATTAGTTTTTTATGGCGATCCGGGAGCTTAATAGCTTGGTTAATATGGGACAATGACTGGTAGATTTTAAGATGGGACCGTATTGTGGTATTAAAATTCTATGATGTCGTTGATGGTGATGGTTGAGCCTAAATTGCTTCGGAATGTTGAGTCCTGGTTAAGTCAAGATCTGTTTGATTTTCTTCGTAACGCACGTACGGATCAAGATTTGGAAATTTATTTTGTTTTTTTTCATTTTCAATCACATTATTCTCAAGATTACATATTTTTATTTTTATATTATAGAATGGCGGGACGATCAAAACTTGGACATGATCTGAAGCAACAGGTCGACCGTTAACAGCACAGTACCACACAGCTATTTTTTTGCATGAAAGTCGCCAGTTAGTAGACTATGTTTAGTAGGTGAACCTACCTACAATGCATCATGAACGCTTAAATATAATGTTATTGGTGTCCGACTACTTGTAATTTATTTTAGTTTCAGTCAGTTGTGTTGACGTCAAATAAACTTCTGTGTACATGAAAAAGTATCGGTATCCGTTCTTTTAATAAACTTTTTTTCACAAATCGACATGTGATAACCGACGTTAGACAAACTCACGGGCAGTAAAATGATTATTGTACAAAAAATCTTTAACAAATTGGTTATATCTCAAAGTAATTATTAAAAAAACATTCATTCCATAACGTATTATTTGACAAATTATTCATTTGTTATTTTTGCTAACTACCAAATGCTTAAAAACAAAAACAACAATTTACAAATGTTCATTTTATAATGTGTTGTTTGGCATGCAACTCAATTTATAGAGCAAACATTTATTAAATTACATAAAAAAAATATAGTAATTTTTGAATATTTAAGTAATAAGTAATTAAGTAATACCACATCGGAACGATTAGGTTACTCAGGACCCAAATCCGACTCGGAGCATACCGACTTCACTTAGTCTTGTCGCTACTACCCCTAGAGTGTATGTAAAAAATGCAAGAGCTTCTGGCGGGAAACCCATCCAGAGTCAAACCTCAGTGACGGACCCTAATCGGATCGGTGCTGGTGGTCAAAAGTCAATGACAGAACCAAATCAGAATTAACAATTTACACGGACAATTTATCGGGTACTTTTAAAATATTTGTTGCAAATTCTATTTTGGTAGATGCTAAATTTGTAAAAAGAATAATTTATGTTATGAAAACTGCACCAAAAGCAAAATGTCATTCGAAAAATATTGTCTAAGTGAAACGTTTGCCATGTAATGGGTAATAAAATGATGGTTTGTAAAATAAAACATTTGTTGATGTAAGATGTTTTTGAAACAAATATCATGCAAAAAGTTGTTTATAAAATAAAACATTTTTATATGGTAAAGTTTTTGCAATGAATATTATACGATTAGTTGGTTTACGTCCAAATGCATTAAATTAGGGTAGAGCCACATTAGCGTTATGGTAAATTAAACAGGAAAAATAAAAAAATGGTAGTCATAGAAGTAGACTATGACTATAGACTGCCGATAGAAGTGAAAACTTATAACTCAGAATTTGATACCTCACTTTGGAAACTATGGGGGTGAGGGTGGGAGGTTGCTGCTAGCCCGGAATAAATCTTCAAACCATTGTCGTCTAAATAAGTTTTTGATCATGGTCATCTATACGGCCATGTTTCAAACCATGACCATCTTAAAATACTAACGCATGTCTAGATAACTATGGTTCCGAGTTCACCCGAAGATGTCTTTCATTTACGAGCATGACAACATAAACAGTCCACTAAATGTTCTCACTGCTGGGACTCGGGAATTGGGACTCGGACTGCTTCTCTCGCAAGGAGAGAGTCAAGGCCATAATCCACCACGCTGGGCCAGTGCGGGTTGGTGGATGACACATGACTTCGAAAGATTCTAGGTACATGTCGGTTTCCTCAAAGGGGGCGCCTAAAGCCAGAAAACGAAAAAAGGACATTTGCGACGCCGCTCACTGAAGTTAAGAAACTAAAATCTATGACAAAAAAAATATTGACGTGTGGGTACAATCAAGAAGAAGCACAATAACCGAATAGAATTTTAAAAATAGATCAGAGTTTTTACAATAAAAAAATAAAAATGACACCGAAAAAACCCGTTTTAATTCGAGTACTTGAAATTATCAGCGATGACCCCACATTATTTTTTGGTAATAAAATTCCTATTTGTACGTTCTAGTAAAGTAACCGAACACTTTTTTAAATTTATGTTTAGTTATTGAGTAATTAAATAAAACTTGGTCAAAAATGGACGCCTGATTAAATATTGATTTTTCCTCCAAACTGTGTCATGCTATTCTCGACTTTATGTACATCACATTAAGAAACTCGTCGCGCGGGTGAAATCTGATTTTTTCCTGGCTTTAGGCCCACTCTTAAGTTAGCGGCATTATGCACATGACTTCTGTGTATGGTGTTCTAAAAAAAGTTTTCACTTCAATAAATAAATGTACTACCTATTCACTTTTCTATTCACAATTCACGAAATAAAATCACTCTAGCTACATTTATTCTCATAACAGTAATTATTGAAAAAATATATTTAGTTCATTATTTTGTACTACAAAAGTAGTTGAATTTTTTTATAAGTAACTCTTTTAGTCGACAATAGATAATATTTTATTTTTAACTAAGCATACTTCATGTCGTTTACAATTGCTACATCATACCATTTGTCTATACCAGCGCCATTGTGGAAGTTTTTTGAACTGTTAATTACAGCATACAGCTGGACACTTTTTTGAATGTTCCACCATGTGAGATAGCACTCCTTATTTCTATCCTCCGCACATGAAAAGAAAACTGCGTGCAAACAAATTAAAAAAATTACACGAAACACACGGCGGTTCCAAGTCTGAGTTTTTAACAAATAAAAAAAATGTATGAGAAATTCGGCACGATGTAGGCAGAATTGAATAAGGTAATTGATGTCTTGAGTTCACAGACTTAGTGCACACGACGTACTAAATTCAAACTACAAAACGCACGGAATTATGTGATCGTTGGGAAGAGTGAACTCACTCTTTCCATTCTAGTCAGTTGTAGCAAGCGATGAACGTCGGATGTTTTTTAGATTTTTATCATTATTATACATGAGGCAAACTAAAAGTTTGCACTTCTAGTCAAACGGAACTATTTGAATTTCGAATGTTATATTTTTTGAAACGTTGCAAGTTGCAACCTTCTTAGTAATAAAAAAAAAAACATTTGGCGGAAAATAATTTGTCAATTATTTTTTATCACACATCAACGTTTCACATCTCTCTACTTAGAGCCGGTTCACACGGCGCGGCTGCCAACAGCGCCCGCGCGCGGGCGCGGCAGATTTCCATATAAAATTGAATTCAAAACACACGACGCGATTTACGCCCGCGTGGCTGCGCGCGATTCTTGCGCAGTAGCTTTCCGGAGAAGAAACCGCGAAAACCTGCGGTCTCGTGAGTATTGAAACAAAAGCGTCGCGCGGCGCGGGCGCGGTTTGAAACCGCGTCGTGAAAACCGGCTCTCAGTCTGTGAGTTCTACGTACGCAACGAAAATGGAATTAAGTGAAATGAAATGAAATGAAAATGATGAAAATGAAAATGTCGAAAAGATTTTAGAGCAATGATTTTTTATGATTTTAGAATGAAATAGATCTCTCTCCGCAAGACTGTGCTGCTCGTTTTCAAAATGCTTTTGGGAGAGAAAATGCTTGTTTGAGCACCGGGAGGCGATGGTTTGCTGAATTTGAGAGAGGTCGAGTTTCTTTACATGACGAATTTCGTGAAGGGCAGCTTTCAACAGTAATAATGTGGCTACTGTTAAGCGGCTAATTGAAGAAAACCTGCGGATTACCCATAAGACAATTCAAGGACTATTCGAGATTGGTATGAGCCAAATTCATACAACTTTACACGACGAATTGAAATTTTGGAAACTTTGTTGTCGTTGGATCCCTCATGAACTGACAGTGGAGCAGAAGCGGGCTCGCGTGGAATGGTGCCACTGAAGTACGACCACGGACATTCTAATGTTGTTTATGACATTGTCACAGAGACAAAACGTGGATATATTTTTTTGAACCCGAAAAAAACAGCAATCTTATGAATGGTTGTTTGAAAATGAGAACAGGCCAACAAAAGTGAGACAGGCGAGAAACGTTGGAAAAAATAATTTTCCCCAGCTACGGGATCCATCTGTACAATGCCACTTGAAGATCAAAAGAGTGCTAATGCCTCAATGCATGTTAAATAGTATTCTACCATTTGTTTGCCCAGGGTGCTAGAAAAAGTTCGCGAAAGACGACCCAAAAGCCACTTTCTCCTACATCACGACAACGCTTCTTCACACACGGCCAACAAAACAAAGTCATTTTTAGCTTCCGAAAAAGTATAACTCTTCACCTACGTATAGCTAAACATAAAAAAAGATATGCCTCTCTGTACCTTCAGAAAGTGTTCTAATTCAAGAAACACAAATAAATCCAAGAGAAATTACATTTCATGCGTAAGTACTGCATTTAAATTATTTTTAAATATTTTCTAATTACCCAATTTAACATTTTAAAATGTGCGTCAGTGTGACAGAGAGCGAATAAACGCAATTATAGCCAGCGAGAGCGAGATCGATGTCTTGTTCTTTCGTTATCAACAACCAAAATAAGTAAAACCACATCATACCTCGCCGCTAGCGATGCTAGGGGTCAAGTAGATTGGTGGTATGTAATCCCTCACGCTACACATACAGACGCAATTTGTTATATAAAGAAGCTCACAGGGGACATCCATAGCTCTAAATCGACGATAAAAGGGCATTTTCACAAATAATTATACCTCTTGGCATTTGGCACTTTTCGGAACATTCAGATCATTTTGCAATCAGATATCGAAGAACAAAAATACTCGTTCCGGTGTGGTGGGCTGAAAAAGTATGTGTGTATTTATGAAGCCACGCATATATACACTTATTATCTTTTTTCCTCGTGCTAAAAATTCGAACTTCAACTATAAAATAAATAAATATTTATTTATTTAAAATAGATAATATCTTCAACGCATATAACCTTCGAGAGCTTTAAGCTCTCGTCACACAGAAGCGGGAAGTGCTGGAAAGCGATTGCGATCCGGGACGAGATTTTTTTGTAATATTCGAATTTGTATGCAACCGGGCACACTGGCGCGGCCGGATCGCGCCCGCTATGTGCTATGTGTCAGGTTGTTGGTCCCGTCCCGAGGGTCTACCGCTTAACTAGAACTGTCTTAACTTTGATATTGCTCACTCATTTCTTTCCGCTTGAAATGATAGAGACCGCAATAGCAAAGCGAAAGCCGATTTAGTTAGGCGGTACAAGGGCCGGATCGCGATCGCTTTCCCGCACTTACCGCCTCTGTGTGACAAGAGCTTTAGTTAGTTACAATATTTATTAAAATGTTGACTAGCTAACTGCTGGGCTTCGGATTTTCGTGACCGTATACACGAAATTTTGGTATTCAAAATTCAATAAAGCCCCAAAAGAAGTAGGTACCTATAACTTCAAAAAACTAACTAAAAATATTGTTGAATATATCTTACTGAGAAATACTTATTTAACCTTACATTACCTTTACCATATCTAATGAGTTCGGCTCAATTACAGTAAATCCCCGGTTAAGTGAGGGTTAAGTTACGATTAAGTAACGTCTCACTTAGCTCGGTCGTAACTTACCGGCTGCGTTATGACATCGCCCCTTGATCTAATGCTTTCTGTTTTAATAGCCGTTTTATTGTTGTGTGTACAGGGTGTTACATTAAATAAACATCGAATTCAGTAATTATAATCTGCTGTTACCTCTGACTATGTTTAGAACAGTATTTTTTATACTTATTAAAAAGTGACGAATGACGTATTCATATCATTGGAAAAAACCAAGTCCTCTCTTTAAAATATTATTATAGAAATAACTAGTCTACTTAATAAATTAATCAATGATAAACGCCATACGTAAAGCTTTTAAACTTTTACGATCTTTAAATTTGATCCCATACTCTTCGTAAATTTGAATAGATTCTGAATTAAGTATTTTTTTTTGAGTTTCAATTAATGTGCTAAAAATAAAGAGAAAAAAAATTAAGACGTATAAATGTATACCTAGGACTCCCGATAAAAGTAAAAACTTATAACTCAGAATTTGATAGTTCACTTAAAGTAGTAATTGTCTAAAACGCAGATGGTGCTGTAATTAACGAAAAAAAACGTTTTCACCACGTCAAAAAACGGCAGTTCTATGATTTTTGTTAAGAGCCACTTTACGAAACGAGAAAGCTCGAGTTTAGGTAAAATACTGCAACATTGTTGCGGGTGCCCGTTCGAGTCGGCTCGAGCATTTAGGCGGACAGAACGATCTTGAGCCACAATGACAGTGTACTAAACATTTTGATGACAAGATTTAAAAAAAAAAAATGTTTTTCAAGAAAGTGTCAACACGCTTATAAAATTCAAAAATATGTACCTATACTGTTTTTAAATTCATCAGCCTGTATATTCCGAGATTATAAAATATCATATAAGATATATTACTTATTCCTATAACCAATTATATGTAAGCACAGTTAAAGCTACCAAAACACTATTAAGCATCTATGACTTAAGTATATCTTAAGTTTTATTACGCACTTTTATATCCTCGTTAAGTTGCAGTCGATTTCTGGGATTAAGTATTTACTTACTTTGTTATAGTTTTGTTCCTTTTTAAGTGTTCAACTTTTTAAGATTTAAATGTAATGTTTTGATTTGTTTGAAAGTCGTAGGTTCTAAAAAAGTGTGGCATATCTATCTATATATATAAAAGCGAAAGGTCACTCATCAAGGAATCTCAGAAACTACAAATGCTAGGAATCTGAAATTTTGCATGGAGGTCCCTTTTAGCACGTAGGCGCTCGCTAAGACGGGGTATTTCGAAATTCAACCCCTAAGAGGGTGAAACAAGGGATGAACGGTTGTATGAAAATTCGTAATTTTCAAAGTTGCCAAATTTTGTATCTAGATACTTGACACGAAGCTATTAATAAATGTTTGTTCCATCAATTTTGTAATTTCGAAATGTACGGGGGTGAAATTGGGGTTAAAATGGGGGATGAATGTCAATATGGAAGTTCCGAACCGTTGAAGATAAAACCATGAAAATTTGTTTACAGACACTTGACACGAAGTAAACAAATGTTTGTTCTAGCAATTTTGTAATTTCGAACTGTACGGGGATGAAATGAGGGATGAATGTCAATATGGAAGTTCCCAACCGTTGAAGATAAAACCATGAAACTTTGTATATAGACATTTGACACAATGCAATTAAATGTTTGTTCCATCAATTTTGTAATTTCGAACTGTATAGGGATGAAGTTGGGATTGAAATTGGGGATGAAAGTATATATTATGGAAGCTCCCAATCGTTGAAGATAAAAGCATGAAACTCTGTGTATAGTATATACACTTGGCATAAAGCAAACGAATGTTTGTTCTGGCAATTTTGTAATTTCGAACTGTATAGGGATGAAATTGGGATTGACATGAGGGGATGAAAGTATATATATGGAAGCTCCCAATCGTTGAAGATAAAACCATGAAACTCTGTAAATAGGCCCTTGACACGAAGCTAATAAATATTTGTTCTAGGAATTTTGTAATTTCGAACTATACGGGGATGAAATTGTGGTTGAAATGGGGGATGAATGTCAATATGGAAGCTCCCAATCGTTGAAGATAAAACCATGAAACTCTGTATATAGGCACTTGACACGAAGCAAATAAACGTTTGTTCTAGCAATTTTACAATATCGAACTGTACGGGGATGAAATTGTGGTTGAAATGGGAGTTAAATATACAACAGAACCGATTTTGATGAAATTGTTTTAAAGCTGTTTTTAATAACCGTAAGTGTCTGGGTATACAAATAAGTACTGCCTTAGTTACCTTAGTATTTATTTAACGCGGACGAAGTCGCGGGTAACAGCTAGTAAGCACATAAACAAGAATGTGCAAACATGACTGTTTTCCGATTTGAAGGGCAATGTTTTCAGTGAAATTACAGGGTATAGAGATAAAACATCTTATATCTCTGGGTGACGAGCGCAGTGCAGAGCAGTAATGTATGAACATTACAGTGTTCCGGTTTAAACGGAAATGTTTCAAAAATACAAAAGTAAAATAAAAAATACAACACAGTAAGACTAGGATGACACTGTTAACAAGAGCTCATGCCTTCTGTACTCACGCTTGGTTGTATAATGAGTGATGTGGTCAACTGATATACCTCTAGATTTTTAAAATAAAAGTGGCCAAGTGCGAGTCGGACTCGCCCATGAAGGGTCCCGTAGTAGCAAGTAACATAATACATTAGTTTTTATAGGTCTTTGTAATTTTGATCGTGGATTTCATAATAGTGTATTTTGTGACGTACTAAAAAAACTGCTCACTAGATCGAGTTCAAACCAATTTCCGGTGGAAGTTTGCATGGTAATAATGTACATCATATATTATGTTTTCTAGTTTTATTATTCTCTTATTTTTTAATTTACAGGCCTGGGCACACATTTTACCACTTTGAAAGTGTCTCTCGTGCAAATTATTCAGTGTAGAAAAAAAAAAGTATTAGAAACATCTTTTTTGAAGACCTATTCATAGACACCCCACTCCACACGTATGGGTGTAATTAAAAAAAATCATGAGTTTCAGTTCTAAGTATAGGCCACCACCAACATTTTTGTTTTTTTTAATATTTTTGTGTAAAAATTTGAATGGTGTTTACAGAATACATCTACTCACCAAGTTTCAAGAGTATAGTTCTTATAGTTTCGGAAAAAAAGTGGCTGTGACATACGGACGGACAAACAGGCAGACAGACGAATCTATAAGGCTTTTGTTTTTGTTTTAACGTTTTACGGAACCCTAAAAAGAGTGCAGATAGCTCCTAATACTAATATGTAACGTAAATGTAAAATATAAGAGTAAATAAATGAATTATCGGAATGACTACTCTGATCCGGTTTCCGAGATATAATTCTAGAAAAATTATAAGGCAAAGAAATAACTTTTTTTTTTAAAGTTGCTTAGCAGCGCAATGCATTGCTAGATATTATAGTCTTTATGATCAAGTAACTATGCAGCATTGGGGTTTTATGTGCAGGAGTGTTGCTTACTTTTAAGCACACGTCTTGCTCGTACTGTCAATTTGTTTATTAAGATAGAATACTAAATTGTGACACAAACAAATTGAAATTTTAAAGTGAAAAACTTATGAATTAGCGTCAAGAATGGCGGCCTTATTGCTGAGAGAAATCTATTCCAAGCAACAGGGAAAATAATCTACATACAATCAAATAATAAACATTTTTTTTTTGAGAAAACGGTTTGAGTGAAAATATTTGTAACGATTTTGTCGACTACAGAAATGTATTACAAACATTTACATTAATTCACAGTTTTATAATAAAAATTTGTACATTAGAATGATAACATAGAATTAATTGTCGTAATTTGACTTATGCTGACAAAACGTTTAATTATAGCGTAGCAAGCGTGGCGTGTCGTA
Organism: Ectropis crepuscularia; assembly: GCA_963693475.1. Taxonomy (NCBI): domain Eukaryota; kingdom Metazoa; phylum Arthropoda; class Insecta; order Lepidoptera; family Geometridae; genus Ectropis; species Ectropis crepuscularia. The sequence continues at coordinate 10,595,423 of OY856350.1, forward strand.
GCCCGTAGCCCCGCTACGCCGTAGCCGATAATTACATAATTGGGGAAACGTTTGGGGTACTTACAGCACGTCATCGTTCGCTTTCACAGTTTAAAAATAGAACAATGTTTCAAATTCAAATTTAGAACAATGTTACAAATCGTTTTCTTTTTCGACACAGATTTTTGTTTTTTAATCGTCTTCTAAATAGGACGAGGTTCTTTCTCAATATGGCTGTATGCTTTTTTTTTTGTAAATATGTTACGTGATATCCAATTGTAAATCGATTTGATGATTCATTTTTTTTGGATCATCATAATTTAGATATGTGTGTCCATTAAAATTTTAACGAAATCTTTATTTTTTTTATTGAAGTTTGGTTTTACGTGAAAAATTATTATGTCATTATTAAAAATAATTACCTTTAAAACGTCGAAAACAATACAGTAGAACGCACATGATCGAGACCTGTTGTGTTCGAAAAGAGAAGGTTACGCCCAGCAGTGGGCAGTCGTATGATACCATGGAGATGATGATTTAACAATTAGTACAATTAATTTTCTAAAATATTATAAAAAAAAATAATGATCAACAAGTTTTCGCATTGCTTTGTTTGAACACATTGATCTCGGCAACATCGATATAGATTTAAAAAATGAATATAAAATATTTTGTATTTTTGTATAATATAGAGTGACAGGAAGAGCGAGAAAAGTACGTGATGATATGTGTGCTCATAAAGAAACAGTGTCAGTAGCAAACGTCCAAGCCTGTACTATTTTTAGGCATCATTTTTATCCCGGCAAAATAACAGGAACGGACACTACGCGAGTGAAACCGCGAGGCGCTGCTAGTGTTATATATAATACTAGCTGTGGCCCGCGGTTTCACCCGCGTCTATTTGAGGAAAATCCATACTAAAATATCCATTGCTGGCCACTTTATTACGTTTTACGGAACCCTAAAAATACGTAAATAAGCAACAATGCATTGTTGTAGAAAAAATTTGATTACTTCAAATGACACAAACTTCAAATGTAGACACGCGCCGTCACAGACTTCAACGACCAAAGAGAATTTAAATTCACGGAACTAAAGCTTTCGAAGAGAAATATTTTTTCCCGTTTTCTTTACATTCTTCACTCATACTCCGTACCTATTGATAGTAGCGTAATGTTATATACCCTATAGCCTTCCTCGATAAATGGAGTATCCAACAAAAAAAGAATCTTTCCTATCGGTCCAGTAGTTTCCGAGATCCTAGCGTTCAAACAAACAAACAAACTCTTCAGCTTTATAATATTAGTATAGATAAAGTGCAAGAGCTGACGCGGCGGTATGTAGATCGTGTGTGTTCGCTCAACGTGGGATGGATTTGGATATACGTGGCAATACAATACTGAGTGATGGCGATGTGCACAATTAGGCTCTACAGGACTGCTGCTAAGATGAGGTGCGATGCTTTCGTCATTTTCAGAAATGCCGGAAGCTATTGTGGGTCTTATGATGCAGTTGTGTGATAGCTTACCAAAAAATAAACCATAGATTGTGTTTTAGATTTGACAACTATTACAGTCCAAATTTTTATCTTTTTGGAATTAAATTCCTTACGGCAGGCTTGGAGGAGTTATCTCCTTTAATTTTGCTGAGCGACCGAACTTAAAAAAATAAGGCACTTTTTAGTGCCGTAGGAAAAACATTAAAAGTAAGTAATGCGTAAAAACTGCTTGTGACCAGCGTTGTCAATTTTATTTTTAGATGATCGTACCATAATAAATTATAAAATTGACCAGTTTTTTGCAATTGTGTTTTATTTATATGAATAAGGTATACAAAGAAACTTCGTTCCAACCTGGTGGCCCAAAACACCACATTGTTTTTAAAATTTATTTTAATAGTTCTCACACTCTATATTTACATTTCGTTGTTTCTGCGTATTAAAAGTACTTAAGTATTATATCAGTTAATGCCCCATTTTGGTAATATTGTAAAAGCTAAATTTTGGCGTACATTTTTTTTAATGTTTAAATTTAAGCGCGAAAAGGTTGTGACAATTTAGAAAAACGGGTAGAGTATTAATAATTAACACTTGATAGGTAATAAAAAGTAGAGCGCAATCGATATATTTAACATTAATGACACCATTTTATACCACAGTACTTTAACAATTTATAATTTTGAAAAATCAAATTGCACCCTATCAATTCGTACAAGTCATTTCTGTAGTAAACCAATCGTGTCTGTGTGCCCACTACGCGTGTGTGCGTCCTGTAATAGAGCGATGACGTGATTTCCTGCGCTGAGTTATTGCTACTGTACCGCCGCTAAATGGTTTCTGTGACGTGACCTTGTATTGCGGGGTGTTTGCCGTTTTTTTTAAAGTGATTTTTTATAAACACTTATCTTAATAAAAGGCTTATTACACCTGCCTAAACTTAGCTGCCTGTATTCAGTTACTACTGAATTCAGCAAAACATTATACTCTTAGATAACAAATAAGTACACTCTCTCGGAACTTGGGTTTTTATTTAATTCAATTAATCTTAAGTTTCATAATTAATAACACAATTAAGAGTTTTTGTATTGTATTTAATGGTAATGCCAGTTAAGTTCATTATTTCCTACCAAATATTGAAAAGTTCTGAGATTAGGACTGTACATGAAGATCTACTAATATGAACGATTTGTAACAGATATACGTAAATAAAATAAGTACTTACGTAAATGTAATTGCTTGTACGTCATAACAATCGCGATAAATGTACAATTCAAAGAAAAATCGAGAATTTCTTTGCCATGTAAAATTCTAAGTGGAGTAATTGTCGATTAATATTTCAGATATAATAAGATTAGATACCTAATTAAAATGTTACTTTTAATAGATAAAAGGAACTAAAAAACAATTTTAGTAATAGTTTTAAAATCTTATCGTTATTTTATATTTTATTAATATAATCGGCTAAATCGTCTTGCTTATCAATAATAATACATAAAAAGATAATAATTATTGAACAATTACTGATTAATCGAAGCATTATCGGGGCATTGTCGCATTATTATTAGGGTCGCTATATTGTTAATAGCTTTTGGTACGTGACATAATCACTCTCTTTTGTATTGCTTAATAAACAATTAAGTTGTATAATTCTTTGGATTGTTTATCAATTTCAATTCGGTAAGTACCTTGATTTTAATTATTTATTAAGAGTAACTTCATTTCGACTCATTGGTCTTCTATAAAAAATATTGTAGTATTTTTTATGACGATTATCATAAATGAATAATTTTGTTGTCAAATCTGAATTTTATGCGCTTTTATGAAATACATATTTTTTCAATTTACTGCATACATTTCCTGTAATTAAACAAAATGTTAGATAATAATTTTAATAAGCGAAGTATAGAGAAGTGTCCGTCATAAACCAATCAAGTCACCGTGGTGCAAAAATGTCATAATACTGGCCACATTGCTACGTTAGACAGTTTTATCCAGCCTTTTTAAATAGAGATATTTTAACGTTCTCTAGTTTCTGTTAATACCCCGCCGCTACAAAGTCACTGCATCCGCTCAGTCGAGGGGGTGGAGAAGGCAACAACTCATAAAATTAAGCGATTTGGATGTGAGTTAGTCTAACTGCGAGAATCGCCGCGTTAACAACCGATAGCTGTCCTCCTCACACACGCCCACAGCCACGCTACACACACACGCGCGCACAATACTCACACGGACGGATCCCCCGGCCCAAGAGCCGCCAGTAGAACGTCATATCGCGCGGAACACGTTCCATTTTCAAATCAAGGAATCGACATTCGCGCCATAATTTGATCGTTCGAAATTCGAGTGATTGTTTTTCTTTTTTTGTGTTTCTGTGCAGTGTTTGGATTTTGTTCATTTTTGGTAAGTTGGTAATGTGAAGCGTGAGAAAAGATATGGCGAATTGATTAGTTGTTAAGTTGTTATGTAAACAAAGTGGTCAAAGCAATTACCTTTGTGGTTTTTGATTGACTGTTGATTTGAATTTAATTGCTTGGCTATTTAGAATTTAACTGCATAGTTAATTTTAAATTTGTGTGAGGTCGTAAATAAACATTCCAAGTCTTAATTGTGTGAAACTGTTGATACGAAGTAAGAGAGCTTTTTATTTGATGAGCTTTAATTTTTGAATGAGTTATACTAAACTTGTTGAATGTTCATTGCTATTTTCCATCACATTATTATAACGTTCATAAAGTGGCATAGAAATTTTTAACAATTTTGTTTATGGTAAATTAAAATTACCATTAGTAAAGTTTTAAAGCTCATACTTAAGATAACATTTAGTAGTTCGGCTACAATTGTAACATTTCATTCACCAACAAATAAAATACAAATCAATAATACTTTTGTAATTATGACCCAATAAGTCTGTAAATATAATGAGATCATGTGGTCAATAAATAATAATTAAGTAGATGACTATCTTTGGACTTTCATGGGTCTATGGATAATTCAGATGTGCTTAAAGTTACCTAGTTAGTGTAGTCTCGTTGTAGTTATTAGTTGTGATAATAAAGATTCTGTCTATTCAAAAAACTTAATCAAAAAACAAATAATTGAACACTTGTTGTGCTCTGAGAATCATCTAACTGACATTATTAAGTATACGATTAGATACAATCTTCTAAAAGCTTACATATGGTAATATTTTCAGGATTAGTAGGAAATAGAAGAGATCAACAAGATAAAGTAGGAAGAAATTATATTTCTAAACGCAATATTCATCATTTAACTCATCTGGAAAACTGTTTGCCTCTAACCTCTAACACACCTTGTTGAGTTCGTTGGGGAATAAATTTTATGTGCAATAATTATTGTGTTTAGAAATAAAGTAAAACAAGTGATCCGTCAAGTTACTATAGCCAATTTAATTCTTCTATCGCTAAATAACAATATGTAAACATTTTCGTGATCCAGTTTGAAGGGAAATACCAATTTAGAGAAATTTAATTCCGCTAAATTTAATTAGATAGGTATAGGGTAAAGATGTAGGTAGGTATGGGGAGGAAGCGCGCAGTTAGTGATTTGAACTCTTCATGTTCAAATAGCTGAGTACCGCTGTGTTGTTATCAGTAAGTCTGTTGCTTAATATATTTATTCCGTCACTCAATGCTATAAAAAAGTATGTGGTGTCATGGGACACCAGGTAGTAACGAAGCTCCTTCGGATAATATAGAAGCAACGCAATTAAAAAAAAAAATACAATTTATTGTACGGTCTGAAAACTAAAGTTGGAAAAACTGGTCACGGGTAGTTTTTACGCGTCACTTTCGTTCCATAAGTACCTATTTTGTCACGTGATAGCGGAGTGTGTCCGGAACGAAGCTGAAAGAGTCGACTACACGACCCAATACAACATCAACACGGTTGACACGGGTTGGTGCTGTGACATTCTGGCGGATCCCCTAACAGTAAGAGCTAGAGCATTATATGGACTGGTTAATAGGTGCATTAAACGAAGGTTTGATGCGCAGATTAGCCAGTAAGTACAGATTGTTAAATATTGTATGAATCACTATGAGGGTGATATAGTCATATATGACTAAACCCTCTATAATATAATAAATATTTAAAAAAAAAGGTTCCTATTTTTGTTACGATTTTAGTCTCTACAATTTTTGTCAGTTCGGTCGCGCCGCAAAATCTCTATCTCCTACAAGCTTGCCGTAAGAAACTTCATTCCAAAAACATACTACAAAAAATGTACACTTTATTACTACACTTTTCCGTGAGTTGCCAATTTATACGAACTAGGTCGTAAAGTGGAGCTGCCATGTTTATACAAAAAATACAGCAATTCGTTGATAAGAGATAATACTACAGTATTTTTTATCACTGAATTGATATTTTCCAGTTAATTATAGGGTGGAGATCGGTAATCGATCAGTCATACTCGCTGATAGATTTTTTTACCAAAGTTCGTGATAATCAGATAGTGACACGTCATTTCGTTAATATCTCATTATCAAACTTGCACATATTGCAGATTTCGGACAATCTTTCTGTGTATTACGTAATTCACGACAACTCTGAAATAACTAGTTTTACACATTCATTACACAATTGTTATTCTTGACTAGCATCTACTTTTTCCGCGTTGCATTAAAAAAAGGCTAGCTATAGATATAGGTAGGCAAATTCCCCTAAGGGACACTGCTTTGTAACACGTTTGTTAAAAAATGTTGTTGAAACCTTAAGATGCCTTAAGGCACGTAGCAGATCACAGTCTTCTGCGATCTGCATACTATCGTCTTTGCCAATCACTATTGACGTATTGCATTACTAGCTGGGGAGGTATTTGCAAAACCAATTTAAAACCTTTAGAATATGCTCAACGAGCCATTCTGAAAGTATCTAACTTCAAGACTCGCCTCTATCCTTCAGCAGACTCATACAGGGAATGTGATGTCCTAACGGTTCGACAACTGTTTATCGTGTAAACTGCATTGAATCAGCACAAACATTTACAAGCGGAGTCGCTAACTAACCCAGTAAATAAACGTAAGAATAGGAATAATAGTAGAATATTCAAAGAGCCTCAAACGCATACACAATTTGCGGAGCGTTTCGGCTACTATTTAGGCCCACATCTCTATAATAAAACTAGCAATAACTGCAGTATTTCCAAATTAAACCACTATAATTGTAAATTGAAATTAATCAACATCCTTAAAGGCATGAATTAACACACAACAGAAACATTTATGCTGAGTCATAATACGTTTTAGGTATTGTTTAAATTGAAATTGGTGACTGCGGAGTTCCGTGACAGCATCAAAAGATTAAAAACTTTTCTTTAATTGCAGCCATCTCATGTTGACATGGCTTGGCTGATTTGCCCTACATTTTATGTATAAATTCACTAAATTTATTTTGTTTTTCGTATTTATTAACTTGGATTGTAATTTAATTTAATTTGTTAATAATTTTATTTATTTTGTAATTTTAATTATTTTGTAATTTATTTAGTGTTTGCTTAATATTTTGGAAAATCATGTACCTTAAGAGAAGGCCACCGGACTCCGAAATACAGTTTTGACGTGATAACGTCTTATAATTCGATGAAGCCGGCTGCACGCCCACAAAACATGACGTCATGTACCGTTACCGCGTTACCATCGGTCGTTACCTCGCCGCATGTTTGTTACAGTTGTATTAATTATTTCGACCAGTAGTTCAAGCGGGGATGTAGCTCAGTGGTAGAGCGTTCGCTTTGCATGTGAAATTCCCCGGGTTGGATCCCCGGCATCTAAAAGCTTTTTTGCATTGTTTTGATTGAAAATGACTAAATTCTACTGATTACTTTTTACATACAAATCTTTTAAACAAATGAAATTAAAATTTTCTTTTGAAAAATGCTACCATTCCATCAGTATTTTCTTAAGACGTTGTCACGTTCTATCGTCAGTAAACCGACTTTACAGACAAACATTTTTTTTTAACTAGTTCGGAGACGGTGGATCCACATTGTGATACACAAATTAAGCAATAAAGCAATTTGAGTTTGAGAGTTTTGAGTTTGTTCGTGATAAAAGTAACCAATGTATGTTGTATGTGCTATGTGTTGATGATTTGTTTCGTTTTTGCAAGGAAACTGAGCAACAAGCAATTAAACGTACGAACATTGACATTCATAATACTAGTAGCATAACTAACTGAGCCCAATGTTTCATCTGTCTATGCCACTTCAACCATGTAGCCTTCCTTTCTATAGCTTTCCATAAAACGTAGTCTAATAAAATACAAACATAGTTAATTTAACTCAATCTATCTGATCTAACCTGAAAATAAAATACTGAAACAAAACTGAACTCTGAAACCTATGATGTTTCTGTATTTTTATTTAGCATTGACTGCTGATACTAATGACATTTATTTTGTATCTTAAATTATATTTTTCATCATCACAACGAATTTTCAGAGTGTTCCTTGACACATGCTTCTAGCTCCTTCAATTCTTTTCGATTCTTTGCTCTGTTGACTAGATTTCTACTTAAAATTTTCTTGATATCATATGTCGGTCTATCCCCTGTGCGTCGTATCAGTACCAGTGTGTAGTTTAAATAGTGATTTTTAAATATGTAGTATACTATTTTTGTACTTAAGAAAAAAAAAGGTTGAAAAAAAGAAATCAAAATGCTCGAACCCACTATCACTTGAAACTATTTATTATTCATTGCTGCACAATTGTTACATCATACTCGTAACCATTACAATTGTGAATACATAATTCGATAATAGATCGATAAAACTTCATACATTCAACAAAAGTTTGATGTATGAAATGTTTTTTTTTATAGGTTGATGTATGAAGTGTTTTTTTACATAATACTAGCTGTTACCCGCGACTTCTTCCGCGTAGAATTTTAGGAGATTGATGATGTATGAAATGTTTTTTTTTACATAATACTAGCTGTTACCCGCGACTTCTTCCGCGTAGAGTTTTAGAAGGTTGATGATGTATGAAATGGTTTTTTACATAATACTAGCTGTTGCCCGCGACTTCTTCCCCGTAGAATTTTAGAAGGTTGATTATGTATGAAATGTTTTTTTTTACATAATACTAGCTGTTACCCGCGACTTGTTCCGCGTAGAATTTTAGAAGATTGATGATGTATGAAATGTTTTTTTTACATAATACTAGCTGTTACCCGCGACTTCTTCCGCGTAGAATTTTAGAAGATTGAAATTTAAGTTTAAAATTTAACCCAATCTGTAAACTTTCCAACCTAATTGAGCAACAAGCATGCAAACTTTCGTATTCCTATACTTTCGTTTGACTGCCCTCGTGGCTTAGTTGGTAGTAGCTCTGCCTGCGAAGCCGAGGGTCGTGGGTTCGATCCCCACCCAGTGCAAATATTTGTGTGATGAATTCAAATGTTTGCACTGTGTCTGGGTGTTTATATGTATAATAAGTATGTATTTAAAACTATATAAGTATTATATCAGCTATCTGGCCGCCATCATACAAGCTTTGCTTAGTTTGGGGTCAGATGGTGTTGTGTGTGAATTGTCCACCAATATTTATTTATTTATTTCAAAATGATACGTAAGTACCTAGTAGGTTACATTCTCCAGTTTAAGAAGACAGCGCGTGCAATATCTTTAAAAATAAATTATCATGTTACATTCAAATTACTCTAATGACAACAAAATGGTCTCACAGACAGCACGGTATCATTCTCATAATTTGTATAATGTAGTCATCATCATCATCAGCCGCAAGACGTCCACTGCTAAAACATAGGCCTCCCCCCTAGATTTCCACAACGAAATGTCCTGCGCAACCTGCAACCAGCGGATAATGTAGTATGTAGGTTTATACACATAGTTTGATGTTTAATTTCGGTTGATTTACTAACTTAATTAATTTCTTAGTTATATATTAAAGGTTAGTGCTTTGTTATACTTAAGTTACTGCAAATTAGATGACCAGTTGAACTTCCTACTTAACAATGTCAAGCTAATTTTCTTACAAGGCGGTAACACTGGGACTATGATTGGGGTCAAGAATCTATTATACTAACTCGTTTCATAGAAAATTATTTCAAGCTGAATAGTGAAGACTTTGAAAAGTAAAAGCTTGTTATTATGATTTTAAACCGATAGGGCCGGGAAAACAGTAAACCTAACATTATAATACCTAAATGTCAATGTTCGAATGTTTGTTGCTCAATCACATCGTAACGTATGAACGGATCGGGTTAAAATTTCGAACATAGATTATACCTCTAGTCTGGAAGAACACATAGGCTACATTTTATCCCGGGAAAATAACAGGAACCGGAACTACGCGGGTAAAATAGCAGGGTTATAACTAGTTTTAAATATTTAAAAATAAATTACACTTTTCTTTTAAAAGTTGGGGCGTCTTTATAAACAAAACTAAACTCTACATTAATTACGTAGGTACCTTACTGACTACTTACACTAAGTATAATTTATACTTAACGACATCTATCGACATTTTCATAAACTATTGTATTTTTCAATGAAGTCCTATCTTCTTGCCATATTATCAAGATTATACTATATGAAACTGTATGTAGGAAGGTAGTCCATCTGGGGAAGTAGGTAGGTACCACTGTTTACCAGTTAATTTACCACCAAGCAAGAATGTGTTCCATTACTGTGTTTCTATTTGAAGGGCAATGCTTAAAGATAAATTATAGGCCAAAGAGATAGATCAAGTCATCTTAGCAGGGCAAATGGCTGCGTGACACTATGCTGTTGGGCAGACATGTTGCTTACCATCAGGTGTATAACTTACTTAATATACAATTAAAACATGTTTTACTTTTCGCAATCTTGCATAGTTGCGCAAAACAAGAAGTTCTTAAACACACCAACAAAACACACAACCGGAAGTCAACCGACGCACTTTATAACCAAAGGACCTTACATCGTTCATGTCCTGCCAACGTAACAATAAAAAAAAACAAGCACGTTCCGGCCAATTATGTCCACTATTGATTATGATATGAACCGATGCGACGGCGGCGACCACAAAGCACCGGAAGTCGTGTTAGACGAGTTAGTCGAGTCAAGCCAGCGACTTGTGTGGCCTTTCATGTGAAATGAAATAAGACGAAACACATCTAATCTCTAAACTTTATAGGCATCAATAAAGCCTTTATTATATTCTAACATGTTAGGAAACGCGAAAATGCAAGTTTTTCAAAGTTTTTTTCGGGTGTTAATAGTGGGACATTTCCTTTCAAACTTCCTTTTTGATCTCGCTTTGATTTCTGTGAATTATTTTACGTGTTTTAATTCGTATTTGATGACAGCTGGCTTCAAAAGAGCTTGGCGCTTTTTATTGGGTTGACAAGCGCAACGGCTTGAGTGCTTGTTGTGAATGACAGGTTTGTTTAAGAGTGCGCCTAAAGCCAGGAAAAAATCAGATTTCACCCGCGCGACGCGTTTCTGTTCTGTATGTTCATAAAGTCGAGAATAGCATGACACAGTTTGGAGGAAAAATCAATATTTAATCAGGAGTCCATTTTTGACCAAGTTTTATTTAATTACTCAATAACTAAACATAAATTTAAAAAAATGTTCGGTTACTTTACTAGAACGTACAAATAGGAATTTTATTACCAAAAAATAATGTGGGGTCATCGCTGATAATTTCGAGTACTCGAATTAAAACGGGTTTTTTCGGTGTCCTTTTTATTTTTTTATTGTAAAAAACTCTGATCTATTTTTAAAATTCTATTCGGTTATTGTGCTTCTTCTTGATTGTACCCACACGTCAATTTTTTTTTGTCATAGTTTTTAGTTTCTTAACTTCAGTGAGCGGCGTCGAAAATGTCCTTTTTTCGTTTTCTGAGGATCGTGTGTGGAGGATCGTTCTCTTCCCTCAAAAAAAAAACAAGCATATCCGTACAAAAATCATACGACAAGGAGAAATGATCGAGGATTGGAACCCCCCGTCTTCAACTGCACTCAGTCGGACAGCTTACAAGTGACGGCATAGTGCTGAATCTTATTACTTTATACCCTTCTATCATCCTACATAGGTCTCCTGGTGGTTCATTTGACCCGTAAATTTTGTTCACGGGCCTGTAGTCTATCAGTAGTATCGGAACTATTAGATGGATTATGATACCTATGGGTTTATCCATCGCTATTTTTAGCTCACATTTATAAGTGATAAGGTCAATGTTTTCACTTTATTTCTAAGTTTGCATAGGTTTTCTTCAGACCAAGTGAAAATAAGAAATAAAGATGAACTGATTGTTTTAGGATGTAAATCTGTAAATATTTTATTACTTTAATTTATTTCGTGGTTCTTACGAAATAAATAAAAGCTTCATATAAATCTACGTCATATTATGCAAAATGACCAATATTCATTATGTAGGTATAAATGATATACAGGTAATTTATGAAATATAAACTAGGCGTTTTCTGTTTTCGATCAGCCTAAAAAAAGTAAAAAGTGTCATAAAATCTAAATCAATCATGTTTATAGTTATTAATTTAATAATATAACCTCAATTTCAAGAAATCTCAGTAAACTATTAACTGTTCATACGTCATTCATCATCAGAAATCGCTGACTTTCCAATCTATTCCACGATCTTTGAAACGTGATATGATATTTTTAATTTGAGGCTTTAATTTACACTTAAAGTAGATATAATAAGGTTGAATTTAGATCAAATTAGGCACTTAAAATGTGATTATTATTTCCATATATCTAGAGTGTATAAATTACACTTTATTTTATGATAATTAAGGCTTAATTTTGTTATGAATGGTATAATTTAGGGCGAATGATTGACGTCAATACGAGAAACAAGAGTTGGCTGTATTTTAATTAGAACATGAATATGTATTAGATATTCGATGCCTATTAATTAATAGATTTTATTACTGATTGATTAATACTTCCTTACAAATAGTTTCGGAGGTTCTCTTTTGCTTACTAGTAAGAAAAACCGATATGTTTTAAATTACTTGACCGATGCGTAATTTTATTTTTGTTTGAATTTTTATCCAAGCTTACGAAAGCCAAAAATTTGACAAAATCTTTGATGAAAATTTAAATGGAAGCAAAGATAAGACTTATAAAGTTCAAATGAACTCAAAAAGACAGGATTGAGCTTAAGTCACTTTGAAGACTTATGTTTACGGAGAAATATCAGGGCATAGTTATAAATAATCTTAGATCGCTGGGTGACGAACGCAGTGCAGTACTTGATAATGATTTCGACTGTTTATGTTTTATTAATATTATATTTTATATCGATTTTTTTTTCATTATTCTGGAGTAGAAAAGTAGTGAATTGGTGTAGAAAATAAAAATAAGAAATGCAAAATTATCCTTATGTTTATAATTCACGAAAATATATAACTTGGTTCTATAAGGAGAGAATTCTGATACTATAAAAAAGTGTAGATATGGGTAACTGGAAAAATTGAGAAATAACCACCGGATACACTCCTTTGGATACATTGACACACATTTGTAAAGGAGAATTTTGTTGCAAACCAGAATTGTTAAACTATCACGATTTTAACTTATATTGTAAATCATTACAGACAAACAGAAAAACATTATACGCATCAGAAGTGAAAAAAGTTACAAAACATAAAATACTTATAACTAATGCCATTTTAAAAGACTTAATCGCGAAAATTTTACTTAATATTTTTTTTTTTAATTAAAGAGTGACGAGACGAGCAGGACATGTGCCTGATGGTAAGCAACATGCCTGCCACATAACAGCACAGTCACACGCAGCTATTGGAACATGAAGAGACCAAATCATTACCTAGCACTGCACTGCGCTCGTCACCCAGAGATCTAAGTTGTTATATCCTGTAATTTCTCTAGAAACATTACCCTTCAAACCGGAACACAGTAATGTGCAAACATCACTGCTTGGCGGTAGAATAACTGGCAAAGGTGTGGTACTTCCCCAGGCGGACTCTGCTAAGAGTCCTACCAATTAGAAGTAACAAGATTTTGTTACTTGTTAATAAGGAAAAGAACTAAAAAGTGAATGGCCATCTTCCAGCACCATCATTAGATCCAGGTTACCATCTAGCGCCAATATCGTAAAGACAAAGGATATGAAACTGGAAGAGGCTGTGCCATTTTACAAACGAATTCCTGTGCCCACCTTCCGGTTCCATCATCAAATCAGCTCTATACCATAATAATTTTGCTTTGTCATCCCATTTACACGTGCATGCATGCAAAATGCAAAAAAGTTAAAATTGTCTCACTTCCAGTTATGCAATCGACCAGCAATTTTGACGGTCGATTGTATGGATTGAAGATTGAAGGTTGATGGAAGTGAGTCAAATTTTTTTCTACTTGAACTTTGTTTCCACTAGACCGCCATCTCACCTGATGTTAAGCGACGATGCGGCCTACGATGAAGCGTGCTCACCTAGAAGAAACCGATTCACTCTCGATTTGAGGTCACCAAGATTGTAACTATCGAGGAAACACACTCAGGCAAAGCATTCCACAAGCTAGACGTTCTTATCACAAACGTGGAGTCAAATATCTTCGTTCCTGTTTTTAGAACACCAACCATGAAACGATGTCGCTTTTTTGAGGCACGAGAAGTCCGATAGAAGAAAAGGTGGTATTAGATCATGCAGATCAGTTGCAGACTCTCCGTAGTGTATCCGATAAAACCCCGATAAGATAGCAATTTTGGGGCGATGTTCAAGACTTTGAAGTCTTTTACGCACAAGAGTGTAATTGCCTATAAGCAAAACTTGTAAGATTTGATTACAGACAGGCGAAACTAAACCATTATCATCATCATCAGCCTGTATTCGTCCACTGCTGGACATAGGCCTCTCCCATAATATCCAACTCAGCCCGATCCTCGTTCCTCCAACCACCACCAGCTGCCTTTCGTATATCGAAACTAAATGTAAGCTTGTAATAATTTAGATCGCTAATAACACCTGTGCAATGTTTCCTAAAGAGTTAGAAATAAAAAAGACATAATTTATTATTAACAAGAGACATAATCAAATGCTTATTTAGCATCATATGCGATCCAAAGTTAATGAGTTGAGATAATTTTAAAGGGTAGGTCTGCGTCCGACGAGCAATGTTCAATGCATGTGTAATTTAATGCTTTGATCACTGTGTGGTGCCACTTGGCTGAAGGATTACAGACGTACAGACCGTTTGCGGTTTGTGTGTGATCCTAATTGATTTGAGTTCAACATTTCTTTTTTAGGGATCGTTATAAAGTATTAGTATAGTACATTTTTATATGTAGTAAGTATGTAAAGTAACGGGACGACAAGACATGCACCTAAGCTACACATCTATTCATAACAGCACAGTGACACGCAGCTATAAGAACTTGAAGAGTTCAAATTACTACCTAACAACTACGCTAATCGAACTGAGATATAAAATGATTTATCTCTTTGCTCTAAAATGTCTCTGGAAACATTGCCCTTCAAACCAGAACACAGAGTATAGAGTGACGAAACGAGCAGGATATGTACCTGAGGGTAAGCAACATCCCTGCCCATAACAGTACAGTGACACGCAGCTATTGGAACATGAAAAGTGGAAATCATTACCTAGCACTGCACTGCAATCGTCACTCAGAGACTCTGATAAGATGTTACATGGCGGTAGGAAAACTGGCCGGTGTGATGCTTTCCAAGGCGGACATTGTAAAGAGGTATATCATCATTAACAACCTATCATCCACTCTTTGAAATAGGCCTCACGCAGGGATCGCTGCTAGGCGCGGTCTTCTACCTATCATTTATTCGGTATCAAACGCTCATTATAAACTTTTTATCTATATAGAAATTGAAAAAGAAACCAGATAGGTCGGTATTGGCGTTTATCAAAATTACTCACCAATTGCGCTACTTAAGCACTTACCTATAAAAATATGGCGCAATTAAGTGTGTGTCATGAACTGTAGTCAAATCTACGCCTTTAATCGTAGATGTACTGTTTAAAAATAATGTGACCGTGTTTTATGTGTAAATAAATTACGTTGTTTTCGGTGCAAATGTTTGTAATCTCACAAGTATTATTTATATGAAAATTAACGTTAATCGTTCTCTCTCTCTTTGTGAGTATGTGTGTTTAAACAGACTTCAAAAAAGGAGGAGGCTGAAATTACTGTAGATTGCTTACAATATGCGAAAAATAATTGGTGAATTAACTGCTTCTCCTTCTGCAGTTCAAAATTTTCCCAAAGTGTTATTTATATACCTTCATTTAAAAGAAATATGACGAAAAAAATATAAAATAACTAGCAGTGCCCCGCGGTTTTGCCCGCGATGTTCCCGTTCCCGTTGTTCCCGTTATTTTTTCGGGATAAAAAGTCTAGCCTATGTGTTCTTCCAGACTATAATCTAACTGTATTCCAAACTTCAGCCTGATCCGTTCATACGTTGTGGCGTGATTGAGCAACAAACATCCAAACATCCATACTTTGACATATATAATATTATAGTGGGATTAGTGGGATAAATTGTACAGTTTTGTTTTTCACTCACGATAATCTCAAATACCTTACTAAGAACACAGTAATACATTTTAAATTGTGAAGTATTTAGTATTTTAAATTGTGTGCCCATAACATAACAACACGACAAAAGACAACACAACACAGCATAAAACAACATAACATAACGCAACAGAACAAAAAAAATACCACAATACAACACAGCACTAAACAAAACAACACATTAAAAAAATCAACAACTCTTTGTTCTTAAAAACCACGAGGATGAAGGCGAAAAATTTTAATAGTAGTTACTATAATCGATATTAATTTATATTAATTATACTGCTTTCCCAAATTACAATGCCAACACAGGTATCATGCCGTCAGTAGATGATTCACATACCGCACCAATAGTCGTATATCAGTAATGATATGTCTATCTATAACCGGCAATCTTTATTATGCATATCGCTTAATTCATTGTGTACCTACGTGTGAAGTCTTTTACCTGACTGCGCAAAATAGAAGGTAATTAAACAAAATGGTCGACTCCCAATCGGGAGTAAATCGGTTTGTTATTAGTAAACGCGTGTCAACGTAGACTACATAATTACTTCAATTAGATCAGTAAGAGTAAGCAGTTATTTACAAAAAAGTGTAAATACGTCCTTATTATTACGGAAAAACACCCGGACACACAACAAATATAAATATGTATTCATTATACACGTTTTTGTCCTGATTGGTAATCAAACCGCTGCAAAAAAATTGCCGCCAACTTAGAACGGTGAAGGAAGACATTGTGAGAAAACCGACATGTACCTAGAATCTTTCGAAGTCATGTGTCATCCACCAACCCGCACTGGGCCAGCGTGGTGGGTTATGGCTTTGACTCTCTCTTCGTGAGAGAAGGCCCCGAGTCCCAGCAGTGGGAACATTTGGCGGGCTGTTTATGGTAATCAAACACACGACCTCAAACTCCGCGAGCAGGCTAAGCTACCAACTATGTTACTAGGCTAGACAAATATGAATGTACAAACTTATAGCTATCTTATCATGCCATGGGTATGATTAATTTGTGAATATTTATGAGACATACAAATTATTATCAATAGGTTTCAAAAGCCTTAGTTTCAAATATTCTTGAAAACTAATCGTCTTTGAAGTAGACACTTACAAAAATATATTATATTACAAACCAAATCAGTCGCTTATGATTTGATACTCCATCAATACCCCATCACAACGAAACCATTAACAACAAATTGTATCATACAAAGGCAGACAAAACCCTACGAATTATATTTCAAACAAAGAATAATATTTCACGCAATTGTCGACTTTATTCCACAACGATAATACGTTAAATTGTCTGAATACGTTTTTGTGATTCCCTCGTCGCACGCACACAGGTAAACACACACAAGTGCAAAGGATCAAGTCTCATCGGGCACGCTGATTGATTTTTATTGGAACGACAAATCAAGGTTGTCAGGAAAGAGATATTATTTTATTAGAAATACTGTTTTAATGCTGAAAAAATAACCTTTTTTCTCGAAGCTGCGATTCGTGGTTGACGTGGTCGTGTTTCACAAGTGAAGACTATAATAATAACGCAGACCGAATTATCGTATTAATGGAAAACTTTTAAACAATACTATCTGAATTACACATTGAACAATTTGAGGTGTGACGAAAATATACTTTGATAAACATCTTAGTATTAAGTACTTGATAACTTTTTGATGAACCTGGTATCGAAGGTAATCTTTTAATATAGGATACATTTTATATTACCTTTAATGAAGACTTTTAGACAGCATTATATAGTTTTGTTTTTAAATTTTCACGATTTTAACACAAGAGTTTTTTTTTTGTATTATACGTACGTGACTTTATAACTAAAAATAGCATTAAATAGATTGTGCAAGTTTATATACAAAAGTGAGTGCATAATAAAATATTTTTTTACACTGTGCACAATAATTTTGTATTTTTATAAAAAAAATATAGAAATAAAGACTTACGAGTGTAATAATTTGAGACTTTTAAAATTATGGCGACTTAGTATATCAAGTAATATGTTATTGTTCACATTATTATATTTTTTCAAGTAAACAATTAAACAGATATTAATAATACAAAATTATGATCCTAATTTTAAAGCACCTTGTGATGATAATGGCATCTTATAAATACGAGCTTATTCCTTTAAAAACACCTTCATTGCATTTAAACTACATGAAACAGAGCATTTGTGTGGTGATTACCCCTAACAACGAAAGAGAAACAAAATCTCACTTCTATATAATTTAACTTTTTATAATAATTGATATTTTTTTTTAATAATCGATATTTATAAAATTAAACAGATATTGATACAAAACGATGATCTCAACTTTAAAGTACCTTGTGATCACAATTACTTATCACAAATATAAACTTTTTTAATTTAAAACACCTTTATTGGAATTAAGAGACACTACACATAGTTTTTTATGAGGTGACAACCCTATCAACGAAAGAGAAACAAAAGCTTACGTTCCATCAAATAGTACAAGTGCTCTCGAATCACATGCAGTGTTAAACGAGGCACCGTTTCATCATCATCATCATCATCCGTCGTTTTGTGTTGATCAAATAATAGTGTTGATTTTAATATTTTCAAAATATATAATATAATATTTTATCCTAAAATAAGCAAAGAATGTAATAGTGAAAAGTGGTAGTTAAAATTAATATCTGGATACCGTATCAATTAAAAATTCAAATACAAATACATGGAAATAAAAAAATCGCATATCTACAAATACCGTTAGAAAATGTGTGTAGAAAATTTTAATAGTGTATAGTTTTATACAGCTTTCATTAAATTGGAACCGAGATAGATCGTAACAAATAAATACATCCATTAATATAAATCCCCACTCTTTCACAAAATACCTAGATAGTTATCGCAAACTAAGTTATCATTTACATTATTATTTTGTTAATACGGTAAAACATAATTATGTATATTAGAATGAAGTGACAACCGCATTTATTTTATTGAAAAAATATTTAGTAGCTGGCAATACACAATATGTTCACAATAAAGTTTGAAAAAACAATTGAATTTAGAATCTTCTCTTTCCATCTTTCCAAGTGGGCAAAAAAAAGTAATTTAATGTACCTAATGCTAATTTTTCTTCTCAGAAATGATTTTTATTTTACTGAATGCCACTAATACTATGTTTTGTATTAAGTTTGTATGTACGTATGTGTGAATCTTACTCTTTCGCGAAAAAACTACTGAATAGATGAAATCTATATCTATTCAGTCCTATCTAATAGAATCTGGAATAAAACAGAGTATTATCTATATGGGGTGGGAAAATTACGGAAATTGGAACGCGAATACGCGAGTAAACCCGCAGGGTGTCACTAGTATAGTATATTTTACGAAAATAGATAAAATGATTTCAGTATTTCAATCACATTTTTCGGGTTTCCTTTTCTATCGAGAATTTGTCTTTCTTTTTATGATATTCAATAAAGCAATCTTATTTTGTAGAGACTTAAGGAGTAGTTACTAGGCAAATTGTCTCAACATATTTAGCAAAAGTCGCGCATTTCATATTTCGACTGCTGGGACTCGGAGTTACGAGTATCTCTCACAGGAAATAAACAAGGTCATGATCCACCAACCTGGTCAATTGCTGGTTGGCGAGAAATGCGTGTCATCAAAGGGATTTCTCTCTTGGAACAGTTGGTTTTCTCACACTGTTTTCCTTTATCAGGTCAAGGTCAGTGCTGATGACAAACTAGTACATCTGCACTTAGGAAAATAGAGATGCTGGTTCGGGATTTGAACCCACAACCTCACGACAGTGACATGTGATATTCTTAATTATTTATTGTTTAGTAGGTATTATCCATATTGATTTATTTATTAAATGATAAGCAAGCAACTTTAGCGGATATATATATATATATATATATCTCTGTATGATTCAGTGTCGAAAAAACAAATTATGTAAATTGTCTTTGACTATATATTTGTCCAATTAAGAATTTAATGATATTGCCGATTTCGGCAAAATCATTATCATATCATATATCATTTTGCCGAAATCGGCAATATCATTACCTGTTCCAGTTTTGTTTATCGTGGCGATGAAGATGATGTTACTATATTGTTAACTTATAACATTCGTGATGATTTTGCTTAATTGATGTTATGTGAAAAATGTTAACTTTATTTATATCATTATTCTTATTATATTATATAAGTAGGTGTTTATTTTCTTTCTTAAATACACATTTTTACAATATTTAAATAAACAACATAAAACAAAATCAAAAGCTGGTCGCCTGGAAAAGATTGCTCTCAGCGATAAGGCCGCTATTTGTGGCGCTAATTAATAAGTCGCGGCGGTCATCAAAAAAAAAAAACAAAAAAAATATGTATTACATGGACACATCCATGTAATACATTTTTTTTTTGTGTCAATAATTTTCTACCTATCTATAAAAAACATTATAAAAATCTAAACTTTGATCGCCACAGGCAGCAGAGTAGGGTGCAAGCTACCGGTGGTTAGGGCTGCAGAGTGAGGAGCCTCCTGACGATGCGTGCTGTGTTGAGGATGACCGCCGCTTGCACTAGCGATTTTGGTCGAGACTTTTCGAGACTTACAATGATTATCAGTGTAAACTTTTGTTTCTCAGGTTTTTTGTCCTGGTAAATTGAAGTATTACGAGTAGGTATCAAGTGTTAAGTCCCATTGATTAAAGATTTGGGTCAGCATTATTATTATCTATTATTATTAATCTCAAAAGTACGTACGTGATGTTTGGTACGTTTTATCTCACATTCACATTCTGGGTTTTTTAATCTTTTAATATCGTCTGTTTGATGATTGATTTATAATTCTGCGTTTATCATGCTCTGAGCACGAAATTAATTACTTCTATATATTTTTTTCTTGATCTTTTGTATCGTTACTCCAAACTGAAAGAAGGGCTATGTTTTTCGCGCGTTTCTTAGGTATATGTTTGGAGATTTCTTTATTCTCACGTATCTTCCAAACGGCTGGATGGATTTTGACAATGAAGGTATTGCTAGATTCGTCGCAATCACCCGAGTCTCTTTAAAATAGTAAATTGTATTACAGAATGTTTTTTTTGCAATCGTTTTTTTTTTTAATTAAATTTATTTAAATATCAGTAAACGAAAAAACGAAATGCAAACCAGCTAATAATAAAACAATTTTCATTTTATTACATACCTATTATTCCGAGAACTGGCAGCAAATTTTTGGTAGGTATTTGAGGCAACCTTAAAACTTGCCACATAGTTCACCTATTATACCCCAACACGGGGGTGCAGCCCTGGCTGATGAGTAGCATTAGTTTTCATCGCTGGAATATAATAGGAATTACGCGGGTGAAACCGCAGTTTTAAGCACTTTTAACGTATAAAGCTATGTTAAAAATTTCAATTTGTAGACTTGTTGGAGCTTCATATGCCCTAAAGTTTCAGATCAAGATTATTTTTACTCGGCAACGCTCACAATGAAAGATCAAGGAGCTATCCATGTACCTGTGTCCACAGACAGATAAGCTGTCTTTTGTTTTCTAAAAAAACGGTATGACTATTGAAAATATATTTTAGTCTGTCTACAGTATGATCAAAGAAGTCTCTCACTGAAATGCTAAATACCAATATAACGACCGCAACGTCTTCACTATAATATGAAATTTAACGATATTATCCACGGAGGAGGTAATTAAATTTGTCTAACTACCCACAACCACATTTAACACTTAATATTGCGATCAGATAGAAGAGCGTAGCAATAACCATTACTTACGCTACAAATACATGTTCATTATGCTGTTGGTACGTACTGGAGATATACCGATACTTTTTTTTTTGTATGTGTATAATTTATTTACTCGTACATAGTCACACCACCGGCCAAATTTAAAAAAATAGATTTCGTATGAACCAAAAGTTTGTCTGGAAAAGATCGCCGTTAGCGATAAGATCGCTTTTTGTGTCCATTGTGTGTTGTGTGTTTTTTTTATGTTGTAATATTTGTGGTGCCATTAAAGTGTTTTTGTATTGCATACCATTAATATGTACACCTATAATATTACTTGTCACGTAGTGTAGTAGGTCTGCTTGCGAAGCCGTGGGTCGTGGGTTAGCTTCCCACCCAGTGAAAATATTTGTGTGTTGAGTACAACTAGTGTTTGTTCTGTGTCTGGGTGTTTCTATATATATGTAGGTATTGAGAATGTATTTACAATTATATGAGGATGTATTTAGCAGCGCCCCACGGATTCACCCGCGTCGTAAAAAGTAGCATATGTGTTCATCCAGACTAATAATCTGACTGTGTTCTAAGTTTCCCCGATCCGTTCATACTTAACAACGCGAAAGAGCAACAAACATCCAAAAATTTACATTTAAAATATTAGTAGGATTATATCAGCTATCTATCTCCAAAAGTACAATCTTTGCTTAGTATTTGTTAGACGGTGTTGTGTGTGAAATATCCACCAATATTATGCCTGTGTCTACCACCAATATTATTGTGACGAGATGAGAAAGACAATCGAGATTTCGGGAAATATATAGTCGGGTAGAGTCTTCCACAGTACTGGATGGCGTATGATAAACGTAGATTAGAAGCTTTTGGTACGAATCTTGGGATTATATACCATGTTTATATAAGGGTAGGGTCTAGTCTACGTCTGATAGTAAAATAAGCTGTGAAATTTACTAGATTAACTATCACTCCACTGGAACTTACTAACGCCATCTAGTTCTTATTATGAAACCATTTTTTCTCTGAAAACGCTTAACTTCATCACTCAGGAAGTCCGACCGCTTAGTAAAGTTACCATCTGGTGATATACATACATATTTACCAATTAAAAGAATACATACCAATATGATTACACAAAAACGACATTATTCAAATACAAACTGTTTTCTGTACACGGTGTTTAAAATTAGGTATCAAATCGTCATAGCATTTAGCACTTAAGTACGTACCGAGCCATAATACCATTGCGATTCTGATTCCGTCTCTATTTCAGTCTCAATCTCATTCTAAACATCCATCTGCTTGTTACAGGAAACAACATCAAACGTTTCACATCAAACGCAATCCCAAGTGGACTATTAAACTCTAAATCAATCATAAAAATAAACATGTTATATGTTAAACTACAGTAACACACATGACCGAGAATAATAATAGAGTTATTGGAGATATGCAGACAGTGGTGTCATACGCGACGGATTTGATAGAGGCGGATTGCAAGCTAGAACACAATGCTAACGACTCAGGATACGACTGCGACAGACTTAGTCCCGACGAAAAGATCAATGTTGATGACGATGATAAAGAACTAATTATCGATCAGGAAGAATCTCAAACAGAAGTTGAACAAAGAAACGATGTCGACATTAAAAGTAATAACCAACCAGAAGTAGAACAACCGTCTTGGCATCCACATGTTTATGGCAAACCACCGAAAAAACCGACTCCACACACAATAGAATACATTCTCGGTCTGGCAGCAGATGAGAAGAAGCCAGTCAGTCAGTTGATGAGTGTAAAAAGACTAGAGAAAAATGCATATCAAGAGAAAAGTGTTCAGATGTCCGAAGAAAAGAAAGTGCATAGTGTTCACAAGAATAAGTTGCAGGAACAGTTGCTGCAGAAAGTTAGGACTAGTGAATGTGAGGTGGTTTACTTTAGAAGTGAGGAGCCGTTGAACTTATCAGTGCCAAAGAGAGATGGAGCCGGGTGGAGCGCTGATGATGATAAGAAAGGTAAGATCTAATGATTCAGTTATGTCATATGTACATTGACGTTCGAACGATTTAACGCCTGATTTAAAACTATGTTGGAACTTACTTACGCTTACCTGGATATAAACTGATGGGAAGCAGATTTGGATACGCAAAAATATCGTACTATCCTACTCATTTATTAATGGGAAAGTTGGATATTTGGCTGTTTGTTGCTCAATTACGTCGGAACTGCTGAACGAACCGGGTTGAAATTTGGAACGCAGTGAAATTATAGTCTGGAATAGTACATAGGCAACCTTTTATAGCAGGAAAATTACAGTAACAGAAAACACACGAGTAAAACCGCAAGGAAATGCTAGTTTGCCATATATTTGCATGGGTAAGATAATTTTTACAAATAATTATTGTATATTTCGTCGTATCGGCCGAAAGATAGTCATCAAATTTAGTTCATAGCCTGTTAAGATTTTTATTCAGATATCGACAGATATAATATAACATCACATAACTATATAGGTAATAACTGTAGATTGTTTTATAAATTATCTATACAGTTGGATTGCAATCTCATAATTTCAATCATTTTCCTCATGATATAGATACGCTAGGCTGTTGCAGCTGGTTCTCGGGTTTAAATTTTTTGAAAATCATAAAAAACATATATGTTAAATAAATTCCTTGAAAAAGGCCACCGCCAGCTGAATCTTAAGTTGTACTGGACACACGTGAGTTACCTATGATTGAATTTGAAATGTGGAACTACCACGTAGGTTTTTAAAGTACGTAAAATCAAGCATTTAATTGGGTGTTCGGGTGCGCCGGTGACGGGGGTTTGCCCAGAGTTAATAAGCGGTAAAGATGGTATTATGGTAACCTCGTTGAAGTTTTAGTCGGAGCGGGACAATTTGTGTTGAGTCCGAAATACCTCATCTAATCATTCCGCAACGCCGTACAAAAATCATGTGACAAGGGGAAAAGATCGAGAGTTGTATCTTCACCTGTAGCTCTCAGTTGGACAGTTTACAAGTGACGGCATAGTGCTGAATCTTATTATTTTATACCCTTCCATCTTTCTACATAGGTCTCCTGGTGGTTCAAATGACCCTATAATTTTCTACACGGGCCTGTAGTCTAAATCTTACTAACCATACTTTTACTGTTACCACATAGATACCTACGTAGAGGAAGTTTTAAAGGAGGTTGCTTCGCCTAAGCCTTGATGAGTAAATCTATGGAACACATCTGGTAATCTCCAATCAAATTAATACATCTTAGTGCGTAAGATAATATCTAATAATTTAAATTGAATACATGATGCAATAAACATAACTCACAAATTACTTTTATCAGATCGACTATTGACTGTTATCTATTGGCAAATGATAAATTCTGGCTATTTTTACTATCTCCTCAACAATTAATCGATATGAATTAAATTCACTTGTTTCACGATAAGCAGTAAGGTGTGACCTCCAAGGTCGCTCACGAATACCATAATATAATCATTATTATATAGGTATTTTAAGTCCATATTACCTAAGGTATTCATAAGAACTTTTATCTAGAAAAAAACGAGACGATAAGCGGAAATGCTTGATAGGATTATTTCCTTTGATGGATTAAGTAATTAACATATTTTACATCATCGCGCCATGTTTTATCAACTACTTAAGCCGCTTAACTTAATTATCAGGTTGTTTTTCATCAAATTCTTCAACAAAGCCTAGATAATTATAGTGCTCAGACCTACCTACTCAGGTTCCATTGATAAGCCTAGTGAAAAACATTGTGTTATCAGAAACAGTAATTAGGATTGCATTGATGTTATTATGATTCAGTGTAAATCGATATATCAAATCTTTTATTGCAACTAATCTCTTTGAGCCTCTGATTTTTGCCGTATTTAAACGTGAAAGCTTAATTTTATCTTGTTAAGTTCGTTTCATAAACATCATATATTAAATTATTCATTAATCTGGTAAGATTCTATACCTCAACTTTTTTTCTACAATCTCCAATTTAGAGTTGTTTTAGGTAGTATGTTGGATTTTTTTTTTATCGATAATATGCAATAAGAACACATTTTGTTACAAAAACAAATTAACCTTGGAATGTGTTGCTTGCTATCCAATTATATATCCGTCTGTATCTGTATCGCTTAACCAAGGGATGTTTACAATGATTTAAATATCCCGGACTTATCTCTATCATATGGGTAAATACGGTAAATAGTAGCCCGGAGTACTAGAAGTGGGAACATTTAGTGGGCTGTTTATGACAATAAATAAATATTGGTGGACACTTCACACACACCACCATCTGATCCCAAACTAAGCAAGGCTTGTACTATGGAAGCCAGATACCTGATATAATACATATACAGTTTTAAAAACTAACTTATTATAGATAGAAACACCCATACTCATAACAAAATACCTACTTTTATCACACTTTAATCATCACACAAATATTTGCACTGGGTGGGGATCGAACCCACGACCCTTGCCTTCGCAGACAGACTAACTACCAACTAAGCCACGACGCTAGTCAATGTAACGCCAGTATGTAATGGTAATAAAAGTATGCTATTTATACCCGCAGTCTAGATAGTGGCGGTAAAACATCAACAGCCGACAGTTCACCACCGTTGGCCACGATTGCCCGCAGCCGTCACTTTGGCCATCAAACACCCATCAATTAGTCACAATCGACACCACCCACGGATTCCAAATAACATCCGAATGTGGCGATGTACAATGTAATAAGTAGTAACTCAACTTTCAAAGATTCATGATTTTGTATTCATCATTTGATATGCCACGTGGTTTCAGACTGTGTGGTGGTAACTGAAAATGAAACTTTTTCAGAAGAAAAATAGAATTCCAAACTACATACGTGCTTCATTGTGGTAGGAGATTTTTCCTAATCACCAAATATAAGCTTTAAAAAATTTTGAAATTTCACATGCACCACACTGCTCCATCGATTTGGCGTATTTATTGCGTTAAATGAAGGGGTATGAACAGACGGCTACATTTTAAAAGAAACACCGAGGGGTGCAACTAGGTTCAAATATTTTTTAAACTATTCTAGAGTAGAGTAGAATACTTTTCTTTGTAGAACATGGCTTGCCGTAATTCAGTTTTTTTAACATTGCATCGATACGATTTTCTTTTGATCACCATCTCATTTTAGGGTCTTAGATATCACCCAATTCTATAACTTTTGCATAATGTAAGCTGCGTTATGTTTAATCGTAAAATATTCACATCTTCTGAATTTATAAATTAATGTAAATAATTAATTATATTGGGCATTTCTCACATAATGCTATTAAGCCCCAAAATAAGCTTATCCTAAATCAGTAACAAACAAATATTTCACACACTTAAATCACCTACGGCTAAGAAGTGAAGAAGAAACGAGGTGTCTTTACACCTCGTTTCTTCTGAAATCTGAAATAACTATCTTAAGAATCAGACTTCAAATATTTCAGAACTTATCAAATTATTTTCTAACAAAATACGGGCATGTTTGTTCCTATCTATTATAATTCGTGTATCAACCATTTTATGTAGAGTTCACTTACTGTTATTGGCCAGTACTGCTGGCAAAACACTCCGCAAAGACTGTAAACCGGCCGAGTTGTAAATCAGAGTCAATTAGACGAGGGCTATAGGTTTTAGTAGGGTAATTATTCACTGGCCCTCTGACGCCCTCAATTTCCATCTTGACGGGCATGTAGGTACTTTTGGATCATTTTCTTTATTTCTTCATTTGGCACAAGTAAAATATTTGTAAGGCTTACCTTATTGTCAAGAATGTGGTAGGGGCGGTACGAATTCTGAAATTAACGAACGGTTGTTCGAACCATTTTGGAGACCACTTTATTTCTACGGTAGGTACCTACCTATCAAGCTAAGAATCGAACACATTTAAACAAATGCTATTCCAAAAGTAGCCTATGTGTTTTTCCCTATTTAAACTACCTAATTGTGTCCCAAGTTACAACCCGATTTGTTCAGTCCTTTCAACGTGATTGAGCAATAAAGATCCAAACTTTCGCATTTATAATATTAGTAGGAAGTAGGATTATTAGGAAAGGATTAGATCTCATGAAGACCCTTCAATTTTATTTAGTAGATTCGTGAGTCCTAGCAGTGGATTAGGATTACAATATCAATTTTTAAAATTTATTTATTTTGTTTAAATTAACCTCTCCACAGTCTCCGGGTCCGTGACCTTTGTTATTTGGGTTCTTTTTTATATGTGTCTTAGATTAGGAGAAGAAAAGAAAAATAGACAGCCACCCGTTTGGACGGATTCCTGAATGAGTTTTGTTTCTTTGTGCAAAGGAAAGCTACAGCTCCCAAATGTTTCCATTGCTGGGATTCAGGACCTTCTCTCGCAAAGATAGAGTCAAGGTCATAATCCACCACGCTAGCTCAGTGCAGGTTGGTGGGTAATGCATGACCTCGAAAGATTTTTGGAACATGTTGGTTTCCTCACGATATTTCCTTCACCGTTTTTAAGTTAGCGGCATTACGCACACGACTCCGAAAAGACAGTGGTGCGCGCCGAAAGTGGGTGCGCGTGAGATTCGAACTATCCGGGGCATCCATACATTCGGGGCTTCAGATCTCGACTAGACCTGCTATAACTTACTATACCAGCCGTAACATACTAGACCAGCCGTAAAGTATTAGATCAGCCGTAACTTACTAGACCAGCCGTAACTTACTAGACTAGCCGTAACTTACTAGACTAGCCGTAACTTACTATTTATTGCTTAACATCAGGCAATTCGTGGTCAAACACTTGTCATAGAAAGATCAAACTTGCTGAGTCATGTCAAGGTCAATTGCAAAGGATCAGACTTGAGATATGAATTCATTGATAGAGTTTAGAGATCCGTACCCAAATGATAACACAAATAATAATTTGCTAGCTTTTGTTTTTCTATCTTTTATTTTTGTCTCTCTACCAATATTTTTTTGCAATGTAGAGCGACGAGACGCGAATGAAATAAAATATGTATATGAATAGTCCCAAATAGAATAAGAACGGGATTCTTTTACTTTACATATTTTTGGGAGGTTTCAAGTTTGTGTGGCTTCTACTATACAGTACTATTATAACTTACTATATTGTTTGTAATGGTAGAACCCTTTGCAGAGTCCACCGGAGAAAGCATCAGACTTTTGCCAGCTATTCTACCACCAATCTATATTGTACAAGATTTAATTGGTCCGGTTTGAAGGGTAATGTTTCCAAAGTCATAAATCATTTTATTTATATCTCAGGATGCCATTTGAAGTTCTATGGTAGGTAAAGGTTTGAACTCTTCATGTTCAAACAGCTGCGTGGTATGGTGCTGTAAGAGACAGGCGTATTGCTTAACTTCAGGTGCATATCTTACTCGTCCCGTCACTCTATATTATAACAAAAATAAAAATATTTACTAAATTTTAATCCATTAAAAAAATGTTCTCAATTCGATTTCTGTTTCTATGTTACGCGATAATTCCACAAATTGTGTTTCGATTTTGATGATTCTTTATTTCTGAAGTGAAAACTTCGTTTAGCGCACCACATTCAAATTTTCCGCGGGCTGTGAATTGAACTCGGATGATCTAGAAAATCTCATGGCCATGGTCACGGCCACGCCATCCGGTTTCACCCACGTATTTTCCAAAGTGAGCTGTCAAATTTTGAATTATTAGTTTTCACTTCTATCGGCAGTCACTATGACTGCTAATTTTTTTTGATAGACAATACTTTAGAAGTCCCTTATAAATTGTATCAAATTTGCTTTAATTTATCTGGACGATAGTTTGACGGTAGATCCTCAATTTATTTATTGCAAATTTTTTTTTTGATCCCCAAGTTATATAGTTATTATTGATTTGATAAGAAGTTATTATTGTAAAATTGAGAATAAGTAATTGAAGTTTTGTAATTGAAACAATTTGTATTTAATAATGTGTGATGTTGCACGCCCTATGGGTGCGAATATAGTGATACCTTGCTTAAATGTATTATATTAGATCTGTTACTAATACCTATATTCCAGCAATAAAGAATTTGATTTGATTTGATTTATATTATTTGTGTTTTGGCTTCGCCGGGGCTGACGATAAATAAAGTATGTTACCGTAATATTGTAAAAGCAGTCAGATCATAAACTAACCTACCTAATCCAAACTAGCCTACCTAATGCCGGCTACATACGTAACGATATATCGACAACAATTTATCTAACAGAAATTGCAACTGCCCCCGATGAACGATAATCTGCAACGATTTGTGATACACACGGTCGATAAACCTGAGCAAATCGGTTTGCACAGATTAATCGCTACGATATATCGTTACGTGTGTAGCTGGCTTAATCGTAGATGTATAATCTCACTCGTCAGATTTAAAAAATGTATGGTTTTGCCAATTTTACGGCGACATATTTATGCACATAAGTACAACGAATAAAACATAAACATAATTTTATAATCACGGGACCATTGGTGTGCGAATGCAATTCGCAATTGTAATTTTTTTTATAATTAGTTTGTTATCGTTGATCGATAAATTCTTTTCCTTACAACCTGTTCCTAGATAATTCTGTTGACATTAATATTATTAATATTGATAATTTTGTTGATATGAATTGAAATGAAATTAATATAATCCAGATTATAACTCCATATCGTAACAAATTACATAAATTAAAATTTAGAGGAAAATTTCTAGACAATAATTAGATAAAAGACTTCTTCAAAGTCTTGAACATCGCCGAAAAGTTGCTAGCCTTTCGGGTTTTTATCGGATACACTTCGGAGAGTGTGCGACTGATTTACATGATCTAATACTACCTTGCCTTTTTTCTATCGGAATGCTCGTAGCTCGAAAAAGCGACATCGTTTCATGGTTGATGTTCCAAAGACACGAACGAAGAGATTTGACTCTACTTTTGTGATAGAACGTCTAGGCTTTGGAATGCGTTGATTGAGTGGGTTTTTACAATCTTTGTGTCTTCAAATCGAGAGGGAATCGGTTTCTTCTAGGTAAACACGCTCAATCGTAGACCGCATCGTCTTAACATCAAGCTTAACATCAGGCTTAACATCAAGAGTAAACCTATAAAACTTTAAAAAAAAACACTTAAATTTTAAAACACTTTTCGTAAATCAGTGATGTTTTTTGAACATTGAAATGAGTTCAATAATTGAAGCCAGATAGTGCTGATTCGACTCATAATTCAATGTTAATAGGTATGTATATTCGAAACGTTCCAAGCCAAAAAAATATTTAAAATGTTCCTTTTAAAAAACCTATCTATTTTTTCAATGAGCCGTTCTAAGAAGAACAAACAATCGCTACTTACTAAATGGTACTGGTGAATTATTTCAACTTCTAAACTGCAACCATCACTGTTTGCTTGTATTGTTTTAAGGAAAAATACATGTTTCATAACTATACCATCTTTACAGGCAAAACTAAATGATCTTATTGATCAAACTTTTTATAGTTACACCGAATTTTTAGAGAGTGATGGCAAAGTCCTATAAAAATGTATTTGACATGGAACATATTATACTCATATTATTATAATGCTTGACAGTTTTCTGTACAATAATTATTATAATACAGTAAAGTAGTAATTTTAAACCTTGAAAATGTATACAATTTGTATGCTCTTTCTTTTGTTTTCATGTTTTTATTAATTGACGTGTAAATTGTACATTTATGAATAAAGTACTTTGACTTTGACTTAAATGGAGAATAAAAAACAGTAAAATTTTGTAGTGGTAGGATTCTTGGCAGAGTCCGTCTGGGGAAGTACCACACCTTTACAAACTATTCTACCGTCAGTCACTAATGTGAAAACATCAGTGTGTTCCGGATTGAAGGTAATTGTTTCCAGAGAAATTACAGAGCACAGAGATAAAACTCTGGGCGACGAGCGCACTGCAGTGCTATGTAATGTTGTGGACTATTTTATGTTCCAACAGCTGCGAGACACTGTGCTGTTATGTGGCAGGCATGTTGCTTACCATCAGGTACCTGTCCTGCTCGTCTCGTTACGCCTAACTGTAAAAACAAAAAGCTAGCCACGCCATAAGAAATGTTTTGTTAACGAATGTAAAATATAAGTCAATTAACCAGTTATTTTGAGAGTGTGTCCTAGCTGTAAAAGCTTCCTATACAACATCCATAAAATAATAAAGAAGATTCCTACACAAGCTTGTGCATAGGTATAGGGTATATAGATGTGTATTTACGCGATGCCATTGCTATGTGTTTGTGAGTCCAGGGAGAATATAAAGTGATCTGTTTGTGCTAAACTAATTTAAAAACTTGATTTTTTTTGAACAATTAGTTTTCTTCCAACAGGCCTCGTCTCGTCACTGACTTGTGCCGGAGCCTGTAAAAAGCAAAAACAATTTTACAACCACCGACAGCGTTTACATTGCTCATTGCTTTATTGTCTGTGAACATTGTGGTTAACGACTCGAGGCCGATTCTTTTTATGTTTTCCTAGTTTTAGGTTATTAGGAAGCCAGTTTTGTATTATGATTGATATCATCTAACATCTTTTCAATTGATATTGCTTTTAATTTGCTTTAATTACTCCACATTAATCTCTAATCAAATATACGTATCACCGTAAAACTGCAGTCACCTTCAGTTAAAATATAACGAGATATAATGGTAGGGGAGCCCACGATGCTAAATGGGGAGTTACTCGAGCGTCATAGAGACCTATTGGATTGCAAAGCTAAGGTACCTAATAAGAAGATTTAAAAAAAAATTACCTTTTTAATCAGTGGGGGGCGCCGCTATAGAATTTCAAATGCGAAAAATTAGCCTTATGAGCTAATTAGCTATGAATTTTGTTACTTCGGCTTGTGGAATCCTTAGATATTATAGTTTACGTTATCCTTGAATTATTTTCTTTTAAATAAAATAGCCACGCTTTAGAATATAGAAATGACCTTTTAAAAACTCTGTAGCCCTCTACTTTCTTTGCGTCACTGTAGAATTATCAGATTAGTGGAATATACACTTTTTAGCATGTAATTAACTCGCCCTACCTTAGTCTGACGAGCTCGAGAATTTCTGATGATCAAATTTTTTTTTTGTAATCGGCCTTATTTATCATGTCATATTTGGTTAAGAGACTTAGCCGGGGGTACAAGTTCCAACTGTATATTAATCTGCCGCGCTGGAGTAAATCCCGAAATTCCCCTCTTGGGCTCCCCTATCATAATGAGATTATAAACCAATACCTACACAGGCTAACTACCAAGACCTAAAATTAATGGGTCATTTGAACCACACGGAGGCCTATGTACAAAGAAAGAAAGGTATGAAATAATAAGATTCAGCACTAAGTATACCTTAACTTGTAAGCTGTCCAACTGAGTGCGGGTGAAGATAGAGGGTTGTGTCTTGTGTATTGCTGGTCTCGTCCTCTACAATTCAAACAGGAAAAATCCATCATTATTCATTTTTTTTTAATGAAATGTTCATCTGAAATCGGCTTTTGTCGTATTTTAAATGAAAGCACGGGTAACTCACGTGTGATGTAGTCAGTCCGTAAAGACATACATTTGGGTAAATTTAGTCGAAAGAATTTAGTCGCGTTTGAATTCAGTGAAGTGTAATAGGATTAAGAAAGCTAGTATACCTACTAAATTCAGAAGCGAATATTGCTTTTGTCTAACTTGCTTCCAAATTCAGTCACCTACCTTGCTTCCGAATTTGCATAAACATTTAACCAAGTGTAATAAGCCTTTTAGTCAGTTAAGGCTTTTGTCGCGTAAATATTTGCAAAGTAAATAAAGTAGTTAAATTGATATTAGTAGACATCTAAAGTAGCGGCAGGTCGAGGCAGTGCGTTTCTCTTCAAACAGCGTAATTGCTGATCATTGCCGGGTTATTGCCCGTCATTAACTTTCAGCGGACCGTTTGTCAATCGCTCGGCGTATTCCCGACGTTCGCAGAAACGATTACTACTAGTTCTGTTTCGACAACTCGATTGCAGTATGAGCTATTAGCCAATCAAATCAAATGAAGCAGGTTTTTTTGGATGAAAATTGATCTGTCAAACATAGTTCTCAATTTTGACATAGGTGGCGCCAATGTTGCATTTTGTAACACGTTTTAGGTTATACCATTTTTTATCATGTTGAACAATGTTTATGTGTAAAAATGTTTAACAAAAAATTAAAATTTCATTGTCACACTTTACATACCCCCATAAATATAAACAATAAAAAATTCATGAGAAACTAACAAATATTACAAAATCAGATAACCTAACTTTTACAAAACGAAACATTGGAGCTACATTTGACGAAATTGTGAACTATCTTTAACTATTTGTATTTTTTATCTTGAAAGCGCCTAATTAACATCGTAGAACTCGATTCGATGAAGTTTTAAATGAATTAAGATTCTGAAAAAAATAACAATGACACTGCGGGTGTATCGATAGAAGTGAAAACTTGAACAATTATTATTATTATTCCTACGAAGGTACACACATAATATAGAAGTATAGGTATAAGTATTTATCTACAGCGGTGTCGGACGGTTACAGTGTCGCGAGTTCAATTGTTTTTTTCCTATTTCATAAGATGCCCAACCCGTTCGAAAGTCTAATTTCAAATAATATTTTAAGTAGGTAAGGATTTTAGTAATTTATTTAGCCAACGTCAGCTTATAGTTCTCAATATAATTATTATTTCCGCATTTTAATTTATTCATTTTATCGAAAAAAATGCACTTAGACCAGATTATTTTAATATTCCACATTTTCATAGCATCATTCTTTCGAGGAAATACCAATTTCCTAGTTATACTTAAGTAAATCTATTGCACTATTGTGCAATATAATGCATACAATTTGGGTTCAATACAATGTTCACTTTAAAAGCTCTGCACCGTAAAATGTTCGTGTTTGACGAACAAGTCAAAGCGATTGACAGCCAGCTTCAGTTCTTTACTGTATGTAGTGTTTGCGGAGATTTCAGACCAATCTCGTCTCACATTGCTCTTGCATCCATATCGTTGCGTTTTAATCGACCGTCAAACTCGTGCTTTCGCTATTCTGAGCCTTAACGTACTGCTTTTAAGTTCGCAATACTTCCAGTTTCGATTTCAAATCACGACGTCCATATTCGTACAAACAGCTGTGCCAGTCTGCTATAATTTTAGCCAGGGTTGCCAATTTATTTTAAGAAAATAATTTATACGGATTAATGTTAATGCGAGTTTCCAACTGACAGTGACAGTTTTCGATTGGGATTTATCCTGTCAATTCAGGGTTGGAATTCAGGCTACTTTCATATATTACTTAGGTTTAATTTTATCGTTTAGATTAATTTCGCGGCTTAAAATTCCAGACAGATTAGGATGTTTATGTATCTATAGCTCATCAATTTCGAGGGTAATAATTTTTAAATTGTGATAAGCATAGAATGTTGGGTAATATGTCATAATTATCCGTTTTGGAGATAGTGGATATGCGATGATGTATCGCAAAATATTGATTTGATTGGTGCGTCCGAAAACGCATGTTTAAAAATCATTGTTCCGTATTTAATCTACCTAATCGTGATCATGTTTTATTTACCTACATGAAATTAATCATAATTAAGTAATTAGGAATTATTATAATGCAATGTGCAGATATTAATAAATTGCATAAAACGTCATATTTTTATAATTAGGTCTTAAAAACATATTTTGTACCTAATTTATTGCGCTTTTGCAGAAATTATATACAAGAAAATGCTGACTTAGTAAAACAAATTAAGGGGTTTCAATCAAATGTGTTAATAAATTCATTGAGCTCAAATTGTCACTGGTGATGTTTTTATTTTGTTTAGGTCAAAATTATTTTATGCTAAGTAACAGCTCTACCATCAGTGGAATTATGAAGTATCCACACTTGTTTAAGAATAAAGCTCAAAGTAAGAATTTAAATCTTAGGACATTTGACAAGAAACATTATTAAGGTACATGTTAATACTCTTTTAAAATTTAAGTACCCATTATGACAGCTACATATGTCTGCTAATGAATAATTAATAATTTTTACCTTGGTTCACAAATAAAAGATGCACATGGCATCCTAATAGAATACGAATGTTTTATGTAGGTACGTGTCGCCTATGCTCACTCAGCACGGAGTGGATTTTCTTGAGTTTGAAATGAACCACAGTGACTGTAACACATATTTGCGCCTGCAACTTATATGGCAAGGATTCTGGTAGATAGCTAGATAAACAACTATTTACTGCATTTTCTACACACAATATAAAAGAGAAAGTTTGTATTTATGTATAGATAATTTTTACTCTGCTAAGAAAAAAATACTGAAGGGATCTGGGTGAAGTTTGCTACATCGATAGGTCAAAGTCTGGAATAACAAATAGACTATTTTTTTCCCAATATAACGATGGGACCGGGAGCTGTGCAAGTAAAATTATGGGATGATATAAGGAAGTTATGGAGACCAAACAAAACTAAAAAAAAGGAAAACGGAGCAGTACAAATTAAAATTATTTGGGACCATGCGAAATGTCTATCGTTACGAACAAAGACAAAATTATTGAAATCGGTTTACCCAGTCGAGAGTTACTAGGCAACAAACTTCAAGAACAGGCTAATTGAGAACTTTCTCCTATTTTGCAATAATGGGCTACCGAGCCAAAGTTATAATACAAAAATACAAATGTCGTGGTCTGGGTGGCAACCCTGAATGGTATTTGAGCCGCGTTGCTTCTCGGCGCGACGATGGCATAATTTGTTGAACCCTGTCCCCCGTGTTTAGACTAGGATTAGGCATAAATCGGTTCTAAATCGAGACT
This sequence comes from Ectropis crepuscularia, assembly GCA_963693475.1. Lineage (NCBI taxonomy): Eukaryota > Metazoa > Arthropoda > Insecta > Lepidoptera > Geometridae > Ectropis > Ectropis crepuscularia. The sequence continues at coordinate 10,632,098 of OY856350.1, forward strand.
TCTGCGCTCGTACTTGATCTTTGGCTTTTTAACCTTTTTCTATCAGTTAGAACGCAACCGATATTTATACGGTAATGGGACACATTAGCATGATTGTTTTTTTAGAAAAAAATAAACAAGATGATATTTTCTTCAATCGCTGAATTTATCTATAGTTACTCGCTAATAGCCTTAGAACTTTTATTATAACTTAAAAAAAACTATTATTTATAGCATATACAACAATTAATAGTGATTAATACTATTTCGTTTTATAGTTATTATATTTTAAAATAATCTTGTGTCACGACGTTTAGTTTTACTCCTTGCGTTTAAAATATTGTTATGATACAAAAGTTTGGATGTTTGTAACTCAATGACGTGGGAACGACCGAACAGATGGGGTTAAAATTTGGAACATTTATTTTTTTATCACATAAAACTCTTAGCGATTTGGGATATTAAATAAGAGAATAATCAGTTAATCCCCATGAAACATTTATCACCGATTACATATATCAAAAATGTTCGACATTCCTTATAAAACGCAAACTAAACTAAATGACCAATATATGTAAATACACATATATAATACATAGTAACACCCCGACAACAAATATTGGTTATCCATCGCACAAATGTTTGACCTGGGTGAAAATCGAATCAAAAGTTAACTTTGGACTAGTCATTGGCATAACAACGAAGACACATAAAAGCAAAAGCTGTCCAATGTTGATTTCCACTGATGGCACTCGGGTTTTTGGAGTAAGGAGTCAAGTTTATTTTATGTCTTCGCTACTGGCCCTCCACAACTTCGCAGAATTAAGCAATAGTTAGTTAAGTAGGTATTTGTTAAAAAAAGTGTATTGAAAAATCTTCCATTTTGTTTTCATGTTCTTTCAAGTCGCCGATTAGTAGTGGCCACAAATAGCCTCATAGTTTGTTTAATGGAGCCATTAAAATTTTATTTGATTCTTTACAAGTTTATTGGTTGAATAATATCGTTAGGAATCTGGGCAGTTTCTGCCTTTCTGGTTTTTAGAGCCTTTGCGTGACGTTTATGGTAACGACTAAGATAGTTATTAATTTGAATCGTTGCCATAAAATTAAGTGATGGCTGAAGTCGTTATGCTGCAGGGGCTAAATTCTGAATATAATATTAATTGTTTTTTCGCCTTTTAACTGAGTTTTTTTAAGTTTAGCTACCACAGACAAGATAAGTAGGTCCGTTTTTTTATTAAACTACATAAAATAAATAAATATTAAAAATCTTATACATCCTGCTAATCCTACTAATATTAAAAATCTCTATGTTGGATATTTTGATGTTTGTTGCTCAATCACGTCGCGTCGTAACGTTTGAACGAATCGGGTTGAAATTTGAATCTACAATTGCATAATTAGACGCTTTCGCAACTAACCTGCAACGGCTTTTAACGTCATAATAATTGTATAATAATTTAACGTATATCATAATAACTTAACGTCATAAACCGTATCAACGTTGATTCGATACTTCAAGCCAAAGGTCATTGACTGTTCCCAAATATTAAATTACCCGTAAACAAACTAACGTCACCAATACAGCGACCAATTATAAAGCGCCACGTACTTTTCTGAATTAAAGTGTTTTTACAGATACATAGATTAATGGAGTATAACAACCAAAAAAAAAAGTTAAAAAATAAGGCGGGTCTAGTGAAAAATTACAGCTGGTAGTAAAAAGTTACGGCTGGTCCAGTAAAAGGTTACGGCTGGCCTAGTAAAAGTTACGGATAGTTTAGTAAAAACTTACGGCTGGTTTAGTAAAAAGTTACGGCTGGTCTAGTAAAAGTTTACGGCAGGCCTAATAAAAAGTTACGGCTGGTCTAGTAAAAAGTTACGGCTGATCTAGTCAGGAGAACGACAACTGCCGATCCGGAGCTTTGAATCCCACACGCACGCACCACTATAGTTTCGACGTCATGTGCGTAATGCTACTAACATAAAAACGGTGAAGGGAAACATCGTGAGGAAAACGGCATGTTCCAAGAGTTTTCAATGTTCAAAGGTCATGCGCCGTCAACCCGCACTGGGCCAACGTGGTGGATTATGGTCTAGGATTTGTCCTTGTGACAGAAGGGTCTGGGTTCCAGCTTCCAGCAGTGGAAACGTTTAGTGGGCTGCTTATGATAACAGCTACACCAGTGATGCACTTTGTCAAATGACCTCATTATTTAATCTTTCAAAGTATTCTCAAAATAATGTTTGTGACCGCGTGATGTAATTTACTACCGCCGTCCTAGTCCCAGAGGCGGTATCAGGAAGATTAAAGCGTAAATGTGGTAACCCCATAGAACCCAGCGGTTATTATAAGAAGCACTCATTTACAAAGAGAATGAAGTAAATTTGAAAGAGATTCTTTGAAATAATGATCGTTTCTCTGATGATCTTAGTTTGTCACACATCTGTTTGTAAGATATGCGGTTAAATTCTAATTTAAAAATAGTGATTGTTATTCCTCGCAAATTTATTTGCCTATAATTTAATGAACTTAGAAAAAAACTATTGCTTAAATTCTGTATATTTGAAGTGAAAATTTCTTGGGCTTTTTAATAAATACAATTAATTGAACTTGCGACACTATGCCCATTACCAACACCTCTGTATATAAATATGTACATTGATAACGTATGAACGTTCATAGATATATGTATTACCTGGATAACCGAGCTTAGCTAGGTTTAAGCTCGGATTAAATTATGTTTTCTAAAAATTAAACCTAGCTAGACCGATTTATCGCATCCCGAAACTAAATCATACAAAATTTCATAAAAATCGTTGAAGCCGTTTCCGAGATTCAGATTTCATAACTATCCTATTAATATTACAACTGTCAAAGTTTGGGTCTTTGTTGCTCAATCACGTAGTAACTTCTGAACGGACTGAAATTTGGAATACTAGTTAAATTATGTTCTGGATTAACATAGGCTACTTTTTACCCCGGGAAAATAATGGGAGCGTGAACGTCGCAGGTGGAACCTCTAGGCGCTGCTAGTGTATGGCTGTTTGTAAGCGGAGTGATGAATCTTTCGTGTATATCAGAAGCCAACAAATCCAATGTAGCGTTTAACACATTTTACAAGACGCGGACCACTTACGATGCATAAATTGGTTGTAATTGGTCAATAAAACGATACTGAAATAGCCTATGACCGGTTAACGATTTTTATGGATAGCACTTTTTCTCTCGGCTTTCCTTGTAAAAAGTACCCAAAATGATACCTCTAAATGCAATAATTTTGCGAAATACTAGGATTTTTTTTTGCTAACTTCGATGTATTACTATTTTTTTTGTAAAGAAAACCCAAAAATAATAAATGTTGAAGCTGCTATCTTAGAAAATAACACTAGTTTAATACATACTTATCTTCTATTTCTACTCTATACACCCTTTTTTCGTATAAAAAGTAGCCCATGTCCTTCCATGAAAGTGTCCATGAAAGTGCAACAGATAGACTGAGTTAATTTCGTATGTATCCATTTATAATATTACTAGTACACGTATTCCCGATCCCGTCATTTAGCCGGCATAAAAAATAGCCTACGTGTTATTCCAGACCATTACCTATATAAAATATGTTCGAAGTTTCAGCACAATCCGTTCAGACGTTACAGCGTGATTGAGCAACAAACATCCGAACATTGACATTTATAATGTTAATAGGATAGGATAGTAGAGATATACGAATTAAATCAGATCATTTGAATTATTAATGTTGTCTTTTCAGAATCGATCAGCTCATTTGAATGTGATCGAGAAATGTGTCACAATCGTATTACGTGCCCGGTGCAATGATCGATATGAATAATCGTTAATCGCGCTTCTGACACCGATCGTGATGCTGTAATTGGTATTTTACAATCGATAATGGCTAGTGATCGATTTATAAGTAGGTAGAGTACTTGCCGTAATTTATAGCAGCCGCGAACAATGAGATATCAATATTGTAGCTTTGCGAGTGATTTGCATATTTACTTATGTTTTTAATACTTTTCTACGTAACTAATTACATAGTTTATTTTTAGATATGTGACATTTAAGTAGTTATATTTAAGTTTTAAAAAGTAATTACTTTTCATTTTTATAATATGTAGCGATTTTTTTCGTTGCGAATAGGTAGGTAAATTTACATTAACATGAAATTATTTATTTAATTAACACAAACACTCAAACTGTTTGAAAAATATCTTTATAACATATTTGCTCGTAAAGGGTCTCTTATTGGACCAATTTCTGTATCGTAATGTATCTTATTACGCACTAGTGCTGTAATGTGCAATGTAAAACGCACGGTTTCAAAATGCTCCGTCCACAGACTAGGTAGAGAGATATGCTCCGTCTAAAACGAACGGTACCTTTTTAAATCTTAGTAAAGAGTTTTTATGTCAGAAAAGTGTGGTCAACATTTTATGAATAAAATTTACTTTGAGAGGTAAAATATAATAAAGAATTATTAAATTCGTTAATTTAATTAATTTAGACCATAAATTACTTTAATTTTTCTGTAACAAAACACAAAAATATTAATTTACTTTATTATTAATGGCATACCGGCTGGTTCTGTGCCGTTGCTTAAAAAAAAGGCGCCGATGCGCGCGCATTGCTAATCTGTGATCCATAGTGATTACTTACTCTGTGCTGTGATCTGTGATCAAGTAAATATTATTCCGCGCGTTTTTTTCCGCTGTATTGTTTTTATTTGAAAATGTCGTCAGAGTTTTGTTTATTTCCTCGCAAATATGTTATAAAACGTCGTATGACATACGTGCGCTTTGATAGTTACAGCCTCTGCTAATTATAGCTCTCGCCTTCGGCTTGAGCTAGCAATAAAGCCTCGGCTGTAATTATCAACTTACCGCACTTATATCATAATGTACTATTATAACATATTTGCTCGTAAATGGTCTCTTATTGGACCAATTTCTGTATCGTAATGTATCTTATTACGCACTAGTGCTGTAATGTGTAATGTAAAACGCACGGTTTCAAAATGCTCCGTCCACAGACTAGGTAGAGAGATATGCTCCGTCTAAAACGAACGGTACCTTTTTAAATCTTAGTAAAGAGTTTTTATGTCAGAAAAGTGTGGTCAACATTTTATAAATAAAATTAACTTTGAGAGGTAAAATATAATAAAGAATTATGAAATTCGTTAATTTAGACCATAAATTACTTTAATTTTTCTGTAATAAAACACAAAAATATTAATTTACTTTATTTTAAATGGCATACCGGCTGGTTCTGTGCCGTTGCTTAAAAAAAAAGGCGCCGATGCGCGCGCATTGCTAATCTGTGATCCATAGTGATCACTTACTCTGTGCTGCGATCTGTGATCAAGTAAATATTATTTCGCGCGTTTTTTTTTTTCGCTGTATTGTTTTTATTTGAAAATGTCGTCAGAGTTTTGTTTATTTCCTCGCAAATATGTTATAAAACGTCGTATGACATACGTGCGCTTTGATAATTACCGCACTTATATCATAATGTACTATTATGTAACTTTTATAAATGTTTTATAGCGTTAAAACTTATATAATATATTATATAAGTTTTAAAAGCGTATACAGATACTATTGTAATTTAACGTTTTACATTAAGAATTATATCTTCTCCAATAAATATAATCATATGATAAGCCCAAATCATTACATAGCACTGCGCTCGTCATCCGGAAAAATAAGGTGTTTAATCTATTAGCCCAGTAATTTCTTTGAAAACATTGGCCTTCTAACCGGTAGGTACTAAAAGCTATATATTGAACTTCGAAACTAAACAACATAATAACAATATTTTTAAACCATCCACGGGCTGCTTACGATTGGTGTGGTCCGTCAAGCCTCACTAAAACTAATTTGTGTATTCATAGAATTAAACGAGTACACAATGAGGTTCATTTTATACATATATTTACGCACGAGATTTTGTAACAATACATTTTTGTCGATTTATGAAAATTAATAATCAGACAGTTCGATGCTATCTTTAAAATTGGCACGAAGTTTACCCATTATTTTATTGTGTTACCTAAGTGTAAATACTTTCGTTGAAAGGCTAATCGCTTATTTGTATTTATGAAACAAGACACATATTCAACATTATAATTTTAATGGGGTTTATGCGTGGTTGAAGTGATTATCATGCTGAAGAATAAAGGTTTACAAGTTTTTGTGTTGTGTTTTCAAGGTTTAACGATACCAAAAATTGTAGATATGCGTAATTTCGATTGTTTTTTTTTTTAAAGTTATATAAGTAAAACAAAGAGATCTTTCATCATGTTAATTTCTAAGTTTCCGTACCTCCTAAGATGAAATTTGTATTTAAGATCTCCAGTACCAAAAAGCTTTTGTAAATCAGAAAGTGTCATACAAAAGCACCTACTAGTAGCACCCTGCGTTGTTCTCGTTCTAGTATTTTTCCGCAATAAAAAGTAGCCTATGTACTATTATCTAAAATCAATCTATGTTTGAAGTTTACACCCGATCTGTTTAGGAGTTCCCATGTTATTGAGCAACAAACATTCCAAGCATCCAAGGGGGTCTGAATCGGCAGTCACTTTTTTCCCAACTAAACCAGCCGTAACTTATGTCGTCCTTTTTTATGTTGTCCTTGCTTTATTGACTTTGATTCTCTTTGAGTTTACTTGGATGATCTGCTCACTTTAGCACTATTTTTTATGATCAGTTTTCGTTTTTACAATTAAAAATGTTATTTGAACAGGAAATCAGCATTACAAAACTATGAAACAGAGTTATCAAATAATTAGGTATATTACGTCATCGTAAAAAAAAAACATCTGAAATCCAAACATTTCTTGATAATGATAGGAAAGGTCAATGGCATGACCCAATTAAGTTAGCAGACATTATTTTAATCACATTCCTCAAGCAAACGACATATTCAGTGTACTGTGCTTAAATATTATTTAAATCAGTGTTTCTCAAGATGAAAACTCCCATACTTCTATTTTTGATTAGTGTCAAAATAATCGAATCAAAAATAGTGATCGACGTATCAACGGATTCTGTCGCTTATTCCGGCTTAGAAATAGAAACGGTAACATCAGATGACATAAACAATTTTTTTACTAATCCATCGTTAAAAAATGCAGTTAAAACCCACTACGGACAGAAACCATCAAATGTATACTACAGTAAACCTACACCATGGGGAGATCTATACTCAACATATAACTGGGAACCTGTGAAAAAAGTCATCTCAATAAAACATGCACAAGTAAAAAACATTAGTCAGAAGCCTGTTGTGATTTTAAATCAAGATTTTGAAAACAACTCGAGCAATACAATCAAAGTGAATACAGGTATAAGTCACACGGTGGAAAATACTGTAACGACGTCGTGGTCGGAAAACAAAGAGTTCACAGTGTCACAGGAGATTTCATATGATATAAACGTGATATTCGCAAAATTATCTGGTACTACAGGTGTTTCATATACATCTGCATGGGGGAAGAGTGAAGAAAAATCAGAAGCAGTAACTATTGGTAGCACAAGCGCTGTGGAAACAGAACTACAACCAGGACAGAGTGTTACTGCAGAATTGTCTGTCACTGCTGGTTACATAGAAGTAGAAGTAGTCTACCAGATGTATTTAAGAGGAAATTTAGCAGTTAATATGAAGAAAAAGTTAGATGGACACCATTTCTGGGGTCCTCTAGTTAAGGACGTGATGAAATCTGCTGGTGTCGTAAATGAGAAGACGGTTTCTGAAACGATTAAGTTTGGATATCATATTGATGCTAAATTGAAAGTTTTTGATAAAGCTACCGGGTTACCACTTTGATGGCTTTAAGTTATTGTTTTTGACAAAGTCAATGTTAATTTAAGGGTTAAAGGGCAAAATGAAGGGTTGCCTTATGAATGAATAAATAGTTTTTTTTAATTATAAAGTAACCGGTTTGCTACTTTGACAGGCTAAATATATTGTTGATCATAAAAGTAACGGCTTTTCATTTTCATTTGTGTTTTTCATCACATCATGTTTTTGTAAAAAGTGCCAAATTACTATTTTGTTAGTCTAAACGTATTGTTTCTGACGAAGTTACGTTGTACCTTGATAGCTTTGATAATATGTTTTATGTAATTCAAACAAATGCATAATATCTAATTTTAAATGGGTGATTATTTTTGATTGATTACTTTAATTGATTGTTTTGATTAAATAGAATGAAATCGATTTAGTAAAGACTGAACGTATATGTATTAGGGATGGGCCGAATGTGGTTTGAACCGAATACGAACTTCGGCCGAACATTCGGTAAAAATGAAAAATTCGGCCGAAGTTCGGCCGAACTTCGGTTAAATTTCGCCGCGATTTTTCGTGTTGTGATTTGTTTCCGCACTTGCTGCAAATATTGCTAGATGTGCCCCGGCCGCACTCCGCACTTCCCCGCGGGCCGGTAGCTAGCTAGTCATTTGTAAAGACGTCACCGGCTTGTCACGTGCTATTGTTTACATTACGCAAATTAAATTAATTCTTCTGCCTTCTGTCAGAAAAGGCCGAGTCTTTAGTGTTTTTGCACTATAACCTGCCTCTGGTTAATTGTAAATATGAATAGCTGTCTATTTTTACTGACTAATCTATATTAGAGTGAAATACCGTTTAATAACAGTCCAAAGTATTCAATAATAAATGATTCCTAAATGTTGCCAAAATCAAAAAATTTCCTAATTGCTAGTGTACGTTACATAAAAGTATTTTTTTTTATAATTCAATTTACGAATGAACCTTATTAAGATGACAGTGTGTGTCAGAAGAACGCAAAGTTTATTTAATTTTTGTTACAGATCTTGTAAAGATTTTCTTAGACCAACTATTAAGGAGACCAATATAATTAAGTATTTTTATTAAGTTAAGTACCTACCTACCTATGCAAAGATTTCTAAAACTCATTATTAAGATCTTCTAGTTTCATTGTGTGTTCTGACTAGGTAACAGATATTTCTTATGGTTGGTTATTAATGTTATTATTATTGTTTAGAAAAGTAGTTTAATTTTTGTTTTTTGATTAAGTAAGAGAGATTTCTAACACTTGTTGAGAAGAGCAGTAAAATGTTGTTTTTTGACTAAGAAAGAAAGATTGCTAAGGCTGGTTTGGTTAGTAAGAAGAGCGGTTTAATTTTTGTTTTGTTTGATTAAGTAACCAAAGATTTTTGAGACTGGTAGTTAAAAAGACCAATTTAAGTTTTTTGTTTATCACGTATGATTACTTTTTCTAATTCAAATTAATGACTATGAGTATATCACACTTAATTTATTTCACTGTTACTACATATATGTTTTTCATTAATTTCTATTATGATAGTGCAAGTATATTTAGTGCAGAATGTTCGGCATTTTAACCGAAATTCGGCCGAATGACGAAGTTCGGTTCAAGCTGCCGAAGTTCGGTTAAACCGAATGTAAAACGAATTTCGGCCCATCCCTAATATGTATACGTTCCTGAAACAAATCTTTAGATAACTTTGACGTATTTAGGCTACCGTACACAAAACGAGACTATATGTATAATAAGTATGTATTTAAAACTATATAAGTAATTATATCAGGTATCTGGCTGCCATAGTACAAGCTTTGCTTAGTTTGAGGTCAGATGGTGTTGTGTGTGAATTGTCCACCAATATTTATTTGTTTCTACGGAATTTGGAATCGGCCTACTTTTCAATCTGATCTGTTTTTATCCACCGGCGCAAACGATGGGTGTTGCAAGTTTGACAAAAGATGGTAAGCAACATACCTGCCACATAACAGCACAGTGACACGCAGCTATTATATATAATCATTTATTTCAAGTTATCAACACTAATAATTTACAAAAAAAAATAGATTACAATTATATTTTCAGGACAGTCACATTACATTATCATTAAAAAAACCAAGTACAATAAAAACACATACAACACAACACTCAATGTCAATCACAATAGGTATATGACCAATTAGATGTCATTTGATTTAAGCTAGACAGATAACTTGTGCTTTCTGTATGTAACATGCCTATGACAACTATGTACAATAGGAGCAGAATCTAGTCTAGCCGAGAGCACGGCCAGCATGCTGTCAGGGCTCCCGCGCCCGCGCCGCACGAGCGAGCAACCTCTCTTGCGCAATGTCGCGTAGAAGCAATCAACGCGCGCTTCCGCGAACATTGCAGAAGCACTGCAATGTTCGCGGAAGCCATATTGGCAGTGTCCAAAGCTTTACCTCTAAAAAAGGATTATGAAGGAAGTAAAACTGTAAATAGTCAATTCAAAAATAATAATATTGTTATACACCAACCCGCACTGGGTGACTGGGCTACCCTGACTCTCCTTGACTCTCAGGCTCTGGGGCGGGAGAAGGTGGCTTAGGAAAATGACGATGTCGAGTCGATTACTAGCGGAAACCCAACCGGTAGTGATCGGCTCTACAGACGAGCACTAGTATTAGGTTTAAAACGTACCCAACTCCCAACCCCAATTAAATGTACCCATTTTCCTCTTCTTCTCCTAATCCAAGAAATGTGTAAAAAAAGAGAATTGTAACGACAAGGATCACGGACCCCGAAATCTGTGAAGTGGCTAATTTAAATTAAAAAAAAAAGTGAGGGACGGCAAAGATTTCCAGCAGTGGGAACATGTAGTGGGCGCTTATGCTACGGAACACGGAACCATAATGATAACGGAACCGTACGAGAGTTCAACTTCCATTTTTGACCAGCTAATTACAGTATAATTGATTGGCTGTCTCCCTGATTTATCCGATAACACACAAAACTCAGATTGGGATGATAACTTTATCTTAAATGATTGTTTAATGAAGCGTCTCGAACATAATTTATGACGTCATTGCTAAATTTAAGACGGAAACAAAATACAATATCACCATTATGAGCCAATTTTTAATACAACATCAATCAACCCAATTTTTATCATGAATAATTATAATAATCAGTGGTTCTATGGATGGTACGTGGAACTGAACAACATTTTTCTAAATATCGATGCTATATTTTCGAAATGAAAACATCTTTAATCGTTGACTTACTATTTAGTTAAAATTTTATGGGGTCGTACCAGCGACATGGTACTGTAGCGGCGTAGCGTCGGTGCGGAACTGGAGCACCGGAGCGAGACGTGAGTGTAAGGGCCCATTCACACCGGAATAGCAGCGGCCGACAGCGGCTGGCAGCGGTATCTAGTCTTTTAATTATGTAGATAAAGTTTAATATTATTTCTCACTGAAAGTGCTCGTCGCATCGCTGTCGGCCGTTGCCATTCCGGTATGAATCGGCCCTTAAACGCTCTATGTCTCGATGATATACTATGTAGGTACTGTAAGTTTGCATCAACGACATGCGAAATAACAGTACATCTATAGAAGTACGCGACGTTTTGTTAAAAAAAAGCAAAATTAGGGCTGTTCAATTCTGATAACGTAAGTTATAGGTTTTTTCTGCTATGATTAGTCCCTATGACTGCCAATATTAAAAATTAAGTGACGGGACGAAACCAAATCGCGAGTGAATCGGTTTCTCCTACGCAAGCACACTTCACTGTAGATCGTATTAGGGGCGATGGCGGTTATACCTGTATAACAAATAATAGCATAGTATAAAGAAATACTATCAGTAGTTCATCGCCTTTGATCTTGGGAGAAACGCCGATAATGTCTAGACACGGGTAGGGTTGTCGCAAACAATAAAAAACGTGGCACCAAAATGAAATTAAAACATACGAAAGACGTCAACCCTGAGCCACGCTCCTGCAATACTAACATTGTAATGTAGGCAATGCAGGAGTGCGCATCCCGCGTGTCACCCCGCACGCCCCGCACTATTGCCCCGTCTAGACGGCTGCGTCGAACGACTGTATGATTTAATAGATTGTGATAATAGTTAACATACAACGAATGATTTGCTTATGACAGTTGACATAGGTACTCAAACTATCGTTTTATAAAAAAAAAACATCCACGTAAATAAAACATGTTTGATTTGATTATATTAGAAGTAGTATTACGAAATTATAATCACATTAAGGTTGTTACAGCAGATAAGTTACTAATTAGAGATTGTAATAAATATTTATATATGAAAACCCACGCGCGGGCAGTTACGTGAGAGCTGAGAGTATGGCACGAACGATCTCGATTGTTGACTTTATGGTGGTTATACAGAGCATGAGCAAAGCGAGCTATGTACGACTATATAATTCAACATTTGAACATCGCATGCTAGCTTATAGTCTAGTCAACAAGTGCGTTTTAGGTCAAAAATTTTTCGCTTTCTCCTATCATTATGATTGTGGTGTCATTCGAATCGGAATAGAATCTAGATATTTTTTAAGAAAATTCTAAGCCCGCTCGCAAAGATTGCAATGGTTTTAACAATTTAGTGAAATAAAAAAATAGTGTTTCATTATTTGCCAATATGTCAAAAACTATTTAATATACTTCCAATTTAATAAAATATTAAAAAAGAAGAGAATATTTACTAAAAAAAAGTCTTTGATCCCGGAACTGTAGAATCAATATTTATAACTTTTCCAGAAGGTTGAAAAGACGCCCAAAAACGGTTGCCCTGCCTTACGCCCCTTCGGACCTTGATTGAACAAACATGATTTAAACTGATTAAATATGAAAATAAAAACTTGAAAAAAATCAGACACCTTATTAAGGGGTATTATAGCCCTTAAAAAGGTCTACAAAAAATACAATAGGTAATGGTAGGTATGTGTCGATATCTTAAGGATAACCCAGAACAACCATTTTTTGTTGTTTATTGGTATATTAGCAAGTTGGTGGTAAAGTATAAAACTTTTATTGTTAAAAAATTGCTTAAGTGAGTTTGAACAAAATATGAAAAAAGACCACGTTCCTGCGTCGTCCGATATTAAAGTTTAACAAACATAATTAAAATATTTCGAAATAGTGTTTTAATTATTTTGATTTACCAGTAAGTGTCCCCTGCCACTGCCATGGTTCACAGTTTACTAAACAGTTTTTAATTAATCGATGAAATCAAAACAAGAACATCAATCATATTTTATCAATTTCTATTTATCTAAATACGTTTTTTTATTTTTTTATCAATTTGTACAATTTGCTTACTATCTCGCGAATGCAAAGATAGAGAACATCAATGTCATTTGATGAGTCAAGGTTACATGTAAAATGTTAATTATTCTCCTCCATTTCTGTTTTTATAATGTACTAAAATAAGCTTAGACATAAAATTGTATTAACGTTATAAACACGAAAATTTGGATGTTAATTCTCAATCACGTCCTAACAGCAGAGATAATTAGGTTGAAATTTAAAACACAGAGAGTTTATAGTTTGGAATTACTTTTCATCGCGTAATAATGACGGGAACAAGAATTACGCAGCTAAAACCGCGGAGAAATACTAGCAAATAAAAAAAAAACATGCAACAAAAAACATTCATTTTTGGTCAAATTTGCCCCTATTAACAGCATTACACACTAATCCGAATTCAAACAATAATATTAATTTATAAATCTATTGTTATCTGAATGTTAACTAAAAAAGAAATGTTATTTAAAAAATTAAAATGTTTTCGCGAATGTTTGAATTGAATGTAAAATAAAATTTATTCCACTTATTAAATAACTTATTTTAATGCAGACAATGTAACCCATTTAAATAAAACGCAAAAATGTTGTTTAATAAATGACAATTGCAGCACAATGCTTGTTATTTTTGTACGTTTTTCTTTTCTGGAATATTTTTCCAGAGTCCTTTATAATTGAAAATAGTTATGTTTATAGGCCATTCAATGTTAACCACTTCCGTATTTTTTTTAGTTAGCCACCACAATTATAAACATGCGAATGTCTGCACTTGCGTTTCCGCTCCCGCGTCCGTTGTCGCTCCGCTAGTCACCACATCGCTACCTCCACAATAATAGCAGCTGACAGGCACAATTAAAGAATCACACGTCCGTACCGATATCAATTACAGCGATACCGGGAACTATATCGTGTCACCCACTGCGTTCCCATTAGCGGTGGCATCCATTAGCGAATCGTTTGCACTACCAACTAAAACCTCATTTTAACATTTACGATTGATTAGCCGCTTGATACACCGAGGTAACTATATTACACCAAATTTATAGAGTGACGAGACAAGCAGGACGTGTGTGTGATGGTAAGCAACATGCCTGCCTGCAAAACTAGACAGTGACGCGCAGTTATTGGAACTTGAAGAGTCCTAATCATTACTTGCAGCACAGCACTTCACTCGTCACCCAGAGATATAAGGTGTTTTATCTCTATGCCGTGTAATTTTACTGGAAACATTACCCTTCAAACCGGAACACAGTAATGTTTGCACATTACTGCTTGGCGGTAGAATAACTGGCAAAGGTGTGGTACTTCCCCAGGCGGATTCTGCAAAGAATCCTACTACTACGGAACCTCGGAACGGAAGAGTCCTACCAAACCACCAAACTTAGCTCTTTAGTTTCCCAAATAAAAACTGGAAACATTTTTTTCCCGCCAAAAACCTAACCGCTGTGTTTTTGGCGGGAAAAAAATGTTTCCAGTTTTTATTTGGGAAACTATAGCCACAAATTTGATTTTAATGGCGTCTGCTTGAACTGCAGTGACGGGACGAGAAAAAACATGGGCCTGGATGGTAAGCAACAGACTTGCCCATAACAGGACAGTGCCTTTCGGCTATTTGAGCGTAAAGAGTTTTTAGCCGCTTAATCGTGGACGAAGCTCTCATGAACCATTTTAGCTTAAAATATGGTTTTCCGCTGTCTGGTGCTAGTCAACTAATTATTATCGGAGTTGTCACGCTGTCAGTTAAGTTACCTTACATATTTAGAAAGTTTTATGATAAGGACATTATAAGTGTTACATAAGCACTCTTATAGTCTATAGGTAAGATACCTCTTATAGTCTTTGGTTTACTGATAATTGCACGCATGAGGGCTAGGACGACCTACAAAGTCTAGTATAAAAATAAATGGCAGTCATAGGAACTGCCGATAGAAGCGGAAACTTTTAACTCAGTATTTGATAGCTTTCTTTGGAAACTACGCGGGTGTAACCGGAGGACGTGGCCATGGGAATGGACATGGTCCCTCCCGAGTTTACTCAAAGATTTCTTATCATTGAGCGTGACGCTAGAATTCAATTCACAGCCCACGAAAAATCTGTCTGGGGCGCGTCAAAAGAAGTTTTCACTTTGAAACAATTAAATTCTATTATAAAATTTCTGGGGTCAAGCATAATGTTTGAACATCGGCATCGCCGGTCGGCGTGGCGGTAGCTGCATAGAGACCTACTACTACAAAATTACCATACTAGAAATTGAAAATTAATGTTAATTACATTAATTTTGTAGTATAAACCCGTAAATTAATATCGACGTAACTGTTACCGTGGGAACCACGTACACGTGAAACAATAACATAAACCACTCGGCTACGTAAACACGTGACAAATAAATCTTTCATAGGGATGACAACGATACCCGGCTAGAATGATCCGGCAAAACATGGACAAGTGTAGAAACGGTTTCAGTAGCCACTGGCAAATTGAAGGCTAAATGCTCTAAGTTAATATCGTATAATATTTATGTCATATAGATTTGTATTTATGTGTGTTATCTAATTATGCTTTGATGATTTTATGTTAATTACTGATAAGATTACGTTTGATCACCATTTCGGCAGATTTTGTATGATGCGGTCTACGATAGAGCGCTTTTATCTGGAAGAAACTGATTCACTTTCTACTTGAATGAATGACGTTCAACGAATTTTGTGGATTTATCCATTTCCATATAAAACAGTTGGGATTATACCGATTGGTTCTCATTTTTTATCCACCAATCCGCACTAGGCCATTTTGGCGGATTATGGCCCTGATTCTCTTCTTGAGAGAAAAAGAGCCCGAGCACCAGCAGTGTGATAAGATATGGAAAAAAACACGATTACTTTCATAAAATAAGTCAGAAAGTGAAACGAATAAAAATATAGTAAGTAGCCATCGTTTTCTATAGATAAGATAAAAAAATAATAGAAATCATTTACTGTAGTATACCATTAGTACACCTTCAAAATAACAACCGCCACTATTTCAAGCCGATGTATGCAGATGTTCCGACGTAAAATCCAAACTTTCGCATTTATAATATTAGTGAGATTACATCAGCTATCTGGCTCCCATAATACAAGCTTTGCTTACTTTGTGGCTTCAGTGTTGTGGTGAAATAATACAAGCTTTGCTTAGTTTTGGGCTAGTTATTGTTGTGGTGAATATCCACCAATATTCATCGTTCCTCATCTATAGTGGTTAGTTCCGGCCAAATCTTCTCAGCGCACCTCTACAGCTCCCATAAAGGCTGGACAGCTGAAAGGACGAGGGACACCTGTGGCGATTCTAGATTTACGCCGGAAACTTTAAATTTTTAATGAGGAAGCCGTTAAATAGAATTAACGAGTCCGCGGCGGCTTAGATGTTGCCAGAACTGACACGCAGACAGTGATGTCAGTTCATTCATCAGAAGTTATGTGATGAATATAAATATTAGCCAGATGGAGCGTTTTCTAATCTAAGATGAAGATGCTATGTCATCGACTGAGTGAGCGAAATCTTATTGATGGAAATTTACTAATTCACTTCTTTCCCGACTTTTAACAGTAGTATTTACATATGATCATTGAAATTCCTGTAACTTACGGTAGTCACGGCTCTTAAAAATACTCATTGGACTTCAGATAAACTAATTTTCTCAGATAAAACAAAAACCGATTTAGTTTCAAATTAAACTCAGACAATCGAATACATTTCACAATCTTTGTGAAAGCAATGATAACGTCGTCCAGATAAGCAAATTTTAGTTATTGGTACGTTGATATTTCAAAAACCATCACAGTAGTTAGGTTGAAATTTATATACGAGAGATCACCTCTGAAGTTATCTACCAATCAAAAAAAAAACATCAAAATCGATTCACAATTGGAGGAGATATCGCGTAACATATATACCAAAAAAAAAAACATTGAAGTCGATTAAAAATGTATGGAATGTTTACCGAGACAGATGATTTTTTTGACTATTGCTAATGTCTTATATGTAGGTATGTTTTTGTACTGGTTGGACTCAAATCTCTGCGGGTGACGAGGGCAATGCAGTGATCTGCATTGCACCCGCAGACTGATTTCGACTCTTCATGTTCAAATAGCTGCGTGGCATTTGCCTGTTATGGGCAGGAGTGTTGATTATCATCAAACGCATGTATTGCTCATTAATTCCAGTAAAATAAAGTATCAAATCGCGAGCCTCAGTCAGCCCACAATAACGACCGAATCCAAGTATTATTACCTTGAAAATTGGTCGTCGTCCAAGGTTTTAACTTTCGCCTGCACTTCTCAGTGTTTTTATAGGTCCAAATGTTAAATCTTGTCATTATCACTAACATTAACGACCAACGAAAACATTGTGTGCAGACTGACTTCCGCTAACTCACACTCGGCCATCCTGTCCGAAAATGGCATGACTCTCCCTGAGGAGAAGTCCCAAAACCCAGCTGTGGGGTAATAAAGTGAGATCTTATAAAGTGTCATCGACCAAGTTAACGACTATAAATAACCGACAACCACGCTATAAACATACTATAAACCATCTATAAACTAGGAAGTGGTCTTTTGAAGTTAGCGAGTAATTTATAACAGAACGAGACCACTCACTCACTACCACTGGGAATAGGGTGAGAGACAATGGATTATTTTGTTACTGGAGAGTTTTCAAACTACGTGTTTATTGCTTTGATTAACTTTGGATTTTGACCGTATTTGCATTATTTATTATTAAAAAAAAATTGTGGATACAAATAAAAGAGCAAAAGCATATTTTCTTTGTTATCGCTACTGAGGTAATAACAAACAGTGACACAGCACTATTTTATTATACATAATGTAGGCTTAAGGTCAGTTTTCAATTAATATGCATTTTCAAAGGTATGCAAAATCTATAAAATGTAAAATCTACGAGTTACAGCACATCTAGCAATATCACATTAGCTCGATTAAGTTTTATAGAACTCTTAGCCTTGTTCTGTTCACTATAATAAACTACATATTTGAACGATTCATTAATGTATACTTTTATTAATAGGCAAAAAACATAGACATTCAAAAGCAATTTTTTGGTGCTAAATGTCTCATTTTAGCTGTAAAAATATGAGATACTTCGTTTCTAATTTAATTTTAAATTGAACAGTTCGTTATTATAATCAAATAAATAAACCCGCTACGCTATCACAGCATTAGATAATCGTAACTAAAATATACAGTGGCTCCATTCCTAAAATGACTTGTGCTTTGGTTAATTTTGATGGACTATCAAGCCGGTCGAGTGGCGGTTGTGAAGGATAGCATTATGTTGATGTGCGGTGTGAACTAAGATTTGGCTTGACGTTCGGTCTTCTCTCTAGGGAGTTGCGATTGTAATGCTCACTGCGTCGGTATCGAGTTACAATGGTTTGTCAACCACGGCTTGCAGCCATACTGAAAAAGTTCATGGAACTTATTTGCGATCGAATGTTAAATAAAACTAAAATTGAGAACATAATGTTTTTTTTTTACTTTCGCAACTTGAACTCATTTATAATAGCGATAAAAATATTATTTACTAGCAGCCCCCCTCCCGGGTTTTAGCAGCGTGATTCCCGTTATAAAAAGTAGCCTATGTGGTCTTCCATAATAATAATATCTAACTGTGTCACAGTCCCATTTCAGCCCAATAAGTTCAGACGTTACGGCATGATTGAGCAATAAGCAGACAAGCATTGTCGTATTCTCATGACCACTGCCGTTGTAACGTTGCTGAAACGTTGAAGTAATTAAAAAAATAATTTCCTGCTAATATTATAATTGCCCAAGTTTCGATGTTTGTTGTTCAATCACGTAAGCCTAAACGGATTTGGATGAAATTTACAGAGGTACAGAGATTACCTATAGTCTGGAATAACACACGGGTTTCTTTTTATACCGGAAAAATAACGAGAACGGGAATTGTGGATAAAACCTTGGGGCACAACTAGTATAACATGCAAATAAAATTAGGAACATTAAGTTTATTGCCTCGTTTCCATTTACGGGAGATGATTTATGTAGCGTCCGATCTAATACACATGCGCTCGTGACTAATGAGCCGATCCTGGTGATTTGGTCACATTTTGGACAAGAATATGGCGAATGCAACGAGGGTATCAGTGAATTCTATTCGCGTTTGGTCGAAAATGTTTTGCTAACTTTTTTTATCTAGGATTCATTTTACTGTCAGCTGTGAGTAAGAAACTTTTATAATAAAATACTTTGCCTTTGATCACCGTATATATATTTTATTTTTTTATTCAGTAAATATGTCTGAGGCAATATGTAATTTTTGCGTGTTTTAGTTTAATGCTTACAGAATAAAAAAAAAACAATAAATAAATGAAAAAAAGACGATTTAGTCGGGGTTTGAACATTGCCAGGCGAGTGCAAATATGTTTTGTAAAAATATAAAAAAATTAGTTTATTAGAATTAGAAATTTAAAATGGGTGTTATTTTTAATTAAAAAAAATAGGCATTCTCAAAAAGAGAGATCATTTTGGTTGGACTATCTACCTGCCAGGTGATTTAAATTGAGGGATTCATTTTGCCCCGCTACTCACCAGCCGTTGGCAACTCCGTGTATTGATATAATAGAAGAACTAGACTAGAAGAATGTGACAAGTCTTCAGTTTGCTTCTAATACCTACCCAAATTTAGCCACCAGCTCTAGGAATAGTATAACGTAAATTGACTTAAGCTCAATCTTCTCGCTTTGGGTTTGTTTGATGTCACAGATGCCAAATATTATATAATATATTAATTTGAGTTCGTTAAAACATTTCGACGGGTTTTTGTTAACTTTGAGTAAATATTTCAAATACCGCAGTATGTCTTGTAATGTGTTTAATTGGTTGTTATTGGAGTAAAAGGATTACAGTCAAGATTTCAAAATTGAAATGATTGAGAGACAGTCACGTATTTTTATTTTTCCTAACACATGTTTAGATCTTACTTTTCTTTTTCCACCCTAAGGTTGCATTATTATTATTTTGCTCATGTTCTTACTTTTGCACTCTATCCTCGCTGTACTCTTATTGACAAGTTTTTCCTGCTGTTAATGGTTGCTTGGAAGAAATCGCCTTTAGCGATAAAGCCGCCATTTATGGCACTAGATATTAAGTTATTGTTTTTATTGTTTAAGTGTTTTTTGTAATTTCCCAGTGTGCATAATAAAGAGTGTCTGTCTGTCTGTCTGTCTAAGGTTGCCTGGAAGAGATTAGCGCTATTAGCGATACGGCCGCCCTCTGTCGCACTAACTTTGTGTTTAATCTGTTTTAATTTGTAAATTATTGTTATTTTGGTGTGTTCAATAAAGTGTATCTATCTAACACATGTTTTTGAACGAAGGAAGAATTACTGACAATGCACGCGCAAAACACGGTTGATTCATAAATCATAACTCAGATAAAAACATAACATAACGGCGTAACATAATTGAGATAAAGAAATCTTAATTGCATTCGTATCGCGTATCGATGACGACAATTGGCGCCATCGACCATTATGATGCGTATCTTATCAGGAAATCTGTGATTGTTATCAGGATTGTAAATGCGTATGCACCATTCATGTGCGTAAGTAAACTATCTTTCAATACACTTTGGAACATTCTATTTCTTGATAATAGCCCTGAACAAACCAGCGTTGTAAAATAGATTAATAACTCTGCCTGCGGTTTCACGTTGTTTGTTCATTTCGCGGATACCCTGTTTATTTTCCTGAAGTAAGACTAGCTTAAGTTATGCATTAGAACAACAGCTATCAGCTCTTTCGGGGATTAGTCGGAACAAACAGACTGACAGACAAAATTGTAAAAAAGGTCATTTTGGTATATGTACCGTCCATACATTCATAGGCATGTAGTAAGCGATTTTTTGACGTGATAACGTCTTATAATTCGATGAAGCCGGCTGCACGCCCACAAAACATGACGTCATGTACCGTTACCGTCGGTCGTTACCTCGCCGCATGTTTGTTACAGTTGTATTAATTATTTCGACCAATATTTCAAGCGGGGATGTAGCTCAGTGGTAGAGCGTTCGCTTTGCATGTGAAATGCCCCGGGTTCGATCCCCGGCATCTAAAAGCTTTTTTGCATTGTTTTGATTGAAAATGACTAAATTCTACTGATTACTTTTTACATACAAATCTATTAAACAAATGAAATTAAAATTTTCTTTTGAAAAATGCTACCATTCCATCAGTATTTTCTTAAGACGTTGTCACGTTCTATCGTCAGTAAAACGACTTTACAGACAAACATTTTTTTAAAATTATTTATGGCATGAACATAATATAGCTGCCTTGTTACTATATTTATTAGTTTTTTCTTAAGAAGTCATTTTTTACTTAAGTGCGTTAATAAGTTTCTCTATCTATTTATTTTTTATTGGCATATTTCTACTGTATTTCTGAAATAAAAACTCTTCAAAAGAGACCTTAGCAAAGAGAGAGAGAGTGAAGCTAAAGTAAGAACGTTCTTGTAAACGTCGGCTAAGTATTCAGTTAAAATACTTTGGGATATTAAACATTGTTAATAAACGACACAAATAAAATACTATATCATGTAGTATATGCAGGAATTAAAATAGCCATCGCGAAATGGAACTGCAATACCGAATCGAGCCTCAACATGTTTGATACTTTGATCCTCCTCGGTTTGAGTACAATGCTGCAGAAAAGTGCTAATATTTGAATACGGCTTATAAATCGAACAGCATGAAGACAAAGACCTACAAGACCAAAGTATGTTTCGATCTGACGTGAAATTTTAACACGCTAGATTTTTCGTAGATATTTGTGACAAAACTGTCACAAAAAAAAAATGTCTTGTGCGAAAAAGGCTTCAAAGTCTTGAACATCGCCGAAAAATTGCTAGCCTATCGGTTTTTTATCGGATACACTTCGGAGAGTGTGAGACTGGTTTGCATGATCTGATACCACCTTGTCCTTTTTCCTATCGGAATGCTCGTAGCTCGAAAAAGCGACATCGTTTCATGATTGATGTTCCAAAGACACGAACGAAGAGATTCGACTCTACTTTTGTGATAAGAACGTCTAAGCTGTGGAATACGTTGCCTGAGTGGGTTTTCTCCGATGGTTACAATCTTTGTGTCTTCAAATCGAGAGTGAATCGGTTTTATCTAGGTAAACACGCTCCATCGTAGATCGCATCGTCGCTTAACATCAGGCGAGATGGCGGTCAAGTGTAAACCTATAGAAAAAAAAAAACAAAATGATGCTACAAAAAGGCACACATGTTAAGCCCGTTAATTAACTTAAACTTAAACTAACTTGCAAAAAGTTAAAGAAATATGCTCTATTCCATTAGAGTTTCGGTTTAAACGTGGTCCGAACCCATATGGGTACTCCGTATACCGATTGAGATAAATAAAATCATGGAAGTAAAAGATACTATAAAATTCTTTCAGGAAAAAGTTTTGATTTGGAAAGAAACGTTAAGTCGAATGACCACTAAATCGCATGTGTCAAATTTAACCACTTTATTTTAATAATTCATCACTCACTTGTTCCCTCAACTGCCCGCGTGTACAGACAGACAGTAGCAATCAATTCGCCGGGTTAGTGAGTCGCACCAATTAAAATTGTTGGCTCGTCACTGCTCGCGGCACTGTACTGACGAACTAACTATTTATTTATGCCTGAACATCTCTTCATTTTTGGAAATATTATCTTCTGAATAAGGGTAAATATATCGTCATAGTTGTAGAACAACATCGGATCTGACATTAAACTATGAGATAAACATGTCAAATGACTATGGCAATGTACTCGTAAAAAGGACACCAAAAATGCAATACAGTAGGTACAATGCCGTGCCATGCAATGAAATGCAACACAACAAAACACAATGCAACGCAACGCAATGCAATATATTAACACTACTAGGCTACGCTACAAAGACATGAAAAAAATTTGTCAACAAAAGACGATCTTACGGTCGCTAACAGTGATAACTTTTCGTCTTACTTCCTGACGTCGTGTTTTGTTTGACATTAACGTGTATTTACAAAGATTAACAGACGTAATACCCCAATTTATAATTCAAAATGGCCGTCAAACGCCCGGCCAGGTATTATAATCGAGTCATTTGCCGTAAAGTTTTTATAGACTACCGAAACTAATTGTAGATTCAAATGGTACACGGCCATAAAGACACGCTCGCTAATGGCGCTTTAATATCCTTTAAACGTTTGTCGAAAACAAAAGTGAATGTTAGCTGTTGAATCTTATAAATATACAACATCACTATGTAAAAGAAAAACTTACCCACAAATAGAAACATTGGTACTCCCACTCTTCGACCTGTTCGATCAAAAATAGTCTGGATTTTTATTAAAAAATCTCATTTCAAGCAAAAGGAGAGCAATATACATATAATTCAATACTATTTTAATGAGTGATAGTGATAGACCCCTTCGACAACCTAACTACATTTAAATTGGTAAGGCTCAGTTAGGTATATTGTAATATCTTCAATTTGAAGCGAAAATAATGACAGCAATACTAAAGCCTTTTGGCTTTAGTATCTAATTATCTATTATAGTCAGTTTACCATCGGTGTACCCCATTCCACCTCGAGCTGAAAAGGAAAGGTATCTTATGTCAATGGAGCAATCATCAGACATTGGTATTTTCTTATATATGGGCAGAAAATTGTTACGTTTGACATAAAAAAAAATTAGATAATCTCTATTGATTTATCTTTTATATTCTAAAAAGTAACTTAATAGTAAGCGATATGGCGATCGAGACGCCTATCATTATTTAAAAAAACGTGTATGTAGGTACGCCAAAGGTTGAGATAGTTTTATCATATTTGTTTTAAATTTACATTCAAATTAATACTTATTTTCAAAATATTTTATGCACTTTGGAAAGCAAATCGGCTTATTATGATTAAATACGTACGTAGGCTACAATTTTCGAACCATTGTAGGTATTGTTTATTCTTCTTTAAATATAATAATATGCGTTCTCATGCACGAAAGCAGTTTCAACAATAATCCGCTGATGTTCAGTGTACTTACTACGTTTTACCTACTTAATATAAATTGTTCTTCATATCTATTTTAATTACGATAAGTGATTTAACCGAAATACATACATACTCGTATATTTAAGTTATTTATAGTTATTTTACAATGAAATATCTTATTACCCTAATAAATGATTACTGCAGGTTTTTTTTATTATAACGTGTTATAATTCCTCAAATATTAGGCCATTGGCTGACACATGTGTCAAACTCGTCAACGGGTATTATATGTATGTCTTGTGGGAATAAGATAGTTTTAACATAAATTAGAATTTACTCTACTGTGATAAATTATGTTGCTCATTTGAAATAATTGATTTCCTACGAAAAAACAAAAACCGACAACAATTTAAAAATTTAATTCAGACACTCTACCAAATTTCATAAGAAACAATCACTAACGCCCGAGCTTTTGGACTCTTCATGTTCCAATAGTTGCGTGTCACTGTGCTGTTATGTGGCAGGCATATTGCTTACCATCAGGCACATGTCCTGCTAGTCTCGACACTCTTTATTTAAAAAAAAAATATAAAAAAAAGCTACTCGAGGCTAGTTTTTCAAGCTAGGATAGCAAGCTAGTGTTAGTAAGCTAGCAAGCTAGTATTTCTAGCTTCGTGTAGACAACGGCGTTGTAATAGATAAGTCGTCTAGATAAATGAAAATAAATTTAAGTTTTAACTAAAATAACACACAAATTACATTATAACTAATACCAATAGTGTGCTCATTAATCTACTAGTTATATCTACTAATAAAACCAACCCCGAGCAGCACCCGGTGCAAAAGTGCCCATTACACTGGCCGCATCGCTTTGCTGGGTTGCTATGGCCGGCCTTTGCACCAGGTACGAGCCGGCGCGGGAGTCCCTTGATTTGTCGCGTAGTTTACGCCCCAACTCACACAACAAACATTTGGCTTCAGTTCCCCAGCTGCCTAAAGTGTCAACAGCCATGGGACAAACTCATTAGATGACTCATATGAAAACATCGCATACTTTAGCCTCTTGTTTTTCCGGCGTCCTCCGCAGCAGCTGCCGGTGCCAAAATTGATCGTCTCAGAAGACTGGGAGCCACAGTGTTGACGCAAGTGGCATCCCACACCAGACACCTGCCATTTTTCTAGGGCACCAAAGTCATTCCGTCCGGCCTCTTACCATCAGACCTGCTAAAGCCCGGTGGCTCAAGCACGCAAGGGACTTTGACCGAAATAAAGGTTTTCCGAACAATGTCGTTGAGAGCGTGGCGACGCGAGAATCTGCCTTTGCAGCGATGGCAGCTCAATGCGTGATGACCATCAGCCTCCACCCTGGAACCGCAGGTGCATATATGAGGTTCACACACCTTGCAGCCCAGGCGAAGGGCCACCGCCACATGCAGAAAGTCGCTATCCAGCAAAGTGCCAAATGAGGCGATGGCAACGGGTGCAACCATGCTCCCGATTCTGGTCGTAACACTGCACGAAGTCTGGCCAAATCATCGTATTTAGCACCCTCTAACAGTTTCTCCTTGTTTTTTTTGTCGTGATATCACCCCAACCGCACTGAGTACAAAGAACAAGAGGACCAGACAGACCCTCTGAGGTCAGACCAAGCCATCAGGGTATCCGATGCAAATGTTATGCTCGTCTCGCGTAATTAAGTTACTTCATATTAATTACAGTGAGGAGATCCGCTACCTCATGCGCGGACTCCAAAAAGGCATGCCCACATCGCGTGCGTATCGGACCCAAAGATCCCCTTATCTGACAGGAATATCCGCCTGATTCCATTGCGTTACTAAAATAACTGGCAAAGGTGTTGTACTATAGTTACAGCCGTGTACTGGCTTGGTTTCATCTAGTAACCTATAAACCCTGTATTTTTTCGCGCTCAGTTTGCTTCGGTTACCAATCTTTTCGTTATATGGAATAGGTCGCCATTAGAGATAAGACGGCCATCTGTCGCACAACTGCATAAGCTATATAGGTATATCTGCAACTAACCATGATACAGTAGAATGTACTTTTATCTCCAAAAATGAAATTTATCAATCCATCCTTACCTAATTTTATAAAAGACTAGCGGCCCGTCCCGGCTTCGCACGGGGTCAATATTTTTTGTTAAGTAGGTATGCTAAATGAAACGTACATGACCAAATTTTTCCAAATTATCAAAATTAGAAACCAAAACTTTAAAGAGTAAAAACATTAAACTGGCTGGCCTGGTGGCTTAGTTGGTTGAGGGCCGTTTTGTAAAGCGGCGGTTTAACGATCAGCCGGATTGAATACGGCTGATTAAAAAACCGCCGGAATGTATTCGACGCCATACGTCATTCAACACGGCTAGCCGTTAAGTAATAAAGCGAGAGATTAGCCGCCTCTTTCACAATTTTTAGTTCCGATTTTTAACACTCATGGCACTGCCTGACATAACAACTATGGCATTGAATAGGTACTGCAAGTGTGTTGCTAAATTGCTAAAGTGACAGTGGATTCTGGAGTTCGGAGGGATTGTACACAATATTATTGGAGTGTCACTTGTCACCCTGGGTGTTACTTGGAAACTATTTCGTTTCCACCGTCCACCTTGTTAATACTAAATCGGACCGGGTTGGTTACATGAGACCCAGATCCGACTCGGAGCACACCGACTCCATATAGTCTTGGCGCTACTACCTCTGGAGTGTATTAAAAAAAATGCGGGAGCCAGAAGCTCAAGGGAGGTCCTGAGTGGAGCAAGCCATGCAAGTAGCCGTAGTGTATCGCAGGCCGAGTATGGAGAAGCGACACTCAGGGCTGACCGCAGAGCTTCTGGCGGGAGCCCACCCGGAGTCAAATCTGGATGATAGACCCTTGTCTATGGAAGTGCACCATGTTTCTTAGGTGTACCGTCACCGATATCAATTTATGGGCTTTCAAACTTTATGTGAGAGGTAAAATGTTGTAAAAAAAATATTAAGGAATACCGTAAGTAATCGGTCAGTTTTTTCGGATGAATGAAATTAATTTTGATTTTGTTTATTTAAATTATGTTTTTTTAAATTTGGTCACCCTATAATATAATCAGTAATACAATACGGCTGAACGTGGGCCGCCTTATTGAAGAACGTATCGCAATGACAATGCGGCTAATCGTTGAACCGCCGCATTACAAAAAGGCACTATTTTTCAAAACGGCTAGCTGTAATGTAATACGGCGGAAACAAAATAATAATATTACCATAAATCGTAGAACCTAAGATAGGCCCTACCAAACTTCAGGGCGCACGCAATCATGTCAACGTTGGGAAGAGTGAGCTCACTCTTTCCGTTCTAGTCGGTTGCAGGACGCGGTGGACGCCGGACGTTTTTACCTATCATTATTCGTTGTCAATAACCAAAATAAGTAGCACCACAGCAAATCTCGCCGCTAGCGATTGTACGGGTCACGTAGATTGGTTTTATGTAAACCAGATACGATACACACAGAGACGCAGTTTACTACCGATGTCAAGGTGCTCTGGGCACATCTATTGATTTATTTCGATGAATATTACCACAAACAACTCTCAGCCTCAACGGACACCTGGAAATTGAAGCTTCTCTCAAAGGGATTTCCCATTGGCTATAATTTTGTAACAAACCCCCGTCTCGGCATGCGGCTTGGTAAGTTTCTTTTACACGATTTTAAAGTCTTGGAACCATGTACCAACGCGGTACATGATAAAAAAGTATTCTGAGATAACAACACTCTGACTGGGAAGGATGAACGCTGTACACTCTTCCTTATTCTACATCTACCATAGATCGTAGAACCCAAGATTGGCCTTCCCAAACTTCAGAGCGCACGTAATCATGTCAAAGTTGGGAAGAGTGAGCTCACTCTTTCCGTTCTAGTCGGTTGCAGGACGCGGTGGACGCCGGACGTTTTTACCTATCATTATTCGTTGTCAACAACCAAAATAAGTAGAACCACAGCAAATCTCGCCGCTAGCGATTATAGGGGTCAAGTAGATTGGTTGTTTGTAAACCACTTACGATACACACAGAGACCCAATTTATTACCAATTTCAAGGTTCTCAGGGCACATCCATTGATTTGTATCGCTGGCATTGTACCGCCACGTTGCGCCGCGCCGCGCTACAGTCGGCGCGCCGCGCCGGCCCGTCGCGTCGATAATTATTATTTCGACAGGATGGAATTTTTTAACTTCGTAATATCTTTTGAATGCAATGTCCGATTTTAATAATTCAAAAAGGAATCAGTAGGTATTAAAGCAATCTTGAATACGAAATAGTTTATTTGGATAAGAATTAATACAAATGTATGGATAACATGGTCTGAATTTGATCGGCATTTTTATCTTCTTTTAAAATATAAAAAAACAGTTGTAGCGACGTAATTACAGTAGTTAGACATATGGTCTCGCGAGGTTTTTTGTAGATTTTAATACGTTTTATAATATTGTAGAACATTGTTTTGTTCTATCATTGGTACTTTCCGCAGCGTATGCGATGAAAGCCATTTTATGGCTGTTTTTTTTATACCTTGCGTTGGTTTTAGTAAAGAAATGAAAGTAATTCTATTTTTTTCTCGTAATAAAAGTAGCCTATGTTACTCAGTGATAATGTAGCTCTCTTTTCGTAAAAGAATTTTTGAAATCGGTTCAGTAGTTTTTGAGTTTATTACATACATACAAAAATACAAAAATACAAAAATACAAAAATACAAATCTTTCCTCTTTATAATATTAGTATAGATTACTCGTACATGGAATTTAATCACGAACTAAGTCAATTCTTTTTTTCTTTTAACTGCAGCCTTGTGGTCACACAAGAGATGACAAAGGCTGAAGTTGAAGTGTAAATAATAGCGCATTTTCCACCGTAACTTGGTTTCTTTTAATTACGGTTCCCACTAAAAAAAATATCAATGTAGTAATCATTGAAACTAAAATTCATTCTTGTTGTGATTAACCTTAATTCTACAATTATTAAATGAAGATTATTATAAGCAACACAGTCACTTTGTTGCTCAATACTTTAGAACGACTGAACGGATCGCGTTGAAATTGTGAATACAGTTAGATTATTGTCTGAAGTATCAGATTGGCTACTTTTATTGCGAAAAAATTACCGGAACGGGAACTGCGGACATAAAACCGCGAGGCGCTGCAAGAAATACACAATATGATAATATAACCAATAACCATATCATATTACCCAAATAAATATTACTTATTTACTACTCGTATTTGCCAAGCCGTGGCTTGAATTCCTACACACCGAGGCTAGGCGAAGATAAACTGTGACAGAAGGTACATTATTTGAATAACGCCGCGAATTAACAATAAGTTATTAAGGCTCGTAGCACCTGATTTATCGCCCAGGTTTTATAGATGCTGTTTTATGGCTTATTTCGCATCATTAACATAAGCTAGCTGACAAACTGCAGTTAGTGATGAGAATTAATTAATTAATAATACCTGTCAGGTAGATTTTGGAGAAATATGAGACACTTATTATTTTCTTCAAAATATTATAAAAAATCAACAAATATACAGATCATCAAACTTCCGGTGTGGGGGGTTATGACGTCACGTCTACATAAAAATCGTAAAATATAGAAGTGACGTCACCCTAAACTTCTAAGCACTATATTTTCATCATTTTTGTTTGTGAAACAAAAACAAAATACGTGTACAATCTTTTTTTATAATCGTACGGATCAATTAGATTTTTTAGTCACCATGTCTATTATGTGATGACAATACTATCATGAAAGTGCATTAGCAAAGTCTATGGAGTAGTTTGTGGAGGGATACAAAAGCTGTTTTGCTCTTACCTAATACGCTGGTTTCACCGTGATGTTAAACCCAGTGTTGCTGATAAAGTCATGCATCTGAACTTGGAAAAATACGCAGACAAGATTCGAACGTATGACTTAACTTTTGAAATCGGATGTCAAATTTCCAGGCCACTACGGCTTTTTAGTGGTCCCGTACTCAAATAGTACAATGATACTATATTACTGAAACTCCGCTGTCCGTCCGTTTGCCTATTTGTCTATCACCAGGCTGTATCTCATCACCGTGATAGTTAGAAATCAGTTTTTTTTGGTGGTGTAATAGTACATTATGATATAAGTGCGGTAAGTTGATAATTACAGCCGAGGCTTTATTGTTAGCTCGAGCCGAAGGCGAGAGCTATAATTAGCAGAGGCTGTAATTATCAAAGCGCACGTATGTCATACGACGTTTTATAACATATTTGCGAGGAAATAAACAAAACTCTGACGACATTTTCAAATAAAAACAATACAGCGAAAAAAAACGCGCGGAATAATATTTACTTGATCACAGATCACAGCACAGAGTAAGTAATCACTATGGATCACAGATTAGCAATGCGCGCGCATCGGCGCCTTTTTTTTTAAGCAACGGCACAGAACCAGCCTGTATGCCATTAATAATAAAGTAAATTAATATTTTTTGTGTTTTGTTAAACAAAAATTAAAGTAATTTATGGTCTAAATTAATTAAATTAACGAATTTAATAATTCTTTATTATATTTTACCTCTCAAAGTTAATTTTATTCATAAAATGTTGACCACACTTTTCTGACATAAAAACTCTTTACTAAGATTTAAAAAGGTACCGTTCGTTTTAGACGGAGCATATCTCTCTACCTAGTCTGTGGACGGAGCATTTTGAAACCGTGCGTTTTACATTACACATTACAGCACTAGTGCGTAATAAGATACATTACGATACAGAAATTGGTCCAATAAGAGACCCTTTACGAGCAAATATGTTATAAATAATATCATAGAATCTTGATAGAGTACATTCTAGAGGGTTCAAATATAAAAATACGAAAGGCATCTTTCATGTTTTGAAGACTATAGGTAATAGGTGCTAGGTATCGATAACAAACCCCTTCTTGAGAAACTAGGTTGTTTAACGTTGAGTGACTTCATGTAATCTGTAGATTCTGAGTCTGATTTAGAATGTCAGCTCATTTCTAATTAAGCAATCACACCTGCTAAAACGAGATATGAGGGAAACATTAAAAGCGCCATCCCTCGGTGATTTATTATCACATTAACTTCGATGAGAAGTTTAAATACGGCGACCAAATAACATATGCAGATAAATGGGGGAGCCATCCTTACGTTTTCGCTACTAATTTGACTGCTCTATATTGGAAATTGTTGGTTCGATCGTTTGGGCGTCCGCACGACTAAGTTGGTCATTTCGCGCTCATTTGAGGTGTACATTAGTCATTATGATCATTATCCTCCAACCTGTGGATGTAATTTTAGAATAATTTAGGTGAATTAATGTGATCTATTTTGACTAAAGTAAATGAAATGAAAAATAAACATTATCAATTAAATTAATAACGGTTAGCAAACTACACCTAAATATTGTCCCCTACACCTACACCTAATCCCCCGGTTATTCGATTTACAAGCGAAACCGCCAGAAACAAATCAGATATTATTGCTTAAATATTTGAATTAGGCACTTTTTAATTAATCATTATAATTTTAATTAATCATGCTAACATAAAACGGTGAAGGAAAACATCGTGAGGAAACCGACATGTACCTAGAATCTTTCGAAGTCATGTGTCATCCACCAACCCGCACTGGGCCAGCGTGGTGGATTATGGCCTTGACTCTCTCCTTGCGAGAGAAGGCCCGAGTCCCAGCAGTGGGAACATTTAGTGGGCTGTTGATGATGCACTTTTTTGATAGGTACCTTACCTAAAACTTTATATTTTCCTTTAATGACACAGCCCTCTAGCCCTACAAAAAAAAAGGAAAAAGCTCATGACGATTCTGCCAAATTGGAGTCGTCAAAACGTTTATTTCTAACAACTATTTCTAGCGTAGACCTGCAGGCTATGGAATTTCTCCTCCAAAAGGCTTCTCGGCTAAATTCAACTAGGAACAGTTTAACAAGGACATCTGGAAACTCCTCTCTGGACTAGCAAAACATCGCCAGCATCTCTGATCAGATATTTATAGGCAACTGGACGTCTACTCTATTTCTACGAATACGTAATTTCGAAAAAAAACTCGCGGCTTTCCTTCTCTCGTTCTACTTCGTTTCCTCTGATGCAACATTGTTTGACGTTTAAATGTTCTTAGCATACTCTAGAGTAGGCTTAGAATATTTAAACGGACAAAACGACGGATCGAAGTAAAATCGGAGTTGGAAAGTCGCGAGTTTATTTCGAAATTACGTTTTCGGAGAAAGAGAGTAGACGTCCAGCAGCTCTGCTACCTTCTACCACCAGGTGGATCGATAGTATCACGATTAATTTATAGTACTCATCCTAAAAATGTATTCTTGATTAGAATGTCAGTTCACGCAGCTTAAAACAAGCGTGTGCTTAAAACGCTTCTAATGATAACTCATTTGACTAATTCGTTGCTTGGAAGTTAAGAGGGGACATACATTCGTACACACCGATTATAACTCTTATTTTTTCTCCGCCTTTATGAGTCATTTTCTGAATGACTGATATGAGTGACGGATGAGTGAAAGAATATGTCAAGTGAATATCATTGACACATGTTTCTCAAATTTATCTAACGAAATTAAACAGTAGCGCCTCCTGTGATGATTTATTTTGTCGTCTTTTAGCATTTGCGACGACTGCTTACCATTAGTCGGTCGGGCTGCTCATTACTGCTCTCTCTAAATAAGAAATGTTGTTCTCATACTCGTATATTGTACCCAAAAGCAGCCGCTTAGTCTGAGAAGTGATTCATATTTACCTTTTACCTTTACAGTTTGCTATTGCCAGGAAGGTTTTAAAATTTAAAATTTGTCTTTCCAGATCCGTCAAAACTCATCAAGCGAAAGAAATCAACAGAAGACGTCCGATCCCCACTGGGGGGTGAGGGTTCTCTCACCAGCGAAGAGGGAGAAGACCCAGGCGCAGGGAGACGGAAGAAAGCACGCACCACCTTCACTGGGAGACAGATCTTCGAGCTGGAGAAACTCTTCGAAGTCAAGAAGTATCTCTCTTCGGGGGAGAGAGCCGATATGGCAAAGCTGCTGAATGTTACTGAGACTCAGGTAAGAAAAGTTATTACAAGTAGAAAAGTGCCTTATTTGTTTTTTTATGTACTTTGTACTTTTTTTAGGGACCCACAGCAATTGGTTTCTTATATATTTTACTGCTGACCAAACTTAGGGCTAGAAAGACATAAACGACCCCAAACTCTTCTTAATACATGTAAGACTATGAAGACAAGACATTGGATATCTTTGAGGCAGGTTTACATAAATGTTGAATTACAGCACAACGATTCAACATTGCAAATAAATTCTGACGGTTTTCCTGTTTTTATTTCATTTGAACTATATACTCTATGAGTTTTTTACGATAATAGCTACTGGATGCGCTTCGCTAGATAGACAATCTTCGACCACAGCTTCTTCCATTCCACTAGGAGAGTCGGTGACCAAATTTAACGTTAGCATATTTTATGCAATAAAAAAAAATGAGAAAGGAAGAACTTTCGAAGGAGTGACCTAAAATTTATTTTCTAGTCATTTTTAGACATTATTCATTACAAAAAACGATCCTATGACAAAACATCGTTGTTTAATTTTGAACGTATCTTTTGTTTTTCTAAATAGCTGATATACCTTAAACCATAGAGTACTACTATTCCCTACAATGCGATAATGGGTTTGTTTCTCACCTTGTGAGAGAAGATCCCTAGTCCCACCAGCGGGATTACAGTGTAGACTGCTTCTGCTATGACCATAGACTAGGTTTAATCTATCATCCTTTTTTTTGTTTCCTGTAGACACGTGTCCAAAGTCATTAGAGTGACGATTGTGGCGTCAAATTAATTCTCGAAATAAGCTATTAGCTCCGTGAAAAAAGTGAGTCCATAGACGAGGCGTGGCATCCGCCATCTGGTGATTAAAATTAGTCGTTTCAGTGATTGAATCCACGGCAATGAAGTCACCATCTTACAAAACGTCACTTAGTTAGCTCACTCCAACTTTTAGATCAATTTTGATTATGATGTTTAAACTGTAGATTGTATTCACCGATTGAGTAGGTATTGTCTGATAGAAATTACCTGGGTTGCTTCAAAACTAGAGTGAATCAGTTTCTTCTGAACAAACGCATACCTATTATTGATAAAACAACTTTTTTCTTGGTGTGGACGAATGATGTTTCCTATCATACGGCAGAAAAGTCCAGCCCAATCATACATATATTATCAGTCTAGCCAGTTTTTGAGGCACTAAGGTGATTTGTTCAGTGATTCATTCTTCTTTATTTTATTATTATGACTCTTTTTACCTAGCACATAAATTTCTACCTCTAACAATCTAAATAACCTACGACATCATTATTTAAGCCGTTTGGTTAATCCTGTCCCATGGACTATGAAAAGTTAAAACTGACAATCATAAAATCTCACTAACTCCACCATTCACCAACACCATTAACAAGCCATAGTTTAATTACTACCGCCATATGTGACGTCTCACGTGGGGGGTTCAGAGGGGAGAGGGAGGGGGCGCGCCTCATCCTGACTCCTGCCACCTTTGACGGTATAATTATCTCTTAGCGGTTAATTGGGCGAGCTAAGTTGTGAGAAGTGGAGGATTGGAATATTTTATCATTGTGGTATTGCTAGTCTTGAAATGAGATACCTCATTTCAATACCTCGCTTCTGATTAATTGTAAATTTTATTTTATAACGTGAAGATTTTGGTTTGTTTGTATAATTCTAATTTTGAAAGGTGATAAGTTGTAATTATGAAATGTGATAGTGGTAGAAATGGGGTACAGCTAGTCTCGGAATAAATCCCTAGCTCTAGAGTAAGTCAGAATTATTAGTTCATGGACATCGGAGATAAATGAATTGGCATCCTTGTAGCTTTGAATTGGATTCTTTTTAGGAAGGTCGTCGAACCATGTCCTATCATTTTTTTTTTAAATCTTATTTATTATCTATGTCTAGGTTGAAATTTATTTATTTATTATGAAAATTGTATGTGACTTAATTATTATCTTATTAATGCAAACTCGTTTATCAATCAATATGTACATCCCATAACATTATAAGTTCACGGCTTTTGGAAATACAATCTTTGAACTAAAACAAAAGACTTCAAATCTATTGTAACTGATGTTGATATAGATTGTGTTAATACTGTACTACATTGTGTTAATACTGTAATCTATACTTACCCTTATTTTTTTTTTTATTTCTTACATGCCCATGTTAATGACTCCAAACTTGTGTTGGTTAATAAACCTATAGTTTGAGTTTTCTAGATAGTAAAACAATTAAATTGTATCCGAAAATAATACTATCAACTTCAATTCAAAATTAACCCTAGTCATAGTATTTTATTCAAAACCCAATATTACATGTCAGGCTTAAAAAATAGTATACGAAAATAACTCGAGCTAGCCAAGGAAAGCTTATACAGCTAATATTAGCAAGTAACCTTAATTTTTACACAGTGTAGAAAAAAAAATCGCTTTCGCTCGCGTCTTGATACGTGATCAACATGAAGAATCACCGCGCGACGCGTGTGTTACATTCGAAACCGTTTAATTTAGAGTTCGTGGAAGGAGCGATGGCCATTAAGTGATTTGTTCCGTTGTCGAGCGCACATCCCTCGTGGCTTCATTGAGGCGAGAGAAGGGGTCATCGATAATAAAACTGTACCAAAAAAAAGTCTGTGTACTTATGTACGTACGCAACAAGTTAATATTGATGACAGCGACATCGTTTCATGGTAGACGTAGGTTAGACTCTACATTTGTTATAGGACAGCCTAGACGTCTTTGCTTAGACGTGGAATGTGTTGCGTGAATGGGTTTTTCTCCCTTTGTCGGTCTCTTTTTCGTTGGTTACAATTTTCGTTTGTTCACATCGAGAGTGAATCGGTTTTTTAGATAAGCACGCTCTACCGTAGACCGCATCCGCCGAAATGGCGGTCAAGCGTAAACCAATAATAAGTAGTAAAAAAACTTCTTCTGTTTATTTTTCGTCTTATCTAGAAGTCTTACTAACAATGCTTACTAAGATATGTTGCCAGGGTATTAACGTCAAGGTGTCTGTTTTTCGTGACGGTGTGTGTGTGTGCGCTTCGTTATTTCGTCCGCTGATATGCCGATGCAATTACATGCACTATATA
Source organism: Ectropis crepuscularia (assembly GCA_963693475.1). NCBI lineage: Eukaryota > Metazoa > Arthropoda > Insecta > Lepidoptera > Geometridae > Ectropis > Ectropis crepuscularia. The sequence goes on from OY856350.1 coordinate 10,668,470, forward strand.
TACACGAGTAAACTGACGAATTGCAGTAGTCAACATAAACGTTATTTATCACTAATAGATTCCAAACTATCCTCTTTGTTGTGTTAGGGTTTGTCAGTAAGAAAGCAAATTACTATTTCAAACCAAATTGTTCGCAGAAAGATACCCCAGCTTACAATAACATTTTCGTAATGACTTCCCGAAACTTAGTTTTTCTACGCATACGCGGAACTCCTTTCACAAACATTCATCAAGGCATTCTTTGGAAATAGAAATCGATAATATATTACGAGAAAGGACAGTTGTTTATTGATATTGGTTCCAAAATGACACTTGTGATGTTTTCCTAATATAAGTTTATTTAGATGGTATTGTCATCTAGACTTAGCGGTCTCAGGGTTAAAATAAAGATCGATAGGTGGAAACTCTTTATTGTCCACAATACAGAAACAAACAAACAAAAAGATACCTTTTTAAAATTAGTAAAGCAAATATCTAAAATGTTTTAAAAACAAATATCAAAACAACTAAGAATTCGAATAATAATTTTCATTCAGTCACTCATTTCAATCAGACTGTGTATACAAAAGTTTATTCTATTTGTATTAGCTTAACTTTGTATATTTTCTTTTACTATAGTATATTTCTTAAGTACTTAATTGTTTTCTAATAGCACGACATTATCATGTTGTGATTAAGTCCTTAAATCTAGATTAAAAAAAAAAAAACAGACTGTGACATTTAAAACATGAATATTAAAAACGTGCACCTGGTAGATTTTACCATTTCTTTATTATTACTATTAATACGACACTGTTATTTAAACATTAAAATCAATATACTCGTACCAACGACTTTTCTCGAAGCACATCATCGGTAGCGATTTCCAAATAATGTGAGATAATGTGACTATTTCGAACAAACGCATTTTCTTGCCTGCTTGCTTCATCACATATGACTATGTTGCAAACGACTTCATCAGCTGTTCGATGAACAGCCCAGCCTCTTGATTAAACAGCGTCTTTAACTAGCTTCTTATGTCTTCATTATGAATATTTTCTGCTATTTCATAGTTCTTCTTTTTCATGTAAATAGTATATGTACCTATTTGAATAGACATATTTTCTTGTCTTGCTTCGTCACATACATATTATGTCTATAATATCGCAGTCGACTAGCCAATTAACCGTTCAATTAACAGCCTAGCCTTTTTATTTAACATCGTTAACAAGCTTCCTGAATATCTTCTCCTTTTTTCTTTGTTTTCATGTACGAGTATATGTTGATAGATAAAATAGAATGTAATGTAATATGGCGGATATTATCAGTAAAACCCTAACCTACTCCACGCTAGCCGATCGCACAAACATCCAAATATAAATATTATTTTATATCGTCACTAATTGACGGGCCACATCGTCCCAACGGGCCCATTAACATGCCACAGAAAAGTGAGATTTATCGCTGTAGAAATAAAGCTGTTATTTGTAAATGTTCGCGGCTATTGATCTGTGCTGTCCGCAGGGATTCGTATACAGGCGGTTTAATTTAGATAGCGGGATATTTTTGGACGGATTCGTAAATAACGAATAAGTGAAAGAGTAAAGTTGTAATATACTATTTATTTCTGAAGAAGTAGTAAGGATTATATCTAGAAGTGCCCCGCAGTTTTACCTACGTAGTTTCCATTCTCGCTATTTTCCCGGGATAAAAGTAGCCTCACATAGGCTTTTTTCCCAGACTTTTATCTGTATTCCCAATTTCAAACCGATCTGTTCATACCTAAATAGGATACACGGGTAAAGAATCACGGTTTCAAGCGTTATTTTTCGTTCCCATAATTTTATCGTTATAAAATTATGCCATCTATGCTATTCTAGATCACAATCAGCCAATTGTATTAAAAACAAACAAACACACCAACTCAGAAACCTTCTTTGGCTCATTCACAACTACATTGCTAAAGATCATCACATGATCAAATGCATATTTTACGACATTACGTTTTAGTTTTTGTTTATCAAGGACATACAGACAAATATTGTTTTTTTACATAAATATACTATGAAGGCTTGGCAGCGTTACCATTGTGGTTAAGAGAAGACTGAGGTAATTTAATAATAATTTAAACCGTGACCCACCACACACCACAAGTCTTGTGTATTATTTTCAATACAAGAAACATGTCTCAAATCATAAATCTAATATATTCACACTTTACAGAGTTAATGTGTTAAAAAACAGTTCAATTTATTGGTATCGAACGTTATTTAAATATACTGTTAAAAAGTTATATAAATTGTAATTTCAAAAACAATATCTTAGTTTTTAAAGTCCCTAATTTAAACTAGTAGAACTACAATCTAGTTTTGAATGTACCTGTTTATATATATACAATAAGCTGAATACAATTGTTTTAAAACTCGTTTAAAAACGGATTGAAAACAAATCCTTTTATCACAGCCTGTATAATGTCATTCTCACCATATGTCATTTGTTAAGAGCGGCGTTTTTTTGTAGCCCCCTGCGCGTTGCCACTTAACCAATCCTCTAATGATGCCACAGAACGCGATACTGTACAGATGGGATAACTTATTTTTGCCTAATGAGTTGCCCACTTGGGCTCAACTCAACTGGGAAATAATAGCGGGGCTGGAATAATAGTATAAGTGGAATAAGAGTTGTTTTCACAACTTGCTGATTTGACAAAACTGTAGATGAGTAAGTGATGCTGTTATATTTTGTTCTTTTTTTACGACAAATAAGGGACTGTGTCCCTTTGCTAACATACAGTTTCATTCACAGTTCCACAGTACGTTTCATTACTAAACTAGAAGGGATGACGTTGAAAAAATACAACGTAGCCGCAACGTTGGCTAAAGCGGGTTGGCAGATGACTTATTTCCTCCAACAAAGATGTCTACCTTCACTGTTTAAAGCAGTGGTAATACGAAACGCGTATATCATCACTTAAAAAAACATTCAAATATGCACGCGGGATTCAAATCTATAACGCCACATCAGATATTCCTACGATTAACCAACCACGGTTTCCTTATTTTACTTTTTGTGTGAGTCAATTTCAAATAAAAAACTAACTTTTTTTAAAATGTAATTCATTAAAAAAAACTATGATTAGCAATTTTGGGAATCGTAAAACTGATAAGTTGCTCAGCACAAGTGCTTACAGTTGATTGAATCAGTGTTGAATTTATTATTTTGACAATTTATTCCTCATTTCACATACATACTACGTTTATTTAGTTACATCTAAAGTTAACTAAAACTTATTAATATAATAGTTAGCTGAACTACGATTACACATTAGCGTTTATAGAAATACAGTTATGTATCAAACATTAAATGTAATAAACAGGGAAAATGTTACCAAACCTATAATTTCAATTCCCGATATTTTTCTGAATCGAGGCTGTCTTCACCCCTCTCTTTTGATTTTAGGAAAATAAATCCGTAGCGTGTCTCCAAAATATCAATAGCTTTTGTTGTTTTGTTGTGAAAACTCAGTGATTGATACGATACACTTCGAATGGAAAACACATAAATCATCTTATATCTCCGGGTGACGAATGTATTGCAGTGTTAGGTAGTGATTTGGAGTTTTCATTTTCCAATATAGTTTCGTGGCACTATGCTGTTATGGACAAGCGTTACTTATTCAGTTAAAAGTTTTTTTTTTAAATAAAAAGTGACGAGACGAGCAGGACATGTGTCTGATGGTAAGCAACATGCCTGCCACAATCACGACTCGGATAGTCCATGTGTCTCGGAACGCCTGAACGGGTAGGGTTAAAATTAGGAACATAAATATATTATTTTCTGGAATAGCACGTAGGCTACTACTTTTTATCACGGGAAAATAACGGGAATGAAAACTGTGCGGGTGAAACCACAGGGCATTGTTAGTTATGTATACAAAAAAGAATTGCAATAGGTACGATTGACGCTTCGGAAAAATCGATGAGTAAATATTCTTTGACAGCAATTCATTAAATAGTTAACCACTACTTTACCGCGTAGTCTATGTTTAGATCGTATCTATTACCGTACGCAGTTTACATGAAAATTGGTGCATCATTTACACTCGGTGGGAGATCAAACGTTTTACTCATGAATTTATTTATATTTGACGGATTGCTTTCGACATTGCTTGGATTGCATTGCTTTTGACGGTTTACTTAAAGTAATCGTTACAGTAATGTGAATTTATAGCGTTGTAAGTTAATTAAATTTGTTTCTTTTTAATAGCTATTGGTTTGTACTGGATCGCTATCTCGTCTGATGTTTAGCAACGATACGGTCTGAGATCGAGTGTGGTTATCTAGAATAAACCGATTGTACTCGGATCGATTGTATAAATCGAGAAATACTCATTCAGGCAACGCATTCCACAACCTACACGTTGTTACTCGTACTACGAAAGTAGCTATAGTTGACTGTAATGTGTTAACATTACTGTGTTCCGGTTTTAATAGCACCATTTCACACTTAAGATATAAATTATCGGTATTCTTAACAAATGTAGATTAATTTAAACGTTTAAAAAACCCCAAACGTAATTGGGTTAAAATTTAGTTAAGCAAAAATACCCATTATGCGTCTTAGATTCATCGTATAGCTTACAAAAGAGCTGATCACTTTTAAACGACTTATTTAGTATATTTTTTTTAGTTTTATCATTACCTTATTTTAAAAGTATTTTAAGGGGTACACTTTTAGAAGTTACTTTTTACCACTTTGGAAGTGTCTCTCGCGCAAATAATCAAAATTCAGTGTAGAAAAAATGATATTACAAACCGCAACATCACTTTTGAAGACCTATCCATAGACATGCCATGCCATACGTAAGCGTTTGATGAAAAAAATATGTTGACTTTAAGTTCTAAGTAGGTATGGGGTACCACCATTTATATTTTAAGTATTTTTGAGTAAAAATCTTAATGCGGTTCACAGAATACATCTACTTATCAAGTTTCAACTGTATAGTTCTCATAGTTTCGGGAAAAAGTGGCTGTGAGCTGTGACATACGGACGGACAGACAGACATGACGCGTCTATAAGGGTTCCGTTTTTACGTTTTACGGAGACCTAAAAAGATAGTTATCAAGATATTCTACGTCACCAACCCTCGCAATGACTTGTATGCGGTTGCTATATAATGAGTTGTTTGAACAAACGCCAAAGCCAACCAATCATAGGCAGCCAAGCCAGGACAGCCGGTAAATCATCGAGACAGGAGGTTAATTAGTGCTGTCTCTGTTAATGGCTCTTAGTATTTGCTTTAACACTCGTTGATGGGATTATTGAGCTGACGGAAGTGGAGTTTTAAATGTTTTATTAGCTTACAGTGAAGAATATCAGTGTTTTATTTGCTGACTCCACGGATTACAGAAACAATTGTGTAATCTGTGGCTGACTGTAAGGCTGCGGCCCCACCTATGAGGCGAATATTCGTAACGTGTTGGCGCAACAAAAACATCGTATTCGGACTAAGACGATGTTGGTGTCTACATTAGCAGGCGAATATTCATGTCAAATTGGTGCGATGTATTGTGCTTTGATTATTTACTTGTCTAGATAGACCGCTCCGCGTAGAAACATCAGAAATATAAGTTAAAGTTAAGATAAGTTCGTCCTGTCGGTTTAATTGTCGCAACAATGACGTTACGCGGTTTTGTGACATTTTAATATTTGCGTTATAAAAGTCTGCATAAATTACCAAGGACGATTGAAAACAACTAAAAATATTAGCTGATATCGGTAAGTAACCTTTACATTACCATTTAGTTAAAGAAGTAAACGATAGATTTTTAGTACATATAACTTTGTCTCAAGACGGCGTCGTTTGCCGCCAAATTTACAGGGTTGCCTGTTCTTGAATTTAATTTTCCGTTAGTGTACTGTTAATTTTTAACGAGAACGAGAGAGCTACTCCGCGAGATCCTGAAAGCGCGCGAGCGTCGGGAGCAGGTCGCCGTCATCTTCTGCAACTTGTCCAAAGTGCAACTGATTTGCATGATCTTATCCCACATTGTCCTTTTTTATCGGAATGCTCGTAGCTCAATAAAGCTCGTTTCATGGTTGATGTTCCAAAGACAGACGAACGAAGAGATTTGACTCTGGAGTAAAAGTGGGTAAAATATATTTCGATTTAGAGAGACCCATAATTTGTTTTAATTTAATTCATGGCCAATAGCCATGGTCCCGAGTTAACCCAAAGATTTCTTAGAATCCAATTCACAGCCCACGAAATATCTATCTAGGCGCGTCTAAAGAAGTTTTCACTTCAACAAGACGTTAGAAACTGATGAACCCTGCGCAACACCCATTGTACTTTTATTTTTCTTATTTTGCTAGCTATAAATTTCCCAAACATTTCATATTCATCGTTTACGCTTCCTTTGACATGCTCAAATGCCTCTTGCATCTGCCTCTCTGAGAATAAATCATTCTCTACAATAGTCATGTTTTAATTTTATAGCATTGATATCTTGAGATATATCTAATTTAAGTGAATTGAACACTGAATTGAACGAATTATAGGTCTCTATAAATCGAAATATATTTTCCCCACTTTAACAGGAAATACTTGGGGAGCCTGTATCACTTAGCACGCATACCATTGACATAAGAACAGTAATAGCAGGGACAGCGACAGACAATTGTTAAACTTGTGTTTGAAACCTGGCTTCGTACTTTTGTCGCAATTACAGCGTAACGCGTCATCTAGACAAGTCAATAATCAAAGGCATTGTGCCGAATAGGGTTGTTCAGATTGTTGTGCGTCGAGACGTAGGCAGTAATTTAAAAATGAAGGAAATAGTGGTTTTGCATCATATGTCAGTAAACTATCATTTATTAAAATTGTACGAGTATCATTTACGAATTAATATGAAAAAGAGAAGAATGAGGAGATGGTGGATGACTACTATTCATAGAAACCGAACGATGTAAGTATTCTGGAAAGTAATCTCTTCTTACCGCAGGCGCAAGAAGATAGCCGTGAGCCGTGAGTGTATAATAATTGTTGACGATTGGGTGGAACATTTTCTTTTTCTATTTTTAATTGTATTTTATATTCTATTTTTCCTGTGACTTCAGTTGTTGCTTTAGTTACCTTGGTTAAGGAGCGTTTTGGTTAAATTTTGTAAATGTTTTAAATAATTTTAATAATTTTACTATCATTGTGCGCCTTTCTCATTTCCTATATTCACCAGCTAGTTACAGTCCACTGCTCCCCAATAATTATAATTTCACTTTGTTTTTCTCATGTACAGCACAGGAATGGAAAGTATGTATGTTATCTTACTTAGCCGCAGAGAGTGGCATGGAATTTCCTGGATTTTTACGTATGTCAACATCTGGCTTTGAAATACTGCTACAAAAGGTCGCACCATTAATTACCAATAATAGTAAAAAAAACGAAAAACACGCTTTTAGCACGCACTAAAAATTACAAAAGCATTTGAAATAGCCTGTCCACCATCTTGGACGTCCGCCATATTGAATATAAGTCACGTGACTATTTTTTTCGTATTTTTTACAGCAAACCCTTTCATTTGATACCCATATCATGGGGGTGGATTTCAAATAGCCAGTCCGCCATCTTGGGTAGGGCGCCATATTGGATTTGTAATGACGTTTCCTTTAGTAGTCATGTATTGTCATCAGAATTCAGAGTGTGTGTAAAATTTAATCCTAATCAAAGACCGAGAAGTGGGTCAAATTAAGATTCCAAGATTTTCTACATACATACTCGTAGTTACCTAAAAGTGAAGCTAACAAAAGCGTGTTAAAAAAGATACGAAATTCAGAAAAGCTAGTAAAGCTATCCAATACTTAAGTCTTTAACATTCCTTTTGTGACGTTTGAAATTGATTGTATGAATTGTATAATTTATGGGGAACCTTACCTGAAATAAATGAATTTTGATTTTGAATTGACGTAGGTCAAGCGAATATTGCCGCGACAAATCCCTATGATTCGCGCCAGTTTACCAAGAGCTCTTCGATGCTTCATCGTCTTGTTGCGCATACATTGCGATAACACGATGTACCCGGCCACACTAATCGCGCCAACACGAATATTCGCCGTAGGACGCATGTGAGTCCGCACCATAAAAGATGCAGACGATGAATTAATATATTTGGGTTTCTTTATATCGATTATATGTTTCCCCTTTTGCATGATTTAATACACCTACACAACCTTGCCCTTTTTCTATTGGACCATTTGTTGCTCGAAAAAGCGACATAGTTTCATGGTAGACGTTCCAAAGACTCGAACTAGGTGGTATGACTCTACTTTTAAAATAAGCACGAATATGTAGGTGCGAATGCGTTGTATGAATGAGTTTTTCCCGATGGTAACAACCTTGGTGTCTTCATATCGATAGTGAATCGGTTTTTGAAGTGAAAACTTCTTTTGGCGCGCCTAGACAGATTTTTCGTGGGGTGTGAATCGAATTCTAGCGTCACACTCGAGTATGATAAGAAATCTTCGGGTAAACTTGGGACCATGGCCATTGGCCATCTAGAAATGCGTGAGCCAATGGGAAATGCTGACGCATTTCTAGATGGCCATGCCATGATGGCCAGGCCACGCCCTCTGGTTACACCCGTGTAGTTTCCAAAGTAAGCTATCAAATTCTGAGTTATAAGCTTTCACTTCTATCGGCAGTTCCTATGACTGCCAATTTTTTTTAAGTAAGCGTGCTCTGATCTGGCATTATGCCTGATGTTAAGTTACGATGCGGTCTACGATGGACTTACTTGGAAGCAATCGATTCACTCTCAACTTGTAGACATCAAAATTATACCCACCCGAATTAAACACACTTAGACAACGCATATAACTTTACCTATTTTAACAAAGAACATTGCAGGAAGTCGAAAAATATCCTAGCTTATAACCATTAAAAACAAAATTTATTTTGAGGCTAATGCAGTCACCGATTATACAAAGATAAAATAAAATGACACTAGATTCGATAGTAAACTACAATACAATACAAAACATTATATTGGCAACATGCAACACATAAAATAACGAAACATTCTAATTTTTAAATTAAAATAACTGCATTCTTGGCAAATAAACAATTATTTCATTTCACTTGGCTCTGAGTCTGAATTAATTTGATCCCTACAACTAGTTACAAGTCTTCACCTTCACGAGTCTATCAATATTTGTTTAATTTGTTAACTGTCCAAAATAGATTGACCTCCGCTTGTTGAAGAGTTTTAACGAATTCTAGATCAAGTTAAAATGGAGTTAAACACATCGACATCTCAGTAATATTAATCAACGAAAGTAAGTTTGTTTATTACGCTTTCACACGAAAACTTTTTAACTGCTCATCATGAAACTTGGTACACATATTCTTAAAGGTATTAGAAGTAACATAGGCTACTTTTTATCCCGTGTAAATAACAGGATCGGGTACTACGTGGGTGAAACCGTGGAACACTGCTAGTTGCCTATAAAGAACAGCTCAGCTAGATTGTCCAATTATGTTGTCAATAGAAATTGATACCTTTGCGGAAGCGTTAGGTCTTACACATTGTTGTATTCGTTAAAACTTCTGGTTCATACTAAATATGGATACATTTTATTATCATTCAACCCTCCCCTATATTGAAATAAGAACCCCCAGGGTTGCCAAGCTACAGTAATTGCTCAAACTCTACCCGCGACCGCGTGGGTAATTGAAATTTATATCAAAACCCACTTTATCACGCTCAAAATAAGCTTTATATTTATTTGAAGGGCAATTACTCGAACGTAGGATTTGAAGAGTATGTTACATATTTTAGCCGGTTTATTAAACGTTTGGAATTTGTGTGGGTTCGTTATATTTGTAGATTTAATAGACTGTGAATATTGATGAGAGATGGGATAGGGGTTAACGAAATCAAAGGATACGATGATTTAATAAGATTTTCTGTCGTTGTCTTTATTTCAATTGTGTCTACCCGTGACTTTGTCTGCATAGTGTTTAGATAAATACTCTTTCTAAAAGAATTCTGTATACAAGAAATAAATCAGTGTACATATTTTTCCAATTTATGTTTCAATTGTGGTTGATCTTTCGGCTAGTGCTGAGAAATTCCGGCTGGTCTAGTCAGGACAATAGTGACTATCGATTCGAAGCCCCTGGTTCGAATCCCACGCGCACTACCGTCTTTTCTTGCGTAATGCAGCTAACTTAAAAAACCGGTGAAGGAAGACATCGTGAGGAAACCGACATGTTCCTAGAATCTTCCAAGGTCATGCGTCATTCGTCATCGTCAGTCTAGGCTAGCATTATGGCCTGACTCTCACCTTGTGACTTGTGAGAGAAGGCCCCGAGTCCCGACAGTGAGAACATTTAGTTGGCTAAATAAATACACGGGTAACTCACATTTTTGTTGTTAGTTCGATCGTTTCGATCGCGTCCGGCGATCGAAACTTGAGTCGGACTGGACTGACTATATCAAACGTGAGTTACCCGTGTAGTTATTGAAAATGTGTAATAACCACGTTTGTTTTCATACTAAAATTTAGTTGGCTGCTTATGCTACAGTGGTTATTTGTTTTGGAAACTCTCTTCGCCAGATTACCACGGTATAAATCTGATATTTAATAACTAGTACATATTACGATCTATCTGTGTTTCAAATATCACTCTGATCTGTTTATTGTTGTGACGTTCTTGTGACGGAATTAAGGATCAAACATTGAAACAATGTTCCTACTACTGTACACAATAGACATACTAAAGTTGGTATCGTGGTGACCTGTGCTATATCATTCAATATCCCCAAAAAAATAACGAAAATACAACATATTCAGCCGTTGTAGTTTGATTGTTTTTGTATTTGTTTGGTGTTATGGTGAAGTAAGCCCGGCATTTAAATCCGCTACACTGATAGATCCAGTATACCAGATTCACTAAAAGGTTCTAAAGTCATGGTGTTATGAGTTATCTATTTATGTATGTGCTATTTTAAAGTATAAACTAAATTGCTGTAAAATTCGAATCTTTGTTTTTTTAATTTTTTGTCTATAATATATTTAAATAAGCATCTGTATAGGTATATAAATACCCACACATGTTTGTAACATCAAAATCATAGTATGTTTTGTAGTATTTAAATAATACCTACAACTTATGCCTACGTCAGAAAAACACATCCATGTCCAAAAGTAATGCAGCGGATAAAATCGTAGGCCGTCATTCGTTCATAATATATTAAGATTTAATTTCGGGATCATCTAAATTTAAATTTAATAGCTTTATCGAAATCTTCAAATGCCTCATTCTACCTAAAAAGAAAGCATCAACCGACCGACGATGGTCAAATCCATTAATATTGATGGATGTAGCAGTAATCGGCTCGTGACAGCCCTGGCATCAAACGCGCCGCTTCGTTAGATGGGGCAGCCCTGGGATTGAAATCGTGTTTGGTTTTGTTGCAATTTTTTTTAGAAATATTCGAGTATTATGTTGTTTTGAATAAAAAAATGTTTTTGTGATATTTACTAAGTTTCATAAGTTTAATCATAAACCGTTATCGGTGTACAAACTAATGCAAGTAGGTAAATGAATAAGTGCGTAACTTTTCAGTTATTAGTTTCAATTGCATTCGAAGGACTTTTTAAGAGGAGTGAAGTTTTATTGGCTTTTGTCAAAACTTGTGTTTGAACCATGTTAGTTTACGTATTTAAGTAGAAAAATAAGATTTACGTTATGAGTTCATGCCGAGTAAATAGGTAGATAGATTACCTCTTTATTGCACTTAGTTAAAAGCCTAAACAAAAGTTACTCATAACACAACAGAATAAAGTAGCAATTGGCGGCCTTATCACTAAAAGCGAAAATCTCTTCCAGGCAACCGTAGGGTAGTCTAACGTCCTGTTATAAATAATTCCAGTATTAAGTAAACACTGACTGCGGTATTTGCCCACCCATTATATATGTATATAAGTTATAAATAGGCCTTGTCAGTTTTCTGTTAGTATAGCTTCATATTAAACTTCATATTATACAAATTAAACATATCTATTAGACTAAATTTTGTAGCTATGTTTTAGCTAAACTGTAAGGGATAAAAACCGGTAAATGTACTCATTTACCGTAAAGGTACTTTAACCTTTAAATGTTTGCTTTATGCACAAAAGTAATGACCGAAATAGTAGTAAAGTTTATATTAATTACGTTTGAACATAAAAATAACATTCTAAATACTCAATTAGGTAATTAATCCGTAATTCTTATCAATTTAAACAAATTCGCATTCATAACATTCCATTAAAATATTTGATGTACAATCTTAACATCTTTAAAATTGTTTATTCATGTTAACACTGAAAATCGACGACATCAAAACGTACCCATAAAATCTTCGGACAATAAACTTTGAAATAAACCGAAAACATTCCATTCAGAAAAATGAACAAAAATATTCTGAGCCCCTCCATTCTGCCGCGCAGCTATTAACCAAACATAATTAATTTATATTATCATCTGCTCGCGTGGAATCACTTAAAACGAGCTGTAGCCGCAAAAAATAAGCCCGCAGCAAACATATATACAGTAAATCAACTTGAGGTTACCAAAAATCAACCGGGATAACAGTCCCCACACGATGCGACGCGACCACCATTCGGATGTCACGCCACGTTTCTACAATACCGAAAAATATGGGTAGACAGTCTGTTGCTTCCTTGAAACTTGTGCTTGAGCGTTTTCTGACTGAAACTTATGTTATTCGTGAGAATAGTAATTAAATTATGAAACACTAACAGCGCTCCGCTGTTTTAAATGTGCTAAATTTCAACCCGATCCTGTGAGATGTTGTCACCTGTATTTGTTTGTAGTATATTTCACTATCTTTCTTCTTTCTTATAATAATATAATATAATCTCTGTCACGATGTTTGTCCGCGATGGATTCCTAAACTACTTAACTGATTTTAAATTAAATTGGCACACCGTGAGCAGTCTGGTCCAACTTGAGAGATAGGATAGTTTTTATTTCGATTAATAGTCTTTAAATGACAATATCCGAGCGCAGCCGGAATGGGTCGCTAGTACTTATATATTTTTAAATACATACTTATTTTACATAGAAAACACCCATACACAGTCCAGGTATTTGCATTCATCACAGAAATATTTGCACTGTGTAGGGATCGAACCCACGACTTTGCTAGCATACTTACAACCAACTAAGGACCAAGCCATCCAAACTTTTTTTCGCTTACAAATAAATGTGTATTTCCTTAAAAAAAAACTTTGACTTTATGTTAGTTACTGTTATTCGTTTGTAGTGTGACGGAGGCACCGTTTTAATATTGTGTAGCATCCTGTATCAAAGTCCGTAAATCCCCTTTGATTTAGCTTCTATTATTTTAGTGGTCGGATCTCCTTTATTGTTTTAACTATGTCTTCAACTCATGATTTGTTGTCCGACCATCTTAGAACACTTTGTAGTTCGTTTTTTATGGACCAAAATATTATTTTTGACTTAATTCGTATTCTCGAGTCGGATTTTTTATTAGGCGAAAGTGTTTTGGCTCTTTTATTTCGAAGTTTTATTGCGTTTTGGATTTAAAGTTTTGACAGTACAGAATATGGGTTTTGTTGATAGGTTTCTTTGTTCTTTGATTAATTTGTTGTATAACGGTGAAAATGTCTTGTGAATTTTTAGAATTTACATTTTAATGGGTCAGAAATTCGATTAAGTAATTTGATTATAATATTAACTGCTTAATTAATTAATACAAATTTGAATGTTTCTATTAAACTATTAATATGCAAATTTTTATAGCTTACACACGAACATATTATGGTTGTAAGTATGTAAGATTTTTAGAGATATGAATTTTAATTAAATAGACCAAGCTTAATTTGTTGAAGACATGTAAAATACCTATTTCAATATTTTGTTTATTGTGTGAGTACTTTCAGATTCAAGAATAATTTTGATACTAAGTTAACATTAGGTAGAACACCCAAAATCACCATTCAAGCATCTTAGTGTATGGTAGGTATAACGTTTAACTATAAAAAACGCAATGAAAACTCATAAACTCAAAAATTCCAACACCCTAAAGTTCTAAAAATAGCGACAATTCGTTCATTGAATCTTAAATTGACATCATTATACGGCGGCCAGCGTAACCTGACCCCTGGCACCCCTTCTTCCCACCTTGGAGATTTCGGCGTTTTGCCACGAATTATGAACCAATTGGATTGCTACATTTTACCTCATAAATAAAAATATTGTACGTTCTCGTTAATTACTTCCTTCAATATAGCTTTTAACAGCTAAGTCAAATGGTTTGGTGAAAAGAATTTGCCGTAGTAGAATACAAGAAGTACCTAGATCTTTTTAGTATAGGTAGACTTCGCCTAACTCTGCTTAATAACCGCACTTGATGAGCGTGGTGGGTTATGACCTTGATTCTCTGCTAGAGCGAAAAAGGTCCCAGGTCCCAATAGTGGGCACATAATGTGGACTGTTATGATAAGTTTTTGCTAACATCAATTGGTTGAACTGACCGTACCACAGTAATCAAACTGATTTTTCACCACGATTTTTTTAGAGACGATCAGTTTTGTTAATATTATTGTTTTGGTTTGACGTTACAAACGTAGTCAATTTACCCGCGACGCAAAAACGACGATTATAAGTTAGATGTTTATCTCAGTCTCTCTTTCCTTTTTGTGTGTCTGTCTCTGGTATGGTATGGTAGCTCCGGAATGGATAAACCGTTTTTTTGACGTGACAACGTCTTATAATTCGATGAAGCCGGCTGCACGCCCGCAAAACATGACGTCATGTAACGTTACCGCCGTTACCTCGCCGCCGGCGTTACCTCGCTCTAAGGCGTAGTTGAAGTTGTCACGTTCAACTAACGTCAGTAACCCGACTTTACAGACAACCATTTTTGTTTGATTGATAAATGTATCGCAAGTGTTCATGTTTCATCAAAATCGGTTCAACCGTTTCAAAGCTATCAGCTCTTTTATTAGCAGTCGTAG
Source organism: Ectropis crepuscularia (assembly GCA_963693475.1). Taxonomy (NCBI): domain Eukaryota; kingdom Metazoa; phylum Arthropoda; class Insecta; order Lepidoptera; family Geometridae; genus Ectropis; species Ectropis crepuscularia. The sequence goes on from OY856350.1 coordinate 10,683,497, forward strand.
GAATCTGCCGCATAATAGGTATTCGGTTTACTTTCAAACATATGTGTGACATTAAATTTTAATCAATTGCGTTGGGAGTTTTCAATTATTAAATTTTATGTATCTACTTTTTGTATCTATACAAAATTAATGTTTACCTGTGTGTTATCCTTTATACCTTTATAGCATCGTAAACTATGCATTTGATCACGTGATGATCTTTAGCAAAGTGGTTGTGCATTGTGCATGAGCCATATTAGGTTTCCGAGGACTTAATATGACAATATCCGAGCAAAGCCGTAACGCGCCGCTAAAGTTTCTATAATGATTTAATGTACAAAAATTTTACGGGTATTTGACTCGCCTTCAGTAAATGTAATGTTAGAAAACGGTGTTTAACGTGTAATTGGTATAAAGTTTATTCTGTGTACCAGAGCTCAAGCAACGCTGGTCGCTTATTTAACCCGTAAACAATAGCGCAAGTTGACAGTTTTATTCGAAGCGCTTTATGACATCGCCCGACGGTTATTAAAGGACTATTCAACTCATTATAGCGTCTATAAAGAACATCATCCTGTTGTTGTTGTCTTTTTCTAATTTGTAGCAATTTGTGTGTTGTGTCTCTGTCGAGCTCGGATTGGTTTATTGGGGTGTGTGAATTTGGATTCGAGATATATTCTTGTTTAGGCTTGTTAACAATGTCGGTTGTTTTTGTTGATGAGACCCTGGTACTTTGGTAGAAATTATTATTTGTGTCCGACTTCAAAAAAGTTAAGCTTTTCCAATACGGTATTTGACTACATTTGTAAAACCGTTTAAATGATTTTTGATTACACAATATACCATACTACATGAATATTTCCGCAAGATTCACTGTTTTACCATTAAAAATAAATGTTTAAAGTAAAAAGTTCAAAACCCCCGCCAAAAACGCTGTTTCTGGTCACGTGATGCGCGTGACGTCACGCGCCATTAAACAAATCAGTGTTCTCAAAGAAACCGTTTGCTGTAGATTGAATATTTACTGGCAGGTGACGTCAAGCGCGTCACGTGACTAGAAACAGCGTTTACGTCGCAGATTATAATTCAGTATTTGTAAAATTTGCATTGGCGTACCTATTATACAAAAGATACACACTATATATTCCAAAATAGAGTGAAATATGTTTATTTAATGTGTTATCTGATAGGATGATCATAAATTATGCTATATTTTAAACATTGTCAAACACCGTATTTCAAATTGCGAAAAATTTCAAAATCAATTCGTTTCTAAGCGACTTCAGGCGTGGTCCCATATAAGTAAATTTTATTGAAATCAGTGTTGCGTTTCGGTTTTTTGCGAGTATAAACAAAAATCTAAAATTTGCTATCTCGATGACGTATTCGTCCTACCTCGTCTCATCGGAACAGTTAATTGATATCACAAAACTAAGAAATTTAGTAGATTGTCTGAGTTTAATATTTAATTGATTAGGTAACAGCATCTATGAGAAATAACTTAGTGGGTACCTACATACAAATTAAACAGCCTAGATGTCGGAATGATCCAAAGCATCTTAGCCGAGCCTATGTCGGACGTTGCTAGAATGCTTTATAGGTCGGCCCGTCAGCTGTTTAAAAATAGAATTTCTTGTATCTAATTATTATTAATCGGTGCTGTTATGTAATTTGTGTGTTAAATACGGGACTGACATAGTCAAATATGACTCAATGTCCCCAAATAAAATCAGATAAAAAAAAAAAAAACACTAATGTTTCGGATAAAATTTAATATTACCGAATTAAATAAATTCGATGTTGGCCCTACGTTAACCCAGGGAAAAAACGGGATTAGGAAGTACGCGGGTGATTCCACGGGATGCTACTCGTTCTTAATAAACAAAACTCATCTGTCACATTTGTTCCCCTATCGTCACCAAGACTCCTCGACTCGAGCACGGGAAATGAATTCCCATCCCTGTATATTGGGGCCTCTCAAATGATCCATTCCAAATATATTACGGTCGCTTCACGTCTGTTGTATTAGATTGGCAGAGCTTATTGATTGTTGAACTGTTAGACGGTCGTGTTTTAACTGCCGACATGAAAACAGGAGTTTTATAAGTAAACAAATACTTACTGAGATTTGAAGTAGGTACCAGATACACGAAAAAATATCACTCATGTTGACCTGGGCATAGACTGGGGGATACCAGAGCCAAACATTATTTTGTCCTCTTTAACTAAATTAGGTACGTAAACTAGCGGAAAAGACAGACCTTGTCCAACATACTTTTTAAATTCAAAAATTGTAAGCCAAATGGAATTCACTTGAAAACATTAAAAAAAGATCACCAAATCGGTACAGTCGTTTAGGAGTAGTTTAATTACAAACACACGTACAGAAGATTTATATATACTATAGGTACTATGTATACTTATGTAGTGTCACCTTCATAACTATTGAAATAAAATTGAAACATCATCTATGTGAAGTTTCACCTTAAAGTTGCATACTTATACAGTATGCTCTGTTGACTGATTGTGTGCTTAGTTTGCAACTTTAAAAAATATTTATTCGTCTCTCCTTTGTCCTCTCTGAAGGTTCGAAAAGTCTCAATTAGTTTAAATACTAACAAATTGTAAAATCACTAAAACTTACTTAACGAATAATACCCGCACAATTCCTTCAACCTCACCATACGCACCTTATTTTAAATAATTACTTCTCTTTAAAAAAATACCACGAAGTTACGGAAGTTACGGCTAGTGTAGTCGGGAGAACGGCGCCTGCCGATCCGGAGAACACGGGTTCAAACCCCACACGCACCACTGTCTTTTCGAAGTCATGTGCGTAATGCCGCTAACTTAAAACGGTGAAGGAAAACATCGTGAGGAAACCGACATATACCTAGAATCTTTCGAAGTCACGTGTCATCCACCAACTCGCACTGGGCCAGCGTGGTGGATTATGGTCTTAACTCTCTCCTTGCGAGAGAAGGCCCCGAGTCCCAGCAGTGGGAACGTTTAGTGGGCTGTTGTTGATGATGATGAAAAAAATACCGGTCAGCGTTCCAACAACCATTCTAAAAACCTCTAGAGACAATTCCACAGACACTTCAAATAAAAATGTAGTTAATTGTCCCTGAAAGCTTTTTACACAAAACAGGCTCGCAAATAAAAGAAAATTAAAATTGACGGTTTGTTTTTCGAGCATTTATACCGTTTAAGTGCAGTCAGCAAGGTTAGGGGAGAAGGGGGCGAGCCGAGATAAGTCACGCACAGAGGATGATGACTTGACTAATGCTGTAATTATTGCGACGAGTTCTCGATTTATGAGGAGGGTGGGGTAAAATGGAGCTGATGAAGTATAAATGAAATTACAAAGAATTTGAGACAATTTATTCAGTGGTGTGGCATTGTTTTAAAGTTTATCACGGTGTATATTTTGTATACTGTATTTGTATATCACTGTAACATATCTTAATATTACATAAATTGCGCGTCATGTTATTTGGCCGCAATGGACTCTGAAGTTTGATCCAACTTGAACATAATAGTTTTTATTTTGATTAGTAGTCTTTACATGACAATATCTGAGCGAAGTCGGAACGGACTGCTAGTAGATATATAGGGTTACTGGTAATCAGCCTGCATCCGTTTAAGGGCATGTTCTGTATATTTAAACAAACAACTTTTGTTCTACAACTTTCGTTAAAACTTAATAGATAACCCAAAAAAAAAAATGTATTTGTTGCCCTTTTTTGTACTGTTTAGCGACTTTTTAGTGTTTATTCACTTTGGTACATCATTTTTTGCGCGTTAAAGAGCGTACGCGCTCTCGTTACGAATTGTTACGAAGAGTTCGATACTTTTAGACCGTGCAAATGCACTTTTTATTTATTTTGTAAAAGAAAAAAAAACATTAATTTTTTTAAACTGTAGAACAAAAGTTGACGTATTGAATGTACCTAACATCCCCTTAAAAGGATGCAGGCTGATTACCAATAACGCTGTATTTATATTTTATCACTGTTGTTCACTACCGTATAATGTAAAATGTCCTGTAATTAATTATACCACTGAAGACATGTGACATTTGGTATTTAATATTTTATGCGTCCTTAATGAAAGTTTCAAGTACCTTCTAGTAAAATAAAAGTAGCCTAGTGAAAATTAAGTTCAGTTCACAAACATGAGGCCATAGGTTCGAATCTCGTCTGCGCCTTTGAGTATTTTTCTAAATGCAGATGTTTAATTTGTCATTATTAGCTTTAACCGGAAACCGGCATGTTTCAAAAATAATTCGAGATGAGTCATCAGCAAACCCCAACTGGGCCAGCGTGGTGGATTGTGACCTTAACTCTCATTGCCAGAGAAGACTCCAAGTTCCATCAGTGGGAACATTTAAAGCCGGGTCACACAGAGGCGATCCGATAGCGAGACGATATTTTTTGTAATGTTCGAATTTGTATGCAACCTGACACACAGCAAGCGGGCGCCATCCCATACTCGGTATCGGATCGCTATCGCTATCGGATCGCTATCGCTACCGGATCGCCTTGACCCGGCCTTTAGCGGGCCGCTTATGTCAACGGAAGTTTTGATAGTGATATAAAATGTGTCGATAGGTTGTATGACAATTGAGTAGTTTAAGGTTATAGTGGTTTATGGAATGCGTTAAGCGCAGAGATGAAGCCAATATAAGCAAATCAGTGTTTAATCAAAACAAAATAGCTTTTTTCTCTCTATCTTATGGAATTTAACCCGAAAGTTCGTTATGCCCTAAAACTATTTGTTCACCTGTGTTAGCATCTCTTTCAAGTGTCAGTAAGCAGACGCTCACTACAAATTAGTTAGTTCACTTAGCTACATACGATATAATCCAGCACGCTGGTTATTATAATTGTTTCACGTGGACCACAGAATAGGTGATAGTGGTGAGTGGGTCGCGGGTGGTTGCGAGCAGGTGTAGGGCTGTCTCTGTTTTTTGTTGAGCTGGCAAATAAATCAGTGCTCTTTTTAATGTTAATTTTATTATATTGTGATAAAAAGTGTAATACTATACTAATATAATATATTGTATTGTATATTGATTTAAAATATATCCTACTAATATTATAAATGAAACCAGTTTAAACTTTAAAAGTGTACGCTTTGTATGCTCTTTTAATTGACGAGTAAATTGTACATTTATGAATAAAGAACTTTGACTTTGACAAGAGAGTTGGATGTTTACTTCTCAATCACGTCGTATAGTTTAAACCATTCGGGTTGAAATTTGAGATTTCTGTCTGGAATAGCAAATTTCAACGCGGAAAAATGTCAGGAATGAGAACTAACTCCACAGGTAACTCTGTGAATGCTGCTGGTATTATTATATTGATGGAAATTTCTCGGACAACAAACCGAGTAAATCTTTGCTATGTGAGTCAAATTCCTATTAATTTAAATAATCATACTTACTCCGTACTTATTTTATTTTTGTAGCAGCCCTGAAAGAGACCGGGGTGTGTAATTAACCTTTGTCAAGAGTATGACACTGTTTATGTGTGTATGTTGTTATTGTGTGCGTAGCTTTGCTGTGTGGGTTTAATATTTCATTGCTGTTTTGAGTGTTTCATTCGAATATTATTATGATTTAAATACGTAATTGATCATTTTAATTACTCTGTATTCCAAGGTTTTAGCAATATACACATTTTTATGTAGTTGAGTAATAACAGCATTGACACCGGTGACAACGACAAGTTTATGTTTCGGATAGTTACATCCAACTTCATTATAGAATCATCAAAAAAATGTAAAAATAGACACAAATACCGGAAAGAAGTTAAAAATGATGCAACAATTAAAACTAAAATCAAAATAATATGTATTTTTAAGCAGCCTTTGACTGGAAAACTATGAGTGGAAAGATTAAAGTTAGTTGTGTAAATGGTTAGGACAAATGTGTTTATATATAAAAAATGTTCTCTAACATATAACATATTTTATCTTGCCTGTGTAGTTTATAGTTTAATTTAAATAAAAAGCTTCACCACGCTATGCCAACTCATTTTGAAGATCACGACACGCTGGTGGCATTTATTCATATTTAATTAATTTCCTCTTCTTATTAAAAAAACAGCTCTGTTTGACCACAATTCCCTCAAAGATTAAAGGTTTAATCAACAATCATGATTCAAATGGTTGTTCCTTATTAAATGAATATAAACAAAGAAATATTGGTGGACGATTCTCACACATAAATATCTAGTCCCAAACTAAGAAAAGCTTATACAAAACCAATTATTTCATCCATCACACAAATATTTACTCTGGAAAGGTATTAACCCACGACCTAAGGTGCCTCAGCAGACTTCCACTCAATTTAACAATTATATAGGCCAGTCTTTCTAAATCGCTATACTCTTAGAATAGAATACCTTGAATAAAATAGAAACCCTTATTTATCTTATCTAGAATAGAAACCTTTGTTCACCTTGTAACTACACACTTTAAAAGACTACGGCTATTTCTATGAAACAAACAAAGTGAGACCCGTGAACATATTTATTTACTTTGTCTCATCTACAATCGCTGTTTCTACAACCAAAACGTTTCCTAACTTTTATTATAATTATACTGAACTTAATAATTGTAGGTCTTAAAATTCAATACAATACAATACAAAAACACTTTATTATACCACAAAACAAACAAAAATAAACAGTGTAAAAACTTAAGATTAAACATTTTGGGCACAAAAGGCGATCTTATCGCTAATAGCGATCTCTTCCAGATAACCTTTTGGTTATTAGGAAAAGGTAACAGATAAGGGCAGTGGTGTGGCATCCTTGAAACATATATATAAATAATTGCAAATTAGAATATATACCATTTACAATTTAAATACGTTATACAAATAAAATATGGTACATATAATAAATAATATAATATAATTACATATATATTATAAAATAGACATACATAAATACATTTATTAAAATACACTAAGCGTAATAGAGATAGGCACCGATTTACACAACAAGGTTGCTTATGTAATGCTGCAAGATCTGAGCCTTAAACGAGTCAACGCTCTGAGCGCGTCTGATGGTCACCGGAAGAGAATTCCAGAGCGCCACAGCCCGCACGCAGAACGAAGACCCAAAAAAGGAGCTCGAGTGAGATGGAGTGCACAGAAGAAGGTTTGTCGATGACCTAAGATTAACAGAATGAGTGTCGCAGAGGAAAGTAAAACGAGAACTTAAGTACGAGGGAGAATAAGGGGTAAAAAGAATTTTGTACAAAAGAGATAGAATGCGAGTGTCTCTTCGAAGACGAATCGGAAGCCACTTGAGCTTTATGCGAAACTGGGATACATGATCATATTTCCGAAGACCGAAAATAAATCGTATGCAAAGGTTTTGGAGGCGCTCAAGCATATCCAATTGCTCCTGTCTAAGATCGAGGTAACAAGCATCTGCGTATTCTAGGATAGGAAGAAGAAGGGATTGAGCTAACGCAGCTTTGGTTGCAGTAGGTAAAAAGTTACGAATTCTTCTTAATGACGCTGCTGAAGCGTAGAGTTTACGCTTAAGAGATCGGATTTGAGGGTCCCATGTAAAACATCTATCGAAAATAATTCCAAGGTTTTTAACCTCTGAACTATAAGATATAGTTGCACCGCTGAAAACAACTTTGGTGATAGTTTTAAAGTCAACTTTCGAAATTAGCCGGGCACTTCCTATGATAATAGCCTGAGTCTTGGAAGCGTTGACTGTGAGACCAAAAGATTTGCACCATTTCTCGATACGGAGCAAGTCAGTATTGACTGACTTCACCGCGCTATCCAAGCAATCCAACGAAGCTTGAGCGTACACTTGGAGATCGTCAGCGTAAAGGTGGTAGGAAGAAGAGATATGAGAAGTTACTGTATTTATAAAGATTGCAAAAAGTAAAGGAGAAAGAACGCCACCCTGAGGAACGCCGGACCGTGTATCGCAACCACGAAGAAATAATATCTTGTATGCGTACACATTGTCGGCGACCGTAAAGATAACTTCGAAACCAGTCAATTGCCGTTGGAGATATATTAATAGAATGGAGCAAGGAGAGAAGGATGTCGAAATCAACAGTGTTGAACGCATTGCTGAAATCGAGTAGGGTGAGGATAGTGAGTTTTCTGTTGTCCATACCCAGCCTAATATCATCAGATATTTTAACGAGAGCAGTGGTTGTACTATGGCCGGGACGGAAACCAGATTGCAATGGGTTCAAGAGATTATTGCAGTTGAGGAAGAAACTGAGTTGGGAGTGGATAAGGCGTTCAAGGACTTTAGAGAGGAAAGGAAGAATGGAGATGGGACGATACTCTGAGAGAGATTTCGGATTAGGTTTTTTTGGAATTGGAACTATTTGAGCTTCTTTCCAACATGATGGTACAGATTTTAGAGAGATAGAAGCATTAAGGAGATGGCAAAGGATAGGTAGGATTTCATCAAGGATAGGAACAATCATGTTACGACTAATGCTATCGGAACCGACAGCATTAGAAGCAGGTTGGGTGTTGGAAGAGATGAAAGGAAATTCAAAGTCGAGAGCTTGTCATTTGCATCAATGTGCGATGACGAAGAAAAGTGTTGATTAAGAGAATTTAGGTCTACGTTTTGCGGGTTAGAAATTTGTTGTGATTTACCAACACCCAACGTACGGAGAAATTTCCAGACTTTAGCTGGATCACCGTTCTCAACTGATTTGTGAATATGATGACGTTGTGCATCCCTACACACCCTATTGCAGCGATTCCGTAGTAGCTGGAATTTTTCCTTGTTACGATCGGTGGGACAAGATCTCAATTTACTCTTGGCTAACGCTTTCTGATGTAGTATTTTTTTAATGTTATCAGTCAACCAGGGTGCCGGCATGTGTTTAATTTTTACTGTGCGTAAAGGAGCATGAACATCGTATAGCTGTATTAATTTCTCATTAAAAACAGACACCTTGCCGTCAATCGATTTAGCCTTGAGAACTGGCGACCAATCAATATCTCTGGCGTCATCGCGTAACTTTCCTACATCAATCGTACCAAAGCTGCGCTGCATCAGGATTTTAGGTTTGTTCTTGGGAGGACGAATTTTATAAGACAAAAAGATGACATCGTGGTATGACATGTCATGTGCAGTTTGAGAGCATTGGCCGTATTTAGCAACATTTCTAAGGGACGACACAAAAATGAGATCTAGCAAGGAAGGGACACAGTTAGGAAAGTGATGGGTAGCGTTCAAAGGCAGAATGTGCATATTGCTTGAGTGTATAATCGATTGCAGCTTGGAACAACGCATATCAGACTTCAACAAACATGTGTTAAAGTCTCCCATCACTATTGCATGGGAGTAGGAAGGAAGAAGGTGTTCTAGGAGAGTTTCAAAGGAAGTGAAATAGTCAACATTTTTGTCACGACTGTAGTAGACCCCGAGAAGAACCTTGCTATGAGAAAGATGGATCTCAAGAAATAGATGTTCACCAGCATTGCCAGGGGGAGGTTGAGAAGAAGAACTAATTAAAGAATACGCTAAATTAGAGCGCAGGTAGATGGCGACTCCACCACCTGGCCTGCCAGTCCTATCATTGCGGATCAGTGAAAAGCCGGGAAGAGAAAAAGAAATACTGGGAAGACAAGGTTTAAGCCAGCTTTCGGAGACTAGTACAGCGTGAATGTTGTTTTGGTCGAAAGATGCTAGAAACTCAGGGTAGTGGGCCGGAATGCTCTGTGCGTTGACGTGAATAATGTTAAAGTTCTTAGGTACATCATTAAAATGACTAGAGAGAGTGTCACTCAAAGATGGTAGACTCAGAAAGCTATCATCAGAAATCGCAGCATCATTATCAGATGATAAGGAGAAAAATATTTCGCTGTCACTATTATTGTGCTTAACATTAGACATAATATAAAATTGTGCGCTTGTGTAAATATGTATATAATATAATAAATAGACTAATATGCAAATAAGATTTAAAAATATATATATACAACGTAAAATAACAAATAATTCAAGCCTACACACCCACCTGCCGATTGTGTTCGTATTAAAAAGATTTAAAGTAAAAGTACACAGAACTCAAAAACTGTATGTGTACAAACTACACATAACGACGATATGAACTTATGAACAAACAAAACGAATAAACCAGGAAATACAACTGAATAACAAATCAAATAAAGTTAGATCCTATTGTTATTGTCTGGGCAAATGTATCGCTTGTGCGTAACCATAAACAAAAAAATGTAATTCGAATAGCTGTCAGGCTGTCACTATTGCAACCAATTGTCACAAAAAACAAAAGAAAATGTCTTATTGTAAATACATAATCGTTAATAAAAAATAGAAAAATTACTAAAAACAGTGAGAAACTAATTTAAAAATATCGAAGGTACATACAACCAACGAATACGCGGCGAAGGTAGACTCTGTCATGAAGCAATTACCCCCGTTTAAAAAGATTGAAAACGTAAACAACAACAAAAATTATTTCACCAATTTTCCTCTCCGTGTTTTCAAGTCTTTAGCCGCGGCCACTGACTTCACATCTTTGGTAACGGTAGCAGCTACTATCCGACGCTCAGGAGTCTTCGATACACGAGAAGTTGTCGCTACTTCACCCGGGATTGCAGTGAAGTCATCCAGAGTGTTAACACGGCGTGGAACATCATCCGATCCCTTCACGAAGATGTTACCCTCTCTCGTCCAGCACCTGGTGATTCCAAAACGCCTCCGAGCCTCCATGAACACCTCGTGCCGTGTCCGAGTCAAAAATTCCGAAAGCGTTAGGCTGGTTCCCTTGAAGAGAGTCTTGGCTGACCAGATTTTGTCTCGAATGGCCACGTCTGCGAGCTTGAGGAGCACAGGACGCACTTTGTCAGGAGCAGCTCGACCCATCCGGTGGCACCTGTTAATGTCAGCGGGAGAAAAATTGTTGATCTTCAGGCGCTCAGTGATCACTTTGGCCACCAATTCTGATGGTTTTTCATGGGACTCCTCGGGTATTCCATGCAGCGGCAATATTTTTCTTCGAACACGCATCTCACCATGATCGATCTGCTGCGCCAATACACTAATTTGGTTTTGAACAACCCGAAAAGTGGCTACAACAAATGACTTGAATGCGGCAAATTCTGCTGCCAAGCCTTCTGACTTCTGGGGAGGAGTGCTAGGAAGCTGTCCCTCAAATGATTCTAGGCGTTTGTGGAATGCAGCCATCATTTCATGGAAAGACAGCTGAATTGCATCCATTGTGTAGTGAAGTCCAATCAGATGTTAAAATACTCAGTGTACAGTTTAACTACTGGAGAATTAACACATTGCAGGCAGGTAGGGTGTGTCAGTGTATGTAATTACACATAAAATACTATACTTTTATCAATTTTACTATTATTTAATAATTAAAATTTACAGAGAGTTATAAAACACTGTTGTCAATATTACACCTACCCCCGAAAAAATTCGTTAATTTACGTAATGTATGTTTTCGAAGCAGTATGTATCTGTTGATTACGTGAATCGTATGTTATCGAAAGCGTTGTCAAGTTATACGTACTTTTACAGATATTGAAAGTAGTAATCCTGAATTTACAAAAGCTTTTAGTATTGATTACTTAATTCGGTAATTGTAGTGAATTTGCAAATATTATATGTTATCGAAATGTAATGTGTTGATCAAGTTTTACTCTTGTTGATACTAAAAATAATAATCTTGAGTATAATAACATGTACTATTTATCATTTAATTTGGATAATAAATCGAATGGTTTGTATTTGAAACCGTAAACTTTGATCAAGTTATACTCCCATTGATATTGAAAATAATAATACTTTTGTGTTAATTTTTAAATTCATTAAAATATGGATGTAAAATATATTAATTAAATTAAACGATTGTTAACATAAATAACGATACACAAGATACGTAAGTACATTGTATGAGAAGTACTTATTTCTAAAAATATAAATGCAAAAACGGTTTTAGTAATGATGTAGTAGTAAGTAGTAGACATTCTCAAAAAGCAAACACGTTAGCCAACCCACACTATTATGGTAATAGTTCAAAAAGGCAGCTGTTGGTTCTTTTAAAACTATAAGACGAAGTTGCGGAATCTATATCGAGCTCTTCGAAGGTTTCAATACACTGAAGAGCTATTTCCGTGGCTGCCGAGATATCTCATCCCTTCAGGTTCCGTACATTTATACCCACTTAGCGCACAGATCAATAGCTCTGCGAATAGAAACGTGAATCATAACTGTGTAAACCTGTTACTTACAATGTTTTACTTTCCTTTGCCTTTATCTAGAAACTTATAAGTATTTGTGAATACGCAGATGTTAAGTGAATTTGATCTATTTTTTGTATGATTTTTATTCTTTGTTAGTTGTTGTCACGATCCATTTTACAAGGGCAACAATATTTTGTTGTATAAAAGCTTTATAATGAATTATTGTATCCTACTTATTTTATAATTATCAAAGTTTGGATATTCAATAGTGTTGATTAATCACGTCGATACGGTTTAATGGACCAAAACCAAACTTAAATGTAGAACACATATATGTATGTATGTTATCATCTGAAATAGCGCATGGCTACTTTAGTATTTCACAAAATCTGTAATTCGGACGGCTATTTGTTATGATTAATGTTAATTAATCTGTTATTATTATCATAAGGGTACTCCCAGAAATAACTAAAATGTTATGAGTACAGAAATGTATACGATTACCTTAGGTATAATGATACATAAACACAATAATGTTATAAAGTGTTTAACGTAACTTATAAGAACATAAACAAAACTATAATACTTGTGTATTTGTATGTGTGTATATTTGTTTCCACGTATTTCTGTAACAAAAACCAATTAAACAAAATACGTGGGTAGTAAATAGATTACTTTAACTCAACCAATGCGTTCTAACAGTTATGAACTACGATGCTGAAACGTGAATGCTAACAGTAAAAGCGCTCCGAAAATTCAAAGTCGCTCAGCGAGTAAGCTGAAGTGGCAGTATGGGTTGTTCACTGTCGCAAAATGAATAGACGTTGGGGTAGACGGGTTCTGGGGTCGAAAGTCGGGAAACGTAGCGTAGGACGTCATGAGACTATGTAGATGGAGTGACGATTTACGAAATGCCACTGGTGGCGGACATTGACATAAATATATCGGATTGATATATTTATGTCAACTTTTATCCCGTTAAAGTTACTGTTTGTTATGTCACAGATATTATGCTAGTTTTTAATAAAAGGAACGGTAATGATATCTCTTTGTTACGTTTCATGTATTTCCACGAACAACATTCATCCGTCTATCTCATTTTATCTCGTAGTTATACAAACATTCGATATCAAAAATAAAGGTAAAGAATAAATATGTAGATCAAATATCACCTCCCCTCCACCTCCAATCAGGAATCGATTTCCATCAAAAATAAAACATTCGCAATACAAGACCGAAATAATGTCAACGGCAACAGTTTGCGAACAAGCGAGCCATTTCGCGCCAATTATGCCTGTGTCAAACACAGCCGGGTACCATCATACTTCCAAAATCTACCTTAATACTCTTACATATAGTTGAAATCATCTTGCAATCACACATCAACCGAGTTCTAGCAAAAATCTTATTCTCCCTATAGTAACCTTTGCCCCACCGCGTGAAAGTTCATTTTGCCCCAAAAGTGTTCAAAGCTGAACTCTAGATAACACCAACAGTTATAATAGATTGTATGTCAGTGCTGTAAGGGTGATATTTGCATGGATTCAGATCAAAGTAGTTTTCCCGTAGGATGAGGTATGCGACAATAATACGGATTTGAAAACGGTTAAGGAGAAGTCTGTCTGGAGATATTGTTTGGTTTATTTTACATCTATTTGTGGTTTATATCGTTTTTATTGGTTTTTGTTTTAGTTTATGATTAAATTGGAATTTAGAATCATAGAAACGTGGGGTTGTCTCTTAATTTGGTAGGAAATCGTTTCTTAGTAGTGCTAAGCTACAAAAACTGAGGGTTTTTGAGGTTCTTTGGTGCCTAATTAAAATGGTCCTTGTTCTTTAATCGAGCTTAAACAGGACTTAGTTATCAAATCGGTCGGTTTTTAGGCTTCAATTTGAAGTGATAGCGATAACAAAGCCAAAACTGTGATTATGCGATCAAAAGGCAGGTCAACTAAACCAAAATATACGAATTGTACATAAGTTTAAGTATGATGCCGTGGTGGCCTGCTGGTAAGATCGTTCGATTTCGCAATAGTGGGGTTGGTGGATCGAATTCCTCTGACACTTTAGATTTTTTTCCATCATTCCCAAGTGGTGAAGGAAAACATCGTGAGGGAACCAGCACGTTCCAGTAAGTTTCTGTTTTTTTTTATTATAATACTAGCGGCCAAGTCCAAATTCCTCGGTAAGTAAAGTAAAATAAAGGTAAAAATGAACAGTGCGGCTCAGCTATTTGAATATGAAGAGTTCAAAACTCTACCAAACATAGTTTGTGCTTGTCAAAGATATAATTTGATTAATATCTTTGCCGTGAAATTTATCTGGAAATATTTCAATGAAACAGATTACAAGGAGCTTTAAAATCAAAATAAGTAAAGTGTCCTCACTGAGCCGTGGGTTGCGGATTTGATTCTCATGCAGGACATAGATGTCATTATATTTGTGTGATAAAATAGACATTTCTTTGTACAAGAAGTGTCAATTTTAATTTTATATGTACCTATTGTTATTGCTTAGTTTGGGGCTAGACGATGTTATTTTAAAAAACTGTCGACTCCACATGTTTATAGGTAAACAGAAATAAATTATCAGCATTTGTAAGTTATAACTTAAGTAAACAAAGAGGTATTTCGTTGTTTATCTTTAATGACTGGCATGACTTAAAAAGTTGATTTGTAACGCTAATTAATTTTGATTAATCAATAAGATTGAAATGATAAGTGTTTTTAGATACAATTTAGGAGATTATCGTTCGATCGAACGAAGTGACTCAGTAATTAGTGATCGGAAAGGAAATGAGACCGCACAACGTAGACAGACGCACATGACAAATTCAGTTTATACTGAATTTCAACTTCGACTTTCATTACAAATGTGTACTATTAATTTTGTGTTAAAATGGTGATTTGTTGCGTGCAAAGCAAGGGCTACCTTTTTTGTTTCCAAAATTTCCTATAACACCGCATAGGCATAGGAAAACATCGCGTCGAAACGGACAAATATCAAGAAGGACATGTTTCGAAGATATGGGGAATCCAGCAATCTGCTTTTGACCAAAGTAGTAGATTGTGGTCTTAAATCTTTCTTTGGGAGAAAAAAATCCAAGTATAGAAGATAAATAATGGAAATATTTATTATAGTGGGCTGGTCAGTCTTAGAAAACTTTTCGTAGCTTCAAAATCCAGTCTAAAAGTCTTGTATGGCGGTCTATGTTCTTGCTCCACTAACGTAATATTAACTATTCTGAGACCAAGGCTCGGAGAGTAACTTACTGTTAACGACCTTGGCATTATTAATCACTACTCACCAAAAACGGCGGCAGCGGTGATCATTTACCATAAAGATAGCTTCCGCTAGCTTGCTTTTTTGAACAATTAAGAAATGGCTCTCTGTAAAGTCAGTTTACGGACGATAATGTCATTATATATACTGACGTCACTGGGCCAGCATGGTGGATTATGGACTTAACTCTCTCCTTGCGAGAGAAGGCCCCGAGTCCCAGCAGTGGGAACGTGACATTTCGTCGTGGGTATATCCGGCGTTCATCAATTAATAAGAGGTTCATTCATTCGCCTACTCTTTTCCCACTTTAGGTGGGGTTGGTATAACAATATAACATGTACGTTTTCTCCGTTCATCTCTGTCATTCATCAGATCTAAGCTCACTCCTTTCCTACTCAAATCGTCTTTCACACAATCCATCCACGCATCGTCAATAAATAAGAGGTTATCATGTCAAAAGGTCACAAGAGCGGTCGTAGCTACGCCTTAAGTAATCTATCTAGAGCGCCGATTTGCCGCCAAACATCCATCGCGATGAAGCAGGCGAATGCTTGGCTCTAGCCACAGCTAACGTGGCGTGTGGAATTGCAGAGACGGCTGTGTTTCCACCTATTAACTCGTAACTATCGACAGCGGATATCGCAGAGCTTGTGGACCTTTAGATGTTGCTGAGAAATTATGATCATCCGGCTAGGACGATCGATACCACTCAATGGCCGCCATATTTGCTGTTCAGGGCTTTAAAAATTACATATTTTCGTCTGTAGTTTGTTTACTAAGGGTAGGTACACTGTAGTGGCGTAGTTTTGCACCGAAAAAGGTTTTGTTTGTGGTTGATCTGAAAGCATTTTTTTTGTGATTAGTGTGCGTTTTCCTTAATTGTCTAACTAAGACACACTGACTATAATTACGTATATACGTGGAGTATACTTGACTAGTCAAGTATGCCAACATACCAAACTCCACGAGTATCTAGTATGCTCTACCTATGAGCGTAAGCAAAGTTAGTTACTTCAACAAACTAAGGTATTGAGAGAGAGTATGGTCGAGCGTTTAAACTTAGCCCTTGAGGCAGTCTCTGAATGGGGCGAAACCAATCTGGCCAAGTTTAATGAAGGAAAGACGCAGGCGTGTCTGTTCTCCGCAAAAAGGAGTCAATTTCTACACTCCTACTTCACACTCCTCGACTCCTACTTTTCGAGGTGTATCCGTGCCGGTTACTGATCATCTTGAGCTTTTGGGTGTTACCCTGACATCTACAATCAACTTTGGCTCATATATCGAGTCCAAGGCTAAATTAGCTGCCAAAAAACTAGGTGTCCTCTCAAAGGTGCGAAAGTACTTCAAGTCTGAACAATTGCTTTTATTATATAAATCACAGATTCGCTCTTGTATGGAGTACTGTTCGCACCTTTGGGATGGATCGGCTAAGTATCAGCTTGAGGCTCTGGAATCGATCGAGAGGCGTGCTAAAAGGCTCATAGGCAATAATTCTCTTATGCGAAAAAGACTGCAAACTCTTGAACATCGCCGAAAAATTGCTAGCTTATCGGTTTATTATCGGATACACTTCGGAGAGTGTGCATCTGATCTGCATGATCTAATACCACCTAGCCCTTTTTTCTATCGGACTTCTCGTAACTCGAAGAAGCGGCATCGTTTCATGGTTGATGTTCCAAAGACACGAACAAAGAGGTTTGACTCTACTTTTGTGATAAGAACGTCTCGACTGTGGAATGAGTTGCCTGAGTGGGTTTTTCCCGATGGTTATAATCTTGGTGTCTTCAAATCGAGAGTGAATCGGTTTCTTCTAGGTAAGCACGCTCCATCTTAGACCGCATCGTCGCTTAACATCAGGCGAGATGGTGGTCAAGTGTAAACCTATAAATGTTAAAAAAAAAAAAAAAAACTTTACAAGTTTAGGTACGTAGGACATACGCCTTCGGCACTGTCAAAGTTCGGTAAGCAATAGAGCACCTAACGCCCAACACCAACTGCCATAGATATTTTTATTAAAAAAAACGACAATTTGCTTGTACTTTATCTTTATTCTTGAGGTTTATCTTTCTTTGCCAACCATAGTAACAATTTAGTTTCCTTAAACGAACAGAGTAGGTTCTGAACAGAGTTTATTTGAGCACTTATCTATCCATTTGTACATCCCATGAGAATATTCATCTTAACTAGGCAACAGTAACGAATAGTTCTTGTATAACATCGCGAATTCAACTGAAATGGATTGGCGCAGTACCAAAACAGAACACAATAAATAAAATTGAGTTTTCAAAATTAATATTAAACTGTTGCAAAAGAAATAAAAATGAGAAATGTGTTACTAATCACATTTCTCATTTTTATTTCTTTTAAGTCCTTAATGGCAGGTGCAAACCTTATTAGGAGAAACCTTTTCGAGAAAGAATGCGAATGCGTCAATAGGGGCCATTCATAGTGTAAGTCTGACATAATCCGACTCTTTAGCTAAATTACCATGTCGGTGACGCGAGGCCATAAGATTTCCTCCTGCCAAAAAGGGCTTGACATCAAAGTGTACCTTTAAATTGTTTACAGTAGGGTACCGGACTGGGTCAAAAATACACCATCCTAATTAGTCCGTCAGCTAGATCATGGAAAAATATTGGACACGTATTTTTTGTTTTTTCATAATATTAAAAATCGTCAAAGATATAGACCATCAATCTTCGAGAGTGGTGAGTCGCGACGTCACTCGTGAGTAAAAATCGTACTCACAAGTGACGTCACAAGAAACTTCGAAGCGACAAGAATCTTCGTCATTTTTTGTTTGTGAAACAAAAGAAAAAATTCGTGTACAATATTTTTTGGGAATCCAACTAACGGGCTACTTAGTTTTTTTGAGGATTGTATCCTATTTATCAAAAGTAGGTACGGAAACCTGATAAGTTTGTGTTTTGTAGCAAACATGGACGTCTGTCCAACTGACCAGCTCAAGGTTTGAACCTCTCAGCATCCCGGCAGCTCCCTAATTGTCCGCTTCCCCGGTATCGCGTTACAAAGTGCGCGCGCGTCTGATGTCGGCCGCGGTGTGTCACTCCGCCGGATACCCGTCGCCGTTCTGCGAATCTCTGCTGTTAGATCAATCGCTCTTCAGTTTTACAGGTTCGTCTATTAGTTAGCAGTTTGATATTGAACGTAAATCACGTTATTACTTTCAGTAGGGCTCTTTGCAGGGTCCACCTGGGGAAGTAGCACACCTTTGCCAGTTATTTAACGCCAAGCAGTAACGTGAAAACATCACTGTGTTTTGAAAGACACTGTTTCCAGTAAAATTACAGGGCATAGAGATAAAATATCTTATGCCTCTGGGTGACAAGCACAGTGCAGTGCTAGGTAATAGTTTGAACTCTTGTTATGGGCATGTACCTTACCATTAGGCACGTGTCTTGTTCGTCTTATCACTCTATATTTTACTACAAAAAAAAACAGCGGCAATCTTTTTTTAGTAAAAGGACCAGCTTTAAATGGCCTTTCAACGTAAGCAGGCCAGTGCTGTTACTAGTAGTACCGATCCCATAACTGCGGAAAGATTGGGTTTCATTTCAGCTAGCATTTAAGGATCCCTTATCCTTACTAATCCTTTTAATATTATAAGCGAGAAAGTTTGCGAGTACGTACTTAAGGATGTCTATTACTCTTTCACACAAAAACTACTGCAAGAATTTGAATTAAATTTGGAACATTGATAGATTATGGTCTGAAACAACGTTTAAGCTAATTTTATCCGCCGCCGTAATGCCGCTAACTTAAAACGGTGAAGGAAAACATCGTGAGGAAACCGACATGTACCTAGAATCTTTCGAAGTCACGTGTCATCCACCAACCCGCACTGGTTATGGTTGGTTAATGTCATTATATATACTGACTTCACTGGGCCATCGTGGTGGATGGCCTTAACTCTCTCCTTGCGAGAGAAGGCCCCGAGTCCCAGCAGTGGGAAAGTTTAGTGGGCTGTTGATGTTGTAATTTTATCCAAAGAAAATAACGACATCAGGGGTTATGTGAATGAAACCCCGGGGCACTGCTGGTAATTAATATCATCGCCGTGTAGCGAAATGCTCTCCGAATGTTTTTTTTTGAAGCCCGTTTTAAACTGAACGAACATAGAGCTAGAGCTGGAACAAGAGCATTCTTTCTCGATCTTTTAGTGTAAACAAAAGATCGTTCTTAGCGTTTTCCATATTATAAATTCCATAGAATCTTTGCGAACGCAAACAAAACAACGAAAGAATGCTCTACGTTTGTTTACACCAAATGAATTTGATACAGTGGGGATAGAATGAGCATTCGCTCGTCTGATGTAAATCGGCCTTTTTTAATCTCGATGAAAATTTTATAAAAGTACAGGGTTATTGGTAATTAGCCTGCATCCTTTTAAGGGGATGTTAGGTACATTGAATACGTCAACTTTTGTTCTACAGTTTAAAAAACAATGTTTGTTTTTTTCTTTTACAAAATAAATAAAAAGTGCATTTGCACGGTCTAAAAGTATCGAACTCTTCGTAACAATTCGTAACGAGAGCGCGTACGTTCTTTAACGCGCAAAAAATGATGTACCGAAGTGAATAAACACTAAAAAGTCGCTAAACAGTACAAAAAAGGGCAATAAATACAATTTTTTTTGGGTTATCTATTAAGTTTTCACGAAAGTTGTAGAACAAAAGTTGTTTGTTTAAATATACAGAACATGCCCTTAAACGGATGCAGGCTGATTACCAGTAACCCTGTATATTTGTGTTCAAAATTTCGATTCAGTTTACTTTCTTGTCGTACAATGTGATTGAGCAACAAACAATACAAACTTTTACACATGGAATAAGACTAGGACTGCCCGTGGATTTACCCGCGTAATTCCCGTTCCCATAATTTTTTTCGCAATGAAAATTTGCGTAGGTATGTGCTGAATATGTTCCAAATTTCAACTCGATAAAAGGCACAACAGACGAGAACATAATAAACTTATATTGCTATAAAAATAGAATATTTCTTAGTAGGATTTATTTATCAGAATACCTAAACAAAAATACTTGTACAGAAAATTGTTTTCAACATTATTTCAACCGCCCCGATCCCGTTCTACGAACTTTCAAATCGAACTCATCCGGAAAGAGACTTTCACGGAATTCTCTTCAAGAATCTAATTTTTCACGACAAGTTCATAGAATCGAAGTTTTCACAACAAACACTGAACAGAAATATAAACAGAGAAACAACACGTAACAAATCTGTCGTAAGAAGTTGATGGGGTATTTGGTGACATTTTTATTTTGACATCAGCATAGAATGGATGAAATGGATTTTTGTAATATAAATATCGTTTTTACAAACGAAAACTGAGTTCGAAAGGAACAAAACACTGAATAATTATAACAAAAAAATAATACTTTTTCTTTTTTTAATAACGAGAGACAAGACGAGCAGGACATGTGCCTGATGGTAAGCAGCATGCATCCCACATAACAGCACAGTGACATGCAGCTATTGGAACATGAAGAGTCCAAATCATTACCTAGCACTGGACTGCGCTCCTCACCCAGAGATCTAAGATGTTATATAAGTATCTAAGCCCTGTAATTTCTCTGGAAACATTGCCCTTCAAACCGGAACACGGTAATGTTTGCAAATTACTGCTTGGAAGTAGAATAACTTATGGCTTAGAGCACATTTATAGTTATTGAACTTTCGCAATTTGAACTGGCCTGGTGGCTTAGTTGGTAGTAAGTCTACCTGCGAATCCATGGGTCGTGGGTTCGATCCCCACCCAGTCCAAATATTTGTGTGATGAATTCAAATATTTGTACTGTGTCTGGGTGTTTTCTGTGTATAATAAGAATGTATTTAAAAATATTATTATTAGGATCAGAAAAATATTATTATTATCAGCTATCTGGCTTCCATGGTACAAGCTTTACTTAGTATTGGGCTAGATGATGGTGTTGTGTGTAAAATGTCCACCAATATTTATTATTATAAATAATATGAAAATAATTAATAAATGTATTAATTTGAACTCGTTCTGAAAACAAGGAACAAGTTTAAATGTCGAAATAGCTAATTATCTCATCAATCTATAGTAAAGAGGTGATGAAGTAGGTACATTTTTTCCGTTCGAGTTCCTAGCTTGAGTGAATGGGTATCCAAATCTGGGAAATGGGATCACTTCTTTATGGAATTAATAACTTGTATTAAATACCAAAGATTGTTTCAACTTAATAAAACAATGATTAATTATGTAAAATCTTCTAATGTGTATTGCCATTAACATACATTTGAATAAATTAATTACACACGATTAAAGGCGGTTTTTCTGTAAGAAACCGCCTTTAATCGTGTGTAATTTAGTAAGTAAGTAATGTGGAGTCTGTAACTCCACATTACTTTTTATTTCCATCAATAAGTAATTTATAATAAGTAAATATAATCCTAATTAATATAATAATAATAATACTAATTAATTAACAGGGAGATAGGACGTGAAAGGAATCGAGTTTACTGTATGTGGCCTTGCAAAAAAAAAGTGCACAGTTGGACAATTTGTTATTTTAAGTATAACACACTTATGCTACTGTTTCTTGCACAAACACAAATTTAGTATAAACTAGATTTCTTCCACACCTTTATCAAAGTAGCCTGGAAAAATAGAAAACGCTTTGAGCAATGAGCTTTTTGGCTGCCATATTACAAGCTTTGCTTAGTTTGATGTCAGATGGTCTTGTGTGTAAGTTGTCAAACAATATATTAAAAAAAAAAAAAATAAGGGAGACCCCTTTACACTATTTTTAAATCCTACTAATATTATAAATGTCAATATTTGGATATTTGTTGCTCACGTCCTAACGTCTGATCGGATTTGTTTGAAATTTACATAGACATAAATAAGAACTTTTACTTCATTAAAATTAATTAGAGTTAGCTTTATTCTAAGACTTAACTGTATATTTTTGTAGGGTTAATAAAGAATAATACTAATATTCCTATTAAACCTAATTCTAATCTCCCAAAAAAATGGGCACATCTAGTAAGCATAAAAACGACATCGTTCTTTTTAAACACTTCTGATTATATTTCCTAATCCACATTTCGTCGTAGACGATTAAAATATTAATGTTATTAGCTCGTCCGTTGATTTATAAGCGATTTGTAGTAGGTTTTATATTTATTTTAACTTTGATGACGGCGACTGACAGAGTACAAGACCGCCCGCCCCAGATTAATGTGTGTCTGTTTGAAAATATCTTTATAAACATGTTAGGTGGTGATTTAGAGCATTGTGGTATGCGAGTGATTAGTTGGAATTGTGAACGATGTTTTGGCATTTTCGATAAAGTTTTTAGGTAGAATTTGTATAGTTTAGTATTTAAAATAAGTATTACGACCTTCAAAACGAATTCCCAAAAATGGCTATGTAGTTAATTTATACGCTGTAGAAGTAGGAGCGAGAGGTATACCAGCAAAATCTCTCTATAACCTGCTTAAAGACCTTGGATTGTCCAGAAGTGCAGTAAGTTCTATACTAGAACGAGTATCTAAAGCTGCACTAGTAGGATCATATCGGATTTGGCTGGGCAGGGAGAGAAATACGAGTAGTGAAGGTGAGCGTTGACGTACGTCAATATAAGGGGCCCCTTTTAAACCTACGCCCGAGTCACAAGTCTTGGGGTCTATTCGAGATTTCTCTCTCTGCCACACGATGGACCCGGCACCCGCACGGTGAATCCATGGGATGCTAAGAAGTACGTCTCTCTATAAGCAGCGTCCCGTGTTTTTAGCCGTCTAGTTACCATTCCCGTTATTTTCCCGCTACAAAAAGAATCCCATGGCTACATTACTATCTGCGCACGAACTTTTCGTGCAAAAATTGGTAACGCCAGTCATATGCGCGCGTGCGAACGTCGCTTTACTTAAAAGCTGGACGTCTACTCTAATTCAACGAAAACGTAATTTCGAAATAAACTCGCGATTTTCCGACTCCGATTCTACTTCGATCCGTCGTTTTGTCCGTTTAAATGTTCTAAGCTTACTCTTATTAAGGCCGATTTACATCAGACGAGCGAATGCTCATTCTATCCCCACTGTATCAATCATTAATGTATGTAAACAAACGTAGAGCATTCTTTCGTTGTTTTGTTTGCGTTCGCAAAGATTATACGGAATATATAATATGGAAAACGCTAAGAACGATCTTTCGTTTACACTAAAAGATCGAGAAAGAATGCTCTTGTTCCAGCTCTAGCTCTTTGTTCGTTCAGTTTAAATCGGCCTTTAGAGTGTGCTTAGAACATTTAAACGTCAAACAATGTTGTATCGGACGAAACGAAGTAGAACGAAAGCAGGAAAGTCGCGAGTTTTTTTTCGAAATTTCGTTTTCGTAGAAACAGAGTAGACGTCCAGGTTATAGTCGCCGAAGCCGAAATCGGCGAGGAAGTCTATATATATATGAGTTCAAAAATGTATCCCGAGCTTTCACACTTTTAACATTAGGAGGATTGCATATAACACTACTAGGTATATGTAGGATTTATAGGCATCTCTTTAAAAGAAAAAACAGTGAAAAACACAATAGTACCTACTTAATTAGCAACAATCGAAAATTATAGATTAAGACAAAAACGACGTAATTACGCATCAATAAGATGCAGTTTTGCAATGTATCGTTAAAAAAATCGTGAAAAATTTTAAAAGACCCTCAATGCAATTTTATTGTTTAAGACTGTGTGTAAAATACCTATTATGCGTCTAAGAGGCCTACCGAAGCTAACACATCAGTTTGAAGCTACGATGCCACATAAATACACAGACCCTAGCAGACAAGTCAAACTAAAAACACACCGACACATTTGCGTCCCGTGTTAAAAAAAAACTATACCTTCTACACCTCACACAAATGGCTTTTTGGTCTACGTTCCACACTAAAAATCACGTAACATGGACAACATCAATCAACCAATCAATCAATCAATCATTTATTGCATAATAATACAAAGCTGACAAAATAAGCTGAGCATTGACACTGTTAGGGCATAACAATATTAAAATTGTACAGTTACAATCTTAGCAAGATCGATTGCAAGATTGATGTCGTAGTGAAGACAAATAAATGTTATTTGGTTTAGAGATTTGTAGCTCGGCAATAACTCAATGGCGAGACCGCCAAACATACAAAGGTGGGGTCATAAGTTCATCATGTTGCGGACATGTCACATCGGCCAATCCACCAAACCGCTGTCTGGTAGCGTATTACCTACTATAGCATTGATTCTTTGTGAGAAGGCCTTTATTGCCATGGATTGGATAATAAAAATAGGCTGCTTAATAATATTGTTTTTTTTATTGTCTACTTTTGTGTTAAGAACGACTTAACGTGGAATGCGTTGCCTGAGTGGGCCTTTCCCGATTATTATAGTCTTGGTGTCTTCAAATTGAGAGTGAATCGGTTTCTTCTAGGTAAACACGATCCATCGTAGACCTCATCGTCGCTTAACATCAGGCGGATGGTGATTAAGTGTAAACCTGTAAAAGTAAAAAAAAAGAGTAATGGGACGAGCCAGACGCGCGATATTAATTCAGGTAATATCCTCACGTAGGTACTAGTAACATGCCGATGTTTCCTCGCGTAGTTCTCGACCCCATTTTTTTTCGGGAAAGAATAGCCTACGTGTAATACCAAGCCTAATAGTCTACCTATGTTCCAAATTTCATCCAAATCCCATCAGATGTTTTTGCTACAAAGTGTTACTAGCTCCAACAAACTTTCGTGTTTATAATATTAGTAGAATTTAATTCATTGAAATCCATTCTGCCGATACAGATATACGTAGGAACAAATACCCACGTTACTCTTATATACGTTTGACAAATCTCTGGGTTCAATGTCTTGTGTGTTTAGGTATAAGAATCATAAGTATGTAACTATTTTTTTAAGTTAACATCAATTGTCGCACTGCTGGAAAAAGGTATCCAACTCCTAGTTTATCCGGCCTTGAGCTTCCATCGTCCTATCTGTTTTGAACGCTCCGAGGTCGTCTTTCGTTCGACCCTGGGGTCGACTGACCGATGGCGTGCACTCTGTAGAAACCCTGGGTGAATCGGAGGCCAGGGTATGTAAGTATTATGTATTTACAATTCTATACATTTTATATCAGCTATCTGGCAGCCATAGAAGTTTTGCTTATTTTTAGGCTAGTTAGAGTTGCGTGAAAAATATCCACCAAACTATGTAAAAATATAAAGCAATTATATTTTGATGATGAAAGTAATAATACTGTAATACGAGTAAATCGTTGTTTCCAACAATCCGCTTAATTTTCGCGTATGATCAAAATACATCCAAGTTTTCCTTGCTCCCAACCTGCGGCCTGCGGCCAGATCCGTAACAAAAGCCCTCTTCATAAATATATCCTCTGGCAGTGGAGACACCAGTCGCTGTGGTTTTGTGGGACAGCATACAATTTCTGCGTTTTTTCAGTGATTAAAATAATGTGAATATTATTCATTTTTGTCCCATTTTCGATCAAAATCAATAAAGAAAACATCGAATAAATGTTCTTCCATATGTGGAACGTGATACTACTAGTAGTAGCGCTGATATTTAATTAAACACACGGCGAAATTATGACTTAGGTTTCTTTCCAGATTTCTATTGGTAAACAAATCAATAAAATAAATCAACTACAACGTTACTTAAGTTTTCGTAGTAATACTATTCATTAATTGCGAGTATTTTCCATTGACATGATCAAAGTGATTTAATTCTAGCTAGTCTTTTTTCTATCGAATTGCATGGAGCTCGAAAAGGTTCCATTTAGCCTAACTGTTCCATGGTACACATTGTTAATTTTAGTATATGAACTGTTTGAGTGTGGAATACGTTGCGTCATAGAGTTTTCCCGATAGCTATTTTTTTTCTAGAACTTTCTGGTGTTGATTTACCTATCTGTAACATTTTTAACTACGTATAACCTCAATAGTTTGGAATGTAATACAGTTCTGCACAGTATATTCTAATGTTATGATATGTGTATATTACATTCTGTTTTGTGTGCTCATTCAATAAATAAATATTAATAGAGTTTTTATAGAGCTATAGTTTATAATTATAAACCTTACGACGAGGCTGTGTTGAAGTTATAATCTGCAACACCCCAACGAGCTTTTGTACGTAATTGTTGGCCATAAGGCCATAAGGATACGTAGCTACGCTATGCAAACAAATAAATAAAACGTTGGTGTCTTCAAGTCGAGTGTAAATCAGTTTCTTTTAGGGTACCTATGTGGTCTACCATAAACCTTATCATTGTTAAACATCAGGCTCGATGGCGGTAAAGGGCAATGGGCAAAAAACGTAGGTAAACGCTTTTGTGTATACTGTATAAAATGTTGACGTGATCATAAATGCATAAATTGGAACATATTCCATTTTACACTACCTAAAAATGTCTGTATGCGATGTAGGATAGAAATTAGAGATTCCGACAATGTTTGAACAAATGATTTATATACTTAACCTAGTCTTCACAAGCCGTAACTTACTAGACCAGCCGTAACTTAACCACTAAGATTTACAAATTACAAAAAAATACTAAAACAAAAAATTTAGGCAAGGGAAAAATCTTCCATTTCCCGTCCGCATATTCACCCTATCCTCCCCTAAATCCTAACGATGCAATTGATCTCGCTCCCTGAGCGATGCGCGATAGTCCACGACCCGGCTCGTTAATGCTACCGTCCTCGACCGTTGCGGAGTGATGACGCGTTAGGTGACGTATTTATTCCACGTGTTTTGTTTATTAAGCAAAGTTTCACAATTAAGGATAATTGCTTTAAAAATGACGGCTGGATTAACAAGTTACGGCTGGTCTAGTAAGTTACAGCTGGTCTAGTAGGTTACGGCTTGTCTAGAAAGTTACGGCCGGTCTAGTTAGTTACAGCTGGTCTAGTATGTTACGGCTGGTCTAGTAGGTTACGGCTTGTCTGGAAAGTTACGGCCGGTCTAGTTAGTTACGGCTGGTCTAGTAAGTTACGGCTGGTCTAGTACGTTACGGCTTGTCTGGAAAGTTACTGCCGGTCTAGTTAGTTACGGCTGGTCTAGTAAGTGACGGCTGGTCTAGTAGGTTACGGCTTCTCTGGAAAGTTACGGCCGGTCTAGTTAGTTACGGCTGGTCTAGTACGTTACGGCTTATCTGGAAAATTACGGCCAGTCTAGTTAGTTACGGCTGGTCTAGTAAGTCACGGCTGGTCTAGTAAGTTACGGCTTGTCTAGAAAGCTACGGCTGGTCTAGTAAGTACCGGCTGTTCTAAAAAATTACGGCCGGTCTAGCAAGCTACAGTTGGTCTAGTCGGGAGAACGGCGATTGCAGATCCGGAGGACACGGATCTTGGTTCTAATTCCACTCCCACCATTATCTTTTCGAAGTCATCTACGTAATGCCACCGACGAATCTTTTCTATTTTCTTCTAAGTTCAGCATACAGCAATAACTACTACATTGAAAAAATTTATTAACCCTGACATTGCTTTATTGTCTTGTATAATAAATAGTGTAATAATAGGCAATTTCGTCAAAAGAAATGTCAAATAACCACCCCTCTCAAGATCCATTACAACACAAGCCCTTGAATCAATCACGTCTGCTATTTAAGTTATGTCAACCTTCCATTTGTTATGGAACAAAGTCCTTTGTCAAAGTAAACTGGACGATGTTTTATGGGGGACGTACGTACAAGTCATGCCATGTTTTAGTCGGGTTAGCGCACTGTGTGCCCTTTTAACCATTGAACTGTAAAAAATGCATACATGCAACAAAAGTAGTCACTTTAATAATTAATTGTCTCCGAAATTAACAATAACAGAGTTCAAATTAAAATTAGATTCAGAAACTCGACTCAATTTCATAAGAAGCTATCTCTAAGTCGACCATTTACATGAATGCAAATAGGGTACAATCCTCAAAAAAAACTAAGTAGCCCGTTAGTTAGATTGCCAAAAAATATTGTACACGTATTTTTTCTTTTGTTTCACAAACAAAAAATTACGAAGATACAGCGCTTCGAAGTTTCGTGTGACGTCACTTGTGAGTACGATTTTTGCTCACGAGTGACGTCGCGACCCCCCACTCTCGAAGTTTGATGGTCTATATCTTTGACGATTTTTAATATTATGAAAAACCAAAAAATACGTGTCCAATATTTTTCCATGATCTAGCTGATGGACTAATTAGAATGGTGTATTTTTGACCCAGTCCGATACCCTATTGTAGATTTTTGTTCATATTACAAAAATCACCGCACCGATTTTGATAAAATGTAAATGGGACCACCTCTGAAGTTTAATCTACCAAACGATTTACAATTGGTGGAACTATCACGTAACATACGATAAAAAGACCCGAATTGAGATCTTTTCTTCTTTTTGAAAAATTCGCCAGGTCAGCTAGTTTTACGATATTGTAATTTCACTATCAATCATCATAATAATGTATTCTTCCCTAAACCGTGGAGAACTAATGACGAGAAGGTCCGTTTTCACATTCGTAAATGTAGGTTCGAATCCCACCTTCACCTCTGAGAAATAGTATTTTTCCATATATGCAGATATAGGTACAAGTTTGTCTGAATATTTTTCCAAATATTGATAATACGTGCGTCATCAGCCAACCCACACTTGTCTTGGTTTTAAGATTCTTCTTGTGATGGAAGTCTTCCGAGTTCCTGCATAGAGTTCTACTATTACAACTGTGCTTTAGTCTTCAACATTATATTTTAAAACTAGGTATTTCTAATTATTGTTCAATGGGTAGCTAAAATGTTGAACTACATTATAAAACTAATGAATTAGCTCACATAAAGAGATAGACAAATCACACACGCAAACATATAGAATACTAATTAATTAAAAAAATGGAACCGAAAAAAAGAGTTGATGCACCCAGGAACTTTAGTTCTCGAGTGTTGACGCATTCTACTTAATAATTCAACGATCTCTTCGCTACCAAATATTATCCAACTTTATTAGCAATATTAAAGCTTTTGCATATAACTTAAGGTTTAAAATGTGTTAAATTGTTTTAAAACAGAATTTTGTTGGCGAGAGGGACCGTTTTCATCCCTCGTTTTGTTTTGTTAATTGGTCTCTTAATAATTATTATGGGCCTTTAAGAGCTTTGTAAATTAGGGAGATGCGTTGATTTTGTATTTTGGGTGTGTGCCCCATAAATTAGTGAAGTAAAATAGAGAAATTGTACTACTTTTTACACTAGTATCAGTCATTGAAATAACTTTTAAGAAGCTTCTGTGGGAAAATCATTTTTATTTTATTAATAATTTAACATGAAATAGTTTTTTTAAAGCAATATAAAAACTAATTAATTATAATTAAAAAAACCACGAACCTCTCACCACGCTCTATTTTTTTGACGCCACGAGCGTTCGTGTTTCGTTTTTTCCACATTTCTGACACTTTTTTTATTTTATTTTTTAAATAAAGTGTGACGAGACTAGCAGGACATTTATGTGCCTGATGGTAAGCAACATGCCTGCCACATAACAGCACTCAGCTATTGGAACATGAAGAGCCCAAATCATTACCTAGCACCGCACTGCGCTCGTCACCCAGAGATCTAAGTTGTTATATCTCTAAGCCCTGTAATTTCTCTGGAAACATTGCCCTTCAAACCGGAACACAGTAACGTTTGCACATTACTGCTTGGGGGTGGAATAACTGGCAAAGATGTGGTACTTCCCCGGGCGGACTCTACTAAGAGTCCTACCACTACAACACTTATCACAGTTTGGAAATCCTGCTCTATTATAAAAACATGTAGGTATTTAAAAAAAATATTGTCTATAAATTGATAAAAGCCGGGTCCAAATTTAATTTGAATATCGAAACACAATATCAAGGTGGTGCTTTAAACAAAATAAATCCCTTAAGAATAGTCATTTTCAAAATCCCACGCACATAACGTTGCGGTCACTTACTAGTATTTACCTAACTACAGGATACAGTTACATATATTTATGTACAATCTGCTGAAACTAATCTGATGTAGCTCCAAATTACCTGTCCACTGCTAACTAATGGGGTTAATGCGACCTTTGTCGCATGACAAGTGACGTCATTGTCGCATGACGGGTGACGTCAGTGTCGCAATGTGTTGCATCGTGTCGCAGATGAGATTAGACGTCGGAATTTGAATTGTCATTGAGATGGTTATTGTGCTGAACTCCTGATTGGTTACAGATTTGTTCAGTTCTAAATCTGTGGTATCGACTATAGGTAATCATTTTATAGACGAGTAGGTACAAGAAAACATTAAATTATAAATTTCAAAAATCTTCATTGCTTAACATTTTAAGTCACATGTGTCTATGTTAGCAAACAAAAATATCGATGATATTATGTGTCTAATAACCTTACCACTGTTAACAAAAGCGCTGACATCTATAATATATATAAAAATCAATGCCACTTTTCGTTGTTAGTGAACTCCTCCGAAACGGCTGGACCGATTTGAATGATTTTTTCTGTATGCGTTTGAGTAGGGCCCTCGATGGTTTAGATTCACAAATCAGCCCGGCAGATGGCGCTGCAGATTGTATCTAGGTTATTATCCGAGCAAAGCCGGAACGGGCCGCTAGTAATAAATAATAGAAACGCTTGAACCGATTTTATTAAACATCCAAGAACACTACCAACTAATTTACCTTTGAAACGAAATAATGATATTAAAACAATATATGTTGTATGCAACTAAACATTTATTTGTAGGTTCCTCTGTTCCGGAGCTACGATGCTACAGACACACACACTTCGATAAGTTTAACCCTCGTTATTGAGCAATTTAATTGTAGTAAGTCTTTGCAGAGTTCGCCTGAGGAAGTACCACACCTTTGTCAGTTATTTTACCGCTAAGCATTAATAACCCTCATCATCATCATCATCAACAGCTCACTAAACGTTCCCACTGCTGGGACTCGGGGCCTTCTCTCGCAAGGAGAGAGTTAAGGCCATAATCCACCACGCTGGCCCAGTGCGGGTTGGCGGATGACACAGTCATGACTTCGAAAGATTCTAGGTACATGTCGGTTTCCTCACGATGTTTACCTTCACCGTTTTTAAGTTAGCGGCAATACGCACATGACTTCGAAAAGACAGTGGTGCGTGTGGGGTTTGAACCCGGGGTCTCCGGATCGGCAGCCGCCGTTCTCCCGACTAGACCACCGTAACTTAAAATAACCCTAATGCTTAATAATGCTTAATTAATGCTTGCATATTATGAAGGCATTAATTTGTTTCGGTTTGAAGGGCAATGTGTCCAGTGAAATTCAAGGGCATAGAGATAAAACATCTTATATTTCTGGGCGACGAGCGCAGCGCAGTGCTAGGCAATGAGTTGGACTCTTCATGTTCCGATAGCTGCGTGTCACTGTGCTGTTATGTGGCAGACATGTTGCTTACCATGCTCATTTCGTCACTCATAAACTGTAAAAAGATAACAATCAAATGTATACCTGGCAAGCGTACTATCTTACTATCTGAGTGGGTCCTAATATAGATAGATAGATTAACTCTTTTTTGCACTTAAAAAAGTAAACAAAGTTACAAAAAATCGCTAAAAGCGATCTCTTCCAGGCAACCGCTGCATGGAAAAGGAGAAATGAAGAATAATAAGACGGGGAAGTACAAACAATGAGTGAAAGATTATAAGTCTATAAATATTAAAATTAACTAATATAAGATACAAGTAAGCGTTCCTACATGATGTTGTGTAGTAAGCTTTACTTGTATACGTAATTATATTGATAACATGTAAAGCGCGTCTACAACAGCAATATAACTACCCAGCAATGTGCTAGAAACCGCACTTATGCGATTGACGTGTGGTCTGGGTTGGTTGACATAACTATGTAACAACTATATAATATGTAGGTTAGACATTCATTAAGTACCTATCTAGATTATTGGGTAGGTTAATTATTTCGATACAATTTGTGTGATAAACAACGAGAAGATAAACAATCCTAAATTTTTATGACGACGGGTTACTTCGTCTCCTTATCCGTTGTAGCCTTGACAGAGTTTTAATTAAAACATATCCTATACTTAAAATTAAAACCTATGGGAGTTTGGCGGCTTGTCCGGTGGGTCTCAAACTAGTGCCATAGTCTACTGCTGTTAAGCATCTTACATCGTACACCACTCAGTCCCATTTTTGGCTTTTCTTCTCCAACTACCTACTGCCTACTGTCTTCATTGAGTTTCAGGGCGTTATAAGCATCTACACTCTAAGACATGTCTACTCCAACAACTATTGGTCCTACCAATGGATATCGGGTCCTATCATAGATTGTATGATCAGCCCACTGCCACTTTTTCTAGCTAATACGTTGATCTGTCGATATTAGCTGGCGGATGACTTCATTTCCAGTGCGATTTCTCAGAGAAACTCCAACCATAGCTCGTTCCATAGCAGGCTGTGCGACCTTGATCCTTATGAGTACAAAATCCTAATAATGGCGGCTTTTGAATAGGTGAATGTTTTCAATAATTTAATCCAATTTCTGTGATTTTGTTGTCAGGAGATTAATTAAACATTGTAAACAGTAAAAAAAAAAAAAGAAACTACCATGTTTTTTATTTGTCGATATTTCCTTTGGATAAAGAGTGGATAGTCCAAAAATTGCTAACGCTGCGTTTTGCACGGGGACGCGGCTTAAATATACAGCTTATTCCACAACTAAAGCGCAGTCCACACCCGCAAATTGCAGCGACAATGAGTAAATGGTAAGGTACAGTCAGCGACGACTAAGTGCAGCGCGCCCGTAATTGTTGTTGGACTTCACAAGTCGAATACTGGTTAGTACAAAAGTGACATGCAGTGCAAGTTACGTTCAAGTTAATATTTTATTTGGTAGACACATTGGTAGACACTAACACATTGAAGTGCCAATTAATAAGTTCGACGAGGTAGTTGAAGTTGGAAGTGTGACCCTAACTGCCTTCAAGCTTCACGAGGTGCTAGTAAATTGAAGTGACAAGGTGTACATTATTATGTATAAGTATAATATGTTTAGAGGTATGTTATTTTTTTTATTTGTTCGTCATTTATGTTTAGAGAAATATAATAATTTGTGAGATAAGAAGAAGCTTGTTTTAATGATGTAGGTATGGTATAAAATATCTTGAATGGAAAAAAGTAGTCTTGGCATCAGTATCAACTTTTTTTACTGAGTTAGGTATGTTTAAGTTTTTATAATATAATAAAAGCTTACATATTCCACAATTTGTGCCGTCAAATTGAGAATGAATCGGTTTCTTTTAAATACACGCCCTCTATAGTACTTAGACTGGATGGTCGCTTAACATCATATGAGATCCTGGTCAACCGTAATACAAGATATTAATAATTAAAAATAAAAAGTAGCCAAGTGCGAGTTGGACTCGCCCATGAAGGGTTCCGTTGCAGCAAGTAACATAATATACATAGTATACATAGTTCTTGTAGTTCGTTGTAACTTTGATCGAAGTTTTAATAATAGTGTATTTATGACGTACTAAAAAAACTACTCATCAAATCGAGTTCAAACTAATTTTCGTTGGTAGTTTTCATGGTAATGTACATCATATATTTTTTTTAGATTTTTCATTTTCTTACTTTAGAAGTTAGAGGGGGGGGGGGGGGACACAAATTTTACCACTTTGGAAGTGTCTCTCGCGCAAACTATTCAGTGTAGACAAAAACTAAATTAGAAACCTCAACATCATTTTTAAAGACCTATCGATAGACACCCCACACGTGTAAGATAGATGAAAAAAATTTTTTTAGTTTCAGTTCTCAGTATGAGGGGCAACCCTAATTTTTATTTTTATAATTTCTTTTGTAAAAATCTTAATGCGGTTCACAGAATACATCTACTCACCAAGTTTCCACACTGTAGTTCTCATAGTTTCGGCAAAAAGTGGCTGTGACATACGGACGGACAGACAGACAGACAGACAGACATGACGAATCTATAAGGGTTCCGTTTTTACGTTTTACGGAACCCTAAAAACGATTGCTAGGTTTTCACCGGCGTGATGGGAGTGTCAATGAATAAGCACGGTGAGGTGACGTCAGTGATGACTAAGTAAAGCACACATGTAATTGTCATAGAACTTCACAAGTCGAATAGGTACTGGTGATTAGAAAAGTGAAATACTATTGTCATGCTACACCTAAAAATATCATACTTATTTTATGTTGGTGCAGTGTAGTGTTATTATAATTTAGTTTTGCTGCCAAAGACTCTACCTAATATTGAATTAATAATTTGTGTTGGTTTTTCTACATAGACAGGTTTCCGAAATAATGAAATTACGTGGCATATAATACGGAATGTACTCGTACTTGTCATTACCCAATGTCTCATAGTAATGACGAAGGTGATCTACAACGTTTATTTCCATTTCATTTTGTTGGTGAACAACAAGTCTAGCTTGACATCAGCCGAGACGGCAATCAAGCATAAGCCTAACAATATAAATAAGTACATTATACAACATTTGGTTCTCCATCGATTTCTCCATTTTTAAAGTCATTATTTTTTAATATTCGATAGTTGTATATCTAACTCGATGCTATTAATTTTCATTATAATTAGATTAGCTAACGATTAGGTAAACTTAAGTCGCCACTACTAAAAGCTCTCACAAATGAGTAAAACCATTTAAGGCGATTCAAGTGATTAAAATAACTAAAATAAATATTTGTGGTACAATTAACGCTGCCGGTGTGTGTACCCCGTACGCGATCAATTAAGGCGCGTGTCGCGGCATTTTTATGCAAATGTCTGGAGAGATGGTTAGGGTTGTCGATTTTACTTATAAGATATAATACTTATAAGCAGTCGATTTGAGATCATCTTGAATAAATGATTCTTTAAAAATTGCTGTGACATATATTAACTACGTCAACGTCTGTTTGAACATTTATTTTGATAAAATAACAGATTTTGATGTAGAATGACGGGTAAAGTTTGATGTAGAAGAAATTAAAAATATACAGATCCTTCAGTCCTTCCTACAGTCCTTCAGGGTTAGTTTTAATAAACGTCGTCATATTTTTCATAAACATCTTTCCCAAACTAAGCCATAAAATTCCATAGAAAAAAATAACGTCTATAGGCACCGAAAAACATTTAATTTAAATCTGACATAATCTATAGAAAATTTATTTAAGTATAATATATGTTAAGTTTTGGTTATATCATTGAATGACAACGCAACATATTTTTGAAAAAAAAAAACGTTACCGTTAATTTAATATTTAAGAAATATTTGCTTCCACAGTATTTTTAATTTCGTCGTCAACCCTAGCAGCTTTGCCGGTGGTCCGCCCTAACCGAGAGTTCCGTAGGAAATCACGTCGCCAACAGATCGTTATCACGAGAATGTGATACCATCGCGTTCGCTGATTGCGACTCGTGTGCGCGAGTGTACACTCGCCGCAGATAAATGCACTATTTGATTTTGATTGAACTTTTTGTTCGCGAGTGTCTTACAATCGTGATTTATGTGGGAAAATTGATTGAGCGCCCGAGCGGTGCTAAATTTAAACAAAGGAAATAAATAGGTAATTTTGTTGTAAATTATTGTTTATTAATTATTGTTTGTAAGTTATTGTTTAGTAGAAAAAAGCTTCAGAATTTTTAGTTGTGAGAATTATTATAACATGAAAGAAACACTAATTTTTATTCCAAATAATGGCTTTATAAATGTTTGATTTAATGGGTGTTTTTATGTGGAATATATAGGGTATGTATATAAAATTTTCGCTTATGGAACTAAAACGGGGTCCTTAACTTTGGGCCTCATAACGAAGCTCAAAGTCGCACAGCGAGCTATGGAGAGAGCTATGCTCGGAGTCTCTTTGCGTGACAGAATCCGTAATGAGGATATTCGCAAAAGAACTAAAGTGGCCGACATAGCTCGAAGAGTAAGCAAGCTAAAGTGGCAATGGGCAGGCCACATCGCTCGCAGAACTGACAACCGATGAGGAAGAAAGGTTCTCGAGTGGCGACCACGAACCGGAAGACGCAGTGTTGGACGGACTCCCACTAGATGGATAGATGACCTCACAAAGGTAGCTGAAACCACTGGTTGCGGGTTGCGCAGGACCTTTCATTGTGGAAATCTAGGGGGAGGCTTATGTTCAGCAGTGGACGTCTTGCGGCTGATGATGATGATGATATATCATTTTACATACAGTAACTGAGCTATCCGACTTTCTTGGTACTCTACTTTAGGCGCATGCCCTGCTGGTCACCTCTTCACTCTATACCTACCATAAAAAAAAATTGGCAGTCATAGCAACTGCCGATAAAAGTGAAAACTTATAACTCAGAATTTGATAGCTTACTTTGAAAACAACACGTGTGTAACCGGAGGGCGTGGTCTGGGCATCATGGCATGGCCATCTAGAAATGCGTCAGCATTTCCTATTGGCTGATGCATTTCTAGATGGCCATGGCATAATGCCGAGGCCACGCCCTTTCAGCTAAACTAATTACAACAACTAATTGAAAATGTGATTAAAGTTGTTCAAAATGTTGCAGGTTTCTGTGCGACCTTAAATAAATAGCCGATAAGTGCATTTATTGTTTTTGCTATCTCCAACCTAAGAACTTGCATTTCTAGAGTCCATTACCTCCGTATTAGGAAATCATTAACACTTAGCATAAAAGGATCGATTATGCAAATTTATTGTAGCGTTTTACTTTTATTGTAAACAAATTTAAATACCTATATTGTATAATTACTACCAGCCTGTACCATATCGGAAACCCTAGTGAAAACCGGTATATTCCAAGAATCTTTTGATGTCATGCTTTATCCACTGGACCACTGGACCAGCGTGGTGGATTATAATATTGACTTTCTCCTTTCGAGGTAATGCCTCGATTTCCAGCTGTAGACCATTGGGCTGCTTATGTATACACTAGTATTAGGAGCCCTCTACGTTTTCCTCCCGGAGACTGGAGAATTATGTTTAATAGAGCCCCGAAAACTCTAAAGAATGGCTGAATAAATTTGAAGATTTACATGAAAAATAGCAACATTCCTACAAAACAGTAGTCAATTGAGCAGACACGCGTCGCTACATTTGAATTTCATCGCATCTATTTTAACATTACCGATGTCATGTGACCTCAATAGCACATCGATAACTCCTACTGTCCACGCCAAACACTAGAAACCGCGATACTGAAGCTATGTGACAAAAAAGATGAACCACAATACTATAATGCATTGAGTTTCGGGACATAATAAAATCTAGTAGTGGCGCCTCTCGTCATTGCTCACCATGAGTGGTGCTCAGAGTCTATGTGCTCTGAGTTCGGAGGATTTTTATCACTCCCTCGACACGCCTATTGAATAGTTGCCAAATTATCACTCCAGCCAATCAGAGAGCGCCGTTACATCCGCGTCGACCAATGAGAAGTTAGATCCAGATGCGCCTGAGCATATTTTCGTTTGCAATTCAATGAGGTGCCTAATTGCTTGTTTTGCTTGGCATTGCCTCTTTCCTGTCCATTGATGAAATGTATTTATATTTAATGAGGTTCAAATGCGTCTGATTTATGGCAGATCTGTGTTTAATTGGCGCAAGAGGAGATGATTTATTTGATAGAATTAGCGGACCGCGTTCTAGAGAAACTGTTTTGGTTTTATTGGTCTTAACTATTAATAAATAGCGTCATTGATGTGAAACTCGTGTTTATTGCCTTCCTACTGAGTAGTTTTTATAACGTTCAAGTGCTACTGATGTCTGAGCTTCCGTGTAAAAAATATTAGCTCTGTACATTGGCATTAAAACGGTGTGGTGAAAGCATACCGTTTTTTGCACATTACATAAATATAAACTAGTAGACTACAGGCCCGTGAACAATTTTTTTACGTATCAAATGAACCACCAGGAGACCTATTTAGAATGATAGAAGGGTATAAAGTTATAAGATTCAGCACTATGCCGTCACTTGTAAGCTGTCCAACTGAGTACAGTTGAAGAGGGAGGTTGCAACCTTCGATAATTTCTCCTTGTCGCATGATTTTTGTATGGCGTTGCGGAATAATAGATTAAAAGAGGTATTGATACTACATTATTAGTTTGTCGGGAAAAATCATGATTTTCCGACAATTTACAGATTCAATTTTGGCATTTGATTATGTATGGCATTGATTCCATATAGTTTCAATACCTCTTCTAATCCATTATTTCGCAACGCCGTGCAAAAATCATGCGACAAGGCGAAATAATCGAGGGCTGCAACCCCCCCTCTTCGACTGTACTCAGTTGGACAGCTTACAAGTGACGGCATAGTGCTGAATCTTATTACTTGATACCATTTTATCATCCTACATAGTCTCCTGGTGGTTCATTTCATACGTAAATTTTTGAACGGGCCTGTAGTCTATAGCTATAACATGTACTTACACCTGAATCAATTTGGCAGTTAGAGATTTACTAGCAACTAGCGGTAAATAGGTACCCTGCGCCCATTGCTGTTGAAGTCTGTCGAAGATTGGTCGTTCCAATTCGGAAATTCTCTTTGGCTATTCTATAACAACTTTGCTTAATATCATCAAATGCATAGTACGGTTCTAAAAAGAACATAGTACAAATAAAACATTCATTTTATACATTTATAGAAGACGCATGGATCACATTGATACTTAAAATACCAGGACGTTCTTCGAAGCTCTAAGTGGTGCCTGGAATACTTTGATAGCTATACTGTATGGATTATTGCCAGGTATTCATATTGCTGTTCTATTTACAGTAGAATAGATGCTACCGTCCATTACAGTTGTATTATGTTTAACTACTTAATGCTTGTTTGTTTTGTTGGCAATGGATTGAGGTTGCCTTTGTGTGGTTGGAATTAGTTTCCTATTTTATAAATAACTAGTAAGTAGTAAGTATCTACCTACTTGTCCTTGAAGTCATGAATATAGTTTTGGGAAAAAGATATTCCCTAAGTAACGCTGATTTGATTTTTGAGTTCTAAATTTGAGCTTGATCCTTTGAGCTCTAACGACGTTATTGAACAACAAACAAACTTTCAAATTTATAATCACTTTATTAGTAGAATAGGATTTGTAGAAAGTAGGAAAATACATTATGAATTATGATCCGTCAGATTGGACATTGACCTTTACATCATTGACTTTGGGTGTTTTATTATAGCACCGGTACTAAAAGTGGTATTTTACATTTGCCTACACTAATATTGTCATATGGTTTTCGGTCCACTGAACGGTAATACAAAACTGGTTTAGAAGTTTGGGCTAGTTAGCAACAGAATAAAAAAAAGTGAAATTCAAAATTTGTAAAAATAATTTCCATTACGTGATTAAATAATCACAATCCTAATGCAATTATCATTAGACGTTAGGATTGTAATGAATCGACTCACATTTCATTCATCGTAAAAAAAAACGTGGAATACAAAAAGTTGTAAAAATAGTTTCTATTACATAAATAAATAATTGTTATCCGAACGCAATTATTATAAGACGGTAGGGGTGTCACGATTAGATTCATGTTTCATCCATCCATTACGAAACGACCACGGCTATGTGGATACTAACTTCCTCATAAGTGCCCTTTTCCTGCCAATAACTTACCAAATCTCGCAGCCCTTGAATAAAGTACGCAAACATCTAGAGTCCATTAGTGCACAATTTATCAGAGTGGGCGCAAAGTTGCGTTTTATTTAATAGGGTTTAAATATACATTGGTCGGCTGCCAGGTCGGTGGGGCTGCCAAGATGCACGGGTACTGAGATAGTCATGGGATTGAAGAGCTAGCAGATCTAGATCTTGTCATATTTTTCGTGTTTTTGATGTGGTTACTTGTTCAGCGTGTTGGGCATTTTTTGAGATGACAAAAAACAATTGAACACGCGATATTGTTGCCGTAACCGATACTTCTGCATATAGGTAGTCTGTCCAAATACAGGGTTATTGGTAATCAGCCTGCATCCTTTTAAGGGGATGTTAGGTAGGTACATTCAATACGTCAACTTTTGTTCTACAGTTTAAAAAAAAAAGTTTTTTTTTCTTTTATAAAATAAATAAAAAGTGCATTTGCACGGTCTAAAAGTATCGAATTCTTTGTAACAATTCGTAACGAGAGCGCGTACGCTCTTTAACGCGCAAAAAATGATGTACCGAAGTGAATAAACACCAAAAAGTCGCTAAACAGTACAAATAAAGTGGCCAAGTGCGAGTTGGACTCGCCCATGAAGGGTTCCGTTGCAGCAAGTAACATTATATACATAGTACACAATACACATAGTTCTTGTAGTTCGTTGTAACTTTGATTGAAGTTTCAATAATGGTGTATTTATGACGTACTAAAAAAAAACTACTCATCAGATCGAGTTCAAACTAATTTTCGTTGGTAGTTTACATGGTAATGTAAATCATATATTTTTTTTAGATTTTTCATTCTCTTACTTTAGAAGTTAGAGGGGGGGGGGACACACATTTTACCACTTTGGAAGTGTCTCTCGCGCAAATTATTCAGTGTAGACGAAAATGATTTTAGAAACCTCAATATCATTTTTAAAGACCTATCGATAGACACCCAACACGTGTAGGTTTGATGAAAAAAAAAATTTTGAGTTTCAGTTCTTAGTATGGGGGGCAACCCTAATTTTTCTTTTTTTTTTATTATTTCTGTTGAAATCTTAATGCGGTTCACAGAATACATCTACTTACTAAGTTTCAACAGTGTAGTTCTCATAGTTTCGGCAAAAAGTGGCTGTGACATACGGACGGACAGACAGACAGACAGACAGACAGACAGACAGACATGACGAATCTATAAGGGTTCCGTTTTTACGTTTTACGGAACCCTAAAAAGGGCAACAAATACAATTTTTTGGGTTATCTATTAAGTTTTAACGAAAGTTGTAGAACAAAAGTTGTTTGTTTAAATATACAGAACATGCCCTTAAATGGATGCAGGCTGATTACCAGTAACCCTGTATAGGTACACATAATTTTGCACTTTGGTTTAACATTGAAGTCGCAACACAGTTGTTGTATTCTGTGAGCTGGTAGCAAATTTTTTGTAGGTATTTTTGAGGCAAGCTGAAAATTTGTCTCTCATAGCTCTCTCATTATACCCCAACACGGAGGTGCAGACCTGGCTAGCGTAACGGGGCAAAATGAGTCCCTAAATTTAGATAACCTGGCAGGTAGAAAGTTAACAGTCATAGGAACTATAAATAGAAGTGAAAACTTATAAATAGCACAAATTTTTCACAATACGTCACCCTATAGATACAAACATAGGTACTATGACGCTATTTCACCCATTCTAAACGCGTCAAATGCGCACCTCCTGCTTTCCTACTGCTTTGCCACCACCGCTCCGACGTTAGCATGTCGATGACGCGAACTCAAAAGATTTTCCCCGCCAAAAAAAGATAAACGCACATAAAATAAATTTTAATTGCTAAAATAATTTGTTCTATCTGTCCCTTTGCAGTACCTGTAATACTATATCCGTGTTCGTTCATCCATGCATTAAGACTACATCCGAAGATTCCTCTGTCCTCGAACAGATATTCCCTCGGGCGTTGACGTCACATTGCAGTTCTTAACATGCGGCTCAATTGCCAACAAGATCGCTTATAGCATTGCTTTAGTTTTGAGCGCAATGAGAGATATCAATAGCAATTCTATAAGTCATTTTGTGGGCCGGTAAATACTCAGGGGTATTTTACTGTCTCGATATTTGTTAATACAGTATCTGCTCACTTCTGTACTCTCCGTGGAGGTTTAGATAATGTGGGGTAAAGCTAGAATTTCAGTTGTGTCAGTTTGATATTTTATGCCTTTGATACTAAATTGTAACGTTAATAAATAATAGTTATGGGCAAGGGCAAGGAAGCAAGGAGATTCCCAACCTAACTATTGAGAAGGATCTTCTAAATTCAGTGAGACTCGTATATGATTGGCATTGTTACGCCTTTGGATGGCCAGACTTTACAACACAATTACTGCCAGTTTTAAGATCTACCTAGGGCCAGCCATTTCGATATGTCTTTTACCATTCTCTTTGTTATGAACGTTTAGAGACCCTTGGTTTCCATAGCTATTATAAATTCATAGTGTTTACTGAGCTGGGAATATTTTTTAATTTTATTTAACGGTCTTTTCGTCCGCACCCCTAAGTATTTTCTAAGTGTAGACCTACAAATTTGTCATCACTACTGGCTGTCTGGACATGAGTCATCCGTCAACTTGCACTTTGCCTTTGTGATAGATTATGGCCTTGACTCTGCTTGTGAAAGACGGCTCTATCCCAGTAGTGGGAACATAAAGTGGGCTGCAGCCTATGCATTTCATGCACCATTATAACTAAAAGTATGTGTATTGAATAAGTTGTCTGCATATTATCTGCATATTAACACTCCTCAAAAATTCAATTATCAAAGTCCAAAAACATTGATTGGAACCGTCTGGTATTTCCCAAATTATTAATTGCTGTTGATATAGATCACTTATAATAATTGATAATCCTCTTAGTAAATATTTATTCAATCTATTTTAAGCCTAACTCGGCTATCAGAACGATTAACCTTTGATCACTCAATCGTTTCAGAAATCATTCGACAAATTAAACTCATACAGATTACAGGCCCAAATAGGTATGAGTTCCGGTCCGCTTCCCGACAGATCTGTTAATTGGGGGTGTGTACCTATCGGGAATAAATGACGATCAAACTAATGGGCCTGATGAATTCGTGGATACGTTATTCCAGGGTTAAAATACTGTTTAATGTTTGTGTCTTTATATATGTGTTTGTTTGTGCTCACATATCTCTCTAGCGGCTAAGCGGATTTAAATCCTACTGATATTGCAAATGTCGAAGTTTGGATGTTTGTTGCTCAATCAATAATATTTATGGCAAAGGAAAATATCTTGAGGAAACCGATAAGTTACAAGAAAAACATTTCGAGGTATGTTGCCATTTCGCGATCCGTAAGCACGGCCTGCAAAACGAATTTCAACCAAAAAATTAATGAATTTAAACATTTATAAAATGAGATTACACTAACTATTTAAAATTGCAAGAACTACAGGCATATCTTTACAAGATCGTTTCCCAACAAGTTATGTGCTATAGTTAATCACTTACGTCACATTATAGCACTTACTTCACTATCGTGCCTCAGTCCAATCGTAACTTAAATAAAACAAGTGAAAGTAACTTAACTCGAACTTTCCATAAGTTATTGGCTAAGTTTATAAGCTAATTGATATTAAACGATCGGGTCGAATCGTGACGAGCTAAGCTGAAAGTGAATGGGACATGAGTAGCTTAGCTTGATTTATTTAAATAGCTTAATGGCTAAGTAGCCATCTCTACGAGCGGATTTATTTTTAGGAATTTGGTTAAAAGGTTTTGTAATCCCACTTATATTTATACATCATGTGAAACTTTTAATAGTCGGTGCTCAATTACGTCGGACCAATTTTACAGATTGGATTTAAATTTATACATGTCACATAGGCTACTTTAAATCGTCAAATAAGGCTGAAATTCTTGGATAGTTTCTATACTAATTTAATTTTTCGCAAATAAGCGCGTTTCATAATATATTTTAAGCTCGATGGTGATGGTGATGGTGATGGAGATACTCAAGAATGTTATGCAAAAATATTGGACCTCGCATTCGGATAGCAGTTAAGA
Organism: Ectropis crepuscularia; assembly: GCA_963693475.1. Classification (NCBI taxonomy): domain Eukaryota; kingdom Metazoa; phylum Arthropoda; class Insecta; order Lepidoptera; family Geometridae; genus Ectropis; species Ectropis crepuscularia. The sequence goes on from OY856350.1 coordinate 10,727,774, forward strand.
AAAAAAAGATATACCAGAAGTTAAAGGCATTTTTTGACCTTTTTTATTTGAACATACAAACATTTGGGTTAGACAAAACTACTAACTACACTGGTCATGGACAGTTTTTGCGCTTTCCTTAAAGTTTATATATTTTTCTTAGTTTTAGTCCCACTTTTTTTTTTCAGTTAACTCGCACAGCTAAATCCCTATCTCCCTCCGTAAGGAACTTCGTTCCAATAATATTTCCCGTTTATTTGGCTCAACGTTTTCAAGTTTCCATCCAGCGTGCTAATTCCGCCAGCAAGCTGAGCACGCTGCCGACTATTAGTGAGCTTGACCATCTTAGTTGTCTAAATAAGTCAAACTTTTGACAAAATTGTTAATACGATACTTCTTATGAGCTGTGTCGGCAAAAAAGTTGACATCAAAGTCCTGAAAAGGATATTTATAATTGTTTCCGAAATAATATAGCAATTATTTTTTGTTCTAATATTTTTTCTATCTGTATGTAAAAGATTTCTCCGAATTCAAATTACTAGAGATGTACTCTCTACCGAATCCGTATCAGCTTAACTAAATGCCTATTTCTATCGAAATGATGTCTCATAAATATTTCCTTCAATAAATTAAGATCTGTAAGCCGCTTGACCGCCACAAATCGTATTATCATCTCAATCTGTCCTCCCTATTTACCTACGGGAGAGTGAAGAAGAGAAGAGATGTTAGATATTTTTCGTCTCTCTTTGTCTTAATAAGAGTGAGAGAGTGGAGAGAGGATTGATCGAAGGCTCGGCCTCCAGATGAATAATTGTTAGATTAAAGAGACTTACTCATCGGGATCGCGACTCCGTTAGATAGGGCTAGAGATGAGATAAATATTGAAATAAATTTTGCTATCGATATTCTACTGTTTTTGTTTATTAACGTAGCCGTATTATTTTTTATCTAATATTTCTAAATGTAGAGCTACTTAAATATAGTTTAAATATGAGTATTTTAAAGTGTGAGACATTTGCTGACAACTATATTGATATAAATTATATGTAAGTACTTACATTAATAGGACATTTCTCTATTTAATATATGAAAATAAGCTCAATTTTAAAAGTTTGAAAAAAAATCACCAGTACTTCACTGTTTAGGATCACGATCACGAGTTAGTTGTAAATGAAGTGAAAAATAAGCAATGGAATAATTTACTCAGAGAAAGGTGTTAGCGTGGGAACAAAAATGGGAACAAAAAATACTGAAAATGCTTAATTTTTTTTTTGTTTTTCACCTCAACGTTTCATTAACACAATCATTAAGTATAATATTTGTTTAACTAATATGAAATTATCAGTTACCCCAATATTTTATTTTTGTGTGAAGTAATTTAATTTTTTGACACTTTAAAATCAAGTTATAACTTCCAATGTTAAGTTATGTATTGACAGTAATTAGGAGGAATTTGCAATAGTACATTAAAAACCACACATCTCAATAAGTTTTAAAACGTCCTTCACAACAATCGATATCGATGAACTGTATCATTTTCCCCTCACTATTTACGTATCTATAGGCAATTATAGTGGAATACACGATCCGTGTACATTGCCTATTGATTACCTTGCGCTCAAGATGTGCCATTAATGCTATTATAGACATGGAATAGATAAACTAACTTGGCTGATGTAACACATTAAATTAAGAGGATTATCTAAACATATAGTTGTTGCGGTAGGACTGTTTCCAATCTGCCTGGTGTACCACACGATTGCGAGTTATTCAGGGTTACGATTCAGTTAGGGCATAGGGTTTTTTTAACTATAGGTTTACACTTAACCTCCATCTCACCTGATGTTAAGTGACGATGCGGTCTACGATGGAGCGTGCTTACATAGAAAAAAACCGATTACCTCTCGACTTGAAGATACCAAGATTGTAACCAAAGGGAAAACCCACCCAGGCAACGCATTCCACAGCCTAGATATTATCACAAAAGCAGAGTCAAACCTCTTCGTTCAAGTCTGTGAAACGTCAACCATAACTAATGTGATTTCTGTATTAACTCACTATTCATTGTTCTTTTTAAATATAAAATGTCTTAATGACAAAATTTCAATTAAATGTACTCAAGTACCTACGTATGATTTACAAAAACGTTTTCTAATGAATGTTAATATACAAATTCGCAAATAAAATTTTGTCTAATTACACAGCTTTAATCTATTTATTTATAATCTGTGTAATACAGATCGCTGCGTGACCTCATTAACTCACGTCCATTACACCAAACCGTACGTCATGCGAAGCAATTTAGTGTGAGCAGACATTATATGTACGTAACTATATTTGGGTAGTGCAGGAGACAATGACACTTTTTATCACCCGCATCAGCCTGTCGTAAAATTTTTCTACACTAGTTGCAACTATTGTTGCTGCAACAGACAAAAAAATCATTTCAAGTTTCACATTTCTCTTATTGCCAATTTTCAACGTAGGAGCTAGATTCCCAAGAATTGGAAGCTATTAGATGACATCTGAAACAAAAGACTGTAGGTTCTTTTCTAAAAAAAAAGTTTTTTTTGTTCGTGCTACACGACACACGACCCATTTGATGTAAGTAATTATCATAGGAGATCTGAAAGTAGAGTACATCTTTTAGTATTCATTTCATTGCACTCGCAACCACGGCCTCCGTATTGAAGTCAGTTGATAAATTATAATAGATATTTTCCGCACTATAACATTGCTGGACTAAATCTCAATTGTGTCTCTCTGATTTGAATCGATAAAATGATACATTTTTTTATCGCGTGAAAATTGTGAAATTATCAAGAATACACCAGTATAGTATAAAAAAATAGATTGCGATTATGTGGTGTTGTAAGTCTCCAATATTTCATTGCAATTTCATACACCATGGTTATGAGCAAACTGTTAAAACACCGTAATAAATAATACTAGTATATTGGTATACGACAACCACGATAGCTTAATACAATGTTAGACAACAGCATGTTATATAATTGTACATGTAATAAAATTGTCCACTAGCTCGCTAACTACGCGAATCCCTCGCCGTACATCACAGTGCACAATGCGCGCGTGTAATTGGCCCGCACTAAGCCTAACATGTGACATTTGACTCACGCCTGAACACTGTTGTGATAACAAGCCCAGTATACATGGCCAAACACGTCTAGTGTACACTAACCGATACACATTAGGAGTAAATTAAAATAAGCGTTAAAAATATCGAATATAAGAAAGACTAGTTGTATGAAGTTACGGCTGGTCTAGTCGGGAGAACGGCGCCTGCCGATCCGGAGACCCCGGGTTCAAACCCCACACGCACCACTGTCTTTTCGAAGTCATGTGCGTAATGCCGCTAACTTAAAACGGTGACGGAAAACATCGCGAGGAAACCGACATGTACCTATAATCTTTCGAAGTCATGTGTCATCCACCAACCCGCACTGGGCCAGCGTGGTGGATTATGGCCTTAACTCTCTCCTTGCGAGAGAAGGCCCGAGTCCCAGCAGTGGGAACGTTTATTGGGCTGTTGATGATGTTGATATATTTATATAACTAGCAGCGCCCCGCGGTGTAACCCGCGAAGTTCCCTTTCCCGTTGGTCCCGTTGTTTTCCGGGATAAAAAGTAGCCTATGTGTTCTTCCAGACTATAATCTACCTGTGTTCTAAATTTCAGCCCGATCCGTTCATACGTTAGGACGTGATTGAGCAACAAACATCCAAACATCCATACATTCACATTTAGGTATAATATTGTAATAGGATTTACCTGACTAACATAGGTACTGTAATAAAAGTTATGACGATGAACGCAGCCCTTTTGATCCCTAATTCGGCCTTTCACTCCTGCCCTTTGTGACTGCAGTGCACTTGCTATGAACATAATTATTATTGATTGCGAATTACAGAGCGAGATGGTCGTATCAGTCCGAATGAGACAGGTAGTGTGGTGTTGCCAAGCTACAGCGATTTACGGGATGTCTCTCGAATTACGTGAGACAGTTAAATGAACAATGTGATTTTATGGATCGTCGCTTACTATCAGAGGGTCGTTTCTCTTATTTGCTGAGTTCATAGGTGTTTTAGAAGACAGTCAATAATTACGAGAAACACCTTAATAATATAAGTTTTTTTAAATAAGAAGCGACGAGACGAGCAGGATATGTGCCTGATGGTAAGCAACATGCTTGCCATGTACATGTACTTTTCTGCACAGGGACACGCTGCTATAAGAACATGTAGAGTCCAAATCATCACCTAGCACTGCACTGCGCTCGTCACCCAGAGATCTAAGATGTTATATCTCTAAGCCCTGTATTTTTTCTGGAAACATTGCCCTTCAAACCGGAACACAGTACTATTTGCACATTTGCACTGCTTGGCGGTAGAATAACTGGCAAAAGTGTGGTACTTCTCCAGGCGGACTCTGCTAAGAGCCCTACACCACTACAAATATATAATGTATATATAAATTATGTCACGATAAGTATAGATATGTCATCGTAAAATTGTAAAATCCGTCAGATTATAATCTAACCACGTCTCATTACAAACTAACCTAACTGGTTTTTGAAATCTGACAGTGTTCTGAATTTTATGGTGATTTAAATATATAAATTATGCGTCACATTGTTTGTCCTTGATGGACACCTAAACTATTTAAAACCGCTTTTAATCAAATTTGCACATCGTGTGCAGTTTAATCAATTTTAAAAGATATGATAGTTTTTATTTCGATTAATGGTCTTTACTTATATGACTAAATCCGAGCGAAGCCGCAAGGGGTCGGTAGTTATCTATAATTAATATTATACATATAACAGTACATAGAAATAAAAATGAAATGTCTGTTTGTAATTTAATCAAATTAACGGCTTTTCACTAAATACATAAACTCCATCTTCTTGATCAGAGCCCGATCATCTTGATTGCCTTTCATCAGTCTGTGGATAATTAAGTTGTGCTTAGCGTAAGTAAGTAGTTAAAGTAAATAGTGTAATTCCCATTGTAATTTAGTTTAGTTAATAAAGAGTATCTCTGCCCATATATATTTAAATGAAAGTTAGTCGATATTCAATTCAATTCATTTATTCGAACCATAAATTCATAAGAACACGTGGTAACGTCATTAACAAAAAGGCAAAGAATCCGTGTACATAATAAGATAAAGTAACAATGTCAAAATGAATAAAGCGGCTGTAAAAGAGCATCGTCAACAATTGCAGCTGTAAAAAAGCTTTGTCAAGGACAAAATAACACATAATTAATACATACAGTATACAGATACTACTTACATGAGTACAAACATTGTTCAAAAGTTTTATAAATCTATTATTTTACCTTATTACAAGATTCTAGTTTCGACACATTTAATAAAAGTAGTTATTTCTTAACTTCTAGAGCGGCGCGGGACCGCCGTTGGTCCCGCTTCATTTTAAACCGAAACTCTAATAGATAGTCTGTATTTGTTTAACTTTTTACAACGCTGGTGGCCTTATTTAAAAAAAATCGAAATTGTAACAGATACATATGTATAATGCTTAACTTTTTGCAAGTTAGTTTAAGTCAATTAACAGATTAATGATAAATTCCGTTATCACGCCGCTTTTAGTTTAGTAAAGGTGACTCTAGATGTATTATTGTGTCCTATTTTTAGTATGTTCTTAGTTACCCTACTGGGACAATTCCCGGGATCAGTAGTCCAACAGCTAATTACGTCAAGCTAAATGGGTAATCTACGGTTGGCGACCCACGTACTTAATTAACTTGTTATGATCTACTAAAAAAATCTTATTAATATTATAAAAGCGAAAGTTTTGATGTTTAAATGTTTGGATGATTGTTGCTCAATCACGTTGGTATGCATGTACGGATCATATTGGAATTAAAATTCCACCAAATTCCAAAAGTCCAGCGTTAAAACGCTGGACTAGGATTAGACTACTTTTCTGTACAGGAATATAATGAGGAAAGAAACTGCTACCACAGTATAAAGAAATACTACCAGTAGTCCATTGCCTTTGATCTTGGGAGAAACACCGATAATGTCTAGACACGGGTAGGGTTGTCGCAATTTTAAAGGTTGTAGCAATAAAAATTAAATCATAGGTACGGAAGACGTCAGCCCTGAGCCGCGCTCCTGCAATACTAACATTGTTATGTAGGCAATGCAGGAGCGCGCTTCCCGCGTCTCACCCCGCAGGATTGCCCCGTCTAGACGGCTTCGTCAAACGACTGTAAGATTTAATAGACTGTGCTATTACGTAGGAGTCAAGACCACAAACTATTTGTGTTCTAAATTTTAACCCTATCCGTTCAGACGTTCCGATGTGCTTGAACAACAAACATCCAAACATCCCAGTAGGATTATTAAAAAAGTAAGGATTGTATTTTCATTTTAAAAGTACCATTTTCAAGCAGATCACTTTTACGTTGAAAAGAGGTGTTACTTATAATTTTGAAACAGATGACGGTTTTTACCACAAAACCACCAACACAATACAATCTATCCCCCCCTCCTCTTAATCCCTCGCTACCAGCAGGATCGATCTCCCGTAATTAACTGTTTGTGAACCGATACACTCCCGGTAATAGCCTGCAGTACTATAGCGAGACGCAGGGTATGACACACACTCTTTTCCACAGGCTGTTGAAAAAATCAAAACTAAAAAAGTTGATAGTATGTATAATAAGTATGTACTTAAAACTATACATATAAGCATTATATCAGCTATCTGGCCGCCATCACACAAGCTTAGTTTGGGGTCAGATGGTGTTGTGTGTGAATTGTCCACCATTATTTATTTATAGTATAAAAGCAACACAATTTAGAAAAAAAAAATGCTGAACTTAATTGTTTATGGTACGATTATCTCAAACATAAAGTTGGCAACACTGGTCACGGGCAGATTTTGTGCGTCATTTCCGTTTTATATTTTTTTAATCAGTTTCAGTCTCACATTTTTTTTAGTTCGGTCGCACAGCAAAATGCCTACTCCTCGAAGCCTGCCGTAAGGAATTTTGTGTGTGTTTTTTTAAAGTTGACGTGTACGATTTGGGGGATTTTGAGGGGTTGCGATTTGTGATTTTATCAAGTGCTACCGAGTGCTATGCACTCTGTCATCAGCTATCGGAGAGCTCCAAAAACAGGCACACATCTAATATGTATTTTTGTAATTTCCCTTGAATTCCCTATATATCTATCTATCTTTACCAGTCATTTTACCAGGCCAGGCCAGGCGCCAGGCGGACTCTACGAAGAATCGTACACTACATAAAATAAAAACTATCGAATCTTATGTACTGCCAGACGCAGTATATTGTCATTTAAGCTATGATGTACGCAGTACGCACACAACAAACATGGTAATAGCTACGGGGAATTGCCCGAGATGCCTACTTACTGAGAACGTATTGAGTAACCTAGAAAGCGAACATCATTACATTATCCAGCTATTGAGAGTACAGCCTTCTCATTAGTATTGCTAATAAGGCTGGTGTTGCCAATCTTGCGTAACTAAAACAAATTGTATTTTACTAGCAGCTGTCGACTTTGGTCGTGTTTTATACGTATAACGTGCGTCTTAACTTTTTTAAAGTTTGTATTTTTTATGCTCGAAATGTATAGTAAAGCAGTGCCCCTCGGTTTTACCCGCGTAGTTCCCGTTCCCGTTGTTCCCGTCATTTCCCCGGGATAAAAATGGTCTAGGAAAAAAGGGTAGCCTATGTGGTCTTCCAGACTATAACCTATCTGTATTCCAAATTTCAGCCCGAACCGTTCATACGTTACGGCGTGATTGAGCAACAAACATCCAAATATCCAAACATCCATACTTTGACATTTATAATATTAGTGGGAAGTGGGATAGTGGGATATACCTATACCCTTCTAGCAGCCAGTTCCGGTTTCGTTCAGATATTGTCAAATAAAGATCACATTTTCAAAGAAATCAAAACAATCCTTCCTCTCAATTTGGACTAAATTACGAAACCAAATAAAAGCAAAACGCACAAAATCGTTTTCTTTTATTGCTTGTTACCTCATAACTTTCAAGCGATTTTGATCATTCTTTTTTGCTCGAAAGGGTAGATCGACTTTCCAATTTTACGAAATCAGTGATTTTGAGGGGTTTTGATATCAACAAACGTAATAAAATAATACGTTGATTGTAAATAGTTAATTTTAATTCTATAAAAATTAACTGCGTTAGTTTAATTTTTAATTAAAGTCTGCTATTTCGTTCCTCACAGAAAAATAATTATATTGTTTACATATAAATCTGTGTGAACGTTTAGTTGATCCAATAAATTAAAAAAAAATGCTGACTTTACTGTGGAATGCTTAGAAAAAAGGTTACGACACATTAAGATTATCCTGTTTTTTTTTTAATCAGTTACCTAATGAGACTCAACATTTATCTAGACTGTTTTAAATAATTGAGAAACTGAACATGTACTAACTAGCTATTCAGATAACATTAAATTTACTCATTAGACTATATTAAGATCTACGTTCAGGCTTGAACTAGAACATCAAGAGGCAAATCCAAGCCCTGAAAATTACGAGGAAACCTAATCTAATTCTACATTCACCTGTCTTGTTAATTAGTTTGCCTATCAGTGTTACAAGTTAATTAATGACATATCAAAGTTAGTTTGGGTATCGTTACATGATTTATCTCTATGTCTTATAATTTCATTGGAAGCATTGCCCTTCTAATTGCAAAACAGTAATGTTTGCACGTTACTGCTTGATAGTAGTATAACAGAAAAAGGTGTGTTACTTCCCCAGACGGACTCTGCAAAGAGTCCAACCACTACAAAAATTCAGAGCCTGCGCATCATGTTCTTCGTGTGATACTAACAAAATAAATTAACTGTACTTTCATTTCTGTTTCAGGTAAAAATATGGTTCCAGAACAGAAGAACGAAATGGAAGAAGAAAGACAACGTATCCAACGCAGAAGTAGCAGAAATCAAGCAACAAAACAAACCTGCAGAGGATAAGCCAGAACCCGCCAAAGAAGACCCCCTTGCCTTAGACATGTCCAAAAAAAATTGCCATAAAATACTCAGCGAAAAGCTTAAAAGCGCAAAAATTATCACTCAAGTATCACCAAAACCAAGGAAAGTAGAAAAAGGGGTTGTTCTAGAGACTATATGCGATTCGAACGACATAGAAAGCCGAATTTCGATAACGAAAATTACAAATAAACTGTCAAGTACAGATTTGTCAGGAGACGGAAAAATATCTGTCAAAAGTTTTAATCCCGACGAAGTGAAGGAATTGAAATTTGATGCTCTAAGTAGAAATGTCGAAATGTAGGTTGTAAGTTTATTTTAAGTCGTTGAAGTTTTACAAATTATGTACTTAGTTACTGTAACGAGTAAAAACCTACAAAAAATAAAACAATTATTTCTTGAAAAAAGTCGTCTGTCCTGTAGATACTAAAAAACAAACGAAATTAGAAGCGTGTGGAACTTTTTTATTGATAAATATAACACGTTATTTTCCAGTGACAAAGGTTTCTACACTTGAGGCCATATGAATGCCATAAATAACAGTTTTCAGTGCTAATGTACATAATTTGCAAACTTAGTTACCTAGTATAATAAATTGTACATAATTTTGAGTTTGTGTGAAAATGTATTAGGAGGTTATTTTTGAATAAAAAAATCTGGAATAGTAGTGAAAAGTTTGTCCCGCCATTTATCGCTTCGCTATATTCTGAAACAATGATTATATACGTACGTACATATAAATATGGTTGTTCGTTTGTCTCCCGCTCCTTTTGTTATAGTGTGTAATATAAACATCCCGAGTGTTATGATATTGATTCAATTTAGAAAAAACTTTCTTTTAAATATAAAGTGAAGGAACGAAGCATGATGTGCCGTAATTATTTGAACAAGAAAGATAATAAGGTTAAAACACTGCATTAGAGTACACTACACTGCTCTAGTCATCCGAGATAATATATGATGGTTATCCTGTCTTTGTCCTGTTATTTCTGTGCAAAGATATCTCTTTATAAGGGAGTGCCGTAATCATCGCACATTACTGATTTATGGTGGAATTACTGGCAAAGGTTATAAATTTAGTATGAAGCAAAACAAATAAATATTTCAGTTTATTTTGTGCTTTTAATCCGCCAAAATTCCCGTTGTGCATATAAAATTTGGAATACTCTTTTAACCAATTTAAATGACCTACATTTTTTATATCATCACTCAGCTATTTAGATACCTATATCTATTTTTTTTTTGTATTAGTCTCTTTCAGTAATTTCCATAAATATTATTTGCTGACTAAACGCTTGAAAATACATGGAAATTATAGTTCATTTTACTCCTGCCAGGATACTGTTTCACTTTGCCATAAAAGTATAGCGTTAAACGGCGTAACCGAACAGGCTGTTAATTCATAATGAAAATGTAAAACAGAACTTAATAGCGATCAAATTATTCTTTAATTATTTATTAATTCGACGCGATTATCGACCTGTGTAATATTTTCAACATGAGTTAAAATCGAGGAAGTTTAAAAACTAAATAGGCTAATAATTCATGCTTTACATTAAAAGTGGTCAAACTATTTGTAGTAAGTAGTTATGCTATAATTTTTCTTAGTCATGCTCATTGTGTTCGTTGTAGTAATATTTTTGAATCTGATGATTTAAGTATGTGCAATAGATGTAGAATAATACTGCTGCATGTTAAATTTATTCAATGTTTTTAACCGATTTAATATAAAATAATATCTGTTTATAATGAGGGGTTTTCAATAAAAAAGTTGAACTGGCAAATATAGTTCTCAATTTCACCATGGGTGGCGCCAATGTTCTATTTCTTGACGAAATTGAAAAGTATGTTTGTCAGGTCTATTTCCATGTTATTCTCTCTTATCTCAAACGCTTGTTTATTTTCTGTGGTTTACAGTTTTTTGTTAAAATAACTGAGGAATGTTCCGAAATGATTGTAGGATTTATTTCATAACGAACCACTGTCATCCCAACATTTTGTTAAGGGTCACGAAAATACCTGTAAAATTTTGAGCAAAGTCTAATAATCGGTTTTTGATTGTGACGTCAATCGATCAAAGCGTAAATTGAATGTGTGTCTCTGAAACATAGTAAATTCTACAATGATTTAGAACGCAGCAACGCACACGCATTCTTGATTACGAATTGCTTGACTCAAAGACAATGAACCCATGGTAGGTCATCCCTGAAAGTCGACGGAGTGAGTGAGACGTAAGCAATCTAATCTATAATGTTAGACAGGCAGTGCCTGAAAAAGTATAGCCTAGGATGGGGTCTACCGCCTAACGAAAAGTGCTTTGACGCTTTGATGCTTTGGCATTGCCGTCTCTTTCATTTCAAGCGAGAAGAAAAGAGATAGCAATGTCAAAGCATCAAAGCGTTTTTCGTTAGGCGGTAGAAGCGCGGCACTGGAAAGCATCAATCCAGTGCCAGTGCATTGCAGTGCCGGCTTAACTCGACTCGTATCTACTGAAATTGTACAATTGGAGGTGGCGCGTATAGATAAACAATGTTTTAACTTGTTTCCTTTTTTATTGCAAAACTATGAATATATAAAGTTCAATTCTTCTAAAAATGTATAATTTGGTATCTTTCATCGTATCAATCAACAAAAACACATCAAAATTTGTAAATTTCCAAATACAGTTACTTTTAACTTTTAAACTTATCCCACTTTTTACGTAGAGGTTAAAGCAGTATTTGTTATATTAATATTTTAGGTAAATAATAATATTTATTTTCCACTTTTACAAAAGTTTTGGAAGTATTATTAATATGTTGCTTTCAGCAACTTAACTACTCATTTTAAATGCTTCATTTACTGAAAAGTACAATCTAGGCTGATTTGTCGTAAGGAAAAACAAATTTGCGTGTATACGAAAATTAGGATAAGTTAGAATTAAAGACGATATCAAAATTAATTATTTCTGTTATTTAGTTCAAATTGGATTTATATTCGCCAAATTAATGTAAAAAGATAAATTGATAGAAAGCCGAACAAGCGTAGATATTTGCGGTGTGTGCGCCATATTTTTTTAGTAGGTGTACGTTTTGTTTTTTAAAGGCTTTATGTAAATAGAAAAAAAAAGATCTCTTTTTTTGGTGTTCCGTAAATGACGGCGTTTAAAAAAAACTTGAGTGTCAATTTGAAATCGATAGATACCTACATAGTATTAATTAGAGAAGACAAATGTTGTGTTATTAAACTTGAAAATAAAAAGATACGTACGATTTTTTTATTGTTATTTAAAGTAATATGGCATTGTTAAGAGTACCTAACCTGATTACATTATTTAAATTGGGCATTTTCAGTCAGTTCAGGCATTTTATGCAAAAAAACGTGTGTAATATTGTTCTCAATTTATTAACTGGCGATGGCGTTCAATTTTCATTTTGTAAAAAAAAATTGATGAGTATACGCTAATACTAATAATTTGACAAAATTTTCAGTCATCTATCACTTACCTAGACACAGAATAAAATGTATTGTCATCAAGTATTTTTATTTCTGTCAAGTCCACGAAGAAAAAAATATGATGTGCAAGAAAAGTATGGAACGCTCTTTTTTTTTAAATAGAAGCTTTCCCACCTATCAAACATAGTTCTCAATTTCGCCAAAGGGGCCGCCAATATTTTATTTTATTGGATAAAGTAAATTTGAATTCTAAAACAGCCTCACTATGCTGAACTTTTCGTCAGCGCCATCTATCGACAACTGTGGAACTATTTTTCTAAAAAGCCCTTTAAGTACAATAATCATAGAATATTAAAATTAGAATAATACCGATTCCTTTTAAAACCCATGAAGGCTATTATTATTTTCCGTGCATTTACGAAGACACCATCTGCATCTAACTCGCTCGCAATGTTACGCTCGTTTGGGCTCTCTTTTTAAACAGTTTTGTATGAAACTATATTGTTCACGTCTCCAGCCCAGACGGGACTACGCAGAAAGATGGTACAAAATGTTAATAATGATTATGTACTAGTAATATTACACGTAGTGATATTTTTTTATCGCAAGATGTGAGCTAAAGAATCTATGTTATGGATCACCTGCCAAAATGTATCCTTGAAGTCTTTATCACAATGAGGCGTTTTCAGGATGACAGATATAAGTGACAGATGGCAAATAAATGTCAAATTATTGACATTGAAATATACTTCAGATTTCTGTCTCATAATTAAACTCTACCGCCATCTGTGACGCAGTTATATGTAACATTCATGGAACATTTCTGAAAAGCGCATCTTTGCGAAAGACATTGTTTTGCTAGTTTGTTACGTGGATTTCTTTATTGACTCTCTTTTTGGGCTTCGTTTACTGTTACATAGATATGTATAAAAACGAATCCTACTAATATTATAATAAATGTAAAATATTTGTACATTTGAAACTAGGATAGATTATAATTAAATAATTGTACCTACTTGTAATTTGTACCTATTTTAATCTATGCTAGTTCCAAATTTAAGCCGTATCCGCTCATTCCTTATGACGTGATTGAAAACGAAAACACATCAAAACTGCTTGTTATAATGTTAGTAGGACGAGGAACTTTTTTTTTTCGTTAAGTTGTAGGTATCTATAGACCACTTGAGGCCAACTATCGTTGCCATCGAACTATCGAGCCCATAGGTTCTTATACCCTTACATGGAAATAATGACACGTGGCCAAAATGGGAACTAACATCGTCATCAAGCCAACCAGAGTTGTCGATGCCCAATTTCCCGATGATCACTCCTGACAATGTTATCCAAGTGCCATTATTTCGTGGTATGCCTATAGGTACGTAAAAATTACCCTTTGGCACCTTAGTACCTTTCTGCATAGACCTGATTTCATATACAATGTAAATTCACACCTTAAAAATATTCTTTACTTCTGACTTTGACACTGTAAACTAAAAGTAGTAACACCGATTTTATTTATGATAAATTTAACAAAAAATATACAAAAACCTAGTGATGTCGTACACAAAATTATAAATTAACTTAATGTAGCGTATATTATAAGAATAGTGAGTTCTAATGACAAATAAATAGTTTTCCAATTTAAACATGTTTTTATTTCATTTGAAGTTAAATAACTATTTTTAATTTTATTTTTACCTACGAGTGAAGCTGCAAGTCGTAGACTGCACGTAGACGACCTATAATTTTTAAACCTATTGTTTAAAAAAAATTGGAATATGCACGCATTGCACGCATACTGCACGTGCTTCGTTCCGATCTGAAGGGCAATGTCAAAACACTTTGACTGGCCTTGTGGCTTAGTTGACTGGCCTTGTGGCTTAGTTGGTAGTAGCTCTGCCTGCAAAGCCGAGGGTCGTGGGTTCGATTCCCACCCAGTGCATATATTTGTGTGATGAATTCAAATGTTTGCACTGTGTCTGGGTGTTTCTATGTAAACGTAAATAAGTATGTATTTAAAACTATTTAAGTATTTTATATCAGCTATCTGGCCGCCATCGTACTAGCTTTGCTTAGTTTGGGGTCAGATGGTGTTGTGTGTGAATTGTCCACCACCAATCCACAGTGTCTTCAAAGTAGGTAATTGTGAAGAATTAAGTAGTATGCGAAATTTCTGCGTGCAAAAATTAACTATCATATGCATCGAACTCTCTAAAAACCGGTCATAATATGCCTCGGGTATCGATATAAGCCATTGGATGTGCCCTGAGAACCTTGAAATCGGTAACAAATTGCGTCTGGTAAACCCAGCGTAAGTGTTTTACACACCACCAATCTACAGAATCTACTTGACCCCTAGAATCGCTAGCGGCGAGGTATGTTGTGGTTCTACCATTGAACTCTTAAACCTTTACTTAGTCATATCAATGGGTTCTACTTACATATTTTGGTTGTCGACAACGAATAGTGATAGGTAAAAACGGTCGGCGTTCACCGCTTCCTGCAATCGACTAGAACGGAAAGAGTGAGCTCACTCTTCTCAACGATGGCATAATTCCGTGGGCTTGAAGTTTGGGAGGGCACATCCACACATCTAGTGGTTTATATCGATGGCCTCGGGGTGATAACCTCAGTGCCGTGCAGCTACCCGCATACAATTTTCTATTGAGCTCCTGATCCTGATCATTGTTCATTCACCAATGTTTATTTTTTGAAGTGAAAACTTCTTTAGGTGCGCCTAGACAGATTTTTCGTGGGGTGTAAATTGGATTCTACCGTCACGCTCGGGCATGCGCGGCTCCAGGGGGGGGGGGGGGTCACGGGGGACATGACCCCCCCCAAAATCATATACCAGGTCACTTAGAAAGTTTTGGAAAAAAAAGTTTCTATGTATAAGACACTTGTAATTATTTTGAAAACTTCGATTATTTAAAAGTATAAATACAACTGTTCGATTTTCAAATTTCCCTCCGCATTTTTTGAGAGCCAATTTTTTTTTGTTTTATTAAAAAATGGATCTGCGTCGAGAACATTTTCGTGCTATGATTTTTTACGATTTCAAATGTGGCTTTTAAGCCACGTCAGGTTTTAACCTGACGAGTCATTTGATCGAATTCGAATTGGTTTTATGGATGAAGGATCTTCAAAAGCAACTATCTACCGCTGGTATAGCGACTTCAAACGCGGTCGTTTTATTTTGGGGGATGAACAAAAGACTGGTCGTCTACTACTACTACGACGGCTGTCACCGAAGAAAGTGTGCTGGCAGTAAACAATTTAATTCAAGAAAACAGAGGCATTACGTACGAAGAGATTCAGCATACTTTGCAGATTGGTTCAGGAAGTGTTCACAAGATTTTGCACGAGCACCTTCGCGTAAGGAGGATAGTTTCCCGCTGGGTGCCGCACAACCTCACCTAAGCTCAGAAGCAGGCCCGTGTGGATTGGTGCCGTAATCTGATACAAAAATTTGATGCAGGCTCGTCACGGCGCGTTTACGACATTGTGACAGGTGACGAATCCTGGATTTATCAATACGATCCAGAAACAAAGCAGTCGACAGTTTGGCAGTTTCAAAATGAACCAACACCTACGAAAGTGAAGCGATCGACGAGCGCAAGGAAAATTTTGATCGCTAGTTTCTTCACTTTGACGGGGTACCTAATTTCAATTCCACTTCGAGACCAAAGCAGTATCAACGCCGAATGTTTTTGATGTGTTGATGAAATGAATGAGAAGTTTTTTCTGCAATGAGAAACAAGCGACCGAACACCGGGCTCCGCGGGGTCCTTCTTCATCACGACAACGCGCCCGCGCACTCAGCGATCAAAACGAGGGACTTCCTGGACTCCACACCGGTCAGAGTCTTGGGGCACCCTCCTTACAGTCCTGATTTGGCTCTGTGTGATTTTTTTTTATTCCCTAAAATTAAAAATCAGCTCAAAGGGATACAGTTTTCATCGGCGGTAGACGCGCTAACAGCTTTTGAGAAGGCCGTGGAAAAGGTGTCTGCGGAGGACTGGAAAAAATGTTTTGAAAATTGGTTCAGACCACAGAAATCTAAATAATAAGTTAGATTTCTGTGGTTCAGACGCATGAAACTTTGTATAGAGGCTGGTTTAGTTTCTCAAGACTTTCAGAGTGTCCCATGTACATTAGATTAAAAATCAAAAAAATCAAAATGTCTAGTACCTAGTACATTAACTATTTTTAAACGCGGGAAAACAACTGGAGCGTCAACTACGCGGGTAAAATCGTGGGGCGCTACTAGTAAAGTCTTTTTGTCTTTTATTGTATTTCTACTCGTGAACCCCCCTCCCCCCCCAAATCTGAGGCTGTCTACTGGTGACCCCCCCCAAAATTCGAGGCTGGGACCGCGCCTGCGCTCGGGTATGATAAGAAATCTTCTGGTAAACTCGGGACCTTGGCGATGGGGCATCTAGAAATGCGTCAGCCAATGGGAAATGCTGAAAGGGCGTGGCCTCGCCATCATGGCATGGCCATCTAGAAATGCGTGAGCTAATGGGAAATGCTGACGCATTTCTAGATGGCGAGGTCACGCCCTCCGGTTACACCCGTGTAGTTTCCAAGGTAAGCTATCAAATTCTGAGATATAAGTTTCCACTTCTATCAGCAGTTCCTATATGACTGCCAATTATTATTTTTTTGTTTTTAATTAATTACGATACCGTGCTGCTCAAGTTGCGGTGAGCATACAGTTTGCTTAAAGTAGGTAGTAGGTACCTACGTGTAATAATACAAATGGTGCGGCTCGCTAGTTTACTTGAATAAACTTGGCTGGCCACACTGCCGTGTGTCTAGATCAAACTCCTGACCTGCATACACGTCGTTGTTAGTCGTCTGAAATAACTTAAAAAATGCTTCTCAGTTCTCAAAGAATCATGAAGATACTTAATGAAAATATTGTACGCCCTCTGCTTTCTATTTTATTTTCCCGCCGACGTATAATGTTCCAATGAGGCGTTTTTTTAGACACAAATTGACTTGTCAAAAGCAGTTCCAAATTTTGCCAAGTGCAGCGCCACTGTTTGTTTTGGTGAAATTTCTCCAACAAAATAAAACATTGGCGCGATCTATGGTGAAATTGGGAACTATCGTTGTCAGGTCTTTTTGCAGCTTGAAAACGCCCCATTTGAAATGAGAGTTAAAATATTAAGTTATAACTGCCATCTACCATTTTTTGTAAAAACTAAAATCTACTAAAAAAGAACCTGTGCTACGGTGTTGCAAGCCATCTACTGAAATTTTTCGGAACTAATATGAACTCAGGGTTCGTTTAGCAAATGGTGTGCTACCAACCTGCCGCGAGAGTTGCAATTAGTATAAGTAAAAATGAATAGATGGCGCTGCCTGTTTAAATAAAGGCAAAATAGATTCTTAGGTGTGTGAAGACAATAATAAAACTATTTTTAAATGTTTTTCTCCAACTAAATTCCGAATAAGTTAGGAGTGTACATAGATAGCTATGCTTTATCAAAATCGTTCATCCTTTTCAAAGTAATCAGTTCTTTTGTTTTGTAGGAATCTTATAGGAATATTTGATTTACTTGGAAACATACCTACCTACGTGTGGCTTAACTCGCCAGCGCCGCTACCCAGATCTTTACTTACAAATTCTACTGATAAGCAGGACTGTGCAAACATTACTGTACTGTGGTTTGAAGGAATTTTTTTCCATAGAAATTGCAGGGAAGTTAGATAGGGAGTGCTAAACGAATTGCAAACACGCGCGCGCACTCTCCTTGGTCACGAGGGGTCACGAGTAGAAATACAATAAATCGAGTAAAAATACTAGTAGTAGCGCCCCATTTTGATGTAACATCAAAAATGTCCCTTCAACTTGCTTTTTCAAATTCGGATTCTGAATGTTCCGAAGCTTCATTACTCAGCAACTGTCAAAAGCAAACGTATTGGTTACCACCAGCCTCACGTCTTGCTCGTACCTACCGTCGTTTTATGTTAAATATAACAGTCCTCAAAAATTCCCATCTAACTTGCTCTTGAAAATAAGTAATAGTAATTAAATTGATGTAACTTTTGTGAAACTTGGAAAGTTAGAAACATTTTGATTGATTTCTTAAATTGCATTAATTTGTGTTTGATTGTGATAGATACAGCTGTTTCAGGATTGATTATGACAGTTGAAGGGCAATGTCTGTGTTTCGATTAATACCCCGTTTACATGATTCCAGTCCAGCGACCGAATCCAGCGCTGGATTGCTTACTGGAATACCTAATTGAAACCGGCACTGGAAAGCATTAATCCAGCGCCAATGCATTCCAGTGCCGGTTTACATTATTCCAGTAAGCAATCCAATGCTGGATTCGGTCGCTGGACTGGAATAATGTAAACGGGGTATAATGTTACGGAGTTGGCTGTTAGCTTCGACAATTAAATTTTTCATGTTTGTTAAGTAAGTAAGTAGGTAGTAGTAATATTGATATTCTACATCTGAACACTAAAATAAACACAAGAAAAATTTGTAACAAAATAGGTAAGTGTTACAACCAGCAGCCTTATCGTTGAAATCAGTCTCCAACATACAACTTTAGGAGTCTGTATCGCGAACGCCAGACTTCTCAAGTGAGACCCATGAAGGTTCCAATCCCACCTGTGCATTTTACATTTTGTGTAGAAATTAAAAAAAACAAGCTATCAACCGTCGTTCATTCATGTAATGCCATTTATTTGGTTGGTAATTTATATGGCATTCGAGGTCAATCGCACTTTAATAATAATAAATCTAGTTAGTTAAATACGGCCGATCTAGTCGAGATAACGGCGACTGCCGATCCGGAGCCCCCTGGTTCGAATCCCACGCGCACCACTGTCTTTTTGAAGTCATGTGCGTAATGCCGCTAATTTAAAAACGGTGAAGGAAATAACATCGTGAGGAAATCTGTTTGTCAGAGAAGATGTTACTCCTCGACCTAACTCGACCTAACCTAAGACAAATGAAATATGCCAAACTGCAACTTGGCCACACCGTGGTGGAGTATGGCTTAAATCTCCATATTTAGGAGACCCGTGGATCATCAGGATGTATATGGTTTAATACGGAGTAATACATTTTTGACGTGATAACGTCTTATAATTCGATGAAGCCGGCTGCACGCCCACAAAACATGACGTCATGTACCGTTACCGCGTTACCGTCGGTCGTTACCTCGCCGCATGTTTGTTACAGTTGTATTAATTATTTCGACCAGTAGTTCAAGCGGGGATGTAGCTCAGTGGTAGAGCGTTCGCTTTGCATGTGAAATGCCCCGGGTTCGATCCCCGGCATCTAAAAGCTTTTTTGCATTGTTTCGATTGAAAATGACTAAATTCTACTGATTACTTTTTACATACAAATCTATTAAACAAATGAAATTAAAATTTTCTTTTGAAAAATGCTACCATTCCATCAGTATTTTCTTAAGACGTTGTCACGTCTTATCGTCAGTAAACCGACTTTACAGACAAACATTTTTTTTTTAAGTGTTGAATGGCCATGTAGCATATGTTTCGATCAGAATAAAAGAAATGTTATTCAATTAGTTACAAAATCAAACGGAGAAAGCAACAGTTTTGTCTTTCGACATACAAATATAACTGTGCTTGTCTGAATAAATCTGAACTAAATTTATCTAAAGTGAACTTGCGATTTCAGTTTGAAATGCCGACGATAGAGACCTCAATCAGAGTTATGTAACTTGGTCTTGGAGTTATGTAAGCCGGATTGGCATCATCCTGGATTACGTTTGGAAAAGGATATAAGTAGGATCAGAAAAGAGGTGGGAGAGAGAGGGAAGAGGGATGACGCGTCAATTTATACAAAATAGTCGAGAAGAGCAAACAACTTGAGCGGTGTATTCATGGGCTTACTTGATTTTTTAAACTATACTAATTATGTGTTTTTTTTTAAATCCTACTGGCTGCATATTTACTTATCTACCCATTGGTTTAAATTCTTAAAAAATACTACAGGAGGCATACTACATACAATACTACAATGTTTTAATCTGAAAAGAAGATTTTGATTTTTTTTCTATTCACATGAAATCAATAATACAAATTGTGTTCATTGTCAATTTTATATTACAAACTATGCACTAAAGTAGCCCACTTCAAATTCCCACTGTTGGGATTAGGAGACTTTTCTTACAAGGCGAGAGTCGGATTGTTATGGATACCGAAGTGAAACTTTACAAAAAAACTAATCAAATTTAATTTTCCTTTGCTAAAAACTAACCTACGTACATTTCCTGACTATCTAACTGTGTTTTAAATTCAATCCAATCCGTTCAGTCGTTTCGATGTGATTGAGCAAAAAACATCGAATCTTTCGTATTTATAATATTAGTAGGATTGACCAAATTCCAAATTGTACAAGTCTCGTATCTTCAGTGCGCCTAAGTCTCTACAACCTCAAGCGAAGACTGATCACCGAGATTACCACCCGCCCCGGATTAGGCGCAATTTTAAATTGTTGATTACATTCCCCTACCCCCTACCCTTGCCCTAGGGGGTGGACAGCGACGAAATGACAGCGCGTTAAATTTTTGTAAAATCTATCTTTTCGCTGGCGTGTACAGATAGCAGAAACATTTGTGTTTATAGAGGTATATATAAAATTCTCGTGTCACAGTGTTTGTTTCCTTACTCCTCCGAAACGGCTTTACTGATTTCAACCAAATTTTATATGCATAATCAGTAAGTCTGAGAATCGGCTACTAGCTATTTTTCATACCCCTAAGTGACAAGAGTTGTTGAGCCCAAACATTTTTTTTTTTATTTTCGGACCAAAAATTTTGTTTTTATTTTTTTATAATGTGGCGTTAAACAATACATACAACCCTAAAATTTTATCCTTTTATTACCAACTCCTATTTTTAATAGCAATTTTAGTAATTTAATTATTTGACAGTGAACTCCTCGTAAACGGCCGGACCGATTTGAATGTTTTTTTTGTGTGCGTATAAGTGGATTCGAAAAGGGTTTAGATTCACAAATAAACCCGGCAGATGGCGCTGCAGACAGTGTCTAGGTTATGATCCGAGCGAAGCCGGAACGGGCCGCTAGTAGAGGTATAAAATAACTAGAGGCTTGTTTTTTGTAAGCTTTTTTACCTATAGGTAAATGCTTACACTGGATCGCCAACTCTCCTGATGTTAAGGAACGATGCGGTCCACGATGAACCGTGCTGATTTAGAAACCGATTAACTCTCGATTTGAAAAAACCATGATTGTAACAATCGGGAAACAAACCCACTCTGGCAACGCATTCCAAAGCCTAAACATGTGACAAAAATAGAGTCAAACAAAGTAGATATAACCTCTTCGTTCGAAAGACTCGAACGATAGCATAGTTTCACGCAGTTATTGGAACATGAAAACGAAACAAAACATCCAAATAATTATGCAATTGGAACATGAACATGAAGAATCCAAATCACAATCTAGCAGGTACTGAACTGCGTTGGTCACCCGGGCTATATTTATGCCCTATACTTTATCTGGAAATATTGTCCTTCAAACCGGAACACAGTGATTTTGTACATTACTGCTTGGCGGTAAAATAACTCTGGCAAAGGTGTGTGATTTTTCCAAGTGGACTCTGCAAAGGGTCCTAACACTACAAAAATCTACTTATTTGCCTATTTTTTTTTTTTGCTATCGGTACTGGTGCTCATTCGTTCAGTTTATGTGATAATATTAAGGAAACAGCCGCTTGCAGAACGCGAGAAACACTTTTATTAGTTTACAATTTGAATCCGGGCAATTTGTTTGTTTCAAAATGAAATTACGGCATATTTTAACGTAGAGCCAAATCCTACTGTGTGCGCGAAATATATATTTCAAAGAAACATTTCACTTACGTTTCGCTTCTGTGATATTCCGTAAGTTAATATCAAATGTTGATATTAGACTCAAGCTGAAAACGGATGATCACTTTTAGCTCTCCTATCATTATATACCTACACGGAGCTGCAGAATCTGGCTGGTGAGTAGCGAGGCAAAAACAATTCTTACACATATTTTTTTTCAATCAAATAGGTTTGAGGCTATGTGTAATTTTTATGTGTTATAGTTTCATGTTTAGATAATAATAAAAATATAAGCCATCTGAATTAGTCCGCTTAGTAGGGCTTGAACATTGCCAGATGCGTGCAAATGTGTTCTATAAAAAAATATTAGGTATTATTTATGTCTCAAAAATTGGGATTCTCAAAAAGACATATTATTTTAGTGTGATTTTCTTCGTGCCAGGTGATCTTAAATTTAAGGAATCATCTTACCTCGCTACTCACTAGCCAGGTCTTCACCTGCGTGTTATTATATTAGGAGAGGTATGTGACAAGTCTCCAGGTAGCTTCAAATAACCTAACCTACCCAAAAATTGGCGCCAGCTCTCGAAATATAAATGATATATGTTCTCAAAAAATAAAATAGCCCGATTTGACATTTGAATGAGTAAAATGACGATAATGTCCGAATAGAATTAACGTGTAAATTGTACATTTACGAAATGCCATAATCAAAGTTTACGAATAAAGAACTTGACTTTGTGTTTACCGTTTAGTGTCAAAAGATCGCTTGTCGAAAAAATGGCAAGTGGGCTGAAGATCATGAATCGGTCTCCTTCTTATCCATTCTCGTACCCATACTTTTCTTGGTCTTCCAAGTTCTGATTTCGAAATTTCTTCGATTCCCGACGCCACTGCTTTTAATTTTTCTTTCAGGAATTCTTCCAATCGCAAGCGCACTTCTTGACGTTCATCCATACTTGCGGGCCGACGGCTGGCAACTCAATGAATTAAACACAGCTACTGTACAGAATTGGACAGTACTCGCACTCAGTCGCGATATCTTGCTCGCACTCGCACAGGGAGTGTGAACTCCCACTATAGTACAGTCGAGGTAGACATAAAACTAGCCTGAAATAGAAAAAATTCCGGGGAGCGATTTTTTTTTATGAAACGTCGGGAAGGGTTGTTGGAAGTATAAATCTCGATTTTCTAACTTATCCCGGTAGAGGGTTCGCCACCATCTTGTTTGAAAGTTTTTGTGAAATAACTCGTTCATTTTCAACTTTAGAGCAAAAATGATGGTCACCAAAGTTGTTGGAAATTTAATTTTTCACAAGTTTGCTTCACATAGTTTTTACGCTAGGATCAATATTTGCAGAGTTATACTATCAAGTTTATCAAAAAAATCGTAATGGGTGCAGTTTTATTTTCTTCAACTTTGGTTCTCGCACAATTTTTACTTATTTTATTTTTAGTATTTGTTGTTACAGCGGCAATAGAAATACATCATCTGTGAAAATTTCAACTGTCTAGCTATCACCGTTCTTGAGATACAGTCTGGTGACAGACGGACGGACGGACGGACGGATGGACAGCCAAGTCTCAGTAATAGGGTTCCGTTTTTACCCTTTGGGTACGGAACCCTAGAAAGTGCGAGAACCGAAGTTGAAGAAAACAAAATTCCACCCATTACGATTTTTTTGATAAACTTGATAGTATAACTCAGCAAATATTGATCCTAGCGTAAAACGTATATGAGGCAAACTTGTGAGAAATTAAATTTCCAACAATTTTGGTGACCATCATTTTTGCTCTAAAGTTGAAAATGAACGAGTTATTTCACATAAACTTTAAAACAAGATGGCGGCGAACCCTCTACCGGGATTAGTTCGAAAATCGAGATTTATACTTCCAACAACCCTCCCCGACGTTTCATAAAAAAAAATCGCTCCCCGGAATTTTTTCTATTTCAATGTCTGCCTCGACCGTGCTACTAATCAAAATGAAAACTGGCCTTTACTCGTAGCAAGCTAGTACTTGTAGCTTCGTGCAGACAACGCTAGTTTTGTCTACACGAAGCTAGAAGTTGCTTGCTAACTTACTAACACTAGCTTGCTATCCTAGCTTGAACAACTAGCCCCGTGTAGCTCGGGCATGAGTCCTTCCACTCACTACGAATGCAGTAAAGTAACTCTATTGTACATGAACTGTGTCGTTTGGTTGTCGAACCGGAAGCAATTAAATTTATTGCCAACTAAACTGTTTGTATGGAGTGCAGTTTGCACATTCATAACAATTGACATTGGGGTACAATATCTCTACGGAGAGTCATAAATGTTTTGCACCTTGGCAAGGGATTTATATCGAAACAATAAATCAATTGATCTTGAATTCAGCAGTCAGATGTGTTTAGATGTTTTAAGATATACTTACTTATCCAGAATGTTTGACGAGTGTTAAAAAGGATGCGAAGTACCTACGCATAATTGCAAACTGTCTTTTACCTACTGTGGTGTTGCACTTACTTTTAAAACGCTGAAATTTCAAAAAAGTTTTCTAACTCTTTGTCGAGTCCTTACGTAAGCTAGAAACTATTTTTCGTAACATGGGTGGGTTATTTTTTAACAAAAAATAATCACATAAATAAAAACAAACGGTAGTTTTGGAAATAAACAGATATTTTTGTTATTTCGTTATGGTGTAAAGCAGCCCACTAAATGTTCCCACTGCTGGGACTCGGTGGCTTCTCTCGAAAGAGAGTCAAGGCTATAATCCACCACGCTGGCCAAGTGCTGGTTGATGGATGACACATAGTCTTTAGATTCTAGATACATGTCGTTTTCTCACGAAGTTTTCCTT
Organism: Ectropis crepuscularia; assembly: GCA_963693475.1. Taxonomy (NCBI): domain Eukaryota; kingdom Metazoa; phylum Arthropoda; class Insecta; order Lepidoptera; family Geometridae; genus Ectropis; species Ectropis crepuscularia. Next base: position 10,752,903 of record OY856350.1, read on the forward strand.
CACAATTTTTAACTCAGTAGCATAACGCACATGACAGTGGTGCGCGTGGAATTCGAACCAGGGGCTCCGGGATGGGCAGTTGCCGTTCTCTCAACTGGACCGGGTCTACCGCCGAACGAAAAATGTAATCGCTTTGATGTTTCTCTCTCTTTTTTTTTCGCTTGAAATTATAGAGACAGCATTAGCAAAGCGATAGCCGATTTAGTTAAGATGTTCGCGAAAGAAGAGGCGCGGATGTTCGTGGCAGTTTTTCTACCTTTACGAATGATCACACATAAACACGGTAAAGTTCTGAAACAAAAATGTCGTTTCCATGAAATGTATGTATATTTACACAAAATAAAATCTGTAAGCGGAAAAGCGACTGACATTGAAATTGTGTACCGAAAAAAAGCACTACCGCCATCTACTGCTTAGTATGGTGGTAGTGCTACGTAGTTAAATTTTTTTGCTCTTGAAAACTGCCCATTAGACTGCATCCATTGACAATTATTCAGCTAATCTTAAACTCCCCATCATTCTAATCTTCATTTCACAGTAATCGTTTGAAAGCCGTAGCTACCCATTTCCCCAGTCTTACAAAAATAGTAGCAACGTACAGGACATTACATCCACAAACGGGCGGGGTAAGATATACCGGCGGTCATTGCAAATGGGCCCTCCGACACACCGACCCTTGTTTAGTGTGCGCTAATCGACCCCGGACCGAGTGTCTGGCGAGAGGACGGGACTACAAGTGTTATTTCAGTTAAAGAGAATAATTAAGAGGTAATATGGAACGAGTAATCTATTTACTTACCAAAAATCTTGGAGTGATTTAGGACGAAAGTTGGAGTGAATTTTTAGTCTACAAGAGATGTATCTCAGTTTGCCTTTACTGTTTACCGGATTTTTGGGCTAGTAAAGATGCGGTGGGCCCTAACTGATCTCTATGCCTCTGTACAAACATTTGCTACAAACTTTATGTTCCCACTGCTGAGAATCTTTGGCTTTCTCTTTACCACCAAGTACTTATGTGCAAACATTACTGTGTTCTGGTTTGAAGGGCAATGTTTCCAGTGAAATTACATAGAGATAAACATCTCTGGGAGACGAGCGCAGTGCAGTGCTAGGTAATTATTTGGACTCTTCGTGTTTCAATAGCTGAGTGTCACTGTGCTGTTATGTGCAGGCATGTTGCTTACCATCAGGCACATGTCCTGCTCGTCTCGTCACTCTATAGCTAGCTACTATATAAAAACATGTAGAGGGTCACGTCCAATATACACCACATTAACACTGATGAATGTGCATTCACATAATTATCTTCAAAAAAAAAAAAACACTCAAACGACTAAACAATTCGGGCTGAAATGTAGAATACTAATAATACAGTTTGAATACTGTCTGGAATAACATATAGGCTACTTTTATCGAGGGAAAATGACGGAAACGGACTACGAGAATAAAACCGCGAGGCGCAGCTAGTAATATAATAAAAAAATAAAAAAAGCTTGATTTCTTTAGATTGAATATGGCTGGATACACTTTTTAACGAATTAAAAACCTGGTTTTCTTCAACAATCAAAAATAATCTATCAGATCTATTAACACAAGAAACATTTTCAATAGTCGATCTCCCAAATAATCGTAGTGTTATAAATATCTCAAGCCCGTTGGTTCTGCCAAATTTGCTCGATTCTGTAAACCCTATTCAGCCATCACGTCTCTCTAAGCCGATTATTTGTAATTGATCGCCATTTGCCACTTTTCACACAATTGGTTTGAATTACGGTTTTTACGCACTATTATGTGGTAGATGTGAAATAGAGAGCTGTATCAACAGGGTTACATAAAAAGGTAGAATAACTATATTCTGAATCAACCATCTTTCCTTTTCTTCTTCAAATCCAAGACACATGAAACGATATTAAATAATGTTTAATATTCTACTATTATGTGGAAGATGTTAAGATCTATAGAATAGCTGTAGAGCTGTATCAACAGGGTTACGTAAAAAGGTTAGTTCTTCTGAATCAACCATATTTCCTTTTCTTCTACTAATCCAAGACACATGAAACAAAAATAATATTTCACATTCTCTAGATTTCAGGTATTTCAGAGTATTATAGTATTTTTCACCTTTTTGTCCCCACTCTTTATTTTTAGTTGCAGTTTTATTGTTTTTGTGTGAATAGAGCAATATCATGTAATTTAACCTTCGTTTGTTGACAAAAAGTTATGTAGAGATATGAATCGTTGCAGAGTCCTCCTGGAGAAGTAACATTTACCAGTTATTCTACTGCTGATCAGTAATCCGCAAACATCACTGTTCCGATTTGATTATATCTATCTCTATCTTTCTCTTTCTTGTTATGTATATTTCCATTTAAATAACAAGATAGAGATACATCATCTTATATCTCTGGGTGATGAGTACAGTGCAGGGCTAGGTAGTGATTTGGACTTTTCAGGTTCCAATAGCGGAGTGATATAGAGCTGTTATCGGTAGACACGTTGCTTACCATTAGGCACATGTCCTGAAGGTCTTGCCACTCTATCTATATTATAAACGACGTATCACATTTTTTTGAGAAATTCTACATAAAAATGAATAACAGTAGGTACCGTATTGATCACTTTTACTGTGCTCCGGTTCGAGGGAAAATATTTCCAGATAAATAAAAGGTAAAAAAATAATCATTTTAGATCTCGGAGTGACGAGTGCAATTCGGTAATTTAAAATTCAGGTCCCTTAAATAATACAGACTAAGTGGAGAGGACCTAGAAGCTAATATCGCGATAAAAAACATAAATGAATAAATATACTAAACACAGGGACACACCAGCAAAAACAATTGGCCAAATTATCTTTCAATTTTAGAGTTCACCCGAACATTTCTTATCACACCTGAGTGTGACGCAAGAATTCAATTCACAGCCCAAAATCTGTCTAGGCGAGCTAAAAGAAGTATTCGCTTCAAAAAGATTCGATTTACAAGAATGAGGTAAACTTGTGGCAATTTTATTTCATCCAAATAAAAAATTCGACCTTATAAACATTTTTGTGTATGTGTTAGAGTACCTACATATTATTAATTTAATTTTGCTAAACTCTATCTGCCGAAACATTGGCCCAGTACTAACGTCACAGAAGACTTTTGTACTTTTTTCAAATTTGTACACATGTACCTACTGTTGTTTTATGATCATTTCATGATCTGCGTTCCAAAAAATAAATCGAGGTGGCTTAACTCCATTTTCTTGATAAGACTGCTGAATGGTTTGCCTCAGCGAGGTTTTCCCGATGGTAAAAGGTGAATTAGTTTTTTCTAAGCTCGCTCCATCGTAGATTGTGCCCAATGTCCATATCGCTTAACACCAGAAGAGATGGTGGTCAAGTGCAATACCTATCTTTGTTAAAATCTTTTATCTTTCATAAATACCTAACTTTTATTCGTAGAGTAAAAATAATATTAATTTATTTGCATTATACCCCTAAGGTTCAAAATGCTTTCCTTACTTGCATTACTTACTATCCATATTTATATGGATAATGTTACACATCGTATTATCTACACACAAAAAATTGGTTACAAATGGCAGTATCCGTATAAATTCCTTCCAGATTGACATTTGTGTCGTGATGTGTGTGAGTGACAGCTCTTGATGACGAGCAATATGGCGGGTATGCGTAGGATTCACGCATTGTGTTATTTATTGGATTATTGACAAATCCGCATGATGGATCTTATTAGCTCGGAAAAAAGGTGAATTTTTTGCAATATTTTGTGTACGAATTTGGATTTCCGATACATGATTTGTCGCTCTGCGAAAAAAAAAAATAGTACGAAAACTAAGGCGGGAGACATATTTTATTAATTAACTGATAGTTCGTCCCGGCTTCGCCCCGGGAACACAGTATATATAGCCTATACACAGTATATATAGCATTTAGGTATTACCACGATATTAGTACGTACCTACATATCCAACGGAGAAATAATTTTTGAGACCGGTTCCGTAGTTCCTGAGATTAGCGCGTTCAACATAAAAACCTCTTCAGATTTATAATGTTAGTGTAGAAGATTCACAGATAACTTATGGGGTTTGGTCAGTTCTAAAGACTTTACATTTCTTATACTCAATCTATGGTCGTTTCAGTGGAATTTTAGTTGCAGCAGCATGCGTCCGATTTTTCAGCGAAAGTTTACAGTTTTTTTTTTAAATAAAGAGTGACGAGACGAGCAGGACATGTGCCTGATGGTAAGCAACATACCTGCCACATAACAGCACAGTGACACGCAGCTATTGGAACATGAAGAGCTAAAATCATTACCTAGCACCGCACTGCGCTCGTCACCCAGAGATCTAAGTTGTTATATCTCTAAGCCCTGTAATTTCTCTGTAAACATTGCCCTTCAAACCGGAACACAGTAACGTTTGCACATTACTGCTTGGCGGTAGAATGATTGACAAAGGTTATGATTATATTGTTGCTAGTTTAATTGTTTTTTTTATGTCAAAGAAACGATTTCCGAGTCAACCCAGTGGCGGCCCGCACTGCAACTGGACCACCAAAGCCGTAAATCGCTATCTGGAAGGAGGGAAGACAGAAATTTGCCAAGCAGTTGGACAATTTAGGCTAATACTAACTCAATAGTTTTAAACAATACCCAACCCAAGGTTTCGTTTCAAAAGTCGAAACTGGGGAAGCGTATTACATATAATTTTATTTTAAATAGTATTTAATCGATAAGTGGACATAATTCTTGGTTTGTTGTTTCATTTTTGTGGAAAAAAACATTACCTACAAGACATCTGTGTTCGTGCGGATAGTTCACGCTGTTCTCAGGCGTTCCGATATTTAGGAGATTTTTTTTTTTTTTTATAGCATAGAGTGACGAGACGAGCAGGTCATGTGCCTGATGGTAAGCAACATGCCTGCCACATAACAGCACAGTAACACGCAGCTTTTGAAACATGATAGTCCAAATCATTACCTAGCACTGCAATGCGCTCGTCACCCAGAGATCTAAGATATTACGTCTCTAAGCCCTGTAATTTCACTGGAATCATTGCCCTTCAAACCGGAACACAGTAATGTTTGCACATATATATAGTCACAAGCACTACATCCATGTGTGCGTTGTGCGTTGCTTGTGCGCGCATTGTAAAATTATGTAGGTAGTTTCACTCGTGTATATTTATTATTTTGTGTTTTATCTCAATTCTAGTCTTTTCAGAAGTTGTCAAGGTCGTCCCGCCAACACTTCTTTGGGCTGCCGCATCGATCGTCTGTCGAATGTAAATGTGCAAATATTGCTGTTTAATTTACAGTATCAAAATAATAATAATAATACTTACTACTTGATTATACAAAATGCCCCCTTGTAGTAGTCCACATATTTCCTATGCGGACTACTATAGAAAAAAAGCGAAGAAGAACTATGACAGTTTTCTTTGTTATAAAAGTTAGTTTAAAGCGACTTCCGGTCAGCAAAATTACTTTGAATGTCGAGCGCGGTGCTGTGCTAGGCATTAATTTCAATTAATTTGGATTCTTCACATTCCAATAGTTGCGCAACACTACTGTTGTAGTTATAGGTGTATTGCTCACCATCAGACACATATCCTGCTCGTCCCTTCACTCTGTATTTAAAAAAAATACTATTTCTATTCAAAAAAAGCAAAGTATTAATATCCCAAATAATATCTCCATCTTGAGGCTCAGTTCAGTCGTAGTAAATAAAACAAAACGCTACGTTCAAGAATATCAAACGCTAATATATTATCGCGTGCTGATCTGCTTATCAGCATAAGTTATGTGCAGCTTATGCCAATAAAAACTTATTAAATAAATATATTTGTTTACTTGAGCGAGTCGCTGTGGCGTGCAAGTTGCTTGGGTGAGCTTACATGGTGCGACGCGTAGGATAGACAATTTTACAGTTTTATGTTTGTGTTTTTTATTACTGTTATAGGTTAGACCTGGGACCGGGTCTACCGACGAACGAAAATTATCTTAGCTTTGACGTTTTTCTCTCTTTTCTTTTCGTTTGAAATGATAGAGGTGGCAATAGCAAAGCCAAAGCCGGTAGAAGAAAGAAGAAAAGGCGGTAGAAAGCCTGGACTCCATAGGTACAGAATGACCGAAATACAGGGTTTACTAAGAGAGCTGTACCCAACAACGGAATAATGGACTGTAAATGATAATGATGGTTGATTTTTTCTACAAAATTATTAGAAACTAATAGGGGACCCTACAGTTATTGTCCGCACACATATTAAGTACATTTTGTTAATCTAGACCATTTTCGAATACCTACATCTAAACACACATGAAAAAAAAACATCAAAATCAGTGCAGCCATTTAGGGAAAGCTTAATTAACGACACACGTATACGATATACACGCACGAAAGATTTGTAAAGGTCCGAGTACGTAAAAATAAGCGGGCCACTAACTTGTATTTCGCCCGAGTTTAACAACTTACAGCCTGTAAAGATCCAAAATAATGTACTTTACAACTTGTGTAAAGATTGTTTCGGACATATATTATTTCTCAAGTATTTAAAAAACTTACAAACCGGTTCTCTTTCTTTGAGCATATTAGTAGTGAAGGAACTGTATCCGGAAATGTTACATTTAGCGGTTTATTGGGCTTAATAAAAGTATTTGTGTAATAATTAAAAAGTCTTTCTTGATTTTGATTCTCGGTGAAGATTTCCTAATCTATATATATAAAAGCGAAAGGTCACTCATCAAGGAATCTCAGAAACTACAAATGCTAGGAATCTGAAATTTTGCATGGAGGTCCCATTTAGCACGTAGGCGCTCGCTAAGACGGGATTTTGGGAAATTCAACCCCTAAGAGCGTAAAACAAGGGATGAACGGTTGTATGAAAATTCCTGATTTTCAAAGTTATCAAATTTTGTATCTAGACACTTGACGCGAAGTAATTAAATGTTTGTTCTATCAATTTTGTAATTTCGAACTGTGTGGGGGTGAAATTGGGGTTGAAATGGGGGATGAATGTCAATATGCAAGTTCCCAACCATTGAAAATAAAACTATGAAACTCTGTAAATAGATACTTGACACAAAGGAAACGAATGTTGGTTTTAGCGATTTTGTAATTTTAACGGTACGGGGTTGAAATGGGGGATGAATTTCAATATGGAAGTTCCCAACCATTGAAGATAAAACCACGAAACTCTGTATATAGACACTTGACACGAAGCAAACGAATGTTTGTTCTATCAATTTCGTAATATCGCACTGTACGGGGGTGAAATTGGGGTTGAAATGGGGGATGAATGTCAATATGCAAGTTCCCAACCATTGAAAATAAAACTATGAAACTCTGTAAATAGATACTTGACACAAAGGAAACGAATGTTGGTTTTAGCGATTTTGTAATTTTAACGGTACGGGGTTGAAATGGGGGATGAATTTCAATATGGAAGTTCCCAACCATTGAAGATAAAACCACGAAACTCTGCATATAGACACTTGACACGGAGCAAACGAATGTTTGTTCTATCAATTTTGTAATTTCGAAATGTACGGGGGTGAAATAGGGGATGAATGTCAACATGGAAGATCGCAACCGTTGAAGATAAAACCATTTAACTCTAAGTACTTGACACAAAGCAATCGAATATTATTGGTTCTAGCAATTTTGTAATTTCGAATTGTATAGGGATGAAATTGGGATTGAAATGGGGGATGAAAGTATACATGGAAGCTTTCAATCGTTAAAGATATTTATTTCGCGCGGACGAAGTCGCGGGTAACAGCTAGTTATTAATATATACGTACTAAGCATCTATGTAACTAAGGTAAGCAAGTAAGCAATAAGGCTTTACTTTTTTTTTTTTTTTTTATAGCTTAGAGTGACGAGACGAGCATGTCATGTGCCTGATGGTAAGCAACATGCCTGCCACATAACAGCACAGTACCTAACACGCAGCTATTGGAACATGATAGTCCAAATCATTACCTAGCACTGCACTGCGCTCGTCACCCAGAGATCTAAGGTATTATGTCTCTAAGCCCTGTAATTTCTCTGGAATCATTGCCCTTCAAACCGGAACACAGTAATGTTTGCACATTACTGCTTGGCGGTAGAATATTTGGCAAAGGTGTGGTACTTTTTGTAGTCGTTGAATTTTTTGGTATGCATAATAACGTGTGTCAGTCTGTATAGGTATAGCAAATCTTTAGTTAATTAAGTCGAAGGGATAGTGAGTAAGTTTAGGTTAGTTAGCGCCCTGTTTCAGCTGCCTGCCTGTTTTAAGCTAGCCCAACGTGCAGTGAGCAATAGGTACAGAGAAAAAAACAAATAAGTTTTCCTTAAAAAAAAATGACGGTCTCTAAAAGAGAAGCACTAAGCGCCATGTGAGCCACTCTCGAAGATTAAAAGCCTGCAGTAATACCCGGCACGGCACGGGGCAAGCTTCTCTTCGACTTAATTCTGCCTTTATATCGAAGCTTATATTTATATCATGCTAATAATATAATTGAGGAGCTATATTTAGTTTATAAACGTAAATTGTATATATACACTTGATTCTCTATCTTCAGTGATGAGGAAAATAATTAGCAAAAGTTGAAAACATAATTGAACAGATTCATTTCATTGATCATTTAAGTTATTGCTACTAATACATTTTAAATACCAAAGTTTGGATGTGTGTTACTTAGCAAAATGTAAGAAAATATAAAAAAGACTAAAATAACTATACCATAATATAGGCTTTTATCAGGCTGCGTAAGGAAAAGCCATTTCCTAAACTCTAGGTGAACGAAGTCGCGAGTAGATACTAGTTGTAAAAGTAATAATTGTTTAATCTGTTTCAATTTGTGAATTATTATCATTTTGGTGTATTCAACAAAGTGTATCTCTATCTATCTAATTGTAGCTACGGTATGAAACCCGAATTATAATGTACTAGCGGCCCATTCCGGCTGCGCTCGGATATTGTCATTTAAAGACTATTAATCGAAATAAAAACTATCCTATCTCTCAAGTTGGACCAGACTGCTCACTGTGTGCCAATTTAATTTAAAATCGGTTAAGTAGTTTAGGAATCCATCGCAGACAAACATCGTGACAGGAGATTTATATAATATAACTAGCGGCCCATTCCGGCTGCGCTCGGATATTGTCATTTAAAGACTATTAATCGAAACAAAAACTATCCTATCTCTCAAGTTGGACCAGACTGCTCACGGTGTGCTAATTTAATTTAAAATCGGTTAAGTAGTTTAGGAATCCATCCCGGACAAACATCGTGACAGGAGATTTATATAGATATATAGATTATTTATAGAGATATAGATATTTATATAGATATAAAGATAATAATATATATATATATTAAGAAGATGTAGTATAATTTATTAGCTGATGGTCGCGATGTGGTCGAAATTCTACCATAAAGCTATATTAATCTATTCTTAATGTGACCACAGTATTTAACAGAAAACCAATATATATATATATATATTAGCCATAATATATAAACAAAATTTATAAGATATAGTTTTAGACAAAGACGTCACAAAGAAAAATTGAAATCTGCGGTTTTAGCATATAAACAAAGTTTCGTAAAATCAGACACAGTATATTGTTGATAAACCTTTTCTTAGTAATCACTGTCTGGTACTCGAACTAGTTAAAAACTGTATTACTCCGAATAATCGCGGTATTATCGGTGCCAGAGCCCGCTGTATTTTTACCCGACTGCGCGACGCAAAGGAGTGGTAATGTGTTTAACAGTCTATGTATGTATGTATATATGTATGTATGTATGTTTGTATGTTCCTTTGAAGCACTATACATACCAAACGCCTGGGCCGATTTTTATGATTCACACGTCAATCGATTCCTCTTAATCTGGCGAGTGACACTAAAGACATGTCATTAGTGTAAGTCCAATATGGCGGATTCAGGACGCCATATTGTCCAAATTTAAAAAATGAAAATCACCAAAATATGTCAAGAGGGGTATCGTTGAATAGCAATTTAAAAATAATGTTTAGCTTTCTCTCAATGTTTTTCGATCTGACTGACTATTTAGGATGTATATCGAATTAAAGTTGAGTTTCCAAGTCAAGTCAACCATTCTCACATTTATAGGTTTTTAGGTAGCAGAAAACCTCGTATAACTAACTGTACGTGTGAATGTGGATGGACATTATATACTAATGTATCTAGTAGGCATCGATATAAATCAATAGATGTGCCCTGAACATCTTGAAATTGGTAATAAACTGCGTCTCTGTATGTATCGTAAGTGGTTTACAAACAACCAATCTACTTGGCCCCTTAATCGCTAGCGGCGAGATTTGCTGTGGTACATTTATTTTGGTTGTTGACACCGAATAATGATAGGTAAAAACGTCCAGCGTCCACCGCGTCCTGCAACCGACTAGAACGGAAAGAGTGAGCTCACTCTTCCCAACGTTGACATGATTGCGTGTGCCGTGAAGTTTGGGATGGGGCCCATCTTGGGTTCTACGATCTATGCTAGTAGGTATATTTGACTACCTTTTTTTCGTACGTTCAGAAAATGTATTTACGCATACCCTACTGCACCGCCCGGGAGACACAGCCGGGTTATGTTGCACTCTATATCATGTATGGATATGGTGCCCCTATCTACTAATAAACCTCAATGGGGTTTCAACTCTGCCGCTGATAGTGGGAACACGGAACCGCTCTCGGATTGCTCCGCCTCGGTCGCCCATCTCCAACTTCAAACGATTTAGTAGGTACTCAACGTCAATCGAAAACCTATACTAACACAAAACTATAAATATGAATTACATGCAGTAGAAAATCCTACATAATATTATATCAGTAGAAACGAAGACATTTGGTCAGCAACCAAAAGATGCATATTATTATGTTGAACATATTAACATTCACAACATTGTTCATAACTAAAAAGTATAAAAAAAAAAAAAAAATTAAAAACTCAAAAACCCGACTGCGTAAAAAGTGAACCAAACTACGTACTCGCATACTAAAAAAAACTGAAAAGAATAAAACAAGCATTTAGATTTCTGGTGGTCTAGAATTCTATAGTATGTTATTGTATTAATACTATTGAAATATATACAATATTTTCTAATAAAAGAACATTACATTACAACTGAACAGTCGGGATCCATTGAACAATTACATTGTATGTCGAATAATAATATCGAATCCATTGAACAATTAGATTGTATGTCGAATAATAATGGATCCCGACTCTTCAGTTGTAATGTTCTTTTACTAGAAAATATTGTATATATTTCAATAGTATTAATACAATAACATACTATAGAATTCTAGACCACCAGAAATCTAAATGCTTGTTTTATTCTTTTCAGTTTTTTTTAGTATGCGAGTACGTAGTTTGGTTCACTTTTTACGCAGTCGGGTTTTTGAGTTTTTAAATTATATTTTTTAATTGTTAATTTGTATTTATTTTAATTACCTATGCAAAACAAAATAGTATTTGAGCGTTTGGCAAATACATGGTAGTGTGCGTTATGTATTTTTTTATTGATTTAATATAGGTGTTATGCATATATGCATAACTTAAAAAAGTATTCTACACTGCTGCATTATACACTATGAGAGAGCAAAAAAGGGACGTATTGTTTTTGCGCCCCATCTTATGTTATAATATGTATTGTATACATCGTTCTACACTGCTGCATTATACCTAAACTATAAGAGAGCAAAAAAGGAATGTATTGTTTTTGCGTCCCATGTGATTATGTTGTAATATGTATTGTACATAAATCCACCTAATGTTATAAATGTCAACATTTGAAAGTTTGTTGCCCAATCACGTCGTAACGTCTGAACAGATCGGGGTGAAATTTGGAACATAAACAGATTATAGTTCAGAAATACACATAGGCTTTATCCCGGGAAAATAACGGTAACGAAAACTAGAACGAATAACGAGAAACGCCAGATTCGCTGCTAGTATATAAAATATTAGTATAGACCTTGTAGTCTAACTCGAAAGTTTTAAGTTAGCGGATATTCATGTTGTGGAGAGGATAGATGCGCTGAAAAATGTAACTAAAACAAAATTTGTCACTTGTCTGTTATCTTAGGACGGCTGTCATTATTGACGGGAAACTGTCACAGGCCTGTTAGCTGTCATCGAGCGATTGTTGGTCTTCCGTTCGAATCTGGTCTCATGATTGGGAAGTTACTATAATTGAAGAATTGATGAGGTATTCTTTTAAAAAAAAGATTTTCTACTTAAGTATTATAAACGCCAAAGTTTGTAAGTATGGATGGATGGATGTTTGTTACTCTTTCACGTAAAAACCGCTGAACGGATCGGGCTGAAATTTGGAACACAGATAGATTATAGTCTGAAAGAACACATATGCTTCTTTTTATCCCGAAAAGAATAATTATTAATTGATACTGGTTGATTATGAATGCCGTAACTTAAGTGCAGTTATGTGCGTAATGCCGCTAACTAAAAATGGTGAAGGAAAACATCGTGAGGAAACCGACATGTACCTAGAATTTTTCAAAGTCATGTGTCATCCACCAACCCGCACTTGCCAGCGTGGTGGATTAGGGCCTTGACTCTCTCCTTGCGAGAGAAGGCCCCGAGTCCCAGCAGTAGGAACATTTAGTGGACTGTTTATGATTATGAATGAATGATACTGGTTGCGATCTAAAGATACCCTTTCTTTTTGCAATACTGGCAGTGTCCCGTGGCTTTGCTCGCGTAGTTCTCGTTACTATTATTGTACCTTGATGAAAAGTAGCATTTGTAAGCCATTTCAGACTATAATCTGTGTTCCAAATTTCAACCAAATCCGTTTGGGCGATCCGATTTGATTGAGCAAAAAAACATCCTAACTTTGATATTAATAATATTACTAGGATATTTTGAAAACTAACACCAGGCTGCGTGGGCACATGTTAGTTTTCAAATAAATTCGATTTCAGCGTATTGTATTGCGTATAATTTATTGGCTAAATTCAGTCAATCAGTCAGTCTAAATCCAGTGTAACAATAAAAAAGTACCTGCTTAATTTAACATGATAATAATAATTACCATTGTAATACCAAAACTTTCATTGAAACAGTTAAGAAATGCAAAAATGAATCTTAAACAGTAGTTTTAAAGTCCATTTTCGATGATTTTCTACTTAGCGATATCGGAGCTATTAATCCATCTTAAAGTTCCATAACTAATGAGTCAGCCGACGTCAATAAACCGCCGGACGAAGCCTCCGCTTCATAATAATAATGGCAGGCAGAGTCGGGTACACTCTTTTTTTTATAAGCTTTAGGGTTCTGTGAATATTATCAAACAAAATTCATATGTTTAAGTGTCAGAAGTACTTACACTTTGAAATTCATATGTTTAAGTGCCAGAAGTACTTACACTTTGAAAAAATAAATTCCATCAATATCTTTCTAGGCGACGAACTCTACTGAAAATTTACTCTAGAATTCGTGAAGTACTTAAGGAAAAAAACAAAAAACAAAAATTAAAAAAGGCACACCAAGTGGGATATCTACTAAAAAAAGACAGAGTTCAGTACAGTGCAGTCATTTCGATATTGAAACTTGGAACTTAGAAGAAATTGTGATGCAATATGAACTTGGGCGTGGCCTGCTATTGGTAGATTGGTACTTTGTTCTAGAGATGTAATGTTACGGAATCTCTGACACTTCCATGATGAACTACTCAGAAGGATCTTGGGCTTGGTTGATGTAAAAACACGACTCATATCAATGCAAACAGCATTGATCACTCCACTGAGTTTCTGAGCGTGTTATACTATGTACCAGTTCACAGTTTCCTCTCTAAACATATATACTCTAATAGCAATCGACCGAATGGTTATCAGTTCTAGATCGGCGCTTCTACCGCCTAACTAAATCGGCTATCGCTTTGCTATTGCTGTCTCTATCATTTCAAGCGAAAAGAAAAGAGAGAGAAACACCAAAGCTATGACATTTTTCGTTCGGCGGTAGACCCCCAGTTGTGACCAGTTATCATTGGTGACGGTTATAGTGTAAGCACACTGTATGTTCCCACAGCTGAGGTTTTGGGAGCTCTGTCACAAGACGAGCGTAAAAGATCTACCAACCTGGTTAGGTGTGGGTTAATAGCGGATGACTCATGTCGTGGAAAGATGAGCTTCTTTTAATATGTAGTGGTAGGACTCTTGGCAGAGTCCGTCTGGGAAAGTACCTACCACACCTTAGTTATTCTACCCCCAAGCAGTAATGTGCCAACATTTCTGTGTTCCGGTTTGATGGGCAATGTTTCCAGAGAAATTTCAGGGCTTAAGTGATATAATACGTTAGATCTCTGGGTGACGAGCGCAGTGCAGTGCTAGGTAATGATTTGGATTTTCATGTTCCAATAGCTGCGTGTTACTATGCTGTTATGTGGCAGGCGAATTGCTTACCATTAGGCACATGTCCTGCTCGTCTGGTGCAGATTTAACGATAATTTACTGTTCAAGCCAGTGTTGCCAAAATATTGACTTGGGTAAATACTTCTTACAAAGGTGCAGGTGAAATGTGAACCTAAAAACTTAGCTCGTGAATTTGAACATTCACGCTACTAGGTCACTACAGCTTTTCAAACGGCTACAGAACCCTGAATTTTTATAGTACTCTCTCTTGCCTCTTAATACCGGTAGCTGGCATTGGTCGTTTATCAGGCGAGTTATCGCCTCGCCTTTGTATCGAGCCCGCGCTAGCTACCTGTGGCCTGTTAGTTGCAACCGACCCGTCAGCTATGCTCGTGATAATACACTAGAGAATTTGTTGAACGGTCAATGGGAGGGAAACGGTTAAAAGTTCCTTAAATTATAGATTCTATTTTTTTAGTTTTTAGCACACTTTTGTGGATGTAAGAGAAGAAAACTCTTTTTACGAACAATGTAAGCCAGATGTTGGGATTGGTGGCTTTGTCGGTTAGCTCTTCCAAGTGGCTTAGCACGGGGTGCTAAGCTCGAGAACATCCACGTAGTGCATCCTGGGTATTATACAGGGTTATTGGTAATCAGCCTGCATCCTTTTAAGGGGATGTTAGGTACATTCAATACCTACGTCAACTTTTGTTCTACAGTTTAAAAAAAAAATGTTTTTTTTTCTTTTACAAAATAAATAAAAAGTGCATTTGCACGGTCTAAAAGTATCGAACTCTTCGTAACAATTCGTCACGGGAGCGCGTACGCTCTTTAACGCGCAAAAAATGAAGTACCGAAGTGAATAAACACTAAAAAGTCGCTAAACAGTACAAAACAGGGCAACAAATATTTTTTTTTTTGGGTTATCTATTAAGTTTTAACGAAAGTTGTAGAACAAAAGTTGTATGTTTAAATATACAGAACATGCCCTTAAACGGATGCAGGCTGATTACCAGTAACCCTGTATAATAAAATGTCTGGGAGGCATCTTGCTGTGTTATGGCTAATTCAAACCGGGGAGGAAACTTCTATTCTCCCTTCTTGCTCTTCGAGCAGTGCGTCTAGAAGTTTGGGGAAAGGGACTGGAATACTTCGGAAGGTTGCTTGGCTGATACTCTTATTGCCCTAGTAAAACTCCAAAGTCTGCCAGATAAGGTTCTCCGTAAGCACTCTGATTAAGGCCGATTTAAACTGAACGAACATAGAGCTAGAGCTGGAACAAGAGCATTCTTTCTCGATCTTTTAGTGTAAACGAAAGATCGTTCTTAGCGTTTTCCATATTATATATTCCATAGAATCTTTGCGAACGCAAACAAAACAACGAAAGAATGCTCTACGTTTGTTTACACCAAATGAATTTGATACAGTGGGGATAGAATGAGCATTCGCTCGTCTGATGTAAATCGGCCTTTAGTAGAGTACTCGCTCGTAACGCCTGAAGTATAGCGGTTTCTACATGATATTTTATTTTCTCTTCCAACTACAAATTAGAAATTTGGATAAAAAAGTCGTCTAAACTCCATAAATAGTCAATATCTATCGGTGTTGTAGATTCTAAAGAAAGCGTAGTACTTCAAAGCTCACACTGCGTTATGAATGAATCGACAACAATGCAAAACGTGCACAATATACTACGGAACCGCTTTGTGACACCGGATACGGATCTCTATTGTCACACCTTTGCAAAGTCAACTTTAATTCCAATTCATTTTGAAAAAAACATAACCAAAACTCTGGCACACTGTGAAACATAGTTATTGCAATTCTTGATGAGTGAGCCACTATAGCAGTTAGAAGACAGATCCTGACTTTTCTTCGAACGTATTGGTATAATTTTTTGCCAACTTTACCTAATAAGTTTGCTAGTCTCTTGTGTTGATATATTTTATTGTGAAATGGTACTATGGCATAAGTCTATTGTTGTCTTTCTATAATGTGTTGTCGTATTAGTTGGTATGGCACTTTTACGCCATCGACGTGAAATTGATATTCATTCATTCTATTCTTTTTCATCATTTGTGACATAATAGGATCAATCTGGATTTTGCCGTATTCAGGAGATTTATCGAAAATCGGTTATTATGAATCTGATTGGATAAAATTACAATAACGCATTTTTCGATTAAATAATAAAATACTTAACTAAATCTAACAAAATTTGACTTAAACACTATCTTGTATCTGTAAGTTTTATTCGACGGCAGAAAAGTTGAAAACAATTTTACCGATTTGATTTTACTCTAAAATTTGAGAAAATATTTAGCATAAAAAGTTTGTCTTTACGACTCTTCAATTACGTGTTTAATTATTGTTTTTTTTTGCATTATGCCAGATTTCTTGACAAAATAGACAAGAGTTTTGGAACAGTATATGTAGATAGATACACTTATGTAATTGGCGCACCAAAAGAAAAGGGTACACACACAGAATGAATGATAAATTTAAATCAATGCAACAGTGCGATCACAAAGAAACAATTGTATCTCTTTGGTAGGTTTACTGTGATCTTTCTTGATGATAATTACGATGATTGAATTCTACTATGAAGCGCAACTACTTAGAAGAAACAGCCTTTATAGCCTTGCTGATTGTGTCACGACATACATGTAATCGATTTGTTTTAACAAATAGGTACTCTTTAGTAGTGGTAAGACTCTTCGCAGAGTCTGCCTGGGGAAGTAACACACTTTTGCCAGTTATTCTACCGCCAAGCAGTAATGTGCAAACATTACTGTTTTCCGGTTTGAAGGGCAATGTTTCCAGAGAAATTAGAGAGCTAAGAGACATAACATCTTAGATCTCTGGGGGACGAGCGCACTGCAGCGCTAGGTAATGATTTATTTATTTATTTAAAACATACAGTCGCATCTTATTGAATAGGTAAGTATAATACTTAACAACACACATAAGACCCTGTGCATAGGGTGTTGCAAATAGTATAATGTATTAAGTAGGTATACATATTGTATAAGAAGTATCTTAAAACTATTTATAGTTAAGGTATTTTATAGTTTGGACTCTTTATGTTCCAAAAACTGCGTGTCCCTGTGCTGTTACGTGGCAGGTATGTTGCTTACTATCAGGCAAATGTCCTGCTCGTTTCGTCACTCTTTATTTAAAAAAAAACGTAAATAAATCCAAAATGTGACAAATCATGAAAAAAAATCAACGGTCACACATTTCACACAAAATTGACTCCAACAAAAACTCACAATCTGCTCACGCGACATTTAAACTTTTTAAACTAGTCCCCCGGATAGAATGGACTCAAATCAATGAGTCAAATCCATTCATTTTTTTCATTCGTCCCTTCAGGTAGGGATAAAAGCAAAATCGGTAATGTACACCTTTACAATGCGTGTTTCCGCTTCAATTATTCGATCGGATCTACGGTGTCTATTCGATTTTTTATTCGTATTTGGTCAAGATGCACATTTTTAGCACGCGTGGTAGCAAATCGATTTTTTGCCGCAGTAAAATTAGTGCTATAGCATTACTATAACAATATTAGCTTAATAGCACTAGACTAAACATGGAGAGATCACTCTACGGTTGGTCTAGACAACGGCAATAGCCGATCTGGAGTCCTAGTTCGAACCCACGCGCACCACTGTCTTTTCGAAGTCATGTGCGTAATAAGGTCAATTTAAAAACAGTGAAAGTAATAAGTAGATTTTAAAGAAACCTGCTTGTCGGAAAAGCTTTAGTTGACTCTTCAAGACAAATGAAGTCTGCCACCTTGCAACTTGGCCAGCGTGGTGGAGCTTGACCTAAGTCTCCGTACTTGGTTGGGGGTAGACCCGTGTCCTAGCAGTGGGAACTCTATGGACTGATAGGAATGTCTAGAAATATAAATACTTAAGTTTTATTGCTTAAAACCGTGTGATGGTGATTTAAAAGTTTGGTATCAACAGTTTGTCCTAATGGACGTACAACATGTATTTAATAGTTGTACCTTATAACTAAGTGATAGTTAAGTAGATAATAGTTAAGGGATAGGATACTTATAAGTACTCTGAGGTTACTAGCGTAGTACTGGTTGCCGTATTTTTTTCGGGTTAAAAAGTAACGTATGTTCTTGGGTTATATTCTCTGTTCTAAATTTGTACTCGATCTGTTCAGCCGTTTAGACATGATCGTGCAAAAACTATCAAAATATTCGCATTTATTGTATTAGTAAGATTGTATCAAAGATCTGGCTCCAAAAAATGTCTAGCTCATACCTACTGCCAAATAACGTATTTGCCGGATAGTATTCCTTCAAGTGTGGCAACGTACGTACAAATGATAATTAAAAAAGTATAGTTACCTGTATGTACTCGTATTTATACCCACATTTTAAACATCTATACCAAATGTTCTATTCTTATAGTTACTTAACTGCTAATTACAATGTTTTTTGTTCACAACATTTTACACATCACTAAGTAAACCCTGTATTATGGAAGTCAGATTACCTACTAACTAACAACTAGATATTTAAAATAATGTATTGGTAAACATTACTTTAAATACCAGGTGAAGCTCCGCAGATACTTTCGTAATGATAATTAGGTACCTATTAAATTTCATCCTAAACAAATAATAGTATGAATAAACAAAGAAAATCAAAGTTAAGTAATCAGTATGGTTCGTAATAATTCTAAAAACTTTCCCAAAAGCGAAGATCTTTATCCCAAATCACATTATTTTTCTTTTGAAAAAAGTCAATTAACCTTAGTTGACAGCCGCGCATTAGTGTATCTCGTCAACAGAGTATCATTATACCAGCTATTTGAGGCTTGGGGTAGACAGGGGCAAAAAAAAAGTCTAAAATTGGACAAAAACTCCACTCCGGCAGACAGCTTGGCACCGCTCAAAGCGCATGCGACGTTTACGTCAAATGTAGGTAACTGTGCGGAGCGATTTTGAATCTTGTAGCTCGAAACTTGGGTAGTGAACGTAAGTCAATGTAATATAATGTAAGTGGTCTTTGTAGAGTCTGCTTTTGTGAGATGTACTCATAGTTTAGTTATTTTGATCTTGTATGATATAGGCCGTTTTATCCTTTGCAATAAAATTATTGTCATGTACTCGCACTGACAATGTTTACTCGGGTGGGTAGCGTTTAATTTTCAGTGATAATTAGGGCTAGTCCATTGGTCAAAACTATACTTACTTACTATAATACTTACTTATAATTACTGGTATGCTAAAACATTTTTGCAATAGTTGTAATTACAACTGGGACAAAATATTTAAAACATTTTTTAATTTGCAACAACCATATTTATTTGACAGAGTAGTCACTGAAACAAGTTCAAAGTTTTACTTTATTTCAAAATGTGTAATCAACAATTTTCGTTTCTTACTAAGTAGGTGTTTTTGCACCTAATAAAAATTTGTATAATACTTTAAAGTTCAATTTTGCTTGCACTCAAAATGCAGCAACTGTCAAGGTATCCATTCAACTGACAGCTCTCGGAATGTCATTCAGTAATGGATCGCTGTAGGAAGGAAGTTGCAGGTAAAGATTTTGTAAAAAAAATACAAGAATGTACAAAAAATATGAATGGACGTACGCAAGGGCAGGCCTAGTGGGTTACTATTTGATGTTTTTATGACATTTTATTACTTTTGGCCAGTTAATGAGGTGTTTTGAGGGTTGAAAAAATTGGATTTATAGCCGAAGAGTATTTCCGAATCATTCTGATTGAGGAAAAAAATGTTTGGACGTGATGGACCGACCGCGTTTCCTCGACATTTTTTAAAACCAATTAAAATTAAGTTTCAGTTTTATGATTGGATTTGTGACTCAGTCGGTGGTGAATCTGCTTTCTGAGTCACAGGTAGTGAGTTCGAATCCCACCCAGAATAAAAATTTGTGTTATGAATGCGGATGTTTGTTCTACGTCTCAGTGTTTATATGTATCACAGCTTAGAATTTAATATTAAACGTACTAACAAGATATATTTAATTTGGGATTCAATGACGTCGCATGAAAAAAATCGATCATTATTCAAGGCAGACAAAAAAATGATGAAGATGATGCTAAGACGTGATCTTCACTTTTCAATGATTTATTAATAAAATAGTCTATTTAAGTGTTAGAAATAAAAAAGCTCACCCCTACTTTTACTCATAGTTTGTTTTGTGAGTAAAAAGATCTAAAATAATTGAGTAATGTCAAATTGGTGTAGAGATTTACTACGATAACATGGCCCGCCCCTCCAAATTACTGTTTTAATGTGTGTAGTCACATCCTTACGAAAGAGTTTGTATGTAGTTGTAATTATTCGAATGTAGTTGTAATTAGTCGGGCAACAAATCCATAGATTTGTTAGCTCGACTAGGTGTTTGACGGCAGTAGCAGGACGCACACATGCGTTGTAAATACTTTCACAAATACTTTCAAACGTTTTGAATTCTGGAGGGGCGGGTCATGTTATCGTAGAAAATCTCTATAATCATTCGACATTTGTATTGTGATGAGTGATGACAAAATAAAAATAAACAGCAACATAAAAAATGGAATATAGCGTAAAATTTGGTAATCATTAAATCACTCTCTTCAGCTCTACATCATTAGTTCTGTATTTTTATACATAAATATATCGAAATTGCTCAAATGTTTTCTTTCTCCATCCGTCTCGTATTACAATGACATATCAAATGACTGAGTAGCCATCTGTGATACAATCTCGCTGTATTTTTACAAGCTTTTTGTTGAAGGAAAGCATCTAATGATGTTTTACTTATTATTCACAAGAAATGCTTATTGACAATTTATTTGTTTCCACATGTGGTTTTTTGTAACATGTAAATTACAGAAGCACATAGTAGCCATGTTGGTCTTTCTAGGGCTCGTGTGGTCTCCCTATTAAATTTACTCGTGAAATGTTTGTAAAATTGTATAGTCTTTGTTGGGAGCGGAAACGCACAACCTCTAGCTTTGGTTCTGGCTTACTAGGTACTAACTAAGCCACTAGGCCCGTCAAGTTTGTTACTGGTTTAAGCCAGTGGTAACACCGATTGATAAAAACATGACAAAATCGACATGTTTCAAGAATAATTTAGTTTCGCCGACAAAAAAACCTACTTCAATTTAAAATATAATTCAGACGCTCGACCAAATTTCATAAGAAGGCCATCACTAAGCCATCGAGGTATATGAAAGTAAACTTTAGTTTTTTGTTAAAATGTAAAAATCACCACACCGATTTCGATTAAATTTATATGGGACCAAACAAAAAAAAACATCAAAATTGATTCACAATTATTGGCGGAGCGATCGCATAATGTGGGTACTTGAGTACATACAAAAAACACGTACAATCGAATTGAGAACCTCTTCCTTTTTTGAAATGGGTTAAAATATATTTCAAAGATATGATACATCAATCCGCACTTGACCAACTTAGTGGGTGGCCTTGACTCTCTTATTGTCAAAGAAGCGAATCATAGCAATGCGAAAATTAGCTAGGTTACCATAAGAAATAACTAGAATTTCGTTTAAGCCTTTGGTAGTTATTTTTTATTTAGCTACATTTAGTTTAGTTTGAAATTCAGTAGCCACAAATTCAATAAATTAATTACTGTGTCTGTACTAGTATCGTATAATAAATATTAGTAGCTCTTTCATTTAATAATAGTACATAATTTTATTTAACGTCCACATCTGTATAAGCGACCGAATCGTTAAAAAATGAACGCTTCTACCTCATTTCATCATCTTTCTCACAACGTTAGAGCTAATCCTTTTTAGCTACCGTTTTATACCTCCATACAATCTATACCTCACTTTTTAATACCCTGAACAAAAGTATTTTTACACAAACTTTGACCCTTATTCCCTTAACTTTAAGACTCATAAAATGCCAGTAACTAAAGTTTAACGTATTACAAATTTAATATAATTTTAAAGATTAGTCTTAGTTCTTTTGTGATTGGAATAGAGGCGATGTGGAGTGTATATTTAAGTTGGTGAATGCAGTTATTAATGAAGGATTTATTGGGTTTTACTTATATTATTTTGGTATTATTGTCCGTTGACCGGATGTGGTGTATTAATGAGCTTGGGAGATGAACAACGTTGATGATTACTGACCCTTTTTGAATAAAGAATACTTTTGTAATAGATTTTGGAGAACTTTTGAATTTAACTCTCGACAAAAATAAGAGCCGCCATTAGTTTTAAAGCATTGGTATAATATAGGTACCTACTGAGGACTTTTGTGCATCTGTTTTGTAAAGACGTAAAGTAAAGTAGAAAGGTAGGTATTGAAAAATTTGTATAGCTTACCACATTATTTAGGTTTTTATATAGGCTCGAAAACCCAGGGTCAGCGCGGAGATCTCTATATATTTTCTTTTAATTTAATATAATCTAAAGGTCTGGAATAGCTTTACACCTTTATGAGAAACTTGCCTTAAAATGCATGCCCTGCTCGTACCGTTACTGAACATTACTGAAAAAATATTTCTTATTTAAAATGAAAAATGCTGAACTTTTGTTTAGTACTTTTTCATTTGTGTAATTAAAAAACATTGCGGACTAAACTTAAAAAAAAATATACAGGATTTTTTTACAGATTCTCTATTTTATAGTTTATTAATCATAAGTTTAAATTCCTATCTAGTTACACCAGGATGTCAAAACTAAAAATGAAAAATACAATTTCAGCTTCAAGGTGTTCACTGAAACTCACACTAGGTTGTCCTGTGTCGTGGGTATTTTGTGTTTAAAAAACTGTTAGGTACCACAACGACGCCATTCACCATTTTTTCTCGTCATTCGTTGACAGTTTAACGTTAACAAAATGTAGAGTAAACTCCAAAATCCTAACAAAACAGGTATTGGACGACAGGTCTATTGCACCACTTCCTTTCTCATGGTCTACCGTCAAATATTTTTCATTTATTTAATTTGTTTGTCTTCCTATCATGTCAAACTTAGGCAAGCTTCAAAAAGAGATTTACATGGTAATCTACGCTAGTAAATAAATGTATATACAAATACTAGCAGACCCGGCTAATGATGTTTTGTTATATTAATTATTCGTTTTCAGACAAAAAAAAATCATAATGAATAATAACAATAGTTACTAAAAAAACTGATTATTGTATACGTATTTTTTCTTTTGTTTCAAAAACAAAAAATATGAAGAACTAGTGCTTATTTTGACTGACGTGACGTCTATACACGATTTTTATGTAGACTTGACGTCACAGCCCCCCCACTCCGGAAGTTTGATGGTCTATATATTTGTCGAGTTTAAATAATTTGATAGAACAAAAAAATTGTGTCTCATTTATTTTCAAAATCTATCTGACGGACTAATTATAATGAAATATTTTTAACCCAGCCATCATCCCCAATGGTCAGCCCCAAACGAAACATGGCTTGTATGTACTATGGAATCTATTTTTTAATCTACCGCCAAGCAGTAATGTGGAAACATTACTGTGTTCGATTTCAAGGGCAATGTTTCCAGTGAAATACAGGGCATAGAGATAAAACATCTTAGATCTCTGGGTAGCGAGTGCAGTACAGTGTTAGGTTTGGACTCTTCGTGTTCCAACAGCCACTTGTCACTGTGCTGGTATGTGACAGGCATGTTGTGTTCATGTCCTGCTCGTCTCGTCACTCTTTACCATCAAAAAAATTATGGAAGCTATAAAGGTGATATAATACTAATATACTTTTAAATACATATAATACTAATTATACATAGAGACAGTTTTTTTTTTTTTTTTTTTTTTGTATTTAAATATCTACTCCACAGACTCCGGGGTCCGTGATCTTTGTCAATACAATTTTATTTTTACAGATTTCTTGGAGTAGGAGAAGAAAAGGAAAAAAGGGGGGAGTTGGGCACATTTCAAACTTAATTCTAGAGCTCGTCTGTAGAGCCGATCACCATCGGTTGGGATCCTACCGCTAGTAATTAGAGATGCGCCGAGTAACACTTTAACCGAGTACTCGGCCCATCTCTACTAGTAATCGACTCCACATTGAGTCTTTGCCTTGCCATTTGCCTAAGCCGCCTCCTCCCGGCCCAGAGCCTCCACTACGGCTGCATTTCTGTCCCTGATGGCCATCTGTAGGTTGAACTCTCGGATGGTCTTCGGTGATGCAGCCAACGCTCGCCGCACGAACCGACCGATGGCGTCGTCGGTGTCGTCAGCGTAGTAAATGAAGGTCCCCGTGTGCCGTGAGATTGCAACAACCGCATGGGGCACGCTCTCGTGCAGCTTCATGTTTGCCTTGGTTTTGATTGCGATTACCGACTCGTATGTTAGTCCTTGAGCTTCATGGATGGTAAGGATGCGTGACCCGGTGCCTGACCCATAACCCTGGTTTGTCAGGGTCTCTTTCTCCTCTTGAGTGTGAACTAAAAAGAGGGTGTTTGGTAGGGTGTTGGGTATTTGCGCTCCCTTATATCTTCTCTGCTCTAGGGACTTTATACGGGGCGCTGAGGAGTACATACCGGAGTATATTTCCCTCAGCGCATATGCGACGTCCATTGGGTTTCGATGTGTGCAGAGCAACTCCTGACTGATCTTTGTTACCAGGTTCGGGCGGTGATACCTCATTTCGAAGAGATTTTCCCTGTCGATGTAAGGCAACTGATTGACGTCTCCGATGAGGACAATTTCACCAGCACCAGACAGCCTTGAAGCCATCACAATGGCTCCAAAATGGTTCATGAGAGCTTCGTCTACCATGAGGCGACTGAAACTTTCTCTTCCGAAACCATTTACCAGAGCAGAAGCCATGGTTCGCACTCTGGTTTTAACCAGGTTTCCGATACGGTGCGATAGCTTTTCTCTTAGATCTTTGGCTGCCTCAGTTGTTGTGGTAATGATGGCGTCCTTGTCCACATCAAAGTGTCTAATCACCCATGTTGTCTTTCCACATCCTGGAACTCCGTTGACCCACTGTATTCTCGGTACCTCCCAGTTTTCCCAACCAGCATTGACGTTTGAGTTCCTTTCGATGGTCTTGGCTATCTCTAGGATCTTATCGTCCAGCATAATCTTGGTGCATCGGGCAGTAACTACAATTGGGTCGTTTTGTGGTGTCGCATAAACAGGCACTCCCGCGCGCTCTGTCTCTATCTCGTTCAGTGTCACGAAGCCATTTTCTGCACTGTAAGCTGCCATATACTGTCCTGTCATGGTTCCCTTGATGACCCGGGAAGTGACATTATTGTAAATAGCTGCTTCGGCCTCCTCGAGTTTCGCCTTTAAGAGGCTTTGACTTCCTAGCCTATAGGACTGCATGATGTTTTCGCAGGTCTTAAGGTTGACTTGTCTTGTCGCTCTCAGTGTGGCTATGAACTCGATGAAG
The DNA here is from genome assembly GCA_963693475.1 of Ectropis crepuscularia. Taxonomy (NCBI): domain Eukaryota; kingdom Metazoa; phylum Arthropoda; class Insecta; order Lepidoptera; family Geometridae; genus Ectropis; species Ectropis crepuscularia. The sequence continues at coordinate 10,778,692 of OY856350.1, forward strand.
GCGTTACGTGCATGGCTCCGCGGCTCCGAAGCCGTGACATAGCGGGGCGGTTCAACCTGACCCATATCGACTCTCGTTCGGCTTATTTGTTGCTGTGAAGCTGCTTTGGGGGTCTTTGTCGTTAAGGGGTGTGGTGAATGGGATGAGATTCGGAGTATGCTCCTTGCCGCTGCGTTGAAGGCAGTCACGAAAGCCGCGTTCGTTCCTCGGCTGCCGCTTTGATTGGCTGCGGCCTTTTCCGCGGCTGCCCTTTGCTGTGCTCTTTCGGAGCCGGTTTGGACAGTCGAACTAGGAACTGGATGTCCCCAGCTGTCAGTTGCATTTGTTTGGTCGTGCGAAGGGGCTCTGAGGAAGCTCAGATTTTCTCCCCTATCTTCGTAAACGACAACCTCATGATGTTTAGAGGCTTCAATGCAACCCAGCCGGTCTGCGGCTCTCGCTCTTGAATATTCGATTGCCATCGCATCCACGCTTATCACCCGGGGTGTCTCACCCGCGTTTCTGCTCAGATGTGCGAGCAGCGCACTTGCCTGTGTGAAAGGCGTCCGGCCTTCCGAGTACTCTATTAGTGCAATCGTTTTGTTTTTCGATCGCACCAACCGAAATCGGTGGCCACATAGAGACAGTCAAACACACAACAAATATTTGCACTAGGTGAGAATTGAACGCACGACCTACGGCTTCGCAGGCAGATTTACCATTTACCAAGTCATTAGATTCAAACTACATACATACTATCCAAATTATGTATGTACATACTATCCAAATTACGTACATACTATCCAAATTACATACCTACTACAAAGATGGCGAAGTGGATTTCTAGGACTAAATCCATCACTTACCATTCAGTATTTGCTTATTTTTATTTCATGTTAACACTAGCAGCGCACCGCGGTTTTGCCCGCACAGTTTCTATTAACTTCCCGCGATAAAAAAGTCTAATATGTGATATTCCAAACCATAACCTGTGTTCCACATTTCAATCCTCTCCTTTACATTTTAGAATATTTAAGAAGGTTTAACTCATTGTTCTCTGTTAATTATTCTTTTATGAAATTTTTATGGTGTATGGAAGAGAACTGTTGAAGAAATAACATCACTACATCCAAAAGCAGCACTACCGCAAGTTCCTTACGATTCGTTCGGAAAACAAAATATACTAAAGCCTACGAAATGTAGGTACTAAGGCTATAGTTGACTTTTAGTGATGAGGCAATGACACCATTCCATTCTATCAATCACGGTATACTCGGTCCAATCTGTAAAGATCCGTGGAATGATCCTTGGTCATCGAGCTCGGTTTATGGGGTTCTTATAGCTTGTAAAATACGGCCTCTACCGCACAAAGCACGGGCACAGCTAGTGATGGGAATAGATTTCGTAACTACTAATGAACTTTAAAATTAAAACTGGACTGGACTGGATTCTTCTCCTTCGCATCAATGACTTAACATTGTTTTTTTAAAGTTTAGAGTAACGAAACGAGCAGATCATTTGACTGATGGTAAACGGTAAACAACGTGCCTGCCCATAACAGCACAGCGAAACGAAATGATTAGAAGATGAAGAGTCCAAATCATTACCTAGAACAGTACTGCACTCGTCAGCCGAAGATTCAAAATGTTTTATCTCCATGCCCTGTAATTGCACTGGAAACAGTGCTCTTCAAACCGGAAGACAGTAATGTAAAATAATGGCAATGATGTGGTACTTCTTGGTACTTTTTTGTATTAAGAATCTTTTTTTTTATGAGAAATAAAATTGTCTTAAGCCCGAGAATCTTCTTTTTTTGAATGTTATTTCATATACCATAGTTACGGGTGATATTGATATTGATAGCGGATATGTGCGAGCGGAGACGAGATGTTTTTTAACAACCAATAGAATTTCGTTATTCACACATCTCGTCTCCGCTCAGCTCCGGTGGAGACGTCTCTTCTCGTCTCTGCTTCAGATATCTCCGCACATTTCCGCTTTGGTGGAGTCTCAGCCTAAGACTTAGTTACAGTGAAAACACTACCTACATTAAATACCAAATTAACTTCTAATTTCTATGTGTATTATTTAGCAACTAGATTAAACGATCAAACATAGTTAAATAAAATCTACAGGTTACTTTTGCAGCAGCCATACTGGTGGTCCAGGGCCCACCATCATAGACCACCAGGGGGGGGGGGTTTCAGCCTAGGGTTGGTGGAACAAGAACGTGCGCAAATAGTCGTGGTCAAAGGCCGGTCAGTCTTCACAGACTGTGGCAAAACCCGGATTATCTCGCAACAAGGTGATTCTAATTGTGTGGTGGGATTGGAAGGGCATTATTCAGGATGGATGATCGTAAGAGGATACCGGGTAAATGTTATTGAAGCAGTAATGTGAAAACATCAATGTGTTCCAGATTGAAGGGCAATGTTTATAGAAATTACAGGACATGAAGATTTTATATCTCTGCTTGCAAATGCTCAGCAAAACTTGTACAGAAAATTGACCAGGTTGACTGTACTCTAAAATTGACACGTATTTACCTGGGTGGAATATAAAGTAAAAGCTTGAAATTAACGAACAATACATGATTAGTTGACTTACTTAGATACTTTTACCAAAATCGATTTTCCCGAAGAACAAGTTGATGGTTATTTTTCCCATCCCTAGCATAGTTTATTACAAATATCACTAACAATCCGTCCGTCCGTCTGTCCGTACTCGTCATTAAATCGCCATCGGCCACAACCACATAAATTATTCCGGATTTATTCCTCTATTTATTTATTTATATGTTTTATTTATTTATTGCCCGTCCCTACGAGCCTTTATAGATTTTTTGGAGTTAGCAATAAACTGTTTTTATATTTTCATATTAATTTTGTGAGATTAAAAAGCTATTAAGGGATTAAGCGTGTGCTGTAAACTTATTACTCGAATGCTGGGAACTGTGGTTTGAGGACTCGCAAGGTATTAAATACTTTGCGGAGGTTTTCTTAGTTCAGAAATGATTCTTAGTTTAATAGAACAGAGTATCTGTAAATGATTGCTACATGAGCGAGTTTAAAAAAATAAATGATTGTATGATTGTGATATTACAAATTATGTTGTCATATAAGGTCAACTACGAGTAACATAGGAGAGTAAACAGTGGTGAAAACATGATTCTGAAAACTGCGAAAAGCGTTACATTGCCTAAGTGTAGTGGTAGGACTCTTAGCAGAGTCCGCCTGGGGAAGTACCACACCTTTGTCAATTATTCTACCGCCAAGCAGTAATGTGCAAACATTACTGTGTTCCGGTTTGAAGGGCAATATTTCCAGAGAAATTACAGGGCTTAGAGATATAACAACTTAGATCTCTGGGTGACGAGCGCAGTGCGGTGCTAGGTAATGATTTTGGCTCTTCATGTTCCAATAGCTGCGTGTCACTGTGCTGTTATGTGGCAGGCATGTTGCTTACCATCAGGCACATGTCGTGCTCGTCTCGTCACTCTTTATTTAAAAAAAAAAAAAAAGAAAGTGTGTTTTGGTACAGTCTTAGTTTTATGGCTACAATCGTCTTAAAATCGAGAATGAATGGGTTTTTAGGTAAGCAAGCTCAATCGCGTTGTTTCGCGAAACAATTATTACAATAACTGATATTTAGTCAAAAGTTCATATTGGAAGTCTTTTTATTTATTGTATAGAGCTATAGAGTGACGAGACGAGCAGGACTTGTGCCTGATGGTAAGCAACATACGTGCCACATAACAGTACAGTGACACGCAGCTATTATAACACGAAGAGTCCAAATCATTACCTAGCACTGGACTGCACTCGTCTCCCAGAGATGTAAGATATTTTATCTCTAAGCTCTGTAATTTCTCTGGAAACATTGGCCTTCAAACTGGAACACAGTAATGTTAGCAGATTACTGCTTGGCGGTAGAATAACTGGAAAAGGTGTGGGTACTTCCCCAGGCGGAATCTGCCATAAGTCCTACCACTACTAAAAGTTGTTAAGCATGTTAGTACGAAGCCAAAAATATGTCATCAACAACAAAAATAAAATAGTTTAGGTTTAGGTTGATGATGGGGACTACTCAGCTAAAGTTACGAACTATACTTATGTCGAGCATTCTTAAAAGCATACATATAGCATATTCGAAGCATAAGTAAAAGCAGGTTATACCGAAATGTCATTAGACCTCCTAAAATACAAATGCATCACAATAAGTTTATTAATTCTCCGAAACATCTCACCGTCAGTACTTGGCTCGATATTAAATGGTATAATACTAGGTATTTATTGCCTAAGGTTAATCTATCCACTTTCATCGATTTACTAATCCTGGAACATCGTTTACAACCAACGATTTTTGAAACAATTTGAATTTTTTCGCCATAACAAAATTGGTTTCGAAAAGAAAATCATAGTACCAAACTGCGTACTAAATGTCGAAAGTGGGTTTTATTACTCATCGCCACTACCGACAAATGTAGTGTATCTGTTTAAAAAAATGTATTACTTTCGAAAAACTGTACATGTTTGATTCTATATTTAAAATCGCCATAGTCATGGTACAATTGGGTTTGTCGTAAGATTTATGTATTTTACTTAACAATCTTAAGTAAAAATACATACGAGTACAAATTTACAAATTATACGATGGTTTGTACGAAATATGTTGAATTCTAGTTAAGCGTCAGATAGAAGCCACCTTACACAATTATTTGAAAAGAAACATTAAAAACTTTACAGTTAATCCAACAGTCAGTCTCTGTGACAAAGTGATTGAAAAGCTTGTCGAATTGCCACACTAAACATCTATAGAGCACGTATTCCCGTAAATTCTTATTTGGCAGTTCGCAATTTCCGCTTATTAATTATATATCTATAAGAACGATTATATCCAATGTTGTATATTTAAAATGTACTGTTACTTTTAAGGTGTAAATACAATTTTTGAATGAAATTGTCACTTTCATAAACTACTCAAAACGCTTTTGAAGCAGTGCTGCATGTACGGTAGCCAACACAATGATTAACTCTTAAATTTCAAAGTCCTTGACTTTGCCAAAAATTACAATAGTATTGGAGTAGATACTCAATATTTAGCCATTTTTAGCGATTATTTTCAGCTCATTTGACATTTTTCGACATTAGATAGATCGTTTGGTTCTACATTCAACCGTATTTTTTAAACTTATTCAAAGCTTTGGTAAAAATTTGTCAACTTGACAAATTATTCAAGTAAGCTCAAATTAATAATTAATTAATTAGTCTAAAATAATGTTTTGAGTGCAAAGCTTAAACTACAAGTAAAACGGTCACCTAATTACAACAAAATATGGAATCGCACTTGAGTTGAGAAGAAAAGGAAAGGCACACTAAAGACGTATCGTAAGATATAAAAGCCCTTTGAAATACCAACCTCGCGTCCTAACTCATTTACATGTCATAAAAAGTAACATTTAACGTGACCCCATGATTGATGTCGGATCGTGTCGTGGCAGTTAAATGGTGTTATTTATTGCAGTTTAAACCGCTTTAATATCGGACGCAGATAAACTCCGGTGCTTAAAACATCGGATTGTGATCGACGAATTATGTCGGGTCGTAGAGTATAAAACCTTTTAATTGTATAGGGTTTGTTTTAGTTTTATGGCATTTTAATTAATTGAGAATATAAAAATAGTTGTCTTATATTCCTGTTAAGAATTTTGTTTACCACTTTTTGGTAATGAGATCTTGTAGTACCTACCTGTCCAATTTGGACATAAGTAAACATCATTGCGGTGTCACACTGCCTCATTACAAAATTAAGAGTTAGCGTTTTGAAAACCGTCGTAAAATAAGGTGCCATCTTACTTTCCCAATGCTATGACTCGGGGCCATCTCATAGAAGGAGAGAGTTAAAGACATAATCCACCAAGCTGGATCATTGCGGTTCACGTTTGAAATATGAATGTCCTGTAAAATAAGTATGTCTTTCATAATAGACATCTTTCGAAGACATACGCCATCCGCAAACCCGAAATTGGTCAGCGTGATGGACTAACACCTCAACTCTCTCCTTGTAATCAAGGTCCTGAGTTTCAGCAATGGAAACATAAACTGGGATGTTTATGCTGTGCTTAAGGACTATTGGCATTGTTTTCACAATGAATTTAGGAGGTTGTCATTGAGGGACTATGTTCAAAACAATAGCAAAAAAGTCAGTATGCCATCCACAGTTGGGTAATAGTGAGACCTATATTAGGTATGTACCCAGACACAATTAGGTATGTACCCAGACACAATTAGGTATGTACCCAGACACATAACATCTGTCTTTAGACCTAGTGACAGCGAATAAAGTATTATGGTATTAAATTTAGCTTATCCATACAACGTGAATACTAGTTAAGTCGCAAAAAGTTTCACAAGACACGCTATGATACTTTTTGTCACCAATTAATATGATTGTTTCGATTCTAATGGATAACCCGAACCACAAATCTGCATATTCAATATGTAAATGGAATAATCAATCATTAAAATTATAGATGCCAAACAGGAAAAACGAAAAAAGAAATAGGACGAAGAAACAGTTAACAACGTAGAAAGATGCTGATTTATGTTCGCAATGGTCAAGGGCAAGTTGAATCACTGTTTCGAAGAAGAAAATAAGAACAAATCCATAATCATTACCTAGCACTGCACTGCGCACGTCACCCAGAGACATAGATAAACTGTTCAAATTGTCAAGCTTTATCAGTGATAGTTCCCATCGCATGTAGTTTTAGTGTTTTGTCTCGGTCTAGTTGAAATACGTAGGGTAGACCATAGATTTAGACTGTGGATGTATCCTCCCAAACTTCAAGGCACACGGAATTATGACATCGTTGGGAAGAGTGAGCTCGCTCTTTCCGTTTCACTCTGTTGCTGGAAGCGGTGAACGCCGGACCAACCAACCAACCAAAATAAGTATAACCACAGCATACATCGCCGCTAGCGATTCTAGGGGTCAAGTAAATTGGTGCTTTGTAAATCACTCTGCTACAGACACAGGCGCAGTTTGTTACCAATTTCTGGATTCTCAGGGCACATCTATAGCTCTATTTATAGCTCTAAATCGTTGGGGTAGACACAATGATAATAGATTAATTGTGTATGCGAAAATATGATGTCAGTGCGCCCTCTCGATCCTCACGCCCTAGGCTACAGCCTAATTAGCCTAAAGGTTAATCAGGCCCTGCCAACAATCGTAGTCTAGCAGTAGACTACGACTTTATTTTGCAGTTGGAGTGACGGGACGAACAAAATAGATGCCGGATGGTAACCAACACGAAGGCCCATAACACCATACCACACCACACCACCACAGCCCAAATAGTTGCATGGTACCACGCAACTATTTGGGCATAAAGTCTTCATGTAACATGCACAGCGCTCATCACCCAGAGATAATTATTTATCTCTTTTCCCTGTAATGTCCATGTAGACATTGCCTTACTCTACTCTCCGGTAGAATAACTGGCAAAGGCTGGTACTTCCTCAACCGGGGTCTGCGAAAACTCTACCGAACCGACTCTCTCTCCCTCTCTCTCTACCGAAATATAATAAGTGGACAGCAATGATGATCATGAATCATAAATCTGATTTTGGATATTATACCGTTGGAATTACGTTTACAATAGGATGTCTACTTCAATTGACAACAAACCATGCGTTGCCGCGGTTGCCGCCTTTTGCTTCTTATTGCCGTGTATTGCCAATTATTGACTACTATTGCCCGTCTTAACCTTATTGCGAATTTCATCAAAATTAATTGCGGACGATGATAGCAATAAATATATGAATACCTGGGAATACGTATCGTTTTAAATGTGGTTTGTTTGTACACAGACTTGAATATTCAATTTTCTGATTTATAGAAGAAAGCAAATATGAGGCCTGTGAAGCCAAGTCATCTTTACTATGAGATGGTCAGCTCCGTTCATAGAGCAGATATATGGTACAATAAATGAGTGCCCAACGCATCGCAGCGCTCGGCAGTGACTTTGACTCTTCTCTTTAAACGTTGGTAGGCAATGTGCTGTTATAGATAGGCAGGTTTATTGCTTATCATCAGACAAATTTCGTTCATCGCGTCAGAAACATGCACAATCATCAACGTGAAAATAGAACTCGTGGACTTCATTCCTTAATCCAAAATACATAACAAATATATACAAATTTCAAGTGTAGCTTTACCGGCATTCTTGTCCTCAGTTCATAGTACTCAAAATCTTATAGAATAAATCTCGCACCCTCATTAGACCATTCGGATGTATATAGTAGTAACTAATTTATATAATAAAATATTTAAAACTATATAAGTATTATATCAGCTATCTGGCCACCATCGTACAAGCTTTGCTTAGTTTGGGGTCAGATGGTGTTGTGTGTGAATTGTCCACCAATATTTATTTATTTATAATTTGTGCGAGGCTAGTGCTTGGAGGCTGGCTTGTCCAAACAACGATTTCCCCACATGTTTGTCATCTCTGCAATCATCGTCTGCAATCGGGCACGAAACGCTTGTCTTGATATGTATTCTAGTATCCCAGATCATGCTCGTATCCTTGCTGTGTCCGTGTGAGAATCGAGCATTTGGTTACAAGTTTTACCATCTTTGAATACCGGTAGCCTATTAGATTCAACTGCATTTCGTCTAGCTGTTAGCTGGCACTTGGGTGCTAGGTGCTATGAAGCCCATCGCTGCCATTGTGGTACTGCCGTCGACCAACTAGGTCATCACGGTCTTTTATTGCTCGAAAAGCGAGGGTCGTATTGGCCGCCACGCCAGCCTGAACGACATCATACGCCGGACTTTTTCACTGCCAATCTCCCAGTCATACTCGAACCAAGTGGTCTTGTGCGTGGCGATGGCAAAATACCTGATGGCATGACTATGGTGCCTTGGAAGTTGGGTCGGCCCCTAGTGTGGGACGCAACTTGCGTCGATACCCTGGCCCCATCACATCTTCCAGAGATACATAGTAGGGCCGGTGCAGCGGCTAATTCAGCTGAGCGACTCAAACGGCGGAAATATGCAACCTTCGGAAGTGGCATATTTGAGCCCTTTGGGGTTGAGACATTGGGCCCGTGGGGGCCAAGCGCTGACCTCAGCTTCAAAAAGCTGGGTTATAAGTTTTTAGTTCTATCGGCAGTTCCTATGACTGCCATTTTTTTTAGTTAATCAGTTTTATTTAAAAAATGAATGTTTTCAAAACTAAAGCTAAACCCAATCCGATCAATTTGACAACGCAAAGGGAGTAAAAATGCAAACAAGTACTAAAACTGTTTAAAAATGAACTTAGAGATGCGCACAATTTTTTTATAATACATATTTATATTTATTTGTATATATGCAGTATTTTAATACATCGTAAATGTTAAATTACCACTTATTGCACAGTTAACCAAAAACATAGCTTTATAATAATCAATGGGTTCTAAGTCATTATCTTCTATTCGTGTCCACTGCTGGACGTAGGCAGCTTTTGTTGTATGCCACTGAGCTCGGTCATTGGCTTTTTGGTGGTTGGCGACCTTAATTCTAGAACTTAAAGTAAAAACCGTTTTATAATAAATGTCTACCTATGAACAATTCAGACGAACCCCAAAGCAGGCACTAGTGTTTCTATATTGTACCAATAAACGCAAGGCGTTGGGATTTAATAGGTGCAATACAATGCATATTGTAATTAACAATTTGCGTCGACCCGAGAAATGCCTGAACCCTTTCTGATAATTCCAGCGGCTCGATTGCGGCTGTAAACTTCGTGTTTAATTGAATATCCTAAATATAGATTATATTATAAACTGTTTGGAGCTATACTAGTTGTTATGGTATAAAAAGTTATAGAACGATGACTAAAGTATTAAAATGTAGGTATTAAAAATATAGCACATTTTCTACCTGTTGAGTCGAACATTAAAATAAATAAAAAAGATTACATTTTACGACCGTATTTCACTCGATAATAATAATGTTTAAGTATCAAGAAAGTTACTTTTAAAGAACTTGTCCTCTAATTAATTAATGGGTCCAGCTCAACTCAAGTTTGCCAAAGAACCTCGGTCACGCGCGGGCACTAAATATAAAAATTGAAATAGACCGCCGAATGCGATTGATACTTTTGGGCTGGTTGGATAGCAAACATATCACACGCGTGAGGAATGATATTTAATTTATAAAGTGTAATAATCGAGTTAAGCTTTTATAGTAAAAACTGTATCAGAATACAGTTGTAATTTACGGAGAATCCTTCAAATATTTTAAATACGAAAGTTTTATGGATGGATGGACGTACGTGTATTTGTTACTCTTTCACACAAAAACTACTATAGAAATTTCGATCAAATTTGACTTATACTTTTCACTAAACTACTTTTTATCCTGAGAAAATAAATATAATATTCATTATTATTTTGCATTCGTTACCTATTTCCTGAATGTGGACATAATCTAACTTTTTTTAAGAAATCGGTTTTCAACTGGGTTGATTTGCAAAACATTCCAAGTGACGAAAGAATATATCATATTTATAATATTTGCTAATATTATACAGCTGAAAAGGTTTTTTGTTTGATCACGTTAATCTCAGGCACTACTGGAATTATTTAAAAAATTCTTTCATCGTTGGTTATGTACGTGATTCCTGTGTATTATAGACTTTTTATTATGTATCACGGGCAAAGCCGAGACGGACCACTAGTTTACTAATAATAATGTTGGACTTCCACTTTGACAAATAATTAATCTTCATCTTTATTTCTCTTGTTATCAGTCCAGTAAAGAGGTTCTGATGGATGTTTACTATTGACATCAAGTTTTATTGGGGCTCAAACTCGATAATAATCATCGCTATTAAACGATTGAAATAAATAATGACAAATGACAAAACACACAAAACGTTCCATTATCATAAAAGAAGCACGAAAAAAAAATCGCGACATCAAACAACAGTTTCGAAATCAATCGGACACCACACGGGGCGAAATGCATCAAAATTTGTTTAGTAATAAAATATCTAGAGATTCTGTAACAGTAACTCAATTTACAACTAAAATATTACTAACCATCGTATGTCTACCATATACTCAAGTTTTACGTAAGCTATAAAATAGTATTTCTTTTTAGCAATGTTATATCGGTATAGAAAAAAATATATATTCTCTACCAAACTCAATATCCGTCCTGCAAATGCGTGACGGACCCACCATACCACTAGCCCTACCCCTGGTGGTAGGGTGGGTCCGAAACCATACCACCATAATGATGTGACAAAGTACTCATATTGTGATTTATCTAAGATGGTTATTTTTTCCGCAACTATTGCAAATGGACCAAATATAATAAGTATAGAGGTATTATGAAAATATTTTGTTCTGTAAAGAGGTAATTTTTTTTTTAAATTAGATTAACATAATATGACTTTAGTATATTGTTCTAAATCATCACTCAAAATTTCTTCGAGTGAAAAATTTGTAAACTCTGAGTAAAGTTAAATCGGTACAGTAAATTCCTACGTTTGAGTCTAGTAGTCTAGTTGAGTTTGAGCTAAAATTATTTATAGTAACAAGAGTTTTGTATTATTGTCGAATAAAGAGATAAGTGATTATAGTAATTTGTATAGTATTAGCATACCACTAAACTTTCCCACTGCTGGAACTCAAGACCTTCTCGCAAGGAGAGCGTCAAGATCATAATCCACCACGCTGGCGTAGTGCGATTTGGTGGATGACGTATGACCTGGGAAGATTCCAGAAACAGGTCGGTTTACTCACTATGTTATCCTTCACCATTTTTAAGTTAGTGGTAGTGCATACACGCACATGACTACGAAAAGATAGTGGTAAAAACGAAAAAAAAAACGATGAAATAGTTTTAAAGCAGCCGTATCTTTTGTATGAAGACCCCTTACTCGTATAACGTACGTATATTGTTTGGACGTGAAGTGTCGAACACTAAATGTTTTATAGAGACAATAAAAGTGAGATCGGTTCATTCACTCGTGCACGGAACATTATTGACTCCGATGTCCGATACCTAATTAGAGACCAGTTTGCTTGCAAATTTTTGCTGGTCTAATAGTCATCCTACTTTGGGAGTATTTTAACATTCGACGAATGAACGAGGGGGATATAAAAACACGTCATAGTTAGTAAGTGTGACGTGTCTCTGTGTCATCCTAGCTCCCCAAAAAACGGCCCGATTTTTATTTGTTTTTGTTTAAAAGGTTACTTAATTCATCGTAACTGTTTTAGCTATGTTTCATCGAAATCGGTTTTGCTGGTTCAAAGTTTTCAACCTTTTGTTAGCTGCGGTAGCAATATATTACCGACTTTTGCCCTGCGTAATTTAATTTAATGTATTTTTTTTATTTAGTTACTGTAAAAATGTGAACGTAATAATTAAATTTGTCACTAACTAGATTAGTGCCAGACCGGTAACGTCTACTGGGTAGAAAACTTATGATGGCGAAGTGAAGAGCCCTTCTATTTTCCCTTAGCATGCTTGCAGCCTACTAAAGATTCCCACGCGGGGCCTTCTCTCGCAAGGAGAGAAAGAAAAGAAGGAAGTCAGGGCCATAACTCACCACGTTGGGCCAGTGCGGGTTGGTGGATGACGCATGACTTCGAAAGATTTTTGAAACATGCCTGTTTTCTGAAATTGTTTTCTTTCGGCGTTTTTTTCGCGGTATTTTGCATGACTTTGAAAAGACAGTGGTGCGCGTGGGATTAAAAACAGGGTATCGGCAGTTGCCGTTCTTTCGGCCAGCCGTAACTTCCCTTAAACAAATTACTAAGTACTCAAAGCTTGATCATGTCGAATAGTTAGCTTAATATCAGTCACGGCATATTAAGCAAGACATTTGGACCCAAACATAAAATAAAGTGGCCAAGAGCGACTTGGACTCGCCCATGAAGGGTTCCGTTGCAACAAGTAACATTATATATATAGTACGCATAGTTCTTGTAGTTCGTTGTAACTTTGATCGAAGTTTTAATAGTAGTGTATTTATGACGTACTAAAAAAAAGTACTCATCAGATCGAGTTCAAACCAATTTTCGTTGGTAGTTTGCATGGTAATGTCCATCATATTTTTTTTTAGTTTTTTTATTCTCTTACTTTAGAAGTTAGAGGGGGGGGGGGACACACATTTTACCACTTTGGAAGTGTCTCTCGCGCAAATTATTCAGTGTAGACAAAAATTTTATTAGAAATATCAACACCATTTTTGAAGACCTATCGATAGACACCCTAGTCGTGTAGGTTTGATGAAAACAAAATTGAGTTTCAGTTCTAAGTATGGTGGGCAACCCTATATTTTTTTTTTTGTAAAAATCTTAATGCGGTTCACAAAATACATCTACTTACCAAGTTTCAACAGTGTAGTTCTCATAGTTTCGGCAAAAAGTGGCTAAGACATACGGACGGACAGACAGACAGACATGACTAATCTATAAGGGTTCCGTTTTTACGTTTTACGGAACCCTAAAAACTACTATAACACAGTGTAAGCAACAGTGACTTTATGTCGCTCGATTTTATCGCCAAGGAATTGATTTGTGTTCTTTGTCTCAATCCCAATCAAACCGAGTTTATTTGATATCTTTATACCTATATATTTATTGAGGTATCCAAATGTTCCTGTACGTACTATTAATTTTACTTTATGGCTTTACTTCGGTGGTAAATCGAGTTTTGGGCGCTCTTTCGGTTAGAACTTGTAATAAATCTCATTGTGATACGACGTGATTTGGTGTAGTTTTTGATAGTTTGGTGTTATCTGTTGATGTAGCTAGCGTGTGTTGTCGAACATGGTGAATTGTCTGGACTCTGGAGTGTCTGTTATGTAACATATTATTTATAATTAAATATCAAGTTGCGGCTGGTTTAGCTGAGAAGTTACGGCTAGTTTAGTCGCGAGAACGGCGACTGCCGATCTGCAGCCCCGGGTTCATTTTCGAAGTCATGTGCTTATTACTGCCAAGTTGAAAATGTTGCAGGAAAACATGAGGAAAGCGACATGCATCTTGAATCTTTCGAGGTCACATATGTCTTCCACCAACCCGCACTAGGCCAGCGTGGTGGATTATAGCCTAGACTCTGACAAGAGAAGGCCCTGCAATGGAAATATTTAGTGGCGTGCTTATGCTATTAATATTAAGCTTATTAATATAGGTAGGTAAACTTTATTAAATTGGGTCAATTTAGAACATTGTGAAGTATCGTACCGTCTCGTACGTACCGTCTTTCATAATTTAACAATGCGTAACAAAATAACAGAGCTTTGATGGTTCTTAGGAATCCAATCTAAAATATATCTTTTTTTGAGATGAAAGTTTGTGTTAGTGTAGTAAGTTATTGTGAAAAAGCTGTATCCCGCGCTTTCACCCGATGTACCACACCACCATTTGAACATAAGTTAAATTTTCCGAAAAAAAAGTATCCCTACATCATTTTGGTGTATTAGGTAAGTACCTACTACAAAGTTTAATTTGCTTGAAAAAGTAAGAAAAATTGTTTCGCTAAAATACATATATATACATACGAGTACGTACGCCGATACTTCTGAATGTTTTCACCATAAAATATTAGTAAAATATCTACTATCGTTGTACAAAAAATGTATGCATGAATTCCGCATCAATAACTATTCAATAAATTTACAAAATTCGCGGTGTTATTCTGATCACAATAAAGAAATAATTACTCTGTGGGCGACGGATGACACATGAGTACGTAAATCATGACAGACGGACGGACGCATAAATCTGTATGGACGTGAATCACTCACCGATCGATGTAAATTCGATTGAATTATTTCACAATGATTTTGGGCCGTATTCTGTTATGTTGATTCAATTTCACTTGAACTCGACTGTATGAAAAAAAAAATGGATTCTACTATATTATAGTATAGAGTGACGAGACGAGAATATGTGCCTAATGATCAGCAACATACCTGCCTATGATTGGAACACGAAGAGTCTAAATCATTGCCTAGCACTGCATAGCGCTGGTTACCCAGACACATTGAGATATAAGATATGTTTTATCTCTATGACCTGTGATTTCACTGGAAACGTTACCCTTTAAACTGGAACACAGCGAATGTTTGCACATGATTGCTTGGCGATAGAATAACTGTCAAAGATGTGGTACTTCTCTAAGGTCACTCTGCAAAGAGTTCTACCACTATTAAAAAAACCTGAAGGGCTCCAAAGATAGACAAAAGATTATCTGCCCTCTTTTCACTTGTTCTTTTACTGCGCCGATGCTTGAGGTATTTATGAAGGTAACGAACTAAGAAGTAGCAGTAACAGTAGAAATCAGTTGGTCTTCAGAAAAACCGTTCTGAATGCTCTTGTTTCCGATGTGTTGATGCTAGCGCGAAGAGCTTCGGATATTGTTAGATACAGGCGCGGTCCCAGCGTCGAATTTTGTCGAATTTGGAGGGGGTCACCAGTACAGAGCATCAGATTTTTGGGGGGTTACGAGTAGAAATACAATAAATCGAGTAAAAACACTACTAGTAGCGTCTCCTTTAATGTAACGTATACGATTTTGGGTGGGGTCATGTGCTTTGTGACCCCCCCCCCCCTTCGGACCGCGCATGGTTAGGTACGTGACTAAGTCAAAACTGCGAAATAAAAGTTAAGCAGAGTACTACTTTTTTTTACGGGTTTTATGTGACACCAATATAAAAAATTAAGATTTGCTATGAAAACCAACGTGATTATTATCTAAACAATCTTCTATTAATTCATTAGATACTCGAGTGTGATGTAATCAATCAAAACTAATTCAATTCAATTCTTTATTTGCGCATATGGGTATTTACGGATGTATATATGTATATTAAAAACAAAGCTCCATATTCTGCCTTTCAGCATGTCAAAGCACTAAAACAAAACTTAGCAATGATAAATATGTTGCATGATTATAAAGTAGACACGTCATCGTGATTTACAATTATTAATGTCAAGGACAAATGTCAAAAATATAAAAATAATAGTATATTTATGTAATAAATGTCCTGGAACATGTAAAAATTGTATACATAATATTTTATATCCTTACAACCACTTATCACATTAGATCAAGTCAAGCAAACAGATTTGTAATTAACATGACAAATCTGTTTACTGACTGACTTCAGTTTCAGCCATATCTGGAAGCCTTTTTCCGTCAAAATACACTCCCACGACTGCTACACATTTATTTGTCACTCATACTTACATTATAAGCTGTCTCGTGAGTGTGACTTCTGACTTACGTTTTACAGAATAAGACTTCAATCCTTTTGCGTGTGGCCGGTTTGAGCAGATCTCGATTATAAGCCATTCGAACATCTTTATAAACGTTGTCACTGACTCATTCATAGCTAAAACACGTAGGCTGTTTTAGTAGGCTTACGTTTATTGATCATCGATTTTGGTTCCGCTGGAACTAAAACCTACCCAGCACTTATTAGTACGCGCCAAATTAACGTAGATTAAATAGTCCACTTTATGTTATCACGGCTAGGAATCTGACGCATCTGCCCTGTTCTTACTAAGAGGGAGACAAAATTATAACTCAGCCAATAATGTACTTGTAATGTAAAAAAAATGTGTGTCTGTAAAGTCGGTTTACTGACGTTAGAACGTGACAACGTCTTAAGAAAATACTGATGGAATGGTAGCATTTTTCAAAAGAAAATTTTAATTTCACTTGTTTATTAGATTTGTATGTAAAAAGTAATCAGTACAATTTAGTCATTTTCAATCAAAACAATTTCGGTTCGAACCCGGGCATTTCACATGCAAAGCGAACGCTCTACCACTGAGCTACATCCCCGCTTGAACTACTGGTCGAAATAATTAATACAACTGTAACAAACATGCGGCGAGGTAACGACCGACGGTAACGCGGTAACGGTACATGACGTCATGTTTTGTGGGCGTGCAGCCGGCTTCATCGAATTATAAGACGTTATCACGTCAAAACTCATCCGCTGGTCAATTGATGGTTGGTATGTACCAAAATATGTCTTAGAATATGTTGATTTCCTCACGATATTTTCGTTGATCTTTAAAGCTGATGGTAATGAGAAATTTATACTTACTGCAAAGAGCAGGCGTAATCCGAAACTCGAACCTCAAGTGAAATCAGGCGTTCACCACTGAGCCACCACGCTTTATGTACCTATGTATTTAGGCTCACAATTAAATAATTATCAGCTATTGTTATGAAGCCCTGAAATTTCGTATGAGAGTCAAATACCACGTATTATGACAATTATTGGTGTCTTGTGAATCTCGATTTACACGGATCTGTTTCTGTTTTTCGATCGGACAAATATTTTGTCATTGATGACATCACCGCTCAGACAACGTTGGATTCTCAAGGAAGGATATTTCGTAGTGCATAAGAGGGTAAAACCTAACCCCAAATGTCTACGAACCTCTTTAATCTCACTTCCATCCGCACAGTCAACACTAAAAGCCCCATATGTTATCCATACTCAAGCAGCGCACCGTTGGCCACACACATTGAAAGAAATATATCGCTGAAAAGGTTTACACTTAAACGCCATCTCGAGATGATAGGTTCTACTAAAAAGCGTGTTTACTTAGAAGAAACCGACTAACTCTGGACTTGAAGACACCTAGATTATTTCCATCATCAAAAACCATAAGTACATGCAACGGAATCTTATTTCGAAAGCTGAGTCAAATCTCTTTGATCGAATCTTGCGAATCTCAACCCCATGAAACGATTATATTTTTTCGAGCTAAGAGCAGTCCGATAAAAAATGAGCAAGGTATTAAATCTTATAGATCATTTGCACACTCTGCAAAATGTATCAAACTTAGTAATAAAAAAAACTGGCAGTCATAGCAACTGCCGATAGAAGTGAAAATCAGTCAGATAAGAGCAGTCCGATAAAAAATGAGCAAGGTATTAAATCATATAGATCATTTGCACACTCTGCAAAATGTATCAAACTTAGTAATAAAAAAAATTGGCAGTCATAGCAACTGCCGATAGAAGTGAAAACTTATTCAAGTTATCACTTCTTACGAACTGAAGCACTTATCTTGTGATTTATTTTAGTTCTTGTATCGCCCACATCGGTTGTTTGTGCGCCCATCAAACAATTATTGCGTACCTTTGTTTCGAAATTAACTTTGACGATTCTATTCAGGTTTATGTTTTGATGTTCTCGTAAAATGAGCCGTAAACCGCCTTTTTAATCTAGCGGTAAAGGCTTTGAAGCACAGTTACGAACTGGGGTAAAGGCAAGGTTATATTGGTATTTACTGTGTAGTGATTACCTACTGTGTCCTACTACCTACCTAATTAGTCGGCTTGATCACCCCGATTATCCCTAAACCGAAGAGGTATGTAGATAAATCTAGAAGCTATTTTGTAATCCGTCTATTTTAATCCCTGTATATTTGACATAATACCTTCAAAAATGACAAATAACACACTAATAGGTAGATTTGGGAAAAGAAAAACTGTACTACTGAGTCTAATTTAAACAAATACCAAGACATGCGAAGCAAGAAGTGAGTATATGATACCGTAAAATTGCAATCGACTTCAGTTTACCATATAACGCGATTGAGATTATAATCTTACGGTAGGTTAGATTAGTTTATAATGTAAGTCGTTAGATTATAATCCGACTGTTTTTACAATTTTACGGTAAAATATACTCACTTATTGCTTCACATGTCTTGGTATTTGTTTAAATTAGACTCAGTAGTGTAGTTCTTTCTTTTTCCAAATCTACATTTTAGTGGGTTATTTGTCATTTATTTAATAAAAAAATTAGAACGCTCTCATTTTGTGTCTTCTACAGACGTCATACATGCACATCGATCTGTCATATATATTTATATGACTGCGACAGCTTAAATAATAAGAGCGTATAATACCTTGATAGCTTATTGTTTATTTGTACCAAAACCAACATCTACCAAACTACTGAATATTTAACGTTGAAATTAATTTGTGATAGGTTCTTCAGAATATGTTTGATAATTGGAACAAGTATACAGATATACAGTCATACGCAGTTTTATTTCAAATAACCATTATTATATTCGAGAGAGAGAGAGAGAGAAAAGGAGGGAAATACCTATATTTCGCGCTACGAGCCACGCGTTACTATTTATTAGTACTGCTTTGGTTGCTGATGTACCTCTTACGTGGCATGGGCCCACCGGTGGACCGCCGCGCCGCGTTCCTGTTAATTTAAATCTAAATTCCTGTAGCTTGAGTCTAAATTTGCTTAACTGAGCTTTATTCCCTGTCCATTAACAGTCAACTGTCAATCTCAAACATCTAAAGAGGTAAGGTCACAATACTACAAAAGCCTATTCAAACAATGGTATGGTCGCACCCTTAGAATTAAATGTCATAATATAAAAGATGTGATGCCTAAGTTTCGATGTTCAGCATTTTATGACACGTTGCTCAATACTCCGCTCATTTTATTGCGTGAGTGGGATACTAATTAGTTGATATATTGATCAAATAAATAAATACATCGACATTGTTTCACAGAACACCTGGCCACAAACTAAACGAAGCTTGTACTACAGAAGTATGTTTGTAGTCGTAGAACTCATTGCAGAGTCCGTTCGGGAAAGTATCACACCTTTGTCAGTTATTCTACCACCCAGCAGTAATGTGTAAACATCATTATGTTATATATATACAAATATACATATACTGAAAGCTTACGTAAAGTCTTTAAAAACAATACATTCTTGACGCTAGTGAGTATATGATTATATATTGGAACTATGTCTATTTGTCCAAAACAATAAACATCTATATTTCAGTGATAAGTCCAGTCGGGTAAATAATTAACGAACTAAACGTAAGTTTAACTTGTGCGCTAAACTTGTCCACTAAAGTAATTATTCAATATTTCAAAAAGGCACATTTGCAAGCGCCAACGCAGTGCAAGTTTTTAATTCTACTGGTAGATGATTATAAGCTTTAATCATCTACCAGTAGAATTAAAAACTTTGAGTGGCCAAAAATTTAAGATAGCTCTCAAAAAAAAAAGTTCACATAATTTCATGGTCGATGTTCCAAAGACTCGAACAAAGATGTTTGACGCCATTTTTACGATAAAATCGTCGATGAGGTGATAAGTCAGTCGAATGAGTTGCCTGAGTGTATTTTTCCAATGGTAATAATTTTGGGGTTTTCAAGTCGATAGTGAATCGGTTTCTTCTAGATAAGCACGCTTTATCGTAGACCTCATCGTCGCTAAACTTCATGAGAGATGGCCGTCAAGTGTAACTAATAAAAAATACACCCTCAGCTTGAAAACACCACTATTGTAACCTTTGTGAATAACCTACTCAGGCAAAGTATTCCACAGCCTAGACGTTCTTATCACTAAAGTGGATTACGAGTATACTAGCAGCGCTCCGCGGTTTTTCCCGCATAGTTCTCGACTTCATTATTTTTTCGTCATAAAAAGTTACCCATGTATTATTCCAGACCATTAATTATCTAGCTGTGTACCAAATTTCATCCAAATTCCCTCAGCAGTTTTTGCGTAAAAGAGTATCAAAAGTACTCATAATTATTTAATTATATATCCTCACATGCTTACAAACTTTTGCGTTTAAAATATTAGCAGGATTATAGGTACACATTTTATCCCGTTAGCACTTTAACTATATCTCTTTCCATCTGCTTTCTTGCCTCTCCATTACGAACAACACTCCCCCGACACCGTAGCGACACTAACAACAGTAACAGCGGTAACACATTATAAATCAGCCGAATTAGCCCGACCCGAAGAAAACACGCGCCACCGACAGAATTACGTGATTCACCCCTACTTTAAAATGGAGTCATAAATAAAAGGTAGACGCGGAACCTTATCGGAAAACCTCAGTGTCTGAAAATACAGTGGAATTGCGAGACAGTAGCATATCTTCATTTGTTTATTTAATATTCGTTCCAAAGACTCGAATTAAGAGGTGTGACTCTCTCTACATTTGTGATAAGAATGTCTAGGTTATGGTATGCATTGCTTGAGTGGGATTTTCCCGATGGTCCCAATCTTGATGTCTTGAAATGGAGAGTAAATAGGTTTCTTCTCAGTACGCACGCGCCATCGTAGACTGCATCGTCGGTTAACATCAGGCGAGATCGAGATGGTGGTCAAATGTAAATCTCTTGACCGCTGCATACTCATTTTATTGTTGTTAGTTAGTTAAACAACAACAACAACGAGTATTGAAACACTGATATTTAGCGAATTAAATCATGCGTAATACTAGCAGCACCTCACGTAGTTCCCATTCCCGTTAGTTTGTCGCTGAATAAAGATAGATGGATAGAAACTCTTTATTGTAATACAGGCAAATTCGGTGAAAAAAAAGGCAATAAAATTACAGTGAAATACTTATGAACTAGCGCCACAAGTGGCGGCCTTATTGCTAAGAGCAATCTCTTCCAGGCAACTATCACAAAGGAAAAAAAGCCTACATACAAATAAAACCAGGGACAAGTGACATTAATTAAAAAAATATTAAACATATATTTGATATTAAACATATACTTACTTAAATAACACTAAACATATATTTGATATGAAATATTAAACATAGACTGGCCTTGTGGCTAAGTGGTTAGTAGCTCTGACTGCGAAGCCGAGGGTCGTGGGTTCGATCCCCACCCAGTGTAAATATTTGTGTGATGAATTCAAATGTTTGCACTGTGTCTGGGTGTTTCTATGTATAATAAGTATGTATTTAAAACTATATAAGTATTATATCAGCTATCTGGCCGCCATCACACAAGCTTTGCTTAGTTTGGGGTCAGACGGTGTTGTGTGTGAATTGTCCACCAATATTTATTATTTATTTATTTATATTTATTTCTAAAATAAAATAATAAATATTAACCATTAAAAAATAAAATAATATTATGCTTCCATAATATTTAAAACTTACATAAATAATTGATAACAACAAATAATTACTTATACTAAGACAATAAGAGTGCGGATATTTATAACAGTGATTCAAAAACCGCCAGAAACACGAAACAATTACAACAAGTCTAAAACAATAGTGCTACAACTTGCTAGTGTCAACAGTGTTGCAATGTGATAAATAAAAATCTTTTACTTCGCCTTTAAAAACGCTCAAGGACTGCGACTGTCTCACAGAGGACGGCAAAGCGTTCCACAAACGGACAGCCTTAACAGTAAAAGAGTCCCCATAGAAGGAAGTCTTGTGTGATGGTGTGGTAAGGTTGAGTGCCACAGCAGCTCGCAAAGAGCGTGGACGTGAAGTTTCGTAGCAAAAACAGAAACAATTAAAGTTATATATTTATGTGCATAAATATATAAACTATTATATTCCAGACTATAAATAAATAATCTATGTCCCTAATTTCAATCCGATCCCTTCAGCTATTCCGACATGATTCAGCAACAAAAATCCAAACTTTGGCTTAAATAATAATTATTACTGCAATCCAATGGCTTTACGCGCGAAGTTCATGATTCCGCTATTTTGAGATAGGTACTTATGATGATCAAGTCCTCTACCTTATGGAAGCGTGCACGGCATGAAACATTCAAACTTTCACTGTTATTTAACTATTACTGTTGGCTTGGCTTGTCCACCAGTGTAGTAAGTTCTATACTAGAACGAGTATCTAAAGCTGCACTAGTAGGATCATATCGGATTTGGCTGGGCAGGGAGAGAAATACGAGTAGTGAAGGTGAGTGTTGACGTACGTCACAAAGGGCCCCTTTTAAACCTACGCCCGAGTCACAAGTCTTGGGGTCTACTCGAGATTTCTCTTTCTGCCACACGATGGACCTGGCACCCGCACGGTAAATCCATGGACAGCTAAGAAGTTCGTCTCACTGTTATTTTATTAGTAGGATTTCAAACCCAAAAGTTAATCCCCAATTTGGGTTTGTGATTCAAAAGTAGTGTCAAAATAAACTTTTGAAATACGGAAGCTAGTCACTGTAATACAGCTGCATTCTACAGAAGTATCCTCTCCAGCCCTCTCTGTCTAACATAAAACTGCTGTTTTACATTTATAACTACAAGACCAAACTACCAAACGAATACCAACTCTTTGCAACTAATATACGGTTCTAATTCGCTTGAGAGACAAAGTTCGTTGTCATAGCAACGAGAGGTTCGCGTCGCGATTTTTGGTTCGGCACCTCCTTCGATTGCTAAGGCTTTGATCGCCTCAATGTCTGATAGTATATATTCGCTTAACTTTTTGTAGAATTTTGAACCCTTTTTTCGTAGAAATAAGGAGAGTTTTCTTTCGAGGTGAATCGATAAAATGAGGACAAGTATATATGTGTTGTAGATTGGGGATGTTTTACAATTGATTCGTGTATTGAAGTGTTGTAAGGGATCGAGGTGTATTCTGCTTTTATGTTTTGTATAGAGATTGGTTCGTTCGATTTTACTTTTCTCGTTCAAATTCTTAGTATTTCCATTTTAAAATTGAGAACACGTGTTCGAAAGCAATTCATGAACTACGCTGAGAAGCCTATATTAGTTTTCTCTCAAATAAACTCTACGACATGGTTGTTTTATTTTAATTTATGAAATATGAGGTAGCCCGTGATCGCCTAGTCTATAACATTAATATGTGTATTATGTATTACCATTACTGTTATAGAAATACAATTAAAAAAAGTTATACAATTTGGTCTCATTAAAATGATGTTTTAAAACTTTTAAACGTATTTAATACTAGCAGCACCCTGCGTTTATATCCGCGCATTTCGCATTCCCGTTATATTTCCGTGTGAAAAATAGCCTATGTGCAATTCCACTATAATCTTACTTGATTCCAAATTTCATTCCGATCCGTTCAGACGTTCCAACGTAATTGAGCAATAAACATCCAATAATTTAAAATATAGATTGGTAGGAAAATACTTCTTGGATAACCAAAATGGCGAATAAAATATTTCTCTCTCGGTGTATACTAGTAAAAATGGCCATTCTAAGCATGTAATATATTTTCCCGATTGAAAGACTGCTCTATAGTATTTTTTTTAAATATATAACATGAATGGCAGTTCTATACATTTTCGGCAGACTAAACATCAATTTTGAAGCAACACTTGTCGTTTTCACGTTTAAAAAGATGGTCGTACAGTAAACATCTTCCACATTGCCACACTAACAGTAAAGGAAACACACTAACAGTAAAAACATCGAAAGGAAACTAATACCTACTGAGACGGACAGATGTCTTTCGAGGACATGAGCCACCAACCTGCATTTGTCCAACGTGGTGGAAGCCTTGATTCTATCCTTAAGTTAAAGGGTCTCAAATCCCTAGTTGTAGATACTCGAAATGCATTATTCTTGTTATAAGTCCAAATAAGATATTCGTAATTATGGGGACAGTGATTGCCGCATTCCATACTTTTAGTCTAAGTTTTCGTGATCATACAACTATTGTCTAAGTTTTAATAGTGTATGATAAAAGAGAAAAGTGTAATACTGATATTTAAATTCGGCGTTCATGTCATCAAATGTTTTGATAAGTCCTGCTGGTAGAACGTGCTAATTGAACATGAGGTCATAAGTACGAATCCTGTCTGCATCTCTGAACAAGTGCCTAATATCTATCTTAACCTATTTATGAATTCGGGAAGAAGGCCCGTTGAGCAAATTTAGACTCAATCATCAGGAATTTAGATTTAAATTAACAGGAACGCTGCGGTCCACCGCTGGACACATGCCACGTAAGAAGTTTTAACTATCGATGTACGAGCTCGTCATCATCACCGTTTGAAACACTGAAGGAAAACAATGTGAGAAGCGCACTAGGCCAGCGTAGTTGATTATATTATATTTATATGGCGTGAACACTTTTAATTTACAAGGAAGGTAAAGACCACTCTTATGTTAAAAAGTGTGTTTTGTATGGCACCTATGATCTACAATAAAATTCCTCAATCAATTCGTAAATGGACTGACTATGTAAGTTTTAAAAACAGACTCAATGAATTCTTGATATCTAAGGCATATTATTCCCTGAATGATTTTTTAACAGACCGGAATATTTGATTTGAACATGAAGTTGTTGTAAGATTGACATGTCTCTGTGAGGGATAAATTATCTATTGTTTTAAGATTTTGATTGACATGACTTATAATGCAATTTTGATTATGATATTACTGGATTTTTCTGACTTCTCAATTTGGTTTCCCTGACATAACAGTGTTTGATAATTTTATTATTTCTGTACTATGAGCAAATATATTTTTGATTGTATTACCTAATTCTTAATTTCGAATTTAATGTCTGTGTCAAATAATTACTCATATATTTTATTATTATATCCTATTGGACTACAAAAAATTAACAGCTTGTATGCTGACAAAGCGGGAACTGGAGATCCCTATTATCATTGTATCATCTATTTGTAACCCAGGACCACAAGCCAAATAAATGATTTAAAAAAAAAACTATTTTTATTATCTTTTCTTTCTTCGAGTCCCGAGAGCAGTGGGAACATTTTATTAGACTGCTTATGCTAAGCTTCAGTCAAGTGCCAGGTTTCAACTTTATATAAATACAGCGTGTATTTAATTAATTTACTGAACTGAAAACACTTATTTTTTCATTTTTGCCTTTACTTGAATGTACATTAATATCCACGGACTGTGAGATCTATATCTTTTTAGTATTAATATAGTTTCACCTGTCCCGAAGTTTGCCTACAAACCTTCAAATTAAACATGACCCATTATCAGGTTACCGATTGAGCTGAAATTTTGCATTCGTGTTTAAATTGCGTGACAATACAATGTTATAATGACATTGTGCTGATCTCACGATGAAGCCGGAAGATGGCCATCATCGTCATCATCATCATTGGCCTGTATTCATCCACTGCTAGACATAGGCCTGTCCTTTAAAACGCCAATCAGCCCGATCGTCGATCATGGAGATGATGGCCACAGAAACTCCATAATTAAACGACGTAGCCCCATCGAGTTCGGGTTCGTTTGATTTGTCTAGACAAGTACTTTGGTACTAGGTGGTAGTTTTTAGATCTATTTTTAATTACACGTAATAAAACCCTGTTTTTAATAATTTTTAAATAATGCTTGTATCAAGCTTAGGTATATTGCTTTGATAGCATTTGGCATGTAGGAAAAATTACATAATACATGTTTTAAAAATGTTGCGTATATCGTGTGTAGCCAGATTTCTCAATTAAATGGTCGTAGACTTTAATCCCTGCACCTTTGAATATTTCTCAATTTCAGAGAAACTAGTTTATCACCACTGGCTTTAATACTGAAAGAAAACGTCGGCAGGAAACCAGCATGTGTCGTAAAATCTGTCGAGGAAATGGGACATGCGACATCTTCCAGTACAGAAACACTCGGTTAGCATGGTGGATTATGGTCTGGATTCTTGTCTTGTCAGAGACAATCCTGAGTCCAAGCAGAGCCAACAAAGTCAAAGTACTTTACTCATAAACGTACAATTAACACGTCTATAAATCAAAATTAATTATGAAAAATATAAACAAAAGAAAGAGCACAATTTCTTGCATACATTTTCAAAGTTTGAAATTCCCACTTCCATGTATTATCGCACAGAAAACTGTCAAGCATTATACGAGTATAATATGTTTTTTTTACAACATAAAATGGTTTGGATTCCAGTGTAAGTAGTTCGTAGCGATGAGTACGATAGGTAATGGTAGAATTCCCAACAATAACAGAAGGCTTTGCGAGGAAAGTGAAGTTGGTATTGAAAAATTCGACGTTTGTGACGAGAGTGACTAGAACGACACACCAAGTCTTTTATTTAATTAGCTGATGATGTAAAAGACGTCATTGGTCGGTTCGTGGGACACCTGGTAACTGTATCACTGAATACTATAAAAGACAGAAATGAGGTTCGAACGGAAAGGTTTGGCTCTACTTTTGTGATAAGAACGTCTAGGCTGTGAAATGCGATGCCTGAGTGAATCAGTTTCTTTTAGGTAAGCACACTCCATCGTAGACCGCATCGTCGCTTAACATTAGGCAAGATGGCGGTCAAGAGTAAACCTATAAAAAGTGAAAAATAAAACTGATCTGAGCTAAGTGATATTCTGAAGGAATTGCGTGTATGCCTTGAGCACTCGTGTTTTTAAAATTTCTCCTTCTTGTGGCTGCGACGTCTGTTGGGTCGTGTAGTTACGGCTGGTCTAGTCTGGAGAACGGCGACTACCGATCCGGAGCCTGCGGGTTCAAAACCACGCGCACCACTGTCTTTTCGAAGTCATGTGCGTAATGTCGCTAACTTATAACGGTAAAGGAAAACATCGTGAGGTAACCGACATGTACCAAGAATCTTTCGAAGACAGGTGTCATCCACCAACCCGCACTGGGCCAGCTTGGTGGATGATCTTGACTCTCTCCGTGCGAGAGAAGGCCTCGTGTCCCAGCAGTGGGAACATTTTGTCGGGTCGTGTGGTCACAGAAGATACAAGATTTTATTTTTAATGGGATAAATTAGGAAAACTTAGATCTCCTTCATGTTCATTGTTCATGTTAATATCAAGTAATTTTAGCTGTTCTGTACACATGTATTTTACGTAATTGTAATTATAAAAGCGTCTATGTATGTGAGACAATGCCTATTGTTAAGCAATGTCAGGGCCTGATGCAACACATGTAGCTAAAACTTACTTATTAGGTATATATTTTAACACGAACCTTTGCTGAACTTTTTGACTAAAAACTTAAATTTAAATAGGTTGAGGTAAATAAATACAACGATTATTTTTACTAACTGTTTATTTCAACCACATTATGTAGATTTTCTCACGCTCTAGAGTATGTAGAGTCATTTAAAATATGGCTTCCTCAAATATTTATATGTATTTAAATATGTTTAATGGATTTACAATAATGAAGCGTAACACAATATCTATTAGTAGGTATTTTAGATTTGTGCAGATTTCAAGCTTGTCTGTATTTTGAAGCTCTGTTCCTATTATATTTTCTTATTTTTAATAATTTAGGTACACATTACTGTTAGTTTTTTGGTTAAATATGCGCTTACTAAACCATAAAATATTGGACAATAAAAAATGGTTGATAATTTTCATTATATACAGTTTCGTCACAAACCAAACGCTAAGGCCGATTGTTCTATTACTTCTTCCACGCTCTCGCTTGCACGCTCGGCTCAGGGGGAGCGTGACACTTTTTCGTGAGTGCAGCCAGCGTTTTTCGTTCCATAAGACGTTATTACGTCAAAAAATATTAATACTTTACTGGTAGAGAGAGTATTTAGTTTTACTTATTTGTTTAATATTGTTACTAAAAGGTGATCTTATCGTGACTACGGACATTATAATACAATTGACACGTCAAAAGGATTTTATTAAACACTATCAGTAAAGTAAAGTCTTTCAGTTTAAATACTATCAGTAAAAATAATCTTAAATTTCAATTCGATCCGTTCGATCGTTCAGATGTGATTCGATAACAAACATACAAAGTTTCACATTTAAAATATTAGTAGCATTTTAATCAACATTAGAAATTAGTATTAATAACAAAATACCTGCCTCTAAATCTGTTACTGTAACGAAAATTATTATAAGCGCATATTCAACTGGCAATAGTTTGGTATCTGCGTGTTCACATCTAAGTAGACATTTTATGAGAGCTTAATAGATAATTACAATAGTTAAATTCGTTTAAATATTTATTTACAAATGCTTAGCTTACAATTTACAATGTACAATATTGCATTGCGCACTTAGCGGCAACTTTAAAATAGTTCCGTGAATCTGTTACTGATTAATAAAATTTATATTTACAGATTATGTCAAATATTATTACAGAGTTATATAGAAACAACGTAGTTGTTCTACTTTATTAATTATGAGACCATTTTCAGATGGACAGATTTTTCAGATGCAAGTGATAATTGAGTGATAAAAAATATATGGCAAATTTATGACATTTGACATATGTCAACTTCATAAATTTTACATATTTCTACTAACGAACATCAATTTTTTCTAACAAAATGGAATAATGGCCTTATTTGGAGCCACTATTTTATGGCATATTTTTTGTAATTCAATACACACCTCATTGACGGGTTATTCACGTGTGATAATGTCAGAGAAGCCCTACTTAAGTTTAATTTGGAACGAGATGTGGTTTTCACTTCCTTTGAAAACTTCCGCTGGATGCAAGTAAAACTTAAGACGGACTTGTCTGGTTATTCATAACACCAGTCATTCGTCAATTGACCAAATAAAAATAGTGAGGAAAATGGTTTTGTGCCAGAAAAAATAAGTACATGTATATTTAGTAGGTACTTAGAAACAATATTTCACACAAAAAATATTTAAATTTGTAAATGAGGACTTTAAAAATGACAAATATTGTAGTAGGTATTATAATGTACTGCAGATTATGATAGATAGATCGAAAAACAAAACAAATGTGATTTAAATTAATAAATATATTTTCTACAACGTTTTTTTTATCTTATGTTATGAAATCTTTGAATTCAAAACAAATATATATCAAACATGTATCATTAAAAAAATAGATTGTCATATATACTTTATATATTGTCAATTTATGTCATAATTTATATGACATATATTGACATTAGTGAATTTTGAAGGCTGTAAAAAAAAGCCGTTTAGCTTTTCATGGTGCGTTATGTAAATTAAAAAAAAAATGGAAACCAAACGTTTTTGGATCGCATCACCGACTGTATGTCGGTGTGTGTAGTGATTTTCAAAATTATTTGATTTACGTCCTCATTTTGATACTTAACATTTTTACAATTTTAAATAATCATTCGAATTTTAAGTTTTAATTAGAAAAGGCATATTTCCCGATGCATAGATATAAAATAATTTGAAATTAAATATCTATGAATTATTTTAGACAAATATAGTAAATTTAAAATAATTGGCACCTGGAGTTAGCATTCACACGAGTTTCTTTATTACGGTATCATGTAAAATCTAATTAATAATAAATTACTTAATCACAGTCTACAATACATATTTACAGCTTAGCTCTAATTAGAAGTGATAGTACGCAAAGTTGATCGGTTGATCATGATCAGCCTGATCAACATTTGGATCCGCATGATCAATATTTGGATCAGTATGATCAACATTTGCATCGGTACGATCAATATTTGCATCAGTATCAACATTGTCTTTGTTATGACCATCTATGCCGTCAACTGATTGACTAGTATTTGCTTCTGACAATCGCTGATCAAATCTCAAACTTCTCTGCCAGTTTGACAGATCACATGGCACGTCTTCGTTGTTCTCTTTGCAAAATGTCCTGGGAACTAAATATTCGGGATACACACTGTTAAAATAATAACCGCCTACGTCGTAACTGCGATCGACAGAAGAATCGGTTCTAGCGTAACTAAAATCGAACTTTTCGCGTTTATCTAACTTACGTTCTTCGTAATCGTCGCTTCTAGTGCTACCACTGTTAAAATCATTATTATCTGATTCAATGTCGAGTTCTTTAGAGTCTTTTATTTCACTTTCACTGGCGCAGGCGTCGAAATGATCAAATTTCTGATCAAACTTTTGGTCGTATTGTTCAAACTTATGATCGAGTTGATCAGTTTGGTTAGCGAATTTGTTCATTTCGGTGGCTGCGAGGGGGAAAGATCACTGGCGGTGATGAGGCAGTTGATGATGGCTGATGTGCTGATGATGGAGATCCAGCCTAGGCCGTTTAGCGTCATCATCATCGCTGCATTGGTCATTGTCATGGGGTTCTTGATCGTCGCACTCGTCTCCGAGCTCTTCTTGCTTACGCTTCGCTGTTGCCATTTCGGCAGCGTGCTTTTTCCGCCATTTCGTTCTTCTGTTTTGGAACCATACCTGTGAACAAAGATATCAATATTAGTTTAGAAAATGTATAACTAACCAATAATTGTAAAACTTGCCAATTAAACGTAAATTTAATATTGGCTTTCCTGAAAAGTAAGTATAATTGTAACTTTATTTTTGACTTGTCAGTTATATTCTAAATTTAAGTCATAATAAACTGTATTTATCACACATCATCATCATCATCAACATACATATTTATCACACGGACAACAATAAATAGAGAGACCAAGAATCTTCTTGAATTTAATAGCATGGAAAAACAGCGTGGTTAAAATAAGATCTTAAAACGTTGTTTTCTCTGTAAAATCTGTATGGCACACTCCAAATACGTTACTAAATTCCGTGCCAGTATTTACCCCCAGAAAGCCAAATATAAAGAGGAAACAAACAATTTTCAACGTATGGAACCTAATCTGCTCAGCAGACATAATAATGCCTCATTAAATACCGCCTTTTAAGTCGAAACGCAAACTTGCATCTGTCTCGCTCACTTTTATAATAAAAACTCTCGTAAGAACAGGACGGAGATAGTAGCCATGTTCAACGGTAATTAAGGGTCGTTTTGCAAATTACACGGTACTTAACCAGCCATATAACGCACATTAATCACTGAGTCGGGTCCTTCGCTATCTCTGTCTATCTAAAGTTAATGACGTAGCGTCGTCTCGCTCTTTTGAGAGGTTTGAAGGTAGAACATGGTTTAATTAGGTCATAAATACGTTTTCATTAGAGCGGTCGATTGCAGAGCGACCAGCTTTACTACATGAACGAAAAATGGAGGAACGAAAATTTAATTTTGAAAGTATTCTCTTTTTTGTTAAGAAACTTGTATGGTGGCGCCTTACAGTTAACTATTGATAATTTGGTGGATCTTATAGGCTTTGTAGGACAGATGTCGAAGTTATTATGAAGGAATTTGGTCTCGTCGGGTGATCGTTATGATAATTTTGGGGTTTATTCGGCGATGTTAAAATAGATTGGAGCTTAAAATAGGCCGTTTAATAAGTGTTTCGTGAATATAGAATTTCAGAACATTAGAAGTATTTATAAAATGCAAACATAATGTTGGGGCTAAAATAATGTTTTGTCTCCAAAAATAAGTTAAAAGATAAGCGATTTGTTCACTACTCGAAATTAAGATTAGAATATTACCTAATTACAAGAAATCTAACGTGATTATAATGTACTACTAGCGACGCGACGATTTGATTAGTATTAAAAGTGTTACCATGAAACAACCTTAAAAGATTGACTCATGCTGTCACGGACTTCAGCGCACGCAATGAAAGCTCTCAAAAAGGAATATTAATTTTCCAGTTTTTGTTACATTCTTCATTCATGCTCCGTTCCTAGTTCCTATGGATAGTAGCGTAATGTTATATAAGCTATAGCCTTCCTTGATAAATGGACTATTCAACAACATAAAAGTCTTTAAATTCGAATCAGCAGTTCTTGAAGTTATCGCGTTCAAACAATCAAACTCTTCAGCTTAATAATATTATTACAGATGCACTAAGTTTTGATGTCATGCACT
The DNA here is from genome assembly GCA_963693475.1 of Ectropis crepuscularia. NCBI lineage: Eukaryota > Metazoa > Arthropoda > Insecta > Lepidoptera > Geometridae > Ectropis > Ectropis crepuscularia. The sequence continues at coordinate 10,811,178 of OY856350.1, forward strand.
ATTTTCACGATTAAGTACGTATTGAGGTTCCCTGTGAACATATATGTATTATTGAATGAAATTGTACCGAAATATCCGAAGACTCGCTGCACCATATTTCTTAAATGTTTAAATTAAATTATTTTGTTGATTAATTCCATGTTTTTTGCGAAAGCTACGAATACATCGTCCAGGTAAAGGTAAGCAAATTTTTTTTTTTTGCTGATATCTCAAAAACCGCCTCACCAATTTAGATAAAATTTAAATGGGACAACCTCTAAGGTATGATGTATCAGTACCAGACAAAGAGTGGCTCATCTAAATCGAGTCACACGATTAGTGGAGCCATCGCATATATCTACGCAAAAAAACATAACAGAATTGAGAACTTTCCTTTTTTGCATAAATTACGGCTGTTTTAGTCAAGAAAACGGTGACGATTCGAAAGCCCCGGGTTCAAATCCCACGCACAACACTGACTTTTCAAAGTCTTGAGCGTAATGCTGCTAACTTAACCCAGTGAAGGAAAACATCGTGAAGAAACCGATATTACCTAGAATCTTTCGAAGGCATGTGTCATCCACCAGCCCGACCTGTGCCAGCTTGGTGGATGACCTTGACTCTCTCCTAGCAAGAGAACGGCCTGAGTTTCCAGCAGTGGGAACATTTAGTGGGCAGTTTATGCTCCTTTTCGAAGTCAGTTGAAAACTAATGTACTACAGACACTACCTACAAATTTTATAACGCCGATAACTCATTTACGTAACGAAAATACTCATCCCAAGCCCCCAGAAAGTTGTTGATCAACCTTGAAGTTCCATTTACGAGTTGCCAACTACATGGTGCTCCCTTTTATCACGCAACATATAAAACTAAACTCGATACAGCGGGAGTCATAAAAAAAATACCGAACAAAACAAGACTATAGTAATTCATTTCGATTATTATTGGACCATTTGTTTTTATTAAGGAAAACTTGATGGGCGGAAAAACGAAGATTATGTGTGTTATGTGTTTTACGTTTCGCTTACGACCCGTTTGTATTTCAGATGTAAATGGATACAGTGTACAGTGCTCGGGTTTATTTGGCTGTGAATATATTTAGAGATTTTTCGAGGAATTGGTACATGTTATGTGGATGGATTACAACTGGGTTATATTTCTGGGGGAACATTGATAAAGTTTTGATAAGTAGATATTTGTTTGTATAGCATAGAGTGACGGGACGACCAAGACATAAACCTGATGGTATACAACACGCTAGTTCATTACAGCACAGAGTCACACAGCTATTTGAACATGAAGAATCTAAATTGATGGCACTACAAAACAAGGAAAAAAGGATTTCAAGGAGTTAAATAAAAAAATAAGGGCAGTTTTTATATTAATCTTTTAAATCATTATTTAGTGATCGTCTTACTCTACAATTACGTCATTAGAACTAAACAGATCAAACTGAAGTTCGGATCTCAAACAGCTATATTATGGTCTCAAAAAAAAACATGAGTTTTTTATCCAGAAAAAAATAAAAAGATCCTTAGGTAATTTTAAAATTGTCTATTCGTATGACCAGAAATCAATTAATATAATCATCATTAATTGATTTGATGTGAAGTTAATTACATGAAGTGTCGCGTTACTGCAATTTCCATGAAGAGACGAAGAGTATTTGCCATTTCATTTGGTTAAAAACTAATTTGTCAGAACAACGTTTGCGGTTCAGCTAACTTAAGTTTATCACCTCTTAACTCTCAATGGATTAATATGAAATTGAGAGCGTAGGTTGACTTTGAAAGTTAGATAACAATTCTGTAATAAAAATCTAAATCAGTCTTATTGTAAACACTTTAAAAGAGTAGATAATATTCTATTAACTTGATACCATTTACTATCTTTTTCTTGAATTGCATTAGTATCTAATACAGAATTAACTTCTATTGGCTTATTTAATCTTTTTAGGGTTCCGTAAAACGTAAAAACGGAACCCTTATAGATTCGTCATGTCTGTCTGTCTGTCTGTCTGTCTGTCTGTCTGTCTGTCCGTCCGTATGTCACAGCCACTTTTTGCCGAAACTATGAGAACTACACTGTTGAAACTTGGTAAGTAGATGTATTCTGTGAACCGCATTAAGATTTTTACAAAAGTTTAAAAAAAAAACAAAAATTAGGGGTGCCCCCCATACTGAGAACTGAAGCTCAAACATTTTTTTTTCATCAAACCTACACGTGTGGGGTGTCTATCGATAGGTCTTCAAAAATGATGTTGAGGTTTCTAAAATAATTTTTGTCTACACTAAATAACTTGCGCGAGAGACGCTTCCAAAGTGGTAAAATGTGTGTCCCCCCCCCTCTAACTTCTAAAGTAAGAGAATGAAAAAACTAAAAAAAATATATGATGTACATTACCATGAAAACTACCAACGAAAATTAGTTTGAACTCGATCTGATGAGTAGTTTTTTTTTAGTACGTCATAAATACACTATTATTAAAACTTCGATCAAAGTTACAACGAACTTCAAGAACTATGTGTACTATGTATATAATGTTACTTGCTGCAACGGAACCCTTCATGGGCGAGTCCAACTCGCACTTGGCCACTTTATTTCTAATTATATTCAATATACATTCAGAGCTATGTTAGATAATAAATGTTATTTTACAATGTTGCAATATTGTGACAGTTCATGTCGTTGAAACTGGTTTAGAATCAACATCACAGACACTACATTCACGAGCAACCAAACAACTCAACACCATTCATTCCTATCGCCATCTCCATTATTACTTATATTATTTTCCATTCTTCCTTCATGCTCCGACTTACCCTGACTCCCTCGATTCAATTACTTAAGTGCTTCACAACAAACCGCGAGACATACGTCTGTCTCGCTTCGTCGCGTGCTACTAAAGTTTTATTTCTATCTCTGTCTTAAAGAGGGGCTTGGGGTAATTATGTGAATAACTATTATTTTTCACAAGAGAGCGGTGTAATGGGTTGATTGAGATAATGTGCTTTCGGTGGCGTCGGGCGGCCATGTTGCCTATAGGTAATTAAGTTGAATGAGTAAACGTCTTGTTCAGTTTTATTGGATTGTTAGTGTTGAAGATTTACACATGTGTGAGGGATTAAAGGAACTTGCTCAGGGTAGAATGGTGGTATAAAGACTGTTTATGTGAGTCGACGAGATTGCCTTTGTTCTAATTCAGTCGATTGCGAGGAAATAAAACTACGTCTTTTTGTGATCTGGTTGCAATCAGAAATCTACTATAATTAATTGTAATACCGACGAGGTGGATCGTATTAAGAAAATTGAAGAAGAACTTGCTTAGTTTCTACAAACTATGTTTTTGAATTCTTATTATAGTGTTTATTAAATTTGCGATCAATTGTAAAACTTTACACTTGGTTAAATTAAGACATTAAGCTAAAAATTAGTAATTTATCCCAAAAATTTTCCCAATCCCAAAAGCCAAAGATTTGCTAGTTTCAAAACAACAGCAAAAAAGTGTTTTAAATACCTTCGAAGTTAATGACATCAAACAAATTCAAAGATATAAAATGGAGCTTAAATATCACAATCTCAATCTTGTCGCTCTGATGTCGTCTTTCATGTTGAAAATTTATAGGTCATTTGATTACAGTCACTTTTTGTTTGTTTCTTTTTTGCAGTGGTAGGACTCTTCGCAGAGCCCGCCTGGGGAAGTACCACACCTTTGCCAGTTATTCTACCGCCAAACAGTAATTTGAAAACATTATTGTGTTCCGGTTTGAATTTTCTAGGTAATGATTTGGACTCTTCACGTTCCAATAGCCGCGTGTCACTGTGCTGTTATGTGGCAAGCATGTTGCTTACCATCAGGCACATGTCCTGCTCGTCTCGTCACTCTTTATTTAAAAAAAAAATACTGTACTCAAAAATTAGACAGCTATTTCTAGCGCGCTTTAGGTATGAGTATTTTTTTAATAGGAACGGCGGTAATAGCTCAATAAATAAAAATAATTCTTTTTTCGCAATAATAAACCTTACAGCATTCAAACCAACCCTGAGCTGTCGATATGTAAAAATAAATCATAGGTCTCATCTACACGGTGGAGTTTAGACGCGCGCGTGACTTGAAAATAAATAACTTAAATTATATGTTTTCTGCGTCTGAAACATGATGTATGTTTGGCAACTACACGTCTGGAATTTGAGTTATTAGTTTGGAGTTCTCACTAATAAGTGAGTTTACACGGAATACGTATGCTTTTTTATGTACGTGTTACTTTTAACTGTTGTAAAGTTTCTAAGAATAGATTGTCTGAGACAATATACCTACACATGAGAATTAGAAAATAGCAAAATACTTGCGTAAATAAAGCTTTAGTAGTAATCTTCAGTTGAATATTCAAGTTTTCATTTCCACTATCACAAAAACTTGTGAAAATGGACTATGGTGTAAAAATTATTTTAATTTGATAAATTAAGGGTGACAGAGTTATAATTAACAACATCTTTTTTTTACTTTTATAGGTTTACACATGACCGACTTCTCGATTGATGTTAAGCGACGATGCGGTCTACGATGGAGCGTGCATACCGATTCGCTTTAGATTTGAAGACACCAAAATTATAACCATCAAGAAAAACCCACTCAGGCAACTCATTCTGCAGTCTAGACGTTCTTTTAATCATGCCATACTAAAATACACAATTATTGCCATATCAAATTTATTTTTTATTTTTGATTTGATTTGGACATTGACAAAAATACTGATAACTATCAGTAAGGTAGGTAAGGAACTCCTTACCAAAAGTTTTTGTAAAGAAACACAAGGTATATCTTAAACTTCCATGTCGTCTTAATTTCACGAAACTAAAACAACAATAATTAAACTTATTTTATTTATAAATCGTAAAAAAAGTCACTCGAAAATAAACTTCTTATCTAGGAACTGATTAAATAACTTACATACATATCTTGACACTAAAAGATACTAGACCTATAACACCCGAAAATAGTTTCTCGTGGCATTTTGTACAAAAGCATTCCAAAAATAAAACCAAAGCCAACCCTTTTCGCACAAATCTTCCCACCTACGAGCCGGGACACAGATCGCTAAATCTGGCAACATCATTAGTGCGCGCTCGTTTGTCACGCGACTTATCGCGCCCTCGCCCAAGTTGATCGTCGCGCCGATTTGTCGCGGCGATTTGTAGCGCTAATGTCGCCCGTGTGTACGGACCTTAATGACTGTCGAGTGACGAAGGATTTTTGCTAATTAGGGCATTTGTTACGTAGAAGTGAAATATCAATTGGCAAACAATGCGATGAAGATCTAAATCTGTAACATTTGTTTCGAAAGAGCTAAATAGAGATCCGTAAGTGGAATACGAACGACCGGTATGTTTCTGTATGGTAAGCGGAAAGTGAAAATGGTAAGGGTATGTATGGAATGTTTTCAGGTATGCTTTAAGTATGTATGTAGAGCCTTGCGTCTTCTGGGCTGTACCAAAGTTCAACAGATAGCAGAGGTCATCTGAAAGCAACTGCCATAGATACCTTTTTAAAAAACGGTAATATTTTCATTTATTTAGCATCAAGGCTGATTGATTATTTTAATTTAATTTTCTGCGAAAAAACAACAACCGACTTCAATTTAAAATTAAATTCAGACACTAAATTTCATAATTTCTATGATAACGTTGTCCAAATAAAGGTAACAACATCTTAGCTTTTTGTTGATATTTCAAGAACTGATTTCAATAAAAACTTGTATGGGACTAATTTTAAACTATGATCTACCAAACCAAAAAATAACCATCAAAATCGATTCACAATTGGCGTTGCTATAGCGTAACATACAAAAAAAGTAAGTACAATCGAATTGAGATCCTCTTACTTTTTCGGAAGTCGGTTAAAAAAAGGGATATTAAAATACAGAACAGAACAGAATGGATCGCTAGTAAATATTATTAATTAATCAATATTAGGCGATCAAGAGCAGTAGACAATAGACTACAGGCCCGTGAACAAAATTTACGGGTCAAATGAACCACCAGGAGACCTATGTAGGATGTTAGAAGGGTGTAAAGTATTAAGATTCAGCATTATGCCGTCACTTGTAAGCTGTCCAACTGAGTACAGTTGAAGAGGGGGAGTTCCACTCCTCGATCATTTCTCCTTGTCGCGTGATTTTTGTACGGCGTTGAGAAATAATAGATTAAAAGAGGTATTGAAACTATAAAAAATATGAATTTTAACTTTTTAATTATTATTTTGCCGGAAAAATTTACAGAGCAATTTACGAGTAATTTACAGAGCAAATTTGGTCATTTGATTAAGTACGGCATTGGTTCCATACAATTTCAATACCTCTTCTAATCCATTATTTCGCAATGCCGTACAAAAATCATGCGACAAGGAGAAATGGTAGAGGGTTGCAACCCCCCCTCTTCAATCTCACTCAGTTGGACAGCTTACAAGTGACGGCATAGTGCTGAATCTTAATACTTTATACCCTTCTATCATCCTACATAGGTCTCCTGGTGGTTCATTTGACCCGTAAATTTTGTTCACGGGCCTGTAGTCTATAATGCTGACTACGCTGACTTTGACTTGACCTTACACGCTGTCATAAAGAAAACTACAGTAAAATTATATGAAAAGAAACGTAAGTACTATATGTTCTTAGTCGATACGAGCAACAATAGATTTTTCTACACGATTTCTCTCGTCAATACGTTGTGGTACTTCTAACCTTGCACCTATCTCACGGGAAAACCCTCGATCAATGGGCGTCTCATTAAGGCCACGGTTGTTATCTAATAGCAAAATAATAATTATTAATCAGCTTCGCTTCAGTTGTCCGTTATATTGCTACTGGTAGAGGATTATAGCCTTTTTGTTTGGTAATGAATAAAGCGGATGGTACAAGGGATAAGACACGGCGTACTATGTAACAGTGTGTTTTTTTTTCTTTCTCTGCCTGTTTGTGGTCATTTACTTTTTCCGTTAGAATTGAAACACAACAAATATTAAGTTAAAGAAGTAAAAAGACGAGCTCAAGGCTAACAATTAATAATTACTCTTGATAGAAAAAAGGTACCTATCACTTATGTCTGTTTCTAAAATTGGATATCTCACAATTAAGGTATCCGTATTTAATATAACTTTGTCTACTTTCATTAGATGTTGTGTCGAACATTGATCGATGGCTATTTTTATAATTAAAGATAATAAGAGAGGATTTAAAATTAGGAGAAGATAAACACACGTCACATTTAAACATCCAGCCAACACAATAATTGTAGTACCTATATGTCTCGCAGAACAAGATTTTAATGATATTATTTTGTTGGTCTGTAATTTTTAATTTTTAATTTTCGTCATAAGTTCATTTGGATGTTAGTAGTGTCTAACTGTATCAGTTTATGTTGAAACGTCTGATACAGACAAATGTATAACTGTGTATTAGTAGATGACAAATTTATCTATTACAACTATAAATGGGCTAATAGAGCTCATATAGTAAAATTTATTATAATAGTAGGTATAAAAGTGAAAAATTTCACGCTTTTCTCTTATAACTCACGCCTCAATATTAACATGGTAACGTGAACAATTTTTATTACGTTGCTTATTACATCTCAACGTGTTTTTACAATCAAATATCGATTGAGTTTTAAGCACACTTGCTTTACAATGACTATACTGGTATACACAGAAAGTATACAATGTCAAAGCATAGTATTCATTCAAAGTAATAGATTTTTTTTATAATAAAACATCAAATGAAATGTTAAATAATAATACTTAATTAATAAATGATAAATAAAATGATGATTTCACTTTAGATAAAATAGGTTTTAGTACCAAAAAAATGGTTTACTCACAAAGTCTTTGCTAGTAATTCTACATATAGTTGTGTAGAGAACGAAAAATATAGAATTAGTGCGTGATAACAATTCTGTTTTTTTTTAAATATAATGGCATAAACCCTTTGTTTGAGCAAGTATGAGTGTTCCAAGCATTTCGTATAAATTCATTCTATCGACATGTCAACGTATAGTAGCTCTATCAGAAATAGATAGTAAAATTCTTCTTTACTTCTTAGTAAAAAGTCGTTACCTGGAACTAGAACAAATGGAGTTTTTACTATTAGTGTGTATGTTTTGAACACATTAATCTTGATAATTACTTACTTCAAACTACATAAAGCTGCTAGCCCGAAGCTAGGAGAAAAATCACACACACCTAGCGAGTCACATACTCTACAATGATGATCTTACCGCTTGCAACATCTCATACTAAAATTAAGAAGAACTGGAAAATCAGGCACATAAATGGTGCAGTTTTATCTGTGATACCGTTCAAAATTATGAACATAAACTGTTGCTAACTTATGCTAAATATCTCAGTTGCAAATTATCTTATCTAAAGGCTCTTCCTCACCGGGAGCGTTCGAATGTAATGTAACGTTATAGAGTCCAGCATTACATCAGTGAAGGAGGAAATCCGTAAATTACAATGCGCACCTTGTCATGATACAGTGCGTAATATTTTGATACAACTTGCAAAATCAATGTGCTTTTTTTGTTGTGGCTGGCTGGCGGTAGTAGGTATTGTAACAAAATGCTCAAAGTGGAAGCTACATAAATATATTCTTACATTAAACGCGTTAGGCCGTTGATCAGGAAGGTAGTATTGTAATGTAATGCTCAAATTCGAATCCATAATGTTACATTACACGCGAATGCTGCCAGTGAGGGAGTGGCTTAACAGTCATCGTTTTGATTTATGTCTAATTTCTGTGTTACTTCATAAAATGAATGAAACATAGGTATGTACAACGATTTAGAGCTAGTGTAAATCTATGGTAGGTAATCCTAGAGCTATGCATGATTACCATAGCATAGCTCTACAACCTCTTTCGCCAACGTCCCATTATACGTATGGACTTGTGCACGTATAACGTCTGAAGTTGAATAATTTATGAAGCAGTTTTTCTTAAATTATATAAGTATTTATTTCAGCTTTCAACTTGATTTAAATTTTACTTTGCCGTATAAATTATGAGATAATTAATATTAATCTAAGTATGCATACCGCTAACGAAATAAGTTATTGAATTAGTAATTTGTTGAAATGGCGTGGGTGGACTAGTTAGTTAATTAATTGGATAAATGAGTCATGTATGTAAATTAATACCAAATGTTGAGTAGCACTCTATAAAAAGTAGCGAAATTATTTTACCAGCTTGTCAGTTTGATTTAAACTACTACATCGATAACGTGAATAAAGGTCAAACGTTAGTCCATTAATTTAAAAATAAAACTAAAACATTCATTGGAAGTCACATAAATGTATCAAATAAGCTTTAAAGCGGCGGTATTAGTCTTTTGTTTGTTTGACCGTGCTTCTTTCACAAGCTATAAATCAGATTAAAAATATATTTGCTTGTTGACACAGTCCACATAAAAAAGTTCGCATGTGCAACTTTAAGGTATAGCTCAGAAAGATAGTTTGCCTTTGTGAATTAAAGTTTTTAAATTATTTTCATAACATAAGTAGTACCTAATCATAAAAATTAGCAGCCATGTTAATAATATAACAAAACACAATTTTGCTTGTTGTGTTAATTTATCTCGTAATTGCAGCAAACTTATATGTACAAATTTGATATCACGAGAAATGTTGACAGCATTTAGGAAATGTTTGGAATAGGGCAGTTAATATTTGTCTAACCTGGAAATGGAATACGGCTATAATATTTATAATAGAGTATATGGAATACTCCCAAACTCCCACATAAACATGCTTATTGAATGTCAGAATAATAAATAAAAAATGTTAATAAAAAAAATGTTCCAATGCAAATAGACAAAAATATCAATAAGAGAACGTAAAAATGTAAATGTGGAAATCCTAAAAATTTTATGGATAAGAAAATTCGGAGATTTATTGCTCAATCACGACGTAACACCTAAAAAGCACAGTTTACAATTTGAAATACAGTTATATTATAGTCGGCAATAGCACATAAGCTACTTACTTGTTGTCACGGGAAAATAACGAAAACAGCGTTGGTAAAACAGCATTGTTAGTATCCAATACGGAAAACTATCTAGGTTTCATTGAAATACATACATGAAAAACGCCGAGCTCTCCAGCGCTACATTTATTAATCTTTGTTCACCGGACACCTATCCAAGAATTTGTGGTCGACGGGTAAATTGGAATTGTGTTTGATAGATCACTCGCCCCACTAATGGATGGAAAAAATAAAAGTTAGGTACGCGCGGCGATGTATGCAATCCAATCAATTGATATGCAGAATGGTTTTTTGAATTGTTTATTCGTTAGATGGTTTATAGTTGCCAGTTGTTTGTACCTGAAGCATGCATTTTGCCGATGAGTTTATAGACGATGCCGATGGGCAAATATTCTTTGACATTAATATGAAAATCATTTAGATTTCATTTCAAGACTATACAATACTAAATTACATTGACAATTAAGAACCTATACTACAATTGTGTTGTTATTTTGGTTTAGTTCGCATTGTAATTTAGATTTGTGAATACAAAAAAGATCATTTGATCAGTAAACTTTCATTTGGGTTTTACTTCTCCCACCAACGGACGCGAAGCAATGTTTAAATCTACCTTTATTTATTGTTTTAAAAAAACGTCATGGAGTATTGATAATTCAAATTTTATTTGATTATTAGCATCGTACATTTGATGATCGATAATGTTCTTAATCTAGTAACAAACAAAATCAGTCGAGCTTTTTTCTAAGTTATGTAAATGCATTTTATCTTCATAACTAATGGTCCTTGTAAAAATAAAATGTTAGTGTAATTTCCAAAAATCTGTACCAAACTTAATTTTCCTTCGCGTAACTTTCTCCAGCCACCAAAGACAAAAGGGTAGAATCTAATAAACAAACAAGATAAAAAAAACTTAAAAACTTCATTAGCCGCGCAGCCAAGACCCCCGTAAATCATAAAAGGATTAGTGGCTCCTCCCCGTGCCTAAAAATTCGAGGTTATTAAAAAAACTCATTTGCAAATTTGGATAGACAAAAGATATTAAAGCGATAAACTGAATTATCTCCAATTTCGAGTCTCCGGTGGCCAATGAAAAAATATAACCCTTTAGCTTTAAGTGGGGATAAAAAAATTAATGAATACGTCCACTAAAATGGCGGATCTTATAAAAGGGAGTCTTACAAAGGAGATAGGAGGGTCACCTATTTATAGTTATTAACTTTAACATTACAAAAGTTTAACTACTATACAATATGTTAAATGTTTCATGGAATTGACAAATGAATTACCTATATTTTTATAAATATGATATATTGAAACCGCGGAAATCTATCCCAAAAGAATTGATTGAATTAGGACTTAATCTAGTAAGTAGATGGGGGAGTATGAAGGTTCACCTGTAATATTCTCTAAAATAAATATATGACCGAGCGTAATGTCAAACATTTACACTCTCTGTCTCTCTCACATAGGAAACATGAGAAATTGAAATCTAGAAGTCTAAGTCCTGGTACATGCATGTTTTGTAAAGATATGAAAGCCACAAGTCTAGGAAAACTGGGGTGCGAATACGAATGAAAGATGACATTCGTGCGAAAGGAGTAGATCATACATCCGATGATAGATTGACGTGAAAGAAAGAAAAAAAACGTAATGTCCAAACCCCGCCTAGTGAGAATTAGATAAGAAGATGGCCTTGAAACACGACCTCTAATCTCCGTATTTCAATGTTTTACTCAAGTACTATTTTGGCTTTTTTAGTTCCGCTCACGTCACAAACAACTACATTTTTTTAACACATTTATACAACACACATATATATTAATACACACTTTTTCAGCTGGCGACATAATCATGCTGAATGGTAATACGTAAACGTTGAATGAAATAAACGCCACTATGTTAGGCATGTCGTTTCAATCAAACAACTGAAAATGTTTTTGAAAATGAGGTTTTACAATAAAAATTTACAGGTAACCTTTTCAAGATTTCGAAGTTTCTCGATACAAGTCACAGGGGGCGTTACATTACAAGTACAAATGCAGCCGAAACGACTTTGGAACTTTGCAAATTAAGAAAATGTAATTAGTCCCACCCTCAAGCCCACCCTGGACATAATCGGTGAGTAGAAAATGTAGAGATGTACAATTCTTAACATTTTACGTTTCTGCCAACTAGCAGATAAAAAAGGCAGTGTCTTTTAAACAGAGATTCATAAAATCAAATCACATTCTACTAATATTATTTTAACTTTGGATGTTTAGATGTTTGATTTGTTGCTCAATTACGTCGGAATCTTTGAAAATATCGGGTTTAAATTTGTAACATAGATAGAAAAATAGATTATACTCTGGATTAACACACATCACAATACATATGTATAATAGGAACGAGAACTACACGAATGAAACTGTGGAGTGCTGCTATTTTCATAATAAATACTGCTTTATGTTTGTCTAAAATCTTGAGTAAATTACTGATACTCACATCATTACTTATCAACAAAAATCGGCCCAGGCGTTTGGTCTGTATAGTGCCTCAAAGGAACATACAAACATACATACATACATACATACATAGACTGTTAAACACATTACCACTCCTTTGCGTCGCGCAGTCGGGTAAAAAGTTTGATGAAGTAACTGTCTCTCTGCAAACTTTTCTCTTCTGTGTTACCCTGGACATAATTAAGGCGAATCTTGTTGTAATTTTGACATTTAATTTTTTCCCTCACCTCCACCCCAATTAATTAATTTAGAAAAAGTACCTTCAAAATTTAATCTGTGCTTTTCGGTGACAGTATTTTTTTAATTTTTTTTCTTTTAAGTTAATGAAATGGCGAGATTTTTGATAGCAGTCGCGGGGGTGTCGTTGAGAGTTTTTTTTTTAATTTTTAACTTTTCTTTGCGGCTTAGTTATTTAGGTTGGTCTTGTTATTATTTGCTGAGAAGTTTTCTGTTTTTGTCATTTTGTTTTAACCTCCGTATCTTGAAACTTTACTTAGCATATTTTTGTCTTTTTAATTTTGTTTGTCATCACAAACGGAAAAATTTCTTTTGCATTTTGCTAAAATAATTACAGGTTTATTTATGGATCTCATACGCCAAATAAATAATAAATAAATGTAAGTGTTTGGAATACGACGTTAAAATTATTATGTACATGGTAAAAAAATGAACAATTTGTTATTTGTTATACACATTTAGATACGTAAAAATAGTGGATAGAAAGAATAAGCGGTTTAAAATTGTTATTGGTTCTCATCGTTTGTTTTTGGGTTTCGAAGTAAACCTTATCTTTTGCGTCTATTCTTTATAACAAAATATTATCTTCGAGTTTAGATGAAATCTATTGATAAATTTAGTTTAACTGTAACTGTTTTTTCTAATTACCATGTGTTATAATCGTTATATTCCATTTTTATAAACTACTGGACTCATAAAATACGCCACTAATTTAATTCTAACTTAATTATACGCGTAATTTCACCGAGACAAATACTATACACTGATACTTATTCTAGACTTTTTTAATTTTAATAAACAATGATTTCCAAATGTTCTATCTTGTATTCCTAAGTGGCGAGAGTTCTAAGAGACGCAGTGCTGGATGTGATTTGAAACCTTCGTATTCAATAAGTTATGTGGCACTGTGCTGTTATGACTTGGAGTTTTCTATAAAGCGTATATTACAGTCGTATCGTCTCTTTGTTTTGCGAAAAAAAATGTAGCAAGCTACAACATTTTAAACCTGCGTTTAATCCCAAAATCCTACGAATAATTTAGCTTATCTATCATCTCGAAAGTTTAAACTAAGGGTGTGTGCACACCGTCCGGGCGATCGCAATCCCTTGCGAACCTCAATCGCGTGTGTTATCGCCGCTGTAATCCGGTCATCAAGCCGGCATTAGCCGTTGTTGTGAAAACGGTGATTTGCACTGTCATGCCAGGACTTGGGGTTAAACATGTGCTGATGTAAGCTTTCTTCGTGTTTTATTTTGTTTTTCTTTTTTGATTTAGGTTTCGATTACGTTTTGCGTAACATTTATAATAATCCTGATATTAGTAATATGTAGAACTGGTAAATGTATTATCAAACAAATTTTACATGATAGCTGGACTTCGGTTACTTATAATTTAGAAATGAACGTGGTCATCAGAAACTCTAAAATTTTGGGAAGAAAACCTAAATCCTGTTTCAAGTTATAATCTATGATAAGTCCAAATTTTAGACTGATCTTTTCAGTTGTTGCGACGTGATTAAGCAACAAATCACCAAACATCTTAACGTCGATCCAAATTTTTGAGTTAATAAATGAAGAAGAAGGAGTGATAACAAATAAATAAAATAAAACATTTACACCACCTTATTTGATTGCATAATTGAGACGATTTTGACAAGCATTTTACATTCTGAAAAGTTATCATTGAAATATTAATAGATTATTGTTTACTCAATCGTAAATTTGCTTTAGAATTTAATGTTTTTGACGTGTTAGATTGTTATAAATTAAAAAAAATGGCGTTTAAGATCTTGAACTACGCAAAAAAAGCTACAGATATAGCTTTTCTGCATTAAGATTTAATAAAAAAATCGAATTTAGACGAACTTTATTACTCACAGAAAACAATTTTTATACATATATATTCCTGTCAAAACAAGAGTAAACACCGCCCACAGCAATTCCACACACCGCTCATCCCCCCGCGTAATGATGTGACCGATTTTATCGCGATCGCCAGCTTAGATGTCATTTAAATTTAAATTAAGGTATTACGTCGAACGGAACGACGCGGCTGGCCGCGGCCCGCCTTATCGTGTACACTCGCCTTTAGGGTGCATTTTAAAACTACGTAACATGCTGCTTAAAGCGAGCTATTTTAATGCAATTTAGTGTAATTCAAAGAGAATTAAGTGGTATTTAAGGTTCGTTTGTGACAGCAACTTAGTGCAGTAGGGTTGGAAAATAGTAGGAAAATTTGCTGGTGTGTTGAGATTCAGATTCGTTTACGTGGATATTATAAACACAATGAAGTAAATTTGTCTTACCTCGTATAACATATTATATTTATATAACTAGCAGCGTCCCACGGTTTAGCCCGCGTAGTTCCCGTTCCCGGGATAAAAAGCAGCATATGTATTTTTCCAGACTGTAATTTAACTTTGTTCGAAATTTCAACCAGACTTAGACGTGATTGAACAACAAACATCAAAATATCCAAACATTGTTATTTAAAATATTAGTGGGATTATGTTCTCGTAGCAACTTTTTTGTAGTGTGATAAGCGAGTAACATATGCGCATAATGGTAAACAACATGTTAGACCACGTCAGCGCAATGGCGCGCAGCAATTATTTTTTAATTAGAGCTTGCAGAGTTCCTATCCCTACTTAGCACTGCACTACGTTTGAAACCTAGAGATATTAAATTATTTATCTAGTTGCCCTGTCTTTTCTCTAAAAACGCTGCCCTTCAGACCGAAACACAGTAATGTAAAAACATAATAGTTTGGCGGTAGAATAACTGGCAAAGGTGTAATATTTTCCCAGACGGACTCAGCAAAAAATCTATCACTAAACCACTACAAGATTAATATGAAAGTGTAGACGTTGGTCAAGAACGTTAGCAAAACTAAAGGTTATTCGAACGAACGTAAATATGAAAAACATACTACAAACTAGAAAAACAAAAAATAATAGCTGATATAATAAATAGACCATTTCTTTATTCGATTTGTTTGAGTGAACGTCTCTTGCACAAATTTAAAACTAAACTACAGACGCTAGCGCGGTGTATACCACCCACCCTAGCCACAGTTTACTGTATAGTTCCCTAGTACCCCACCGGTATCGGAATCCATATAAATCCGGTTGCATCCACAGCAAATTGAATAAACCGATAAAAAAGCCAAGCGTTCTATCGATAGGGCAGATTATGGGGCTCGTAGCGACTGTGCCACACTCGTAGCGCCCTCGTAGCCTTTCACGTCGGCGTAGTCATGTAGCAGTATATTATGTTACGTATACTTACGTAGTACATACATATACTGATAAGATCACTTCAAAAGTACAAGAACACTAATATATAAGAAGAGAACACTATTGGTACCAAAATCACTGCAAAAATAATCATCTAAAAACATCTACATATTATTATAATATGTGGATAGATGTTTGTATATATAAAGGAAAGGAAGGAAGAGGTTCCAAATTAAGTTGGTTTTTCTTGGGTGTATGTTATACATATGTGTACGAAATAGGTAGTTTTTAAAAACATCTCATAAACATCATCATTCACAAAAAAAAATTCGACATAAGTCTAAAATTTGTTATTTACGTTTATTTCGAAACCTCACTGTCTCATTGTTCAATATATGTATGTATTATCAATAGTGGGTTTGGTTGGTTTCACAACATTTATAGAATTTCGACTACGACTTATTAAAAGATACGAATTTACGACTGGGCTCGAGGCTTAGTTGGTAGTAGCTCTGCCTGCGAAGCCGAGGGTCGTGGGTTCGATTCCCACCCAGTGCAAATATTTGTGTGATGAATTTTAATGTTTGCACTGTGTCTGGATGTTTCTATGTAAAATAAGTATGTATTTAAAACTATATAAGTATTATATCAGCTATCTGGCCGCCATCACACAAGCTTTGCTTAGTTTGGGGTCATATGGTGTTGTGTGTGAATTGTCCATCAATATTTATTATAACAAAAATATATGGAAATACCATTTTAAAATCTCATCAAAAAACAAAGATCAAGTTCAATTGATAAATTTAGAATAAGACAACCCTGAGGAACCCTACATAGTTATGTGATAGAAACCTACGTGGTATTTCAGTATCTACTCTACATAGTTTCAAATCTCCGGATAAGCTGTTCAATTCCTACAGACTGAAGGGGGCGCCTAAAGCCAGAAAAACGAAAAAAATACATTTTCGACGCCGCTCACTGAAGTTAAGAAACTAAAAACTATGACAAAAAAACTATTGACGTGTGGGTACAATCAAGAAGAAGCACAATAACCGAATAGAATTTTAAAAATAGATCAGAGTTTTTTACAATAAAAAAATAAAAATGACACCGAAAAAACCCGTTTTAATTCGAGTACTCGAAATTATCAGCGATGACCCCACATTATTTTTTGGTAATAAAATTCCTATTTGTACGTTCTAGTAAAGTAACCGAACACTTTTTTTAATTTATGTTTAGTTATTGAGTAATTAAATAAAACTTGGTCAAAAATGGACTCCTGATTAAATATTGATTTTTCTTCCAAACTGTGTCATGCTATTCTCGACTTTATGTATATCACATTAAGAAACGCGTCGCGCGGGTGAAATCTGATTTTTTCCTGGCTTTAGGCGCACTCTGAACAACAAACATACAAACTTTCACATTTACAATATTGATAGGATTAGGCATATCTCGGTCGGATTACCATAAAATAATAACAGTAGTACGATAGGCGTGTCCACGTGGGCTGCTCGTAAACCTACCGCTGACTAGGCTGCACCCACACATACATATCACACGTATATATGTAGATACGTGTATTATGTGAGTGCAATATGAAAAAACGCATTTTTTTCTTAATTTACTTTGTCATATTGAATGTAGCATAATTTATAATGTCCTAATGTAACTTTTGGATAATCGTTTTTTGGCATAATGTGTTTTAAGCATAACAATCTACTGTACTACATTCGATTCGACTATTGATGAGACGCATAATAATATTCATATATAACCGGGTGTACCGTCTGTTTTTCTCAATGTGTGCCTTTAAGCATTGTGCTAAGTTGTGTGTTTAAACGTTATGGTAAGTTACCTTTATGCTAGTAAAAATTATCCGAAAACAGTTATGCGTTTAGTTGTAATGATAAATTATCATTAGTCCTAAAAACGTTAGACCTACATACCTCGTACTTAAATTTGTACAAAAATTGTTATTTTACCACATATTACACGTGTTACACAGACTACATAGACGTATATTGAAAAATACCAGTAGCAATGTAAAATGATTGCGTTTCTTATGACATAAAAAAATATTCTACTTATAAATGTTAAACTTTGGATGTTTGTTACTCAATCACATTGGATCATTTAGAACTAGGCAATGCTATTGATGCACTACGA
The DNA here is from genome assembly GCA_963693475.1 of Ectropis crepuscularia. Classification (NCBI taxonomy): domain Eukaryota; kingdom Metazoa; phylum Arthropoda; class Insecta; order Lepidoptera; family Geometridae; genus Ectropis; species Ectropis crepuscularia. The sequence continues at coordinate 10,829,342 of OY856350.1, forward strand.
CTCTAAATACATGAATGTATTGACTCGTTTAAAAAAACTTTGGTACAAAAAGTTATCCTACAAATCCCGTACACTTCTCGTAGGTATTCTCATGGCCTAAGAGCAAAAAAATTATCAATTTTTGGAGCTAAGTCGAAGGAAAAGGAATCTACTTAAAAGTTATTGATGTTTATTACGCCCAACGAACTCAAACAGACATAATTATGCTTGATTTTGTTTTACGGAGGTTAGACAATATTATTAAAAATGTAAATAATTGAACAAAACAAAACTCTTTTTGCTCTGTACTTGCCACATTGACGTCACATTTATCATTTGTTTATCCCGAAAAAAAAAAACTGAAAACCGCCGATACCGAGTGTTTTATTATTTATCAGCGTTTAATCCTGGCACGCAATAAATTCAACATGGCGGCCGTTTTTTGGCGCGAAAAGAATCCGCAGAAAGCGCGGGAATGAGCGCGAGATTAGGCGGATAAGGCGTGTTATTAATGGACCCGAGATACACACGACAGAGTCGGATTTATCCAGTTTTTTCTGGTTTGCGCCGGACGGCGTTTGAGTTATTGGATTGGTTTTGAAGCTGCGTGACGTGTTCGATTTTTATCATTTTGTTTTCGAGTTCCGGGGACAACAATAAATTTCGCATGAATGGACGAATAATGTATTTACGCCACAATTCTGTAACCTTTGTGAAAATGGTAACACTGGCAATAATTTAAGTTTTTGCATATCCCTTATTAATAAATAGTCTACGTTATATAAACATATTGGCTAATGGCATGTGATTATTTGGAAACGCAATTATATTCATTTTTGTATTGAAATGTAATTACTATATCTATGCCAATATTAATATAGAGAGAAAGATATTTATGGCTATTAATGTTTTCATTCCTATGTTTCAGATAAATCTGGAGCCACACATAGGTACTAGAAAACTTTTTAGAATTTGAATCGGGTTTTGGTCAGGTAAACCAGGCCAGATTACTAAATGCTTTATAGTTATATAAGGTATTTAGCAAGAACGCAGTCAAAACTTTCCCCTAATCGCAATAAATACACGTCAAGATTACAAGTGAGTACATAATAATTAGAATAACATTGATTCAAAGGTTGCTTTGATTTATTAATCTAATTACGAGATCCATTTCTATGAAATCAACTCTCTAACAGCTCTAATATTTAAAAAAAAAGTTACTATTGTTATCACAAAGACTATATTCGTCCATATTTCGAAATTTGATACAGCTTTTATACACAATAGTACCTACACAGTGGACAGTCGGTTGCAACATTATATATTTAAGGGCGCTCGCTGAGTCAGCGTAGATTTACGATGTACAGTTTATGCTCCACGCGAGGTGGACAGGGCGCCTTATCTGTTGTTAAGTTTTATTGGACTATCTGTAATGTGTCATACAATATGACATAATGTCATATACACGTAGCTTCTATTTCAAAAGTTATCCAAGCTGACGTTTCGCTTCATATTGTTGTACTTCGACCGGTACTATATAAGGAACGTTTCAGAAGACATTTGGTAAAAATGACGACTATTACTCATAGAAATCATATTCGAGTGATATATAAAACATACATACATAATACGGTGTAAATTATTGACTAGTTTTTAATACTATACCTGAAATATAAAATTTAACAGCTATATTACAAATCCTTACACAAGTCAGTACACTATACAAAACGTGCATTTTTAAAGTGAAAACTTACTTTTGTGCGCCCCAGACAGATTTTTCGGGTGTTGCAAATTGAGTAACATAAGCCTTCAGTGCCATTAGAAGTAAAAAAAAAGTAAAAACAAGATTTTTTTTTTTACTTTATCTTTAAATTAAATTTTTCTCATTCTACCCTCACAACAAATACGGCATTGATCTCACTCCCAAAGTCCAATGCTCTTCCGGACTCGGAGTCGGCAAGCGGAAATAGCGCTTTAACATTTGCATACAAACCGCTTTATGCAGCTCCGAACACTTACAGTATCTCGGTCAGTACTACAAGTTGTAAAATTGAATATAAAATAACCCATTCCTTATTTGTGGATAGAAATGAAATTATAATTGTATGCTACGGTTTGCCGTTACTTTCAATTTTGAGAAGCTTTAAAGACATATTTTAGTAGTTTTATGTTAAAACAAACATAGGTACCGCTATCAGTACGAGTATACTAATATTGACTATAATTTTAAACGATGATTGCGTTATCTATCTGTTCATAATCTAACATGATGTATATTTTGCGCGAAAAGAACAAAAATGTAGTACCTACATTCAGAATATGCCTCATTAACTAACTTTTATGTATATTTAAGGGGGCGCCTAAAGCCAGAAAACGAAAAAAGGAAATTTTCGACGCCGCTCACTGAAGTTAAGAAACTAAAAACTATGACAAAAAAAATGTTGACGTGTGGGTACAATCAAGAAGAAGCACAATAACCGAATAGAATTTTAAAAATAGATAAGAGTTTTTTACAATAAAAAAATAAAAATGGCACCGAAAAAAACCGTTTTAATTCGAGTACTCGAAATTATCAGCGATGACCCCACATTATTTTTTGGTAAAAAAAATCCTATTTGTACGTTCTAGTAAAGTAACCGAACACTTTTTTAAATTTATGTTTAGTTATTGAGTAATTAAATAACTCTTGGTCAAAAATGGACTCCTGATTAAATATTGATTTTTCCTCCAAACGGTGTCATGCTATTCTCGACTTTATGTACATCGCATTAAGAAACGCGTCGCGCGGGTGAAATCTGATTTTTTCCTGACTTTAGGCGCACTCTTAAAAAGATTGCCGTACCATAGACCTTAAGCACTTAAAATGTGTCTTTAAGTGAGCTAAAAGTACTTTTTAATGTAATTTTATAAAAACAAATGAACATCCAAGCTAACAATTAAATTTCTTAATGCACTACGTATCGCCTTTCATCTCAATTGTTAGATTAAAGCTGTTGTATGCAGGTTTGCTTGCTGTATAATGTAGAAATTGGTCACTTATTTTTTACTAAAAATATTTTTTTGAACTGTGATGAAAAAACTAGAGATTTGTAAATATCTGATCTCGGTAAATCCTTTCAGATTATTTATTGTTTTGCGTAAAAGAATAACAGTCGCAATTCATCTTCACGTGTTATGAAGTTCTTAATATTAGTGTTACACATACATTCTGCAACATATTAAATCACTTTATAAAAACCACGAAGATTGACAATATATCAAACTTAAAAACTACAAAAAAAACTGGCAGTCAAAGGAACTGCCGATAGAAGTGAAAACTTATAACTCAGCATTTGCTAGCTTACTTTAGAAATTACGCAGGTGAAACTGGAGGGCGTGGCCATGGCCATCTAGAAAACGTCATCATTTCTAGATGGCCAATGGCCATGGTCCCGAATTTACCCGAAGAACTCTTATCACTCCCAAGCGTGACGCTAGAATTCAATTCACAGCCCACGAAGAATTTGTCTGCTACAAAAGAAGTTTTCAATTCAAAAAAAAAACATGGATCTACCTAATGTCTATTTAAAGTTTCTACACTGGTTGTTAAGTACACATGTCCTAAATAGAGCGCTATCGAGCGCTGCAGCGCTACATTCTAGCGCAGTCAGGAGAAGTTTTCCAATAACAGCGATCGTTGCCGAGGACAATGTCTCCCACATCATGTTACGTAATGTTATAGTTTTATCTGTGGTACTCGCGTTTTTATCAATACTAACTTCCGTACACTACATTAGCTGTTTTACATATCAGATGGTTGGACTTTAATTCGATACTCGGACTATGGACTAATAAATTGATTTTACGGAAAAAATTACTATTTAGTCATTTTAAAACGATATATGACTGACCAAACTTGGCAAGATGACCGTCAAGTGTTGGTAAACATAATTATAAAAGTAAAAAATAAATGGAAAATGTTTTTTTAAAGAGAGAGTGACGAGACGAGCAGGACATGTGCCTGATGGTAAGCAACATGCATGCCACATAACAGCACAGTGGCATGCAGTTATTGAAACATAAAGAGCCCAAATCATTACCTAGCACTGCACTGCGCTCGTCACCCAGAGATCTAAGTTGTTATATCTCTAAGCCCTGTAATTTATCTGGAAACATTTCTCTTCAAACCGGACCACGTAATAGTACAGTAAACAAGTAGGTAATGTTTTCACATTACTGCTTGGCGGTAGAATAACTGGCAAAGGTGTGGTACTTCCCCAGGCGGACTCTACTAAGAGTCCTACCACTACAAAAATCTATGATCTAATCTATGTATAAACTGATTTGACTGTTACTCAAAAGCTTTATCAATTTCTATCACAACGATGTTTTGAATATATTTCGAAAACAGCTTCTAGTCCTTTATTAAAAAGCTACGTATCTCTAATATAATGAAAACCCTTTCCATCCATACGGCTCTCTATAAAATCCTCCATAACTATATCGCGAACATGAAATCCGATGCGCAATCATATCGATATTACACCCATATCGATTCCAGCCATTCGATACTCGCTGAATCGATTCATGAATATATATTACGCATTCGATGTTACATAATATATAAAATGTCTGCCGGTCCTGATTGCTGGTGGCATGGTCATTTATTCATGAGCTCTCATCTGCTAAGGAAAACCAAACGGGGATTTTAACTTGTTATTATATTGGTAATCTGTATTTTTATCAAACTTATGATTATTATTAATTGTTTTTTAATATCTAACGAAAAAAAGCATATACTGTGATGATGTGACAATATTAATGTGACTCTATTTTACAATGGCAATGTTCAATAGCTGTGTAACGATGAAAAGATTAGTAAATTTGATTTTAAATTAATATTCTTAGAAAAAATACTAACAGTTTAAAAAAATACGATAATCTTTGAATACGATGGCAATGTATAACTATTATAATATGTTTACAAACATTTTAATTGTTACATTGTATGATGTATAGTATATACTTTTACGTCAAAACAATAAAATTTTCGAGTAAGAAACTTACAAAACCAATTGTCTATTCTTTTTCATGATATCCTTTATATTCACTGCCAAAATAGATAAGACACAATAGCAATAATCTTACAATTTGTGAACATTCTTATTTCGCTAAATCAGAATGGAAGTTCTTAAAAATCTTAAATGTAAGTTGTTTGTTGTAATATTTATACAACAGTGCGTATTGAAATTTGCCTGACGCATGTCATCACCGCCAAATATGAAAAAAAAATACAAATAGAAAAAGCAGGCATAGAAAAAAAAAGCAATTATTAGTTTATATTTTTTTTCCAATTTCTAAATTTGAACATAAAGCATATTATTGCTTTATGTTAATATATAACTATTTTTACGATAACTATTAATACAATAAGTGTGATATTTCACACTACAATATCTGCGCATTTTCGTAAAAAAGGTTAAGTAGGTACAAAATTTTGCTTCATATATTAATTTATAGATGATAAATATCAAACTTTTAAATCGAAATTAAAAAACAAACTTATTAATAAAACACTACACAAAAACAAGACACAAAATTGAATGTCCGAATAAATCCTCATACACACATAACCCAGCAGTAACGATAGTAGCTTAAACTACTATCGTGCCGATAACACAACGATAATGCCGCGATACGTATGCGGCAAGCGCGGTCTTTTATTATTATATCCACATATTGACTTTGCGTTGTCTATACCCCCCTTAACTCCCTCTAACTCGGAGACGGGGTGGGAAGATGTAGTCGAGAAACTATGTAGTTGGATGCTACAAGCAGTAAGAAATGACTATATATACGATACTAGGTATTAAATGCTATAAAAAACAAAAAAAATATGGCAGTCATAGGAACTGCCGATAGAAGTGAAAACTTATATGAACCGATTTTTTTTAAATGTTGAATAATCTGGGAGCAATGTGGGCTATATTATCGCCTATTAATAGCCTGTTTTTTTTTCATAAATACATCCAGTTTTACTGATAATTCCTTCCACTGTAAAGCAACATATTGCTTGTCTTTTTGATCTTCTAAATCGCCTAAAAGTTAAATTCCTGATTCTGAAACTTATAGGATTTTTTTCGCAAAAGGATAATCAAATGAATAAACAATCAAATTTGAAAGACATTCTCTAAGTCAATTTTATTTAAGTCAGTTCGTTAAATATTGACGAACGATGCCAATGTCCAGAAAAAGACAAGTTAATATCTCGTGTTAAAATCTCGGCTGAAGCCAAATTCTAGTAAAAAAAAGGAAAATCATTTAAAAATAATGATTACAAAAACAATAACCATGAAACCTACACGCAACACCATAGAGCACAACGAGGAGAGTTCAGCGGTGGTTTCAGGATAAATCTGTCAGAGATGTATGTAGAATTTGTATCTTGAAAACGTCTCACAATTTTGATCTTGTGATCTGCCAATATTTTTTTAAACAATTTTCCCAATAGAGTATTTTTCGAAGCGTAAGCGTGCTTTTATGTAAGCAACTAGGACTCGGATCCTTCTTTGAAAAAAAAAGTCAAATAATTAGGGAGTATTACTTACTTATATAGATATATTTCATGAAAAACAACCTCGCTATATGCGAATTAGTTATATCGTGCATGTTTGACTTTTGTTATCGTTTGGGTGTGGTTGTTTTGGAATAGGATTTAAGCTTCACAAAAATTACACGTGCTTTGACATATATTGAAATCAAATTTCGTTGAGCGCCTGTAAGAAAGATTTCGCCCTACTTCCAGCACTATGGCCTTTGGTTAAATAAGCCTTACTGCAATCTATTGTAAGTAGTTCTACTGATATTAAAGCATAGTGATGTAGTTGCAAAGTAGACACATGTAGCGGTCCGAATCGATCGCAGATAATGCGAATCGGATTGGCTGCGTGCATGCGGTGCGCGAATTACGGAACGCGAGGCTATGATTCGAAATTAATTGTCTTTTGCTGAATGTTTGTGCTCTGATGTGATATTTTTTTCGGATCTATTATGCATTATATTTTAGTTATTCTACCGCCAAGCAGTAATGTGCAAACATTACTGTGTTCCGCTTTGAAGGGTAATGTTTCCAGAGAAATTACAGGGCTTAGAGATATAACAACTTAGATCTCTGGGTGACGAGCGCAGTGCGGTGCTAGTTCATGATTTGGGCTCTTCATTTTCCAATAGCTGCGTGTCACTGTGCTGTTATGTGGCAGGCATGTTGCTTACCATCAGGCACATGTCCTGCTCGTCTCGTCACTCGTTATTTAAAAAAAAAAAAAGTTCCGACTGATAGCAATAAGAAAAATGGTAAATCGACAATCGTAATCTGGACAAAGTATTCTTACAGAGCCTTGTAGCGACTGTAAACGCCATGCTAACAGTTACGATGTTAGTTTTTAACGACTGGTGTTTTTCCAGTTATTGTATTCTACTAATTTTATACAAGGAAGTAGTGAGTAAGTAATTATTTCCTTAAAAAATATAAATAATATGTACAAAAAGAGTACGCAATTAATGTCCTTGTCTAAATATATCACATTTAGCGTTGAGCCACCAAACTAGGCTGAGCCTGTATCTTGGGCGCTCTGGTCTAGATTACTAGATTGGTAAGATTTAAACACTTACCTATCGCTTTACCGTTACTCTAGGTACACGGTTACATTATTTTAGAAACAATACTTTTTTGTAACAAACGCTGATTTTGTACAGCTTTGCACTTTAGTTAAACCGTGATTGTTCTGTTAAAACACAACATTCCAAAATATATTTCAATAGGGTACCGGACTGGGTCAAAAATACACCATCCTAATTAGTCCGTCAGCTAGATCATGGAAAAATATTGGACACGTATTTTTTGTTTTTTCATAATATTAAAAATCGTCAAAGATATAGACCATCAAACTTCGAGAGTGGGCGACGTCACTCGTGCGTAAAAATCGTACTCACAAGTGACGTCACACGAAACTTCGAAGCGCTGTATCTTCGTCATTTTTTGTTTGTGAAACAAAAGAAAAAATACGTGTGCAATATTTCTTGGCAATCTAACTAACGGGCTACTTCGTTTTTTTTGAGGATTGTACCCTATTATATAATCAGATTCTATTTTTAATTAATGGTTATTATTTCTGTTGTCGTAAGTAAGTATTTATGTTGCTAGGCATACAATTAAGTGAAGGTAAATAATTAAAGAGAGTGACATTAAACTTCTAGCTATGTTATGTTTTCATGTACAAACGTGTTTATTATCTAAGTCCTATTTTGACTGGCCTAGTGGGTTAATTGATAGTGTCGGTTCCATTCCCATCCAGAGAAAATATTTGTGTGATAACTATGCATTATATAAGTACTAGCAGCGCCCCGCGGTGTTACCCGCGTAGTTCCCGTTCCCGTTGTTCTCTTTATTTTTCCGGAATATAATATAATAGCCTATGTGTTCTTCCAGACTATAATCTATATGTGTTCCAAATTTTAGCCCGATCCGTTCATGCGTTAGGACGTGATTAAGCAACAAACATCCAAACATCCATACATTGACCTTTGTAATATTAGTCGGATTATATCAGCTATCAGGCTTCTATAGTACAGGCTTTGCTTAGGTTGGGGGTAAATGGTGTTGTGTGTGAAATGTCGTTATTTATTACTAATTATTAAGTTACGGCCGGTCTAGTCGGCAACTGACAATCCGAAGTCCCAGGTTCGAATCCCACACGCACCACTATTTATTTGAAGTAATGAGCGGAACGCCACTAACTTAAAAAAAACGGGGAAGGAAAACATCCTGACGAAACCGACATGTTCCGAGGGCATGTGTCATTCACTAACCCACGAATTAAGTCCTAGACTCTCCTTTGACAGCAGTGAGAACATTTAGTGGGCATATTATACTATTATGATATACCATTACTAATTGTATTATTGTTTACATGTAACCTACCCTGGACTTAATTGGCAGCAAAGAACACACAACAACAGAATGGCTAAACTCGTTTTTCGATCATCCGAGTAAAAGACTCGTTCGTTCCCTTTTATCTAAGAATATCCGGGCCGTAGCCAATAAAAGGCGAATAGCGTGAACATATAACAGCGATATGAAGCGACGGCGTCACGCGGACACAATCGATAGAACATTATTCATAAGACGGCCGGCGCGGGTGGAGTTAGGCACAACGATGGGTGTAGAGACGCTTTGTATTATCGAATTCAATTTAATTTTCTTCAAAGCCACAAACATCGATTTTAATTTAAAATTAGACTTAGACACAAATGTAGTTGACATTTCTTAAATTTTGTGACACTAACTAAATAAATACACTGTTTCAATTAAACAGCGGTTTGGGATAAACGAAATATCGTCGATGTATGCAAATCGTACATTTAAAAACCACTGCATTGAATTTGATAAAATGTATTTCAAAGGACTTATAAAGCGTGATTCACCAAACAAGAAAAAATAATGAAATCTATTCACAACTGCTGGAGTTATCGCGTAAAAGAAATCCAAAAAAGATAGCAAAAACACATACAACCAAATTGACCTTTTCCTTTTTATGTTAAAAGTCAATCCTTGTCAGTCCTTGTAAGTCTAGGATACAAAAAATCAATATTAATTGAAATATTTTTTCGAAGTCTCTAAGCTTGTTTAGCGTAGCATAGCAAACCGCTTTATGTTCCCACTCGGGTCCTACTGTTATAAAAGGACAGTCCAAGCCATAATCTACCACTCTACTGAGCAAGTTGCAGGTTGGCAGACTACATAATATTATAAATATTCTCAAATTATGTTTTCATTTACAGTTAAAACCAGTGGTGATGATAAAGGTATATAAAGGTATATACATAATAAAGGTACATACACATATACATTTACACTTGGTAAAAAAACTCAAAGAATGCAAGTTGGATTTGAACTTATGACTGAAGTCATAACACTAATACATAATAAAATAACGATTGTGAAATTGAACATCTCGTTAGACCACTACGGGTGCGATTTTTTAGTAATAAAGTTTTTAAAATGTCTTTTTAGAGAGTATTTGAACGCTCAAATAAAACATCGCAACAGCAAGACAACTACAGTCAGTCAGTCTCTAAAATTAGTAGTAAGCACATGATGTACAGGAAAACATAAAAATTTACAATAAACTTGGTAATATTCCTAGGAAAAAAAGGAATAAAACAACTACAATGAAAGGCAGGTCTACCCCATTTTTGTTCGGAAGCGCTCTTACCGGCAGCCGCGCCGTGTCGCGTCTCGCCGCGACATCGCGATATTGTCCCGTCTCTCTCTATTGCCATACTCGGCCTATTATTGTTTCAAAGATATTATATCAAGTATCTGAAGGGTATGTATTTATAAATATCTTCTAAGTGTTGAAATTTTTATAAGTGTCTAAAAGTAGCTATAATTAAGCATAATGCTTAAGCAGCCCACTAAATGCTCCCACTGTTGGGATTCTGGCCTTTATTCACAAGGAAAGAGTCAGGCCATTATCCACCTCGTTGACCAAGTGATAATGACCTCGAAAGATTCTAGGAACTTGCCGGTTTCCTCCAGCTGTTTTCTTTCGCCGTTTGCGGCATTACGTACATGAATTCGAAAAGACAGTGGTGTTCATGGGATTATAATCAGGGTCTTGGGATCGGCAGTAGTCGTACTCCCGATTAGACCAGCTGTAAGATAGATAAGATTAGGAAGTGAAAGTCAAAGAACATACAAAAAAATATGGTATTATGCTGTATTATATGGTGTAGACATGTGAAATAAAGAACACCTTATTACATAAGGAACTTGCTTGGAGCAACATTTATCTGCCTTTGCGACGTAAAATAAGATCAAAGGATGAACATAGTGCAAAGGGATATGGCGAAGTGCGAGCTATCAGATGACGATGTCGAAGATTTAGCGAAGTGGAGAAAAGGCAGCTGGTCTCATGACTATCTAATAATGAAGAGAGAAAAAGTTATAGCCGTTTGTCAGTTGAACAGAAATCCCTATATAAAGTGTTTGAGCTTTTTTCAATAATTTTCAGTGATAACTTGTTTAGCATTACAAGCTAAACAAGTTATCACTGAAAATTTAAAAGCTCATTACATCAGAAAATTAATGTAAATTCTTTATATTTCACACCAGTTAATGATACAAATAATTTTTAAAAACAGTAAGAGTTGTGAAACACCTGGCGACCATATCAATGAAAGTCATTATTTCTTTGTCATTCATTGGTCTTAGAAAAACTCATAGCGTGGTAAGCCACCAAAATAAAAATGTTGAACAGAACTTACTCATATAGGGTAGAAAGGAGACCGCAGATTATATATAGCGCCATTAAATATTATACATAGATATAGCAGGAGGAAACTTTGTACAGTTAAAGATTATTTTATACGCGATGGTGTATGTATGTACGTGTGTGTTTATATTATACGAAAATAACTTAGTGACGAATGGTTCGCTATACCTGAATAAGTATATCTTATTCATATCAATTTCATTTACTTTCATAGTAGCATTATAAAACTCGAACAATCATTCGAACTGTTCAAATCACAATACTAATTAACATTCCCCAAAATTATCTTAACGACATCTCTATCTAATTACAGATGATTTAATCTAACGCTACTTAATAACGCAAGGTTGACCTTAATTCGATTACTATCGAGTTTAATATAACCGACTTCATTTCCTACGACTTTGAGTCGAAAGTCGATTCGAATAATCGATTAACTCGAAACTATAAAATCAATTAATCGGACGTCTACCGTGTCAAAGAGGTACTATTAACTGGCAGCCAATAATACCTATTTATCTTAATACCATCTAGAATTAATATATCACTCTCGAGTAGGCACAACATGGACAATCTGTCCGTCGATCTGTTCGACGGTCCATCCGTCCGTCTGTCCGTGACAAATGGAAACGTCACTCTCGCCGGAGAAATTAAATATCCTCCGATAATTATCTAGTGTAACACAAATCGATTCTTGTATTAACAGGGAAAGAGATTATATTGAATTGACAATCCGTTTTTATTACGACCTTCTGAGATTTCGTCGCGTTTCGGAATCGTGGCGTCTTAATCACCTATGGCTAACTTTGTAAATCCTACTCTATTTAATACGACGTAGGTTTCAAGTTTGTTTAAGTCGATTGTAAAACGTTAGGCTCTATAGTTCGATATACGTTTGTATGACTATAGTAATGGATTGATTGAAATTTCTTCCAAACTAAACTCTATCGTATACGTGTTTAGTTTCAAATTTATCTATTCATAGGTAACGCTTAAGACGATGTTGACGTCGCCGTAATGGTAATTATTGGGTCGACAGGCGGAATGCCGCCACTGCTCGGTAGCGGTCCTGTAATGATATTAGTAACGCCAATGAGCTTTTAAATCGGTCGGGAGCTGATAAGATACGGGATCTGTTAATGCGTGTAATGCGGCCATGAGAATTCGAGGAAGCGGTTGCAGTTAGATTGTCGCTAAATTGGTTGAAAGGTTAGTTTGTTTTGCACAACATGAGTACTTAGAGTACTTTAGCATTTAGATAAAACGGATCAACGTTTGGGGCCTATTCAATTGTTTTACGGTTATTACTTTCACGTTCCAATGGAGCTTAAGTTGACGTCATTTTTCATTTTAAGTGAATGAGTAAGACAAATTTAGTGATTTTGTTACCAAAGAAATTACAGAGCAGAGAGACAAAGAATGTTATATTGACGTGTGTCGACAAACATTTGAAGGTTTTATGTTTAATTATTAACTGTGTTGTCGTTTGGGCACACATCCTGCTCGCCCCATAAATTTTTCTTTTTTTAATGTTATTTAAAAAAAAACAAGTGAAATAAAGAAAACAAATCGAAGAGAAAAGTAATTTTCCCACGATAGTATGGTGTAGGTATTTAAAGAAAACGTAACATTTTTTTTCCAACTTTAATGCTGGACAAACCTGGACATCGTTCGAAAAATCTCAAATGCTCCTAATGAATGTCTCGGTGTTGGACCATGTCACGATCGCATCGCGTTTGGTAATGAATCACGACGCGATCGAAGCGTGATCGCTGATCGAGATCAGATCTGTTCTCTAATGCCGTGAGAGAATTAGTACATATATGTTCCATTTTACGAATATACTCAAACTGTTGTACTTTATCAGTTTCTTAATCACATTACGGATGCTTTTTAAAGTAATTCACGGGCTTGTGGTACGTGACAGTCGACATCACACGTCAGTTTAAGTGTGACATCACTCTTAAGTTTCGACCGCATTTTGCGGTCTGTTTTAAAGGAATGTGCGCGCGTGCGATAGTGCGTTGTTAAGTACTCTTCTTAAGTCAGCCTAGACCGACCATATCAGCACATAGGTATCTGACTAGCCTGTTTATTGATTAAAATGTGTAACAACCACATGAGTTTTATATTATAAAGAATTTGACCATCGCGATCGACATAATTTGGGGTCAATTCAATCACCGTATTGCGTGTATTTATGTCTCTTTTTCTCTCTCGCTCTGTATGTATATATGTGTGTGTTTCACCTTATCAGTAAGTTTTGTCCTTAAGACCTTAAGACTTTACAGACCTTACAGTTAAGACCTTAAATACTTACTTAATACTTAAGACCTTAAAGTTTACCATTTCATTAAATCAACTAACCGGTATAACCAATATCCTCTTATTCAATTGTTTGCTACAAACAGCCTCGGCCAATCAATACGGTTCAAATAAAACCTTTAACCCTTAAATCACCCGCTTAATTACAAGATCAATTAATAAATGCCTCGTGTAATGAAGTGAGGGAAACAGGGTATTTATTGTTTAACCCTGCATCGCAAACTGCCGGCTTAGCCGCGGTTACATTAATTATAATATTAATTATTAGCTAACTCGTGTCGCTTACCCTTCGGGACGTGACCTGAATGTACGGTCCGCAGCGGTGGAAATTTTGAGAAAAGAATAAAACAAAAAAAAAATTAGCAAAAAAATATTACAAATGAAGCCTAAGAATGTTTTATTTATGGAAAAAGACTAAATTCTTGAAATGACCCCAATTTCAGTAAAAATACATTCTAGTTTGATCAATAATATACTTCTGATTTCTATATTTGACTTAAGATTCCCTTAAATGACAAACCTACTTCTAATATGACAGAAGGTACGGTGCTAGTACACGTTAACGTTAAAATTTGTTGATATACACTGTCACAAATTATTTAGTTGCTATTTTCTATTTTTACCTATAGTTTTAAAACATCGTGAGAAAACCGAATGATGAACATGAATACCATTTTTCCAGGCCATGAGTCACCTGGTGAAATGCACTTGATCAGTGTCGTGACTCTTCGTCAGAGAAGCTAAAAGTACCTTGTAGAAGGAGCATAAAGTGGGATATTTATTGTGGTTTTTAAAAGCTGGTGAAGGCCTTACAATACAATAAATTATAATTATTATCTCGAATATTGGATTGATTGCATTCCGACCCTTAGGTAATTGTTTCAGAAATATTTCACCAAATAAAATATCAATCAAACCAGAAATAATTGTATTCAAACCATGAGCCCTTAAACCCATCAAATCGTCCGATTGTTTTGCGCACCGTATTTTAAACTCGCACATAAGCCCGAAGACGCAGCGACATCTGCCGACGTAATTGAGGGATTACTCACATAATTGAAACCGTGCGATAGAGACAGACAATCACATTTCAAACGCGACCGAAAGAGACGACGTGCATCACTCAACGCCGTCTCAAAACGGGACGGTTAACAGCGTGTCTTCTTGTATATTGTATTATCTTACGTTTTATGCCCTATTAATCTTGCTCCGTTTGTTGTGCTTGAAATTTACGCCTTAGGTGGTGCCGATAAGGTTGTTTTTTGGCTGTGAAAGATTTTGATACAGGGTGGTGCAATAAATAATTGTTTGTTCGCGTAAAACTGAAGTGTTCGCGTTTATTCGCCGTCAAGTGGTGGGTGTCTTTTTGTTTGAAGACGTAAAGGTAATCTGGGATAACGAGCGCGTTCAGCGTTCCTCGTAAACAAGCCATTGGCGTGATGGATCAGTTGATTTAACGTTTGTAAACTAACTATTACTTAGGCAGTGAGAATTACGATTTGTTTTTGACTTTAGAAGAAGGAAACGTAGCAACTCTACAATAGATCTACGGCAGTGTCTATACTTATTTCGTTTTAAGTGTAACACATTTTTATTGCAAAAGCAGCTCTACTTCTGATATGTAAAATCTATTTTTTAATTGTTGCACTAATCAAACAATTATAGTCTAGCCTTACACTTGAAACTAAACTGCAATTAATTAACTAGACAGAATTAATTAATTAGACAAATCCAATTAGTTGCCAGCTGCTTTTTTATTGATGTTTTTGAGGACTTTTTCACTAACAGTTTATCATTTTTACTCTTTAGCTAATTATTATCTTAGTATAATTAGTTTATCTTTATTTCAACACCAGGTTTTTCTCAAATGGAGGGTCTAGACGTCACGTCACGTCTAATCCATCACGCTATCCAGGTTCGCAAAGGTGTTGTCATTTACGAAAGTAGACTTATTTTTGGAGTTTGTCGGTTTTATAGACTATCAAATGATCAGCCTACTCATAAACTTGTGTTAAGTGCAAGTAGTTAATTATTTATAGTTGCAATAATGCAACTATTATAACTTGTTTTGTTGTAATGTGTTCGAAGACAGGTTTAAATGTATTATATTATACAGGGAGACGAAATATGCAGAACTTGCGCTTGAAGGAAAGCAACACGAAAACCCATAATTCTAACTCTAATTTACTCTTATATTTATTCTTAACGCTCTAAAAGAAGTATAACTTTAGAAACGTACCTGAATCATTTTGACATTAATTCTCTTTGTCGGTTCGAATTAGCGGTTAGTAAATAAAATTATTTAAAGATATGATAGTAGCTACTTCAACCATATTAAGATCGATTTAGTCGATTAATTATCGATTACAATAGATTTTAATCCGGAAACGTCACACACATGACGAATATTAATTAAAATTAAAGTACGACAAGTTTGTCTGAACCGATCAAAGGTGTCGCCACTATAACTTTCGACATAAAAAACTACTGGCATTACGTATTGGTAGCGTTAGTTTCGGTGTAGGTCGAGTTTATTCTTATCTGTGTCGAACAGAATACAGTTACGCTGACGAGTATAGCGGACATTTCACGGTATATCGTCAGCAGTTTCATTTATTTTGTGATTAGACAAAACATGTAAAGTATTTGAAATAAGAATGATATAAATGCTGAGCTCATAGCTGTGTGACATTTTGCTATTATGGACATTTGACTGGCCTCGTGGATTAGTAGCTCTGCCTGTGAAGCCGAGGGTCGTGGGTTCGATTCCCACCCAGTGCAAATATTTGTGTGATGAATTCAAATGTTTACACTGTGTCTGGGTATTTCTATGTATAATAAGTATGTATTTAAAACTATATAAGTATTATATCAGCTATCTGGCCGCCATCACACAAGCTTTGCTTAGTTTGGGGTCAGATGGTGTTGTGTGTGAATTGTCTACCAATATTTATTTATTTATTAGTATTATTTGTATTCTTTACCATCTGGCGCTTTTTGTCCGTCTCGTCACTCTACATTAAAAAGTGAGTTTAATTATTTTTTTGTTTAGAGTGACGAGACATGTACCTGATGGTAAGCAACATGTCTGCCCCCATAACTGCAGTGTCACACAGCTATTAGAACATGAAGAGTTGATTATGTATCTCTATGCTCTGTAAGTATATAAACAACTAGCGGCCCGTTCCGGCTTCGCTCGGATTTCGTCATATAAGGACTATTAATCGAAAAAAAAACTATCCTATCTCTCAAGTTGGACCAGACTGCTCGCGGTGCGCCAATTTAATTTAAAATCGATTAAGTAGTTTAGGAATCCATCGCGGACAAACATCGTGACAGGAGATTTATAAATATTAAGAAGATGACAAACAAAATAATAAATCCGGGACACATAACCTTAACAAATCCATTTGGAATAGAATTATTCACATTGAATCGAACGTTTCCGGAATACCAACGCCGGCCAGAAGCGTGGATGAAAACAATAAACGCAGAGATCCTTCGAAATCCCGCAATAATAAGTGTGCGCGTGATTGATACAATCAAATCCCCTGTCGACACCGCCATTTGCATTTTTATGGTTCCCGCCCTTTCCCGCCCGCCCTACGCTCCCCACGTACTGGCTGGAGAGGCTTGTCTATTGTACCCGTCGAATTTAAAACTAAAGCGAAAAAACAAACCAAAAGAAATTCCAAAATGCTTGACTTATGTGAAATGCGTAAAGCTCTACTTAGTCTGTGGCGTAAACGTAAAGTATCTGAATACTCCTCAAAAGCTGGAGTAAAAAGTAATAATTAAAAAGTTACTGAACATTGCTTACCCCCGGTTTCACTATACTTGCGTAGTTCTGATCCCGATCATGTCAAATTATGTCACGCACACTCGGAATGGTTTTTATGAAAAGATCACACGCAACTCTATGTATGGGACTGCGATCTCAGCTAAAGTGGCGAATAGTGGTGTATTATCTATTCTTCCTTATTAGTTTTTAGAGGGAAAGTATCTCGATTTGGGTTGTTTGCCTCTATGATTGAAGTTTTCAGTACTTACCTGCGCAGTCAGTTTCAGTTCCTTAGTTCAAGATTTATTTCAGTTATTTTCAACTATAAGTAGAAATATTAAAGACTAGTACCTTCGTGAAAACTTTAAACTATTAGAAAAATTCAATCCAACTATAACTGAGTTGCGAAATGTGGGTGGGCACAGACTACCTATTGAACAAAAATCTGATTGTAGTGTACAAAGCTATGATGTTGTCTGACACGTAGAAATTGACATGTCATTTATACAAAATCAATACGAACTGTGCAATTGTTACGAACATAATCGGGAACATATTGACAACCAAGACGAATTGCATTCGGTGTCCATCTGTCAAACGACGGACAGTACCTATGTATGGTCTGTTACCCACACTTTGTACCCTAGCATAGGGTTTACTGTATTTATATATTTAGGGTTGCGATCTAAACAAAAAAAAGATGTGTGCGCTTAAAACCGCACGGCAGAAGTGAAAACTAAAATAAGAAATACTTAACTATATAAAGACTACTAAATAATTTTAATTTAAACCTTTTACAGCTGAATGATTAGTATCCATGGCCAAGAATAAATTTTAAAAAAAAAATTACGCTGGTCGAAAATGCCGTTTGACTCACAAGTTTTTAGTGTTTGTCATATTTATGTATTTCGCTAAAAATGCATAAATATGTTGTGTTATAGTGTATTTGTGTAAGCACTTTCTTATGAAAATGGGTATCATTTTGTGTGTTTACGTAGTGTAAGTGCTGTGATAAAATATTACAACCATAACTTTTTTGCAATGGACGTGAAATGTAAATTTAACATTTCGTGACAGGTTCAATTGATGTGGTAAGTACCTAGAAGTTAATGTCGTGATAAAAAAGTTTAAAAATTCGCCAGTTTCAGCGAGAAAGTCGCTAAGGTGTCAGTCAACACTGGTAGTGAGCAGCGAGAGAGAGTAAGAGTATGTATTGTCCCATGTCCTCCTCTAACAATTATCTTTCTCGGTCTGGCACGTTTGTTGACCACATTATCTTTCTCGCTCTAGCATCCCGAGTTTACCCGAAATTTCTTATCATATCCGAGCGTGATGATCACGTGATCATTAATCCATTTCACAGCCCACGAAAATTCTGTCTATAACGCGCCTAAAGAAGTTTTCACTTCAAAATATACAAGAATATTCAAACTTTTTTTTGCAAATTAATAAACATTCAATATTTTTTTTGTAGTGGTAGGACTCTTTCCACAGTCCGCTTGGAAAAATACAGCTATTCAACTGCCAAGCAGTAACGTCCGGTTTGAAGGACAATATTTCCATAGAAATTACAAGCCATAGAGATAAATCATCTTATATATCGGAGCGTGCATTTGCTCCGTTTTAGGTATTGATAAAAGTTTTCATGTTCCAATAGCCGCGTGACACTATACTGTTATAAACAGGTGGGTCGCTTACCATCAGGCACATGTTCTGTTTCGTTCCGTCATTTTGTAAAAAAACCGATTGATAAATTCGTTGTTTTGATGAAAAAATCATTACCCACATTTTCGGATCTGTCATCCCTAAGCTCACTATTTTGGGGTTAGGCTCCCTCCACACTACATTATGATGGTAATTCGACGCAGTTGCGCGGCACGCGGCGTTACGCCCACTACGAGCGGGACAATACGGGCGCGGTCGGCTGTGGCCGCGAGCTAATCTTCTAATACTTGTGTTGATCAACGCAATTTATTTGTTGTTTATTGTTCGACACGATTGATTGTTTGGCTTTGAAAGGGTGGCGATGTTTTCTGGAATTACTTGGTGTTTGTTTTAATTTTCGTACATGATATTTTTTTAATAGAATAGAGTGACAAGATAAGTGGGACATGTACCTGATGGTAAAAAAACACACACACCGTAATAAACAACATATTTAATGTCAAATTTAAATTATTACAAAAGTAATATTCTTTTATGATAGTAATAAATCATCTTAATACTATGTTACCTGAGATTCTACCGCCTAACTAAAACTATCTTGGCTTTGAAATCGCTCTCTCTTTTCTTTTCGCTTAAAATTACAGAAACAGAAATAGGAAAGCTAAAGCAGATTTAGTTCGGCGGTAGACCCTCGGGCGAAAAACGCAACGCAGTGATAGCCTGTGAATAGAACTCACCAGTCTTCATGGTCATATAGCCAGAGAAATTACAGGGCTTAGAGATGTAACACCTTAGATCTCTGGGTGACGAGCGCAGTGCAGTGCTAAGTAATGACTTGGACTCTCCATGTTCCAATAGCTGCGTGTCATTGTGCTGTTATGTGGCAGGCAAGTTGCTTACCATCAGGCACATGTCCTGCTCGTCTCGTCACTCTTTATGAATAAAATTAAAAATAGCGTGACACTGTGTTGTTATGGGTATGTGTAGGTATTTCCTCATTTCTTAATCCTAAAAAAATTACTATCCCAAGACAAACTAGCTAGCAGTGCCCCGCTGTTTTACCCACGTAGTTTTCATTTCTTTCATATTGCCGCAATAAAAAATAGCACGTATATTCCAGGCTATAATTTAAGTCTGTTCTAAATTTCAGCCTGATTACTTTGTAATCGGTAGTTATGGATGTATAAAAAAGCCAGACGTAGACGTCACTGATAGGCTGACACGCACACAAATTGCGCGTGTAATGGCACACTGATGAGTGCGTGTCAGCCTGTATGTGACAGCGCACACGTGCATATTATGTGGCCGACTCACAGTTTTCGTTTTAGCAACACTACGTCCGGTTTTTTTTATACGTCCATGTCGGTAGTGGTACAAAAAGTACAAATCTAAATTTTCCATTTCCCAAGTCACGATAAAACAGCACAGGTGCGCCGGGTGCCAACCACGACCGAATCACATCCCAGTGGACAAGTATAAATTCAATTACTACAAAACAATATCCAAACAAATTCCATTTTCGCAGATTTGCATTGTGAATGTTTCCTATCATGGGGGGCTTATCGGAAGCAGATGCGACGGGCACGGAACGGGACGCTCGTGTGGATGGGACTTTACGTTGATCTTCTGATGATAGGTTTTATTTTTTTGTTGTTTTACTGTGGCTTTGGAAGTGTGGCAAGGAATGGGTTTGCCACTTTTAGATAATTTATCTGTATATAATATAAATGTATTACGTTACCTGTCCCTACAGGTTGTATCATGTGAAATACTTATACTTAGTATTGCAGGTAAAATATTTGAGTACTTATGTAAAATGGTGAGAGAATTTAAAATCTGTTGAGTAGTTTATGAATTTGTTTAGCACTAGTATTTGCTCGCAACGTCTTTCACTTACAATTCAGCACAAAACATCCAAATTTTGATTTTATAATAGGATTAGAAGGATAAACAACGAATTATAGTTTTTGTATGTAGGTATTGGATGAAACTCTTCAATCATAACTTAATACAGCAAAAACGGGTAAATCCTAAACTTAGCGCAGAATTTAGGTACTCAATTTTAATGCCAGCAGAAAAACTGCCAAATTTTGAGTAATGATAAATCAGGAAGGAAATTTCCGATAGTTGGGAGGTAATAGAACTCAACGTGACACAAATAAGTACATAATTATTTGGTTCTGATTCTGACTAAGTAGATGAACGTGCACGACGACGAAGCAAATCATTATTTGATGAAAGCAAAACAAACTATTAGTCACAATTAGATTTGCTTCTTCTATTTAAAACCTTTCTCCTTAACCCACTTACAAAAAAAAAACGAAACTAAAAAAAACTCTTCTAACATTTTATTACGGTCCCGAGCACATCTGTCAAATCGACAAATATTTACCAACGACCCGCGCTAACCATCACAGCAATTTATTACCAATAAATATGGCGGTCGATCGACGCGACGACTACCGAACCCAGAAATACGTCGTTAACAAAGGCAATTAGGGGTTCCGTACGTACTATTGGGTATTCTGTACGTTCGAGGAGATTGTAGGTATCTGTACTTCTGCACTTAGGTAGAAAAGAGTTGATACCTAATATATTCAGTTTGAATAATAATACTTTGTCTTCATTAGATGTTAATAAGACTAGGAGAAGACCAAGGACCTGAATACTGTTGCAACTTCCTGTAAAAGTAATTTGAAAACGACTTTGATCGAAACACTATCGAATCAAGGTATTCGGCATTATGAAGCTGAATTGGTAATACCATGGTCACATCATTATAAGAAACCGATAACTTAGGGAAGAGATTCTTAAATAATTAAGCTGTAGATAGACAGATGTACTCTTTAATGCACTTTAATTTAAGACAACACAATTTATAAAAAGAAAAACTAACCAAAATAATTACGACTTAAACTAAATAAAAAGTTACGGCTGGTCTAGTCGGGAGAACGGCGGCTGCCGATCCAGAGACCCCGGGTTCAAACCCCACACGCACCACTGTCTTTTCTAAGTCATGTGCGTAATGCCGCTTACTTAAAACGGTGAAGAAAAACATCGTGAGGAAACCGAAATGTACCTAGAATCTTTCGAAGTCATGTGTCATCCGCCAACCCGCACTGGGCCAGCGTGGTGGATTATGGTCTAAGCTCTCTCCTTGCGAGAGAAGGCCCCGAGTCCCAGCAGTGGGAACGTTTAGTGGGATGTTGATGATGATGATGAACCAAAATAATTGGTAACTTCCTAGAATTGATCTCTTCGAGGCAAGTTCAGATATATAGATCTGAACTTGTGAAAAGTTTGTCATCATCACTTAACGGGGCAGAAAAATATCGTGAAAAAGGCATTGATATAACTAAGTAAGAAAAAGGCGTTATTTTTTAAAACTGATATCATGTAAGGACATCCGCCGCCACTTGACGAGAATGGTGGATTATGGTTATGATTATCTTCTTTTGAGACAAGACTGAATCTGAGCATTAGGAACAATGTACGTAGGTTGCTTACGCTCATGGCCGCCAAGGCCGCTAAGGCCGCCGCTTGTAACACTAGTCTTATTGTAATTCTCTCCTGTATAAATGTTTTTTTTTGTTTGTTTATGGTGTGTACAATAAAGAGTATCTATCTATCTATCTATCATGCTTATTTTGAATTATTTACATAAGTGACTAATAAAGATTCTTTAAAAACCTCTACCCTCTACAAGTAAACTGTTATTAGGTACTACTTGCAGCTATACTGGAAACTATAAGTTATACTGTGTCTTTTTAGGGAGGCTGTATGAAGTAGGAAGAGGGTTCGTAGGCACCATAGGAGATGCTCATTGGTTAAAAGCAGTGCTATTGTGTTTCTGGTTATGACTATGTGTGTCTTAAATGTATAGACTCATGAAGTTGTTTTTTTTTAACTTCCACGTAGAACAAATATTTGTGTGATACGAGTCAATATCAACATACGTTTTATATAGTGTAGAGTTACGAGACGAGCAGGACATCTGCCTGATGGTAAGCAACATGCCTGTCATATTCGTTCTGTGTCTAGCTCTCGTCAATATACGAGTATCACAAGTACTTATCAGCTACTAGCAGCGCCCTGCGGTGTTAACCGCGAAGTTCCCGTTCCCGTTGTGCCCGTAGCCTATTTCAGCCCGATCCGTTCATACGTTAGGACGTGATTGACCAACAAACATTCAAACATCCATACATTGACATTTATAATATTAGTAGAATTTGACGCCTATAACACAAGTTTTGCTTTAGTTATTGTGAGAAATTTTCATCAATTTTTTTTAATGTACATTCATATGATGAAAGGATGTCATCGTCTTAATGAACATTAAGAATAAAAACTGAAAAGATATCCAATTGTAGCTGATATTTCAAGCAAAACAAACAAACCGAAACGTTTATTTTAAACAGAAGTCAAATATCATAAAATAAAAACCCAGCATCTGAAATATCACACAATTACAATTGACCATCGGCAAATGACCTCATCAATCTGAATAAAAACCTCGTATTAACGTACACTATTATTTCTAGATGCGGCCAAGTAATATTACTAAAGTTAATTTGCTGAATATTTTCAATGGGACCCAAAAGTACAATAGTGACTCCCTCATTCTCCTCTACAAATTAATTACGGACGCCGTTACAGTATATGCAGTTACAGTATGCAAAATGCAGATGTTTCCATCGATTCAGTACTAATGAGCGTCGATTACCGCTCACAGAGACCTGTCATCGCAAATCGATTGATCACTTCAACTTCACAACAATACATTGAATCTTAAACCAAAAGTCATAGGGTTCATTTTTAACTCCACATTTCCACATTGTCATTCGAATGTCGTGACGTATGTTTGTTAATAGTTTGATGGGAATTTCAATTGTTTGTTTAAAGTTTTAAGGTCGGTATTTGTGTAACATGTTACATGGGTAGGGTTTAAATGTTATCAATGTCTGTTGGATAGATTTAGGCGGAATTTAGGCGGATATACGTCATCGAGTCGGCACCGATTTAAAACATATCGATGGGAAACGAGTGACATATTTGACAAATGCTCGTATATCGTTGACCCACTGACGGTATTTTACGTTTGGTATTATGTCAGTGGAATGTGGTTTCCAAACATCTATCGAATGATGTATGGATTGGTGTCATATTGTTGGTTATTGCGATTTAAATAAAGCTGTTTTTTAAATTTCTATTGCCATGCAATTCAAAGATAAACTTTGAAGTAATTTACAGTAGGAATATATTATGATCACAAATGAATATAAAGCCCTACATTTTAAAAGGTTGACGTATAATTTGAAGTCACTAGAATGAGCGATTAACAAGCACACCTCTGACTGAATATTTTTTCTAAGTGCAGTGAGTGTAAAAGTTTTCATCACCGCTGGCTTTAACGGTGGAGGAAAACATAGTGAGGAAACTGACTTGTTCTAGGAAACTTTCGGAGGTCATGCGTCATCCGCCAACCTCCACTGGGTCATCGAAGTGGATTATAGCCTTAAGTTTAATTGAGAGAGAAGGCCCATTTTAAGTTCATAAGCTTACCGACGTAACTCACTTTATCCGACTTCTGGGAGTCTCAACATTTCGACGACATTCTCTGAATAGGACAAAATCAAGACTATAGTCCACCATACTGGCCGAGTGCGGTTTGATAGATGATCTTGAAAGATATCTTTCTTGAAACGAAACATATCAGCGGGGTTTGAACCTACAACTACTAGGTTCTTGCCACTACGCCACCACAGATTATTATTAACAGGAATTCCTTTAATACGTATGTGTTTCTTACATACGCATAGCTAACACTCAAACAGATTGCGTTACTTGTACTTACCATATGTCAATAGACAGGAAATATTTAAGCGTTGGTTATTTATAAAAATAGTTATATTTTTGTTTTTCTTTTATCATCTTTGTGTTTATCAAATGCAACAATAACACAAATATCTACTCTTCCGCCGGAGGGTATTGTCATGCCATCACACAGGTTAACTCCTAGCTTGGGTGACAATGCTTCTCCATCTGGACTGAAATTACTGATTCATTTAGACATTGATTAAATTGATAAGCACCGTTTGTTAACGAAAATAAATTTTCATTTCATTTCATACCATTTCATGATGATATTTATATTAATAAACCGGTTACTGACATGTGATTTGGTCGGTCAGATTCTTATGTTTAAGCTGCAATGAGCTGTATTCAGAATTAAATATAAGTATACTCAAAACTACAGGCCTATTGGTGACAGTGATGTTTTTAGAATTACATTGCAACAATCTTTAGATCACGCAATTTAAACACTACACAGAACAGGATAATTTAAATCGTGACTAAGCCCTGCATAGTTTTTAAATTATGTATGTGTTCAAATCGCGAAAGTTTAAAAAAAATAAAACGTTACGTGTTCCACAAATCGTTCTATTTTTTTTAAACATTTATAGGTTTACACTTGACCGCCATCTCACCTGATGTTAAGCGACGATGCGGTCTAAGATGGAGCGTGCTTACCTAGAAAAAACCACTCTCGATTCACTCTCGATTTGAAGACACCAAGATTATAACCACCGGGAAAAACCCACTCAGGCAACTCATTCCACAGTCTAGACGTTCTTATCACAAAACCAGAGTCAAACCTCTGCGTTCGTGTCTTTAAATTATTAACTTCTTGGTATGCTTCAATGTAGTTTGTTAAATGATAGACCATCAATAACCTGACTAAATCTAGACCCATATAACACCGTACAAGAAAATAAAACTAATTGTAATAGTAGTTGTGTGTTAATATAAATAAACCAAAAAGGTCTAGATTAAAAACAACTGCGACTAATTCTTTTGGTTTAATGATCCATAAATTAAAGCATATCTGAAGTATAAATGCAAATTTTATACGCTTTATTGATAGTGCAATCCATCAATAATGTCGTATCATTTTTTATATTTAGGAACGCAATCAGCGCCGCAACATTTACGGCGATCTTTCAATGAATGGAATCTGACTTTAGAGATAGTTCTTACTGTTATGTTTAGGAGAAATGCTACTATATATCCATTAGTAAACAATTTTGGTTTGGTACCTAGAGTGCCTAGGTGAGCAAAACATGCACCAAATTACACGCAACATACATTTAAACTAACATTGCCCTGTGATCAACCCCCGGGAATATACGATGATCAAAGTTTTTTTTTTAGTTTTTGTTGTTGTCTTTTAAGCTGTTTAGATCTACTCACGTCGGTACTTCATTTATGGAGTGTTAGAAGCTGCAGAACAAAAGTAGACATATTTAACGTACTTACCATACCCTTAAACAGATGCAGTCTGTTTACTAATAACCCTGTATGTTATAGAATTTTAAACTCTGACAATTGAGAAATAAATTTTAAAAAAGGTTTGACTATTTTAAATTTCTTAAGAAAATTAGTGAAAAAAAAATTCGACTTGACGGCTTCAAAAAACTCAGTCCCTGTCATCTCAAAACGGGTGCTGTTTAATATTCAATCTCCCTACGGAACCCTATTTTACGGTCCACTAAACAAATTATATTTCTATTGCATTAGAATTTGGTGAATAAAAAACGTTTTATTTTTATCAAAACACATTAAAATTAAATTATAGCGTCATCTATCAGAGTAATTTAATATGCTTCGCTCCCCTGCTTCATCCCCTGTCGAAGCGAGGGTAGTTTGTCTTATCTGTAGGTCATTAGTGATATTTTACTCAATGGAATATAATCGGGTATTATTAAGTGACGCGCCGTTTGCATAATTTTAAATAGTTATCTGATTTTTTTGCATGTCCTGTGACCGACTCTAGCTAATTTCGCAGAAATGAAATTATTTTATGACCGTGTTACCCTATTTAAATGTTTTGATAATAATCTATAGAATAAGTATTAAAAATATATATTTAATACACCAGTGTTAGATTTAGTATCTGAATGGCAACATTACTGTGAGAAAAATTTATTTTGAAACATAGATATGATTTAAAACGAAATTTATACAAGAACTACTAGGGTACGTGGTTTTATCAGAGTAATTAACCTGTTATCTTCATTTTCTAGCGATAAAAATAGTCTGTGTTATTCCAAACTAACTATAAGTAGTTTCATTTTCAATATAACAGAAGTATCTGACCACTTCTTATTTAACTTTGTACTTCCCATCATCTTGCTATCGCATCTCTTTTTCCATCCTTCGGTTGCTTGGAAGAGATTGCTTATAACGATTAAGTCATCAACGGTTACTTTATTTTTAATTTTAAGTATTTGTGGATATTATTTTTAAATTGATGTTGAATATTTAATTTAGGTTATTCGCTAGTTAGCTTTGCGTGGTGACGCTTTAGTGTTGAGATTTTCTCTTGTACCTACAAGTATGTAGCCAGTCGTAAAGCTCTAGTCTACAGCAGAAACTACCATATTTTGAAAACGCCCAGATGGTTTTGATTGTCATAAATCAGTTTGTTAAAACATCGACGTTAAATATAGCGCCATTGACTAATAACGGATTATATCATGGGATTATAGATTTTATACTCATATTAAAATGATTAAATTTCCGTTTTAGAAAATGTATTTTTCTCAATCATCATTATTGATTATGATATATGTCATTATGACAAATAATTATATCCATTTTTGGGTTGTCCAATTAAAGAAGGATTATGACAGTTTTAATTATTAGCTTTGATCGATTTCGCTTTAAAGTGTTGGTGTTAATTTCCTTCTCACAAATACGATTGAATATATTATGATAATATTTTATGTTAATTATGTAAATCAATATATTTTTAACTAGCGTCGAAAAATAGGTGGTACTGAATGTGATGGTTTTATGTGTTACCTCAGTAGTTTTGCAAGGCGATTTAATTTTTTTTTTGAAGTTAAATCTTATTTTGTTTCACCACAGACATATTTTTCGTTGGCTGTGAATTGAATTCTAGCGTCACTCTCGAGAATGGTAAGAAATCTTCGGGTAAACTCTGGACCATGACCATAGGCCATGTAGAAATGCGTGAGCATTTTTAGATGGCCATGGCCATGACCAAGTAGAAATGCGTGAGCATTTTTAGATGGCCATGGTCATGGCCACGCCACCGGTTTCACCCGCGTAGTTTCTTATTTCTGAGCTATAAGTTTTCACTTCTATCGGCAGTTCCTATGACTGCCATTTTTTTGTATAATTAAATGACTACGTTTGACCACTAACAGTTAGGCTGTTCCTAGATACAGATATATATATTCTCGTCTGAGGTCGTACCGTTTGTGTTAGTTTTCGTAAGAGATGTACTTAGTAACTTAGTACCTACTCGTCGAGCTATGAAAGTTAGTACGGTATATAGAATACTTTCAGATATACTTCGAGTATGCTTGAATACTTTTAGGTATGTTCTATGTTTGTAGATAAGTACAGTTTGTTACTAAGTTTAGTTTAGTAAGAACCTAAGCATTATGTGCTTGCCCAAAGTATCGTTGACGTTAAAAATCATTTATAGTCGTATGTGGTCAATTGCTTCTCATACTAAAAATATTAAACTGAATTTAATCAATACATTTTTAGGTATTCCGGTTTTTAGAGGACATTAATTACTATTTTGGCACTCATATTTTGGTTTCAGTTAGAATTTAATTGAGTTATGATGAATTGTAATTGTTTCAAATTTTTGATTAAACTCTCATACAATTTAAACGAGTAAATATAGCTCACTATACGTCAAAACACAATTTTGCTAAATATTATTAATAATAGGAATAATTCGATTCATTATTAATACACATAATACCTACATATTTACAAAATATGTACATAACTTGAAATCATACCATATCACTAGCTCCTAGAACAACCCAATTATAGTCCATTACGTAAATGAAGCTTATTGAATAAATCTATCCATAAGTGCATTATACCATCCAGCAAAGTGCATTGTGCGTAATGAATGAGGCCGTCCAGGTCACAGATTGCGTAACAGTCAGTAGCGCATAACGCGTTCGGCGTCACATGTGTAAACATGCAACTACCCTAAAGTTAATCTTCTTTTGGATTAATTTTATCGAATGGCAAATGAGCTATGACACCAATTGAGGGGAATTGAAAGAACCTACCAGTACAAACAATTCACTTAGAACCGTTCTTATGGTAATCGAATAGAGCTGATTTTTGCAGAACTGCGGTATTGCATAAGTTTGTGGGGTAATTGAGCCCCTCACAGCGTTGGCTTTTGAGCCCAATTTGTGAATGAAAGCGTCCATTCGTTGTGTGATTCGTATTTATCGCTTTAAAGGATTATTGCGCTTTATACGAATGCTTCAAGGTTCGATAAATCTTAATAAAAGACCTGATTTACTGTGTTGTAGAACAATTTACTTGCGAAATGCAAACAGAGCGTGAGCTAAGTTTTGAATGAAAAGTTTTTAGTTCCTTTTCTAGATTTACTCAGAAGGACGTAAAAATTATATAAGCGAATGAATCTGTCAGACAAGTTTTTTAAATCTATTTAATACCTTTACTAAACACATAAATTAACAACAAATATTAATGAAAAGTTATTTGATTTAATTTTTCCATTTTGTTTTCATTTCAAACATTATCTCCAAATATCATGGCTCGTTGCATTTGTTTTACGTCACAAAAGCACAAAATTGTTTTAATTTTATTATGTCAAACATTTTACAGGTTTTTTATCGTGACAACTTTGCGTAAATATTTGGAATACCTACAGGAAGTATTAGTAATATGTATACAATATATATTATAATAACTTTGAGAAGTATTTGTAGTATGGCCGACGAGCGTACAAAATAAAAACTACAATAACGATGATAAGTTATGACATGCAGTTAAGTGTTCTCGACGCTTCTTCCATTTAAGATTTACTAGTATCTATCAAACAAAAGTGCATCATGTGCACGCGTCACATCGCATCTTCATAGCCATGTATCGTCGAATCAGGCAACTGTTCAAGGAGCTTTCATAAATCACGATATTTCCGCGATTCACTGCACGACTTTCACTATTGCCCGCTCCCTTAAGTATGCGTTTAATGCATAGGATGGTTTTAGAGTAAGCCACAAAAATAGAGCATCTCTTCGAGTAACACTTAACAGAACTTGGGCGACTTGGACAAGCTTGTTAAAACCTAGAATCGCAATAAATATAATACAGTAGCAAATTAAATGAATTTATATTTCTTGAAAATGTTCATTTATCTTCTACTATTACAATTTAAAGATATTTGTAAAATAGTTGTGAATTTAAAATACTATCCTGAGCTTTATTATTAATTTGTCGTCCTAAGAAACAGGTCAGGTCGACATTTAGTTTGGGAAAAAATGCGCAAGCGTCCCTGTTATATGCAGGCAAAAGAAAAAGGGACATATATTTTGGTCGATATTTGTTTTTACACCATATCTGTTGTCAATCCATGGTGTCGAATCCCACATAACCCGATCTTCCTTTTAATGCGTAAATGTAGAAAACAAATATAAAAAACAAATTTGGTTGTAGCTGTGCTTTGTTCTGTCTATGTTTGAAACAAATTTTCAACTTCGATTGAATCAACTTTATGTCGTATCTTTGACATCACTTGAACTTTTTACAAATATCTTTTAATGTCTTCTACAGTCCAGCAAGTCTTGTCTGACTGCAATCTGGCAGCTTAAATTCTCTGAACGCTGAGATGAAACGTACAGACACTGAGCCGTCTTCCCGCCGTCAACAAAAGTCGCTCAGGCTGTGGCCGGCCTAACGCGTCCCTAAGCTAAATGTATCACTCTGTGTAACACAATTTGCACCCCTTGACGTTAGCGCAGTTTAACTAACGCCTAATGTAGGGGCGACTTCGCTGATGACTCTTGAGTAGTGACGCATTTATTATTATTTAATTAAGTTTCGCTCAAACATGTTTTGGATACAAAAATTATAAAAATCGAGCCAACATTAAATTAACATTAAGTTTAGCTATCATTGTTATTCAGTACATTACTGTAACAATGATATTTGTATTAAGTTTTTTGTTATTTTCAATAAAGTGTAGATTAAGTACCTACACTATTTATTCCATTTATTATTACCAAAATTGAGCTTAGTTAAATTTTCTAACACGGCGAAAAGTTAACATTTTAATGTAGAAATTTTGTGAGTTTTCTCAAAAAACATACCTGCTTTTGAGGCTTCAACTTCCTTTTTTTGATACCTAAGACGAACATACGAGTATAGTAATGACTTAGTTTGTAACAAACAAACGAAAAGAAAGTTCAACATTGATTGTAATAAATTATAACCCACCAAAATGTACCCTTGCACTTGAACATTAGGCATTGCACTGAAACGACTAGTTCACTAGTTATTAATAAAGAAAATCTGAATTTTGTGGCACAAACATTTGCATATTTAGTGCTATTCCATAATTTTACTCATACTTATGTTCTGATTTTCAGCCTAATCTCTTCAATTCTATCAACGTGATTGAGCATAAACATACAAACCTTCGCATTCATAATCTCAGTTGGACAACATCACATTCTTATTTGAAAATTTTTACTTTAATTTTGACTTAGTAATATCCATCAAATCAACAATGGCTATTTTTTTAATTTAATAACAAAATTCAATAACGAAAAAAAACGCTAAACAGCCGTGACCACAACGTGTTAGCGTAAACGTCCCTGTTGTGCCCAGACAAAGGGCATCCCCTTGCCAACCGTTTAACCAAGGGTCACGTATTAACTGCTAAATATTCTGCAAAATACACACAACTTACTACCACTTATTCTGTATATCTCTCATAATAACTAACAATTATTCTGTGCCTTGCTGCAACAGTACACCGTAGTAACTAAATTTTAATCTGCGTACTATGACTGTAGAACAAGAACTCTGTATGAGTCTATGAGAGGGTTTCTATAGAAACTGTTGGGTATACTATGGGAAGGGGAGTCCATGTCACACCCTAATTGGTTTGATATAAAAGTACGCCTTTTTACGCCTATTTTATGTGTTTGTATTAATTGAAAGCGAAAGGACGGTAGTTTAGGATCTTTTGCACAATATCTCTTATGACTTGTCTACAAATTAAATTATTTTATGATATCACAGGGACTTGAGTATTAGTAGGCAAGGAATAATTGTTAGGGTCAATCAGATAGACCCGTAGTGAACGGTACTGGTCGTTAAAAATATATTAAAATTAATTATCTTTTTAGATGAAATAGGTTTTACAAAACACATTTATGACTGGTTATTAAATTCCTACCATTAAATGAGAGTAAAAACATTATTATTTAAATAAAGCTGCATTTGTCACAAGACATAAAAAAAACACTGTCTACTAGCTTCTACTGCTTTCATTTATATATACATTTTACTCAGGCAAATTATTCATGAAATGATTAAATGCTCTAAGATGTTTTACAAAATAAATGTAAATCATTAACAATTTGGTGTAATTGTTTTATGAAGTTGAAATTACACTACTAATATTAAAACTCGAAAGTTTGTGTGTGTATGTGTTTGTTTGTTTCTTTTTCATACTCATACATTTTTAGATGAATTTGTATGAAATTTGGTAAAGAGATATTGTATATGCCGAAATAACACATTAGCATAGCTGGGCACCGTTAATCAAAAAGTTAACTTCGTTAATCGTTAATCCGTTACAAAAAAAGTTAACTTCGTTAAACGTTAAAGCGTTACATTTCGTAAGAATTAACCCTTAAATGCATGGCGTATCAAAAATGAAACAGTAACTTTAAGCTCTTGGCAAACCAGTATTTCTATACTTTGCATTTGGCTGTATGGCAATTTGATGTCTTGGTTCATAACCCATTTGTGAAATAAAAAAAAAATAACAGCTAATGAGTAGCGCGCCGTAACAAATGTCATTTTCGAACATTGGAACGTAGTTGGCGCGAAATATGATTTCTTCAATTTTTTTATTTGAATTACATTACATTGAGTAGATTTTTCTTCAAGCAAAAAAATAAATTATATTGGTAACTTTACATATTTTTTTACTGTACTTGTATTTTTGGTTATATATTTGAATTATATTGTCTTTTTCCCAAAAAATCTACCGTCTCAAAAATGAAACAGTATGCAGTAACGGCATGATAATTGGTGTATTATTGTATGCAATCGTTTAGGGGTGGTTGAATGTTCGGGTAAGGTTTTATTCGTTTTTTTACAACGATGACTTTGAAAATACGTTGGAATGACCAGATTAAAGATATTATTCGAAAATTGGAAGCCGGTGACATGCCAGTGACTGAGTCTGAAGGAGATGATAAGGAACTTCTTTCCTTTGAGATAAAAGTTAGTACAGCTACTAGAAGATGATGATTATTATTGTATTATTACCGCTGTTTGCTGAAAAAAGAATAAACAAGTAAGTCACGTATGTTGAAGCAGATTCCATTGATATAATCGTCAAAAAAGAGACTGGAAGTGTGACTATTCCTTGCTCAAAGACTGATTGAGGAACATAATTGGCATTTGGATAAGGACGACCAGATAAACAGTTTTTTACTGAGACCGCAATCATAGCAAAATAGTATTTGCAAATGTAATACATACATATATAAACAGTACAATACATTTTAGATATTCCCATTGTACATTTCTGAATTCTTTATTGTATAGAGGTAAATAAATAAATCACCCAAAAAATCTTATGAATGTGGCAGTGTCACGCTGACTTGGCTAAATTTCTATGTATGTATATATAAAACACAAAGAAAACAAGGGAAAACCTTGCGTAAGTATAGAAAAAGCAAAGAAGTAACAGCTTAACATAAAATAATAATAGTATCGAGCTAGAAATGCCACTCTATTCGTCTTGACAAAGTTGGACTTGAATAAATCGCAACTGATACAAGAAGGTGTTGTAAGTATTCACATTG
The DNA here is from genome assembly GCA_963693475.1 of Ectropis crepuscularia. NCBI lineage: Eukaryota > Metazoa > Arthropoda > Insecta > Lepidoptera > Geometridae > Ectropis > Ectropis crepuscularia. The sequence continues at coordinate 10,863,328 of OY856350.1, forward strand.
AAGAAGTTGTAAAAAAATAGGCATCTAATCCACCATTTTGTGGCAGCAGCCATCTTGAATAGATTTTTATCAAACAGCAAATAACTTTTCCAACTATAATTCACCTTTCAATCCAAAAAACAAAATCAAAATCGATTCATTTGTTCAGTAGCTGCTGGTAGCAGATACAGAGAGGAGAGAGAGAGAAATAGAGAGAGAGACATGTCAAACTTATATAACACTCCATAGTTTTTGCGTCGAGCGTTAAAAAAATTAATAATTTTGTACGATTTCATAATAATTGAAACAGCATTCACCGTAGGGTAAAGCTTATATTTTTTACCCAGTAATGCATAATGTTTCATTTTTGATACACAAGATTTTTTTAGTAAAAAAACATCAAAACATGCATCTTGAATTTTTTCACTATTTTTCCATTATTATTGTACCCATTAGCCTGAATATAAAGTATTTTTTTGCATTCAATATAAAAAATCATGCATTTAAGGGTTAACGGAAGTTAACGTTAATCGTTAATCCGTTAATATGCGTATTGGAATTTTATATCGTTGGGTTAGTGAGCTTATAAAACCTGTTGGTTTAGATTCTGGAAGTTAACAGGTTAGGAAAAAAACAAATACTTGTAGAGTTTAATTTTATTATTGAAGTGAAAACTTCTTTAGGCGCCGAGACAGCTTTTTCGTGGGCTGTGAATTGAATTCTAGCGTCACGCTCGGGTATGATAAGAAACCTTCCGGTAAACTCGGGACCATGGCTATTAGCCATCTAGAAATGCGTCAGCCAATGGGAAATGCTGAAAGGGCGTGGCCTGGCCATCATGGCATGGCCATCTAGAAATGCATCAGCCAATAGGAAATGCTGCTGCTTTTCTAGATGGCTATGCCATTATGACCAGGCCACGCCCTCCGGTTACACCCGTGTAGTTTCCAAGGTAAGCTATCAAATTATGAGTTATAAGTTTTCACTTCTATCGGCAGTTTTTTTTATTTCATTTAATTTGTAATTTAATCGTCGGGCATAATGCGCATAGTTATCTATTTCCCCTCATGATCATTAACATGTCGAAGTTCTCGTCTCAAAGCGAGGCTTCAAAATGTCTTTACCCGTGGATAGCAGACGTTCAACTGCAGCGTTTGAGGGCTGTTTTCCAAATTTCAACCCAATTCTTTCCCGTGCCCAGACGTTCTGACGTGATGAAACAACAAACATTACAACATCCAAAAATTGCCATTTATAATATTAGTAAGATGTTAAACACTAGAATTTTCATTGTTTACCTCCATTTCTTCATTCTTTTACATTGATTTGTTCATTTTATTTAACTTTTCTTTGGTTACTTGAAATGAACTACCTCGGTGGTAGTTTTATTAAAAAAAGTTACAATACAGATAAACAATCGAAAAAGTATGATTGAATTTATCGGGGAGTTCCCCACTAGCTATGGATTACTATAATCTACTTGGTTTACTAGAGATGTGTGAAATATTCAACTAAATTCTAAACGTCAGTCAAATTCGAGTATGTCTATGCTCAAATTTTCAGCCAAAAATAACTCGAGATTATCGGATATATGACTTATGATAACAAAATTATATTTGTTTTCATATAACGTCAACCGATCATGCCACAGGCTAAAATGACGCCTCAATCCTGCCAAAATTGCCACAAATATGGTCACACTGCGCCCAGCACTTTTCGTTTCATACTTGTCTGAATCTGTTTTTTGCGCCGCGCCGAGGTGCCGTGCGGTAAATAGTAAGCATTGGATTAACGATTAACGGACTTCTGGATAATTAACGGAAGTTAACATGTCCGTTAACATTTTTAAAAGTTAACTTAAAAGTTAATCCGTTAATCAAAATGTTAACTTCGTTAATTAACGATTAACGGATTAACGAGTTAATGCCCAGCTATGCACATTAGCTACATTTTTATTGCATTAAAATCATAGGAACGAGAAAACCACGCTTTGGAGTTTAACAAACGTAATTATGGTTAAAATGCAGGACGTTGTTGGTCTATACTTTATCAAAAACTATCAAAATTTGAAGTATTTAAGTAAAATATAAGAGAAGATAATTTTACTTTCTGAGTTGACTATTAATTTATCACAGCACTTCTATAAATTAATAGTCAACTCAGAAAGTAACCGTTCGTATAGAGCCGGTCAATAGTAGACACCATAGAATAGATAATATACCTACACATTTCCTTTGATAGACTATGTGTTTTGTTTGGAAAGTGCAGTTCTGGCTCCCCCGAAGCGCTGCAGGGCTATCTCGGTTACAACGCGGGTGACAGCGAGGTGTAATCCGATTATCCAGATTGAAAAGTCAATCACTTATCTGGCGGCAAAGCTTCAAACACCATGACGTAGATACGATGTGAGTTAACATACAAGGGCCGAATTCCCAAACACCAATCACCCTGACCTACGAATACATAGAATCTGAGCCAGTTTTGGGACAAAGATATTCTGGCTATGACACGTCATTTGGGAACACAGAATTGTGATTTGCCAAACTCATAGTATGCAGGGGCCAAAAATAATGATCGAAGTTAGTGTCGTCAAAACTATTCGAAGAGACAAAATTACGCTCAAATGATTACGTTTTATAAGACTAAAAAATGCCCGTTTGAGCAGTTTAGCTATACATTTAAAATTGATTATAAGGATTTTTAAATAAAGTTTTAGGGTGTTATGAATTAGGATTTAAATGAAAAAAAAATTGGATTTCAGAACTACGAAACCAATATTTCGACACGTTAGAGTGTATCTAGTTAGCCAGTGTTTAACAATAAAAAGAAGAAAAAAATCCCAGTCGTATGTATCTTGACTTGACTATAAGTCATGCCCATTGGTCAGCGCATAGGCTAGTTTAGAAATAAAAAACTTTTACCCAATCGCACGTACTTACCTCTCTCGCACGTGCTTGACTCTCAATCATGTAGCACATTCTAGCGTATTAATGATTCTCAAAAAATCCTTCACAATTGTACGTATCTTGACTTGACTCTCAGTCATGCCCAGCACATAGGCGAGTTAAAAAAAGGTTTTTTCCAATCACACGTACCTCGCTTGACTTTCAATCATGTAGCATATCCTAGCGTATTAATAAATTCACAAAAAACCTCCTTCTCAATCGTACGTACCTTGACTTGATTCTCAGTCATGCCCAGCGTGTAGGCGAGTTAAAAAAAGAAGCTTTTTTCCAATCACACGTACCTTGCTTGACTTTCAATCATGTAGCATGTCCTAGCGTATTAGTGATACACAAAAAACCTCCTTCTCAATCGTACGTACCTTGACTTGACTCTCAGTCATGCCCAGCGCGTAGGCGAGCTTGGCCCGCTCTGGCCCGGCCAGGTACTTGGTCTGCTCGAACGTCTTCTCCAGGGCAAAGATCTGCTGTCCACTGAACGTAGGTCGCGTGTGTTTCTTCTTGCCGTCTTTGTCCATGCCAGACTGTGCTGCGCACGCGCTCAGCGCGTTGTTGCTCACTGAGAACAAAATAATAGACATTTATTACTCTTTTAAGCTACAAAAGTATTGAATAGTGCGTCTTGCCAGTCCGTGGTCTGAAAATTCAGTGTCACTCCGGGAACTATGGAAAGAGCTGTACCTACTTGGGAGTGTCTTTGGATTGCCTTTACCACCTACCAAACTTTGGGCTAGTACAGAGGCTTAAAATAACATAAACTTGCAACTGTAGTTAGTTTGGTATGGGCACTTAAGTAGGTATTATCAATATGTAGAGATATATAGGATATGTGCGTAAGTATAATTCTTAGTTATGAAGTTTTACAAGTTATTCTACCGCCAACCAGCATCTGCATACTCTGCATAATCTGTATACGTTACAGTATTCCGGTTTGAAGTGCAATATTTCCAAAGATAAACTATTTACTTCAATAATCAAAAACTGACTTCAATTTGAAATCAAATTCAGACATTCGACCAAATCTATCACTATATCGTCTAATATATTTACCTACTATATTTCTACACGAAAGCAAATTTTAGTTTTTTGTTCACATTTCAAAAACAGGCACACCGATTTCGATAAAATTTAATTGGAACCACATCTGAACTATGATCTACCAAACAAAAAATAACCATCGATTTTGATTCACAATAGGGTACAATCCTCAAAAAAACTAAGTAGCCCGTTAGTTAGATTGCCAAAAAATATTGTACACGTATTTTTTCTTTTGTTTCACAAACAAAAAATGACGAAGATACAGCGCTTCGAAGTTTCGTGTGACGAAACTTGTGAGTACGATTTTTACTCATGAGTGACGTCGCGACCCCCCACTCTCGAAGTTTGATAGTCTATATCTTTGACGATTTTTAATATTATGAAAAAACAAAAAATACGTGTCCAATATTTTTCCATGATCTAGCTGACTTAGGATGGTGTATTTTTGACCCAGTCCGGTACCCTATTGGCGGCAATCGCGTAATATACAAACAAAAAAAACATACACCATTGATAACGTCCTCCTTTCTTTGAAGTCGGTTAACAATACTAGACAAAGATAAGTCATTTTATGTCAGTCTATAGTATTTGAAAAAAGTATAATTACTAAGTTTAAGTTAGTACCAAGTTACTAACTGTGTCCGAGGTATTGTCCAACCTTGCACCCCATTAGAGTATTGTAATGCATAAACATTACTCTAGCTAGGTGCCTTATTTATGAGCTACATAGCCATATTGCTTCCAAGTGAGTTATTTCGGCTTATTATGTGCATGTACTGAATTATTTACAGTACTGTCCGTTTGTACGTAATAAATTGCCGAATGTTGAATAAATAAAGAATAAAATGAAATAGGGTTTGGGTTTAACTTCGCTGACCTTAGTAAAATACACGTGTTTTTGCGAGATGAGTCATTCGGAGTTTTTGGTGGATTTGTACGTACTTAGATTTATATCCGCCAAATAATATAATCACATACATGCCTTTAATGAGAAATTCTTGTATATTTCTATATAATAAATATCTGAAACTTGGAAATAGCTCCAACGATTTTCATGAAATTTAGTATACACGACGTTTCATTTTTAATTGATCCAGTTAGGTTTCATTTTATAAAAAGTCTTTTTATCCGCGTTTAAAAGCGAGCAAAACTCGGTATTTTTGACACTATAATAAATTATCTAACTTTAATAATTAAATCTTGTGTCTTTAAGTTTATTTGACATTACACACGTCGATAGCTCATAGACTGTTTTTACTTTAAATTCAAATAAATACAATTAATATTATAAATGTCAATGTTTGGATGTTTATTTGTTGCTCAGTCACGTCGAACTGATTGGGCTAAAATTTGGAATATAATAGAATACAAGTAGATTATGACTGATATTAGATAAGATGACTGGCCTCGTGGCTTAGGGGGTAGTAGCTCTGCCTGCGAAACCGAGGGTCGTGGGTTCGATTCCCACCTAGTGCAAACATTTGTGTGATGAATTCAAATGTTTGCACTGTGTCTGGGTGTTTCTATGTATAATAAGTATGTATTTAAAACTATTTAAATATTATATCACCTATCTGGCCGCCATAGTACAAGCTTTGCTTAGTTTGGGATCAGATGGTGTTGTATGTGAATTGTCCACCAATATTTATTTATTAATTTATTTATTATAGTCTAGAAAAACACATAGGCTAATTTTTATCACGGGTTATTTAGGAATCATGAAAATAGAAACGTATTTTTGTGTATAAGAAACGTATAAAAGTGGTGAAACCAGATGTACGACAGTTTCAAGGTGAGGAACACGCCTAGAAACATTACCTTCCAAACTGCAACGCGACATTACTGGCACATTATCGATTGGCAGCATAGTTGAAATGAAATTAAATATATTTGATTAAAAATACTTAAAAAACAAGTTGATATCTATTTAAGTTATGAACACAAAGGTATTTAGAGAAATGTACCCTGGTACACTGACATATCGAATAAAAAAACTAAATTTTGAAAAACTTAAGTAGTAATTGGTAATTGATCCTACCACTAGAATCATAAAGAAAACTTTTAGGTTTATACCATTACAGCGAGCAACACGGAAGGGAGTAGGCATACACAGCGTTTCCCCTCTGTCAAAGTACAAGTCCGCGTGGACCATGGAGTTTGATAATATACTGTGGCGTGAGGGCGGGGCTAGATTTGTGAATGGTGCTTTATTTTTATGTGTTAGTGATTTGGTTGTGTGAGTATGATCGGCAATGGATCGGTACAGGTATGTTTTGTATGTAATAGTGCGGCTTTGCGCTAGTGTGCAACTTCCCCTCCCGCAACAAATGACAGAAAGATTTGAACAATATTTTTTAGCTAAGGCTAAAAGGCTAATTATTGTGACCACGCAATGCATAGATGCATAGTTAACTTGTTTAGTCAGCAAAGAAGTGAAATAGAAATAAAAGTGACGTAAACCAAGACAAACGGTCGATGTGCCATCATCTAGTCACAGTGTTTTGATGAAGCGACCGACGCTCGCGAAACTGGCGACAGTATGGACATTTAATTTTGTAGGTACAAGTGTCCAAGATTTTTTTGAATGTATGCTTCAATTTGATCTGTGCTCGGCCCTTATTACGCTTGGCTCAATTTAGTGACTGATTTTAGAAACAAATTTAGAAGCATTCGACTGAACTCGGAAGCAAGCAATCTTCGCTTCTGAATATAGTATGCTAGCTTAGGTACTGAATGAATAAATAAATAAATAAATGTTGGTGGACAATTCACACACAACACCATCTGACCCCAAACTAAGCAAAGCTTGTATGATGGCGGCCAGATAGCTGATGTTATACTTACCTATATAGTTTAAATACATACTTATTATACATAGAAACACCCAGACACAGTGCAAACATTTGAATTCATCACACAAATATTTGCACTGGGTGGGAATCGAACCCACGACCCTCGGCTTCGCAGGCAGAGCTACTACCAATTAAGCCACGAGGCCAGTCGTGGCTATTGCTGTTACACTTCACTGAATTCAGTAGACTAAACTTAATCAAGTGTAATAAGGGCTTAAGTGGCATGTGAGAAATACTAACAGAATAATAAGGATCTTCTAGGATCGCTTTGCTGGTAGAAGAGGGTTGGTGAAACGAGGTTTTACATGCAGGACAAGTAACAAGTATAATATTTTTTCGGAAAATTGTTTTCTTCTATAAACTCCAGAATGTTTTGCCAGACATATTGCATGCATCTCAAAGAGGCCAGTTTGTATGGGTCTACTTTTAAAATGTTTTGTAATATCTTACCTTCAAAGAGCAATAAAGATTTTTGTATTTGTATTTGAAAGCGACTCATTCAACAAAGATATAGACATACCAACACAAACTGCAAGCTCTTTAAATATTCGTTTGAAAAAGTGAGTATACTCAGAAAGCAAATTTCGACGAAAAATATAGCAAAGGATCAGAATTTTAGAATCCTGTCGTAGCAAAATCTAGATTTAAACCGAGTATTTTTACTGGATTGTACTATAGTACAGTTGTCGACATAACAGTCTCAAGGGAGTTTGTGGGGGTGTGGGGGTAGGATGCAGGAAAAATGAAAACAATGATAAAACAGCAACGGAGGGACCGACAGAATATCGACTTCAAATGCTCTCGCGATATCGATTTAGCGTCGAAAGATGATGTTAATGTATTTAAAAAAAAAATTGACAAGTTTGCTTATAGAGAAAGCATACTATTATAGTATAGACGACTTTCTCATCGATAAAGAACTATAACCATGAAATTGATGATTTTGCAACTTTTGTATGTTTGTGTTACTGTAATATATATTTTTTTTTGTTTTAGCCTTTGATTTCCATCATATTTGTTTGAACACGCTTCAGATGTTTGAATATTGACATTGATATTTAAGTGTAAGCGATTGTTTGACGTGAATTTTTTATCTGTTCTAATATTAGGTACTTATATGTTTTATGTATTTCTATAAACTTGTATGCTGATATAGCGAAAATAGAGGTTCACTAATGTATATAAGATCACAACTTATTTGTATGTACCTATTTTAGCAAGGAATAAATGAATATGATTTGGTTTGTGGCATTTTTTTTGTATTGTATTTATATTCGACGACTAGTTTATTTCTCTGTCTATTTATTGTATCTTAATACATAATTTGATTTCAACAAAATACTGTCAAAAATATCGTTGAATCGAATGATGGAAATCGTTGCATGCGGGCAGCGCAGGACAGATCTTTGTGGAAATCTTTGGGGGAGGCCTTTGTCCTGCAGTGGACGTCTTTCGGCTGATATGATGATGATGACTGTCAAAATGAAGAAACAAATAAAATGATCATTCGAATCAGTTGTTTTGACGTCCCAAATATCGAACATTTCTGCATCGATAAAAGTTTTCCAGAAAATTGTACAGGTTTTCGCTTTGAGTTAGATTTGATCAATTGTTCAGAATAAATCGGTAAGTTATGAATACATATTATATGTAGTTTTTACTTTCTCGATTTGAATTTTTATCGAAAACATTACCATGGACTTAATATAATAGCGTTCTAAATGATTTAATTCTAATTTATATACAATAGGTCAAAACTTGTGCTGTATTGCTCCAGAAGTATTTATTGTTGTTACTTGTATACCTATTAGAAACTAATTTCTAATATTTTTTTTTTTGGGTAGGTATATTATTATCTTTAATTTTCTGACGGTACAGTCTACATAGAAAGAGCGTGTTGAAGCAAATTGAAAACGCGTTTCATCGTCCACCCCGAGGGATTCCGTGACGTCATATTATAGATACACGTCATAGCCTGTACATTATGTTTGTGTCTGTACCATGTCTTTGTTTTGGCTCCCTTGTTATTTTTTTTTTAATTTGAATATATTTTATTACTTAATGAAAAGGTTTTGTACTTATGAATAATGTAAACATACAAAGAACTAGCGGCCCGTTTCGATTTCTATCGGATATTGGCATATAAATACCATTAATCTTAATAAAAACTCTATCCCATCTCTCAAGTTGGACCAAATTACACATAGATGCAAAGTTTTGAGAATATCCGTGAAGAGTTATTGTTATTTATAGACTTGGTGAAGAGTTCACTGGGAACAATTATCATGGCACTAGATTTGAAATATTGAGACGATGAAAAACTATATTTTGATAACTTTAGTCTAATTTAGAAACAACAAACATTTTCATTTGTTTGGTCTTGGTAGTCTCAATTCTATTTTGTACTCCACTTTGGTATATAAAAAAAACATCAATACTTTGAAGTTGAATATAAATTATACCTACCTAACATATATCCGAGAAATAAAAGGTAAGTTCCTATTAAAGGTTCAGGTATAAAAGAGCTGTTATATCTATGCCATGTATAGTATATCCAACAGTTTCAGTAATACCTAATTCCCATTACTAAAGCTAATTCAACCCAAACTGGACACAATACACAATTATTCAGTAAACGGTCAGTAATCACGCGGCGCCATCGAACTAATGTCGCTCTGTTAACTATGTGACCACTGCCTAATAATACAAGCACTCCAAAATAAACCTTATTCTCTGAACCTTACATCTAATTTTAGCATTCCGCAAAACTGAATTCGAGAAACGTTTGTTGTTCGAAAATGAACTTTGTTTTGCAAAACTACTGAGTCTTTTTCAGCTGTTTGTTTTTGGTGAGTCCTGTTTAAGTTTCGGTTGTAGAGCTTTTAGCCTTATTGTTTTAGACTTGGAAGTGATTTTCGCTTGAATTTTGTTAAGGCTTGTTCATCGACTAGTCTAAATTGAGGTAGGTACCTTTTAGTTATATATGTATGTATAGTACATGCAACGTAATGTGAATGTCTTGTTTGTCAGGTTGGTGGATTGTGTCGAGGGTAGGTATTATTATATGATAGTTCATTGCTACGTAAATCAACGCGACGTGCAAAATCAGAAAAATGGAATCTAGAATAAATATGTCCACTACTCGAAGCTCCAAAAGAAACACAGATTGGTTGACGTTCTACGACTCCAACAACGAGGTTCTATGACACTTTCATCTATACTAATATTATAAAGCTAAAGAGTTTGTTTGTTTGTATGTTTGTTTGTTTGTTTGAACGCAAGGATCTAAACTACTGGTCCGAATTGAAAGATTATTTCTTTGTAGGATAGTCTATTTATAGAGGAAGGCTATAGGCTATTTAACATTACGCTACTATCAACAGGAGCCGAGCATGAATGAAAAATGTATTAATGTAGGACAGACTTGAGGCAACATCTAAAAAATAGTAGCAAATGACGTCCTTATCGCTAAAAGTGACTTCTTTCAGACAAACATGGAATGCCGACGTCACGTCTATACACGATTTTAATGTAGACTTGACGTCACAACCGCCTTCTCCGGAAGTTTGATGGTCTATATCACTGTCGATTTTTAATAATTTGATAAAAAAAATACATGACCCATACTTTTCCAAAATCAACCTGATGGACTAATTAGAATGTTATGTTTTTGACCCAGTCATAATCTCTAATGCCGTAGGTCCCTGTATTAAGTGAAATAAGCTCTAATGCCCGAGCTACACGAGGCTAGTTTTTCAAGCTAGGATAGCAAGCTAGTGTTAGTAAGCTAGCAAGCTAGTACTTCTAGCTTCATGTAGACAAAACTAGCGTTGCATAACGTTGACTACACGAAGCTAGAAGTACTAGCCTGCTAGCCTCATGTAGCTCGTCCATTATGTTCAGTAGCGGCATCATCAACAGCCCACTAAACGTTCCCACTGCTGGGACTCGGGACCTTCTCTCGCAAGGAGAGAGTTAAGGCCATAATCCACCACGCTGGCCCAGTGCGGGTTGGCGGATGACACACGACTTCGAAAGATTCTAGGTACATGTCGGTTTCCTCACGATGTTTTCCTTCACCGTTTTAAGTTAGCGGCATTACGCACATGACTTCGAAAAGACAGTGGTGCGTGTGGGGTTTGAACCCGGGGTCTCCGGATCGGCAGCCGCCGTTCTCCCGACTAGACCAGCCGTAACTTAAAGCCGTAACGCCGTTGCCGTTGTGTTATTATCGGCAGACGTGTTGCTTACTACCGCGCACACACCTTCCTCTTCCCGTCGCTCTATCTAACAAAAATATAAGCATTGATTTATCTGCTCAATAGTATATCTATTCCTCGCTAACGCCAAGGCAAAGAGCTTCAAAACTATACCACAATATAGGGTTTTGTCATATTGCAGTGGGCGCATGCATAATGCAGGCGGCCAATATCGCGCCTGGACGCAACCGGGTGCGGAGAGTTGTATATCGCTATAATGTGGAGTATTGCCGCCGTGTGGGGAAGTCGGCAGAATTTTAAAGAGTTCATAACTACATTCGATATATCGTGAAGAGATGCATTGTTGAGATTTGTTTGGAATTTAGGCAGGGCGGAAATGGGGACACTGTTTGTGTCTTATGTCAGATATAAGGCACTGGTGTATATTGATTTTCTACTGGCGGCCAGTTCTGGTTTTATTTAGATATTGTTATACAAAGACCTCTGGAACCTTCTTTGGCTCATGTATAACCACTTTGCTAAAGATCAGCACATGATCGAATGTATAGTTTACGATTCTGTAAAGGACATTCAGATAAGCATTAATTTTTATATATTTTATAGATAGAACCAGTATAAACCACAAATCTCTCTTCGCAAATTGGACAAAAAGACGATTAAAAAGTGTTCGGTGTCGGTAAATGAAAGCTAACAATGACCTCGTTTTTGCAGCGCCTACAAAATGTATCGTTATTATTTGAAGTCAATGATTTCACAATCTAATTTTGCTCATTGTTTATCTAACTGGTAAAGTAATTTTTAACATGTATGACTTGATGTATGACTGGTTATGTATATTTATGTATGTTTATTTAATTTATTTGTCATAAATATGTATTTTTATTTTAAAATCTAAATTATATGTGTAAAAGATTGTTAAGTAGTCTATTGCTATTTTTCTGTATTTTTTTAACTATCAAATTGTTAATTTTTATTAAGTGACGTCACATTGTTATTATTTTTCTCATGTTCTTGCTTTTGCACTCTATCCTCACTGTATCTTATTGACTTGTTTTCCTGCTGTTAATGGTTGCTTGGAAGAGATCGCTTTTAGCGATAAAGCCGCCATTTATGGCACTAGATATTAAGTTATTGTTCTTATTGTTTAAGTGTTTGTAATTTACTAGTGTACATAATAAAGAGTTACTGTCTGTCTGTCTGACTTTATTATGGTATAGAGTGACAAAACCGTAACAGCACAGTGGCACGTAGACATTTGAACATAAAGAATTCAAATCGTTACCTAACAATGTACTGTGCTTGTCACTCACCGACTAAGGTGATTTATCTCTGAAATGCTGGAAGTTACATATAAACGTACCCTTTCATTCCACTTGGCGATAGAATAGCTAGGTAGATAGATGTGGTAGTTCCTCAGGTAAACTCTGCTAGTTGTCCTACTACTTAAAACGATTGTGTTGTTTTAGATAATGGAAGTCAAACTTAATGTATTGCTGAATGTATCAATGTATTAATCAAATGATACCCATAGATAAATATTTCCAACAAATTCACTAAAAAGTATACATATATCTAACCGACGCAAGTATTCTAAAAGAAACAACTCCCTAAATGCTACAAATTTTAAAAAATCCGTCAAACAACACATAGCCGGCGTGCGTTATTCTATTGGCTCTTATTTTAATGTTCTTAGACATTCATTTTCAATTAATTAGAAAACTGAATGAAATTTTAAAACAAAACTTCTTAAATTCACACCCGAATCTGAAATTCAAACACCGTTTTCAAGCACATCTTAAATACGTACCCAATGTAACAAGCCGGGAAACCATTACCGGGGAAAACAGATCACAAAATACCCTTTTATCTACCCAAATTAAGTACCAACGGGCTCACATAGCCGCCTTATCTGGGCACATAGCGAGGGACGACGACGGATACATTTAAACAGTCCGTTATTTTACGCGTTTTTGAGTTTATTTTGATAATTTAAAATGGTTTTAACATGCTGTGGCCTGTAGCATGCTTCGTCCTCGAAATTAGTAATCTATTTATGGAAAATGAATGTTTGTCTCTATGTTCTTTATAGAATCTGCAAAGGATTTCTATTGCGATTCAACGGGGCAATGCTGCCAGCATTTTGGGCTCTTTTGCGCCAGGGACAGTGCAGGGCGGGTTATGTGATAACTTTTAACATAAAATTTAATTGTCATCGTTATTTATTATTATTTGGTGTTTGTGTTTAATCTTAAGTTTTTCTAAATTGTAAATTGTTTTATCTTTTTGTTGAATTAAGTTCTAAATGTGAGTATGAACTAAGTATTTAATAATGTGATGATCATTAGCAAAGTTTTTGTACATGAGCCAAAAAAAGTTTGTGGCTCTAAAATTCTTAACCTAAAAAAGTTAACAACTTTTTCGTTTTCATAGCAACAAAACTGATCTGATAACAAAAAACTACCTAATTACAACACAAAAACTCTGTATTATTTTTAATATTATTTAAGCATTTCAGTTGGCAGCCTTAACGCTTAGAGTGGTCTCTACAGGTCAACCAAATGATTCAAATTTCTGCATCGACAGGTTTGCACTCGACGGCCTACCTATCTCACCTAATGTTAAACAACAATGAAGTAAACTATCGATCGTGCTTATCTTTGGATTAAAACTTTGGTTTTTAAACTTTAATTCAAATAGATTTCAGATACCTCATTCAACTGGTCACGAAACGCGTAAAACCCATCACTGTATCTACTTTACATTGCGTACCACCGGGACCAACCAAGCGTTTTTCGCTCCTCGTTAGCCCTACAAATTGAGACGCTCTGCCCCACCCTAGCCCCCTCAGTTCCCCTACCGGGGGAGGTGCGGTGTAGGAATGCACGGATTTGGGAGGGCTTCAGTTTTCATTGTTATTGTTTTCCGTCGCGCTTTGTCAACAAGTACGGCTTATGAGGGAAGAGACGGCTGTGGTCTGACGTGGTTTTGCGTACATATTCTATAATGTTTCTATTATGAACTACAGTTAGACATAACGCTTATTAGAGCACTAGTAGCGCCCCGCTGTTTTACCCACGTGCTTCTCGTTCTCATTGTTTCAGCATAAACAGTAACATATGTGTTATTCCAGACTACAATCTGTGTTCCAATTTCAACCCAATCCGTTCAGATGTTCCGACGTGATTGGGCAACAAACATCCAAACATAGAAACTTTGACATTCATTATTTTAGTAGGATTGACGGAATTTTGAATTTTAACATCATGAAAATTAATCATTATATAATCGTTTCATCAATGTTAGAAAAGTTAGTTTTACATGAAATTCTAATTTAATTTCGAATTTAATTTAAAAATTTAAATTACATACTTGACTGTCTAAATGCAACTAAGATGAGAAACAGATTAGTCTAATATTAAATTGGAGATCATTTTACTAATTAATTAGTCTCTACATTTTAAATTACTATTATTTTTCAAGGATGTTAAAAGAATGATAGAGTTTTATATCTTTATAGCATTGTGAATGTTAGCATACCTAATTTGCACCCAATCTGATACTGTTGAGTTCATAAGTGCTACATTAACTAAATCAAATCAACAATAAATACATTTATCCCATATTAAGTGTGACGCATATTTGTTGATGTTCTCTTCCTGTTTTTAATTTTTACCGACTTTAAAAAAGCAGGATTCTCAATTCTACTGTTTTTATGTATGTTAGAGCTTCAGAGCTTTCCACTGGAAGACCCGATTTTAATGACTTTTTCATTCGAAAGAGTAGACTTTTTTAATGGTCGCACTAAAATCGGTGCAGTGAATTTTGTAATATAAACAATAATTAAAAAATAACGTACACGTGTACATTAATTTAATATTAATTTTGTTAAAACAATATAACTGTGTGAATTTAATTTTTAAATTGAAGTGATTAATCGTCTTTCAGAAAAAAAATTGGAACGATGTTCCTTACGGCAGGCTTGGAGGAAAATAGGAATTTGGTTGAGCGACCGAACTGAAAAAAATGTGACTAAAACCGCAAGTTAAATATATTGTGTTGTCTCGACATATTTAAACTATCCCAAGAAACTTCGTTCCTAAGTAGTGTCTCATGATACCACATCGTTTTATTCTTTACTATTAAGACTGTGTAAATAAAACTCTTAAATTGTAAAACAACAATACAAAGTTTTATAGTTATATATCTAGGAGATATTATGCATAATAAATGTAGCAATAATAATCTAACAGCAAACAAAGACACTATACAATAGAGACACGACGACAACACAATTATTATTCTCATCATATGTGCAGAACACAATCACGACACGTAACTAATGCGAGTCTCTGAGACGCTGAAATCTGGGCTCTATCATCCACAAATAAACCCCCACAGAGCCCCCGCAGGGGGGTAAAAAGGGAGTGTAACCGCATGAAATTTGTTCTACAACTGAAGAACACGTGAAAACGCTCCGAAGTTCTGTATATTTTAATTGTTATACCTCGTAAGGGAATAAGGAAGGGTTTCTGTCGTTCCGTCAAAGTTGTTACTGTTTATTGTCGGGAGTTGATTAAGCTTGTCAGTCAGAAGTGACAAGGGACAACTATTTTACACGGGCTAATTTATTAGACGCATAATATATTAGTGACTTATGTATGAATCTTGACGGAAGTGATATAATGTATCGAGAATTCATCAAGAGTCCACTAAATGTTTCCACTGCTGCGACTCGGGCCTTCTCTCGCAAGGAGAGAGTTAAGGCCGTAATCCACCACGCTGGCCCAGTGCGGGTTGGTGGATGACACATGACTTCAAAAGATTCTAGGTACATGACAGTTTCCTCGCGATGTTTTCCTTCACCGTTTTAAGTCAGCGGCATTACGCACATGACTTCGAAAAGACAGTGGTGCGTGTGGGGTTTGAACCCGGGGTCTCCGGATCGGCGGGCACCGTTCTCCCGACTAGACCAGCCGTAACTTCGAGAATTATCTTTTAGCTAATGATGGTTACTGATTATGTGATTATTAATAGTTTCAATGCAATAGAAAAGCCGTGGTGGTCTAGTGGGGAGAATATCCGTTCATAAACGTGAGATTTTGTAGGTTCAAATCCTGCCTACACTTCTGAATATGTTTTTAATGTCAGTGTACAATTTTGTGATTTCCACTGCCTTAAACAATGTCAAGGAAGCTAAATACTGTCGGATTATTCCATAAATTACACCTTTTTTGGACATTTTACTTACTTATCATTACTAAATCACCCAATTACAATTTTTTCACTATTATCGATGATAAGTTTTTAAGAATTTTGTCGCAATCTTGGATGGACGGAGCCTAGAAAAATCAGATTCACACAGACTTTAAAACACTCCAGAAGAAGACCTAGAGCGAAAAAGAACTATATTTTGACTTCCCAATGAATCATTGAAGTGGAAGGCGAGATTAAAATCATTTCATTCCACCTTATGCTATTTTTGCTTGCAGCAATATTCATTGTACCGTCTAACAGAGATAATAAAGGAACAGCATGTTTGTGATGAAGCAGAGCGCCGTGTGGCGACGTCACACCCACCTGGCGAAGATAGATAACGGATAAGGGGTACGGCAGACGAGCAACTTGTGGACGACAATTATCGCGCGACTTATGATCGTGTAACTTGTGTAATACAATTATCGCGGTCGCAAGATACTGACAAAGTAGTGTAATCTGTAGTGATCATATTTTTTACACAGTCTACCTGGGGAAGCATCATGCTTGTCCAGTTGTTTTACAGCAAGAATGTATAAAATGTCTGTTGCAGTTCAAAAGGTAAAAAATAAATAATTTTACAACTCCAAGGGACGTGCGCGTTACAGTACTGGGTAATGATTTAAACTCTTGACGTTCTAATAGCTGCGTAGTACTGTATTATTATACACATATTAGACATACTAGGCTATCAGCTAATATTAATACGGCTATACTTACTCTTTACGGTAACTGAAAAGTGACTCACTCCATCGTTGCTTAACATCAAGTAAAGCTGTTAAGTGTTAACCTGTAATTCTTAAAAAAAAAACTAAAGTAAATAATTAATCAAAAAAACTTATGTCAAAGAAAAATAAATTATTTCAAAGAGGAAAAATAAAATTAAAGTCGTTAGTGTGCAAGCCCCCGTAGCGATACTACGAGTCGTAGCAGATCGTCGTACCACCGTAGCGACATGTGTTCCCGATGTAGCGGCGGATCAAACAGCGCTCGATATGGCGTGTTATCACCGACACGGTGTAAATGTGGCCTTGTGTGAACACTGCCGTATCTACTTATTAAAATGATTCCTTGTGTTTAGAACGTATGGTTGACGTATGGTTCTCATGTTCAATGAAAATGTGTACTTATGTAAGTATATAAACTAGCATTATGAAAAGAAAACGCCGATTTTGACAGCTGTGAGTTTTTTTTTAATAAAGAGTGACAAGACGAGCATTACAAACATGTGCCTGATGGTAAGCAACATGCCTGCCACATAACAGCACAGTGACACGCAGCTATTGGAACATGAAGAGTCCAAATCATCACCTAGCACTGCACTGCGCTCGTCACTAAGCCCTGTAATTTCTCTGGAAACATTGCCCTTCAAACCGGAACACAGTAATGTTTGCACATTACTTCTTGGCGGTAGAATAACTGGCAAAGGTGTGGTACTTCCCCAGGCGGACTCTGCTAAGAGTCCAACCACTACTAAATTAAGGAAACTAAACCGCGGGACGCTGTTTATATATTACAAGCATGAATATGAAATCTATAAACTTTTGTGGATGTCAGAGAAACAAGACTTGCTTATATCATAGAACCTAAAGAGTTTACATATACTACGTATAGAGTTAGAACAAACGCTTTACACCAAAAGCACGGATCTGATTGCTCTTGTCTTGTCGCTCTTGTGGAAGTGTCATATTTTTGTCGAGGCACATCTCTATGTCGCCATAGCTAGCATACACCTCATCTGCTTACGATTGGTACAAAGGAACCGTGCGGAAAACCTGATATATTGTCCTATAAGAACTATGTAAATAAAATAAAAATATTGTAATGACAAAGGTCACGGACCCCGGAGTCTGTGGAGTGGTTAAATTTAGTAAAAAAAATAAAAAAACCTGATCTATGTACTTATTCTTTATCTAAGTGTACGACGTTTAAATTTCAATAAAAAATGTTCTAAAATTAAAGTATATTATTATTATTTTTTATTAGTACGTTACGGCTGATCTAGTCGGGAGGACGGCGCCTGCCGATCCGGAGACCCCACACGCACCATTGTCTTTTCGAAGTCACGTGCGTAATGCCGCTAATTTAAGGTGAAAGAAAACATCGTGAGGAAACCCACATGTACACCTAGAATCTCTCGAAGTCATGTGTCATCCACCAACCCGCAATGGGCCAGCGTGGTGGATTATGACCTTAACTCTCTCCTTGCGTGAGAAGGCCCGAGCCCCAGCAGTGGGAACATTTAGTGGGCTGTTGATGATGATGATGATTATTATTTTAATAACGTAGTGTACGTTATTAAAATAGGCCCTCACTAGGCCACATTTGAATCTCTCGTTGTTATTAAAGGCCCGGCCGGGCGGCGGTTTTTGCCCAGCGCGGCCGATATCACTTTAATATCATCGCTTTTTGCTCGACACAACACACTGCGCAATCTGCTCATACACTGATTATGATAGTTTGTACATTATAAACATATTGTGTGGGCTTGTAGATTAGATTTTTATACACGGGATACTTTCACAATAGCATAGAATAGATACTACAGAACAATAGTTAAAAACCTCACATGTTGGCGAAAATGTGAAATCTATAAGTATTAAATATGGTAGGACTCTTGGCAGAGTCCGCCTGGGGAAGTACCACACCTTTGCCAGTTATTCTAGCGCCAAGCAGCAATGTACAAACATTCTGTGTTCCGGTTTGAAGGGCAATGTTTCCAGAGAAATTACAGGACTTAAAAATATAATATCTCTGGGTGATGAGCGCAGTACAGTGCTAAGTAATGATTTGGACTCTTCATGATCCAATAGCTGCGTGTCATTGTGTTGTTATGTGACAGGCATGTTGCTTACCATCAGACACATGACCTGCTCGTCCCGTCACTCTACACTACAAAAAAATGAACATTCTTTACACAATGCTAAAGACACAAAAGAGTCAATTAGTCAATTTTCAAATCCTTCTATAACTAGAAATGTAAGAATTTGGATGCCTGAATATTTGTTGCTCAGTCACGTCGTAACGGAAAGTTATAGTCGGGAAAATCACATAGGGTGTAATTTCGCATGGCATTTTTATCTCGGGAAAATAACAGGAACGGTTACTACGCAGCTACGCGGGTAAAACCGCGAGGCGCCGTTAGTAACATTACATGCTGCTTTTTTTTTTAAATAAAGCGTGACGAGACTAACAGGACATGTGCCTGATGGTAAGCAACATGCCTGCCACATAACAGCACAGTGACACGCAGCTATTGGAACATGAAGAGTCCAAATCATTACTTAGCACTGCGGTCGTCACCCAGAGACCTAAGATGTAATATCTCTAAGCCTCTAAGTAATTTCTCTGGAAACATTGCCCTTCAAACCGGTACACACTAATGTTTGCACATTACTGCTTGGCGGTAGAATAATTGGCAAAGGTGTGGTACTTCCCGAGGCGGACTCTGCTAAGAGTCCTACCTACTACATTTTTGTCTCGAAAAAAAATGGAGTAAGTATTTCTAAGGATATAGCTATTTTTAATACTATGTGGAAAATATCAGTGGCTATTATTGTTTTACGCCCAAAGAATAATATCCATCTATTCTACACAGAACCCAAGTATTAAATATCAGGAGTC
This sequence comes from Ectropis crepuscularia, assembly GCA_963693475.1. Classification (NCBI taxonomy): domain Eukaryota; kingdom Metazoa; phylum Arthropoda; class Insecta; order Lepidoptera; family Geometridae; genus Ectropis; species Ectropis crepuscularia. The sequence continues at coordinate 10,883,257 of OY856350.1, forward strand.
GGTTCCCTTGGAACGCTGCCACAGACATCAAACTTAATTTATTCAAATTATTTTTCTACCCCCTCATTGTTTATTGAAGGAGTTCATTTCTTGAGATGTAATGCTATAAAACAGTGGGTCAAATATTTTCTATTACATTTTATGAGGAAAGTTACTTAGCGTTTGAAAAACTATGAGCCAACCAAATATTTTCGTTCGTGCGAAACAGTGTCGCATTGGTATTTTTGAAGTGAAAACTTCTTTTAACGCTCCCCACGTAGATGTTTCGTGGCTGTGAATTTAATTCTAGCGTCATGCTCGGGAATGATAAGAAATCTTCGGGTAAGCTCGGGACCATGGCCATTGGTCATTATGTATTCAATCTTTGTTATTTTTGTTGTATGTTGTGGAGATAAATTACAATGTTTTTAATGTTGTTTTTAAACAAGATAGGCTTGAAGACTGCCATCGTGCCTGATGTCAAGCAATAATGTTGGTCTAAGATGGAGCAGACTGGCTAGAAAAACCTGAATTACTTCAATTTTGAAAATACCTAGATTCCATACATGGGGAAAGAAAGACCTATTTGAGCAGTAGCTTGCTTGGACATTGCTTGGATGTATGAATAACTAAGATGGAGTTTAACAGCTTCATTCGTGTTTTACCCCTTCAGTTATATAATGAAGTTGCTTTTTCGAGTTTCGGAAGGTATTTATTTAGCGTGCTACAATCTATTTATGTATCTTGGGAGGAAAGCACTGAACTCTGAAATGCAATTTATAATTACTTGACGAACGATAGATTCATATTATCATTGGATCATGCAAAAAAGAATTCAAGGTTTGAACTACGAATAGTTGCAATATTGTGAATGATATATGCAAATATGTGATATTATATTACAACAATTTTGCACGCTATATTTCAAAATCTGACTCAAGATCAATTATGTATATGTGAGTTCATTTGTTATTTCGAAGGTAAACGTTTTTTAAAATGAGAACCAAACACAGTTAGCCCTAGACAGCTGTGAACTGAAACTAAACTATCAGTTAAGTTAAGAAGGCAGAACATGCTGTGACCTAACCTAACAATCTATTGATACACGTAGAAAAGCGAAATATTGTAAACTTAACTAAACTTAACTATTTCTGAAATATGTTTAGACCATTATAACATAACAATGAACTTTTACCATAAAAAAAATACAAATAAACTAGACCCCAAAACCACTCAAAGAAAAACAACATATTTCAAGAGCACGGCGCAATCAAAACAAGGAACTACCATAACGACGACACCATAACATCATAATACATAGCGACTATAACCATCACCTCGTTGCGAAAACAAAGATGGAACCTTAGGGGGAGGCAGGGCGGTGCAAGGGCGGAAGGGAGGACGGAAAATTATTTTTGATTTCATTTCATTGGGCTCCGGTTTCGTGAATTCAAGTAGCCTTAAGAAACAAATTTTCTGTGGAATTAGAAAATAAGGCAATTTAAAAAAGTGTCAACAATTTTTTTTACAAAGACCCAATTCTGTCATGATAGCTAAAAACATCATCTTATCTGTAGGTGACGAGCGCATAGCAGTTAAGTTGGTACTAGGCAGTCGTTTTTTGTTTCCATCACTCTATTTCTAAATATAAATAAAGTAGCCAAGTGCGAGTTGGACTCGCCCATGAAGGGTTCCGTTCCAGCAAGTAACATAATGTACATAGTACACATAGTTCTTGTAGTTCGTTGTAACTTTGATCGAAGTTTTAATAATAGTGTATTTATGACGTACTAAAAAAAACTACTCATCAGATCGAGTTCAAACTAATTTTCGTTGGTAGTTTTCATGGTAATGTACATCATATATTTTTTTTTGTTTTTTCATTCTCTTACTTTAGAAGTTAGAGGGAGGAGGACACACATTTTACCACTTTGGAAGCGTCTCTCGCGCAAGTTATTCAGTGTACACAAAAATTATATTAGAAACCTCAACATCATTTTTTAAGACCTATTGATAGACACCCCACACGTGTAGGTTTGATGAAAAAATTGATTTTTTAGCTTCAGTTCTCAGTATGGGGGGCACCCCTAATTATTGTTTTTTTTAAAAACTTTTGTAAAAATCTTAATGCGGTTCACAGAATACATCTACTTACCAAGTTTCAACAGTGTAGTTCTCATAGTTTCGGCAAAAAGTGGCTGTGACATACGGACGGACAGACAGACAGACAGACATGACGAATCTATAAGGGTTCCGTTTTTACGTTTTACGGAACCCTAAAAATGTCATATTGGTTTGTGTTTACTTCAAAAACTTTATAACTCATGGATGGGTCAAGTTCAAATTTTGAAACGAACTATACCTAGCACGCTTAAATAAAGAATAAGTAAATAGATCAGGGTTTCCCGCACGGTTCCTTTGTACCAATTGTAAGCAGATGATGAGGTGTATGTTAGCTATGGCGACATAGTGATGTGCCGCGACACAAAGACAAGAGCAGTCAGACCCGTGCTTTCAGTGTAAAGCGTTTCTTCTAGCTCTATACGTAGTATATATAAACTATTCGCTTGCACGCTTCAAGAATTGTTTTTAACCGTTTCTTGCATTAGTGACATACCGGCGACCGCAAAATAGGACTGATTGAAAAAAATGCTTTGTTTTGTTTTTCAGTTTTCACTTACGCAACGACAATCTGGCACATCAACGTGAGGAAGGACAGCTAGTTTTAAATAAAAAAGCACAACAAAAATTGGTTTATTCATTTTCGAGCTCATTACATCACATCCATGATACGTACTGTGACCTATTCTCAAACCTGGGAAATTTCCAAAAAAACCCATAAAATCGGTCGAGCCATTTCGGAGGACGACTATTTGTACGACGACATAACCCTACGAGATGATGCTTCATATTACTATCACTCTTGAGTATTTAAAAAATTAACCACCATGTCACAAAATCTGATTTGAGCTCAATTTTGGCACAATTAATACGATTGACGTCACAAACATCCAATTTTTTTTGTTTTGATTGGTATCCTTTCAAAAATTTCATTAATTTATAGCTTTCTAAAGTCAGTCTTTAGTAAATATTTTGAATATGGAAGTAAAATTTAAGTAAAATTATTTGCCTGCAACATATGCAACATAGTGTTTTCTTTAGGGATTTTGCACTTGTAATATAAATAATAAAAAGTAGGCGATAATAATGTCTACGTTCCAAATTTCTAAAAAAACTTGTTCAGTTTTTTTCGACGTGATTGAGCAAAAATCAAGAACAAAACATCTAATAATCAAAGTTTCGTATTTATGTTATTAGTAGTACACCGTGCCCTCCTTGATAATTATTATTGGTACATTAAGCATAAGGATGTTTGTTTGAATAGTTATCATGGCGAAAAGGTTTTATTATTTCATCATTAAGAGCGAAAGAAAAAGTTATGATATCTTTAATTTGTTTTGCTTTTGATGCAATAACATTGAAATTGATTTAACACCTGTTTTTATTTTGCAGTCTTTGACGTGTCAATATTGTTTTCACCAAATAGGTAAATGATTTTGACTCTACGTCATGCTACGGATGTTTTCTCGCTTGTAATACCACTGAACCCTAACGGGCGGAGAGCTAGGGCGGGGAGGGGGTGGGGGGTAACTCGGGCAGGAAGGGCGAAATTATGTTATTCTTAATTTAATTTCATTAGGCAGCGAGATTGTTCAGGTTTTATGTCGACCGAGCTATAATTGCGGGGTTACGCCGCTTGCAGCTTAATTGTTGGTGAATTTGTAACGTTTTTATGTATTTCATTGGATTTTGTGAACTGAGATTTATGGGGTTTGGAGATAGTGACGCAGTTATAAGGACAATACTTATTATCAAACTTCAGTAAAGTATCATCAACTTGATATATGCCTAAAATTAACAAACCTGGTACAGTCAGTAGCAAATTTGAATGGATGAATCGTGTAGGTAGTTTTTTTTTACCTACAGATGTTTTTTGTAAGATGTGTGCATACACTAATTTAAATAATAGTCTGGATGTCTTCCAGTCTAGATTGAGTCTGTTACGTTTAGGTAAGCGCGCTCTATCGTAGACCGCTAGTACCGCTAAATATTAAACAAAATCAAGATCAAGATCAAGAGAGAACCGAAAAAAAAACTTTATTCACAACTTGAGGTTATTTTTACGTTTCAAGGAATTCTTCAGCAAATGTTTGGAATTTGATACTTGATGATATTTGATGCGTTTGCGCACGCTTGCTATACTTTTTGTTAGCAATAACTTGTTGTCAAAACTGCCGATGTAAAATGCATGAGATCGAAAACAAATGCTACGAATAAAACAGAAAAACAGTTTCAGTCTAGCAAATTCAAGTGTGCACTCAATCGAACCACGCCATCTGCTTTTTGGCACTTCTAATAACCATAAAGTAACCGAACACCGAACCAATCTACTGTGCGACAAACAGAGCAAAAACCATCGTAAAGTTTCTGTGCGTCCGGCAACGAAACGAAATTCCAATTGAAAACTGCATCCCAAAACTGGAATTTTAATTCCCTGTAACATATGCCGGCAGCTGCCCCTAGAGGGGGCAGAGTGGGGGCAAACAGGGCCAAACGGGGGCGAGTGTAATTAAAAAAATGTGTCCCACTTCATTCGTGCCCAGTGCGACCGCAGCGCCATCCCGCTTGGACTAATTAATAATTTCTGAACAGCTCGTGCAAATGCTCACTAATGGTTTTGGGATTTTAATAATAATAATCTGTGTGTCTTTCATAATTTTGTTGGAATTCGCGAATAAGTTTATTTCGTTTTTAAATTATGTTATTCGTTTAAAATAGTCTGCCAAGCGAAAGATTCTAGAAGTACTCAATGAGGTTAATCTTGTTATCTCAACGTTGACTGTGGTATGATGGTACGGTGTGCGGTAAAAGTATGAACTAAATTATTTTTGATATTTATCATTTTAAATAAATTAAAAACATACCACAGCACGGAAATAATCGCAATCAATGTGGTAGTCTCGGTTTGGTCTAGGCACGTTTTTGACATAAGTAGGTGCATGCAAAACCAAATTTTTCGCACGCCGGAAGAAAAACCCAAAGCAATTTAGTTAATTTATAATATAATAACTGTTGGAATAGGTATATGAGTATATCTAAAAGAGGAAGTATTTTTTTGTAAAATTAGCTTTTTAAAAACTATTGAAAATTATTATAATCGTGTGAATCTTATTACGAGTATTAGGCAGGAGCGTATACGCTAGTTTGTAGAACGCAATGATCAAAAGGGAATAAATTAAGTCAAAGCACTTGTATAGCTTTTACTTGATCAAACATTTATTAATGTATTTCGATTATTTTAAAATCCGTAAATTCGGATAGGTATTAGTACTTTTGGATTATCCTGTAGATCTACTAAAGTTAATGAACACAAAGCCGCTAACGTCGCAAAACTAACAAATTACAAAGCAGGCGATAAAACTCAGCCCAAGTCATTGAAACGTGTAATAACTTAGCGAATTGATGTCATCGATAACATAATCAAAATCCTTTATTAGATTAATACAATTTTACACATGAAAAATATATTAATTAAGTGGTTATACCGTGAGCGGTCGGTCATGGATGGCTACAGATTTTAATAAAAGCATATCATGAAGCTTATTAACTGATAGCTATAAGCTAATACTGTTATCACGTGATAAGAGATTAAGTAATATCATGTTATGACTGTAATAAGTCCCCAGGATATGTCACGCTCTATCTGCTGTAATTATGGCAAATAAAGACCGCTGAAAGGGTATAATAGAAGCGATTGTGATAGATTGTTTGCTTTTAATATTACATCTAATAATATTGTAAAGATAAAAACGTTTGTCGTGGAATTAGGTATGCTTTATAAAGCTTGCGATGCACCGTTCACACGAGCGGTGTGGCGGTCTGTCTCACGCGGATCTAAAAATGAAATATGCCGCTGCTAAATAAAAAAAAAACAATATTCAATAAAAATTCTGATACGATTTTTACTAAAATTACGAGTATATTTAACATTATTTTGTACTGAATGAGCTTATGGTTGACATCGTCGTACCAAATAACACATAGTATACACAAAATGTAAGTTATACCAAGCTCAGTCGAAGACACGAATCCATTCCTCAAGTACGAAAATACTACTGCTGGTGGAATGTTTGACACTTTTTTTTATTATTTAGCGGGATATACTAGGACGCATTTCTATAGTTGTTCGTATATCAATAATTATTTACATACATTCTCCACTTTAACAGTCGCAATTATAATAGCTCTGACACAATTTACTGACACCAGTATTGACTTGTTTAACAAAAACCTTACTTTATCATAAATCTATGCTTTAACTTGAAATGTTTGCTAAAATTGTACATGTACTGGCAATCCCAATGATTCATTATTTTGAAGGTTCTAGATAGCTAATAGAATCAATTTTCTGTTCAGTGACAGTCAGCCACTGATCTGATCATTTGCATCAGGTATTAGAAATTAAATAAAGAAAGATAATTTCTGAATGTAAATCAATTCCCGTTGCATAACACAACCTCAAATTCTCAAATAAAGAGGTAAAACTATGTGAAGATAAACTGCTTACTACGTGTTCATGTTATACACGATTACACGTGATCCAAAATCAAGTTGCAGGTAATTAAAGAACCTCGGATGTTTCAAATAAAATAGTATTTTTTAAAAAGATTCAAAGTACTAGTTTCTGTGACGGAGTGCCTACATGCTCAGAGATAAAACTCGTCAGAGAACTACAGCCATATATTGCATAACGAATTAACAAGCTGAATTTGACAACATCCCGGTTAGTCCAGAATCAATAACCAATGAGGCGGAGAGGACACTCTGAAATTCAGTAGAATGACGATGTATCGTTACAAGAGGTATCTGGCGATACTGGAAAAAGAGAGAGATATTAAACAGATTCTAGAGCTGCAAGGCATAAGGCGGGAGAGACCCGAGAGACCTGAGTGGTTAAATGAGGAATTAAGACAATGGTGGTAAAGTCTTAATGTCTTAAAAAACATTGTATATTATGAAAAACGTTATTTTATTTAACGCTCCAAAAAAGTAAGTACCTATTCTCAACACATATTTTATATAATTAAATTATTTTATTGTTTTGTTGCAGTTTCGTTCCAAGTTACATTGTAGGGTTTATCTCGTTTATTACAAGAGGTATTTCCTTTTTGAGAATCTATTTTTTTGTACTAATAATTTAAATACTAAAGAATTGTCGCAATTCATTATTATTATTGATAATTTTCGGAATCAAATTTGAATTAAATGTTCCAATAACCGCTAATAATACAATAAAAATACCGCTATAAATCCAACCTCGGGAAATCAATACAGCGTTGGAATAAAGACATTAAGAAATTTTGCGTCAGTGAGTCTGGATGATGGTACAAAACAGGCGCGATTGGCGGAAGAGGAAACTGTTTTAAATTTGTATATATTTATATTTGTATATAGATTATCAACATTTAATATCTGCGATCCCCACAAAACCAAAAAAATTTGGCAGTCATAGGAACTGCCGATAGAAGTGAAAACTTATAACTCAGAATTTGATAGCTTACCTTGGAAACTACACGGGTGTAACCGGAGGGCGTGGCCTCGCCATCTTGGCATGACCATCTAGAAATTCCCATTGACTGATGCGTTTCTAGATGGCCATGCCATGATGGCCTGTCCACGCCCTTTCAGCATTTCCCATTGGCTGACGTATTTCTAGATGGCCAATAGCCATGGTCCCGAGTTTACCCGAAGCTTTCTTATCATACCCGAGCGTGACGAATTAATTCAATTCACAACCCACGAAAACTCTGTTTAGGCTCGCCTGAAGAAGTTTTATTTCTGAACCGCTGTTTGTTAGTCATAAGTCTAAATATTTCTGTATTGCCTTGACATGTTTGTGCTAATCCGTTTTTCAATTGTGACATTAGTTATTTTCTCAACAGTTACACAAAATCAACAACACCATCGCTAAGTTAAGCAAGTTAACGTTCTCTCGTAGTTGCTTAATTACTTTTATTCGCACTATCACGATGAACGTTTAATGCTAGATTACGAAAAGTATCAGGGATTATATCGGCTACAATAGTATCAAATCAAACGCCACAACAGTTTATGCGCTAGTGTACGCTTTATCAGAGATATATTATACACTTTGTAAGTGGATTTTTTCCATCCTAATGAATTTGCACTTGACCGTTACCTCGCCTGATGTTAAGCGACTAGAAGAAACCGATTCACTCTCGACTCACTCTCTGGTGTCTCCAGACACCAAAATTGTAACTTGAGAAATCACACTCGGGCTACCTATATACGATAAATAAATATTGGTGCACACTGTTACACATAACAACGAATTATGCAAGCCTTTATTATTTTTTAAATATTTTTTGAAAACAATCTTTAGTTCACAATGATTATAAAACACAATTAGCGAAAAAAAAACTTTATTTGAGGTTTACGCAATCACAAAACTGTAATTTTTTTAGCAGAGTAAAATGAAATAAAATCATTATTGAAATGTTTGACAATTGTGACATCAAATGAAATAATGAAAGAGACATAATGAAACTAGTTAGGTATTTTAATAATGCGGTTAGACTCTAGTCAAACTTCTAAACCTTTAAAAATAGTTAAGAGCAAACATTTGCTCTCCTTGAAACTTATTTCCTGGTAGTTATGTACGAAGTATTGGTTTTAGTATTTCCGATGTAATGTGTATATACAGAAAAGAGATTTCCTCGCTAACCTAATAAGTTATTTAAAAAAATCCAATGAAACATTTTTCTTGCATGCTTCAATTGTTGTTTGTAATTATCAACATCATCATCATCAACAGCCCACTAAACGTTCCCACTGCTGGGACTCGGGGCCTTCTCACACAAGGAGAGAGTTAAGGCCATAATCCACCACGCTGGCCCAGTGCGGGTTAGTGGATGACACATGACTTCGAAAGATTCTAGGTACATGTCGGTTTCCTCACGATGTTTTCCTTCACCGTTTTAAGTTAGCGGTATTCCGCACATTCCGTTGTTTGTAATGCATGTTGTTAATTATTTGAAGACAGTAAGTACCTTAGAAACAAAATAGTGTTTCTATATTACAGTTGGACGATAAATTGACAAAGATGGACTCCGCAAAGAGTCCTACAACAACAAATATGATTAATTATGAAATAATTTCTGAAAATAATTTAATTTTACGTGACTGTCTATAAATTATATTACGTACCCAACATTATATTAGTCTAAGTTGCAAGAATTGCAACCCTTGCTTCGTGTAAACATTATCTTTACTGTTTGGGTTTAGAATAACCGGTAAAGGAGTGGTACTTCTCCACACGGTTTCTACAGAGAGTTAAGCTACTAGTATTTACTGAGTTTAAATAAGATGTCGCTCAAAAAAGCGATATCGTTTCATGGTTGATGTTCCAAAGACACGATCGAAGAGATTTGACTGTACTTTTGTGATAAGAACGTCAACGCTGTGGAATACGTTGCCTGAGTGGGTTTTCCCCTATGGTTACAATATTTGTGTCTTCAAATCGAGAGTGAATCGGTTTTTTTTCTAGGTAAACACGCTCCATCGTAGACCGCATCGTTGCTTAACATCAGGCGAGATGGCGGTCAAGTGAAAACCTATAAAAGTTTTAAAAAAATGGTTTGAGCTAGCCTCTACTGTAGGTCAGCATAATATTTTTATAACCAACGTCAATTTATTTGCGGTTGGGTATATGCATATGTTTGGAAAATGTGTTCGTAGAACTCAACACTACAAATTACTTTTTTTTACCTCATACAACCTTTTTATTGTGGGCTCTACGGTAAAAGAGCAAACCACAGTATCATGCAGAGCAACAGTACTTGATATACTTTACTTTGGTTAATGTACTTTATATAATTTTGTACCTATTACTTACTAGCAGCGCCCCGCGGTGTTACCCGCAAAGTTCTCGTTCCCATTGTTCCCGTTGTTTTTTCGGGATAAAAATAGCCTATGTGTTTTTCCAGACTATAATCTATCTGTGTTCCAAATTTCAGCCCGATCCATTCATACGTTAGGACGTGATTGAGCAACAAATATCCAAACATCCATTCAGTGACATTTATAATATTACTAGCTGACCCCGCAAACGTTGTTTTGCCATATAAATAAAGGTATGAAAAATAGCTAGTAGCCGATTCTCAGACCTACTGAATATGCATATAAATTTTGGTTAAAATCAGTAAAGCCGTTTCGGAGGAATAAGGAAACAAACACTGTGACACGAGAATTTTATATATAAGATATTAAGTAGGATTTATAAATGTACAATTTACACGTCAATTATTAAAAAATCAAAACAAAAGAAAGAGCATACAAATTGTACACATTTTCAAAGTTTGAAATGACTACCTACTTTACTGTGTTATTATAATAATTATTGCACAGAAAACTGTCAAGCATTATACGAGTATAACATGTTTTTAATACAATTGCACTGACCTATGACAAATTTTTGTTAACATTTTTGTGTGTTTACATTTACTCTGTAGCCTAGATTTTTTACATATTTTCATTTAATTTCTGGTTGTAAAATTAAGGTCAATTTTGTTGTGTAAATATTTTCCCGCATAATTGCCTGGTTGATATTTTACGAGTATATTAAGATTATTTTAATTGTCAGCCTTATTGTCCGAAGCAATAGGACTGCCAATAATTAAGGAGTAAAACCAAAAATACCAGTTTTTTTTGTAAGTAGGACATGTTCTATGTTTCCTGTTTTTTCATTTAAATTTTTGAATTTATTGTATCGAATTACATAAATTATATTATAACGTTTCACATTGTACAGTCATATGCAATGTACTATGATATATTTCATACTGTTTGTATGTTTCACGACTGCAGTGATTAAACAAATAATACCATATTTAAACAAAATTAGTTTAAAATTTAATTAAAAAATGTCAATCGACCTATTTTGTTTTTGATTACGTATTTCAATAATGTCAGAGATGTAACATGAGATGTGACTGTGCACAAAAACTACACAAAAAATCCAAAACATAAATGCTATCTTAAAAGGTTTAACTTAATATTATGATTTACTGCGTGGTATATTCCGATTTAAATGTTCATAAAATTATCTTATTAAAATGAACCAAAATGGCAGGCGATCTGAATGGACAGACTTAATGACATTTTCATTATATTCTTTTGTGGGATTTCCTGCCAAAATAATAATCTTTATGACTGACCTATCGATCATAATCTGTCACAAGACGAACGAAAATAAATGTATTATATTAGATTTTGACATGACAAAAAACACTCACGAACGTAAAAACTTATCGTAAAACTAGGATTAAGCCAAACCAATTATTTGTTAATCAACATAACCACATTTATTAACTTTTAAAATCTCATGTTACAACAACTATGACACTACTGACAAAGTAGGTAATAATTAAATGAAATTTTAAAATCCGCCAAACATAACGCTCTTTTTCCGTTTATAAATAAAAAATGCTACGCCGGCGCCGCGCAGATTTGGAACCTATCTAAACCTAACCACAACAGCTAATTTTACAGAATAAAAGATCTATTAATTAAGGCCATGTACTTCTAACGTATTATTTTTTATTCTAATAACTTGATAACTAAGAGCTTTCTCGACATTTACAATTTCGATTTAGAGGCACAAGTTCGATAAGAAACTCAATTTGATTTCATGAAAATTCAAATGTTTTGTCTTAATTTATCCTTTATTTGGCGGATCAAGCGATTACTTACGATTCTAATTTGGTAATGAAAACTGACTTTTTTGTGTTACAATTCCGATTTTTACTGAACACTCATTTTGTGTAAAGCCAAGATCTATTACGATTTAGCCTGAATAAGACTCAAAACAAAGCGTGACAAAATAATTAATGTAGATATCTAAGTCTTACGAGTATTAGAGTGCTCAAATGAAATTTCATTGCGTACCCAACATTATTTTATTACCCACTCAGCAGTATAGAATCAAGGCGTAACTTGCAAGAAACTCAACCCTTACTACGTAAGACGCTTGTAAGACCGTAACCGCGCCGTAAACGCTGCGTAACCGCTGCGTAACGCTTTGTTAACGCGCCGCAAACGGCCGTGTAGGCTATAACTCTGCCGACGGGACCGCACGCTGCCGCCGGAATCGCAATCACAATACCAGGATCCTATTCAACCTATTGTAGGCTTTTAGGGTAGGATGTCGTAAATTTTCAACGTTTTTGTGTAAGTTTTGACGTGTTAAAACGGAAATGATTTTAAACTGGAACGCTGTTATATATTTTATCGTAATCAATTCCTTTTTGGTAAAATTCAGTTTTATTAAATAATTTAAGTACATAAATATATTGCATATTTTATCGAAATCAATTCCTTTTTGGTAAAATTCAGTTTTATTAAATAATTTAAGTACATAAATATATTGCTCAAGATTTTAATTAATGTTTATTAGAACTACTACTATGCTACAACTGCCTTGAAGAAATGAGGTTGTCTGAATTTATTTGAATTCTAGAATTTTTTTGTTTTTTTAAGTTGAATTGTTGTGAAGAGTTATTAGGTATTTTTATCTATCGATATTTTGACGTTAATGTAGGTACATTGTATTCCAATCAATTTCAATCATAAACCTTTTAATTCTGTTTAATAGTAAACCTGCAATTTAATACAATTTGGTAAGAATCAAATAGTAGAAAGTAAATAATGTTAGTTGCTCAATCAAATCGGAACGGCTGAACGGATTGGGTTGGAAATTGGAACACTTTTAGATTATAATCCGTTATAGCAAATAGGCTATTTTTTATCGAGAGAAAATAATCGATAAAATGCAACAGAAACAAAGCAGGCAAAACCGCGAAACTCTGTTAGTTCTATATAAATTCAAAAGATTTTAAAACAAAAATTACATTTTTTTTTTCTTATCAAGTCTTTTAGATGTGAAGTGCGTTGAATTCTTTTCTTTACTCTATTTTCTTTCTTGATCTATGACATTTTCGTCGTAATTTAAAAATGGATTAAATAAATTATTTCGATAATTAATATCTAAAGGCAATGCTTAAAATTCACCTAAATACCAATTTATGTTTGCATAAAATAATATTATAAATTTTTATTATTTATGACTTTATTAGGTAAATAAATATTTATAACTAGAAAAATAAGATTACATTTTTCTTGTGGCTTATTTATGATTATTTACAAGTAGATATTGCATAAGTATAACACTAGCAAACCAGTTACCATAATATGAACGTTGTTTATTTTAGAAACAGATGTTGTGGAAGAAATATTTAGCTATATTTGCTCGTATTATTTATCGATTTCCAATATTAACTCTGATAAGAATCGTTGATGAACAAATTGTTTATAAATTTTCTATGAGGAACAAAACATAACCTCAAAGTACGATACAAAATACGAAATGAAATTACTCACTGGACTGAAGCCGGTCGCGCCATGCCATAGGATTGGAAACTAGGCCTTGGAAGCCAGGCCAGTAGAGAGGCTTATGCTGAAGATAGTGCGCCATGCCAGCCGCTGCAGCCGCCAATGACAGCCGAGGAGTCAACAACCCAGCACCAACGTTGGATCCAACAACTGGCCTTGAAAGTATGTGGTCGATCCCGTGAGGATTCGGAGCCGGGGGTGGTTGCTCGGCCAACGAACTCAAAGCGGCCAACGGTGCTCCAAAGCCGTTCTCCAACGACCCACGCGACAAGGGCGGCGAACCACGCAGCTCCGACATGTTGGTTATCATTCAGTCTGTTTTCACTTCACTTCAGTCTCAAACCGATATTAAAACCAGTTACGGATGATCCGTAACCGTCAAAGTCACGCGTTCATCGCACAAGTGCTTACTGTCGCGACCCGACACCAAATGAAAAGCTCCCGAACGCTTTTGCCGAGCACAAACAAAAAAATGTGAATAGAGAACGCCCAGTCAATCTAAACCTTATATCGCGGCGCCGCCCCTGTTCGAACCGCACTTGAAACGTATACCTCTCTCGCTCCGTTCTGTATTGGAACGATAGAGAGGGCAGACATGTGGTGTTAACAAGAGAGCGTAGATTTAACGAATCGCTATTTGATGGCGCTTCTTGTCTCTTTATAATTAAGTCGGGTGCAGTTTTTGCGGTGGTTTCCCCCCTCACCCCTTCGCCCCCTGAGTCCGGACCGCACTGCTAAAAACTATTGTGTGTCGAATAATAAGCCAATGGTACGGTTTATTTTATTATGCGTTTATACCGTGTAATGGAGAAGTGTAAATTATCCGTAACCGACATTATCGGATACGTTAAATTAACACTAATTATGACTATTTTTTATACAAGTGGTTTTTCTTAAACTTCATTGATAATGATTTTTTGTTTTTTATTGAAGCAACATTTAGTAATATCTACACGAGTATGGACACATGAGGGAGCCACGTATGTGTTTTCTAAGCAAAGCCCTCAATGTAAAGGAATATTCCCTTCCATTATCACATCGTATGAAACATAAAACTTGTAAATACAGTTTAGTAAGTAAATTTAAGTATATGTAAGGAAATTATTTGAAAAAATACAAAATATATTTAACAACAAGAATCAGCTGTTTGCTCACGATATTTTCTATAACTTAACTTGAAAAAATAATTTCTTCGACTATTTCATTTTACAAACAAAAGTGTTAAAATACAATAGGAATACACATTACTTACTACATATAAATTAGTTAAGTTTATCTTAATCTCTACGTGAAATTACGGACAAATACTAGTAATAAGTACCTATCTATAATAGACCCAAACCCTATTGAACTAGAAGAATGATAATCGTTTCACAACTAATTTATATGACAAATACTATAATAATTGACAGAATGTGACTCTTACGCGATACTAAAAATAAACCACCCATAGAATTATTAAGCTCATAGAATTAAGATACAGCTGCACCGGCGGCTCTTTGTAAACTATCCTTGGGGTGACTTTACTCAGTATCTAACGTAAAATTGTGAATACAGTACGACAAAGCTTTGATTGGACTTTTGGAAAGGACTGACATGAAATCGTCAGAATAATCAGAAAACCTTACTTGGTACTTAAATAAGTACCTAAGTTATTTTATAGAGAGAACTAATAAGTCCTAATTTTACTATAAAACCGGTGTCAATAGATCTGTATCACTGTGAAATTCAAAATTACTTTGCTTATAAAAAGCCATAAAAATTATCGGTATCTCGTTGCGAATATGTCGTTAAGTTCTGAAAAATTTGTCTTAGTCAAAATGTCGGATCACACTATTAATTCTAGCTCATAAATTAAATAATTATGTTTTAAAGCATTTGGTTTTTACACATTTAAAATTCTAGGTTTAAATAAGAATTGTGTAAAAGTAAACCATCAAGCCTAAATTACACTGTACCTCACGATTATACTGAAATTTCAAAATTTAATAAATCCTACTGTTTGGATGTTTGTTGCTCAATCATGTTGCAACGTATGAACGAATTGGGTTGAAATTTGAAACACATAGTCTGGAAGAACACGTAGGCTACATTTTATCCCGGCGGATAACGGGAACGAGAACTACGTGGGTAAACAAAAGGGTGCTGTTAGTATTTTATTGATGTTAATATTCATATTTTTTTGTGTGGATAACGACAGGATCAAAAAAAATCCTCTCAAATTAGTCCGTCAGGGAGATGTTGGAAAAATATAGGACATGTATTTTTTTATTTTACCAAATTATCAAAAATTGACAGAGATATAGATCATCATACTTCCGGAGTAGGGGGCTATGACGTCACTCTATAGTAAGAATCGTACCATAACGTGACGTTACTTGAAACTTCTAAGCACTGTATCTTTGTATTTTTTTGTTTGTGAAACATAAGAAAAAATACGTGTACAATATTTTTTAACAATCTAGTTGACGGACTAATTAGTTGTTTTCAGTCGTCTTGCCTATTACTTAGCAAAATGAAATTGTTCAAAGCACCTACGGCAGTTCACTTCAGAAGGCTTACAAAATGACATAGTCGCAAATTAGTAGGTGGCCAGCGCCCTTTATAAATGTAGAGTTTGTTGACGGTGTGATGTGAGCTGTGTCGCACTGTATTCTTTTATTGCTCTCGTCCTATTTGTCGCTATTAAACTTGATTAATTGTAGGCATTTGCGAAATAATATCACGCTCCAGTTCATTTGAGGTACATTTACAGAGTATAGAGATACGATCGGTAACTGTACCAAATGGTGTGAGACCGTTACGATTTGACACAAAAAATAATGATTTGAAGGTTTCGCTATTTATAATTATTAAGTTTTTTTATTCATTGCTAAACTACGCTACACTGCATACTATGTATGCAGTGTAGCGTAGTTTAGCAATGACTATGTAGAATACTATGTAGACTATGTAGAACTAATTTTATCAATAAGTACTTATAGTGATCCATTCTAACTTCTTCCAGTATTATTAATAATTACGAGATATTTTCAATGGTTATGGACATTGAACTCTTAAAACACTAAGAAGCGGCAAGCGCTCATCTACGATCACAATGTAAAATCAGGTGACGTCTCCTGATTGAGTCTCAGTCGCAACAGGAGCCACAAGTTGAGTGGACGTTCGCTAACAATTCAAATAAATCCGATATGAGCCGTAATAATGTCTTATTCTGCTTTTGCAAGGTGCACAAACAGTTCAAAGACCAAGAACAAGTTCCATGGTATTACTTTTCATGCGTAAGTACACAAAATCTTTAATTATTTCCATAACAGTTCAATGATTATTACATCTAAAATTATTTTTCTGTTGGAAACAATTTTACAATTGGCCATTTCTAAAAAGAGACAGATATACATACAGCGTAAGAGTGCAACACGACCGGCGATATGTTAGTTGCGGCTATTTTGTCTCTTTCACGCCAGTGCATTTGTATGTCTTTCTATTCTTGTCGAAAAAAATATCTAAACAAATGTGATGTATAGCTATCTCATTTCCACCTACTGCCTACTTGTCATGATGTCTTTGTCATTCATTCAAACGTCTATCACGATGCAAGTGAAGCTGTGTGCACATTGCGTATACTTGTGTGAGATTTTCGTTACATTATGCTGTCTTTATATTAGAGCGTACCTTATCTTCGTTTACTTAGTTTCATCAAAGGTTATGGAAGAGCAAATCGATATTTCCATGCCACCCACGATTTTACCGCCAAAATTATTGTTCTTGGAACCATATTTGTGTTGTTATTTTTTCGGGACAAAAAGTAGCCTGTCTGTTTTTTCAGACTATAAACTGACTTTGTTCCAAAATTCAACCCGATCCCTTCATACTTTACGACATGTTTGAGCAACAAACATTGACATTTATGCCCGTATTTTACCGATCAATGAGTATGCTCATGTGAGCAGATTTACGACGGAAATACGTCATTGTATTATTTTTAATTTTTCGTCCGCAAACGATGACGTCATCGAGAATTGACTTATATTTTCCTCAGTCACATAAGGACGTACCAAGGTATTGACAGAGAGGGGCAGTTACCCCCTCCCCTTTCTTTTGGCATCAAATACTCTAAAAATACCTCCTCCCAAAGAGTTTACATATACTACACATATACACATACTATAGAGTTAGAACAAACGCCTTACACCGAAAGCACAGGTCTGATTACCCTTGTCTTGTCGCTCTTGTGGAAGTGTCATACTTTTGTCGCGGCACATCTCTATGTCGACATAGCTAACATACACCTCATCTGCTTACGATTGGTACAAAGGAACCGTGCAGCAAAACCTGACCTATTTACTTATTCTTTGTCTAAGCCTCATCCATTTTCTCCAATCTTTTCTCTCCTTTGCTTTCTCTATCCAGTTTGTGGCAGCTAGCTTTACTCTTATTATTTCATCTGTAATTGTTTTTATTGTTTAAGTGTTTGTAATTTACTATATAGTGTGCATAATAAAGAGTTTCTGTCTGTCTGTCTGTCTGTCTGCCCACCTTTGTTTTAGCCTGCCTCTGGTTCGTTGCTTAGTGGTCCTATCAAAATTGCTATTTTTTAATCCACACGTCATTTTACATGCAAGCAATGTTCTGACCAGATCATTACAAAGTCAAAGTTATTTATTGATAATGATAAATGTACAATTTACACGTCAATTAATAAAAAAATTAAACAAAAGAAAGGGCATACAAATTCTATACATTTTCAAAGTTTGAAATATCATTTCACTGTATTATAATAACAATTATTAATTATCGTACAGAAAACTGTCAAGCATTATACGAGTATAACAAATATGTTTCAAATACAATTGTACTAATAAATGTCAATTTTTTCACATTTTTATAGGAACTTTACCATCACTCTCTAAAAATTCGCTGTAACTATAAAAAGTTTGATCGATAAGCCAGCACTTTAATTTGTTTTTGAAGGTGCCGAAACTTAGGGCCGATATAACTATTTTGGGAAGAGTGTAATAAACTTCCGGTCCCTTAATGTGAGTTAACTTCCGTGACCTCGTGAGAGAGTGTGGGATAACATCCAGCTTGTCCGCGCTGCGTATGTTACGAGAATGTCTTTCTCCTCGGGTATTGTATGATTCTAGATTATTTCTAGAGATTTCAGTACCGGCTCAATTCTATACTACGGCCGTTCAGAGAATGCGTTCCTGACACGTCGCGATTGAACTGTATAGGGATGAAATTGGGATTGAAATGGGGGTGAAAGTATGCTTGGAAACTTCCAATAGTTGAAGATAAAACCATGAAACTCTGTATATCTAGGCACTTGACACGAAGCAAATAAATGTTTGTTCTTGCCATTTTGTAATTTCGAACTGTACGGGGATGAAATTGGAGTTGAAATGCGGAACGAATGTCTCTTACACTTTTACACCTAAACAACTGAACCGATTTTGATAAAATTGTGTCTGGGTATAAAAAATAGGTAGGTACTGCCTGAGTTACTTACCTTAGCATTTATTTTACGCGGACGAAGTCGCGGGTACCAGCTAGATAGATTAGATAGACTGTTTCTGCTTTTCAAACTGACATCGGCGCTAAATCGGACTTTGGTTGTGTTTTGAATTACGTTCTTTTTACTTTTGGTGCATAATAATGCCTACACGTGGACAAACATTGAAAAGTGGAGCCCGTGAGTTAATCATCAAGCTGCAAGATTACTTTGAGCGGGAGCGGCAAAATTGTGGACCCCTGGTAGGTACCTGTGGAACAAGTACAAGAACGCGTCTCTCAGGCGCTTGGAGTTAGCGCAAACGAACGAAAACAAATGTTAATAAAGAAAAGTTCGGCTCTACTGGCACGGAAGATAATATTTTACGTACTCCGAAGAAGAAACGAAGAACTAAACCCGTGACAGATACTGACACCTTTGACGCCGATGCAATCAGAAATCATAATATAATTATGGTTACTATTCCAGAAATGAATATCTCAACAGGAAGAAGCTTTTGGCATCGAAGGGGGCGCCTAAAGCCAGTAAACGAAAAAAGGTCATTTTCGACGCCGCTCACTGAAGTTAAGAAACTAAAAACTATGACAAAAAAATATTGACGTGTGGGTACAATCAAGAAAAAGCACAATAACCGAATAGAATTTTAAAAATAGATCAGGTTTTTTTATAATAAAAAAATGAAAATGACACCGAAAAAACCCGTTTTAATTCGAGTACTCGAAATTATCAGTGATGACCCCACATTATTTTTTGGTAATAAAATTCCTATTTGTACGTTCTAGCAAAGTAACCGAACACTTTTTTAAATTTATATTTAGTTATTGAGTAATTAAATAAAACTTGGTCAAAAATGGACGCCTGATTAAATATTGATTTTTCCTCCAAACTGTGTCATGCTATTCTCGACTTTATGTACATCACATTAAGAAACGCGGTGCGCGGGTGATATCTGATTTTTTCCTGGCTTTAGGCGCACTCTTAAGAGAAGCTAGACTGTTTAGCGGGGGTAAAACTGCTTTAACCAAAATGTTAAGAGGTATTGGTTGTTCGTATAAAAAAACAGACAAAAGAAAAATTTTAATAGAACGATACGACATAATTTTAAAACGGATAATTTTTTTGAGAGAAGCATAAAAAAAATATTACTGGGATAATGTCGTGTTCATTGACGAGACATGGCTAAACGCCAATCACACGGTATCCCGTTCTTGGACGGATGATACACAAGCGTCGACGTCGAAAGTACCAATGGGTAAGGCGCGGCCCCACCGCGGTGCATGCTGTGCACGGGCACGCGGCGCATTTTAGCTGCGTGTATTCATTTGTTTGACAACGTGAGTCTACGTTTCCACTGGAGTACCTACACGAAGACCCACGACTATGTTTAGCGTGGCACGGCGCACGGAGAGGCTACACACTGCTACACACATGCCACTGCAATCTACGGACACGGGCTTCACTGCGGGAGGTGGGACGGGCGGGGAAGCAAGCGAGCGACGCCTGCGCTCAGTCTTGCCAGAAGGTTACTTTTGTAACCTTTTAGGTGATTTTCGAACTGCATAGGTTACTTTTAGGTTACACTAATGAAAAGGTTACTTTTAGGTGATTTTTCGGAATTTGTAGAATTATTTTTTTACATAAAAGCAACTTGAAACGGAACGCTCGTTTTAGAATTTTTCATGTTGGTCAGCTTCGTTAGCAGTAGTAGAACTAAAACTATAGATCTAGAACAATCATCATAGGGGATAGGGGTATGAGCACTTTGCCAATAACTAGGGCAGTTAATTTTATTTCTCAGGATCACTACATAGTTATTCGTGTACTCCAGTGGAAACGTAGACCCACGTTGACAGCGTTGAGCTATGTAACCGCTTATTCGAGCAAGCCACGCGTGTATCAATGACGTCAATTCATGCGTAGCCTCTCCGTGGGTTGCAGTGGACACAACCACATACATTTTCTTACAAAGCGAAGTTTAATACACGTGCGTAGCCTCTCCGTGCACCGCGGTGGGCCCGCGCCTTAAGGATACCGTCTGATAATATGCCACGCAGGTTCTGCAAAATAGGGCTTTATGGAGAACGCGTTAGTGGAATTTCAATCAAAAACCACAAATGACTACCACGAGGAAATGAATGCCACTACATTTAAAGAGTGGTTCCAGAACGTGATTTTGCCCAGAGCCTTCTGTAATATTCATGGATAATGCCTCCTATCACTCGGTTTAAAATACAGAAACCACCTACCCAAGCTAATAAAAAAGAAGAAATGGTGGCTTGGTTACAAGCGATTTAAAACGAAAATAATTTTAAAAATAATGCGGCGGTTCATTTTGGAGGAACGGTAACGAACTCAGTGTTATGTTGTGCCCATCACTAGTCGTGACTAACTGATAGGTTGCAGGAACGCATTCTCTGAATGGCCGAACTTTAACACCGCTTAGCAAGATTATTAACGGTTTTGTATGGTGGCCTGACAGACAAAAGTGAATGAAATGCGTATTTTTCGAATTTAACATAAAACCATGAGTTTAAGCCGTCAGTCAATAACAATATTTAATTTCTCGAAGAAGACGAGACTCCACCTCTAAAACAAAGACCTCGGGATCCATAACCCACGACATCGTATCACAGCGCTGTTAAAGTATCTAAGAATAAAATGAAGCGAAGAAGGATAATAAGAGACTTTTAATACTTAATTTGATAACACAACATTTTCTATAAAACATAGAAGGCAATGAATTTTTCAATGAAACATAGAAAAACACATTCCTATAAGTACCTAAATAATAATTATATTATTATATATTTCTATTAATTATTAATAATTATATTAAATAATAATTATGTTATATAATTATTTTCTAAAATCATACAAAACCGTTACAGAAAACCATTTGAAAATAAGACCAGACTGAAACTAGGTACGAGTACTTTACAGAAACACTGACCTTATTACATTCTATCACGTTATTATATGTCTCACAGCTGGCCTGGGTCTTACGCAGAAGTAATTATTTAAATCAATGGCACCATTCGAATTCAAATCCATAATTAACTGTTAGTTAATTTTAAATTTTCATACGTCTTGTCAAGCTCAAACATTATTTTTGTAAAAAATAAACTTATTTTACTGACACAAGTCAGTTATTGTAGGCTATTATTTAGTTTAATTTGTTCAAAATTAAGTATGGTAATTTGGAGTAAACCTTACATTCGTATAAAGAATTAGTTTATTTCTGCCTGCCCCCCTTGAATAAAATCCTGGCTCCGTCCACTATGAGCACGTTTTGAATGTCACTTTTAAACTTTACTGTTATAATTGTCTATGATTATTTTGGTACGTCAAACATGGCTTCTGATGTCTTCTGTGTGTCATAACAAACACAGAAATATTTAATTTTAATTTGATATATATTCGATGGTAAAGAGCATGTAACGATAATGGAAAAACGTAACTCATTTTTAAATTCACACCTTCATTTTATTTCAGATACCTCTAGGTAATTATGACATGCTATTGTTATTGTGCTGTCATCTGCAAATAGTGACATTGGATGCTCAATTACTTTAGGAAAATCATTTATGTAGTGTTATTATGTAGTGTGTATCTCTGAACAATTTCCAATGTGTTTCACTTCCTGCAATCACCCCCGGAGCAATAAAATCGTTGCACATTACTTTGGTTTTGTCCAAATTCAAATGAAATCAATTTTATTTCGACTAAAACAACAAAAACGCCAATTAGCTCGTGAAATCAGGAAAGATCTTTGACGGGTCTTTTTGATTCTTGAAAAAGCCTTATTTTACGGTGACCGTCCCCACTTCTCGTCCTGCAGCCTGTGACACTTTTAGAACGTCGTCGTTATTTTTTTAATGGACCTATGGCAGCTAGTTTCACATGGTCTCTACTGCCTAAAGAATTTTGGGCCAGCGCAGAAGGCGCGGGCCTCTACTAACCTAATATTCCCGTACTTAATGAATAGTAGACTAACTATTATGTTTATGCAACATTCTAGTGTCACCTGACTGATCGGGGATAGCTGTTATCGTTTGACTGATGTTAGATCTAGAAATGGGTAGCGATTCTAAATCCATTCGGTTGCATCCGACACGGAATCTCATCTCTCGGTCTTTGTCTTATCTGGTTAGCATGATAGAGACAGACTCGTTTTTGACAGACTCGATTGTCATTCCGACCCTGAACCTTTCGGAATCGCATTTAGAATCGCTACCCTGATGTCATCTAGCTTATTATTGTAAAGAGATTTAGACTGCAGGTAGGTTGACTGGAGCTAGTGTTTTGAAAAGTTTTGAATTAAGTACCTACTTTTCAAAACCTACTAGGTACCAACATTTGTTGTGGTCTTTGGATAACTTTGCATTCGTATTTCCTGTTCATTTTTCATTATTTTGGGATTCTCCCTGATGAACAGAAAATCACCTTGACATGGCAACATCGTCAATGTCATACGTCAATGACAAGATCATTTTTAATTTGATGTTTTTCACCTTTTTTTTGCTTTGCCATTAAAATATGAAAATAATTTTCTGACCAAATACAGCATATAACGTACATATTAATTTATAACTTTGCATCTGTACTTTCTTGTGACGTAGGTAAAATAACTCAGCATTAATAGGCTTTATATTGCCGAGTGACTGGTGAAATGAAAATACTAACTAGGCACTAAAACTATGTATTTTATTTCACAGTTTCATTTTGTTTTGACTTCATTAGGAACTGAAATAGCTAATCTCGCCCCGTAATGTATTCAACATCAACATCAACAGCCCACTAAACGTTCCCACTGATGGGACTCGGGGCTTTCTCTCGCAAGGAGAGAGTTATGTATTAATAATGTGTTAATAAACACAAAATATACGATTGTATTTTCTTATCATATTTTTGAATGCTGAACGAATTGAAAGTGTATGGTGCATCAGTATTTCCTTGAGCATGTTTATGTTTTGCCAACAGTATTGTCCGTTTTCATGTGGCGTTACTGTCTTATACTTGCCAGCATTTATTTGTAAAGACGTAGTTCAAGAGTTTCTTCAAATGACTTGAGGAATTAATCTCTGTATGACGCCATTGGGGGGCGGATTCCATGATTTTATTAGACATGATCAATAATGACGTCAGTCATGACGTTTTTTAATGTCATAAATGTAGGCTGACAGCTTTTTGGAACCTTCTCCAAAACTATGAAGCAGACTCAATAAGAAATTCAACCAATAAGAAGTCTTGTTATGTTGTATCTGTGACAACCTTTGATTAAACACTGGTCTGGATGAAGCACAGGTCAGGTTTCAAATACTTGTTTGCGTGATCACGGACACAAATTTAAGTCAAGTATCAATAAAAAGTATCAGTAATTGCTATTGTTCTTATGCCAGTGGTATCGTGTATCGTGATTCTGACAAGCCGAGATTTTCAGCCAACTATTATTGGCTGACATAGTTTTTGGTGTTTCTACAGTCGAGCGGTCTATCTAGACAAGTTTATAATCAGTGGTCACAACTAACAAAATGCAATATTTGTTTATTTTCTTTCGATAATTTTACTTTATTTAATGATGTAAGTATCTGTATTTAAAACACAGCAAACCGCTCAAAAAATTTATCGCCATAATAAAATGGTGACGATGTGAATGCTTGGGAACAACTTGGTTCATCATAAAGTAATTACTTGAATTCTTTTAGCGTGTAATATAGGGGAATAACAGCGTTGAATTGCAGTTAAAATGATCTGCTTATGAAGCCGGTAACTTTCAATTATCATTTCAGTCAAAACTATTCGGGTCTCCTAAAAATTAATTTTGAAAATTTTCTCAATGAATAGCTCAAGAAAATCAAAAGTATTGTTTCATATTGCTATTTTGCATGTTATACATAGATGCAATATATTGTACACACATTCAGTTCAAAAATCCCGATAGACGAAATCAAACAGCTCTCGGAGCATTTTTTAGCAGTGGTGTTTCAGGAGCTCTGTGGTATAAGTATTTGAAGTACTTAAATTTGTTGAATTAAAATGAAAACTTTAATCTCAGTTTTGTACAAAGGACTCATAGTAAACACAAATGAACTACTATGTCCTACGTGCTTGTCGAATGATTTTCAAAAGATTCGAAAATATTGAAAGAGAAAATCAGGATTTCGAGAAAACAGCCACCACAGCAATGCATTGATATACCTACTTATAAATGATAAACATTACGTCAGTAGACTATAATTAGTTTATTCTAATGCGTTATGCCCTTTTTTGCTTAACTTTTCTGTAGTTTTGTAAGTAATAAAAGTGATGCAATCACAACCAATAAATTGTTTTATTTAAATGAAGAAGAGTAAAGATCTAACGACTCTTATCAATATTTTAAAGCCATGAAAGTATCTTTAATTTTTAGTCGTATCTTACTTCTTATACTTATGTATAATAATTGCATACCGAACACATCAGATAACGTGTACAAAGTCTTAAATATATTAAAGCTCCTAAAAATGATTTCACGATCTAGCGAGTACTGCTACTAAACCAAAAAAATATATGTAATAGGTCGTATATAGGTACATACATATGTAAAAAATTAACCAACAAGCAGTTGCAAATTTATTTAACGCCATCTAAGAAATGGCTGATACCGTGTTTTTGATAAATTGGGTTGTTTCAGCGTTATCAGTGCATTGTTAATAGTATACGTATGTATCTACTAAACAAAGATACATAGCAGGGTCATGATAGAGAAAGTAGGAGTGCACAATATGTAGGTACAATAAATCGAAATATCTGTGGACTTGTTGAGATAGAAACGCGAGAATCATAAGCAAAGGTTGCAACGTGCTGCCAACTTGCGTTCATCACACGTTGTTGCCCTTTTTAAGTGCCGTATGCCACGTTCTCTTGGAAACTTGGAATGGATAAATATTAATTGCCTACAGGTATTATTCAATTTGTCCTCTTTGGTGTATGTTTTGAAACCTGATTTTATTTTATGACATAGACAATTTCTTTCATCTATTTCCGTCTTCCTTCTTCTGAGATTACTAGAAAAAAGCGTCCTTGATGCAGTATTAAAGGTAAAATAAGGTTCTTAGGTTTGATAAAAATCTCTTCAGGCACAAAACTGATGACGTCACACTTGGGCGTGGTTTAAAAAATGACGCTATAAAAGTAGTAAAACGTCACAAAACTAAAAGTTTCTCAAAAAAAAGGCTAATGAGCAGGGTAGCGAATGGTTTCAGAATATGGGTATTAGTCTGTTAATAAGAAATAGAATAGTAGCATTTAGAATATTCCTATAAATTTGATTTATACTACGATCTAGTTTAATATTTAGCTATAAAATAATGTAGGATAGAGTAGTTACATTTATCTAGAAGAAACTGCTTCACACTTGATTTAATAACACTCAAAACTCAGAACTAACCAAGTAGAATGCTAGAAGATTGAAAAAAGTACATATTTCAATGGACCAGTAGTATTAATAGTATTAATAGTTTTGTCAAAGTGAGTAATTAGAAATAGTTTTTAGACGCAACACCTAACCCTGACGAAAACATAGTAGGCATTACCTGTTAAAACAGTTTCAGGATTTCTATAGGTAAGTGATTCGGTTAGGTTAGGTTCAATTGTAAATATTTAACTTTGGAATCCAAATAATGAATCGTAATTTCCACGATCAATTTTTTGGAACCGAAGTGATGTTAGAAATATAGCAACTCAGAGCAGATGTAGATTAGAACACACATTATATCACGAGTAGAAATGGTAATTATTTTTGTATTTTTTTTATGTCATTGACCAATTTACTTACTTTTACTCACATCTTTAATCGTTAGCGACGTTTTACACCTACATATTTACTGAATGTATCAGGTTGCAGAACAGCAAAGATTTTTCTGATCGCCATAAAGGTTGAAAAGGCCTACTAGCACCAGCCGATTGCTAGTATTTCTCTATTAGCTCATCAGTACACATAAAAGGTCAACGCAAGATTTGTATCTTCTGTATCCCAAATCTGTTCTTTTAACGTTGAAATTACGAACATTTTATTTATTACAAAAATCTTTACAGCTTTTTGTCGCCCATTACAATTGAGTAAATAAATAATATAAATATTGGTGGACAAATCTGACCCCAAACTAAGCAAAACCATGGCAGCTAGATAGCTGATATAATACTTATATAGTTTTAAATACATACTTATTATCCCTACGAGTACATACAAATGTTTTAAATGGGACAGTATGTCTGCCAATGAAAAACAAGTTCCTACATTCAGTCAGACATAAAGTCTTATTAAAGTTTAATATTCCAAGATTATTTTCACACAATGGCTGATCCGTCACATCCGGCCAAGGTCATTAGAGACCCAAAACTCGAAATAACAAACCACCACAAAGTTTTCTACTATAATAATAAATACACCTTTTTAATCCCAAATATAAAAGCAATAACTTAAAATTAATCTTCTTCCCCTCGAAATGGCAGTATCATAAACAATTATAATGTTATTATTAAAAAGTTTCCGTTTTATTATTGTGAGGACAATAGATTTCCGATTCAGTATTAAAATAATTACACATTTACTGCTCTCATTTTATGTTCCGATTTTAATTTTATACAATCTATCAAAATATTAAATATTAGCTTTTGGTTTTTTTTGCAAATAGGATGAGTGGCACTCATGTTTCGCCTGATGGTAAGCAACGCTTTTAATCAACGTTTTGCCAGCTCAAATACCTGTTTAAAAACACTTTTTAAACATTTTTTTCTTGAAATATTTTTTTTTATTATTATTTTTCTATTAGTGCACTAGATAGGTATATATTGTAAGACATCTTTGATTGATATATGTGAATTTATGTAAATTAAAGAACGTATCCTATAATTATTGTTAAAACTTAGGTATTGTAAGTAACATCTATCACATATTTAAACCTTAAATTTAATTAAAATTGAAAGTAAAACCTTTAATTCTATAGATGGATAACTAAAAGGTTGTAGAGCTAACAAAATGCCGTAGGTCTACATACCCTAAGCCCAGATGGTTCCCGACCTAAAGCCTAGGCGCTGAAAGTTGAAAGTTTTTGAATTAACCAACGAAAAAAAAATAACCTACTCGTTGTATTTGTAATTGTGTACTTAGTAGTTTAACAATTACTACAAAACTATATTAATAATAATCTCGAACAAACGTACTATCAAATAAACTAAGAATCTCCCCATTTTTCTAAAATTGATCAAGCATTAGGCAACATTTACACCTAATAATAGCTAAATAGGTGAGTTGAGAGTGCAATGTGCACTATAACAACAGTCTAAATAACCAATGTACCGTCAAATGTGTAATAATACACAATGCGTACGAGTCAAGCCAGCGCTTGTTTGCGCACACCGGATGTGGGCGGGGCCATACTGCTAGCGATAAAACACATGCTTTTTAAAGAACGTCTGAACGGAAACCGATAAAATTTAGAACACAGACTATAGTCTAGAATTACAACGCGGCTATAATGTTTATCACGGGAACGGGATCTATACGTGGAAAACCGTGAAGCTCTACTAGTTTATATCTAGTTACAGACTGTGTACTAATGCAGTAGCGACTTCACAGATTGTAGTTGTAAATTCAGATCACTCCTTGCACTAGTGACTATTTTGTCAAGTGCAAAAAATACTCATTACTACTACATGTAACGGTAATAAAATATTGTGCGTCGGTAAACTAATGTGTTCCTAAGAAGATGAAGAATCAGATGATGTAAATAACACAACCGAATAAAAGCCAGAAAAGAAAAGAAGACGAAGATGACTTTAATCACCAGACTGTTATTTACGTATTATTTTTTCATTGTATAAATTAAGACTAGAACACATTGTTTTGCCAGACATATTACATGTCTCTAGAAGAAGAGACCAGTTTGTATGGGTCGTTTTTAAATTTTTTCATCTTATTTTATCTGCAAACAGCTATAAAGATTTTTGTACTTGTATTTGAAGACGGCAATATAGTAGAGGGCCCAATGCGCACTTAGCCATATAGTACAAATAATTCTACAAAATACTTTAAAATAATCAAACATATTGATGAAAAAAAGCTTATGGGTAGTTACAACCATTATGTACAGCATTCCAACACTATTAAAAATTTAAATAAAAAGTTATTAATTTTACCTACTCTTTTCTAACGTCTAACAAGAAATATATGTATTTATATTTGTTATTTATAATCTTAATTTACATAATAAATACATAAATAAAATCAAATTCCAATGAATATATCTAAGGCGAATTTGCAATTAAAAAAAATTAAACACACCTTTTAAAGTTTATACGTAAATAATAAAACCTCGAATGAAACCTGATTACATTTTGAACAATTTTTAGGTACCTACTCTGTTAACCGTAGAGCTTCAGCTCTTCATTTCGCCGACAGTCGCACCACACCTCATTTCGCTTCCCCTCAGCCGGCCATTCATCCCGCCGTCAAATTAGCCGACACCTTTGCTTTGTCGGGCTTCACCATACCTTCATTGTACATTAACTTATTGACGTTTGCCTTTACATCGCTGACACTCAAACCACAACCGTATCCCCAAGCAATAAAGTATAAAAATTAACGTTAAACTTTTATTTTATGAAGGTATTTATGGATTATAAATATCAAATATAAATTGGAGTTATAAACCGTTACCGATTTGTGATATGGGCTAAATTCCCACTGTTGGACTCCCGTTTCATGTGGGTGCTAAATAAATTGTAAATCAATTTGTTTAAGGGATTATAACTTTCGTATATTTTTAGAATTTCCAATGCTACGTATACTAATACTTAAAGTAATTGATACATATATGCGAATAAACAAGCCAGGTAGGCAATAAAAACACTGGACAGAATCTTTTCTCCGCCCTCTTACTTTTACATTGCTAAGTTATTTTCTCCATTACCAAGAAATTTCAAAGTAAGAACTAGAAAAAATATCAAACAAGCATTCTACTGAATAAAATTTTGGCAACATTTTAACTATCTCCATATTCCCCGGGGTTCCATTGCTCTAACTTTGAAATAGCCATAAAAAATCAACCTACAGATATGAAGAATCGACTACTGTAATCTACGAATCAGATAGAGACAGCGCTATATGAATGAAGGTGACGGCGAGTTTTCGAGCGCTCTAATTGGTTGGTTTGAATGGACGCTCCGCCCTCTTCAGTAGAGTTGAGCACATGTTTTTGTTGCGATCAGAGGGATTTCAGCCGTTGCCGTGTTCGGACGTGCCAGGGGTGGCGTGAAACTTTCACATGTTACGTTTTCAGGTTATTGAAATTCATTCGCAAAACTTTTGAACAAGACCGTAAACTTAAACATTTTAACACTAAATGTAATATAACCTTACTTTCAGAAGTTTACCGCGCTATTAGTCATAAATATACGAATAAGCAGAATGTTTTACAAGATCTTGAATTTTCATAAGTTCAAAATCTTTTTAAATGCTTGAATAAGTAGATAAGATATTTAAATACGTAGATAACAAATTTTAATTTACCTACTAAATTTTTTTAATTTTGACTTTTTTATTTCGAGTAACTAATGTATTATAGTTTGTGGAAACAAGACTCGATAAATTTACATCGCTCAAAAAGCTCAAATAGATAATGAATAAGGCTATCAATTGATAAATGAATGTGAATGAATAGGGATATGATAGGTGGTGTAAAATCAATTGTGATTATTGGTAAAACATGATACAAAATAAGTGAAATGTAAAATGTAGATTTATTTAAACGAATAATGTTTGGTTTCTCTTAAAAACAATTCATTCCGTAAGAGACAATTTTCCCGCTTACAAAAGTAAAGTCTAGCTTTATCTCTTACCTTTTTTAACCGACTTCCAAAAATTGAGGAGGTTAGCAATTTTTCTACCTTGTTTTTTCCCCCTTGAATTTCGTTCGACGTCATAAACGTCGAAAATTTATTGGATTGATGTGACTTCACTTAAAAATTACTTTAAGGGCTCGCGAAAGCCTTAGTTAAATGTATGAAAATTTCTACAAAAAAACTAGGTTCTTGAAAACGGTCTAATATTGTAATAGAGTATATAAGACAGAGTGGAATAAAATTATCGGCTTCACTGTTTCCTGTGAGGTAATCGGATTTTTTCAAGGTCAGAGCGAATGGAGCGATCTTCTGGGTCAGCGTGCATCATCTTCGATCAGGGGATCTACCGCCTAACTAAAACTGTATGAGCTTTGATACTGCTATCTCTTTTCTTTTCGCTTGAAATGATAGAGACAGCAATAGCAAAGCCATAGCCGACTTAGGCGGTAGAAGGCCACGGGTCACTGCGTCACTTACCATCAGGCGAGTTGGTGGTTAATGCATCACAAAATTCTTTATTGGCATCATAAAACAATGTTAGTAAAAACATATGTAGGTACATGTTTAGGACATAGGCAATCTTATCGCTAAAAGCAATATCTTCCAGTTAATGCACCATAGGTACCGAAATGAACTATATGCGTTAAAAAATAGCAGTCATAGGGACTGCAGACAAAAGTGAGAACTTCGAACTTTATAATTAAACAATACTAATTTTGCACGATGCGTCATCTGTACAGCTACATATTTTATATATCTGCTATTATGCTTCTGATGGCAACTCACAAAATTTCAACCATCCAAAAAGTGGCTAATACACACGCCTTGCTCCGCTGCTCCGACGCCACTCCGACGTTACGCCGTCGCCGCCGTCCGACATTAGCATGTTGGTGACGCGAGCCCACAAGATTTTCCCCTACGAAAAATTGAGCTCCTCACGATTAAAGAAGTTTTCATTTTAATAAATATCTCGTTTGAACGAAACAATAACCATTCGGTTTGATTTTTCTGATCAATCATTTTAAATACAAAAGATAATACAAATAAAGTGTCTATAAAGTGATATTAAATGGTATCACAGAAGGGTTCAAATAGTTTTTAATCACATATAGGTCGGTAAATCATACGCGGGGCTCTAAACAAACGGAATTAAATCAAACGGGGCCCTCGATCGCCCTCGGTGCTGCTTCTAATTCGATTTGTTTAGTTTTGGACCCCTTGCATGTTGGAAGGATTGTGCTCAGTACATGATATAAAATACTATCTCAGAAGGACTCTGCAAAGAGTACCACACATTTGCCAGTAATGTGCAAACATTACTATGTTCCGGTTTGAAGGGTAATATTTCCAGTGGCATTACAGGACATAGAGATAAAACATCTTACACCTATCTCTGGGTGACGATCGCAGTGCAGGTCTAGGTAATGATCTGGATTCTTCATGATCCCGCTGCTTTGTTGTTTTCATGTTCACTGGGCTGTTATGGGCAGGCATTTTGCTTACGTCCAGCCACATGCCCTGCTCGTCTCGGCACTGTATACTATAAAAATACTAGTGGCCCGTTCCGGCTTCGCTCGAATAATAACCTAGACACCAACTGCAGCGCCATCTGCCGGGCTGATTTGTGAATCTAAACCATCGAGGGCTCTACCCAAACGCATACAGAAAAAAACATTTAAATCGGTTCAGCCGTTTAGGAAGAGTTAACTAACAACGAAAAGTGTCATTGATTTATTAATTATAGATATGTACATTAGAAGTGATCCGTAACCTACCTATGTGTCATTCCTAAACTATAGTCTGTGTTCCAAATTTCAACTCTATTAGTTCGACCGTTTCGATGTGATTGAGCAACAAACAACTAAGTAACATCTAACCATTATTTGCTGGTTTGAGATACTCGTATTATATAGTGGACTCTATGGAGTTTCTTTTTTGGTTGGAATGACAATGTTCCATAGAAACTACAGATCAATAAATAAATAAATAATAAATAAATAAATATATTGGTGGACAATTCACACACAACACCATCTGACCCCAAACTAAGCAAAGCTTGTGTGATGGCGGCCAGATAGCTGATACAATACTTATATAGTTTTAAATACATACGTATTATACATACATACAATGAGATAAAACATTTTGTATCTCAGCAGTGGCGTGCAAGGCAGTGATTTGCATTCCTTATATTCTAATAGCTACGTGTTTTGTGCTGTCATAAGCGTATGGATTACCATCAGGCACAAATCTTATTTGTTGTTTTTTTTGGACTGAAATTTCAAAAAAAAAACATCTAGAAACTTTGCATGTTTTAAGCCATTATTATCTATGTTGTTTTTAGGCTATGGCTAATTTATTTATTCTAATTTCAACCAGATTGAACCGTTGAATTTTAACGTTGCAATTGAGCAACAAAAATAAAAAATCCCACTTATAATTATAGGAAGTATAGATAGTAAGTTATTGTTGAGAAAAACACGTCAATCCTGCTAATATTATTAATGCGGATATTTGCTTTGTTGTTCAATCAAGTCGGAGCGGCTGATATTTACAACATAGTTAATTATAGGCTGGAATAATACATAGTAGGCTACTTTTTAACCAGGAAAAATAACGGGACCGGGAATGACTCTGGTATAACCGGAGAGCGCTACTAGTAGGTACATTATTAATTTCAACCGACATTAAATT
Source organism: Ectropis crepuscularia (assembly GCA_963693475.1). NCBI lineage: Eukaryota > Metazoa > Arthropoda > Insecta > Lepidoptera > Geometridae > Ectropis > Ectropis crepuscularia. The sequence goes on from OY856350.1 coordinate 10,916,858, forward strand.
TAGAATTTCCTGCTTCTCAGTGGATATCAATCCTAAAACGTCAAGCAGCGCATCCCTACCCAATGCCATTAAGCTCCATTGCCCATCGCCACACTCGATTTGCTCGCAGTTTTGCAAACACTACTTTAATGAAAAGTATAACTTAATTATTGGAGCTCACTTTCATATTACGGAATAATGGGATTTAGCAATCTAGCGTATCATCTTCTATTAATTACTGTTTCATTTATTGGTTCTGATATTTGTTCTTTTCAATCTCTTATCGTCGCATTTCAAAGAGTTACTGTAGGGTTGGTGAGGTCAAATCCTGTCAAATTTTTAAAATGTGTTCTGAGAGTATTCACTCAGAATACATTTTATTGCAGTAGTATTTTTTTATAGATAGTTTAATTTTATTTGAAAATAACAAAAACCGACCTCAGTTTAAGATTAAACTGAAACACTCGACTAAATTTCATATTTCTATCTCTTTCATATTCTCTATGACATGTTCGTTTTTTTCTGACATCTCGCTGTGTCATTAGAACAGTTTTTGTGAAATCAACCAGATTTCACAACAAATTCATATAATTTTTTTTTTTTTGATCGTATTAGTTTTACTCACAAAATAATATTAAAAATAACATAAGATTAAAAAGTATCAATTATATATACAAAAATATAATTAAAATTAATATAAATTAAAAATTCATAGATGTAAGCCAATTTTAGCTCAAAAACTGCTACTCTGCTACCTATTTATATGGGAATCTGAAGTATTATGATCTCCCAAAACAAAATCTACTCATAATCAAATTACGGTTTAATTGACTTGAGTGTCGTATAATGACTGGAAAAGCAAGCTTCTATGTCTAAACATTATTCTAATCTACTGTCAGATATACTTCTACTAGCACACAAAGTCAAGAATCTTCTTAGGATAACTCTACTTACATACCGAACTGTCCTAATCTAAAATATATTTATACCTTTTTATGTAGAGGTACTACTTACTAACAAAAGTCTTCAACCAATGCGTGTTGCCAGTGATGGCTTATGGAACTGAGACGTGGTCCTTAACTGTGGGCCTCATAACAAAGCTCAAAATCACACAGCGAGCTATGGAGAGAGCTATGCTCGAAGTCTCTTTGCGCAACAGAATCCGTAATGAAGATATTCGTAAAAGAACGAAAGTGGCCGACATAGCTCAAAGGGTAAGCAAGCTAAAGTGGCAATGGGCAGGCCACATCGCTCGAAGAACTGACAACCGATGGGGAAGAAAGGTTCTCGAGTGGCGACCACGAACCGGAAGACGCAGTGTTGGACGGCCTCCCACTAGATGGACAGATGACCTCACAAAGGTCGCTGGAAACCGCTGGTTGCAGGTTGCGCGGGACCGTTCGTTGTGGAAATCTAGGAGGGAGGCCTATGTTCAGCAGTGGACGTCTTGCGGCTGATGATGATGATGATGACGATGACTACTTACTAGCAGTGTCCCGCGGTTTTACCAGCGTAGTTGCCGTTCCCGTTATTTTCTCGTTATAAAAAGTAGCAAATCTGTTATTCCAGGCTATACTCAATACTCAATAGGTACTCAAATGTTTATTGCGTCATATGTACAGTACATGCATGTGGTGGTAAAAAAATTGTGGTTATTACATATGGCCCTGTAAGGGCATGGCAAAAGTGGCAACGGAACGTTCCATTTCCAAGTCGTCAAATTTGTCGTTAAAAAAATCATGTAATCTATAGTAACACTTGATTTCTAGTATATTCTTTAGACATTTTATAAAAGTGTAATTTTGTTCCAAGTCCTTTATGTCATTTGGCAGCTTATTATATATTTTTATAGCCATTGACTGTGGGCCAGCGCTATGCATTTGTAATCGAGATTTAGGTTCTACAATTTTGTGCCTGTATTGAGATCTGATATTCCATGGAGTCTTCCGAGGTTTGTCTGCAATTTTTTCGAAGAAGTCATTGTATTTTCTTACAAATTTACAACATTCCAAAATATATAATGAAGTAAGTGAAAGTATTTTAAATTTGACAAAGTATGGTTTGTGAAATTGTTCTATATTTTTGTCGGGATTTTTTATATTGGCCAGGATACGGATACACTTTTTCTGGGCCACAAAGAGATTGCCTGCATCCACACTATTTCCCCAAAGGGTAATACCGTATCTCAGCCAAGATGAAGCAAACGCATTGTAAGCTGTTATTGCTATACCAGCTAGGCTGATAGATACCTGTATTCCGAATTTCAGCCCGATCCGTTCAGACGTTACCACGTGATTTAGTTGTTGCTCAGTCAAAGACAACATCAATATATTGACATTTATAACATTAGTAGGATTTCTTTTTTATTATCACTAGTAAAATAAACATAATTTTGTTGCTTTTCCATGCGGCTTCGGAAAGTAAATTCTACTATTACAAAACATATGAATGATCAATAACACTAACTACTAGGTAGTACTTAATAATTATAAATTGATCGCAAAACATAAGTTGTTTGCAAAATATTTCTGTACATTTCCAAAAACCTTACATTTAAACCAAGATTTGTATCGTATAATTTCATTAATATTTTGTAGTTGGTCGTTTGATTCGGCTAATTAGAACCGGCGGCGAGTTGTAACGCAATAAACAAGTCCGCACAGGTGCGCGAGCTAGTATTGGAAAACTTAGCGATTGGGGACTTGAGATGGAAGAGTATCGATAAAAATAATTCGAATTTGTCGATAAGTTTTAAGATTTGCAACAAAACCAAGATCTCTAGATAAATATAGAGTAAATGTTGTAAAAGTTTGCTACTTACAAACAGTTGAATCCCCCGAAAAGTAATGAATTACATAATAAAAAATATATTTAGGTGTAGGTATTTTCAATTTCGGCAGGTAAACAACATCATTTAAAGACATGGATGGCAATAAGAATGAAGACAAATATAACGAAAATTGTTTTAAGTAATAGCTATTTGGCACCAAAACTAGTTTAAAATTGTATTACTGGTTGCCAAAGCTATGTTATGTGTTGTTACAGTGTCTCAGTACAACAAAATGTTCTGTTTTTTAATTTATAAATATGTACTTCTTTGCAGCGGTTGAAATTTTTGTTTTGCACCTTGCACATTGACACTCAAAAAACGACACACTGAAGTAAGATAAGAGTTTTTTTTTAGACCTATGGTAGTTGGTCTGAAGTGGGTTCTAAAAGTACCTACTGTTTGGCCAATTTGGATCAGAGCAAAAGGAACATTAGCTAAGCGTTAGTGTTAGTAATATTTCTTAAAAAAAAAACAGTTGTCTATAAAATTGATTTACAGACGATGATTTTACGTGTTAACGTCTTTATTTATCTTTATTAATTGAATGACTATCACTGAATAATCATTATTGTGTATAACGCTGCCACCGTCTCTCTTCTACTCGAACGCATCGACCGATGGAGTGAAAGAGAGATAGATGTGTCACAAACAAAATGTTCAAGCGGAACGTGACACTTTTTAGGCGTGCAGTCGGGTTTCATCGATTTATCGTTATCACGTTATCACGTCAAAAGTATAATTATAACTTCTGCCTAGCGTACATTGATACTCATACACACACACTAACAAACATACTTTTTTGTTTCGGAGTATGGTAAGTCTAAGATTAAATAATAAGGCGTGTGTTCTATCGATGTTGTCTCATTTCTATTGAATGCAACAAACATTTATTGAATACCTTGCGATTGGCTCGCTCGATACACCTGAATTAAAAACCATAAATTGTCGCTCCCTTGCTTCGTTCAACTCACGGATTTACATTAAAAAAGTTCACAAAAATTGTTATTGTTTATTCGAATATTTATTATACATCATTATTAAATCTTGCCTTTCATTTTCTTCAGTTATTGCTATCGAATTTTCTTTTGTAAATTACAGTGAAGATTTAATAAAATCTTTGAGCTGTTTAGCAACAATAATTAATAATTATTGACGTATTAATAACAATAATTAAAACTATTGACTATAGAATATTTAATATACTACTACTATAGAATAGTTTTCAATATTTTGGCTTGTGTCTTATCCAATGTTAAAAAAGTAAAATATTGGTTCAAATTGTGAACCTATAACACAAGATTCAATCGCATTCAATTGTTCTGTTACGTTGTCTATACTATCTATACTAATATTATAAAGAGGAAATATTTGTTTGTTTGTTTGTTTGTAATGAATAGGCTCCGAAACTACTGGACCGATTTCAAAAATTCTTTCACCTTTGGAAAGCTACATTATTAGCCCGAGTAACATAGGCTACGGCAGATGGCGCTGCAGTTGATATCTAGGTTATTATTCGAGCGAAGCCGGAGCGGGCCGCTAGTGGTAGTATAAGGCCAATTGTCCACGTAGCTGCACGACATCCGCACGATTTCGACAATTGTCGGATGCAAAAGAATGCTTGCATCTTGCGTACAAATAATAAAGTCTGTGTCCACGAAACGACAACGACACGACAGCCGCACGTCTTGCGTTTATTCGTAGGATGCATGCATTCGACAAAAGACGCGTGCGTGGACAGTAGGCCTTACAATCGTCGTCGATACGAGATCATGCTCACAGTCACAGACATACAAAAAACATTCAAATTTACCACAACATTTTGTAGTAGGGCTTTTTGCAGAGTCCGCCTGGGGACTTTTTCAGTTATTCTGCCGCCAAACAGTAGTGAACAAACATTACTTTTAGTGTAGTTTGAATTGCAATGCTTCCAGAGAAATTACTGGGCTAAGAAATAAAATACCTTGAATCTCCGGGTGACTAGCACAGTGTGGTGCTAGGTAATGATTTGGACTCTTCGTGTTCCAATAGCTGCGTGTCACTATGCTGTTATGAGCAGGCATGTTGCGTACCATCAGGGACGATGTTTTGCTCGTCTTGTCACTCTATAGACTCTATACTATAAATAAAAGCAAGTGCGAGTCGGACACGCCCATGAAGGGTTCCGAAGGAGCAAGTACGAATAACATTATACATACCTAAGTTCTTGTAGTTGTAACTTTGACAGATGTTTTAATAATACTATATTTATGATGATTACAAAAAAACTGTTGGCATGGTAATGAACATCATAATTTTTTTTAGTTTTGTGATTCTCTTGTTTTAGAAGTTACCGGGGGGTACAGTGTACAGTGGTAAAATTACACACATTTTACCACTTTGGAAATCTCTTGCTCAAACTGAATAGTTTGAATAGATGTAAAAAAAATGTTTTAAACCTCAATTTCATTTTTAAATACCTATCCATAGATATACCATACCTAAGATTTTGATGAAAAAAAATTGAGTTTCAGTTTCAAGTAGGTATGGGGCACACCCAAATTTTTTTCTTTTCTTTTCTATTTTTGTATGAAAATCTTAATGCGGTTCACAGAACACATGTACCTACTTACTAAGTTTAAGGGGTATAATTCGTATAGTTTCAGAAAAAAGTGGATATGACATACGGACGGACAGACAGACAGACAGACATGATGAATCTATAAGGGTCCCGTTTTTTGCCATTTGGCTACGGAACCCTGTAAAGGACCAAACCCACGACGTCACTGTGCTACTTAGTCCGGAATACAAGTAAGGCGGTAAGCTCCATTGCCATCTTTCATAGCCAGTTCCTCAAACTTAGGATAAAATACGATTACAATAGAAGGCGAATTACAATACATTTCCACTGTAAGCTCGTTAGCAAGTTTGACGAAACAACGCACCAACTGGCGGACTGCAGATCGCTAATTGACCGCTGGCTAATGGGAAGATGGTCTATGGACGTACTAAGGCACATGCTTAAAGATATTTAAATGGCACTGACAAGCACGGGCGGCTTCTTATCCCATTCAAATTGCATACGAAATGCATGGAAAAAAAATTGTGTTCGAATTGATAACCTGCTCCTTTTTGGAAGTCGGTTACTAGAGGGCAATTTAAGACACGCTGACCTAAAACAAATGAATGCTCTATGACACTGAAAGATGAAATGGCACGTCATAACCAAGCCCGATCCACGCCATCAGTGTGTCCTAAATTATGTTTGATTTCCATATAATTATACGATTACGTATTAATACGTTTGAAAATTGAATGAATTCGGAATTAGGAAGCCGCCCGTGTCATGTCTGCGTCCGACGCCATGTAGGCCTACGCCTATGGATGCGTCAGGAGCAATCTAAGACAAATAGTACTCGTACTTAGGCGATCAACGCACTAACACGCACCACGCTGCATGATGCATGATGCATGTTGCTTGTCGATATCATCTACGCGCTTACTTGCGGGAGTGCAGATCTGCATCATTGTGATGATTTTTCATGCACTCACGCGCGTCGTTGAGTTTTGTGGATTCACGTCGGCATGTACTTGAGTCTCGCCAGCATCCACGCGCGGGGGTGCGTGTTTTTCCGCATGTACATAGGTGCGTGATCTGCATGAACGCACGTGGATGCATTTTCAGTGTGTTAGACTGTGCGTGTTTTCTATACAAACGGAGATACTTACATACAACGATAGAATACGCATTCACGCACTACGGTGCGTGGTGCGGGGCAGAGCGAAAATCGTCGGGCAGTTTTAAATGGAAGAGATAAATGACTTGTTTTTTGACTAGAATCATAAAGTTGACTCTAGTCTTATTACAGAACTTGATTTTTCCCTGACTCAGTATCTATTTTATGCCAAATTTGACTGGACGCAAAAAAAGAGTTGCTAGATTTTGATATGACCTATCTACGTCTTTAAAACTGTTCCCATAATGGGAAAAGTAATGAAAGCGAAATCAGTCCTTTTCAGATCTTAGAAGTACTCAAGTTTGAGAAACATTTTATGGGTGAAACATAACCATAATATACAATTTAATTAAATTTGCCTAATTTAGATACATTTGTGTTTTTAAGCATAGTTGACTGACTTTCATGTTAACCTATGATTATGCTTCAGCAGCTGGCTCTTAAAAGTTTTTTAAATAGGTCAATTAAGCTTCATAGATAATTGCTATCATTAGGGATGCTAAGAAGAATATTTCTCCCGAAACACTTTTAGATGGCACTTGATTCAAATAATACTATTTTTTTGCAAAATCTTACTATTTTTGCATTCTTAGGTCGAATTACATTAATTTTATCAAGCCGGGAGCTGAGAGACATATACATATGGAACATAGAGTCACATAAAACATCTACATTTTAACAACGAATGGCTGAATGTGTTGCTAAACGCAAATCTCGAGAAAACTGCTAAACCGATTTTGCTGATTTTTTAATATGCCTTGAAGAAGTGTTTTTACGTCGATTTTTTTTTAAATGCTTGTAAAAGTCTATAAACCACATTTTTCTATACTCCCATACAAAGGACTCTTAATAATACTTAAACGACAATTTTCACTTTAAAATCATACCAAAAAGTTCAAGTGTTATAGTGGAGAGGTTCCGGGAAGGTAAAACAATAAAATGACGTTAATATCATATAAATATTGATGTAATTGTGATTTTTATTGACTATTAAGAGAATTATCGATGATATAAAATGTTTATCTTTTGACACAATGTAATTGTTGACTGCGTTTTTTTATCTTACTAGCAGGCCTGGCGACACCGAACAGCAGAATAAGTTTCATAACAATGGTGGGACATCAGGTAAGAACGATTTTCCTTCGGCTAATAGAGAAGCAACATAGTTTGTAAAAAAATATTGCTTCATGTAATTATTTATGGTACGATTATCTGAAACATAAAATTGGCAACACTGGTCACGGGCAGGTTTTACGCGTCACTTCCGTTACATATTTTTCTTAATGTCACTTTTTTTTTGTTCGGCCACACAGCAAAATCCTTATCTCCTCCAAGCCAGCCGTAAGGAACTTCGTTCCAAAAACAACATCCTAATTTTAAGCAAGCTAAAGGTACAAGTTCGCGCTGAGACCGCGACACGAGATCGCGACAGGAGACCGCGACCGGAGACCACGACATTATGGAATTGTATGGGCGCCAGTTCACGCCGAGACCGCAACAGAAGACCGAGACACGTGTCGCGAGACAAATGTCGCGGTCTCGGCGCGAATTGGCGCCCATACAATTGTATAGTATCAAGTGCCTGTCGCGGTCTCCGGTCACGGTCTCCTGTCGTGGTTCTCGTGTCGCGGTCTCAGCCCAAACTTGTACCTTTATGAGTATTATTTTTTGAGCATATCTGTCAGTATCAGCACCATCTAGCTTCCTAACTCCTGCCCTGTCGTTTCTCTGTCCGTCGGGTTCCGAAATGCGCGCATTATGTGTAGTGCCGCGGTCAGCAATTTACGACGAAGGACAAAACTAGTCGTTCACAAACCCGAGGATTGTTTTAATTGCTGGCCCCTTTCTGTTATTCATTATTGTTGCGATAACGACTATTTGTTGATCAGAATTACTTTGTATAAACACAGTGAAGGAATAATGATTATTCCACAGAAATTTTTGGCTACTCGTAGCTCGAAAAAGCGACATCGTTTCATAGTTTGACAAAATAAACCAACATTGCAAAGACTCGAAAGAAGAGGTATGGCTCTACTTTTGTGATAAGAAAGACTAAATAGGCTGTGGAATGCGTTGGTAACAGAGTTTTGACCGATGGCTAAAATCTAGGTATATGCAAATCGAGATTGAAGAATTCTAGATCTTCTAGGTAAACACGCTCTACCTATCGTAGACCGCATCGTCGATTAACATCAGGCGAGATGGCGGTCAAGTGTAAACCTATAAATGCAAAAAAAAAATTGAATAGATACCCTATAAGAAACTTCAATTTATTTATCCCAAAATCCTAAGTAGCTTTTTAGATATAACCTAGTAAATCCCACTTAGAATCTTCATTAGCCTTCCAACACTGTTTTTCACCGGAGAACCGCACATAAATCTGTTAGTTCAGCGCATTACTTCCTCATACAATATTGATACGATCCGTGCCAAAAATACACTTATGTCCCTACAATGTTATACTTCTGGGATCTACACTTAGGAACTGTATGAAACAGTAGCGTAGGTGGTTCCCAATCGTTATAGTTCGAGATGTATAGTACACAATTAGAACGGCATTCGAGAATCCTAATTTTATAAATTGGTAGGGCCCATTATATCCTGGAGATAAAAATAAACCTATGTTTTTTTTTCAAATTAGCTCAACTCAACCATGATTTGGTATTCAACCATGGAATCACGGACATTTATAATATTAGTCGGATTAGAAAGTGTGGATGTTTGTTGGACAATCATATCTGAATAGATCAGGCTGAAATTTAGAACACAAAATACTTCATGGTTTAGAATAATAGCACACAGGTTTTTTATGACAACAACCGCGGGCCGCTTTTGTAAATATTTATGTTTGTTTTGTAATGGTTTCAGGTATGGTTCGCGCATACTCCATCTATAAATAAATATTTACAGATATATAGATACACTTGCAAACACACAAATATTTGCTTTTTCAATATTAGTGCTATCTTGAAAGGTAATGTACTGTCAATATCGTGTACCTACAGGTCTCAATCTCGAGGGTAAATGGGGTAAATTAGAAGAACTGTAACGAGGTGGGACATGAATGTGTGCTGAGTTAAAAGCCAATCGAGTAGAGCTACAAACTGCGCAGAATTGACTGATACACAGACAGGCAGACATTTTTTTATTATGCGCGCCAGATAAATTACAAGATTACAATGAAAACTGTAGAAACAAGGACTTATATCTAGAAACATAAAAAATGGCCTTATCGCTTACAACGATATCTTCCGAGCAACCATTAAAAACAGGTAATGTGAGAAAGACCTGAAAAAAAACGAGGATAGGGTGTGAAATAAACAACAAGGTCGAAACATTAATAATAACATCACTAATACCTAAATAAATAAATATAAAATTATATTTTAGCTAGTAAGCTAAAATCTAATTTATCTTTTTCTCGTCCTCATTCTCTCTCTTTCACATACTTACCTCTCTCTCTCTCTCTTTATCTTTCTCCTCTCTTTTAGCCTCCCCTCTCTCTCTCTCTTTCTCTCTCCCTCTATACCTCCGATTAATTCAAGACTTGTTTCAAAGTTCAAATATTTTTATATTTTTGACGTGATAACGTCTAATAAATCGATGAACGTCGGCTGCACGGCCGAAGAAATGTCCCGTTACGCTCATTGTACGCTTGCACCGCTTCTATCTCTCTTCCATTCGATTGAGTTGTATGCAATCATTTCATCAACGTTTTGTTAAGACGTTGGCACGTTAAACTGTCATCCGTAAACCAACTTTACAGACAATAGACTACAGGCCCGTGAACAAAATTTACGGGTCAAATGAACCACCAGGAGACCTATCTAGGATGATAGAAGGGTGTAAAGTATTAAGATTCAACACTATGCCGTCACTTGTAAGCTGTCCAACTGAGTGTAATTGAAGAGAGGGGTCGCAACCCTCTACCATTTCTCCTTGTCGCATGATTTTTGTACGGCATTGCGAAAGAATGGATTAGGAGAGGTATTGAAACTGTATGGAACCAATGCCGTACTTAATCAAATGAGCAAGTTTGCTCTGTAAATTACTCGTACTCTGTAAAATTTTCCGGCAAACTAATAATTAAAAAGTTAAAATTTATAATTTTTATAGTTTCAATACCTCTTTTAATCTATTATTTCGCAACGCCGTACAAAAATTATGCGACATGGAGAAATGATCGAGGATTGCAACCCTCCCTCTTCAATTGCACTCAGTTGGACAGCTTACAAGTGATGGCATAGTGCTGAATCTTATTACTTTATACCCTTCTATAATCCTACATAGGTCTCCTGGTGGTTCATTTGACTCGTAAATTTTGTTCACGGGCCTGTAGTCTACAACCAATTTATTTGATTACGAAATTGGAGTCAAATCTCTTCGTTCGAGTCTTTGGAACATCTACCACAAAATAATGTTGCTTTCAGGAGCTCTCGCGCTTTGCAATAAATCTTACTAATATTCAAAACGGAAGACGAACCGGAAGACGCTGTGTTGGACGGCCTCCCACTAGATGGGCAGATGACATCACAAAAGTCGCTGGAAACCGCTGATTGCAGGTTGCGCGGGACCGTTCGTTGTGGAAATCTAGGGGGAGGCCTATGTTCAGCAGTGGACGTCTTGCGGGTGATGATGATGATGATAATATTCAAAATATCAATGTTTGGATGCTTGGATGTTTGTTCCTCAATCAAGTTTTTTTAGGTTGTTGTTTCTTAAGAATTTTTTTTGTTTATTTAGAGCAATAAAGAGTTTATCTATCTATCGATCTATCAAGTCGATCGGGTTGAAAGTGAACATAGTTAAATTACTTATAGTCTGAAATAGCATACTGGCTAATTTCTGTCACCGGATATTTACAGGAACGGGGATTGCGCGGGTAAAATTATAGGGCGCTACTACTTTAGACATAATTTCCAAAACAATAATAGTTTTTTTTCTAATGAATACACTTCTATCGTTTCTGTGAGCATGCCACACCGTCAAAGTGGTCGTGACGCGACAAATTGTGATTTAAGTCCGCGTTTCCATGGCGTCTTGCCGGCGCGAAGCCCTCCTACCACGTCTGTGGTCAGTTAATTTATATCGCCATTTGTATTAGCTTTTATAAAAACGATCACTTTTTACTGTGTTTTTTTTGGGATCATTTAATGGCTTTCTAAAGTGATTAGAACTAACAACAGAGTCTACAATTAATCTGTAAGATTACACGATTGATTAATTACACGAAATGCGTCAGTTTTTTCTGACTAGTTCAAAATTCAGAAAAGTAGGTACTGAGCCTATTGTGGTTTAGAGTAAAACTTCGTTTTGTAATAACGTTTAGACTTAGGCTTGGTTTAAACCTAGGTTAATCCCAGTACTATAATTAGTCTGTTTTTTCCGTCCGTCCGTTTTGGAATAAGACGGATTGTGTCCATATTTGTATTAATTCAAATAGTCAATGTATCAAAGGACAATGCCCACGTCCCATACATTGAAAAACCTGGCCAACTTTTTTTGATTCTGAAAGTGTATAGAGATGAATAGTATCTAATTAGGATTGTTAATGCTTCTATAAACGTCTACTGTTGGTGTTTTTCATTTCCTAAATACCAAAAATGAGTTACAGTTAAACGAAAAGTAAGGTTATGTTTACTGTCAAAATATTTTAGAATTATGTTTTCTTTTGGATTAGAACAGAAAAGAAGAGAAAGAACTATGGTATTGTCTTTCAAAACATATTTCTTATGAGAATAAATAGGAATAATAGTACTTCTAACTACCAACTGATTACCATAAAATAGATCTCGGATGGAATTATCATAGGCTACATAAGGCTACTAACTAAGCGCAGTGCATGTTCTAATAATTTATGACACTGTCTTGTTATATGTTAGGCACATGTCTCACTCATCCTATCATTGTTTACTAAAAAAATACTTAAATCAGTGTAGATAATACTGTTCACCGATATCTTTCTACTGAATCTATGTTCAAACCAATGCAATAAAGGAGAGATGATAAATAAAATATATTGTTTGCGATTATATTGTATATATTTCTCATTTGATAATTGTTCAGTAATTTATCCAGAAATTACCGTCTGGGGCCCATAAGCAGATCTCAACATTAATTTTGTCGTTTATACCGATTTTAACATTTACTTCCCTGATTGCAAACCGAGTAGTGCAATGAAATGACTTACCTGAGGTTCCCGGCGTCGTCCAAAGGTCCAGTTTGGTCTGACAGGAAGAAGGAGGGAAGGGAATAATTAGACACCAAACCAGATTCCAGGCGATCCCGCAAATTCCCAGAACGATCCTGCGTTCTAGAAACGGCCAATCCAGTGGCCACCTCACAAATAATATTCCAGCACTATATTAACGCTTTACACAACGATTGTAGAACTAATCCAGTAGTCGCACTGAACGATAACAATGTGTTCCCGCACAATATTACACTTTTATCCAGAAAAGCAAACCAGGTTATATTAAACGCGTCGTTTCGTTCCAGCGAAAAAACAGACGACGTCACTGACAGATGACAACCATAGACCCGATATGATTTTCGTTCGTTCCGAAATAATGTTGCCCGATTATACGGAACAAAAACCCCCGACCAATTGAACTCCTGTTCAATTTTAGTAACTAGTATTTAGTAACTAGTATTTAATAACTAGTATTTAGCAGTATCCGGACCTCAAATAAAAACAAAATTTCCAACTTTGACCCGAAAGTGGAAATCAAACCAAAAAAAAACTTTATCAAAAATAGTATTAAAATTAAATTAAATTTTAACCTTGAAAACACGTATATCTAATAAAGAGGCAAGCGTGCCAGAGAGGACACCGCGCGCTGAAGTCTGGAACCAGAAACCAGAATCTCCGCCACGCGGGGTGTGCCATCAGTACCAGATATCAATTTTAAAATACGTCCCCTACGCCAGAGTAGGGGGGCCAAATTTGCCTCCTTTAATAATACTAAGTCCCCTTCCCGAGGGGCCTCCGTCCTATCTGTCCATTTTACCCGTTGTTGCAACAGATGCAAGTACTCGGCCGACCAGCGCCTCCAGAAGTCTTGACTTATTTGCTGCAATAACTGAAAACGGGACAGGCGTCCGGGCCGCTCATCCTTCCAGGGATACTCCGGCAACGCGGTTAAAGGCTGACCGATCAAGAAGTGACCCGGCGTCAAGACTTCTAGATCGTTAGGGTCAGGCGAGATTGGACAGAGAGGACGGGAATTAAGCACTGCCTCCACGCGGCATAGTACCGTGACTAACTCTTCCCAAGTTAACACGGTCTCCCCGATGACACGGCGGAGATGAGTTTTAGCCGACTTCACCGCAGCTTCAAAAATTCCTCCCCAGTGAGGACAGGCCGGCACACTAAATTGCCAGCTGATTCCCCGCTGGGCGAGAGCCAGACTTAAACTATTATTACCAGAATTTAAGAAATTATTAACTTCGCGTAAATAATTCGCCGCCCCTCGATAATTTGTGCCATTGTCCGAACGTATTAAAGAGGGTACTCCTTTTCGCGCTACAAAGCGATCCAGCGCCGCGACAAAGGCCTCCGTAGACAGCGCAGAGACCAGCTCCAGGTGGACTGCTTTGGTGGCCAAACACACAAAGACGCACAGGTAGGCGTTAACGACCTTGGCGTTACGCAACGTCGATGACTTGACCGAGAAGGGCCCAGCGAAGTCCGTTCCGACCCCGTCGAACGGCCTCGAGGGAGAAATCCTATCCGGAGGAAGATCTCCCATCATGGGCTGCATGGTAGACGCCTTGAGCCTATAACAAGGGACACATCTAAACAGCACCTTTCGGACCGCCCTGCGAGCCGACAAGATCCAGAATTCACGCTGCAACACAGCGAGAAGCGCGCCACATCCAGCGTGCGCGTTACCGATATGCCGATCGGTGATCAGCAGGTCCACCAGAGGACCTCCTTTCGGTAGCAACAGGGGGTGCCTGCTGCCGTACGGCAGGTTGGCTTTCCGGAGCCGACCTCCTACGCGCAGAAGACCATCCTGATCTGTGAAAGGGTTCAACTTGGCGACCGCACCCTTCAAGCGAGCGCGTCCGCAGCGCAGCGCCTCAAGTTCCGTCGGAAACCTCTCACCCTGTACCAGCCGAATGAGGTGCAGCAAGGAACTCCGACGCTCCTCCACAGTGGCGATCTGGTCACTCCTCCTCTGACGAGGGTGACGACAGTTGTGGATGAAGCGTTTAATCCAGCTAGTTACCCCCAACAACTTATCCAGCTTGCTGTAACGACCCGTCAACCAGTCAGGGTCTGGGGGCACTTCCGCCACAATCGCATGCACGCGGACTCCGGGCAGCTCCGCTCGCTCCGAGTCCGCGCCGAGAGCTGGCCAGGAAGCTTCTGGCTCCCGCAGCCAGTCCGGACCCCACCATAAGGGGTGATCAACTAGCTCCGGCGCGGAACAGCCGCGCGAAGCACAGTCAGCGGGGTTCAACTCACCCGGGACATGTCTCCAAACCATGTCCAGTCCAAGGTTTTGGACTTGGGAAACCCGATTTCCCACAAAGGTCTCCAAGGTGTGAGGGGCTGCTCTTAACCAGGCAAGCACGACCTGACTGTCAGACCACGCATAGACATTCCGGATGTCTATCGAGGTGGACAGTTCCTGATATACATGCTTGAGCAGCCGAGCAAGTAAGGTGGCTCCGCTCAATTCCAGTTTCGGAATGGTGAGTCGTGTCCTGATAGGAGCTACCTTGCTCTTCCCCAATAAGAGCGTGACATTGACGTGGCCTCCAGCGTCAACTGTACGCAAGTACACAGATGCGGCATAGCCCAGCTCGGACGCATCACAGAACCCGTGCAGGCTGATCCGGCTACAGCCTGGTGGCAGAATGCGACGGGGCAACGCCACTCTATTGACCGTTTCGAGGTCAGATATTAAACGAAGCCAAGTGTTAAGCGAGTCTCCAACCAGGGGGTCGTCCCAGGAGACCTTCAGAGTCCAAAGTCGCTGTAACAGACACTTGGCTGCGAACAGAACCGGACTGATCCAACCGTTTGGATCAAACATCCTGGCGATGGTGGACAAAACCGTCCGTTTTGTCCACGCGCGTGTGGCCTCCAGCGCCACCCGAAAGGTGAAGATGTCAGCAACCGGTTGATACTGCATGCCCAGAACCGCAATCCCGTGCGGATCGTCACCTTCCTCGAAGAGCCCCGGATCCTGCTGGTGATCGTCCGGGATACCAGCCAGGACGTTGGGGTCGTTAGAGAGCCATTTCCGAAGCTCATAGCCTCCAGATGCGAGAAGCTCTGTAAGCTCATCCCGGAGCAACAGAGCTTCCTCCACCGTCTGCGCACCAGTGCAAACGTCGTCCACGTACAGGTCACGTTCCAGAACTGCGGCTGCACGTGGGTACCGAGCCCGTTCTTGCTCCGCCAACTCCAGCAGTGAGCGGATCGCAATGAAGGGGCTTGATCTCAACCCATAGGTGTTGGTGTTCAACTCATACACCATCATAGGGTCCTGAGGACTTTCCCGCCAGAGGATCAACTGGAACCTCCTGTCCTCGGGGTGTATGACCGTTTGTCGGAACATCATACGGATGTCCGCTCCCAACACCACCTGATGCCTACGGAAATTCAGGATGATGTCTACAATATCCCGATGTAGCTTCGGTCCAGCGTGGAGGCACTGGTTCAGTGACACTCCTGTCGAAGTCGGAGCGGATCCATCGAACACCGTCCTGAGTTTGCCTGTCGACGCTTTCAAAACAGCGTGATGAGGCAAAAAGTAGTGGTCCATGGTCGACCAGTCGTCGCGAGCCGGAGACATGTGGCCCAGTGCCTCATACTCCCTCATGAACTCGATGTACTTTTCCCGAAGTACAGGATCTCGAGCCATGCGTCGCTCCATGGACCTGAGCCTTTTCTCGGCCAATGATCGAGACTGGCCCAGACGCGGGGGGTTATCCCGGAAAGGCAGCCTAGTCTCCAATCGCCCAGAAACCATTCTCCGAGTGTGAGCCTGATAAAAGTTCTCACACTCCACGTGCTCGGGATCCAGCCGAGACACGGTAGGCGGCTCCTCGATCTCCCAGAACTTCTGCATGATCTGAGCGAGGGCCGTTCCCGTAAAAGAAGCCTGATTCGACTGCTGCCACTCATCCACCATTCCCAAAATGGCGTTCCCGTAGATGGTGGGCAGCGCCATCAGCGAAGACTGATCCAGCAGTCTAGGCTTGCCGTTCATGATGTAACCCAGTACATCAGAACCCAACAAAAGGTCTACCGGACCCGCCATCCCGAAGCGGGGATCCGCCAACCTGAGACCCTTAGTACAGGACAAAAGATCCGGATCTATGTCCGCCTGAGGAAGCCAACCGACAACCGAATCCATGACGGTGGCCCTGACCGCAATCCTTTCCGAATAGGAATGTACGGACGAGAAGGAGAGGCGGGTCTGTCCAGCCGACCGCACCTCTGTGTTCCCGACTCCCCGCAACGGAGTCGGTGACGGAAACCTAGCCAGGCCCAGGCGATGAGCAACCCGGGTTGTCAAAATGCACCCCTGGGACCCTGTGTCCAAGAGCGCTCGTATCCGGACGTAGTCGCCTCTTGGACCCCAAACCCTTAACCAGAGGGTGGGCAGCAGGACCACCGGTTGATCCTGTGCCAAGGGAACGGAGGCTAGTCATTCCCTCCGAGGCTCGTCCGAACCCGTCGGACTACAGGGCCCAGCCCAATATGGCTGCCGAGTGCAAAGGGCCATCGGAGGGGGGGCATATCCAGCTGCCCTGCCGTACCTAAAGTAGGGCGGGTGATAATCCAGCCTCGGATGTTGATGGAGGGGAGGCGTGTACGCCCTCCATTCCATCGGTCGCGGATCCAGCGGCGGAGAAGGATAACGCTGGGGAGGTGGCCCCCGTGGTGACTCCTGTATCACCCTTCCACCTCTCCAGTTCGCCCGCGTCCGCGCGGGCTGTGAGGTCGGTGACCGAGCCGCGTGCAGGACGCCCCTTGTTGGGCTGCCCGGTGCTGCCGTGGGTTGGGGTGGAGGGGGTGTGCTCCACGCTGTAGCCACTTCATGGTTGTACAATGCGTGGCTCTGCGTGGGAGCGCCCCCGCCCGTGGAGGGCCCCCTCCCTGAGGGCTGTCGACCAGCACCATCGCTCCTGACGCACAAGAGCTGATGGTGTGGTCCCCCACACCCAGGACACGGCCGTGCCGTGGGGCAGTCATTGTACAGATGACCCCCCAGGCACCCGTAGCACCGACGCAACCGCCGAACGATCCCTCGTCGTTCGGAGGTCGTCCGCGCAAGCAGGGCCGGACACTGCACCAGCGCGTGAAGCTGGCCACAGTTCGGGCACTCCTGCTCCGACGCACTCGTCACCGTCGCCGTCCGCTTCACCGCACCCTGAGTGCGGGGATTGGTAGGTCGCGGTCCTGTTCCGGCAGGGCCACGAGCTGACGCGGCGGGCTGTGCCTCCTGAGGCGCCGACTCTGCCATCCTCGCCTCCCACTCCAGGACCCGAAGTAGCTCCTCCAACGTGGGGAAGACCTTCGGGTCGCCGTGAAGGCCCCTTTCCCGCTCGAACCGGGCGCGCAACTCCAGCGGCACCTTGCCCAGCAGGATGTGGACCAGCAGGAACGACCAGTGTTCTACTGGCAGTCCCAAGCTGCGCAAGGCGTTGTACGCCACCTTCACGGGCGTGAGGATTAGCGGCCGCAACTGAGACCTCTCAGTCACCTTCGGCAGCCCCAGTATTTGTGACACGTGAGCGTCGGCGAGGAGCCGAGGATTTTGAAACCTCGTCTCCAGCAACTCCATCGCCGTGCCGAAGTTGTCGTCGTCCAGCTCCAGGTGCTGGACCAGGGAGAGTGCCTCACCCTCCAGTGACGTGCGGAGATAGGCCAGCTTCTCCGCCCTCGTCAAGTCCTTGCGTGAGTCCACGAGAGAGGCGAACATGCTCCGGAAGCCGCTCCACTCCCGCAGGTTCCCTGTAAACCTGGGCAAGTCCAGAGTGGGAAGGCGTCCCACTACACCCGAGCCCGCATCCCTGATGACGGGTCCCGAGCTCGCCCTTCCCTGACGAGACCTCTCCAGCTGGCGAACCCCTTCGGAGACCTCGTCATACAAATCCAGGATGCGCCGCATGTCCGCGTCGATCCTCTCCATCTGCTCCTCAGGTGGAGGCGGCCTTGCATCCCGCAGCAATCCTGTGCTCCTCTCAGCGATCTCCAGGCGCCTGTCGAGGTGTTCTGCCCTGTTTAATAGCGCCTCCTCCCGGTCTCTCCTGCCGACCAATCCTTGCAAGGATTCGAACCACCGGAGCTGGTTGGCCAAATCCGAAGCCATTTTTAAATTTAAATTTAAACTTTAAATTAACCTAAGTTCGGACAATGTCACAACAAATATCAAAAACAACAATATATCCGCAACCTAAAAAAACCGGATACCACTTAATACTAAATTTCCCGACAGTTTGGGGAGAAATTATAAACTGGGAACCCCCAAATATTCGGCTTACCCGGTATTTTTTGCCAGAAAATAAAAACAAAAAGGGAGTAATTACGGCCAACTACACTCTGCTTACCAAAAAATGTTCAGTAATTTATCCAGAAATTACCGTCTGGGGCCCATAAGCAGATCTCAACATTAATTTTGTCGTTTATACCGATTTTAACATTTACTTCCCTGATTGCAAACCGAGTAGTGCAATGAAATGACTTACCTGAGGTTCCCGGCGTCGTCCAAAGGTCCAGTTTGGTCTGACAGGAAGAAGGAGGGAAGGGAATAATTAGACACCAAACCAGATTCCAGGCGATCCCGCAAATTCCCAGAACGATCCTGCGTTCTAGAAACGGCCAATCCAGTGGCCACCTCACAAATAATATTCCAGCACTATATTAACGCTTTACACAACGATTGTAGAACTAATCCAGTAGTCGCACTGAACGATAACAATGTGTTCCCGCACAATATTACACTTTTATCCAGAAAAGCAAACCAGGTTATATTAAACGCGTCGTTTCGTTCCAGCGAAAAAACAGACGACGTCACTGACAGATGACAACCATAGACCCGATATGATTTTCGTTCGTTCCGAAATAATGTTGCCCGATTATACGGAACAATAATAATGCTAAACAATATTTAATAGCCCAAAACTACTACATAGCCAAAATACCCTGCTCGTGGATTTATGTGGTCCTGCTGTCTGGCCATCCTAGAAATCTCACGAAGAACTCTGCAATGCAAGTACAGCAATACTGAAAGATGGCCTCTGCTGGCTGTCCTTATCATTTTCAATTAAAATATACATATTATATATATTCTATTTGCTTCAGCAGTAGTCAGCTTGTGTCTGTCTTCTATAAGCAACTCAGGGTTTTAAAATTGGTAATTGCAAATGTTTTGTAGCAAGTTAGCGCTCTCCCCGAATTTCCTGTAGAGTATGAATACTTCATTTGCATAGAAATATTGTCACAGAAGGGAATATCTTCATTGTGATATAAATATTTCATTATTTTGGTATTCAAGACAGTGGCCTTAGGAGGTCCATAACAATCGAGCGTTTCCATCAGACAACACAAGGATATATATGGTTTTATGTAATTATTACCACAATTATGTAAGTAATAAGGAGCACTGAATCACATAATTCCCAGTTTTGTTAAAACCAATTTAAACAAGAAGAAAACCAAAGTTAGGAAGAAAACCATGCATTTTGCTTGTTTACTTTTTTTTGATTTGTCAATTTGACATTGATCTTTGACCAATTTGGATTTGGTGAAAATTGCATGCCACCTATTTCCTCGTTTACATTACCAAAAAAAGCTTTCATAGTTTCTTTGTCGCCGTATTTATATATATCGTTATTTAAATATGTAAAAGTAGTAAATAAACGACATTGTGAAAGAAATTGATATACATAATATCATTTTTCAATTTCAATCTAACGCGGATCACTAAAACGAAACGCAGGTACCGTTTCGTTATTGCAATATTTTACAAGTCAGCTTTGTTGGTAAATGATAGGTTTAATTTAAACAAATGCAAATTATTTTATTTTGGAATGTTAGAAAGTTATATAACTTCGCACACGCGTACAACAAAAAATCAAATTTTTTTTAATATATAACTCATATGTCTACACGACAACTATTTTAGCGGGTCAAAAATGGGCATTGTCCTTTGAAATACTGATGTTCGGTTCCCACCCAGTGTAGATGTTTGTATGATGAATACAAATATTTGTTCTGTGCATGTGTGTTTCTAGTTTCTATGTAGTTATAATAAATACCTTTTATTCCTAGAGCTAGCACCAATTTATGGGGAGGTTTTTGAGGCAAGCCGAAAACTTGCAAGGTCACATACTTCTTCTACATAGCTGGCAGACTTGACTGGTGTTTAGCAGCGCAAAATTAATCCCCACATTTTTTTAAACATTCATGTTGTTATTTTTTAATTTAAAAAAGTCACACAAATTCGAAACTGATGATCCGGCAGTTTGAAATCAGTGAACTTCTCAAGGCAAAACCAATTTATAGATATTTCCGAAGTGTTTTATGGGGTTAAGGAAAAAAAAGGATTTGATCTTAAAAAGACAATCAAAGAAAAATATTACAGAAAATCTCGTTAATCTAATCTTGATTTATGGATTTCATTAATGAAATTCACTTTCAACTGAAATCTATTTTTATCTCAAAATACCTACGATAACTTAAAAAAATAACAACTGCAATCATTCATGCAACCCTTATCTTATCAAAATTAGTTAAAATAAATGTCCTAAAAATTTTCATTTGCAAAATTGAAAAGAGAACGTACTTTCATTAGTTGGATTTAAAAAAGGAATGCTTATTACTGGCCAGCAGTAAGTGGCTCTAAATCGCGAGATCGTCGATTGTTCGTCGACGAGGAAAAAAATGGAGAATTGGCGGGAAACCAAGTAAGCCGAATTTATGCAGATAAAGTATTTTTTATAATTTACAGACAGACTTTGATAGCTTACTTTGGAAACTACGCGGGTGAAACCGGAGGGCGTGGCCATGAGCATGGCATGGCCAATGGGTCATATTGACGCGTTTCTAGATGGCCAACGACCATAGTCCCGAGTGTACCCGAAAATTTCTTATCATTCCCGAGCGTGACGCTAGAATTCAATACACAGCCCACGAAAAATCTGTCTGTTGGGCGCCAAAAGAAGGAATTACTTCAAAAACTCAAATTACTAACTGCACTGTACTACGCTCGCCACCAAGAGATGTAAACGACTTATCTCTTCACCATATAAATTCTCTGAAGGCCTTAGATTCAAACTGGAACACATTAATAAATAAATAAATATTGGTGGACATCACACACAACACCATCAGACCCCAAACTAAGCGAAGCTTGTACTATGGCGGCCAGATAGCTAATATAATACTTATATAATTTTAAATACATACTTATTATACATAGAAACACCCAGTAATGTTTGCACATTACTGCTGAGTGATAGGATAAAGGTGTGGTACTTCTCCAGGCGGATTCTGTAGAGTCCTACCACATCAACAAACCACCCCTGCAAACAATAATTTATTCAATTCTTACCAAAAAGCAAAAATAGTGCACTGTCCTTCCCGTTGGACAAATCGAAAATAAAACCAACCTGAAAAACAGCTCATCTACAAATGGAACTCGAATAAGTCCCAATTCTTCGATTCCAATTTCGAATTGAAACCGTTCCGATATTTATTGGATATTCCGATTAATCTCGCAGCGATCCGTTTTAAAAACGCGCTTATGAGTTTTGAAACTGAATTGATTCCAAACTTAATTTTAAAAGTAATAAGGATCAAGATCGTGTGTACAGATTTGAGAAAGAAGTAGTAAAAGTGGGAAATATTTATGAGCTTTCGAAGAAAATTCTTTGTGAATGTTTGCATTTATGAAAATATGCTCGAATCAAAAAGGGGCGCTAAGATTGTTTCACAGGATGTTTACAAAGACTTCTTAATTTAACTCTTCATGTTCAAATGCCTTGTGTGTGTCTGTGCTGTTGCTGGTAGATAGGCAGACGTATTGTTAACATCAGACGTACTTCTTCGTCGTCCCGTCACACTTTCTTATAAAAAAATATAATAGACCGAAGGCGAAATAGCTATGACAGCCTTTTAATTACCTTTTTGAAGTGAAAACTTCTTTATATAAATAGACGCTATAGACAGAATTTTCGTGGGCTGTGAAATGGATTCATCAATCGTCACGCTTGGATATGATAAGAACGGACTGCTCGTAACTCAAAGAAGCGGCACCTTTTCATGGTTGATGTTCCAAAGACACGGACTAAGAGGTTTGACTCTACTTTTGTGATAAGAACGTCTAGGCTGTGGAATGAGTTGCCAGAGTGGGTTTTCCCTGATAGTTATGACCTACCTATAAAAGGTAGGTACCAGGGCAACAGAAATATAAAAGAGTTGCGTTTGCCCCTAGGTACCAGTACCAGGGCAACAGAAACAGTAAAGAGTTGCAATATTTTGTACAACTTCATTCCATCAGAATGTCCCTTGACACCTCCCAAGTATTTTGAAGTGAAAACTTCTTTTGGAGCGGAGGCGCGCCTTTAGACAGATTTTTCGTGGGGTGTGAATTGAATTCTAGCGTCACGCTCGGGTATGATAAGAAATCTTCGGGTAAACTCGGGGTCACGGCCATTGGCCATCTAGAAATGCGTCAGCCAATGGGAAATGCTGAAAGGGCGTGGCCTAACCATCACGGCATGACCATCTAGAAATGCGTGAGCCAATGGGAAATGCTAACGCATTTCTAGATGGCCATGGCATGATGGTCAGGCCACGCCTTCCGGTACACCCGTGTAGTTTCCAAAGTAAGCTATCAAATCCTGAGTTATAAGTTTTCACTTCTATCGGCAGTTCCTATGACTGCCAATTTTTTTGAAGTGAAAACTTCTTTAGGCGCGCTATAGACAGAATTTTCGTGGGCTGTGAAATGGATTCATCAATCGTCACGCTTGGATATGATAATGAATCGGATCGGATCGGATCGGATATGAAATCTTCGGGTAAACTCGGTAAAAACGGCCAGGTAGGTACCAGGGTAACAGAAACAGTAAATAGTTTCGATTACCTACCTCCAACAGCCCAGCGTTTATCTCCAGATACCAGGATAACAGAAATATAAAAGAGTTGCGTTTGCCCCTAGGTACCAGTACCAGGGCAACAGGAACAGTAAAGAGTTGCAATATTCTGTATAATTACGTTGATATAAAACTAGATGGCGCAACCATCGATTTAGCTGGCGGTGTTGAAATTATGCCAATGTACATAGATCTAGAAATTAGACAATTCAATTAAAAGTGAAAACATTTGAGTCACAAGTTTTCACTTCTATCGGCAGTTCCTATGACTGCCAATTTTTTATTTTTTATTTTGTATGAGCTTTGGTATTTTTGGTATAATTATTATTCATTACTCATTTACTTTATTACTTTGCTTCCATTATCATTGGATTGTTATAAATGCCTAATCAATTTTATGTACAAATGTACAGTTAAAAACTAGGACCAACAACGCCCCTTGTGAACGTAAAATAACTAAGTAGGTACCTATAGGTATTTACCGAATATTTGACGATCTTGTTAATATTTTTCTGCTAAATTCGAGCGTTACCTATTTTTAGATAAATTTATAAGCCTAGTCTCGTTCTTATTATCGTTAGAAAGACCGCACTTCAATACATATTGTTGGTTCATAACTACCTACATAATATTATGTTACAAACTAGCGGCCCGTTCCGGCTTCGCTCGGGCATAACCTAGACACTGTCTGCAGCGCCATCTGCCGGGCTTATTTGTGAATTTAAACCATCTTCGAATACACACACAAAAAAAAACATTCAAATCGGTCCCGTCGTTTAGGAGTTCACTGTCAAAAGATAAAATTACTAAAATGGCTATAAAAAAATTTAGGGTTATATGTATTTTTAACGCCACATTATAAAAAAACATTGGCAGTCATAGGAACTGTCGATAGAAGTGAAAACTTGCTGTTGCCCTGGTACTGGTACCTAGGGGCAAACGCAACTCTTTTATATTTCTGTTGTCCTGGTATCTGGAGATAAACGCTGGGCTGTTGGAGGTAGGTAAGTAATCGAAACTCTTTACTGTTTCTGTTGCCCTGGTACCTACCTGGCCGTTTTTACCGAGTTTACCCGAAGATTTCATATCCGATCCGATCCATTATCATATCCAAGCGTGACGATTGATGAATCCATTTCACAGCCCACGAAAATTCTGTCTATAGAGCGGCTAAAGAAGTTTTCACTTCAAAAATAAAAACAAAAAAATTTGACCAAAAATTAAAAAAAAATGTTTGGGGTGAACAACCCCTAATACTTAGGGGTATGAAAAATAGCTAGTAGCCGATTCTCAGACCTACTGAATATGCATATAAAATTTGGTAAAAATCAGTAAAGCCGTTTCGGAGGAGTAAGGAAACAAACACTGTGACACGAGAATTTTATATATAAGAATATAAAAATCGTAACAAAATTGCACCGTGCATTTCAGGGTATCGAACAAAATTATGGAGCGGAATGTTTTATTTCATACAATAATTTATTTTCCCCGAAAAAACAAAATACGACTTCATTTTAAAATTTAATTCGACGCTCGACCATGTTTCATTAAAAAATCTATTACCATAAATATCGTTAAAATACTTACTTAGGTACCACAAAAAAGCAAATTTTAGGATTTGTTCATATTTCAAAGACAGTCACATCGATTTCGATAAAATTATAAATGTAGGTATATATAAATATGGGACCACCACTGAACTAACAACTATTGCGTATACGTACAAAAAATCATAACCAAATGGAAAACCTCTTCCTTTTTTGTTAAAAATACCAAGTTTTTAATTTAAAAAAAACTTTGCCAGTCTGTGTGTCTCTGAAACAACGGGACCAATTTTAACGGGACTCACACTGGCAGATAGCTGATGTTCTAATGAGTAACAAACTCTATTTTTATTCTAGAAAAAATATACTTAGACTTCCAAAACAACAGAAAAAAGTTTAGGTAAACCGCGGTCTAATCCGCAGAGCGCAGCAAGTTAAAAATAACGAACAGTAGGTACTTACCTACTTTGTATAACTTTTGAAGTCTAAAAATACAATCAGCTCATATAAGCCTCATTATCCTAAACTCATGAGCATTGCCATTCAGCGTGGCAATGCAGCCAGCATGCTGGACACGCTTTCGACTGGTAGTAGGCTTGAACATTTTGATTATCTGTAGATCTCTATTGGTCTATGGATAATTCAGAAGTGCTTAGTGTGTAAGTAGTTAGGTATGTTGCATATTGTAGTTCTCATTGTATTTTAGTTTTATTAATAAAGACTGCCCATTTAATAAAAGAAGCAAACAGTGCCCAGTAAAAAACACCCACAAATATAATAGATATTGATATTGTTATGGTACTGATTATGTATTTTCGGATATAACATCCTTATCAACAACATTACATTGTTTACCTACTCGTATTTACCTTCTTAACCTGATAAAAAATGTTGACGACCGCTAATACAAAAGTTGACGTGTTGGTTCTAATGTCAGTTCTATATTTTTGGCATACTCGTCACTAGCCTCGGTGGCGCAGTAGGCAGCGCGTAAGTCTCATAATCTTAAGGTCGTGAGTTCGATCCTCACCCGGGGCATATCTTTTTGCACGACAATTTTGTTTTACCTTTCGGAAAACTTTTGTTGGAGCTACCTTTGGCGAAATCGTGAATTATCTTTCAAAGGTTTCATTCAGGATTTCAGAATGCAAATAAATTAATTTGCCTGTCGAAAATATAAATATCTCACATGGTCCAAGGTAAGCGCTTATCTCATTTTGTTAGATAAATGTATCGAAATGAAAAATAGACCTCAGTTCTCAGTTTTAGCGAAATTGAGGACTTCATTAGCATGTTAAAATCACCTCATTTTACTACTAATCCTACTAATATTAAAAACGTCAATGTTTCGAAATTTGGATGTTTGTTGCTCAATCACGACGGAACATCTGAAAGGATCGGATCGAAAATTGTAACATAGACTTTAGTCTGGAATACAAAAATAATGTTACTTTTTATTACTGGAAAATTAAATAAAAACTGCATAGGTAGAACTACGCTGCTAGTGTTAAAACTAGCAGCGACCCGCCGTTTTACACATAGCAAATTAACATAAAGTTAATTTCAACTTCACTATTTCCGAGTACTTATAGAACGCCTGCTCGACAAGCCATTGTTTTAAGGCCGATTTACATCAGACGAGCGAATGCTCATTCTATCCCCACTGTATCAAATTCATTTGGTGTAAACAAACGTAGAGCATTATTTCGTTGTTTTGTTTGCGTTCGCAAAGATTCTATGGAATGTATAATATGGAAAACGCTAAGAACGATCTTTCGTTTACACTAAAAGATCGAGAAAGAATGCTCTTGTTCCAGCTCTAGCTCTATGTTCGTTCAGTTTAAATCGGCCTTTACACCATGTTTGTACGATCCTCTAGAGGACGAAGTTTTCACTACTTTCGACAGTCTGTTGTATACACCGCCACATGCACAAGATATCACGAAGCGATGCAAGATTTAAATAAATTTAAAATATTGATAATTTAAAATGCCCCCTGTATGTATGAACAATCGTTTCCGATCACGGGGTGTAATCTCCACCCGGCTAATAACGCACCCCCTCTTCCTCCCG
The DNA here is from genome assembly GCA_963693475.1 of Ectropis crepuscularia. Taxonomy (NCBI): domain Eukaryota; kingdom Metazoa; phylum Arthropoda; class Insecta; order Lepidoptera; family Geometridae; genus Ectropis; species Ectropis crepuscularia. The sequence goes on from OY856350.1 coordinate 10,944,124, forward strand.
CCTTCCCCCGGCACTCACTGACTGATTGTATTAACCTTGTTTTTGTAATCGGCTAATGCGACGAGTTAAATATCGAAGCCATCATTTATAGCCGATTTCGAAAGGAATAGGTTTTATCTTTTCTGTGAAAATGTTTTAAAGTTTTCTTTTTATAGTAGTGAGTGACGAGACGAGTAGGACATGTGTCTGATGGTAAACAACAAGCCTGCCCGAAATAGCACAGAGACACCCATTGTGCATATGACTTCGAAAAGGCAGTGGTGCGCGTGGGATTTCACCAGGAAAACAGGAAACCAAAAGAAACTAGGGGCTCCGTATTGGCAGTTACCGTTCTTTAGACTACACCAGCCGTAACTATTCCGATACTGTATTACAAAGCTGATGAATTTATTTTTGACGTGATAACGTCTTATAATTCGATGAAGCCGGCTGCACGCCCGCAAAACATGACGTCATGTAACGTTACCGTTAGTTCGTCGTCCGTGCCATGCGGACGAAGCTGAGCGCTGAGGGCGCCACCCGCCGAGTCGAGCGGTATCACTACTCGCGCTATCAGCGTACTGATTTCTTAAGACGTTGTCACGTTCAACTATCGTCAGTAAACCTACTTTACAGACAACCATTTTTTTTTTTGAACGTACTAATCTCAGGAACTACTCACTGGACCGATTTCAAAAATTCTTTCACGCTTTCACCGTAAGATAATATGTTCGTGATCCTCGAGTGCTATAGACAATATACTTATATTATTATGTACCAAGGGCGAAGCCGGGCTGGACCGCTAATCGATTTATAAATTGCCCTCTCAAGTCCAAAGTTACTGTCACCTAATAAATAAAATTTTGAAATAAGATCGTAAATAAAATAATCTTGTAAAGACCATAATTCACAAATATACAAAAATTAGATGAAACCCGATTTCACCTCCACTCCCGTAACAGAAATATAAAAATTAATATCCTTACAGAAACAATCGTAAATTTTATTTCCCAATATTTAATACACAGAAAATCATTCACATTGCCAGCGTTTTATATTAAAAAGCATTATTTTTCCAATGGCATTCTTATATGTTACTGCTCAATTGGGAAATGTGTCCGCTTGATGGATTCTCCGAACAATCACAAAATTAAAACTTACCCTTATTGGCTGAACTACGTTTAAAGCGTTTTAGCATGACAACACAAATGAATTAGGTACTTTTTGATCTGAATATATCGATGTACTTACTTACGTACAATGTACATTTGTACATGTACCTACAGATTAAAATTAAATTATATTCTATTTAGAATTTGCCGAAAACCGAGCTTGCTATACTTACCGTTCAACAACACCAAAGTAAAAAAAATGTTTGTGGCCTTGTGCTTTTTCTTTACAAATGAGCCTAAAACGTACTAAATGGTGAACTAGTGGTACCTTTGCCAGTTATTCTACCGCCAAGCAGTAATGTGCAAACATTACTGTGTTCCGGTTTGAAGGGTAATGTTTCCAGAGAAATTACAGGGCTTAGAGATATAACAACTTAGATCTCTGGATGACGAGCGCAGTGCGGTGCTAGGTAATGATTTGGGCTCTTCATGGTCCAATAGCTGCGTGTCAATGTGCTGTTATGTGGCAGGCATGTTGCTTACCATCAGGCACATGTCCTGCTCGTCACTCGATATTAAAAAAAAAACTAGTTGTTTTAGTATCACTTATTCCTTATCTAATTTTATACAAATGTAAAAAAATCAAGGGAACACCAGATTGTTCAAAGATTTTACCGCTTTTATGTTTAATGATTTAATTCTCAAAAACAATGATGATCAGGTCAAGACGAAAATATCTGTTTCAAAGAATTGAATTTAAATGCACGCCAATCAACTCAATAAACATCAATAGAAACTGAGATTTAAACAAAATCTTCAAATTATGTTAGGCGTCATCGATAGATATTTTAGAATCCGACTTTTTTGTCTCTTTTGAAATGAGCTCATTGAACAGTATCATTTTAGAAAAGCATAAATTATGATGAGAGAAAGCGGAAACTCAAAAATACCCATTGCTATTTTTAACAAATTTCCTTATTTTCTATTCACACTTTCCATGCCATACATATACGTCAAGAGTAAAGACTCTTTACATTTGTATTTTTTGTTTTTGAAAAACAAAGGATTAATATTTCGTTTTATACGATTTTATATTTCTGTGGTTTTTCCTGGGCCATTCGAAAATTTAACAAAACTTAAATACTTCACGGTAACACACATACTGCAAAATTCTCAACCGATATATACAAAAACCAACTCTGTATCTATTTCTATAAGGATAAAAATACAATGCTCAACATTCAAGGAGGTTGCGATCTTAAAGAGGTTCGATTCGTGGAGTTCTTTTAATAAGTGTGGATGATTTACGCGATGCCAAGCACACTTGCTACTCCTTAATTAGGCGGGAAAAAATCTGAGCACCTTCGCGACTCTAGACATAGTTGACGGCAATTAGTCATACTAGCACTTATTAAAAATACTCGGTGTGCTTCTGGCACAGTTTTTATTATAATTCAGTGCGTATTGGATGAAAATTTGCTTTTATCTGAATTGTGTGAAAATGAAGATGGCATGTTTTGCATAAAACATTTGTTATCACCTGTATTTTGTTTGCCGTGTATTTCACTATAGTATTATTTTTAATACTGGGATTTGAGTCTAAATATGTGTCAAATAAAAGAACAAATATCTGATTATTGGGTATGACTGATAAAATTTAGTGTAGAGGGCGCCGGTGGGATACCATTCACTTCTACCCGCCATCTCAAAAGAGTTTTAGGGGGGTTGGCGCTATAAGTAGATGGAGCTAAGCCGTTGAGGCGCATTCCTTTGTGAAATTTTATATGGGAAAGATCGAACAGTTGTCAATATAAATTCTTACATTTATTCAATTGGTTTACTTTTACTCAATTGATAACACATTAGTTTATTGTTATTTGTTTTTTTTTATAAGTTGATATTTTGAGTCTCTTTTCTGTGTGTATGATTCATCTTTAATACTATTATCATTATTTGAGGTTTGTGCGCAAAGGTATTTTTTTACCCGACTGCTAAAAAGGAGGGTAATATTTTTATCTTTCTTAATATTTACAGCCTTAGACGTCTATAATAGACTATCTATTCTAGCTAAAAACCTTATGTATGGTATTCTTGGAGGTGAGGTGGGGTTGAATTTAACTTCACGCCTATCACGTTATTTTCACGGTTACCTACTATTTATTGTTCAGGTTAGACGTATGTCGTATATTTGTAGTGGTAGGCCTCTTTGCAGAAATTTGGCTGTCTGCGGAAGTGTCACACCTTTGCCAGTTAAACCACAACGCAGCAATGTGCAAATATCACTGTGTTCCGGTTTGAATGGCAATATTTCCAGAAAAATTACATGGAGAAATAGGTAAATTATCTATATCTCTGGGTGACGAACGTGGTGCAGTGCTAGGTAATGATTTAGACTATTACATAACACTGTGTTGTTAAGGCCAGGTATGATGCTTACCATCATGCACATGTCCTGCTCGCCCTGTCACTCTATAATGTAAGAAAAGATATTGTTTTCAGATATCAAATCATTCCTTTGCTATTATTATTTTAAAACTAAATAAATCAACCCTAATAAAACATTTGATACAACATCAGGAATTGTAATGAAAATATCAGAATTTTCTTTGAACTAAAAGAAAATAGCTTCGAGCTTACAAGACTACCTACTTATCTGTGCAATTGTGAGTAAGAAAAATTAATCGAACTGCTTCAGATTGCTCACAGTTTTCTTTATGATTTTTGATAGTGGCTCTCTCGTCCAATACGTTAATAAGTTTGGGGAACGTAGCTGCAGGGTTGCCTTTGTGTTGTAGGAATCAAAACACAGGTACAAATATCAAACAACCCTGTTTGTTAGGATGACCATGATACTTGAGATTACGATTTTACGATGCAAAAAAATTTTGTACCTCTTTACGAAAATTGCGTAGGAGTATGAAATGTCGCACACTTATTTTTACCCGACTGAAAGAAAGGTTTTTCGCGCGTATCTTGCATGTTTGTAAATTTCTTTATTTCCACGTATCTTCCAAACAGTTGGATGGATTTTGACAATTAATTAAGATATCGTTAAATTCGTCTCAATCACTCAAGTATCCTTAAATAATAATGTTTTACAAAATGTTTTTGTTTGTTGATTTTTTTTTTTTGGTAAGCAGGTCAGTGAAATACGATTGTTTTTGAAGTGAAATCTATTTTTGGCGCGCCACAGACAGATTTTTCGTTGGCTGTGAATTGAATTCCAGCGTCACTCTCGGGAATGATAAGAAATCTTCGGGTAAACTCGGGACCATGGCCGTTGGCCATCTAGAAATGCGTCAGTATTTCTCATTGACCATGCCCTCCGGTTTCACCCGCGTAGTTTCCAAAGTAATATATCAAATTCTGAGTTATAAGTTTTACTTCTATCGGCTAAGACTGCAAATTTTGTTTTCTTTCAAAACTATTGACTCTAGACCATATTTATAAACAATTACATTGATGAGTTCAACAAATTTTGATGACAAAAACATATTTTTCATTCGACAAGCAGTTAGGTGAAAGTCGGCCTTACTTGTGATCTTAGACAAATACTTGTAAGTATGATAATAATAGTATACAAGTAAGTATGCTTAAAATTCAAAATATGAGTTTTAATAGCAAAAGTTTACAAGAATCGTTGAAAGTAATTCAGCTACAAAAATGTAACCTATCATAATATTAAATACACAAGTCGGTGTGGTCACAGTAACGGTACATCGAAACGGCCTCGTTCTAAATAAAAACATTGCTACCAAATCGCTTCTATTTTCCAGGCATCTGTATCCTTCACAAACTTACATAATCCACTCACAAAAGTTACTTTCAACCTTACCTCATTCACTATAAGAGTCTTCAGAATATATTTGGACCGTAACTTTAATGCGGTAATATTATAGGTATGAGATTGCAAGCAGTCGTGTGTGTGGCAACATTAAGGCGAATAAAATTTAAATATGGCAGCACTCGTAGCCGCTATAAAAGAAACAAAACAATATAAAGACGAATAGAAATAATACAGAAATGGCTTCGGTATTTGAAATCACCTGGCGACCCCGGATAATGTAATTTTATTTATTTTATACCTTGCTGTTATGGAAATCGAAGATTATTTTACTGGGGAATATTGGGAGCATAAAATTACTTTTTAACAAAAGTGTTACGGTCGAAACTTAAATCATTATCATCAATCTGTATTCGTCCAGTGCTGGACATAGATTTTCCCATAATAACCCTCTTAGACCTTAGATAAAGTAACCTCTTTGACTTGGACTGATTCTCAGTCTAACGTTCTAAACCACCATCAGCTGTATATCGAGTTTCACCGACCATATTAAAATCAGTAACTTGATGATGGAATGGAAAGGATGTGTCCAAAAATATGAATATATATGAATGCTGTGAGAGACGAAATGCGTGCAAAAAGAGTGACTGATAAGGTGACAGATGATAAAAGTGTAAGAAAAAGTCATTCTGTATTGTCTCCACCTAGAGAAAAGGCAAGATGATTTTGATCAACATGAATAAGTTACCTGTTCATAAAACTCTGTAACAACAACGATAAATTCCATATTTAAACGTCATCTCTACGTACGTAGAGGTACATTTGTATGTTACTTAGTTGCCAAGCTTAAGATATGACATGGAAAGATAGGCCTTGCATCGTCAGTAGTGCGCCAGATCAAATTGCAGTTAACAGAAGAGGCCATTTGAGGACAGAGGTCAAAAGGTCCCTTTCCAAAAAAAAATTAAGCGGTATGATTTTGTGCCACCATTCCAATTGTTGTGTAGAGCTTACCTGTTCGTGATCGTAGCGGCTTACGTTGCTCGTAGACTTTGCGTAGCGTAGTATAAGCTATGTATTTCAGAAATAATAAAGGCTCGAGCAGACCGGATGCGTATGCGTAACCACGTCGTAGTCACGCGCGTAATTACGGCGTAAAGCGATGTCACACCGGGCTACGCAGAAATCTACGCTTGCGCAATCGAGCACGCAACGCAGGCCCATTCGCATAAAGACGCTTATATTGTGAACGATGTCTGACGAAGATTAGTTATATGGACCTAGTAGTTCATCTGACGAGGAAGAAGCAATATTACTACTACTGTGCCAGAATACTACCTCGTCTGCAAAAAGAAAATGGGTCCATGATATAAATGAAAGGAGAGAAACACATAGTGAATTTCACAACCTTTGTCGTGAACTGGAATCGTATGAGGATCGATTTTACTTGTATTTCCATATGTCAAGAAGTTCTTTTGAAGAATTGCATGATTTAGTGAAACCACGTATATTCAAACTGGATACCAACTACAGGAAGGCGATTGCAACAAGAGAAAGACTAGCAATTTTTTTAAGGTAATTTTATTTTTCATTTTATAATCAAATAAGTAACAAATTGTCAGATAATAACCATTTGCACAACCCTTATACAAATAGGTATCTTAATTATCTTGTTGATCAATGGAATGGTAATAATTTACTTCTTTATTAAGAACTGGAAGTAGGTACCTAATGAATATAATAATATCTAACGTATTTAGAAATGGAAGTACCTAATGAAAATAGTAGTATCTAACGTGAAAATAATAAAATATTATTGTAGTAATATCTAACGTAACGTAATAATATCTGACGTCTAAATTGAAAAAGCTTTCTATTTTGAATAATGATACTTAATAAGATTGTTTAAATCGGCAACACTATTGCGACTCATTCGAATTGTGGTTCGTTAGATCTATGGCTAGAAAGACGTCGTTGTCTTGTGGTGGTTCATCAGAAGTACCTTCCGCTATCAACACAGGTTGCATCGGTTGTTGATCTTCTGTTATAAAAATGGTTTCAGTAGATCCATCAGACATTACGGAATAAGCTGGTGATAGGTACATTAGCGACGATGGTTGTTGACTGGTCGTTGGGTTTCGTCTTTTATTTGTTGAATTATTTTCAAATTCGTCCAATTCAGCATCAGCAAACAATTTTGCTAATGCTACTTTTATTTTACCTTGATTCCGCACTGATAATTTTTTAAAACATTTAGCATAGCTCATGAACAAGTGGTCCGCGTCATCCCATTCTCTTTTATTTTTATTTTTAAGATAATCAAGGACTCTATCGGCATTGTCTACCAAGTTACGGCTGTCAGTCTTTTTTTTAGTTGTACGTGACGCTGGCGACGGTGATGGCTGTAAACTAGTTATTGGCGGCTGCTGCAATTCTGCTGAGGGTAAATCAAGTGTTTCTAATAGTGATTGTGAAGAGTCATCAACTTCAGGTTCAGAATGCAGCCTCGATGGTCCAGGTTGCGGGGAAGGCGGCGAGAGCATTAGTGCAGGCGATGGCTGTCTTGGTAAGGATGATGGTGATAGTGGCGCATCGAAACCTGGTTGCGGTGGTGTTATGTTAGTACTTGTAGGTCTTAGCTCGAGCGTGCTGTCCAAAAATGACATCTGGGAACTCCATGTGAAATTTGAATATTTCTTGCTTGAACCCGTTTGCCCTCTCATTGTTTTTTTATGTCGAATATATCCATCTCTCAATGATCGCCACGCATCCTTTGCTTTGGAACCTAAAATAAAAATAAGGGATTTTAATAAATACAAAACATTCTAATATTATTATTTATTTTTCAGATACATCAGAACCGGCGACTCCTTTGTTACTATCTCGTTTTCGTTTCGCATTGGACGAAGCACGGTATCTCAAATCATTAAAGAGGTAGCAAAAGCCATTTGGGAAAGTTTGCAACCTATATACAATATATACATGCCTAACCCTGACGATAACATATGGAAACAGTCGGAATTGGGTTACAGAGAAACTTGGAATTTTCCAAACTGTGTCGGCAGCATCGATGGCAAACACGTTAAGATAAAATGTCCATCCAGTAGTGGATCAAATTATTATTGTTATAAAAATCATTTCTCAATTGTTTTACTTGCTATTGCCGACCCATTTTATAAATTTACGATGATAGACGTTGGGAGCTACGGTCGACACAGTGACAGCAACATCTTTGAAAATTCTGACTTTTATCGACACTATTTACTGGGAAAAACAATATTAACATCGAAACTAGGGCATGGATACCGGTATTCGGTATTACCGAAAAACCGGTAATACCGGACTATTTGAGGCAATTCTGAATACGGGTATTGAAATTGCAAATACCGGTTTTTCGGTATTTTGAATAAAGAAATTAATTCATAAATAAAACCCATAAGGCAGCTCTAGACTACGAAAATAACAATCAACATCAATCAATAATCAATCCACTTAATTTATTTTATAATTGTAAACTTGATGAGCGGCAGTCTTACGTCATTTTTTTTCATGGTTTACACGAAATAGTGTAAATGTATTAATAAAAATTTGTTTTCCAGTAAAAAGAGTAACATAAAGTTTTTTAACCCCCGACAAAAAAGGGGTGTTATAAGTTTGAGGTCGATGTCTCTCTGTCTGTCAGTGTGTGTGTCTGTCTGTGGCGCCGTAGAGCTCAAACGGATGGGCCGATTATGCTGTTTTTTTGTTTAAAGGTTAATTTCCGTGCGGCGGTTCTTAGCTATGTTTAGTTAATATCGATTCAAGATGGCCGCCTCCACAAAGTGTCTAAATTTAATAAAAATATACAAAATTTCTTCACAACCTCCCTCAATATGGGTAATCAAATGATAAGATAGGGCTTGACTAGTAAAATACTATACACTGACAATTTTGGCCGATCCAAGATGGCCGCCACAACAAATGGCGAATTACATTATTATTTATTTTTTACTACTACCTCAATATGGGTATCAAAAGAAAGGACTTGAGTAGTAGAATGTCGTACAGAATACAAATTCGAGGTAGTCGGGGATACATTATTTTTTTTTAATTTGGTCTTGTGATGCATATCAACTATTTTTATACAAAAAACTAAACCAACTTCGAAACCACAAATAGGCACTCGAAAGCGAAAAATAAATTATTATAACTATTTTAAGCGCTACTCACTCCATCTGTCTGAGGTCGGTACCAGCCATACTAATCCATAAACACTATCAAGTACTTACAAGTATAAAGATAAAGAGTAGTATAACGATACAAGTAATTGCACTACTTACTAGGTACATAACATCTACCTACTATATTTTTCACTTGACTGGCTCCGACATCAAATAGATGTGAAATAGTGAGTTGGACTTATAATAGTTATAAATTTATTTTTCGCTTTTGAGTGCCTTTTTGTGGTTTTGAAGTTGGTTTAATTTTTTGTATAAAACGAACGAGCGTGAACTAGTTTAAAATTTATGCGTATTTATTGATATTTTGTTTAACTTTAGAGTTTGAAATGCTAAATTAAGTAGGTAGGTGCCGGATTTACTATACCAAATAGCTGAAGTATAATACCGAAAAAATACCGAAAAACCGGGATCCCGGTTTTAAAAATTTGAATACCGAAAAAATACCGGTTTTGTCAGAAGTCCAATACCGCCATGCCCTAATCGAAACCTCTGCCCGGTACTAATGAACCTGTACCACACGTGCTTATCGGCGATGAAGGTTTCGCGTTACAAACTTTCTTAATGCGACCATTTCCAAGAGCCACAACTTTACATGATACGAGAAAACTAAATTATAACTACAGATTGTGCAGGGCCCGTCGTGTCATTGAAAATACTTTGGTATTTTAGCGGAAAAATGGCGAATTTTTCATAGACCTATTTGAATGCTATGTTGAAAATGCTATTCTCGTTACGAAAGCAGCATGTTGTTTACATAATTATGTGAGAATAAAACACGGTGATATTATGATGCACGAGATTCAAACTGAAACAAGCGAAACAAATTTGGAAGAAAGTGCATTAACACCTCTAAGACGTACCAACACAAGGTCACCTAATGATGCAATTACTATTAGAGAAAAGTTTGTTACATATTTTAATAGCTAAATAAGTATATACCTTGTATTTCAGGTGTAGCTGCAATTTTCTCCCATAATAAACTTTTACATGAAATATTTTTGTAGTCTTTACTTTTTGGATTGTAGATACATTCATATTTACGCACAATTTCAATAAGCTTTTCTTTATTATCGTTTTTCATTATTACTCAAATCAAAACAAAACACCATTTTGTAATAAAATACAACTGACTGCAGTTACACGCGTAGCGCAACGCATAGCAAAGATACGTGCGTGTTTAAACTTGTTCGGTGTGACGTCCAATAAAGCGCGCCATTGAATACAACGTCATCAACGCGACGTTGCCATCCTGCTCTGCGTAAGGTACGGCGTAAGTCACGCAGCTTGTTTGTGTTTTGGGCGCTGCATTGCGTAGGGCTACGCATTACGTCGACGCGCACGTCTACGTTACGCAGGCGGTGTGTCTTGTCTCATACAGTTCCATACATTACAACCCAGTGGTACGTGCACGTCTACGCTTACGTCTACGCATACGCATCCGGTCTGCTCGAGCCTTTAATCACATTGAATGCGTTTCAAGCATGGTATGTCATACATAATAATATATCAATCAACTTACAGTGGGTTTTTTTCCTACAGTAAAATATAACATACATATGTATATGCTATTCCAGACTTTAATCTAATAACTGTGTTTCAAATTTAAAACTGATCCATTTATCAGTCCGTGTAATCCTGTCGGATTAAGCAACAAACATCTAATCTTTCGTGTAGTAAAACGGCGAGGCGGTAGTAGATGATTTCTTTTGAGATTTCACAAATGCAAAACCGTAAGATATTCATAAATGCTTTGATGGCTAACCCGCGTCTTTTTAGCTAAGCACTTGTTCCCCTTAACTCTTAATAAAAGAGCATTTTTTCAGACCTAGTTCGATTTTGCTAAAAGAATATTTTGCACACAAATGATGTTATGTATATCACATGCGGGCTGTAGGTATTATTCAAATGTGTACCAATAACTGGCATTTACGGCCGCCAGTAAAACTACGATCGAACCGAACGAATAAATATCCGACCTCTGTAACTTATAACCTTCCACGCACGGATCTAGTTCGAGATGGAAGTGGCAAGGTGAAAAAAAAATGTGTGGGCTTAACGGCAGAAGTGAACACTAAAATAATTAAAATTATCGATTAAACAAATTTCAAAGCTAACAATACACTAATCATTAAAAAAATCAATCAAATTTTCATGTTTGACAAACAAGCGAAAATAACAATTTTACTCTAACTTCAAGTGGATGAATTCCAATTTACCTATACTAATATAACAAAGCTGAAGAGCTTACTTGTTTGAACACGCTAATCTTAGAAAGTACTGGATCGATAAAAAAAAACCTAAGTGGATGAGTCTATATTCTATACTAATACATACCTATTATAAAGCTGAAGAGTTTACTTGTTTGAACATGCTAATATCAGGACGCCTCTCTGAGAACTCTGACAGTGCTAATTCTAATGGTGCTGCCGGTCCTAAGCTCGGATAAAAGAGGAGAGTTCATCGAAAGAAAGGCTAACCACCCGTCATAGTAAAAACCAGCTGGTTGTGAAGTCCTCAAAGAAAGCAATCGGATCGCTTAACTCTCGACGACTATGGCAAGTATTAAAGGATAGAAGATTTTGCTTAAGGACTGTGTGGAGGAGGACCTCAGAAGCATGGGTAGAGTTACAGCGTGGAAAGAAAGGCAAGAGATAGAGCGACATGGGGAAGTAGGGGAGGCCAAGACCCACAAAGGATTGTAGCGCCAGAAGAGAGGGAATATCAGGATGTACCTACTGGACCAATTTAAAATAATATTTCCTTGTTGGACATTTTTTACGTGATTTCTGAGTTCTATATATACGCTACATCTATGTATCCATATGTACTACGAGCAAAGCCGAGGCGAACCACTACCTCATTATACCTATGGAAAATCTACTCGACAAGCCAACGTTTGAGCCTCGTTCACTATGGATAGAACCCAAAAGATTATTTCTCCCTTCCAGTAGCCACTACATCCCCGGCCAAGTTATAATACAAGTCATAACAGCGTTACGGGCGCTGTAAGGCTGTAACCCGTAACGGCGGCCGAGGTTAATCCACCACCTGTACTTAGCCGCTTTTATACTCCGCGCCTTAATATGTTGTGCAATATACCGCCAATATACGCGTATTGGGGGCCTTGGGCCTTTCAACAATTACCGAATCACAAACGGTTTCGGGGTTATTGAATATAAAGAAATTATATTTTCAAATACTCTTAATAGAAAGGACTCTTAATATGTATTAGATTGGACGTTCTGCGACAGTTAATAGGTACCTTCCCTTCGCTGGGATTTAGTATAGTGAAGTAGGTACCTATAAGGGGTATACCCTACACTTCTTACGAAAATTATAAAAAACTAGCGGCCCGCTCCGGCTTCGCTCGAATAATAACCTAGATATCAACTGCAGCGCCATCTGCCGGGCTGATTTGTGAATCTAAACCTTCAAGGGCCCTACCCAAACGTATACAAAAAAAATCATTCAGATCGGTCCAGCCGTTTAGGAGGAGTTCAATAACAACGAAAAGGGGCATTGATTTTTATATGTATACTAGCTGACCCGGTGAACTTCGTACCACCATATATTTTTCGTCTACATTTTCTAAATTTTCTATTGTACAAATCTTGTACCGACAATAACAAATACATAAAACAAAGAAAGAATCATCCTATTTGGTTTGGTTATTGAACAGTTATGAGCGTACATACATTTCGAAGATCCATTTTTAGGGTTCCGTAAAACGTAGGTACTAACTGAACCCTTATGGGTTCGTCTATCTGTCGTATGTCTATCTGTCCATCTGTATGTCACAGCCACTTTTTTCGAAACTAAAAGAACTATACTGTTGAAACTTGGTAAGAGATGTATAATGTGAACCGCATTAAGTATTTTAATAATAACATATATACTTCAACGTTTAGTACGCATTTAAAAGTAAGTAATCCTTTTATTGTCAATCAAGCTATTACCAAAAATCTTTTCAATCTTATCAAAAGTTTTATTTTCATTGTAGTGCTGTGTGATATACGATGTTTTTTGTTTGATTACCTGGCACATAGACAAACGAATCTGATGGTTTTCGATCACGGGAGGGCCATATGCAACATTCAATTGACCATGTGAGAAACATGGGTTTTCTAGATTAATATCACAAACACTATAACACGCTCAGCGCCATGTGTATCGTTTAGGATACACACTGTTCACATACATAGCATTTAGTAGTTGTTTGAGCTGCTCTGAAAGTCTTGCCAACAATAATTTTCCTGTCATAATTTTATAGCACCTCTACACATCTTCAGCGTCCAATTTTCTCTCCAACTTTGTTCTTTATGAGATAATGTTTTCTATTAGACGGTCTTTTTGTCATAATAAGGGCTGGTGGCACTTCATCTCCGGCTGACTGAGCAGATCGTTTTAGTAAAACTTTAATTATTTGTTCCCTAAATTAAGTGATAGTAAGTTTCTTGAGATAATATTTGGTTGAATAATAAATGTGCATTCAAGAGAGAAACAAAGATAAATAATATTACGGAATGTGTATCTTTATTGATACACACGGCCTGGGAAATAGTTTATCTAAATAAACTATTTCCCAGGCCACGTGTATCAAAAAATATACACACCGGTAAAAAAAGAAAGGGATGTCGGGGGAGGCAGTGTAATTATTTTCTTTACTATTTTAACACCTCACAACTCACAACACAAAAAAAACAAAAATAAAAGTTGTGAAAATTTGGTGGTATTTGCATACAGTGCTTGGCGCTGAGCATGTTAAGGTTGTCCTTGGGACTTGTTTAGGTCATAGCAAAAGCAGGAAGCACTGGAAACTGTAGTCGTTTAAACTCAATTGGTACATCAGTTGAAATCATTTGGATGCGTGGTATCTGAACGTCTTCTCCTTTATACTTTCCTTTCAGTATAGTTGCTTCTATCATTTTGTTCGGTATTTTTATAGCCAACCATATGCCGTTGCAAAAACACGGTTCAGTTATATCCAGCGAGTTCAAAAATTCCGGTGGATAGTTGTTGACTACATCATCTTGATTAGTCACCGAATCAACTGATTTATAAATCCTCATCCGCCTGTAATTTGTTCTTGAATTTTGAAATTTAATTCATTTGCTTTAATCTCATTTACATAATATTAGTATTTATTTATCATGTGGCTGTCTTGTCCCAATGTTGGGCAACGGCTTCCCTACCCTCCTTCTAATTTTCCCTATCTGTGGCTAATATACAGTCGAGTCTTTCTGATATTTGCGGAGGTCGTCTTGCCATCGGCATCGTTTCTTTGGTCTGCCGCGTCGTCGTTTGCAATCTGGCTTCCTCCGCGTGGTAACTATGGCCCAATAATCATCCAACATGCGGCAAACATGTCCAGCCCGATCCCACTTCAAATTGGTTGCTTTTTGAGTCACAAACTCTGGTTTTGGAACGCAGTATGGTGTTTCGTATTCTGTCCGTTAGTTTTACTCCAGAAATACTACTGCGCTCCACAGCCCATTGGCCCGTTGGCAAACGTGTGGTGTATTTAAATAATTTTCCACAGATAGGGATATTAAATTAATAATTTAAAATAATAACACACTTTTTATAACGCGGTTTGTTTTTGACTGACACTTGATATAATGACGTGAAAACTGTCGCATTTTACGGCGCGTGCCGAAACTAAATCAAAATAAATAATATCGTGAAGCCGACCAAATTGAAAAACAGTACTAATGATCTGTGAGTCTTACGTTTTGTGACTATTCAGTTTGATCTGGTTCTCGATGTTATCACTTTTGTTGAGTTTCTTTTGAGTGATTTTCGGAACGCGACAATCCTCCTATCCTTCAACGCACACACGCACACTGTTTAGATAGAATATATGATGGAATTTGAACTTTGTGCAGCGGGACCAAAGTGCAAATTGACTCCTTGACGTTAGGAAGACACATATATTGCTTAGACTTATGTGAGTGCTTGTTATTTAATATGAACTTTATGCTATAGCAATAGAGCTCAAATTGCCTTAACATTTTAGTTAGAAAACGTTTGTATGGGAAAGCACTTTAATTAATATGAATTTTATTTCGTAGGAATAAAGCTCAAATTGCCTTAACATTTTAGTTAGAAAACGTTTGTATGGGAAAAAGAAAAGGGCTGTTTTTAGGGTTTTCCTGGCAATTATTCGATTTATTCTCGCCGTAAAAACCATCCTTGAACTTATACGAACATTTTAAAAAAAGAATTGTTCAAATCGGTCCAGGCGTTGTTGAGTGATGCGCTTACCAACACATTTTGCGATTCATTTTTATATAATAAAATAACACACTTTTGATAACGCGGTTTGTTTTTGACTGACACTTGACATAATGACGTGAAAACTGTCACATTTTACGGCGCGTGCCGAAACTAAATCAAAATAAATAATATCGTGAAGCCGACCAAATTGAAAAACAGTACTAATGATCTGTGAGTCTTACGTTTTGTGACTATTCAGTTTGATCTGGTTCTCGATGTTATCACTTTTGTTGAGTTTCTTTTGAGTGATTTTCGGAACGCGACAATCCTCCTATCCTTCAACGCACACACGCACACTGTTTAGATAGAATATATGATGGAATTTGAACTTTGTGCAGCGGGACCAAAGTGCAAATTGACTCCTTGACGTTAGGAAGACACATATATTGCTTAGACTTATGTGAGTGCTTGTTATTTAATATGAACTTTATGCTATAGCAATAGAGCTCAAATTGCCTTAACATTTTAGTTAGAAAACGTTTGTATGGGAAAGCACTTTAATTAATATGAATTTTATTTCGTAGGAATAAAGCTCAAATTGCCTTAACATTTTAGTTAGAAAACGTTTGTATGGGAAAAAGAAAAGGGCTGTTTTTAGGGTTTTCCTGGCAATTATTCGATTTATTCTCGCCGTAAAAACCATCCTTGAACTTATACGAACATTTTAAAAAAAGAATTGTTCAAATCGGTCCAGGCGTTGTTGAGTGATGCGCTTACCAACACATTTTGCGATTCATTTTTATATAATAAAATAACACACTTTTGATAACGCGGTTTGTTTTTGACTGACACTTGACATAATGACGTGAAAACTGTCACATTTTACGGCGCGTGCCGAAACTAAATCAAAATAAATAATATCGTGAAGCCGACCAAATTGAAAAACAGTAGGTACTAATGATCTGTGAGTCTTACGTTTTGTGACTATTCAGTTTGATCTGGTTCTCGATGTTATCACTTTTGTTGAGTTTCTTTTGAGTGATTTTCGGAACGCGACAATCCTCCTATCCTTCAACGCACACACGCACACTGTTTAGATAGAATATATGATGGAATTTGAACTTTGTGCAGCGGGACCAAAGTGCAAATTGACTCCTTGACGTTAGGAAGACACATATATTGCTTAGACTTATGTGAGTGCTTGTTATTTAATATGAACTTTATGCTATAGCAATAGAGCTCAAATTGCCTTAACATTTTAGTTAGAAAACGTTTGTATGGGAAAGCACTTTAATTAATATGAATTTTATTTCGTAGGAATAAAGCTCAAATTGCCTTAACATTTTAGTTAGAAAACGTTTGTATGGGAAAAAGAAAAGGGCTGTTTTTAGGGTTTTCCTGGCAATTATTCGATTTATTCTCGCCGTAAAAACCATCCTTGAACTTATACGAACATTTTAAAAAAAGAATTGTCCAAATCGGTCCAGGCGTTGTTGAGTGATGCGCTTACCAACACATTTTGCGATTCATTTTTATATTATAGATAGATTTAAGGTGTGTATGTTTATTGTTCATTAATATTGAAACGTGTGAACGTGAAATTTAGAACACAGATTATTTTTATATTAAGGTAGAATAAATAGCACATAGAGCATTTATCAACGTAATCATTGCGAGAGAAGGTACCTAGGCCAAACAGATGCAGTGAGAGCATAAAGTTGGCTATTTAATCATTTATTTTAATCGAAATAACAAAAACCGACTTCGATTTAAAATTAAGTTCAGATGCTCGACCAAATTTCATAAGAAACCATCATCTAGATATGTGAAACTTCATTTTAATTTTATATTCATATTTCAAAAACCGCCACACTGATTTCGATAAAATTTGTGTACCTACATACCTCTGAACTATGATCAAACCAAAATTCAAAAAATTGGTAGTTATAGGACAACAGATCTGGAGTTTGATCAAAAAAATAACCATCAGAATCGTTTCACAATTTAGGAGAAGATTTCGCGTACCTAACACACACACAGTAACAACATACCTACAACCGAATTGAGAACCTCTGTTTTTGAAGTCGGTTAAAAAATAATTGTTTCATTCAATTATTACCCGTATCATGAAGTTACCATCCATCCTACGTTTCCAATACCGCAAGCTAAACTCGAAATGTTTGATTTGAAAGCAGTACGCTAGGTTTTATGTCATAATCGCGGGTTCCGCACAATAAAGTTTACAGCCCTCGCACCTGCCGCGGGAACTCTAAAACAGTATTCATGTGTGCTGTTTGCGTGCTCCGGTTTATGTACGGAAAAAGATTATTGATTTAGCTGAATATTCTTTATTTTAGTAACATATCGGACCATTTAACGTTTAAGTACCTACATTTTTTTCGTTGGCACAAAAAAAGTACTTTGTAGTTTTAGGACTCTGTCCAGTTGGGGAAGTACCAGTACCAGTTATTTTACCACCAAACCGTAGTTTACAAACATCACTGTTTTCCAGTTAGAAGGGCAATATTTAGAGTATATTAATGTGTAGGGCAAAGAGTTAGAGCATCTAATATCTTTGGGTGACGAGCGCAGTGCAGTCCTAGGGAATGATTTATATTACTCGTCATGGTTAATTGCCTGCATTACACTGTGTGACTGTGCTGTTATTTATGGGCAGGTGCGTTGGTCCATTAGGCGCATGTCCTGGGGGTCTACCGCCTAACGAAAACGCTTTGACATTGCTGTCTCTTTCATTTCAAGCGAGAAGAAAAGAGACAGCAATGTCAAAGCGTCAAAGCGTTTTCGTTAGGCGGTAGACCCCCTGGTCGTCTCGTCTCTCTATAATATATTATACCAAAAAATGGTACATAAAAAACTGTAGGCGAATCAGGGAATCGGAATTCACGGTTCTCCGTTTCTATTTACAAACTTATTTTAGCACAATTTTAATCGCTTCGTATTATTTTGAAGTCAATTATCTACGATTAGTAAAATACAAGGAAAATAATAATTTTGTAGTACTGAGGAAGTACCACAAACATGTTTACCAATTATTCTACCTCTTAGTAGTATATTGTGTTAGAGTTTGAAGGGTAAGTACCTGGGTGACCGAGCTTTGCTCGTTTTAAATACTAAATATACTCAGATACCTACAGATTAAAGACTCCAAGAAACAGATTTTCTTAAAAAAAATGAATTGAAAAAATAAGAGAACCCGTCTGGATTCGAACCCGGAGCTACTAATTCGTGACCGCTATGAGCGCCCGACATCCCGTCTGAGCTAATTATGCTGTCGCGTCACGTGGCGAAATTTACCTTCACATTCTAATGTCTAATGTGACAGTTTTTCATTGTCTAAAAACGCGCATAATATGCGTTTTTTTTAATAAGACCTAGTTAGATCGATTTATCGTCCCCGAAATCCCCTGCATGCATAATTTCATGAAAATCCGTCGAGCCGTTTCCGAGATTCAGATTCTATATATATATATATATATATATATATATACATATTTATATAGGTACAAGAATTGCTCGTTTAAAGGTATAAGATTATTACTAGTGACAGTATTAGTAGTGCTCTGTAAGAGCAATGAGATAACTCATCGTTGGTATGCTTTGGTGACGAGCGTCATGACTAGTCATGAAACGATGTTGCTTTATCGAGCTACGAGCAGTCGATAGAAAAAAGGCCAAAAGAGTTGTTGTTTAAAATAAGACTCCCTTGCATAATTTTTAGACTAAGTTTAACAACTTTGGAGGTTTTTTTGAATAAAATTAGATAACACCAGATTTTTTTGAAGTGTAAACTACTCTTAACGCACCACATAGGTACAAATAGATTTTCTTTAGGCTGTCAATTAAACTCAAGCGTCACGTTCGTAAATGAAAGAAATCTTCGGGTAAACTCGGATGGTCGAGATGGCCATGGTCGTGGCCAGCTATCAAATTCGGAGTTATTAGTTTTCACTTTTATCACAGCCCCTATGACTGCTTTTTTTTTAATAATCAGATTACACACTCAGCCCCTCTCGAGGCTATTAAAAGTAAAATGACACCACTAAATACCTATACTTACACTATTTTCGCTACCATCTTTCCCGCAGCTTTTACTTTATTCTAAAGTAAATATAGGTATCTATGTTTATTTATTTTTTACGAGTTTGCATAAATAACAAGATGCCGACTTACAATATGTTATGTATACTTTTTATGCCATTGCTCCGATTAACATTAATACAATTATTGTTATAATATACAGGGTTCCTGGTAATCAGCCTGCATCCGGTTAAGGGCATGTTCTGTATATTTAAACAAAGAACTTATGTTCTACAACTTTCGTTAAAACTTAATAGATAACCCAAAAAAAATTGTACTTGCTGCCCTTTTTTGTACTGTTTAGCGACTTTTTAGTGTTTATTCACTTGGGTACATCATTTTTTGCGCGTTAAAGAGCGTACGCGCTCTCGTTACGAATTGTTACGAAGAGTTCGATACTTTTAGACCGTGCAAATGCACTTTTTACTTATTTTGTAAAAGAAAAAAAAAACTTTTTTTTTTAAACTGTAGAACAAAAGTTGACGTATTGAATGTACCTAACATCCCCTTAAAAGGATGCAGGCTGATTACCAATAACCCTGTATATTATATTTTTTACCTTGAATGTATCCAAGATCTTCCATCTTGGAAGAAATGAAAGGAAAGTTTACTTAGTGACATACCTACTGTAGCAGAAACTATGATACATTCCAGTGACATACTTAATATATTTATTTTTCATCTAGTTGGTATACTTCATATGGACAAACTAAAAAAAAACTATTTTATGACTAAAAGGTGAGAGGTCAATTTTGAATGACAGAAATAAATGAAGCCTACAAATATTTCATTAATTAAAAAAACTAATCTCCGAATTTTATGACTGTTCCTACCACAGATTGGTACTGTCCTTGTATAGGTATTGTCCTTGGTTCCTATAAACTCTTACACACACTCAACCTGCACACGTCCATGACAAAATTAAATAACATTTAAGCGAATAACATACTTAACTTACTTAGTAATTAATCAAAACTTAAAGTTCCACTTTCTAATACCACTTACATAATAGATAAATAATGAGTGTTTGCAATAAATTAACTGCTCACTTAGATCACTTAATTCCGGTAGTTAAGTTGTCCGTTACAAGTTGCTAAGTTGCGTTTAAGTTGTGAATAAGTTTTTGCCGTCTTTAATGGAAGTGGATGTTAGTTGGCATAGAATTAGTACGTTGTTCAACTGTAAATTAATATACAATATTTCAATATTTTAGGGAAATCCTATCCTACTAATATTATAAATGTCAATGTATGGATGTTTGGATATTTGGGTGTTTGGATGTTTGTTGCTCAATCACGTCCTAACGTATGAACGGATCGGGCTGAAATTTGGAACACAGATAGACATTATAGTCTGGAATAACACATAGGCTACTTTTTATCCCGGAAAACAACGGGAACGGGAACTTCGCGGGTAACACCGCGGGGCGCTGCTAGTTAAGATATAAAGATAATAACGAAATAGAACGTAAGCCAGAAACTCATCGAAAACCGCGAAACAAGAACAATCGGATTTTTGAATTCTACCAAGAAATATTTACTATAAACGCGAAAGTTTGAATGGATGACGGATGGAAGAAGAATGTATGAATGCAGGGATGTATATGTTTGTTACTCGTTCTCACAAAACTACTGAAGGAATATGGATGAAAGTTGGTACATAGATAGATGACATGACATGACATGAACAGCCCACTAAACGTTCCCACTGCTGGGACTCGGGGCCTTCTCTCGCAAGGAGAGTGTTAAGGCCATAATCCACCACGCTGGCCCAGTGCGGGTTGGCGGATGACACATGACTTCGAAAGATTCTAGGTACACGTCGGTTTCCTCACGATGTTTTCCTTCACCGTTTTAAGTTAGCGGCATTACGCACATGACTTGGAAAAGACAGTGGCGCGTGTGGGGTTTGAACCCGGGGTCTCCGGATCGGCAGCCACCGTTCTCCCGACTAGACCACCGTAACTTAGGTATATAGATAGATAATGGTCTGGAATAACAGAAAGGCTATGTGTATCCCGGATATTAACAGGATCGGGAACTACGCCAGTGAAACCACAGGTCGCTGCTGGTTTAATATATTTAGAAATCAAACCTTTTTTATGTGTTTGTTAAGTTTTGAAGCTAGCATGTATAATGCACTGCTGGGACTCGGAGCCGTCTCTCACAAGCGTGGACACTACCACACTAACTGTCCACACTATCGTGGACTGGCCTCGTGGCTTAGTAGGTAGTAACTCTGCCTGGGAAGCCGAGGGTCGTGGGTTCGATTCCCTACCAGTGCAAATATTTGTGTGATGAATTCAAATGTTTGCACTGTGTCTGGGAGTTTCTTTGTATAATAAGTATGTATTTACAATTATATAAGTGTTATATCAGCTATTTGGGCGCCATATTACAAGCTTTGCTTAGTTTGGGCTCAGATGGTGTTGTGTGTGAATTGTCCACCAATATTTATTTGATTTATTTATTTATTAGCCAAGTGCAAGTTGACGGATGAAGCATTTCGTCGAAAGAGACAGAATATGCAAACTAGCATAGTAACTAGCAAACTAATATGCCTAACATTTTTTTTCCTTAGTCGTTAAAATCAGTGGCGATTATAAACGGGTCTGTATGGGGTAGCATAACATTTTTGTACTAATTTAAGTAGACATAACGTTTTTAGGACTAATGATAATTTACAGTGGCGACCTCCGTCGTAGTGGAGCGTAGGCCGAGTATGGAGAAGCGACACTGGGAGCCCAGCCGGAGTCAAAAAGTGTCATATTTGTTAGGTGTACCGTCTGCTTTTTTCGTTGTGTGCCTTTGAATATTATGCTTAGTTCTCGTTTTGCTATATATGGTTATGTGTTTAAAAAATATTATGGTAAGTTATCGTTATGCTATACTTACATGATTATGCTTGTGAACATTATGCAAAAAATATTATGCATAAGTTGCATTATGACACTATGCATTATACTACATTCATTATGGCAAAGCAAATTAGGAACAAAACATTATGCGTTTTAATAGGCACCCAATATAAACTTGTACTTACAACCTATTTATTTCAAGTGTAGTATTACTACACATGAAATAAATAGGTACTACCTACTGAAAGATAATTACGGGATTCAAACTTACATAGTCCAGTAACTTTGTCGCCTGAATGTATGGAGTAGGATGCGTTAAATCCGGTAGATCTGATTTTTTGCAGACTTGTTTATGATGTTGGCCTAATGATTGTCCCAAGTTTGTGACCTCGAGCGACGAACGCAACTTTGTCAAAAATCGAAAAAACCGCGAAAAAATCGTTTTTTTTTCAAATTTTGGCGATTATAACCCTAAACGACTACTTTTTGTAAAAACTTTCTTATGGCGTTTATAAAGTAGACTAAATTTGCTACAATATGATACTAGAATTGTCTCTGTACACTCAATAGTTTCTGAGAATAAGTCTTTCAAAGTTTATATTTTTTTTCGTACTTCCACTTTTTAGCAATATTTTAACTCCTACTTGATCACTTTGTGGCACAGTTACGGCGGTTTTTAACCCCCGACCAAAAAAAGAGGTGTTATAAATTTGACGTCGAAGTCTGTCTGTCTATCAGACAGACACACATACAGGTCTGTCTCTATGTGTATCTGCCTGTGTGTGTATCTGTCTATGGCACCGTAGAGCTCAAACGGATGGGCCGATTTCGATGCGCTTTTTTTTATTTGAAGATACATTTTTGTGTCAATGTTTTGAGCTATTTTTGGTTAATATCGATTCAAGATGGCCGCCTCCACCAAATGGCAGACCAAATGTTTCATCACAATCTATGTCAATATGGGTATCAAATGAAAGGGCTTGACTAGTAGAGTACTATACAGTATAACAAATTTAAAATCACAAAATGGCGAACTGCATATTTTTTTTTTCACTAATGCTTTAATGTGGGTATCAAATGAAAGTGCTTGACTAGTAGACTACTATGCACTATGACAAAATTCAAATCTATGATGGCCGCAGCCACAAAATGGCGAAATACGTTTCTTTTTTCACAACTACCTCGATATGGTATAAATATGGTATAAATATAAATTGTTCATAGTGTATAGTAGTCTACTAGTCAAGCTCTTTCATTTGACACTCATATTAAGGCATTAGTGAAAAAAAAAAATGGAGTTCGCCATTTTGTGATTTTAAATTTGTTATACTGTATAGTACTCTACTAGTCAAGCCCTTTCATTTGATACCCATATTGAGGTAGATTGTGATGAAATATTTGGTCTGCCATTTGGTGGAGGCGGCCATCTTGAATCGATATTAACCAAAATAGCTTAAAACATCAACACAAAAATGTATCTTCAAATTAAAAAAACCGCATCGAAATCGGCCCATCCATTTGAGCTTTACGGTGCCATAGACAGATACACACACAGACAGATACACATAGAGACAGACCTGTGTGTGTGTCTGTCTGATAGACAGACAGACTTCGACGTCAAATTTATAACACCTCTTTTTTTGATCGGGGGTTAAAAACCGCCGTAACTGTGCCACAAAGTGGTCAAGTAGGAGTTAAAATATTACTAAAAATTGCGAAGTATGAAAAAAAATATAAACTTTGAGAGACTAATTCTCAGAAACTATTGGGAGTACAGAGATAATTCTAGTATCATATTGTAGCAAATTTAATCTACTTTATAAACGCCATAAGAAAAATTTTACAAAACTAGTCGTTTAGGGTTATAATCGCCAAAATTTGAAAAATAAACGTTTTTTCCGCGGTTTTTTCGATTTTTGACAAAGTTGCGTTCGTCGCTCGAGGTCACAAACTTGGGACAATCATTAGGCCAACATCATAAACAAGTCTGCAAAAAATCAGATCTACCGGATTTAACGCCTACGGTAATGTTTAAAGTTACTGTACTGTACAATTGTAAATGCAAACTTTTTCACCTATAGGCCACCACGGTTTCTCACTAAGCAGCTACGGTACAATTACTTTGATATTTTTTCTATAAGTCACTATTAAAAAATACTTTTCAACCTGTGGAAAAGCAATAAGCATTACTTCCTAAACGAAAAAATGATCCTTTTAATATTAAAAATGTCAATGTTTGAATGTTTGTTGCTCAATCACGTCGTCACATGTGAACGGATCGGACTGAAATTTGGAACGTATGGAAGAACACATAAACTACTTTTATCCTGGGAAAATAACGGGAACGGGAACTGCGCGGCTAAAACCGGGGGGCGCTGCAAGTAACAAATATAATTATAACTTATAAGCTTGTAATAAACTTGGATAAAAATGATGAATGTGTTTGAAAGATTACACAAATCCACAATCAACCAGAAACAACAATACAGACAATCTTTCCAATAAACTATTCGTTAATTTGCCAACACCATCGGTCAAAGTAATCCTAGTTAACGCAATTACATCATTGATGAGATAGCCACGTGCGTGCCACGTGGCGTGGCGTGTTGAAGCGTGGCATCGCGTGGCGTGGAGGAGTGTGGCATTGCGTGTGAGAGCCGCGTGCCGTTAGGGTTAACGTATATGTTGGATGTGCAATTGAGGGTTAATTGAGTTACGAGTCAAAATATTGTTGCCCTCAAAGATGCTCATTTTATTTACATAGTAGTGGCCTAGTAAGATTCATAGACAATGATTGAACATTACTGATTATAAACTTTTTAAAGTTAAAACTTTTTTTGGCGCGCCACAGACAGATTCGTGGGCTGTGAATTGAACTCAAGCATGACGTTCGTAAATAAAAGAAATCTTAGGGTAAACAGGGTAACCTCGGGACCATGGCTATGCTCAATGCTCATGACCACGCCTTCCGGTTTCACCCGCGTAGTTTCCAAAGTATTAGCTATCAAATTCTGAGATATAAGTTTTCACTTCCCTCCCCCATGACTGGCAATATAATATTTTTTCTGTACGAACCTATAGTACTTACTTAGCTGGCGGTGGGTGCCTCTACTACCTAACGGACTTTTGGGATACTGCGGAAGGCGCGGGACCCGAAAACCTCGACTAACTTACAAACTAACATACTTACGATAAATAGCATACAATTGATACCTGAAAAAGAATTCGAGCTAGAAGATCGAACTATCTGACTCAAATACAAATACAAAAATGTTAAATGCTGAGCGTAGATAACATAAGATAGGTATCACAAAACATTTTAAAAGTTGACCCATACAAACTGACCTCTTCGAGAGGCGTGCAATATGTCTGGCAAAACAATTTCTATTGGTCTGAATCTTAGATAAAGATAGTAAATAAATCAGGTTTTTCCGCACGGTTCCTTTGTACTAATCGTAAGAAAATGAGGTGTATGAATGTAAGCTATGGCGACATAGTGATGTGCCGCGACAAAAGTATGACTCTTCCACAGGAGCGACAAGAGAGACCTGTGCTTTCGGTGTAAAGCGAATCTATCTATTTCTAATTCTATCTCTATCTATTCTTCTTCTATCCATTTCTAGGTATTAATTGATTGTGTTGTACGTTGTACATATTTACATATACAGGGTTATTGGTAATCAGCCTGCATCCGTTTAAGGGCATGTTCTGTATATTTAAACAAACAACTTTTGTTCTACAACTTTCGTTAAAACTCAATAGATAACCCAAAAAAAATTAGTATTTGTTGCCCTTTTTTGTACTGTTTAGCGACTTTTTAGTGTTTATTCACTTCGGCACATCATTTTTTGCGCGTTAAAGAGCATACGCGCTCTTGTTACGAATTGTTACGAAGAGTTCGATGCTTTTAGACCGTGCAAATTTTTTTTTTTTTTTTGAAAAAAAAAAAACATTTTTATTTAAAAACTGTAGAACAAAAGTTGACGTATTGAATGTACCTAACATCCCCTTAAAAGGATGCAGGCTGATTACCAATAACCCTGTATATCATCTGAATCAAAAACATACATACCGAGTGCAAGCACTCTGTCTAGTGCTATCGGAGCGTATTCGCATAGCGAGCGACGCGTTCCGACGGCGAGCGCATGGGGGCCTGCGCTTCTACCGCCTAACGAAAAACGCTTTGACGCTTTGATGCTTTGATATTGCTGTCGCTTTTCTTCTCGCTTAAAATGAAAGAGACGGCAATGCCAAAGCGTCAAAGCATCAAAGCGTTTTTCGTTAGGCGGTAGACCCCCCGGACGATACGATTTTTTTTAAATATATTTTATAGGCTTAAACTTGACCGCCATCTCGTCTGATGTTAAGCTACGATGCGGTCTTCCATGGAGTGTGTTTAGCTAGAAGAAACCGATTCACTCTCCATTTGAATACACAAAGATTGTAACAATCGGGGAAACCCCACTCAGGCAACGTATTCCACAGCCTAGACGTTCTTATTACAAAAGTAGAGTCAAATATTTTCGTTCGTGTCTTCGGAACATCAACCATGAAACGATGTCGCTTTTTCGAGCTACGAGCATACCGATAGAAAAAAGGGCAAGTGCAAATGATTTGCATGATCTTATACTTACCAAGATCATAGATCATGCAAATCAATTGCACATTCCATTGATAAAATCCCGATAGGTCAGCAATTTTACGGCGATATTCAAGACTTTGAAGTCTCGACCTCGGATCGGGTTGTCGCCGGGAGAGCAAGTTCGGTAAGTACTTCGTTCCTAACTGAGAGTCTGATTGTAAACTGAAGGTGTTTGCAATTCTACGGTGACATAAACAAAATGGCGGATGCACACAGCTGTTACCTATTTAAACTTATTGTTGTACTAGCAGCGCCCGAGGTTTTAACCGCGTACCTAGTTCCCGTTCCCGTTGTTTTTTCGGGATAAAAAGTAACCTATGCGTTAATTCACGGTGTCAGCTAACTCCACACCAAATTTTCCTAAAATCGCGTCAACCGTTTAGACGTGAAAAAGTAACAAACATACACACTCACGTCTTTATTGAACTGAAAACTTCTTTTGGCGCCCAGATTTTTCGTGGGTTGTAAGTTGAGTTCTAGCGTCATGCTATCTAGAAATGCGTCAGCATTACGCTTATGGCCACACTTTACGGATTCACTCGCGTATTTTCCAAAGTAAGCTATCAAGTTCTGAGTTATAAGATTTCACTTCTATCGACAGTTCCTATGGCTGCCATTTTTTTTTGCATTAGTAAGATAATACATATAACCTACAGATACATTATTCTAGCCTGCAGGTATGTCCACAGCGTACCTGCCGTTTGATCCCCGATTGATATTCAATTCGGGCCGGCAGGAAGATCGCCCCGGGACACGGCGGCCAATTGAATTTGAAAACATCGACCCCACCCTCCACCCCCATCGCCCGACGCTCACCACGCGTTACTATGATAAAAAAATACTTGCAAAAAATACCTTCAAAAATTGGGAAAATCAACGACAATATTTATTTTGTAGTACTATTTCCGCGTTGAGCTTCTTCTGGTGTGGAAAATCTTGTGGGTAAAAAGTCATTTTTATATCGTTTTTTCGTCACACATTTCTTACAATAAAATACAAAACACTTTATTGGAGTGCACAAACAAATTCTTGTGGGTAAAAAGTCATTAAGTTCATTTTTTCGTGACACAATTCAAAAATTAGAATTTGATAGTTCACTTTGGAAACTATGCAGGCAGGGCCGCCGTAAGGCAGCGTGCAAGGCGTGCACAGCACGCGGGCGGCACGGCCAGGGGGGCGGCAAATCGAGCGACTAATCACGTAATTCAAAATTATAAGTTATCAAAACTATTTAACATCTACATTTATCCAGCAAAAGCTAAATTATTTAGCTACAGTTTCAACTTCCTACTACATCCTTAACCCGCCACTTCACACTACGTGGTGTTGCAGGTGTTGCGGGCTTATTAGTAGGACATAAAAGCATTTCGATGGGAGTCCACGCAGAAAAAACGTTCTAAAAATATATTTTTAAAACTTTTTAAATTATTTTTGGTAGTCCGATTAATTTAAACATAAAAGTGGTCAAATAACAAAACTTCCAACAGAGCCAAATTTCCGTTGTAAACCAAAAAAGCCTTATAATTAAGAGCCTAGCCCGTGTACTAACAACCAGTTGACCCAGTGACCAGACCAGTTTAACACTATCAGCGTCCTAGGCGAGATTTCTAACGGCGCCCCCTTTCTTATGAACGCGTGGGATGAAGGGGCGCTGCGCCGCAAGCGCAGGCGCACTTTTGTATTCGGCGCTCTGGGCACCCCCTAGCGCCGTTACTAATGTTTGACATGTAATGCAACTTGCCTAGCCTATTCATTTAATTTAGTTCCACAGAAACTCCCTAATCTCTCAAAATGGCGACAGCAAATAACAAGATGTTTAATTTTTCAATATTATCCTTTTTTGTACGTGGAGGAAATGCATTTACGTACACCCACCTCTGGGAGACGGTCGGTTATGTCGGATTCTACACCATGGGTGGACATGGTGTCTTTACCGTCTATATCCTCCACGGGGTTCCATTTGTCACTGACGGCGGGAACACGGGACTACTCTCGCATTCTTCCGTGAAATTGTGGCTTGCCAGTCTCCGGGCCCTCCTATGGAGCACAACCCCATCACTGACGCACATGAACGCAGGATATGCCGTGACGACCTCGGGAACCAACCAGTAAGTGGGTGTCAGACGACTCCGCGTCTGGACACCTTGGGTCCCCTGCAGCTCCTCCGCATTTCCCATATAACGCTGTCGCCCCCCGTCAAGGCTACGGTGGGCAGGGAGAGCGGCGCTCCGTAAACCGTGATACCAACGATGCTCTCCTGCTGCGGCATCCACCCCACAGCCGTGATGTCCGCCCCGCAACATTGTGGCCCATCTCAGTTGCACCGGTGCCCACCCACCGTGCAACCTATGAGCGTATCGTATCTCTCAAACGGTTGTACCGATTTTGGGCAGTTTTTGAAGTGAAAACTTATTTTGGCGCGCCACAGACAGATTTTTCGTGGACTGTAAATTTAATTCTAGCGTATAGACGAGGGGTGCCACCTCAAGTTTTATTTTAGCTTCACTGTGGATAACCAAGTCACGGCTACTAAGCCCCCCACCTCGGGATAACATGATGCGGGAAAACTCTTCGGCAGGGTTTCAAAATTAACCTAGCCTAATTTAAGATGTCCGAGTCGCGGATTCACGTCTTGCATTCAAGCAACGACCCTGGCTTACCACCAGTGACCTTGCGGGCCTGTTTTGCTGGACGGAATCACCGCATTTAGCTGTAGTGTAGCGCCGAAAGCCAGCGGTGCGTCACTGGTCCATCACCGATGCACTTGAACCCAGGATACGCCGTGACCACCTCGGGGAGCTACCGATAAGTGAGTGCCAGACCCCCCACACCCCTGGCCCCGGCATCGAATCAGTTCTGTGGCCGCTTACCACTTTTCGATTGCATCGGAAGATAGGAACAGCGGTGCACCGCAATAGTTACAGTCCTCTTCCTCTGCAGCCCCACCGATTTCGCCGTCTAACGGTGGTGACCCGGTCAAGGCCGTGAGAGCGGAGCAATGTATTACTGACTATTCTCTCCCATCACGGCCTCCACCCCACAGCTGCGATGCCGACCCCTCAACATTGTGGCCTACCCCAGTTGCACAGATCCCCATACACCGTGTAACCTATGACCGCATCGTATCTGTCAAAGTCAAAGTACTTTATTCATAAATGTACAATTTACACGTCAATTAATAAAAACCTAAAAACAAAAGAAAGAAAGAAAGAAAGCAAGAAAGAAAGAAAGAAAGAAAGAAAGAAAGAAAGGAAAGAAAGAAAGAAAGAAAGTCTTCTGTCGAACGGTCGTACCAATTTTGGCCGTTTTTTTTCGTTAGGAAGCCAGTTTATTGTGGAGATTTTACCCATGTTTCGTAAATATTGATTCAAGATAGCCGCTTCCACAAAATGGCGAAAACGTTTTTGTTTCACTACTCTCTCTACATGGGTATCAAATGATAGGGCTCGACTAGTAGAATACTGCACAAATTTTAAATCCAAAGTTATCGAGATAAATCATTTTTTGAAGTGAAAACTTCTTTAGGCTGTAAAATGAATTCATCAATCGTCACGCTTGGATATGATAATGGATCGGATCGGATCGGATCGGATATGAAATCTTTGGGTAAACTCGGTAAAAACGGCCAGGTAGGTACCAGGGTAACAAAAACAGTAAAGAGTTTCGATTACCTACCTCCAACAGCCCAGCGTTTATCTCCAGATACCAGGACAACAGAAATATAAAAGAGTTGCGTTTGCCCCTAGGTACCAGTACCAGGGCAACAGAAACAGCAGAGTTGAAATATTCTGTATAATTACGTTGATATAAAACTTGATGGCGCAAACATCGATTTAGCCGGCGGTGTTGAAATTATGCGAATGTACATAGACCTACGATGGTTTAACAAATAATTTGTCTGCTGACAAGGTAAGAAATAAATTGGACAATTCAATTAAAAGTGAAAACATTTGAGTCACAAGTTTTCACTTCTATCGGCAGTTCCTATGACTGCCAATTTTTTTTTTTTTTAATTGTTCTTCTTATTGACAAAACTAAGAGCCTTGAGGCGGCGTAATCGGTATTGCACGGGGGCGCCGAAACAGCCAGCGGCGTGCCTGTATGCAGGTGAAACCGCACAGAGCACTGCACTGGGCTAGGCTGGAATAAAACTTCGAAGTAGATATTGTCATCTAGATAAATCTTCTAAGCTTGGCCATCTACATTACTTAGTATTGCAAGCATGGCCATGGCAGATTAGTATTAGATATAAGTATGACCACCTTGATTAGTCTTCTAATGACCATACCATCTAGATTAATATTATAAGAATGGCCACTTAGATTAGACTTCTAAGCATGGCCATTGCCCATCTAGATTAATATTGTCAGCATAACCATCTAGATTAGTAGATAAGTATTATAAGAATAGATATCTAGATTAGTCTTCTATGCATCGCTATCTAGATTAGCATAATAAGCATGTCTTCTAATTCTATGGGATGACCATCTCAAAATGCGTTAGGTGATGATGACGCGAAAGGGAAGATTTTTCTTCACCCTTATAGCTATATACAAGATCTTTTGTGGAGTTCATCATCACAGTATTTTCCACATATTTTCGATTCATCTACACCTACAGTATTTTCGGTTCTAATTTTGCGTGTAGTTTTTTGCTTACTCTGTATGTAGAGTTGTTAGATTTTAAATCCGGACATTACTAAAAAAAGTCTCAGCTATATGAAAACTATCAATACCTGACGCGTAACCTTATGAAATTGACCAACATACTAAATAAGGAATGTCTATATCCCAAATTCAGATTAACTTTCATCAACTTCTGTGAAGTTATGTACCATAAAGTAGAGATGTAGTAATTTTCCGAATGACCGAAACGTGCGGTCACCCTAACTGCCCTGCGCCCAGCGCGCCCATTCTCCCGGCCATAGACAACAGTTTTATTGTTTTTATATTTATTTATCCGGCCGGTGTTTTTGCGTTATTCTGCCATATTTCTGCCATATCGCTTTTGGCGCGCTCCTTTATGACGTAGCAAAGAACGGACATTGTGACAGGATTTACAAGATAAGACGCCATTTTATTTTGTAATTAGGTGTCAACAGTCAAATTAGGAAAATACTGGGTTTCTTGCTTGTGAATCGGTATTTCTTGTCGACGTTCAGCGCGCTTCGGCGTCGCTGTATATCAACTGAGATGGTGGTAAGCCGTAGGCCGCTTTTGGTAAAAATGAAGTTCGAAACATTTTTGTTGGATCAAATTTTCCACCTAAAAATAGATATTTTAACCTCAAATAAAAATTCATTCTTAATCTTTTCTGAAAGACAGTTACTAGAAAGCTAAGATAAGATTAACAGCTTCTGAACCTGACAAAATCATTTAATTGTCCGATGCTACCAAAAAACATAACAAAGGCTCGTAAATTTCCTACCTACATTTTTTTTATCTTTGATAAACTTATGCTTTATCGTATTTCGTCTGATGTTAAACAACGACGCAGTTGACAATGCAGCGCATTTACTTAACGGACCTATGGAGGTTAGCCTCAGTTAACTAGATGGTTCTAGTGGCAAGTGTAATTTTGAGCAACCGCAGGAAAGCGAAGGGCCATACTACCTAACCTAAACTTGCAATTTTGAGAAACGTCAAGTTCAAATCAAAGTAAGTCCATTGAAAAGCGGTCGAAAATTGTTTATATTATTTAATTGTCAGTAAAATATCCGATAAAAGTGTAGATAGCTGTATTGTATTGTATTGTAAATAAATAAATAAATAAATAAATATTGGTGGACAATTCACACACAACACCATCTGACCCCAAACTAAGCAAAGCTTGTGTGATGGCGGCCAGATAGCTGATATAATACTTATATAGTTTTAAATACATACTTATTATACATAGAAACACCCAGACACAGTGCAAACATTTGAATTCATCACACAAATATTTGCACTGGGTGGGGATCGAACCCACGGCCCTTGGCTTCGCAGGCAGAGCTACTAACCACTTAGCCACAAGGCCAGTCGATTGTATAGCTCGAGTTTACCATTTTCCGATACGTCGTATCCCTCTTAATCCAACAAAGTCAGGTGAAGCGTAGGACCGACTATGATACGTCAGCGCGATTTAGAATAGCCACCCTCTTTTATCGTATCTATATCTACACCAACTTACGCCACACAAAACATACACAATTGTCTTACTTACCCATCTATACATAAGGATCAAACAGACGGTACGGATGAGATTGTATCTTTGTACGAATCAATTCAATAACATACGCGTTTGATTCCGTCGTTCCACAATATTACTCGAAATAAATGTCGACATTGTCTTACAATACAATGTGACTGGAAAAATAGGGTCTGAAACACGGTAGGCAATACAGGCCGTCTAAGTACGACAACTTGCTATAGATCCATTAGGTACAAAAAAAAATTGGCGGTCATAGGAACTGCCGATAGAAGTGAAAACGTATAACTCAGAATTTGATAACTTACTTTGGAAACTACACGGGTATAACCGGAGGCCGTGGCCTGGCCATCATGGCCATCTAGAAATGCGTCAGCGTTTCCCATTGACTCATGCATTTCTAGATGGCCATGCCATGATAGCCAGGCCACGCCCTTTCAGCATTTCCCATTGGCCGACACATTTCTAGATGGCCAACGGCCATGGTCCCAAGTTTACCTGAAGATTTCTTATCATACCCGAGCGTGACGCTAGAATTCAATTCACACCCCACGAAAAATCTGTCTAGGCGGGCCCAAAGAAGTTTTCACTTAAAAAATTACAGTCATAATTTGCAGGGTGCAATTTACAATGCGGTTGCAATAACAGGGTGGGAATCGAACTAAATCGAAACTACTACTACACGACCTACGGTTTCGCAGGCAGATTTAGAACTTACTAAGTCACTGGGCCAGCATTAAATTTGGCTTATTATAACTCAAGCCTATACAAAACCCTGCTTACATTGTTCCACTGAATGGCAATGTATATCATTTGCACCAGGATTAAGACATAGTGGATGTACTAAGGTATACCTTCAGGTAACGAAAAATTACGTAAAACTTATTCGTAAATATTAAATTAGTGTACAATATTGGTGGACAATTCACACACAACACCATCTGGCCCCAAACTAAGCAAAGCTTGTACCTACTATGGCGGCCAGATAGCTGATATAATAGTTATATAGTTTTAAATACATACTTATTATACATAGAAACACCCAGACACAGTACAAATATTTGAATTCATCACACAAATATTTGCGCTGGGTGGAAATCGAACCCACGACCCTCGGCTTCGGCAGGCGGAGTTACTACCCACTAAGCCACAAGGCCAGTATGTTGTGTGACTAACTATAGTTTTGATTCTGATTATGATTATTATGATTTTCCATTATTTTGCATACCTACCTACCTAAACGCGCTACAGTGACAGTATAAAGAAATAAACTGTGCTACAGTGTTTGTTGTGAATGTAGGCGAGATTCGTTGCATCGTCGTTCAACAGAGCATCTAATCTGTGGCTATAGTCGTTGAACAATAAGTATGTTGTTAACGTTATAATAATTATTATCACATGATCCCAAACCTTTTATCGGCAAATAGTGACTAAAGCAATTTAATATTATTTAAAAATGTATTACCGTCAGTTAGTAAGTTGTCTTCAACTTTATCTGTTGTGGTTTGAAAACGACTTTTTGTTCAACCCGTATGAAGTCGGAGCAAACACCTAGTATACAAATAAAATACACAGCAGCGCCAACTAGCAACCATTAGCGTCAAATTAATCACTAACCGGAGTTGCTGGACGTCCCATCTCGTCAGCGTCACAAGTTTAGTAGCCATCGGTTTTTGTAGTATAAACTTCGCTGATTGGATTTTAGCTGTTTTAGTTATATTCTGACGAGCTGGCAACTTCCTAGCCTGTTCTTGTCTCTCTACACTTTGATTTAGTGTTTAATCTAACGAATTAAAATAGTCAAGTTTAACATAATTATATAAAACTTTTATTATTGAGCAGAGACAATGCACAGCATCTATAGTGAGAATGCGCCTTTTTTTTCTGGCACCACACAGGAAATACGTCACAATTCTGGTAGCTTTTAGGTTACGAAGTAACTATTTTCTGATCTGTGGCTTTAGTCTATAAAAATGGCATGATATAGTGCTCGCAGTATAAGTCTGCGCGCGACTGGTGGTGTACTTAATGTTGCCAGGTCAAGCTAATAGGTTCCCTTCCCGTTCATTGGGTACGTACAACTTCCTAAAACAGGTACGGGAAGGGATTTTTCAGGGAAGCAATTTAAGTAACTACACGACAACTGAGACTCAAGAACGAATGTCTCGAAGTAATGAACGCCTTTGCAGTGCTGGTTTGGTTCAGTATGACCAAGTATCATTGGTAATTGGTACAGGCTGTCTGAGTCTCTTACCACCAGGAAAACTTTATTATAGTTTATTACATTATAAAAAACTGTCATTTTCAACCTACACCAACATCGAAATAACAAGAATTTAATTTAAACTTATAAATCTTTTATTGAGACCATAAATAACACTATTTGAAAATATGGCGTATAAACGTTATTTTAATGAGTCATTGGCTTCCATAGAATCATCTTCTTTTTTCAATAGGGTTAAAATCACGATGAATCACGGCGGTAACCGCAAAAGTTCCTGTCCATATTCCTTTAATAGTTATTCTACTTGGTATTGTGGGTCTTCTTTGTGCCTCTTTATTCGAGTAACTGCGGATTTGTCCTACAATCGTCGAAATCTATTTCATTTTTCTTAAGCCACTTTTGGCTTTCTTCTTTTACATTGCCCATTGTAGCCGCTTTATTTATCTGAGTGCAGTGGTATAATGCGTTGTCCATTACCACGTGACAGTACGTTCTGAAACGCCTACAATAAAAATACAGTAATGAATACAGAGTTAAGGATCAAAGAGCATCCAAGCTAACGTTGAAAAAAAATTAAGTAAAATTTCTTTTGGCGCACCGCTGTTAGGTGAACGGATCGATCGGGTGAACATGGAACCGCCGAGTGTACCCGAGCGAGAAAGATACAATCAGCTGATCTTCACTGCTGTGTCACTGTGTTTTCTATTTTGATTTGTATATTATGAAAAAAAAAACATTTATAACTAGTTTCTCACATTCAGTCTTAAGCACACACATTTTTTCCCACGGGTAAATTGGCGATAAAACAATCAAACCCAAAGCCGCACCTCAACCTAAAGCCTCAGCTTTAAAATATGCCGATAATAGGTGTAGATTTGATTGCTATGGTATCTCTACATGTAAGTTGTCAAATAGCACTGCGTTTGGAAAACTGCACTTTTGGCCCGTTATTGTATCGTTCTTCTTCACAACCACGATTGATTTTCAAGAACCAGCCACGGCCAGCACTTTTAATCACTTTCGGCATAATAAAAGCTATTAATTATTTTGGAAATTAATAAATACACCAAACGTAAACAAACTTTTGTCAATTGACGTAAATAAGAAGTTGACGGCCTGTCAATTAGTTCCATATTTTGCTACGCGCAGAGTTATATTGCGAGCACTCTACAACCTGATTTCCGGTACTGGCCATAAAATAGATCATATAATATACAGCTGAGCTTGAGCTAAGTCGATCTCAAATCAAATCAAAATATTTATTTGTCAGAACACGGTTGTGTTAACAGCATTAACACCAGTGTACAGATGTAAATCAGGTTTAGTGTCTCATGTTCTTGCCTGTTTCGGCATACAAATTTTATTACAGGAATGAACAGATTGAACACATAATCACGCACATAAATAAATAAATTGTTATAACAAGGTCATAAAATCCACTCATTACAAACTACACATTTAGGTAATATTATGTTACCATTGTAATAACACATAAATTGAATATAAATAAGAGATGGTAACAATGTCAAACTAAAATATAGAATGTCAATATAAATTCATAAATCTTATTAATTATATATGTTGTACAATGTCATGAATTATTATACATGATCAATGTTGTAACTACATAGTAATAATGTGCTTTTAATCATTGTGAACTGTGTGTGCATTTACATTAATATTATGCATTTTTTTCATCGCTAAGGAAGTCAGCATTGGGTTTCGATGTGTGCAGAGCAACTCCTGGCTGATCTTTGTTACCAGGTTCGGGCGGTGATACCTCATTTCGAAGAGATTTTCCCTGTCGATGTAAGGCAACTGATTGACGTCTCCGATGAGGACAATTTCACCAACACCAGACAGCCTTGAAGCCATCACAATGGCTCCAAAATGGTTCATGAGAGCTTCGTCTACCATGAGGCGACTGAAACTTTCTGTTCCGAAACCATTTACCAGAGCAGAAGCCATGGTTCGCACTCTGGTTTTAACCAGGTTTCCGATACGGTGCGATAGCTTTTCTCTTAGATCTTTTGCTGCCTCAGTTGTTGTGGTGATGATGGCGTCCTTGTCTACATCAAAGTGTCTAATCACCCATGTTGTCTTTCCACATCCTGGAACTCCGTTGACCCACTGTATTCGCGGTACCTCCCAGTTTTCCCAACCAGCATTGACGTTTGAGTTCCTTTCGATGGTCTTGGCCATCTCTAGGATCTTATCGTCCAGCATAATCTTGGTGCATCGGGCAGTAACTACAATTGGGTCGTTTTGTGGTGTCGCATAAACAGGCACTCCCGCGCGCTCTGTCTCTATCTCGTTCAGTGTCACGAAGCCATTTTCTGCACTGTAAGCTGCCATATACTGTCCTGTCATGGTTCCCTTGATGACCCGGGAAGTGACATTATTGTAAATAGCTGCTTCGGCCTCCTCGAGTTTCGCCTTTAAGAGGCTTTGACTTCCTAGCCTATAGGACTGCATGATGTTTTCGCAGGTCTTGAGGTTGACTTGTCTTGTCGCTCTCAGTGTGGCTATGAATTCGATGAAGGCGTTACGTGCATGGCTCCGCGGCTCCGAAGCCGTGACATAGCGGGGCGGTTCAACCTGACCCATATCGGCTCTCGTTCGGCATATTTGTAGCTGTGAAGCTGCTTTGGGGGTCTTTGTCGTTAAGGGGTGTGGTGAATGGGATGAGATTCGGAGTATGCTCATCACCCGGGGTGTTTCACCCGCGTTTCTGCTCATATGTGCGAACAGCGCACTTGCCTGTGTGAAAGGCGTCCGGCCTTCCGAGTACTCTATTAGTGCAATCGTTTTGTTATTCGATCGCACCAACCGAAATCGGTGGCCGTCTACCTCACACACCGGCATAGCGTCGTAGGTTTTCCGCTTCATTGTTACTTTTGCGGTACTCCCATTAAGCAGGCAAGACAATCCAGGCGACAAACGGGCTCGTTCCCGTTCCCAGGCGAAGCAAAAGCTTACTCCGAATCTTTCTTTGTTGTTGTCCTTGAAGAGAGCCACTCCGCGGATACGGATCCCTGCCTCTCCTCGGTCTGCGTTCTCCAGTAGTTGTTTGACGGAGATGTTCTTCGAGGAGTTATGTTGGGCGGGAACCACATTCCACGTGGCGTCCACGGACAGCGGGGTAGGGTGTGGTGGCGGAAGGGGGCGCGTATTTGAATTAGTAGAGTTTCTCTTGGCCGCTATGCGGAATGAGCTCTCCATGAAGGACAGGAGCCGTGTTCTGTCATCTGGATCTGCTAAGATCTTGTAGAGATCCGAGACAACCAGCCTTTTGTCGATCATAGATTCGAGCTCATGTCTTGCGGCCATGAATCGGGGACAATCGACAAGCACGTGCCAGACCGTTTCGGGTTGGTCGGGGTCACATTCGCATGCAGGACTGCTCTTGAGCTTAAATCTGTACAGGTTCTGCTATTCCTCCGTGTCCCGTCAACGCTTGTACCTGGAAGGGAGTCAGTTTCGTGGTTCTCATCACTCGATATGCGTTTGCTATATCGGGGAGGAACATCTGGGTGACTTTTCCGGTGTCCGAGGTCTCATATCGATCCTGCCATTTCTTGACCGATTCTTCGCGGATTTTCCGTTTGACGTAGGACAAGGGGATCCCCTCATAGTCACTGGGCGACAAGGTGAGCGCAGCCGATTTGGCCAGTTCGTCGGCTCTTTCGTTGCCGACGGTTCCAACATGCGCTCTCACCCAGAAAAGACGAAGAGATTTCCCCTCAGCATTTATCCTTCCAATGTTTTCCTTTATGCACTTTACCACGGGGTGACTCGTTTTTGGGTTACATAGCAGTTCGAGTGAAGATCGGGAGTCACTCAGGACATTGACTTCTGGGTCCTTACTCTCTAACGCCATTTGAGTTGTCCGGTAAAGAGCATAAAGTTCCGATTGAAAGACTGTGCATTCGGAGTGGAGCTTGAATGTCGAGTTCTTCACCTCTCTACCATTCTCCCACCATGTTAGAGCAGCTCCAACTTTACCTTTAATCTTACTGCCATCAGTATAGATTTGAGGTCCTTCTGGAAGATTGGAGGTGTCTTCTAGGAGCTCGTACTTTACGGATACCTGCGTGGACGGATGGGGTTGGTCCAGGCAGTTAACGTTCCGTTCGAGTTCCACTTCTGGTGGGAGGTAGGTACAAGTGTAGTCTTGGGAGAGGTTTTTTTTTACTCTGTACAAATTTGCTGCTTCCTGTATCCTCAGATCTAGGGGGAGCAGACCGGAAAGCGCAAGTGCTGATTTCAGAGAAACAGTACGGTACGACTTACAGATTTTCTGGGCAAAACCTCTTTGGATCACGTTCAAGTGAGACTTGTTTTCCTCGAGGTCTGCCGCTTGCGCCCATACACTTGAGGGGTGTTTCGAAAGTTGTAAAGTTTTAAGAGCTCAGCAGAATTTGGCTTTCTTTCAAAGATTTGACTTCACAGGTTTTTTGGTTTGGTAATTTGAGACGTGTCCCGAACCAGCGTAGCGATTCTAAATCCATTCGGTTGCATCCGACACGGAATCTCATCTCTCGGCCTTTGTCTATCTGTTTAGCATGA
This sequence comes from Ectropis crepuscularia, assembly GCA_963693475.1. NCBI lineage: Eukaryota > Metazoa > Arthropoda > Insecta > Lepidoptera > Geometridae > Ectropis > Ectropis crepuscularia. Next base: position 10,984,014 of record OY856350.1, read on the forward strand.
CAGAGACAGGGATTGTCATTTTGATTCCGAACCATTCGGAATTGCATTTAGAATCGCTACCCTGATCGAGGTATTCGGATTCCAGGGATCGAAATAGTCGCAGGGCCGATTTCTCATAGTTTATAGACCCACTACACACAGTACCCGCAATATACCTCTGTTCCGAAGAAACAGCGCCATCCAGTTCGAGAGAGCGGGGAAGTTTGCTGCACATGACATTTCGAATGGGAAGCTGGTCATTTGTAGAACCTGGTGCTTGTGTATCAGCCGGAGAAACTTCAAGTGGGCCTCTGCCATGAGTACGAGTAATCCAGTGGCAAAATTAGTTGAACAAGCACAGGCTTGGAGATGAGTTATGGTAGACGCTTGCTGAGGGGCCTGCAGAGCCCGAAGCGTCTACCACTGTCTTTACGCTCTAACGGCTGAAGCAATTTTGATGAAAAATTGATCTTACTGTTCACACCTTTGGGAAGGATCGGCCATGTAAGTATCAATTGGAGGCTCAACAGATCTACTACGAAAACAAACTCCGAATGATCGCATCCGACCGACAGCTGAATCGGATTGTAGCCTACCACGAAAAACAGTAGAATCAATACATCTCGGTCGGAAGTTAAAGACTTAGGTGGGATCGAACGAAACGAGTCTTTCGAGGTAGGAAACGTCCATAAGTTCGGCTGATATATCGTTTATCGGACTTCGTAGCAGGCCTGCTGGTATAGACTGATAGACGTGCCAAAAGGCTCATAGGCAACGACACTCTAGTACAAAAAAGGCTTCAGCATTGGAAATCGCCGAATAACTGCGGATATTCTCTCGGAAGTGGAAGACTTTTACAGTACGCATCGCATGCTCCACATCTCCCACATAATGAGGACAAAAGAGCTACTTTGACTCGCCATTATACTGAAGAACTGCCAGAAATAAGTATGGACGAGATCGCGATGGCTCTTGGGCAACTTAAAAATGGAAAAGCCGCGGGCGAGGACGGAATTACAACAGAGCTCTTAAAAGCTGGTGGCGCTCCACTTATAAAAGAGCTCATAGAACTGTTTAATGCCGTCCTCTTTACCGGGAGAACTCCACAGGCATGGCACAGAAGTGTGGTCATCCTATTCTTTAAAAAGGGAGATAAAACCCTTTTGAAGAATTATCGACCAATATCGCTTCTGAGCCATGTCTATAAGTTGTTTTCGAGAGTTATCACGAATCGTCTCGCCCCAAGACTCGATGAGTTTCAGCCTCCTGAGCAGGCCGGGTTTCGAAGTGGGTAAGGTCAACCGGGGCTAATCCGTCACAATACTTTGAATGGCATATTCATATGATTATAACAAACATATTGTGTATCATTTTAAGCTATACGTTATGATAGAAGTTATGAAATTTTATCTAATTTCACATTTTAATATCATATAATGACATTTTAAATAACTTCTACGTGTAAATGACGTTTCTATGAAGGCTGGGATTTTTAGACGCAATAGCTCTAGATGGGGCGAAAGCGTCTTTATCTAGTATTGTGGAATTGGAAGAGCTAATAACAATTATAATCACAATAACTTATAAAAATATTAATTTTAAAGTACATTATTATCTTGAACACCAAATTCTGGCCATAGTTTAGGGAAAGTAGTCGAACAAAAATATTCGGGGCTATGGCGTCTAATTTTCTTCGTTTCTTGTAGACGCATTCGCCCCATCCTAGATTCCAGGGGTGCCAAACGTTTTTGTTTTTTAGATTGGAATCAAACTACAAGTTAGAAATGATGTATCATTTATTAGAACAACATTTGAGTCACAAGTTTTCACTTCTATCGGCAGTTCCTATGACTGCCAATTTTTTCTTTTGTAGTGCCGCACCATATTTGAAATCTTAAAATAAAAAAAAGATTATGCCCGCCAAAGGAAAAAACACCTCTACCCTACTATTATAAGTGAGGAGTTATCCCACATTAAAAGTATCGTCAGGATCCGGATAATTAAGACCGTACTAAGTTTCATCGACATCAATTCATAGATTTATACTAATAACAAACCGACAAACAGACACAAATTCTGAAATCTATAGTTTTGGGTTCAGTAGTACAATGTAGGTAGCTAGGTAGGTACGGGTTTTTCATTATTCCTTTGTTATTATGTATACATAGATAGATTTACCATTATTATCCTAAAATTAAAAGGTTTAGGAGAACTGATAATGGGGTTATTGCGTTACAATAGACGCTATCACCCCAACAGGACAGACGCAATAGCCTCAAAACAAATTCATAATCTACACATTTTAAATTGCATGTTGTCTGAAGATCTTAAGCTAATTATGTTAAATAATGAAAACAACATGTTAGCAATAAAACAATAAAAGTACTTACGGTATAAAAACATCGATTCACTCAAAAATAACTTAGGTTACAAAAGATTTAAATTCACGTGTCGTCACACAAGAAGGGTCGAGAAATAACGAAAAATTTAAGATAGCGGAAAAATTAAAAAAAAGAGTTCTGTTGTGACATCTATTGATGACTTTTTGTACTTTTAGTGCTAAAGACTAAAAAAAGATGGTGTGGGTAGTTCTAAGTTACGCTTTTCGTAAGACAATTGAAATAGATGCTTTAGCCCCGTAGACGACTTCACCCCGGTTGACCTTACAGCACCATAGACCACATTCACACGGTACGGCAGATTGTACAAAAGACAAAGGAGTACAATCGGCCACTTTGCTTAGCGTTTGTGGACTATGAGAAGGCGTTCGACTCGGTCGAAACCTGGGCTGTTCTGGAGTCCTTACAGCGATGCCAAGTCGATTGGCGATACATCGAGGTGATGAGGTGTTTATACGACGCCGCTACGATGGCGGTCCAAATCCAAGATCAGCAGACAAAACATATTCCTCTGCATCGAGGCGTGAGGCAAGGGGATGTTATTTCCCCGAAATTGTTCTCAAACGCACTGGCGGATATGTTTAAGACGCTGGATTGGGGTGGACATGGCCTAAACATCAATGGCGAATACATCTCTCACCTACGATTTGCTGACGACATCGTCATTATGGCAGAGTCGCTGGAGGATATGCAGTGGATGCTGGACAGCCTGGCTAACGCTTCTCAACGCATCGGCCTTCGGATGAATTTGGATAAAACCAAAGTCATGTGCAACGAGCTCGTTGCTCCGGGGCCGATTGCCGTAAGTGGAACCACGCTCGAAATTGTTCGGAGATATGTCTACTTAGGGCAGATGCTCGAACTAGGTAGATGTAGCTTTGAGAGTGAGGCCATGAGAAGAATCCAGTTGGGCTGGGCAGTGTTTGGCAAACTTGGTCGAGTCTTCTCGTCACCCATCCCACAAAGTCTCAAAACAAAAGTGTACAACCAGTGCGTCCTACCCGTTATGACCTACGGTGCTGAAACGTGGACACTGACAGTCAAAATGGTCCGAAAGCTCAAAGTCGCTCAGCGAGCTATGGAACGGGCTATGCTTGGAGTATCTCTGAGGGATTGCATTCGTAATGAAGTAATTCGTCAGAGAACTAAAGTCACCGACATAGCTCAGCGTATTAGCAAACTGAAGTGGCAATGGGCCGGTCACATCTGTCGCAGACCCGATAACCGTTGGGGTAGACGGGTTTTGGAGTGGAGACCGCGAATCGGCAAACGTAGTGTAGGACGCCCAGAGACCAGATGGAGTGACGATATACGAAAGATAGCTGGTGGCAGTTGGAAACGTAAGACCGAGGATCGGGCTGAGTGGCGTATTATAGGAGAGGCCTATGTCCAGCAGTGGACGAACACGGGCTGATGATGATGAATAACTGCCAGCGTACCGGTTTTTATCGGAGACACTTTGGAGAGTGTGCAACTGATATGCACGATATGATACCACATTGCACTTTTTTCAATCGGACTGCTCGTAGCTCGAAAAACGACATCGTTTCATGGTTGAAGTTCCAAAAACACGAACGAAGATTTTTGACCTTACTTTTCTGACGAAAACGTCTAGGCTGTGGAATGCGTTGCCTGGGTTTAGAGTGAAAAGATTTCTTCTGGATAAGCACGTTTCATTGTAGACCGCATCGTCGCGAAATGGCGGTCGAGTGTAAACCTTTAAAAAGTTAAACTAAAAAACATCTGCTTATACGTGGTAAAGGGTCGTAGGTTCGATTCCCACCCAGTGCATATTATTGTATTTGTATGATGAATTCAAATATTTGTACTGTGTCTGGGTGTGTTCTATGTATAATAAGTAAGTATGTATTTAAAACTAAATAAGTATTCTATCAGCTATCTGGGTAGCGATTCTGAAACCATTCGGTTGCATCCGACACGGAATCTCATCTCTCGGTCTTTGTCTTATCTGTTTAGCATGATAAAGACCGAGAGATGAGATTCCGTGTCGGATGCAACCGAATGGTTTCAGAATCGCTACCCTGGCTTCCATTGCTTAGTTTGAGGTCAGGGTAGCGATTCTGAAACCATTCGGTTGCATCCGACACGGAATCTCATCTCTCGGTCTTTGTCTTATTTGTTTAGCATGACAAAGACCGAGAGATGAGATTCCGTGTCGGATGCAACCGAATGGTTTTAGAATCGCTACCCAGATGGTGTTGTGTGTGAAGTGTCCACCAATATTTATTTTTAATTTACATATTCACTAATATCCGGTAGATAAACATTTTCTATTTATTAAAAGCAAGTGATATCATGGGGCACAGCTAGTTAACAAAAGGAGAAAAACGTTTTAGTGCATTGCTAGATAAAATGTATGCCGCGAAAATAAACCAAAACAGCGCAAACGTCACAGGTTTTGTGTTTGTAGGTTTGTACAAAGCAAACACGTTATTGGATTATCTATTCTATGTTATTGGTACAAAGACTTTTTTTAAACGTTTAGTTTTTTGAGTTTGAGCATAGAATAGATAATATGGTTTGAGTACGACGCTAAATTTAAAAAAATAAAATAACTTTATCGATAGTGTCAAAAACATCAGAATTGATACATAATAGCATTCAATCATTCTTTTATGTTCATTGGTCTTTCATTCTGTTGAAAAAACAAATATTTCATTCATTTCATTCATTGAATCGCGCGGCGAGCGGGTGCTTGTGTCTGTTTAATTTTTCTAAATATTAGTGTAAATACATTCCAAAAATGAAGGGTGACAAGAAAGTAGACGTCCAAGCCCTGAAGGACATCGCTAACAAACTTAGAATCGACAGCATCGTAGCGACTAACGCCTCAAAATCTGGGTGAGTGGTATAACCTCAATACCGCATTTCGCCGCTTTACTGAAGGACTAATGAAGGGCAAATCTACATGTTTATTGATGTAATAGCCACTATATGATAATAAATAATACTACGATCCTTCGAAATAACCCTCAAATGTATTTTTAACTTATCATTTCTAGTGTTGGCGGTGTACTTTCAACTGATTTTTTAGTTTTTTTTTTCGACCCGCAACTGGTACCGGATATTTCCACTGTCACCAGAGGTCACGCCACACTCGAACGCGCTTTCAACATGTACTCTAGACTTTCATACTTGAATTTCAGTGGATTTTTTTCAAAAAATTCCCTTGACCCCACGTTATGCCGTGCTTCAAGGCATTATGTCAGCATTATCGCATCAGAACAATGCAGTTATTGAAATCTCACCTTATGATAAGGTAATAAAGGTGCTAATCGGTTGTCCCAAATTCTTACTATCAGGTAGGTATGCTGTAATGGTTAATGCTGATTCATGTTTTCATATTGGAAACTTATCATTACAAGTTGTTTTCGGTCAGTTGGTTTTTGAAACATGTATTTGGACTTATTAGTCCAGTTATTTATTTTAAATCTTAAACTAAGATTTTTTATACCTAGTTGTGGAAACCAATGCTTAGATTAGCTCCCACTAGTTAGCTACAGAATATGGGACCTTAAAAAACATCTAGACATAATATGTAATAGATATGTAAATAAGAATTGAAACTAATTAGAATTTGTTATAAACTCCCCATTAGAAGTTTTAAAATACTAAAATAATACAAGAAAACTTTTTATTTTTATTAAACAACTAAGAAGTTATACAGCCTAAGCATAAACTAAAAAATATATACAATAAAGAGTACATCAAAAATACACTTAGGTACTTATTAACTATTAACATATTAAATTTACTTGTGTAGACTTAAAATAATAAGTAAAGTACCAAAACTTACTAAGTACCTACGTATGCTCACCACTCTATCACGCCTAAACCAATTTGCAAAATTATTTTTATGCTTAAAGGGTATTCTTCCCAGGTTGTCTCATTCAAATTCTACTGATTCATTTCAAAATCTTACTGTCTCATTTATTAGAAAGTAAATACTTTCAAAGTCAAGTTTAGTAGCAAGCGCGGATCCATGCCCCAGCCTGCTGGGTCCAGTACCTAGATGGACCACTGATTTAAAAGCATGCATGTACTTATCGCAAAGTTTTGGTGACTTGACCACGACTATGAGCTAAGAGCTTTGGCTCCAGGGCCAAAGGTGGATCCAAAGTGGAAAGTAGTTTGATGTATCAATCAAACTACCAAACTGATCTTGGATTTAACATATTTGGTGTTTGTTTTTTAGAGGAAAATAGCTATTAAAAGACATCAAACAAAATCACTCTCTTTATAGTGTCAACCCTATTCAGCGCCCTGTGACCTCATTATAGGTTGTGTAATGAAATGCTAGCAGTTTCTCACAACTTAGTAGGTATTCTCCGCATGACTGATAACTTGTGTAGGTCAAACAGATAGTGGATTAACTTATGCTTAAATATTTTTTTTAACTTACTGTGATTATATACACATAGTTATATAATGTGTAGGGCTGTCATCCTGTAAAATAATTAGTACTAACCACATGTTTCCAAAAACCCCAGCCAGACATTCACACATAATTTCCATTTTCTGCTACAGACACTGTTCATAATGATTGTTGTGTATAATGTAGGTAATAAGTTAGAAATAGTCGATTAGTGGGTAGATAAGATTTAATTATAAATATAGTAGGGAAAGTTAGGAGACACAAGAATGTTATGCTTCTGAATTCTATAACTAATTACAGTTTATTTATTGTAACTCTAGCAGTAGCAGTCGGTTTTATTAAACACTCGGGGATCATGTATATTATCCATTTGTGAAATAATTTTTGAAGTTAGTTCTGTAGTTCTTGAGATTAGCATGTTCAAACAAATAAGCTCTTCAGCTTTATAATAATAGTATCCCACTAATATTATAAACTAGCAGCGCCCCGCGGTGTTACCCGCGATCTGTCTGTCTGTCTATCTGTGTTCCAAATTTCAGCCCGATCTGTTTATACGTTAGGACGTGATTGAGCAACAAACATCCATTCATTCACATTTATAATATTAGTAGGATGTCAAAGTATGGATATTTGGATGTTTGTTGCTCAATCATGCCGTAACGTATGAACGGATCAGGCTGAAATTTGGAATACAGTGAGATTACAGTCTTGAAGAACACATAGGCTACTTGTTATCCCGGGAAAATAACGAGAATGAAGGGAACGGGAACTACGCGGGTAGATAATAATAATCGACAAGTTTTTCGGACACTTTTTGTCAACATCTGGTTAGATCCTATTAAACTATCTCTGGGTGACGAGTCGATCACAGTATAGTTAGTTGGACTATTCATGTGAAAATATACACAGGTACTGTACAGTTATGAGTAAGCTTCTTGATTAGTAGCAGGTGCATCCTATTGCTAAATTATAAAAAAAAACATTATTAAGAATTGCCCAACAGAATCAAGAAATTACTTAATGTCTGCTAATGGCATTGTCTTACTGAAAACTTTCACTTTTAGTGAAACCAGTGACCGTGTGTAATTAAATATAATTAATTTTACCGAGCTATGTGTTACGTATATGTTTGTTTTGTTTTTAAAAAGTTAATTTTCATAAGTATTTACAATAGTACAAATTAGCAGTGTCTAATCCTAGTATGTATATATGTATATACAACTGCCCAAATGTAAGAATGAATGCTGGATTTTTTGTGGAGTCCTCATTGCTTACCAATGACAACATAACAACTCAATGATCAAATGTCGTAATATCACTGCCTTCCCTGCTCAAACAGCTTTAAATTTCAGCTTTTTCTCGTAGCTTCCATTAGGTTATTCACTAAAATCTTGCATTTGATTATTATGGAACTCCTTTATAGGCTATTTGGTGTAGTTTGAAATAATGAGTTTAATGATACAACCTTTTTTTTTTAAATGAAGAGTGACGAGACGAGCAGGACATTAGCCTGATGGTAAGCAGCATGCTTGCCACATAACAGCACAGTGACACGCAGCTAATGGAACATGAAGAGTCTAAATCATTACCTAGCACTGCACTGCACTGCGCTCGGCACCCAGAGATCTAAGATGTTATATCTCTAAGCCCTGTAATTTCCCTGGAAATGTTGTCCTTCAAACCGGAACACAGTAATGTTTGGACATTACTGCTTGGAAGTAGAATATCTGGCAAAGGTGTGGTACTTCCCCAGGCGGACTCTGCTAAGAGTCATACCAAAACTACCTTGCACAATACCTTAGCAAGACACACTTGCATGTGCATTTGTGTGATTATATTGTGCATACATTAAACCAAGTGTTTGTCGTACTCACACTGATTCTTTGTCAACTGTGGGCAGTAGCATTCACACAATTTTTTTATTGTATAGAATGATTAGATGAACAGGACTTGTGCCTAATGGTAAGGATATCACCTCCCCATTACAGTACAATGTCACAATACATGCTGTTGGAAGTGTCCTAAGTGTCAACTTAGCACTGCATTGTGCTCATCACCCTAATATTTAAGATAATTTACCTATAATTTCTCTGGAAACATTGCACTGCAAACCGGATCCAGTGTTTGAAAGTTGTCCAGGGGTATAAATTGAATGCTATTTTGTTTTATCCTACAGACACCCAACATCATGTGCGTCGATGGCCGAAATCATGTCGGTTCTGTTCTTCCACACCATGAGGTACAAGATTTCCGCTCCGAGAGATGCTTCCGCAGACAGATTCATCCTCTCAAAGGTATGCTTGCAATCGGAACTTCATTCAATATATTTGTGGTAATAGGACCAAATCACGCTGTTTTGTAGACGGCATCGACGCTTAAGAGTGCGCCTAAAGCCAGGAAAAAATCAGATTTCACCCGCGCGACGCGTTTCTTAATGTGATGTACATAAAGTCGAGAATAGCATGACACAGTTTGGAGGAAAAATCAATATTTAATCAGGAGTCCATTTTTGACCAATTTTTATTTAATTACTCAATAACTAAACATAAATTTAAAAAATGTGTTCGGTTACTTTACTAGAACGTACAAATAGCAATTTTATTACCAAAAAATAATGTGGGGTCATCGCTGATAATTTTGAGTACTCGAATTAAAACGGGTTTTTTTGGTGTCATTTTTATTTTTTTATTGTAAAAAACTCTGATCTATTTTTAAAATTCTATTCGGTTATTATGCTTCTTCTTGATTGTACCCACACGTCAATATTTTTTTTGTCATAGTTTTTAGTTTGTTAACTTCAGTGAGCGGCGTCGAAAATGTCCTTTTTTCGTTTTCTGGCTTTAGGCGCCCCCTTAAGTCAGACAAGATGGCAGTCAAGTGCAAACCTGTAAAAATTTAAAAAATGTGCTTATAATGATAGATGGAGAAAGCATATTGTATATTAACCCTTAAATGCATGATTTTTTATATTGGATGCAAAAAAATACTTTATATTCACGCTAATGGGTACAATAATGGAAAAATAGTGAAAAAATTCACGATACATATTTTGATGTTTTTTTATTGAAAAAAGCTTGTGTATCAAAAATGAAACAGTATGCATTACTGGGTAAAAAATATAAGCTTTACCCTACGGTGAATGTTGTTTCAATTATAATGAAATCGTACAAAATTATTAATTTTTTTAACGCTTTTTAGAGTTTGACATGTCGCTCTCTCTCTCTATTTCTCTCTCTCCTCTCTGTGTGTCTGCTACCAGCAGCTACCGAACAAATGAATCGATTTTGATTTTGTTTTTTAGGTTGAAAGGTGAATTATAGTTGGAAAAGTTATTTGCTGTTTGATAAAAATCTGTTCAAGATGGCTGCTGCCACAAAATGGTGGATTAGGTGCCTATGTTTTTACAACTTCTTCAATGTGAATACTAACAACACCTTCTTGTATCAGTTGCGATTTATTCAAGTCCCAACTTTGTCAAGACGAATAGCACTCTATTCGGCATTTCTAGCTCGATACTATTATTATTTTATGTTTAGCTGTTACTTCTTTGCTTTTTGTATACTTACGCGAGGTCTTCCTTTGTTCTCTTTGTGTTTTATATATACATACATAGAAATTTAGCCAAGTCAGCGTGACACTGCCACATTCATAAGATTTTTTGGGTGATTTATTTATTTACCTCTATATAAAGAATTCAGAAATTTACAATGGGAATATCTAAAATGTATTGTATTGTTTATATATGTATGTATTAAATTTGCAAGTCTCGGTAAAAAACTGTTTATCTGGTCGTCCTTATCTAAATCCCAATTATGTTCCACAATCAGTCTTTGAGCAAGGAATAGTCACACGTCCAGTCTCTTTTTTGACGATTATATCAATGGAATCTGCTTCAACATACGTGGCTTACTTGTTTATTCTTTTTTAAGCGAACAGTGGTAATAATACAATAATAATCATCATCTTCTAGTAGCTGTACTAACTTTTACCTCAAAGGAAAGAAGTCCAAATTATCTCCTTCGAACCCAGTCACTGGCATGTCACCGGCTTCCAATCTTCGAATAATATCTTCTATCTGGTCATTCCAGCGTATTTTCAAAGCCATCGTTGTAAAAAAACAAATAAAACCTTACCCGAACATTCAACCACCCCTAAACGATTGCATACAATAATACACCAATTATCATGCCGTTACTGCATACTGTATCATTTTTGAGACGGTAGATTTTTTGGAAAAAAGACAATATAATTCAAATATATAACCAAAAATACAACCATAGCCAAAATATATATAAAGTTACATATGTAATTAATTTTTTTGCTTGAAGAAAAATCTACTCAATGTAATGTAATTCAAATAAAAAAATTGAAGAAATCATATTTCGCGCCAACTACGTTCCAATATTCGAAAATGACATTTGTTACGGCGTGCTACTCTTTAGCTGTTATTTTTTTTTTATTTCACAAATGGGTTATGAACCAAGACATCAAATTGCCATACAGCCAAATGCAAAGTATAGAAATACTGGTTTGCCAAGGGCTTAAAGTTACTGTTTCATTTTTGATACGCCATGCATTTAAGGGTTAAACCATTTGATTAAGCAATTAACCGCAAAATACATTGCCCCTTCAAACCAGAACAGTGGTATTTGCACAATACTGCTTGGCAGAAGAATAACTTGCAATAGTAATTATTATGTGATACTTCCCCAGACGAAAACTGCAAACAGTCCTACCATAAAATTCAATCAATTTGCCACCGTAAAGTTGTAAAAACCGTTAGATTACAATCTAACGAAGTTAAATTATAAAATAACCAGGACGTCTACTCTGTTTCTACGAAAACGATATTTCGAAAAAAACTCGCGACTTTCCTACTTTCGTTCTACGTCGTTTCGTCCGATACAACATTGTTTGACGTTTAAAAGTTCTAAACATACTCTAATTAGAGTAGGCTTAGATCATTTAAACGGACAAAATGACGGAGCGAAGTAGAATCGGAGTTGGAAAATCGCGAGTTTATTTCGAAATTACGTTTTCGTTGAATTAGAGTAGACGTCTTGACCTACCATGGGATTATAATCTCACGCGTTATATAGTAAACGGACGGTGATTGCAATTTTACAGCGACAGATACATTGCAAAAAAAAGCAAAATACACAAACTGATACTTTCGTTCTATAGGGTCACGCAGCCCCCATCCTATACGCCGCGTGGGCCGAGGCCGGTCTGTTCCCCCTGGATGACCTGAAGAACCTCCGCAAGCTGGACTCTGACCTCGAGGGGCACCCCACTCCTCGCCTCAACTTCGTTGACGTGGGCACCGGTTCTCTGGGACAGGGGCTCGCTGTCGCCGCTGGCATGGCCTACGTCGGGAAGTACTTCGACCAGGCACCATACAGGTGACTACGTTTTACTAACTACTTTAATTTACTTGTCTATCTACGTTTTGCTGGCTACTTCAACCAGACAGGTTTGCTAGGTTTCTCGATCTGCCACGTTTTTACTAGCTATTTCAAACGGCCACGTTTTGCTAGTTTTTCGGTCATTCACATTTTACTAGCTAATTCAATGGACCATATTTTCCTGACCTCGAGGGGCAGCATACTCCTCGGCCTCTACTTCGTGGACGTAGGCGCCGGTTCCCTAGGTCAAGGTCTTGCTATCGCCGCTGACACGGCATACGTTGAAAAGTACTTTGACAATCAACATTTTACATGATCTAAAAACCTAGTAAAACCTGGCTTGTTAAAGTAACCAGGCAGGTTTTACTAGCTATTTCAACCGGCCATTTTGTACTAGTATTTTCGATCATTCATATTTTATTAGCTAATGCAATGGGAAACATTTTACTATTTATTTACTTTGACAAACCACATTTTCCTAGCTATTTCAACTATCCACGTTTTACTAGCTATTTCAACTGCCTCGTTTTACTAGATTTATCAACCTGCTACGTTTTTCATCTGGTACATGCTTAAAGTCTTTATATATCGTCCATATAGTGCCAAGATCACCTGCAGCTGAAGTTATTTGAAGTAACTAGTTGGCTAAACTTCACCTTCAGGCGGCCTTTACTTACTACCCAAGGAAACAATACTATGTCAAAACCCTGAAAAACCTACAACTTTTGGTTTTACCCACATAGTTCCCATCCCCGTTGTTTTCCAAGGATAAATAAATAAATAAAATTTTCTTTATTTGCGCATATGGGTATTTACAGGTGATATGATACAGACAAAAGAGCTCCACATTCTGCCTTTCGGCATGCAAAAACACTAATAACATCAATTTGCATTAAAGAACTTGAAATTATTTGAAATAAATGTTATACAATAAAAAATAGGCATATTTGTCAAGGTTTTTTTAAATTAATGTCAAAATTCACAATATATTTTGTATGTCAGAGTTATACATTTTTTTTTTTCAAATAAAAGTAATGTTCAGTAATGTAACATGTTGATATGTTTGTGTAAACACGTATAACCATTTCATGTCAAGTCATGATATGATACAAATTTATCATTTAGGTACTCTTCAACACTGTAGTAAGCCTTCTTCACGAGATAATATTTAAGCTTGTTTTTGAAAGCGTGTTCTACATCTATGTCAAGTAAATCCTTAGGTAGATGATTATAAATAATAGGAGCCATACAAACAACACTACTGTTAAGCAGGGTAGTTTGGTTTGTTGGAATATTTAGTTTATGTTTGTTCCTTTTACTCAGAACATTAGAATATAGATTTAAATTTCCGCGCACAAACACAGCACATTCATAAATGTACATACATGGAAGCGTTAATATTCGTAAATTCTGAAAATGTGATCTACAGCTATCAGTTTGCTTAAGCTTGCATATAGCCAGGACACATTTTTTTTGCGCTTTGAAAGCTGCTTCTTTTTTTGTGCTGTTTCCCCAGAATATTATACCGTACCTGAGTGTCGACGAAACATATCCATTATAGGCCGTTAGTAGTGCTGCTTTGTTCACAGATTTGGAAAGCATGTAAAGGCCGTACGAATGGCGATTGAGTGCATTCACTACACTATCCACATGCCCCTTCCATTTCAGCTGACAATCAATGTTGAGGTCTAAAAATTTTGTAATGTCAATATTTTCAATTGTATGTCCTGAGTGAGATATGTCTAATTTCCCCAATTTATTAATTTTATTTCGAAATGTCATTATATGTGTTTTAGTCAAATTTATTAGATTATTTAATGTCAACCAATTTATCGTTTTATTAAGTTCAACCTCAATCTTATTTGCCATATCTACACTATTATTTCCAGTAAACAGAATGGTACTATTGTCCGCAAAAAGAACCATTGGTTGGTCTGTAACAAGTGGAAAGTCATTTATATATATTATAATAAACAAGAGCGGGCCCAATACGCTTCCTTGAGGCACACCATGCTTTACTTGTTTATATTCAGAACAATAAGTAATTTCTTTTTTTAATTTCAAACAGATCCTATTTATTTGCGTACATTGGTACCGGCCAGTCAAATATGACTCAATAAGTTTGTGGATGTTACCTCTGATACCATATTTTTCCAATTTGTCCAATAGCAATTTATGATCAACAAAATCGAAGGCCTTAGTTAAATCCATATAAGCACAGGCAGGTATTTTTTTGTCAAGGCTTTTTGTAACAGTATCCAAAAACTTAAAGATGGCTTGATTAATTGTTTTTTTCCTACGAAACCCTATTTGCTCTTTGGAAAATAGATTGTTGTGTTTGAAAAATTCATAGACGCTACTGTAGATAACTTTTTCAAACACTTTAGATAGGACTGGTATTAGAGCTATAGGTCTATAGCAATTAACGTTCTCTTTATCATTTTTTTTGAAGATAGGCTTTATAATAGTCTATGTGCTAAAAAGTAGCCTATGTGCTATCCCAGACTATAAACTGTGTTCGAAATTTCAACCCCATCTGTTCCGATGTTCCAACGCGATTAAGCAACAAACATCAAAACTTTGTCATTTATAGTATTAGTAGGATTACAAAGATCTTAGACTGATTACAAAGACCTTAAAAATGTACCAGAAGTACACTTGAATTTTTTTTCATCGATAACATTTTCCCTACAGAGTGTACTGCCTGGTCGGCGACGGCGAAGCGGCCGAGGGCAGCATCTGGGAATCTCTGCACTTCGCGTCCCACTACAAACTAGACAACTTGGTGGTCATCCTGGATGTCAACCGACTCGGCCAGTCCGAACCCACTTCTCTGCAGCATCAGGTAAATATTATAAGCTAAAACTTTTGTAATTAGTCTTCTCTTGACCACAACCATTGTTACGCAATTAAATATGACGATAACTAGAGGGATAGAACAGGGCATCGAGATAAAACATCTTATATCTTTGGGTAACTAATGCAATGCAGTGCTAGGTAATGATTTGGGCTCTTCGTGTTCCAATAGCTGCGTGTCACTTTGGTCTTATCGCAGGCACATGTCCAGCTAGTCTCATCACTTGATATTATTAAAAAAAAACTTTGGTAGAGAGGGCAAAAAATTGGCGGTCAATAGGGACAACAAAAAAGCAAATCTTGTAGAATTTTAGTATTGGGCAGTACTAAAAGCCGGGTCACACAGAAGCGATCCGATAGCGAGACGATATTTTCTGTAATGTCCGAATTTGTATGCAACCTGACACACAGCAAGCGGGCGCGATCTCATACTCGGTATCGGATCGCTATCGCTACCGGATCGCCTCTGTGTGACGCGGCTTTAACGTTGCATGTTACATAGCTGCAAATACATATAATAATACGAGTATACTGCTATTTCGCATATCTGTGATGCAAGCTAACAAGATTTCACCCATACAAAATGTATCTAATGCTCACATCTCCACTGCTCTAGTTAAAACTGCTAAAGTTTTCAATATGAGTTCAGACCATGTAAGAAGTTACATTTATGGGACAAAAACTTTTTCTCATGTCACAGAACGAGCTTAGTATAGGATACAGTGTTTCGCATAACCAACACTTCTTGCAACATCTAGTGTATATATATCACAAATTTTAGCCAACTTGAAAAAATTAGAATTTAATGTTACTGTATTTGATCATGATAGACATAGTTAAAAACTAAACTCAACATGACTGGGCTACGACAGTGATGTTACCATGATTTGTTTTTAGGCTATCACTTTAGTGAGTAATAACGTCACGTTAGTGAGTAACTGTGACAGGTCAAAATCAATACGTCTTGCAATTTGCAGGTTTCTCAGTGATGTCATTGTCCAAGCTCAGTCATATTAAAATAAAAAAAATGCATAGTCATTATCTCGTATCAAAATTGAATGTAATCTTTGAATCATCAAAACTGATTTTAATAAGCACAATATAAAAGCGACATCACAGATGATAGTCATTCTGTAGCATCGTAGACAACTTGTGCAATATTATCTGCATCATATATGGCTATCAAAAGTAAATTGGTTTCTAGTTAAACCCATTCATTGACTGCTTTGTCACTAACAACTCAAAATAGTGGTCAAGTACTGGCCTATTATCGATAAACAAGGTGCAAACACATCTTTTTGTGACATACCACAAATGTAAACTGCACAATGTAATAATATAGTAGGCACATGATTCATGTGTGTCTACGGTTACTGAGTGCGAGAGCAATGTTTGTCGTACTCACACTGCCACTCATGGCTGATGTGGGCAGTAACACTCGAACAATCTATGGCTAATATCGTTGTAATTGTAAACGTAAAATCAGGTGATTTGGAAGCTTAACGCAAACCTTAAACGCAAAAAAAAAAATATTGTGTCAAAAAATACTTGAAATTTTCCGAGTTGTCTAATTACAAAAAAAATATTCAGGTATTTAAAATTTCAGGAAATTCAGAATCCCATTAATATTTCTAGTCCATTGAAGTGTTACAAAACGCCTTCATATTATATTAGTTGGTTTCACTAATTGTATTAACATGTGTTATTATCCTAAGTGTGTCAATTTAATTTGAGGCCTATGTCCAGCAGTGGACGAATATAGACTGTTTATGATGACTTCAATAAAAAAAATACAGTATTATTTAAGAGATAAATAATGATTTCCTCATATGTTGCATAATTGACAGTTTCTTAACGTTCTTATCACTCTTAGTTCATGTGGATTGCATGAGAATTACCAAATCCCGTTATCAGCCATTAGCAACCGTTATTACATTGTTTACTCGTGAAAATCACGGAATCAACAATGAGTATACACATGTAAATAACTGTGATTCTAGAAAAGGTTTCCGTTCGACATTACCTGAACTTGAATATACGGACGCATCTTTATCAGGTCTAAGCTTCTGTATTACTTTTATGAATAAATGTTTACCTTTTGTTGTTATGATGGGAATCTTCGCAAGATAACCAATTATATGAATTGTTAGATCGGACCTGTTAAAATCCCCTCGGTGGCCATACTTTGTGCTTTATTGATCTCCTCCACTACCATACCACTGTAGGTAATACAATTTATTTTCCAGACCCGCTCTGGGACATATAACTAACTATTGTACTGTTGCGATCCTTGGTCTAACTTGTAGACAGTCAGTTCCGCAAATTAAACAGCACGGAAATTTTCGGAAAGAAGATTATCGCAGATAATCAACTCGCATAAGCGAGTTGAGCTGTTTTAAAACTTTAGCTCTAAAGCTGACGGAATAAGGTGTCTTATTATACCATATCCATAAGGCTATGAAATAATCACATTACATTGTGCTTGTTGCGTGTGCCTCGAGCACTCATGCTTGTTAGTTAGTTTAGCGGGGCCTTTTCCGCACCTAGCCTCTTTATTGGGCCATATTGTGCGTGACTCATACTTCCCTTTACTCCAACCAGCCCAGGCCGTCCCAGAAGGCAAGCATCCTGTTAAGGTTGCAACAGGCATCCGGAACAGAGATTGGAGGAATTCTGCCCGTTGATCTGCCACACTGCTGCACTCCACAAGTACATGCTGTGGCGTTTCTTCTTCCTCCATGCATCCTCTTCATAGGGGACTGTCTGTTACACCTATGGTATATAAGTGCTTATTTAGGGGACAGTGACAAGTTATTATACCTATAACTTTACGAATTTTGTCCCTGTTTAGTCTGATGAGGTTGCGGGCAAGTTTTTTAGATGCTTCTGGAATAGCATTTTTTGTTTACCTGTATCCTTCATTGTTATTCCATTCAGTTAAATGGGCTTCTTCAGTATTTCTACACAGCCATGTTTTTATTTGAGCCTGGGGTATGGGCATAAGTGGTTCTGGTCCATGTATCTTTGTCTTTGCTCCCCTTTTAGCAAGCTCATCTGCTGCATCATTAGTGAGTCGCTGTGTCCTTTAATCCATTGGAGGGTTACTTTGTTCACACCCGCTATGGATTAGAGTGCATTGTGGCATTCCAGTATAAGGACAGAGGTTATAGTATTATTTTGAAAGGCTTGAAGCACGGAGGCGCTGTCGGAGACAATTTTGATGTTTAGGTCTGCAACATCTCTGGCTGCGACTGCCTGGAGCACTCATGCTAGTTGCTAGTTCGAAGTTGTTTTTTAGGGTTCTGTACCCAAAGGGTAAAAACGGGACCCTACTACTGAGACTTATCTGTCCGTCCGTCCGTCAGTCAACCTTTTGGATGAAAGCCTGTCTGTAACTGCGATAGTCTATATATACGGAATTCGGAATAAAGCCAAAGAGGTTTACACCGTTTATTTGCTAATGGTACGGAACCCTTCGTGCGGGAGTCCCACTCGCACTTGGCCGGTTTTGTTTATTATTCAAGTGTTATAAAGACTATATTATCTATGTGTGTAAATCACGCCTTAGCAAGCAATTGTAACGTTATTTCTTCTTTCCAGTTGGAAGTATACGACGCGCGTATGAAGTCCTTCGGTCTCCACTCGCTCGTCGTCGACGGACACGACGTCACCGAACTGGTGAAGTCTTTCGACGAGGCCGCGTCCACATCCGGCAAGCCCACCGCCATCATCGCGAAGACGTTCAAGGGGAAGGGATTCCCTGGTATCGAGGACTTGGAGAACTGGCACGGGAAGGCCCTGGGCGCTGAGGGGGATAGGGTCATCAAGGTAAGATTTTTTCTCTATTAAAGGCTAGTAGCACCCCGCGGTTTCACCCGCGTAGTTCCACGCTAATTTTCCGGGATAAAAATAGCTTATGTATTCCAGATCATTATCTGCCTTTGTACCAAATATCACCCAGATCCCTTCAGTAGTTTTTACGTGAAAGAGTAACAAACATACATTCCTATAAACTTTGCCATTTATAAGTTTAGAATTACAAAAAGGGCCTCTAAAATTTTCAGATATATTTTTGATTGGAATGGGTTAGAAAAAATCTGGATATTAAACTGCAAATCTAATTCAATTTATTTTCATTTAGGTATACGCAATATACACTTATCCCATAAAATAATGTTAATATTATAAAAATGAATGTAAGTTTGGGGTTTGTGGCTCATCACTGCGGAATGTCTGAACAGATCAGGGGGTCTACCGCCTAACGAAAAATGCTTTGACGCTTTGATGCTTTGACATTGCTGTCTCTTTTCTTCTCGCTTGAAATGAAAGAGACGGCAATGTCAAAGCGTTTTTCGTTAGGCGGTAGACCCCCGGATTCAAAATGTTCAAATTATCAGTGTTACAAATTTCAATCTGTTCAGCTGTTTTAAAAATACTAGTATCATTATAATGTTAATAATTTTTATATAAAATACATGGTTAACTCACCAGTCCAGTCCGACTCAAGCTTCGATCGCGTCCGGCGATCTCTTTCAAGGAGAGAGCGCGCGCGTGTTCGTAGCTCGTTTAGCACGAGTGTTTCAGTGCTCTCCTTGAAAAAGATCGCCGGACGCGATCGAAACTCCAGTCGGACTGGACTGACTATATCAAACGTGAGTTAACCGTGTAATTTATTGAAAATGTGCAATAACCACGTTAGTTTCCATACGTTAATAATTTTGTTTCCAGCACTTAGAGTCCCTGATCAGCAACCCGTCGGTGTCGCTGAAGGCTTCGCCCCCGCTAGCGGAGGCGCCGCGCGTGCACCTCGCTGACATCACTCTGTCGTCGCCGCCCGCGTACAAGGCGGGAGAGACGGTCGCTACCAGACTCGCGTACGGAACTGCGCTTAAGAAGATCGCTGATACTAACCTACGGTAAGTCAGAAACTGGAATAGGGTACAATCCTCAAAAAAAACTAATTAGTCCGTCAGTTAGGTCGCTAAAAAATATTGTACACGTATTTTTTCTTTTGTTTCACAAACAAAAAATGACGAAGATACAGTGCTTCGAAGTTTCGCGTGACGTCACTTGTGGGTACGATTTTACCCACAAGTGACGTCACGACCCCCAATCTGGAAGTTTGATGATCTATTATATCTTTGTTGGTTCTTAATTATTCGATAAAACAAAAAATACGTGTCCCATAATTTTCCATGACCTAGTTGACGGACTAATTAGAATGGCTCATTTTTGACCCAGTCCGATATCCTATTATCGAAGTGAAAACCTCTTTTGGCGCACCACATACAGACTTTTCGGGTGAACTAGAGGGGTTAGAAAACATGGTTGTCTAATGTAGCGAGACGGTCGCTACTAGACTCGCGTACGGAACTGCGCTTAAGAAGATCGCGGATACCAACCTACGGTGAGTGACGATGTCGAGTCGATTACTAGCGGAATCCAACCGGCGACGGACGACAACAGACGAAATCGGACTAGCCCTAGAATGTTCTACCGTCGCACCTCGCTGACATCACTTTAGCCCGCGTACAAGGCGGGAGAGACCGTCACTACTAGACTCGCGTACGGGACACCAACCTACGGTGAGTGACGATGTCGAGTCGATTACTAGCGGAATCCCAACCGGCGACAACAGACGAAATCGGACTAGCCCTAGAATGTTCTACCGTCGCACCTCGCTGACATCACTTTAGCCCGCGTACAAGGCGGGAGAGACCGTCACTACTAGACTCGCGTACGGGACACCAACCTACGGTGAGTGACGATGTCGAGTCGATTACTAGCGGAATCCCAACCGGCGACAACAGACGAAATCGGACTAGCCCTAGAATGTTCTACCGTCGCACCTCGCTGACATCACTTTAGCCCGCGTACAAGGCGGGAGAGACCGTCACTACTAGACTCGCGTACGGGACTGCGCTTAAGAAGATCGATGATATTAACCTGTGGTGAGTCATTGTACTCTAACTCGATTATTATATTCAAATGAATATCCTTACGGCAGGCTTGGAGGAGACAGAGATTTCTCGGCGCGACCGAAATGAAAAAAAATAGGATAACGGAAGTGATGCGTAAAAACCACAGACTAACCAGGGAGATACGTAAAACTGCCCGTGTCGCCAACTTAATTATTCAAATGGTCGCACCGTAAATAATAAAATAAATCTTTTTTTTTTGCAAATTGTGTTCGCTGCTTTTGAAGGAATTTCTTTCCTGCCTGGTGTGTGTTCCATGACACCACATCTTTTTAAGCTATTGCATAGCTTTTATCGCGGGCCTGGAGACCGATTGTTACTAATGGTGCATCTCTTTCTTATGTTCACAAAAAAAGAGGGAGGGAAGACTGTCACGCCGTCCTCCCCACTCGGTCATTCGACTTTCAATCTTATGGTTTTACATTTACAGACTAAATGCTCTTAGCAGTGTTGCCAACTTAACGGATTTCCCGTGATACGTAGTGGATTTGAGTACGTAGAGAACGGGAAAATAACTTTCTAACGGCTATTATCATAGCATATTTTGGAATAAGTATATCAATGAAGCAATAATGTCAGCGTAAACGCTCACTAGCTCACTATTTAATCAATTTTAGGGATTTTTATTTTAACTTAAGTTTAGGGATAAATATTTTGAGTAGATGGAACACTGATTTCGCGACGTTTAAAATTTTTGGATGTACATGAATGTCAATGTCATTATGTCACTAAAGATGAATAAACAAAAAACAAAGTGCCTTAAAAGCAAAATATATAGTGAAAAAGCTGAAAATCTTCATGTTCCAAGAAGCGTGCTATAATTGAGATGTTTTGGCTTAACAATATGGAATCTGGATTTACTAAAGGGAATAGGTAGTGCCAATTTACCAAAGAAGGCAAACTTTTTTGCAATCAACAAACAAAGACTTTTGTAGTTCAGAATAATTCATGAACGTGAAAACATCTTTGTAAGTACAGTTTTACGTTTAATACTATTTACCTATGTATATAATACATAAAGCAGCCTAGTACATAAATATGTAATAGATGATTTTCGGCTTAGAACTTCATCTTTAACACTGTTTACAAAGTTAGGTTATGTGCGTAAAATATAATAAGCGTTTGTTTGCTTGTTTCAGATCTTCAAGATTATCTTATGCGATTGTTGGATATGTCCAAATAAAAAGAGATCTAAATGTGTGTACTGTCAAGTGTCGCGTATGTCCTGAACACAATAAAATATGAAACAGCCTTGGATATGGGATAAGGAGCAGCTTCATCTGAAAATACCTGTGCCTATGATGATAAATCTGTGGAAGAAGGCTGCGGACAGGAACTTTGTTTTCATATTGCAAAAGAAAGCAATCCATGGTTTATATAATTTATCAGCTAGAGAATCAGTACGGGAGATTTTCACCACATAACAACTTTAGTATGAAGAAGTAGCAATGAAGGGATCATTGTACATATATTTATCAATGTATAATGTATGTAAGAAAAAATCAAAGTCAATGGCAGAAATTAAATCTGAATCCTAAAGCACACCATAAACACAAAATTGTATTTCCTACGCTTCTATATTTTTGCAATCCCTGCACAAGCTCTCAATGAAATCAAGTTTAAAAATGAAATAAAAACCTATTGAGCAAGGCAACAAAGTCAAGTGTTAGTCAAAGTTAAAGATAACATATGGAAGAGAAATGTGTTGAAATTGGAATCTTGTAGTAAGGTAAAATAGTAAATTTATAAAACTTTTGGTGTAACATTGTTTGTACTCAATCATGTACTTAGTATACTGTATAAATATTGGTGGACAATTCACACACAATTCACTGCTTTAAATTGCTGAGGCTCCTTTACAGCTGCTTATATTAATTTTTACCTTAGTTATTTTATCTTATTTTGTACACAGATTCTTTGATTTTTTGTGAATGACGTTACCACATGTTCTTATGGATTTATGGTTCGAATAAATGAATTGAATTGAACAGGAAAATAAAAAAAAATAAACATTAACAGTTGTATAATGAAGTAATAATAAACTAATAAAAATAATCTTATGTTAGTGAATTAGACTGGCGAGCGAATTAGAAGCCATGAGCTTAGTGGATTTAGTAGCTCTTCCTGCGAAACTGAGGGTTGTGGGTTCGATTCCCACCCAGTGCAGTAATGTGCAAACATTACTGTGTTCCGGTTTGAAGGGCAATGTTTCCAGTGAAATTACAGGGCATACAGATAATACATCTTATATATCTGGGTGACGAGCGCAGTGCAGTGCTGCAGGTAATAATTTGGACTCTTCATGTTCCAAAAGCAGCGTGTCACTGTGCTGTTATGTGGCAGGCATGTTGCTTACCATCAGGCACATGTCCTGCTCGTTTATAATATAGAGTGATGAGTCACATTATAAAAAAAATATGTTTGCACTGTGGCTGGGTGTTTCTTCATATTTTATCTATCTATATAAATATAAATCAATGCCACTTTTCATTGTTAGTACCTAAACTCCTTCTAAATGGCTGGACCGATTTGAATGTTTTTTTTGTATATATTTGGGTAGGACCCTGGAAGGTTTAAATTCACAAATCAGCTCGGCAGATGGCACTGCAGTTGATATCTAGGTTATTATTCGAGCGAAGCCGGAGCGGGCCGCTAGTCTTCTATAAATACAAAAGCGAAAGGTCACTCATCAAGGAATCTCAGAAACTACATATGCTAGGAATCTGAAATTTTGTATGGAGGTCCCTTTTAGCATGTAGGCGCTCACTAAGACGGGGTTTTGCTAAATTCAACCCCTAAGAGAGTGAAACAAGGATGAACTGTTGTATGAAAATTCGTGATTTTCAAAGTTATCAAATTTTGTCTCTAGATACCTGATACGAAGCACTTAAATGTTTGTTTTATCAATTTTGTGATTTCGAACTGTATGGGGTGAAATTGGGGTTGAAATAGGGGATGAATGTCAATATGAAAATTCCCAACCGTTGAAGATTAAACCATGAAACTCTGTATAATATATAGACACTTGACACGAAACAAATAAATGTTTGTTCTAGCAATTTTTTAATTTCGACCTGTATGGGGATGAAATTGGAGTTGAAATGGGCGACGATTGTATCTTACGCTTTCACATCTAAACAACAGAACCGATTTTGATGAAATTGTATTATTACCTTAATATTTATTTTGCACAGACGAAGTTGCGGGTAAAGCTAGTAGCAAGTATGTATTTAAAACTGTATAAGTATTATATCAGCTATCTGGCCGCCATAGTACAAGCTTTGCTTAGTTTGGGGTCAGATTTTCATGTGTGTGAATAGTCCACCAATATTTATTTAGTTAGTGTGATTAATTTTAAGAGAAGTATATGACAGTATGATGATGTAAGAGAGTTTGTTTGACTCATTTGATTTTGAGATTGTTTTGAATAGTTGCTGTAAATAAGTGATATTTTGTACTTAATCTCTTTGTATAACTTTAACCTTAATGTAAATAAGTAACATTTTGTATTAAATCTTTTGTAGAAATTTTACCTTAATGAGTTTATATTATTTTGTACTCAACCTTTCCAGCATTATGACATAGAATAGATTGATTATGATAAAAACAAATGTGACTCAGACTCAACATTATCCCAAAAATACTGTAGAAATTAAATTTAAAAAAATATAATTGCATAAGTTGATAAATTATGGTAAACAAATGTCACTCTTCAAAATAAAAGCAATTCCGAAAAGCTGTTAACATCCCTATTGCTTATGTTGATAAAAATGCATGCAACATGCAATAGCTTTACCGCGGCAGTCCCCGAGTGCCACACATCTTTTTTTTTGCTTACATTTCTGCATCCTACTAACTTACTAAGAACTTATTATTTGTAAGTGGTTTTTTCATTACATTAATATTACAAAGGTGAAACTTAGCAAATCTGTATGGTTCTCACGTATGTCAGTAATAGCTCAATGAATGTGAACGATATTAGAACGGTGTATTTCTAGTCAATAACCAAAAAACACTACTCTTGTTTCGGCGCGACCGAAAATTTAATTCCGTATTTTGGCCGAAACCGGAACTGAGGGCGAAACTAGCCGAACCGGAGAACCTTCGGTCGATCCCACCTACTTAAAACTGCTAAAGAAAACTATGAAAAAATTGGTTTACAATATAGCACGGTACTCATTCAAGTGGTGCACTAAATAGTGTTTACACTACAGTAACGTGCAAGAGTGAATGTTTGTCGTACTCACGCTACCACCGTTGGTCGACGTGGGCAGTAACAATCATACATTCTTACCTACAAGTTTCTTATTATTATCAATCCACTTAAACAGTCCATAATGATTATGATGCAAATACAGGTGAAACAGATATAGTTTTTTATATTTTCGAGACTTCAACTAATATTGAAATCATTTTCGAGACTTCAACTAATATTGAAATCATTTTCGAGACTTCAACTAATATTGAAATCATTTTCGAGACTTCAACTAATATTGAAATCATTTTCGAGACTTGCAACTAATATTCAAATCATTTTCGAGACTTCAACTAATATTGAAATCATTTTCGAGACTTCCAACTAATATTGAAATCATTTTCGAGACTTCAACTAAAATTGAAATCATTTTCGAGACTTCAACTAAAATATTGAAATCATTTTCGAGGCTTCAACTGATATTGAAAACATTACACAACAGCGATTTCAATTATTATTTAACTTGCAGCGTCCCGCGGTTTCGACCTGCCTTTTTCCTGTTCCTGTTGTTTTACCGGGATAGAAAGTAGCTTATGTGTTATTCCAGAACTGTCTGTCTATCTTCCATATATCTGTTCTATGCCTTTATGTCTGTTTTCTCTGTATGTTAATTTATTTTTATCTTGGTTACAGTGTGATCGCTCTGGATGGTGACACAAAGAACTCTACCTTCAGTGACAAGCTGCGCAATGCCTACCCCGACAGGTAAACAATAGTGTTCGCTCGGATTTCGTCATATAAGGACTATTAATCGAAAAAAAAACTATCCTATCTCTCAAGTTGGACCAGACTGCTCACGGTGTGCCAATTTAATTTAAAATCGGTTAAGTAGTTTAGGAATCCATCGCGGACAAACATCGTGACAGGAGATTTATATATATTAAGATTAGTATAGATATTTCCAATCGTAACATTTGAATACTTCCAATTCCAAACTAATTTGTAACTTGGACCTAAAAACATACAGAACCACATACACATAAAATAGAAATAACAAGGCATGGTCAACTTTTTATCGATAAAAAAGATGCAAACATAATTATGGTAAACTGCACGATGTAATAATAGAGTAGGCACATGATTCATCTGTGTCTACGGTTACTGAGTGCGAGAACAATGTTTGTCGTACTCACGCTGCCACTGTTGGCTGATGTGGGCAGTAACACTCGAACAATATTTAACTTTAATCTATTGTATAATAAATGAAGCAAAAAATTTAAAAAAAATCACAAGGGTATGAAGTTTTCAATTATATTTTTTCTGTGAAATATTTTTTTTCCAAGTTTATTCGACAATGGTTCAGATTAAGAAATTAATAAATTTAAGATGTCTGTCTGTACAGGACGTTTGTTGATATTAGCGCACAATTAGAAATTTAGTAGATATAATCTTACTAAAGTATATTGTCTCCTTAAATATTGTAAAAACCGTTAGATTACAATCTGAAGACGTTAGATTATAAACAAAACCAACTTGAAATTTTATGGCGTTTTTTTAGGAACTATAATAGGTTCACACGTGACCACCATCTTCTCGCCTGGACGTCTACTCTCTTTCTACGGAAAAACGTAATTTCGAAAAATTTCGCGACTTTCCTACTTCGATCCGTCGTTTCGTTCGATCGAACATTGTTTGACTACCTACTCCAATTAGAGTAGACTTAGAACATCGAAACGAAGGATTACTTCGATCCTTCGTAGAACCGGAGTAGGAAATGCGTGAAATTCGAAATTACGTTTTTTAGTAGAAAGAGAGTAGACGTCCTGGACGTCTACTCTGTTTCTACGAAAACGAAATTTCGAAAAAAAACTCGCGCCTTTCCTACTCTCGTTCTACTTCGTTTCGTCCGATACAACATTATTTGACGTTTAAATGTTCTAAGCATACTCTAATTAGAGTAGGCTTAGAACATTTAAACGGACAAAATGACGGATCGAAGTAGAATCGGAGTTGGAAAATTGCGAGTTTATTTCGAAATTACGTTATCGTTGAATTAGAGTAGACGTCCTGATGTTAAGCGACGATGCGATCGTCGTATATAAGACTGACGTACCCATGTAATATTTAAAGGTGACGATATATATAAGACTGATTCTGTTGTTCACTCCGTCAGATACATCGAATGCTTCATCGCGGAGCAGAACCTTGTGGGCGTGGCGACCGGAGCCGCGTGCCGCGACCGCGCCGTCGTGTTCGCGTCTACCTTCGCCGCGTTCTTCACCAGGACCTTCGACCAGGTCGGTGGCTTCACTAGGATGTTTCGACACGAGTTACAATGGTACCACTAATTGCAGTAGTTTTTTTATAGATTACATAAAATTACAAACGTTTTTAAAAATTTACGTTCTATGGGTGATGTTGATAGCAATAGAACGTAAATTTTTAAAAACGTTTGTTGTTTTATGTAATATATAAAAAAACTACTGCAATTATGGACTCAATTTGTCAAAGATGATTATTATACGGGATCAAGGAGCAAATTTAAGCAGTTGTAATATTTTTAAAACCTCGCATTTAAAAGTGAACTTTTGCGTAACATGACGCAGTTACGTTCTATTGGTGCTGTCAAAAAGAAAATAAACGGTTGGATCTACTATAGCAGTTGTAGCACGAGAAAAGTGAAGAAATTGCAATAATATTGGTATTCTACCAAACGCCATTCCTACTACATAATATGTAGCATATGTAGCAGGTATGTAGAATACCAAACAATTCTTGGAACAAGAAACGTAGCAAATTTAACCGGGATGGTTTTCTGTTATCGGCATTGTGGAACCCTGTCGTAAAACAATTTTTGTTATGCATACGGAGTGAGTTTGAAAAGGCCTGTTGATACGGTTAGTGTTCTGTGTCGATCAACCCTACCATTTTTGAAGTACAAACAACTACCCTTAGTTGAAGATATCATTTTACAAATAGACGATCAGCATTTTCTTCAGTCTTCTCGTGACCACGACTGTTGTAACGCTGCTGATACAAACTTGCTGCTGAGGCAGACTTGGGATGTTAAACGTGGCTTGTCAGTTTCGGGGGTGTTCAAGTATTACGTAACGCAATTTTTGAAGATGTTATAATACAGAGATTGTAACAAAACATACAATCAAATTAAGAGTTTCGTTTTTGAAATCTGTTAAAAAAGGGAATGGTGGCAATAGATCATGGAGATCAGTTGCACACCCACTGAAGTGTATCCGATAAAAAACCGATAAACTAGCAATTTATATTGAAGTCAAACATTTGTCACTTAAGGAGAGGCAGTTTAATTGACTTGTTAAGTAACTCAATAAAATAAATGTTCTTTTGAAACCAACCTCGCAATATTTACATAAGAATCTTCCTTGCGCTACAACGAAAATATGACCATTGTTGTACAGATCCGCATGGGCGCTATCAGCCAGTCGAACATCAACCTGGTTGGTTCCCACTGCGGAGTCTCCATCGGAGAGGACGGGCCCAGCCAGATGGGGCTCGAAGACTTGGCCCTGTTCCGAGCCGTGCCCACCGCCACCGTCTTCTACCCATCGTAAGTTTATTGGCAGTATTTTAGTGGTAAATTTACAAGTTACTGCTGGTCTAGTCGGGAGAACGGTGACTGCTGATCCTGAGACCCCGGGTGCAAACCCCATTCGCACCACTGTCTTTTCGAAGTCATATGCGAAATCGACATGTACCTATAACCTTCATTTGTCATTCACCAATCCGCAGAAGGCCAATGTGATGGACCATGACTCTCCTTGCGAAAGAATGCCCCAAGTCCCAGCAGTGGGGAGCATTTAGCTTATGCTAGTGGTAAATAAGTCTATTGACATTCTTTCAGTGGTATATGCTTCCAATTTGATTATTTGTATGTTTAATACAAGGCCTTTATAACGCTTTTTTATTTTATTAACGCTTAATTTTAAATTCATTGAATTTTCACATATTATTTAATTCAGATAAGGTCGCTGAAACGTGATTAAAGTAATATAAACTAGACACGTACAACCTAATAGGCAGAAAAAAATTGTAAATGATATTCCCAAATACACTAATAAATCAATTTTATTCAGTTCCTATGCGGTGCCTCTGTGTTACTCATAAGTTGATGTTAATATAAAAGTATTTAGTTTGTAAAAATCTGAAAATAAGGTCTAAACTCAAACAGAACAGCGCGGCACCCAGGCGCCACTTGGTGTGTGGTCCCCGTAGCCGGTATATATTAAAGTGTATTGTTTGAGGAAGTCTTAGTATTAAAATTAACATGGTTGTTAGTTGTTACACGTATATTAATTAAACGGGTAACTCACTTCTGATAAATATGGTCTGTCCAATCCGATTAGAGTTTCGGTCGCGTCCGTCCTTTTTCAAGGAGAGGGCGCGTGAATGATGGATGATAAAAAAATGGAACGTGGAATCCCTCCATGCGGAAGAAGTGCTAAACTTGCACTCTCGCTCTTTCTATTCCCATTTTTTTTTTTTTTTTTTTATAGCATAGAGTGACGAAACGAGCAGGTCATGTGCCTGATGGTAAGCAACAAGCCTGCCTCATAACAGCACAGTAACACGCAGCTATTGAAACATGATAGTCCAAATCATTACCTAGCACTGCACTGCGCTCGTCACCCAGAGATCTAAGATATTATGTCTCTAAGCCCTGTAATTTCTCTGGAATCATTGCCCTTCAAACCGGAACACAGTAAAGTTTGCACATTACTGCTTGGCGGTAGAATGTTTGGCAAAGGTGTGGTACTTCCCCAGGCGGACTCTGCTAAGAGTCCTACCACTACAATATTCCCCCGCATTCCCCCGCAACAGTGATTTCATACCCACCCCCCCCTCCATAATAGAGTAAACGTTTAACGCAACCTTGTTGGAAGTCATAACCCGTCAAGCGGCGCTGAACCCATATGGGTTCCGTGGGTATGACTAATCTTGTGAAAAAATTGAATCTACCCTCAAAAATGTTGAGGTTAGTTTTGACAAAACAAATCAAATTTAATGAGGTATCATGTTTTCAGTGATGCGGTGTCGGCTGAACGCGCGGTTGAGCTGGCCGCCAATACCAAGGGCATCTGCTACATCCGTACTTCCCGTCCCAACACCGTCATACTCTACCCCAACGATGAGGTCTTCAAGGTAATTACCAGGTTTACACTCTTCTTAGCACTTAAAACGGTGAAGGAAAAATGTTGTGAGGAAACCAATATGAACTTAGAATGTTATGTTGCCATACACTGGCACTGCAACTAAATTAACTGGCACTGGACCAGCGTGGTGAATTATGACCTTAACTCTCTCCTTGGGGAGTGTTCTAGTATTACATACATCCCAACGTAACGCACTTTAAAATGTTTAATATCTTTCCTCTCCGTAAACATTACTAATGCTAATGCTAATTGCTATTGTTAAATGTTGGCTATACGGTCCAACATTTTAAATAGTCCTTTAACTTGGAAAAAAAAACTGAAATAAAATATAGGAAAATCATTGTTCACGCGATTGAATAATCCGTTTCTTTATAACAAACATTTCATTTGATATAGAAGCATTTACAAGACGTCTAAAGTCTTAATTCTAAAAAAAAACGTCTAACACATGAGAAATTGACAAAAAATCTGGTGATTTCTAGTGACTTTTTCATAACCAAAACTTATGCTTCTTCTCTTGAATTTTTGGCCGCAACCACAAAAATTAATACAACCGCAAGTTTCTATTTCTACTGCTATAATAAGATATTACGTAACTGATGTGTTAGTCTTGAAAAAGTCACTAAAATCACCAGATTTTTTGTCACTAAATCACAAATAAAGTGGCCAAGTGCGAGTTGCACTCGCCCTTGAAGAGTTCCTTAGCAGCAAGTAACATAATATTAAAAAATCTTGTATTTACTTTGAACTTTGATCAATGTTTTAAAAACAGTGTATTATGTAGATTACAATAAAACTACTAACGAATACCTACTACCAACTTTCGGTAGAAGTTTGCATACATCATACATTCTTTTAGTTTTGTTATTCTCTCATTTTAAATATACAGCGGAGGGGGGAGGCACATTTTACCACTTTGGAAGAGTCTCTCGCGCTTTTTTTTTACACCAAAATCATAACGTGTGGATTATCTATGGATAGGTCTTCAAAAATGATATTGTGGTTTCCAACTTTATTTTTTCTTAACCCTTAATTTGACGGAGTTTTTTGTAGTAAAAAAACTGTTTCTTTTTAGTAAAGTCATATTTTTGGATATGATATAAGTGCAGGAAAAATGCTAAAAAAATTTAGTGCTGTACAGTTTTTGATAAAACACATGTCCGTCACAGCGGACATTGTCAAATTTGTAACGAATTACTTGCGGAACAACATGTCCGTTGGGGTGGACTCTACCAAATGACTAACAAAAATGATAAATAAAACAAATACACATCAAAAACAAAAAGAAATACAATTCTAATCAAATATAACTATGAACATAATAGTTATTTTGTATGAAATTTCAAACGGCAATTACGAGGGTTCTTTCCTGTTATAAAACATAGTTTTATGTCACATCTTATGCAAAAGACTACTGCTCTCCTTGCAAGGACCTTTTTCCTTTGACGACAAAAAATGGCCAATATTGTCAAAACGTACACAATCTACTGGTTTGGGTTAACAAGGCTTCCTTATCGTGGTCTCTTCTTGGTTAGGGCGCTTAGTTGACCTGTTAATTTTGATCAAAGCAAAAAATATCTCGTATCGGAAATATTCTTTCAATTTAAGCTTTGCTACACATTTTCTTTTGGAGTGGTGCTTCCATGCAAATGCTTCTGTAAATACGCTAAACAAAAAAAGTAACCATCCACACACCCACACCAAGCATTTATAGAAGAACTAGCTGACCCCGCAAACGTTGTTTTGCCTTAGTGAACAACCCTTGTCACTTAGGGGTATGAAAAATAGCTAGTAGCCGATTCTCATACCTACAGAATATGCATATAAAATTTGGTTAAAATCAGTAAAGCCGTTTCGGAGGAGTAAGGAAACAAACACTGTGACACGAGAATTTTATATAAAAGATGTATTCCACAACATTCAATATTATGCAAAAAAAACAACAAATGTAACAAAAAAGTGTAATCGTGGCGTATTTGGCAATGTTCGTCACACCGGACAACTACTTCAATATTTACTTCACCTAGTAATCGACAGTGTCCGGTGTGGCGGACAAGAGATTAAGAGCGAGATAAAATAGTGAAAATGAGTATAGAAACTCGTGATTATCTTATTTTACAGATGTACATAATATTATATATATAAATTAATACAGAAATCTTCAAAAAATTTGTAAACACCAACAAAAAATAAATAAAATACCTTGAGCAAAACAGATAACTTCGGCGTCGACGCTATTTTCGACAAAAACTTACATTTTGACTGTAGTCATTATTCAAATTATATTGTCTACTTAATCTTTTATATGTTACTAACACACTTAAATCAATATCTCACGTATTTTTCATTAAACCAGTTCAGTAGATTTTTTTAAATTAGTTGTTCGTCACACTGGACACTGTCGAATTAAGGGTTAATAGTTTCGGTTGGGGGAGGGATTCTTCCAAAGTGATAAAATGTGTGGTCCACGCCCTGTAACTTCTAAAATAAGAAAATGGCAAAAATATAGAAAATGTATGATGTAAACTTTCAACGAAAATTGGTTTGAATGAGATCTAGTAAGTAGTTTTATTTGAATACGTCATAAATCCACTGTTGTTTAAACACCGATTAAAGTAACAACGAACTACAACAACTTTTATACTATGTCACTTGCTGCTACGGCTAAGCTTTCATGGGCGAGTCCGACTCGCACTTGAACAAAAAAAAATAGAAGTGGTCACTTCTATTTTTTTCATTTTTTGTGTGAAAATCTTAATGCAGTTCACAAAATACATCCACTTACGAAGTTTCAACAGTATGGTTCTTATAGTTTTGGAAAACTGTGGCTGTTACATACGGATGGACAGACAGACATGACGAATCTATAAGAGTCCCGTTTTGGCTACGGAACCCTAAAAAATGACAAAACTCACTAGATCTGATGACAAAGCAGCAACTAGTAAAATGGCAACACTGCGTGTGTCTGAAGTCGGTCGAGCAGTGACTTTGCAACACGCACCCGTACCGCATGACGAACGCAAGACGTGCGGATGTCGCGTCGTTGTCGCTTCGTGGACACAGATTTCATTATTTCTACGCAAGATTCAAGCATTCGTCTTGCAACCGACAATTGTCGAAATCGTGCGGTTACGTGGGCAATTTGGCTTAAATCTAAAAAAAAACGTTGAAAACATCAGATAATATCTCGAAATATAAAAAAAAATAAAAATCTAAAAAAAAACGTTGAATTGTTTGTGGTAAAATTGTTATCTTTGTTTCGGCAGGTTGGTAAAATTGTTATCTTTGTTTCGGCAGGTTGGCCAGGCCAAGGTGGTCCGTCAGTCCCCGAAGGACAAGATCCTGTTGATCGGATCCGGCATTACTCTGCACGAGGCCGTCGCCGCAGCTGACAAACTCAAGGAAGAAGGTCTGTATTGTTTTATTAAGGGGGCGCCTAAAGCCAGAAAACGAAAATACGACATTTTCGACGCTGCTCACTGAAGTTAAGAAACTAAAAACTATGACAAAAAAAATATTGACGTGTGGGTACAATCAAGAAGAAGCACAATAACCGAATAGAATTTTAAAAATAGATCAGAGTTTTTTACAATAAAAAAATATAAATGACACCGAAAAAACCCGTTTTAATTCGAGTACTCGAAATTATCAGCGATGACCCCACATTATTTTTTGGTAATAAAATTCCTATTTGTACGTTCTAGTAAAGTAACCGAACACTTTTTTAAATGTATGTTTAGTTATTGAGTAATTAAATAAAACTTGGTCAAAAATGGACTCCCTGATTAAATATTGATTTTTCCTCCAAACTGTGTCATGCTATTCTCGACTTTATGTAGATCACATTAAGAAACCCGTCGCGCGGGTGAAATCTGTTTTTTTCCTGGCTTTAGGCGCACTCTTAAGGTGCGTCCCCCAGCAAATCGAGTTTTTTTGACCAGTTTTCAGAGCTATCTACTCATTACCCAAAACAAATATCAACTGGTAAAAAATACATTCAATTTCCATAATTTCTTGGCTTCAAAATGGTAGTTTTCTTGTTTTGTTCATGAATTTATTGTTTAAATGATCTCATAACGAAACCATAAGAAATAAAGTTAAAAAATAGAGTTAAAAGTTTTCACTTCTATCGGCAATCATAGTTTGGGCCACTATGATTGCGAATTTTTGAAGTGAAAACTTATTTTGACGCGTAAATTGAATTCTAGCGTCACGCTATACGATATGATATGATACGATATACGAATAACAAGAAATCTTGAGTACACTCGGGACCATGGACGCGCCCTCCGGTTTCACCCGCGCGGTTTCCAAAGTGAGCTATCAAATACTGAGTTATAAGTATTCACTTCTATCGGCAGTTCCTATGACTGCCAATTTTTTTTTCTTACATTTGATAGAAGCTATGGGAAGATTTGTTCAATCTTATGCGAATTGCCTAAAAAAATGCCTGCCAGTTTCCTCTGGACTAATGAATGATATTTTGTCCGTAGGTGTGGATGCCCGCGTCTTAGACCCGTTCACCATCAAGCCTCTGGACGAGGCGGCCATTAAGCAGCACGCGGCCGCCGCGCATGGTCGCGTGGTCGTCGTGGAAGACCATTACCAGGCCGGTACGTATTGAAACTAGCCGCGTTCTGTACGTTTTCAACGGCACTCTGCGTGAAAAAGACTTTAAAATCTTGAACATAGCCGAAAAGTTGCTACTAGGTTTTTTATCGGATACACTTCGGAGAGTGTGAACTGATTTGCATGATCTAATACCGTCTTGCCCTTTTTTCTATTGGAAAGCTAGTAGCTCGAAAAAGCGACATCGTTTCATTGTTGATGTTCCAAAGACGCGAACGAAAAGATTTGACTCTACTTTTGTGATAAGAACGTCTAGGCTGTGGAATACGTTGCCTGAGTGGGTTTTCCCCGATGGTTACGATCTTTGTGTCTTCAAATCGAGAGTGAATTGTTTTTTTTTTAGATAACACGCTCCGTTGAAGACCGCATCGTCGCTTAACATCAGGCGAAATAGTGCTCAAGTGTAAACCTATAAAATTAAAAATTAGAATATTTCTGAAATGTTTTGAGGAAAATATTATAGGTTCGCTTTACCAACATGATGATGTCGGGCGTCGACGGTGTAGCGGCTAAGCGGGACATGCGCGTTTTACGATTTTTGCGACGAACTTTGACGACGACAACCGTAATACCATTATAATATGTCTGTAGTTATACACATGGTGCAACATTAGTGTTGTTTAAAGCATACTAAACTTCTCAGTTGCACTTTTATCGGCAGTCTGCATAAGGCCCTGACCACACAAGCTACTTTTTGAAGCGGGATGCAGCGACTAGACGTCAAGCGCAGATACTTTTTGAAGTGTGACGCAGTGACTAGACGTCAAGCGCAGATACTTTTTGAAGTGTGACGCAGTGACTAGACGTCAAGCGCAGATACTTTTTGAAGTGTGACGCAGTGACTAGACGTCAAGCGCAGATACTTTTTGAAGTGTGACGCAGTGACTAGACGTCAAGCGCAGATACTTTTTGAAGCGTGACGCAGCTACTTTTTGAAGCGTGATGCAGCGACTAGACGTCAAGCGCAGCTACTTTTTGAAGCGTGATGCAGCGACTAGACGTCAAGCGCAGCTACTTTTTGAAGCGTGACGCAGCGACTAGACGTCAAGCGCAGCTACTTTTTGAAGCGTGATTCAGCGACTAGACGTCAAGCGCAGCTACTTTTTGAAGCGTGACGCAGCGACTAGACGTCAAGCGCAGCTACTTTTTGAAGCGTGATTCAGCGACTAGACGTCAAGCGCAGCTACTTTTTGAAGCGTGATGCAGCGACTAGACGTCAAGCGCAGCTACTTTTTGAAGCGTGATGCAGTGACTAGACGTCAAGCGCAGCTACTTTTTGAAGTGTGATTCAGCGACTAGACGTCAAGCGCAGCTACTTTTTGAAGCGTGATGCAGCGACTAGACGTCAAGTGCAGCTACTTTTTGAAGCGTGACGTAGCGTCTGTCGCCTGTCGCCGCTGCTAAAAGTAGCTAGTGTGGTTTGTGAAAACTTCATTTGGCGCGCCAGACAGACTTCTCGTGGGCTGTGAATTGAATTCTAGCGTCACGCTCAGGAACGATTAGATTTTTTCTATATGTTATCTGTTTGATAACATATAGAAAAAATCTCTGAGTTATAAGTTTTCATCGGCAGTCCCCATGATTGCCAATTTTGTTTTATTATAAAGCTTGACTTACGTTTGAGCAGAGTGACCTTTATTTCAAAAGAATGGGGAATTTTCTTTGATTAGTTCCTCTTGATTAGAGTAGATCTTACTCACTAGATGGCGTTTTGTTTACCACAGGTATAAAAGTTCAAAGGTACAAAGTATATTGATACTATTCGCAATGCTAACTAAATGTTCGAAATCTGTCGTCTAAATTCGTGTACTTTATTACACGCAGGTGGTTTGGGCGAGGCGGTGCTCTCGGCCCTGGCCCTGGAACGCGACGTCATCGTGAAGCACATCTACGTGCGCGAGGTCCCTCGCTCCGGCCCGCCCGCGGCTCTGCTCGACAAGTACGGCATCTCCGCGCCGCACATCCTCGAAGCGGCCAGGGCTCTGCTCAAAGCTTAGGCGCGCCCACGACGCGGCCAAAAAGAATAGTATCCACTTTGGTTAACTACTCAATAAAAAAAAAACGACAGTGACAGCTATATATAGTGTAATGTTAAAACGAATGTTACCGCATAGAAAAAGTTGAAGTTGAAAGATGTCACTGGCAACAAAAAAGTGTAATGAGAGTGTTATTGTATTATTATTAGTTGGAATCATCACAAAAATAACTTTAAAATATGTAATAACTAAATTGCACTATGGTCTATTAGATACATCACATTATAAGATTTACACACCCAAATGTTGTGGTAAAGTTTAGATGTGTCAGTAAACTTGAGTAGATACTATTCCTATAGTTACGGAGATCAAATGTTTTCTAAACGAAAATTCTTGCACAAAATAGACTGAAACCATAGACGAGAATCTATAAAATTTAGATTAGAACATTCCTAATATTGGTCCGGACATTCCTACTATGGTTTCTGGTTTATTTTTTTGCTTGTTCCTAGAACTAATGCCGTAGTAAAGCATATAACTATTTAGCGTAAAGGTTGTTATCACAGTTATTCATATTGTAGATCTTTTGTATGTTTTTATATATCTTGTGGAACTGTTGTAATTCAGTGCCTTGACGTTTTTTAAGGCTGAAAGTGGTTTTGGATGGATATTGAAGGGTTAGTAGATTGTAAGAAATATTTTATATGATGCCGCTATTGCGATATTGTAACCGTGTCTAATTGTTAAAACAAATCATTGAAAAATTTTGTTTACATTGGTCAATCAGACCTAGAATATATTTGTTATATTATAAGCTAAATTTTTCGGGCTTCCGGTATAGTTTGTTAAATCATACACATTAGATTTGGTTAAATATTTAATTGGTACCTTACATTCCTGTTGATTGCATTTTTTTACTTATTTGTCAACCAGTGTGTATTGTAATAAAATCTGTTCAGTATAAAAAAGTTGTTTCAATAACATTACAAAACATTAATTAATTAAACAATTTCTGTACAATTAACAGTATAATAATATTATACTAATGACTAGAATGTCTCATTTCTTTGTAATATGTACAGTTTTGAATTTATTTTTAATCTATAAGTTAGAGGTGTCAAATGACTAGCTTTGTTAGTAAATAATATGTATGTACTATATCAATGAATCTCACATTGTAGACAAGAGAATTAAAAATAAAATGTACAGCAGTTGTTTAAAAGTATAAAACAATATTGATTGCCAAATAGATTATGAAGAAATACTTGTTAAGTTTAGTTTGCGTATCCAAATTCTTCCCAATAAGTTACAGAAATAATTGATAAATTTACGCAGTCCGAGTTTTATTTGATGGAGTAGTATTCACAAAATTACATACCAAAAATAAATCTTTCGTAAGTTCACGTGAATTTGCTAAGCTTTCTCACTAATCTATTCGGCAATTTACACCAACAAAGCATAGATATGGTTACAAACAGTTAACATTACAATTTTCGGACGGAGGGCGCACACCACTCGACTCTCATTTTACACAGTAAATGCATTATTTGGCCGCTAAATAAATATTTCCACATAAAAACGGGTAGCTTCGAATAATCGTAGTAATCATGTGAAAGGTAGCTGTAGCAGCGTAGTTAATTGTATTATTACACCAAAAAATCTTATCGTACCTAAAAATAAGTTAAATATCCTTAAAGTAAAAACACTAAATTCTTCATAGAAGAAAAGTTACATCATAGTTCTCGCTATCTTTGAGCTAAAGTCACATACTGTACAGTAATTTTAGAAGACTGCCGATTGTGTTGTACCATTTTTTTGAGCATATAAGAAATGTCGATCTTGATAAATGGTGCAACAGTCATAATATTAGAGTATTCTTTGGTGTTATACTAAGAAGGGTAGTTTTGTCACCCCCATTCACCAGCAGGGGCCCCTTCAGGAATAGGCGGTGGCGCTTGAGTCTGCGAGGCCTCTGCGTTGGTTCTTTCCTCTAATTCGCCCGGGAGATAATCCTTCCAACTCCTGAACAAGTATCTCGTAAACTTCCTCAGCTGCCTGAACTTACAGTAAGTCGCGCCCTCGGCAGATTGCAGTTGCTGTGTTTGGATCAAAAACCCCTTTTCTTTGAATGTCTGTTCCAGTTTCTCCCTTTGTAGACTTTTCCGAGATTTCCTTTTCTTCTTACTCAAGTCCTCTTTGCTGAGAGATTGTGCGTCTTTGGGTTGAGACGTCGAAGACGCTGCTGCTTCTAACTGCCTCTGATTTGCATCTCTTTGAAGATACTCGTAACCTTTGTTTCCCTTATTTCCCGTCCCGCTGTAGTATCTGAAGTTTCCTCCAGAGTCAACGGAAAGCATTTTCTTCTCTTGTAGTGAAGGCTTGGAGCCGCCTGTGAACTTAAATTTGCAAATACTGACTTCGGTAGTTGGTGTTGAGGAGTTGGTCTTAGTGGGCATCGGAGGAATGAAGATAGCTGATCTTTTCCTCTTGACGGGCCCTTGGACGGGGTTGGGTGAAGTCCTCTTCATTTTCTGCTCCGGGCTTTTCTTCGCTTCCTCGACTTGCTTGATCACTTTAGGGTCGAGCAGTTCCGAGATCTGTTTGAGCACTAATTTGTTCTTACTCTCGTCCACTGAGGAGTTTTCAGTGGAGAGGCTTTCAGATACGCTGTTTGGTGTCGAGGGGCCTCGGTTTTGGTCATCCGTGGGGAAGGGTAATTGACCAGCCGCCGCTAACCTTTGGTAATATAGCAACTGGGTCTGTAACGCTAAGGGGTGCATGTAGACTCCGGCGTTGGGCCAGTACACATAGCCAGGAAACTTCCCGTCACCGTCAGGGCTAGACGTAGATTGAGCAGGCTCCGATAACGTGGGCGATATGCCCCTCTGCTGCCTTGAAAGATCTGGAGAACTGCTTGCCGTGACTGGCAAGAAATTCGTATTCCGCTGAATCACCGATATTGCATTTGGCTGCTCCGATTTGGAAGCATCGGGACTCTCCGGTTCCTCAGTCTTAACTTCAGGTAACGAAGTGTAAATATTACCAAACTTCTTTTGGATTTGTATTTTTAAGTCGTGAAGGTCTCTGATGCATAGATTCAAAGGTTCGTCATCACTGTGAAGTGGCCCGGCTATTGTCGGAGGAGCTTCCGGCATTGGTTCGTCCGGGCTGTTGAACTGTGGCGGAGAGAGATTCTCCAGCCTTCTCTTGTTTTCCTGAGACAACTTCCTTTCCAGTAAACTTGAGATAATTTTATTCTGCAAGTCAGTTTTCGGTGTGCTGACGGGCAGTTCTCTAAAAGGCGGACACATCGACAACGGATTAAGTCTGTCTTGAGTGGGCGGCGGCTGTCCTGGCACTACAGTGCCGTAGTTCTCGTAAATTAGATGACAGATATCGGCCTTCTTCGGTTTACGTCCTCGCCGGGGCTTGGAGTTATTTAGCGTCATTTCGCCCATGTATGGGAGGTCGTCGTACGTGACGATCTTGCTTGGTGCTATTGCGGGACTTTTCTTTTTTTTATCCTCCGGTCTAGTGGGCGGTTTGGCCGCCATGTTTACATTAGGTACAGTCACTGTCCCTGTTTCATGCTGTATGCCGGCGAGTCTTTGCGCCCAGATTTTAAAGGTTTCGTTTGTGATGTTATTGACGTCAAAGTTCTCTGTCTTCGGTTTTTCTTGTTTAGGTTTTTGTGGTTGTTTTGCGTTGGCTTTCTGCAGGCTCTGCTCGTAGTGGTCGAGGTATTCCTGTGGCAACGCTTGGTGGTGGAACTTGAGTTTCCATCGGTTCTTTTGTCTGTTCCTTTGGTGCTTCTGTTTGGGCGGCTCGGACTTGTCAGCGTTGAGGCGTTCCTTGCTTGCGGACAGCAGTTGCTGGCGAAGGAGCTCTTTGTTTTCTGATCTGAAAAAGATAACAACATTAATTTATGTTTTGGAGTTCTAATTAGTTAACAAGTTAAATCAGTGTGTAGGTACTATAGGTGTTGATAGTCCAGATTAAGTGAGACCGAGCCAAACAATCGTTTTTGAAGTGAAAACTTATTTTTGCGCACCACAGACAGATTTTTCGTGAGCTTTGAATTGACCTCAAGCGTTACGTTCGTAAATTAAAGAAATCTCCGGGTGAACTCGGGACCATGGTCATGGCCCACGCCCTCCAGTTTCATCCGCGTAGTTTCCAAAGTGAGCTATCAAATTCTGAGTTAAGGCCGGTTTGCATTTTGATTAGTGCGAGTGCGACTGCGAGTGAGTAATCGCGACTGATTACTATGCACTCACAATAATCAATCGGTGTCCACACGTGTTTGCTACTAGTCACTCAACATCTGCACTACTCACTCGCACTCGCACTAATCAAAATGAAAACAGGCCTGTATAAGTGTTCACTTCTATCGGCAGTCCCTATGACTGCAATTTAATTTTTTCAGTAATTTTAAGTTTTTTTTTTATACCATAGAGTGACGAGACGAGCACGACATGTGCCTGATGGTAAGCAACATGCCTGCCACATAACAGCACAGTGACACGCAGCTATTGGAACATAAGTTCAAATCATTACCTAGCACTGCACTGCGCTCGTCACCCCGAGATCTAAGATATATCTCTAAGCCGTCTCTCTGGAAATATTGCCCTTCAGCCCAGAACACAGTAATGTTTGCACATTACTGCTTGGTGGTAGAATAACTGGTAAAGATGTCGTACTTCCCCAGGCGGACTCTGCCAAGAGTCCTACCACTACTAACGGTTTGCATAATAAAACAAATTTCAAAGGCATGATATACCTACGTTGTAACAAACTAACAAGATGGTTATAGTTGTATTAAGATAGTTACCTGGTAGTGGTAGCGTTGGTGTTGGCGTGCGGGGCGAGCAGCGGGGGTGCGGGCGGCGGGGCGGGGCAGACGTCGCCGCACGCCGCGCGCCGCATCACTTCTGAAACAACAGGGAACGTTATTAATGATTACCAATAGAATCACAAATCACCTCTCTCCCAAGCGTGGATCCAGGGGGGTCATGACACCCTCTGGGCTGGGTCCAGTACCTAGGATCACTGATAAAAAAAACATGCAACTACTTATAACACAGTTTTGTGACTTGACCACGAGACCACGACTATGTGACACCCCCCCCTCTGGTGCCAAAGCTGGATCCGCCTTTGCTCTCTACCTCGAGAAAACCGGGACATCCTCACCCCGCAACGGAGGGGATTCATGTTTGTTTTTCCGACTCAAACGGTTGTCTTTGGAAGTGATGTCGACATAGTGGTAGGGACTGCAGAGTCCGTCTAGAAAAGTGCCACACCTTTGCCAGTTATTCTGCCGCCAACCAGTTATGTGCAAAACATTACAGTGATCCGGTTTGAAGGGCAATGGTTCCAGTGAAATTACAGGGCATAGAGTTACTATTAACATCTTATATCTCTGGATGACGAGCGCAATGCAGTGCTAGCTAATGATTTTGAACTCTTCATGTTCCAATAGCTGCGTGTCACTGTGATGTTATGTGGCAGGCTTGACGCTTACGATCAGCCACATGTCCTGCTCGTCTCGCTCTATACTTTATATGTAGGGGTTTCTTATATTACTTATTTTACTGTCTCTCGCTCGATACTATTAAAAGAAACCTCGTACCTAAGTAGGTAAATAAAATACGCCGTTCTGTCCAAATGCCCCGTCATTGGGTCAGAACGGCGGCGTCGAAAAATGGTTTGAAACGACGTACCTACTTTTTGTATTTTTAACCCACTTCAAAAAAGGAAGTTCTCAATGTGTTTTTTTTTCTGTATGTGTGTTACGCGATTGTGAATCGATTTTGATGGTTCATTTTTGGTTGATAGATCATAGTTCAGAAGTGGTCCCATATAAATTTCCTCGAAATCAGTGTTTTTGTTTTTGAAATATGAACAAAAAAAAAATTAATTTTCAAAAAATTTTAAATACTTACCTACATAAATATTTAGATTCTTGTGAAATTTGGTCGAGCGTCGTAATTTAATTTTAAATTGAAGTCGTTTTTGTTTTTTCGTAGAAAATAAACTATTAATAAAAGTATACTAATGATTGACTAAAGTAAAAAAATCTTGTAAAAAAATCTCTACACCCCGT
Source organism: Ectropis crepuscularia (assembly GCA_963693475.1). Taxonomy (NCBI): domain Eukaryota; kingdom Metazoa; phylum Arthropoda; class Insecta; order Lepidoptera; family Geometridae; genus Ectropis; species Ectropis crepuscularia. The sequence goes on from OY856350.1 coordinate 11,027,116, forward strand.
CATTCCTGTCTTTGAATAAAATGATGTCGGCTTCCTTGAAAAACATGTGTTTGTGTACCTAAAGATATAGATATGAGCTGAGTGAAATGCTAACAGAGCACTGGTATCTTCTCTACATCTACATAAAAGTAAGCACCTACTTTGATATGATACCACTGTTATTATTCCACAAAAGGGCAAAACAATACCGTTTGCACAGACGAGTCTCGTGCTTCTAAACGTCACAAAATGTAAACGAAAACGCATGAAAAATTCCACTGTTATCAGTATGTCTATATGTAGCTACTACCTGAATCAGCAAATATGTTCACGTGGTATGTTACGAAAATAATTTACCTAATCTGGAAATTGTTCCTACTGAATACTTTATATGAGTAAAGATCCTGAATCGTCAGACAGATAAATGATCTAGATGTACCTACCTATCTACCTAATTGAAAATTCGAAGAGGATGCAGTGAGTAAGTAAGTCAGACAAAGAGATCACGAGACCACCCTCTATCGGAGATTGAATAAATCCGATGAACCTTTATTGTTTTTAAACTTTCGCGATTTGAACACATAATGTAAACACTATATACAGAACTAAATCACGATGCAAATTACCTCCACATTTCGGCAGTAACAACCTAACAACAGCCGTGGTCACTGGAAGACTCTTCTACGTAATTAAAGATTATTTTGTATCGTGATTAAGCTCTCTATAGTGTTTACATCGACGAAGCTTCATCTAAGCTGGACCGAGATTCAATACATTTTGGGTAGTTTCCTTGGTTGTAATGCCTATGACAAACATAAAATTAGGTAAGCGAGTAAAGCCGTTTAGTATGAGAGCAGTCATTCCTACCTCTAACGCTCGATAGAGTCATTTTGTCAGCACTTTCATTAACCATCCCTCGACCCCTGACAATGCATTTCGTTTAGATGAGCCGACGTTTGATGTGTCATCCTGATCCAATACAAAATAAAAAAATAAAAATGTAATTCCATAAGACTCTACTTACCTACTAATATGTAAATTTACTAACATTAAATTAGCTTACGTACCTATATAGGTAGGTACGTTTAGCACCCCTAAAAGCATAAAATACGTATCTACCACACCGCGACGACCGTTATGGCTTCAGTGGCCGGTTTGAGAGACATAGGTACTCGAGTTACACTCATATTTTTGATGCTATTATAGATGCAATAAGCGCCAAGGTACTAGGTACAGGTAAACGAACTCCATACCATATACCTAATAAATCATAAGAGATGGTTTGTTTACAGCACGTCAGTTTCAGAACAACTGCTGCGCTCGCGCACTCGCTATTTCGGTCATCCAAATGACGCGTGTAATAAGAGAGACAGAGACGGATATAATCTCGAGCATAGTACGCGTGCGTCCAAACATACTTCTTGACTCATGCTGCTTCGAGTGGAAACCGCTACAGTTCAGAGCGTAAGAAATAGGTATCCGGGCAAATGACATCTATAAAAATCTGAATCGGGTCACTATTGAAAAAAGAACCGTATTCGTTCGTGGATTTAGAGTTACTCATTGTTACAGATAGTAGGTACTTATCCTAATTTTAGTTTCCACTCGTCACGTATTTTCAATCTCTTCATGTAACTGAAACCAGACTAATATTTTATGGATACGTAGAAATAAGAAAGTTATACCTACTTAAAGAATTAAAACTAATTATTTTGGTTATATGTAGGTAAGTACTAACGATGCGTTCTTAATACTTAAGTGTAATATGGAGTCGAATTTAAGAAAATATGGATGTTTACCTACATCGGATATGACAATTGTGTCAACAAAACGTTGACTGCGCTCTGGGGAACAAAAACTACCCATTCGTAGACGCTAGCAGAATGATAGTAGGTACCTATAGAATGCGGCCTTGGCGAAGCACAGATTTTAGAACCCTAGAAGGGTTTGAAAACGCGTTTGGTAATGAACTAGTGGATCACAGGCTAAAACAGTTTTACAGTCATCATAAGTTCTAATTTCATTTGTGAAACTTAACTGGTCTACCTATTATTGTAAGAAGTTCCAGGAATGGAAACTTTAAAGCGTCCTGTTTAGACACGAAAAATCTATTTTCAGTAGTGAACTTTATAGGTAACGTTATCAATACGGGTAACGACACAGATCAAACTGGCTTAGTGGGTAGTAAATAACTCTGCCTGCGAAGCCAAAGGGTCGTGGGCTCGATTCCCACCCCCCCAGTGCAAATATTTGTGTGATGAATTCAAATATTTGTACTGTGTGTCTGTTTCTATGTATATTAAGTATCATAATTATATCAGCTATATCGCCATAGCACAAGCTTTGCTTAGTTTGGGGTCAGATGGTGTTGTGTGTTTGTCCACCAATATTTATTAATTCATAGTTCCAAATCGAAGTGTCGTTTATGAAAAAACAGGGTATCTCTACTTCGTCTGTGGACAAAACCCAATGGACAATGATATCGAGCGAGTGTGGCGTGAAACCCGAGGCGGCCCGAAATACCCGCGGTCCGCGAAAGGCGCGAGCGAGCGTCCAACGCTCCATTTCGCAACACCTGACTCCGGTGGATCTACCGCCTAACTAAAACTGTCTTAGCTTTGATATTGCTCTCTCTTTTCTTTCCGCTTGCAATGATAGAGAACGCAAGAAGGGCGGTTCTTGGGTATACGCATCTCGAGAGCTGATCCAGGCTTCCAGATGCTACTAAATCTGACATACATTCGCATTTGGATTCAGATTTTGAAACTTTATAAATATATGGGTTACTATTATTTTACATAATGTATTGTTATCTAAAATAGCGGAAGGTACCTATAGTACCTAAGTTAAATGTATATCTGATAACGTAGGTAGGTATACCTACATACGGGAATTTCATTAGAGTGCCTGTCCGTATGTAGGTAACTGTAACCTACATTTTTACTAGTTTTGGGAGTGCATTTAGACTAGGTGTTAGATTTTCGATTGTAGATCATTTTAGGCAGTATTTAGATTCTGATTTTCAAACGCACGTTTAAATAGGTTTTAACATTGAACTCTTAAAACACTAAGAAGCGGCATGCACTCATCTACGATCACAATGTAAAATCAGGTGTCGTCTCCTGAATTCCTGATTGAGTCTCAGTCGCAACAGGAGCCACAAGTTGAGTGGACGTTCGCTAATAATTCAAAAAAATCCGATATGAGCCGTAATAATGTCTTATTCTGCTTTTGCAAGGTGCACAAACAGTTCAAAGACCAAGAACAAGTTCCATGGTATCACTTTTCATGCGTAAGTACACAAAATCTTTAATTATTATTTCCATAACAGTTCAATGATTATTACATCTAAAATTATTTTTCTGTTGGAAACAATTTTACAATTGGCCATTTCTAAAAAGAGACAGATATACATACAGCGTAAGAGTGCAACACGACCGGCGATATGTTAGTTGCGGCTATTTTGTCTCTTTCACGCCAGTGCATTTGTATGTCTTTCTATTCTTGTCGAAAAAAATATCTAAACAAATGTGATGTATAGCTATCTCATTTCCACCTACTGCTTACTTGTCATGATGTCTTTGTCATTCATTCAAACGTCTCTCACGATGCAAGTGAAGCTGTGTGCACATTGCGTATACTTGTGTGAGATTTTCGTTACATTATGCTGTCTTTATATTAGAGCGTACCTTATCTTCGTTTACTTAGTTTCATCAAAGGGTTTTAATCCTGTTTTAATCTACGAATATTGAAGTAAAGTGTGTTAACTCAAGTCTTTAACCAAATTTTTAGATTGAGCTGCGAGCGTAGGTACTAAGTAATTTAGTAGATTTGAATTCGGTTTTTTGGTGTAAGTAAGTATATACCTATGATAGTGACGACATGAGCAAGACAGGTGCCTGATGATAAGTTAAACGCTAATCTTTAACTGCCACGGTGTCATAGACGTTCCGCTCAGCACTGCTTATTTCCCCGCGGTAAAAAGTAGCCCTTGCCTATGCCTACTATTAGATATTTTGTCATTTCAACGATACATTCATTTCATTTAATACGATTTTATTTCATTTGATACGATTTTGGGTACGATGCGATGATTTTGGTCCCCTGTGTACCGCTCTCCCAATTCACAGAGCGCGCGCCTGAAAATAAGTCTACCAATACCTACAACAATACCTACTACAATTTTATTAGGGTCGGACTGGGACATAGCGATCACAAGCCCGGGGCCCGAGTACCTCTGCCAATATTGACATTGAATACAAAATCTACATTTTTGGATAGCTAGAGGATAATGGACAGACATCCTAAAATAGTGCTAATTTGAAAGTCTCCTTTGAAACAAGAATTTCACCTGCCTAAGCTTTATTCAGAACTCAGAACATGTGGGATTAGACAGTGCAGACTAAGTCTCACCAGCTTATACCTAAAGTCTTACAGTGAACAATGAAAAGCATTTGAATCATAATTCAGTAGATACCTACTAGGTACTTTAAAAACCACTTTCATCTGGATTTAAAATTAAAATTCGAATAGTTAGGTTAGCAAAATTATGCCGAACTAGTTCTAATGTTGGGTTTTAGATTTAGACTAGGTACTTAGCTCTGTTTGGTTTTAAACAAGTGGGTAGGTATGTATCTAATCTGTCTCAACCTTTACAGGTTACTAGGAAGTTGGAGAAAACTGATTTCGTTTGCTTATTGGACAGTTGATAATTTCGATGTAAGTATACCATATTAGAATTAAAGGGTGTCTCAGTAAGAGTGCACTTTTTCAGTTTAAAACAAAAACAAGTATTTTCTGACAGAGTTGTGATATTTTTATTGTATTGTAAAGAAGACATGTTCCGATTAAGTATGGAGTAAAATATCCGCCAAATGACCCCCACGGCTCCGATGAGAAGCCATTACTCTTTTCATGAAATTTTCCATGACTTTTGCACGACTTTTGAGATGTGGCTGTATCTCATCGATGACGCGTTGGATTTCCGATTTGAGCTCAGGAACTGTTTCGGGTTTATTCGCATAAACCCGAGATTTCACAAAACCCCAAAGAAAGAAATCGCACGGTGTTAAATCGCACGACCTTAGCGGCCAGTTGACATCAGAATTTCGTGAGATAATGTGTTTTGGTTTTTATTATCTACTTATAACAAGAGTTATGTTATCTACCATGTAGGTACCTACATACCCAGGTCATATAGTTTCAGCGTTATTAGTCCCTGACATTTGATAAGTAGGTAAATGCTAACAATATTATTATGACAAACTTGGGATTTCGCTTATTGCTAAATGCACAATATAAAAGCGACTTACAGTTTAATTTAGAAAAATATGAAGATGAACGTACCTAATCGTGCTCATATTTATTTTGACATAGGTACAATTTAAGTGTTTAAGTATCATTTTATTCCATTTTATAAAATGTACATACGTACTGACTGCATTTTAAATTAGTAGTGCCCTCGATACTAAATAAACCCAAAAATCCGTCACTTGATGTGAACTCAGATACAGACAGAGTAATTAATATCCGACTCATAGGTCCTGAAGATTGGCATATTCACTATTCCGGTTTAATCTTTATACAATCTAATTGATTTAACCTACGATTTTCTTCTTAGACAAAAGACAAACTACCTACGTAGATATTAAGAACTCTCGGAAGATCAATGACACCTCTCCATCAGCACCTCAGTGGTAACTATGATGGCATCTACGGCCGGATCAGATAGCGAAGATGAATCGCATCGTCTGATTGACTCCGAAGCACCCATTTATCGGAGTGTACCTGCTGGCGACGCTCCAATGAAAACATTGTCGAAATCACGTCAAAACTGTTCAATGTATTGATGGGTGTGGTCTTCGGGATTGATACGATGTGAGCGGTAGAACATTGTCTAATGCTACTTTGCTACATAATCATAGAAAGTATCTCTTAAATAAATAATTTGTCATCAATGAACTCAATATGAACATGGCTACTTTTAAGTTGATCAAATGTTTAGGTTTGTTTCTAAATGTACTTATTCTGATACACACTTGTAAACGGCATTAAACAATATTATCAATAAGTATTATGGGCACTGCGGTTTCTGCGCTGGCCCTAACTCGATTGGTCGATGGTAAGGCAGTTGATGCCATCTTACGCAAACTGAGATAGGTCCCATGAAACATCAACTGTCACCCTGGACAAACAATGTACTATGTGTCTATGATAATATGGGTCTATATTATGTCTGTCTAGCTCCTATAGTATACAACTTTCCTAATTTCGAGGTCAGGTAGCGTTGTTAAAATGTCCTATGACATTTATCCTATTTCTGAATAACATTTTACTTTGTCATGAGTCTACGTACTTACCGTTAATTCTATCTATTGTACACCAACACAGTAAATGAACTATGATCATCTTAATGCCATATTAGGCAACATAGATGAGTCGCGGCTATAAATATAGTATGATTTGTTTATGTAGTTACCTACTTAACAGCAGGAAGTCGTACTTTACCACTACGTATTGTTTGAATTCACTACCTTCAATATATTATTTACTGGACAAGTGCGTGAGGTGCCACATGCATAGTACAACTTATCTAGAGTTGTAGATTTGGCATCTAATATTATTCGTTGATTTGTAGTTCCATTTTACGTGTAAAAGTTATGCCTACTTCAAATACAAACATACATTTGACCTATACAAACACAACGCTACTTAACATCTGCATCTTCTCAACGAATTTTGTTTAGAATTTTGGTCTTAGTAAGTAGGTAGGTACGTACGTAGGTAAGTACCTACGTACATTTTAAAAGTTAGTCAATTATAGCTGTTTCGTTTGCTAAGCATACATAATATATACCTACTCGTACCTTACCTAGCATATAGACGATTAGCTTTAGTTCTTACTTTTGCTTCAGAGGTTACCATCACGGACCTTCGCAAAATCGGTTGTATCCATCCAAAACATTGAATGTAGAAAGAATGTATGCAAGGGTAGCTAATTGGATATGTATACAACTTTTCAGTAAATACATGATATTAATAACGGACAGATCATGCATGACGTACCGTTTAGATTTACCTAGCCGTAGTAATATTTATAGGAAATAGCCAAATAGAGCGTTTAGTAAGGCTCACTTACTCAAATTAGCACATCAAGAGTTTTATGATGTATCTACCTACTGTCATGGAGACCATGGAGTATGCCGTAGAGCTACGCTGGAATATTATTTACCCTAACCAAAAGGGTAGATAGCTAGAGAAGGCTTTATACATAAGTATATAACCAACCTACTTAACTTTTACTTCAACCTCGATAACAAAATAACTAGCTACACCAATGTATTTTTTTATTTGTAGAGCAGTTTGTTTGGTAATCAAAATAAAATTGTAGAGTACGCCGTTGTAGGTTACCAAGAGATTTACGATAACAATGAATACGAATTTAAAGTGTTCTTTTGCAGCTAATGTTATGGATCTATTAGATTAAAAGTAGCTCGATAAACATTACAGCACCATAACAATTACAAGTACGCCGCCTGTCTTGTTACGTAGCCATCGGCGCTTGGCCTCAGTCCAACTCTCTCGTCACAGCTTCGGTAATAGTTGCACACTCCCGTGACGTCATCGTACATGTGCTTCGGCGCGTGCGCATCTGGGCTAATAGGTGATTAACGGCGGGGGGCTTTGGATTTGGGAGAAAACGATTTTGGTCTTCGGTAGGATGAGTCATGTCGTGACTTTATGGTCTTGATTAAAGAATTGGTGTGATTTTTTTTGGCTTAAAAGCTGTTATAAGTAGATTTGTTATTTATTTGTTGTTTAAGTAATTACTTTATCAAGAGAGTATCCTTGATTTGATTGATATTTTTTAGTTCACTGAATTTGCTATCATTCGCAAACTGCATAAATATCTAAACGTTGCCTCTTTCTGAATCTTTTTTTAGATATTTAAGGCAGTTTGCTTCAAGTGGCCACTGCTGTCTATTGAATGCATATAAATATCTTTATTTTTGGTAAATATACATGAAGCGATTTTTTTAAACTATGTGACAGAGAATTAAGGAAATGAAGCTTAAGGTCGGTCCAATAATCTTTTCTACTGATTTATTCTTTTTAGCTAAAAATTCCAATTTGTCTGCATAGTTAGTGCGACACAGACAAATGGGTGGACGCAAACGTCGCATCTTGCCTTGAAAGCTTTCCTGTTTACGAGTTAGTGAATGCTTATTTTCAGATTTTACTAAATTGAGAGACTTTCCTAGTGAATATCTAAGTAGAGCAATAACGTTTTATTATTACTATATTAAATTTAAAAATACTTTTAATGATATAAAAAAAAAAAATTGTAGAATTCATTACATAAATGATATTATAAATAAGTTTATTATAGGTACATTTATAACGTTTTTTTTTGACTAAAATGCAGATCTATTTTATTCTAATTTCTCCCATCTACTTTTTCGCACTTCATTCAATTCTAAACTAAAATATTGTACATTCACCATTTCAATTTATTTCTTGACACTGCGCGCATGTTTAAACACATTTATTTACATTATATATATTCCGAATAGGGTTCCTCCATAAATAGACAATACCTACCTACTTAAACATCTTGAAAAGTTGGTAAAATATAGGAAGCGACATGACATAAATTTCATAAACAAGGGATTTGCGAGAACCAATTAAACTTAATGCAATAAATAAATTCCATATCTGTTAATCACCTTAATACCTTATTGGCGATGGACCAAATAAGACAGTTACTTAATAAGAATCGAAAATGACGTATATCGTCAACAAATTAGGGTTTTTAACGACCTATAATTTGTAAAAGGAGAATATTATAACGATAGCTTCCCAAAAGTCAGCGTGTAGGCTCCGGGTAGGGTCACCTATTAATTCTTAATAAACGATGAACAGAAAGGGTATGTTAATAGCTTCCTTATTTGGTCTTACAGTGAGCACAATGTGCCAGAATGAATCATGCCAATAGCGTAGGAGATTTAACGCCATATTATAAGTATTTATTGCGCTTCTTGTTCCGAAATAGAGAAGATTCCAAACAAAACTTTATAGGATTTACATAACTGTTATGGTACGTGGATATTTTTATGGTCAACTTGAATTTCTATTAGTTTTACGAGTGTGCTAATGGATAATGATTGTTAAATAGAGCCCACCGCGTCGAGTTACCAGACGTTGTTAAGATGTGATTGGATAAAGTTATTACTAGCGGGCTTATTAAGTGAAATTATGCTTGTTAGTGATGTTTATTGAGACAATCACATTCGTAACGACCAATTAAATAGATTTAGCCATAGCTGGAGACCACTTAAATAAATAGAGACTTGTTAACATAGATAAGAAAGACTGTATTGTTTTGAAATGAGCAATTTAGTGGAGAATACTGTCAATTGAGGCATGTTTGCAAGTCCTTACTTGGTAGAGACGTAAATGAGAACCAGAATAGCGTCACCTCGAGCTGTCCATAAAAGCTGGTGATAACAGAAAGCGCCTCGATCGATGTTTGCTCAAACAACGGTTTGTGAGTAATCACAACAAGTAGCTAGCACAGTTTCAACCCAAGGGATTGCGCGCGTGAAAGATCGTGGTTGCATGACTCTACGATAGAATCAGTAGACAGCTGATTTTAATAATGTTAAATGATAATTTATGTACGATAAGTAGGTATACCTAACTAGTCAATATTCAAAAGCGTTCAATTTTTAAGTAGCTTTGACCAATCATCACTGTAAGTGGGTAGGTCACACAGTGATTACTTTTAAAGTATTAGTTGGTTAAATTTACGTAAAAATGGGATGATTTTGATAATTATTTGAGCTCTTTGAACTCATCTTAATCAGTTACAGTGTTTTTCATTAGACCGTAAACGATAGTTTTGTGATTATTTATACCTATAAATCTAATAGCAGGTATATTGTCTATGCACACTATACGTGCTTTGCCTTGTTTAAGTACTGATTTTTCTTGTTTAAAACTAACCTACTAATTTATAATAGGTTACACTTTATGAAAACCCCAACCAATAAAAGTCATTAGTAGTCCCACTTTATTAATATTTTTTTCTGCACGATTGCGCGCCAGTTTCAATTTCGCTCGGGCGAATATAAACACAAGATTTTACCAATCTGATTGGTCCGTCAATTTGACACTCTCCATGTAAGGGCAATCGGGCAAGCTTTCTTGTGCCAGTAAACATATTGATGAGAAGAATAAATATGACACACTTCGATTGTTTGAGTTGCATAGAACTGGTGACTACTTGGTATTAGGCAAAGGCAAATATCCAAGTAATGAAATACGGTGAAATAGTTATTTGTTATACAAGAGTGCAAAGTGGCTTTTTAACCGCGTGCTCAATTTTGATGACCGAGCAAGCGAATGATTCTAAAGTTAAATCACGAGCGTAGCGAGGGATTCAAAAATTAGAATCCTGAGCGTAGCAAGGGAATCAAAAGGGCACAAGGTGAAAAATCTTTGCACTCGAGTGTAACACGTAATTTTTCATCCCCCCCTAGCGAGGAAATTACTTAACGCTTTGCGCATTTTCAGTTTCAGTCGATTCTGTTGGCGTTAAATAAACATCTTGGTCGCTAGAATCACTTACTATTATGGTATTTCGGTTTTTCACTTGTAAGTATTCAATTTTATAAGTTTTAAACTTAAGTTTATTTAACCATGGTTTTAACAATAACAATATGACGTGAAAATATGGAGAGTTGACCGATTGAGGTAAGGAGTTTCATGTGTACATGAAAAAGTGTCCGCCCAAATGCATTAAATTATAGTAGTGCTAAATTTGCATCAGGGTACATTTTAAAGGAAATTAATAAACGTACTATTCAGAATTCATGAAAGAAAAATATTGGCAGTCATAGGCACTGCCGATAGAAGTGGTAACTTATAACTCAGAATTTGATTTTTACTTTGGAAACTACGCGTGTGAAACCGGAGGGCGTGGCTATGAGCATGGCCATCTAGAAATGCTGACACATTTTTAAATGGCCAACGGGAAAGGCTGAGGCATTTCTAGATGGCCATTGGCTATGGTCCCGAGTTTACCCAAAGATTTCTTATCATTCCCGTGCGTGACGCTAGAATTAAATTGACACCACACGAAAAATCTGTCTTTGGCGCGCCAAAAGAAGTTTTGACTTCAAAATATATTGTACCTACATGTTTTCTCAAAATAGTAATTATTTATTTGATATTATATTTACTACATTATTTTGTACTGCACAAGTAGTTGAAATTATCTATTAATTACTATTTTAGTAGTCAATAATGTTTAATTATTTAACTCGGCAACTCGGCATACTTCAATTCGATTACAATTGATTCATTAATAGCATTTCAAAATGTTTTGCCATTTGAAATAACATTATTTACCTCTATCCTCCATACGTGAAAAGAAAATTGCGCGCAAAGCAAAAAAAAAAGTACACCAAAGAGGCTCCGAGTATGAGTTTTTAACAAATTAAAAATAAATGTATGATGAATTCGGCACCAAGGAGGTAGAAATAAATAGGTTAAATTATGTTTTGAATTCAAAACATCAGTACACACGATGTTCTAAATTCAAATTTACTTTAACCTCTAGAGGGTAAAAACGACTTTTGCGCCCTGATATCGAGGAGCAAAAGTACTCTTTCCGAGCTGGTGGGATGAAAAAGTTATTCACACCATCTTTGACGATACTGACGTGTCCTTTAAAATTGTTTTAATTTTTATTTGTGGGTATCTCCGCTGTTCGTGGCCTCGTCTGTGCATAGTTTAGAAGAGGACTATTCCTGGAACTCTACATATCTATACTTTGAAATGAAAAGATTATGTTTGTGTGGACAATGTGTGTTATTCCCAACTATAGGTATTCCGTGCAATGTTTTGAATTTCAGCCTGTTTTGATGAACTCTTACTATACCATTTAATTGTAATTGATCACACTAAGATCAACAGAAGATTTAGGCAAACCTACGAATGTGATTGGTTTAGGCTTTAAATGAATGAGTTACAATATTTATTTTCCTTATAATAGTTATAAACCCTAAAAACGTCAGTAAACTATTGTAATGTACTACAGGAAAATGTTACATATTTTTCATATGGAATTTCCATTCTGCTCTATTGAAAAATATTTTGCTTCAGTCAGATTGAGTTAAGTAGTTAGGTACTAATATTTAAAAAATAACTATGTTCACTGTTCAGTTTTTTAATTGTAATTTTATTGTCAGCATAAAAAATGGAAACATTAATTTGAATTGTAAACATTTTATGTTTAAAATGTAAAAAAACTTATACGTTTTTTTATAATATAGAGTGACGAGACGGGCAGAACATGTGCCTGATTGTAAAGCAACATGCCCGCCCGTAACAGCACAGATACACGCAGCTATTTGAACATGAAGAGCCCAAATCAATACCTTGGACTGCGCTCTTCACCCCAGGTATATTTATCTCTATGCCATGTAATTAGGTTACTGTAATTTAATTTGTAAACTAGTTCGTCTCCATCTCCGTCTATCTATATTTATTTAGGTAGGTAACGTATGGGTGTAATATTATCAATGCTAAAATTTGAAAAATAGACACAGGTGGCGACTGCTGGAAAGTGCCAATTGTTAAATCGACACATACTATTACTTGTATGGTATTATTTTAACAAATCAACGTATTTAAAAAAAATTACTTGTTATGACAATTTGGGAACACCACAGACGGTACTCATTCCATTACTAAAAACACATTACCACTCCTTTGCGTCGCGCAGTCGGGTAAATAAGATTTCCCACTCTTTTTGAGTGAGAATTTATTAACAATATTTAAATTTTGTAGAGACAGCGATTGCCTCTATTTTGTATGTTTTTGATTAGCAGTGCGGTAATGTTTCCTTTAGGATATTAGGTATATATTATTTACTATTTAGTCAGAAAAACTGTATTGTTTAATTATTGTAATGGTATTGACTAAAATTTTAAAACAAAACATATGGTAAACTAAAAAACACATCAAACTATAAAAGTTAATACTTGGTAATCGATCGAGATTAATTAACAGTTAGTATGCAATTGTAGAGCTGATAACGCGTCGACTCGGTTTGGTGCGGTATGTCGTTACCCAGTTAGATAAACCCAGTAATATTACCAAACCAAACACTGATAAATTATATCTAGAACTTATTATAAAAAGTATACCTATACATAACAAAACGCGAAAAAATTAAAAAATGTTCTCATTCATCAAACATTTTCATTGAAATTTCCTTCGAGGTCTCTCAAACAGCAAGCAAGTGGGTGAAAAAAATATGTTTTGATTGCATTAAATCACAATAAATTTAACTGTTAGCTTCAGTCTGATTTGAGAAGAGCTCGGAGGAAATTGGAGAAATAAAAAATGTTAATCACCTCCACCTTCAGGCAGCATCTGTGACATCCAAATCCTCTATATGGTGCACTGTTTACACAAAACTTTTCATTGATAATGCAGTAATTCACTCGCGCTCGACGGAGAGAGTGCACTAACGCGGGCCCGCGGCTGCGCTCTGCAGCCGTTATCACAAGCCCGGAGGTCGCGAGTCGCGAGTCGCGCTGCGCCCGCGCCGCTCTAATCTAAATACAGACAACGCGGCCCCAACCAAAATCGCTCGTATCACTTTCGGTTTCCATACGGCCTAAATTTAGAGGCCGCTCGCAACAGAAATAAAAACGTTTTTTACGTGTTTTTAGTCGGGAACAGAGGGCGTTTTTGCAGTTTCTCTGGTGGTGTGCCAGCGGCGCGCGAGCTCGCGAAACCCGAGATTCGTGCCGTATTTGGCAGCTCGCGCGATCCGACGGTTTTGGGTATTTAGTTTCGGGAGCGCGGCGGTGGCGCGGCCGAGATGCGCGCTAATTTCAGCGCTTCCGTTGCGCTGAGCGCGCGGCCGCATCAAGGGATGCGCGTTACCTGACCACCGGCCACTTGCCTTATACGGCACAACCGACTACCGAAATATCGCGCCAATACGGATGATCACATCAATGACCCGCATTTGAGTCACAGTTTGGTTATTTACGGAAGAAAACAGACGTCATTCACAGAACAGCAATAATTATAAATTAATTACCGCTTGGGACGCACTGCGGTGGTTTCTACACGACTGGCTTCCGTGCCTTCATAGATGCTTGTATTCCAGTGTAGGCACAGAATGAGAAACTCCCATGCCTCTAGTAGAATATCACAAGCCCATTACAACTTTTAAAACTCTTTATATAGGTATTTTTTAAAACATTCTTGATGGTAACGTTACAATCATTAAAAATTACTATGAAAACGAACATGTTTCAACATACTGTTTTCGAACAAAATTGGTACAAATGTACTTTAGGCATGCATTACTTGGAATCACAATACAACCAAACATAACTCCTCCTTTTGAAATTAATTTTAATACTTAGTTAAAGTGCAGGATAAGCAAGAAACAAAATGTTCATTAATTTATCTAATAAAAATGTCACATGTTGGTTAACATTTATACATGTTACATACATTTTTAAACTTATTTGCTGATATATATTGGTTACATTATGGTGGTCGTTTGTCATTTGATCACTCTGTATTCACAGTTTCCACACAATTAGTTAATTTAATGAATCGTCATCGTCTATTATTATATTTATAATGGTACTATTATTATTGTAATCGTCTATTATTCTCAGTAATAACGTATTTGATTTTATGATCACAATTATTGACAATATCATATTTTACATCCTATTTCAGTAATAGGTAAAATTAGATTAATTTCGCTTTCCCCGCCAGTGGTCGTATGTAGGCTATTTCCTTTTATATTGGTTATCTGGAAGGGAATGCTCTCGGCAATAAGGATAAGACTCTACCTCTCTCATCTCTCTCAGTACTCTTGGCGCTAGTTCTTAAGTATTTTAATGTAGTAGTTATTCATGTTTGAGTGTGTTATAATAAAGCTATTTCGAACTATTTTCTTATGTTCTATCTGAATTCCTAAACAACAATTAAATTCGTGTTATCCCGTTTTACGCAAGAAGGACTAATTATATCGGAAAGAACGCGCAATGTCCGAACAACACTCTACTTTATGATCTACCTACCTTACTTTGAAATAATGAAAATGTGTTATCAAATCACTGGATTCAATTCAATGGTTCTACATACGACACGTTTGCTAGAAAACCGCGTTTTCTAATAGCTATCGAATCTTAACATTTAATATCCATTGCGTGCATTGACTAAACAGTAGACTCTTCGTGATCAAATAGCTGTCTGTGTAGCACGGCTCTCTTATTGATTTGTATATTTATTAATAGGGAGATTTGTAAATTTTTATCAGTGTATTTAAAATTTTTAAAGACATTCAGTTAACTATGAAATTTCGAAAAATCAAACCACCAAGACGAACATTAAAATTTAAAATAAGCCAAAAAGTTACATTCATGATGAGTTTTACTGTGTTTAATATGGATAAAAAGACGAGAGAATTTAATTCCGAAACTAGAGCAGTACCTACATAAAATATGTCAGATGTAAATAAATAACAAAAACTAACCTACTTTGGTAAATTCTAAAAAATACAGTATTAGGAGTATGAATAGCATCAAAAATGAACATTATGCGAGTATAATTATAGGTATAGATTAACGGCTAAACTTAACTATGTAAGTTCCTATAGATCCCAACGTGACGACGTTACTAGAGGTGTTTGTAGTCACGGGTACCGTAGTCGCAGCTACCCACATACGGCGGTTACCATTTACCATCAGACGGAACGTCTGCTTGTTTTTGATTTTGTTGTATTAAAACACGTGATCCAAAAGGCAACTGTTTCCTTAATATAGTATAGATTTCACAATTTCCAATGATAAGTAGGTATGTAAATACTAGTGGCTTTAATAGTGTTTTATACCTTCATTTCGGTTTTGCTCCCAGTTCTGCGTGGACCTGTGTAGGCTTTTGTTGAATGTCTACAAACTAGTTTACCTTTCATTCACTAGGATGTAGTCTATACCAGGGATATCACGGAGGTCATTTTATCGGAACCGAAGGCGGAGTCGGAGTTTTTAAATTTGATTTATCGGAGTCGGAACCGAAGTCGGAGGCATAGGCAGGGTCAGAACTCAGAAGTGATGGCAGGAGAGACTGAGAGATTTACTTTCCACCACAATAAGGGATTTTCACAAATATTTATACATCTTACCTCCGATTAAACCTCCGTTTTAAAAGTTTCGGAGCTGAAGTCGGAACCGAAGGATCGGAAGGATCAGAAATCGGAAGTTCTGACTTACCGGAGTCGGAGTTGAAGCTCCGTAATATCCCTGGTCTATACTCATGTTTTAGAAGCCAGTAAAATCTTGAATTCTCAGAAAAAAATACTCTACTCTACTCTAATATGTATTTATTGGTATTGAAGGCGCGGCTTAGAGGACAGTTGGCAATTTTTGTTTCTACTGTATGCAGTGTGGAATTAGACTTTTTTTTGACAAATTTTGTGAATTTTTGCGAGTTTTTAAAACTGATACCATCGACACGTAGTATACTTAGCAAGGAAGTAATATATTTGCCAGAATTATATTGTAATTATGTATAGTCGGTCCTTATTTCGCCCGGATTGAAATACAGTGTAAATTCCATGTAACTCCAATCTCTTTAAAGCGTCAATATTATTAGACTTTTATTGGTTTAGCTTGTATTCCCTACAATGATTCACTCTATACAGCATAACTGACACTCTCAATAACGACGAAAATGTGGAAAATAAAACAACAAAAGAAACTTTTTATGTTGTCAAAATTTGTAAAAACTACGCTGCTGTGCACGTTCTTTTGTAATTTTATTATCCTAGCCAACTGTTGGCTTCATACAATACCGAACTTATACTATTTACAAATTCGGATTCCTTGCTTGCTTGTAATGAAATAAGAAAATATTCAACAAAATAACGGGTGCAACAAAAGACGTCAGATGAAAATAACAGACTATACGTAAAAGCGTTCAAATAAGAATTGTTTTTTGTATTTATGTTTTTCTAATACAAATTTTTCTTCTTTCCATTTAACGACAACTCTCTATTTCTCTATAATATTAACATGTGCACAGTTCCTTGAGTGTCGTGATCCTCTATATAAACTTTTAGTGTAGGAAATTTCAGTCGCCTCCTTCCGCAGAAATTTCGTAACAAGGGGGTTTTTGTTTCACGTATTATTTTGTGTATAGTTGGATGCAATGATTCAAAACATTACCTGTTACAATTGTTCAAATTGGCGTTTTCTCTTTAAGCTTTAGTATTCTATAATGTGCACAGATAGTGACATTTTTATTTTAATTTTGACCCTAGGATTATTTCATAGTATATTTATATTGTACACAGATAGTAACATTTTTTTTAATTTTGGCTGTAGGATTATTTCATTTCATTTAAATATAGAACATGTCGCGAGGTGCATCAATATTTTTAGCCGTGACCCAGTGTTACAAACGTGTTGTTCTCTTCCCTATCGAATTACCAATAAATATAAATATATTGGTGAACATTTCTCACACAATATCATCCAGCCCTATATTCAGGAAAGCGTGCACCTACTATGGGAGCCAGACAACTGATATGATACTTATGTAATTATAAATATAAATAATAAATAAATATTGGTGGACAATTCACAAACAACACCATCTGACCCCATACTAAGCAAGGCTTGTACTATGGCGGTCAGATAGCTGATATAATACTTACATAGTTTTAAAAATATACTTATCATTTACATAGAAACACCCAGACACAGTACAAATATTTGAATCCATCGCACAAATATTTGCACACTGGGTGGGAATCAAACCCACGACCTTTGGCTTCGCAGGCAGAGTTACTAGCCACTAAGCCAGTCAATTATTTGTAAATACAACAATATAATACATAGAAATACTCAGATATACAACAAAATATTGTATTCATCACACAAACATTTGCTCTGGGAATCGAACCCGCGATCTATGGCTTAGCACGCAGACCAACCAACTAATAATATGTTTTGTTTTTATCCCAATTGTGAGTAAAGTTGTTAAGTATTGTCTTATAAATTTACCATTGTTGTCATTACAGCACTTTTAAAAAATCTTCGCGAAAGCTGTCGGCTTAATTTATAACCAAAGATAGGATAACGCTTGACTGTTATCTAGCCGGATGTAAAAGGATGAAGTTATCTAACGTGGAGCGCGTTAGAAAAAAAACCGATTCAATTTAACTGTCACATCCAAATTGGGTTCATTGAGAAATAATCACGGCTGGCACAACCCATGTTTAACATAATTTCATTTCACTTCTACCAAACAAAGTAGTGTAGTGGTAGTAGTAGTAGTAGTAACAAACCTGTAGTGGTAGGACTCTTGGCAGAGTCCGCCTTGGGAAGTACCACAACTTTGCCAATTATTCTACCGCCAAGCAGTAATGTGCAAACATTACTGTGTTCCGGTTTGAAGGGCAATGTTTCCAGAGAAATTACAGGGCTTAGAGATATAACATCTTAGATATCTGGGTGACGAGCGCAGTGCAGTGCTAGGTAATGATTTGGACTCTTCATGTTCCAATAGCTGCGTGTTACTGTGCTGTTATGTGGCAGGCATCTTGCTTACCATCACATGACCTGCTCGTCTCGTCACTCTTTATTTAAAAAAAAAAACGATTCGGTTAAAAAGTGGAGTTAAACCGCTTTGCTCGAGTTCTTACAACGTCAACCATACATACACTACCTCAGATCAACTGACATAGGTTCTATACGAAAATAAATTAATAATGTAAACATGTTCAATAATTCAGAGTCACACCATATTATTATCATTTTCAGATTCCTAATGTTATATTTATTCCCTGTTGTAAGAATCTAGTACAAGGTTTTCTCTTTTTAGACAAAATACACTGCTAACAACACCAGGCGTGTTGATTTCCATTAAATACTCAACTTCATCGTCTTGTTATTGATAATTTACCAAAAATAGTAACTAGCCCGTCGAGTGCGATTCGAACTCATTCACAGAGTGGATCCTTGGTGAATTATCGAAAATGATTATTTCCCTATAATGGTTCGGAATACAATACAAAGTAAATTGCATAGATAGACAGATTAGGGGTAGGTATACTCTGTCTACCGATAGTGTCATGTGGCAGGCATGTTGTTTACTACCAGGCACATGTCATGCTCGTCTCGTCACTCTTTATTTAAAAAAAAAATATTGGCAGTCATAGGAACTGCCGATAGAAGTGAAAACTTAGGTATAACTCAGAATTTGATAGCGTACCCTGGAAACTACACGGGTGTAACCGGAGGGCGTGGCCTGGGTATCATGGCATGGCCATCTCGAAATGCGTCAGCATTTCCTATTGGCTGATGCATTTCTAGATGGCCATGACATGATGCCGAGGCCACGCCCTTTCAGCATTTCCCATTGGCTGACGCATATCTAAATGGCCAATAGCCATGGTTCCGAGTTTACCCGAAGATTTCTTATCATATCCGAGCGTGACGCTAGATTCCAATTCACAGCCCACAAAATATCTGAATAGGCACGCCTAAAGAAGTTTTCACTTCAAAAACTTTTACTCAGTTCAGTCAATTCGAACTCATTGATGTCAGCGTCGAAATTTCTTGAACAAATTTGTGTTTTGCTCTAAGATTTTTGACTCGTGTAAGTCTTTAGAAAATGTTTGGAATACGGCGAATAATATGATCTTACTAAATTAAGCACAATATTTTTTAGAAGAATTTAACATGTAGCAATCGCTTCTATATTCACAATCGTCTGTCCACGTCTCCATCCGTGTTATTCTCCACGACTAGAACAGAAATTTCCAAAAATACTGATTTATTTAGAGAATAGCGCGCGGAGTCGCCACAACTCGTAAATACAGTCTAACAGATATTTATAAACTGTTTCACGCGATGATGTGTTTTTCTTTGATGTTATAACCCACATTTGCAATTTCACTCAAGTGCATTGCTCTACATAATATTTTGAGACATAAAGTGCATTGGTCTACTTTACTTGTAAGCAAAAGAAACATAAATATTATAGGGTACTTTGCAGAGTCCGCTTAGGGACGTTGTCACACCATTCCTATATATCTATTATATCGCCAAGTCTCGGTTTGAAGGACACTGTTACCAAAAAAATTAGAGGATTAGCTAATAGGTACCTAAACATCTGTCGAGTGACTATCAACGAAGCATTTGTGATAGATGAAATAAATGTTTGAACCATAGGCGCGTGATCAATTTTCCGCGCTGTTCTATTATGGGCAAGGATATTGCTTACCATCTATTCTAGTGCACTTCTTACTCGTCGTTTCCCAAATTAATATGTAAATAGATCTTCCCCGAGTTATTGTCGACAGCTTAACAACATCAAATTATTCTAATAGTAAGTACAAAACATTCTCGTTTAAAAAATACATAAGTACTTATGTACATGCTAAGTACGCAATTCAATATTTTACAATTTAAAAATGTAGAACCAGGACGTCTACTCTATTTCGGCAGAGGAAGCCGCTGATAAGAAGAAGCGAAAGTATGGTATGTTGGTGTCGCAGTACGAATTTATACCTGTTGCCGTGGAGACCTTGGGTTGTTGGGGCGCAGAGGCTAAAGGGTTCCTCTCAGAATTGGGGCGCAGGCTCAGGGAGAATACGGGTGACTCCCGCTCTGGTGCGTTCCTGGAGCAAAGGTTGGCCATTGCCATTCAGCGTGGGAACGCGGCGAGCATCATGGGCACTTTTGCGCCGGGAGCAGTTAGAGGTGGGTTATTCGGAGATTAGTTTTTTAATTATGATTTTGTTGTCATTCTATTCTATTCTATTTATCAATTAAATTAACGAATTTATTTAGTTCTCTATTTCTTCTTCTACTTCGTTTCGTCCGATACAACATTGTTTAACGGACCAAACGACGGATCGAAGTAGAATCGGAGTTGGAAAGCTGCGAGTTTATTTCGAAATTACGTTTTCGTAGAAAGAGAGTAGACGTCCTGTTTCGAGGACTTTAGATGTAAAAATAATTATATGTGATTTCATGTATTTAGACGATATATTGATAAATTGTTATGAAATTCGGTCCAGTATCTGAATTTATGTAATTTTAAATTGTAGTCGGTAATTGTTCTTTTGGCGAAAATAAATTATTTTAGGAACGCGCTGTGCGTTCCGTTACCGACCGCAACAGGCGGGATAACTATCAAGCATAGCAATGAAAAACATCATTTTTTCATTATTGTTTTCTAGCTATCATTTCTACTAAAAGATCATAAAATGTTCAACCAAAATAGACGTATCGTTCCATTCAGCGTTTTCCTTATTTTCCGTTGACGCCGAAACAACTGCGCATTTTTGTTGTTTATCGACTTCGACGTTCTATGCTGTCTTACGTGGTAATAAACAGACATTACTCGTATGTACTGACCTACACTGCGTATTGCGATGGTATTAGAGAAAAAAACATAAACATGCGATGTTTTGTTTATTATAATGTAGATTGACGGGATGAGCAGGACGTGTGCCTGATGGTAAGCAACACGACTGCCCATAACAGCACTGCGTCACCTATTGTAATATAAAAAACCCAAATCATTACCTAACGCAGCACTGCGCTCGTCATCCAAAGATATGGATATGTTTTATTTATATGCCCTGTAATTTAACTGGAAACATTGCGCTTCGAACCGAACTCAGTGATGTTTGGTTTTAATGGTTGTTTGTATATAAGTTGGTGCAACAGGAAAAAGGATTCAATGAAACGCAATATAGTAACCAGATAACAAATTAAGCTAAGCTAAGCTAAATTAATTAGCTAAGAAATCATTTCATCCACTGGATATATTGGTTTTAGTATATCCTATGCGTTTGTCGTCACGTGCGGTGTTGGCCACTAACATAAATAGACGTCTAACAAAGCCGACATAACTAGAAACGTCTACATCATAACGTAAAACATCACATATTTCAACGTAATGGAGTAACACTTGGAGACCTCATTCTGTAGGTAACTCATTTTAACTAATCGAATTTAGCTGCATTTTTCTCAATAAATGTTTTTAGAAAATAGAACATTTTCTACAATTCTGACACGCGCACTCGACTTAATGATACAGTTTTATGATTCATGTTTTCACTGATAGTATAATGTTTCTCTATGTCATATCACTTTACGTCAATCTCGGAGCAAGCCTGGTGTGTTAGCACCCACGTTGGCTGTCGAGTCTGCTGAGTCCCACACTCACTTGCACCTGGCAACTGGCCCCAATTACTTATGTCGTAGGACGAACGAAACATTTACTTAATGTCGTTGCGCATTACGTGGTGTAAAACACTATTTTGTAAACAAAAAGTTACAAATGAGTAGCCCCGTGTGATGGTAAAGGGAAACCGCCGGCTATGGATATTATCTGCAACACTAGAGGTGTCGTCGCCGTGTTGTCACCTAGAGATATTTGAAGATTGTTTTAGAAGTTTGTGTATGCTGTGCTGTGTGCTCAAGTCTTGCGGACTCAAAATACGGACTTAAAATATATTAATTTTACAAGTCCACAGTAGCAACGGTCTAAACTGTTAGACCGTTGCCACTTTACTTTACTTGCTTGCTTGCTTGCTTACTTGCAGGAATTTACAATAAAGTGCAAACATAATAAATTGGTAAAAGTAAAGGTAGGAAGGACTCTTGTCAGAGTCCGCCTGGGGAAGTACTAAACCTTTGCCAGTTATTCTACTGCCAAACAGTAATGTGGAAACATTACTGTGTTCCGGGTTGAAGGGCAATGTTTCCAGAGAAATTACAGGGCTTAGTGATATAATATCTTAGATCTCTGGGTGACGAGCGCAGTGCAGTACTAGGTAATGATTTGTACTCTTCGTGTTCTAATATGTAGGTGCTGTTATGAGCAGGCATGTTGCTTACCACTAGGTACATGTCCTGCTCGTCTCGTCACTCTATACTATAAAAAATATGAGTTAGTCTATTTGTACATTATGCCGTGCGTTAATACAAACAAGGAATTTATTTTATTTGAGATGAACCCTTTGAAGTAGGTTTTCAGAACTTCGGTGCATAATTTATTACGAAACTCATGTGATGTGTCCCCCTTGCACATAGCTTTGAAAGTTCTTCAGTCAAACGTCGTACTGTTAAGGCCTGTTTTCATTTTAATTAGTGCTAGTGCGAGTGATTAGTGTAGGTGTTGAGTGATTAGTAGCAAACACAGAACAGATATCTGTTCTGTGGTAGCAAACATGTGTAGACACCGATTGATTATTGCGAGTGCATAGTAATCACTCACACTCGCAATCGCATTTACACTCGCACTAATCAAAATGCAAACCGGCCTTACGGCCTTTCAGTACCTACCTAAATATTGGTAGAAGTTCAAGACATTTTTTTTTTTCTTATATTGGTGATCCTTTTGTACTGACAGAGCTACACGGGTAAAACCGCGTTGCGCTGCCAGTTGTCTTACATTTTTATTGTTTAAAAAAAAATTACATTTACTGTCATAGCGCTGCATCAACATAAACTTGAGAATTGTTAACTATAGTCTCATTACGTCACATGCAATCTGCGTTTATCATTGTAAGTGATAACTACCGTAATCAGATCCAATACTAGTTATAACTAGTAAGACTAAGTACTGGTTTCATCTATACTAATATTATAAAGCTGAAGAGTTTGTTTGTTTGTTTGAACGCTAGGATCTCGGAAACTACTGGACCGATACGAAATATTCTTTTTTTGTTGGATACTCCATTTATCGAGGAAGGCTATAGGGTATATAACATTACGCTACTATCAATAGGTACGGAGTGTATAAGTGAAGAATGTAAAGAAAACGGGGAAAAATATTTCTCTTCGAGAGCTTTAGTTCCGTGAATTTAAATTCTCTTTGGTCGCTGAAGTCTGTGACGGCGCGTGTCTACATTTGAAGTTTGTGTCATTTGAAGTAATCAATTTTGTTCTACAACAATGCATTGTTGCTTATTTACGTATTTTTAGGGTTCCGTAAAACGTAATGAAGTGGCCAGCAATGGATATTTTAGTATGGATTTTCCTCAAATAGACGCGGGTGAAACCGCGGGGCACAGCTAGTCTAGTTATAATTGCCGAAATCCAACGAGACATCGTGAGTTTTCTCTCTGTTTGGTGGGCGTGTCTACTGTCTAATCCGCACCTCCGCAGTTTTCTCTCAAATTGTTTGCTTAGAGAAATCATATTTGCAGTTTATTCGGGCCTCGTTGGTAAATCCTTCATTTTAGAGGTTAATGCATCGTATTTTCGTTTTACCTACTTTTAGTATTTGCCTATTGGTGTTTCGTTAGAAACTGGTGGGAATTTATTTAAGATGTATGTAGGTAGAGAGGTAGCAGACAACCTGAATCTGCCAGGGCATCTGTCATTTCATGTTCACGCATTGTTTTTCTTGAAAATATCCAGAGAAATCTTGAAAATATCGATTTTGTGGATTTGTCTTGGGTCTGTCTTTGGTCGAGGGACATTTAAACGGGTTAGTTAGTAAGAAAACCCGTATATATTTAATAATGGATTGACTTCAGTCTAAACCTGTAGTATTATCAAAAGTTTATGGGGAAAAAACAACGCAGTATTTCAATGAATTTCCATGGATTCCCCGCGTACATTAATTTGGTTACGCCAACTAATGTTCTCTTAATTAGTGGCACCACTATAAAGTTTTTTCAAACTCTCTCTCAAATCTATACAAAGAGAAAGCACGTGATTGTAGATTTTTAAGTATCTGGTGAACTTTGTGCCTCCCTTACAAACTTCTATGTCTACAAACGGTTCCAAAATACAATTAGGTAACATGCATTTTAACCAACTAGGTGTCTATGTACTCAATCACAACTCGCGTGTTTCTTTTCTTGCCGTCAGATAAGATTTGTCACAGAACAATGGCAAATTGAATATGATACTCCACCAATTATAGGCTTGTCTTATTGATCGACTTGTCAAAGATCGCCTACACCCTGTCATGCCGTATCTATATCCGAAACTTTATTATCGCAGCTGCGTTTTATGCTGTAAGTCTGAGCAAGAAAGTTTAATTTTAAGCAGCGTTGTCGGATCTTAATAAAGTTTGGTTTTATTATAGTATTTTCGCTGTTATTGCAAAGAGATAGGGATGAGATTATATAAATGAGTTAATGTAGTGGGAATCCAGGTCTTCGAACCCACACCCTCGTGATGTGGTGGCGTAACGTGACTCGACAGGCGACGACGGTGATCCCTTGATTGATTGATATGCTGATATCTTGCTGCTGAAAAAAAAGGTATGCGATTTTTTAAGTACCTATACTAGTATACTTAGATGGTATTTTCTGCCTAACATTGGAAAATGCAGAAAGCGCCGGTAAAATTATCCCATTGAAATTGGGTTCCTCAGCTGTATTTTATAAATAGAAATGATATTGTATAGGCATTGTATAGAATATGTATTCTTGAAATTGAAAATACATTTTGTAATGGTAACCATTAATTTTACATTATGACGTATATTACATGGATTTAATTTATTTGATAAGTCTGTCGATTTATATATGAATAATAATACTATAAATGTAATTATTCATTTGTAATGTTATTTTATATTCACGTAAGTATATAAGTTTCGCTCTTACGAACTGGGAAATACAGTTTATTTCTAATTCAGAGATTTTAGGCAGTTCTGGAACCGAGACCAAAAGTTGGGTGAGAGAGTTAGATCGCAAAATAAAAAAAATCTGGTGACTTCCACTCTGGCTCGTACCTGATACAAAGGCTGGCCCACAGTATAAAGAAATACTACCATTAATTCATCGCGTTTGATCTTGGGAGAAACGCAGATAATATCTAGACACGGGTAGGGTATTGTGAGCAAATGTTTTTTTAAGAGGTTTTTTTAAATGTCTAGAATTCTTAAAGCAATTTTGAAAACCATTAAGAAGGCATAAATTAACCTACGTAATTACAAAAAAAATCCCCAAAGCATCAGCTGCCAGGAATATGTATCTCAATCCAAAAGTGTATTTCTGTAAAGTGTATTTATTGGTAGTGTATATGTGTATTTGTAGGAGCTGAAAGTGAAATATGTATCTCAGTCCAAAAGTGTATTTCTATGTAAAGTAAAGAAACCTTTTTATGCCGAAACAAATCAAAATATTTATAGCAACTGATGATTTAATAGCATTCACATAATAGTTCCATAGCCCGGTAGGCCTAACTTACTGCCAAACATGCCACCGCGTATATGGACAGAATCCTCGTTTGAACGCTAGCGTGGGATCAATCTATGGAGTATACTCAACATTACAACATTAACTCAATTCATTTGACGAATAAAATGAACTACTCTACTGTTACGCTAAAGTCTCGAGTGTTATGTTAGTAGCGATAGTGGCGCGTTCGTGTTCATGGTTTTAACTGATATTTCGGTGTATAGTGCTGCGTGCACATTGCTAATGATGACATGACATCCTACGACTTACGGCAACTTACGGCCTACGGGACGTGATAATGGCCGAGAGTGGTATAACACCATGTTGTGTTGTAAATTAATTTAACTGATAAGACAAACTTGTTCTATTTAGTTTATGCTTGAAGATGCTTCTTTAAATATACCTATGTATATGACTTATATTTAGTAAAGTCATGGAAAGTGTGATTAGGTTTAGGTTTAAATTATTTTATTTCTATCCCTAACATGATAAATATAACTTACATGACATTTTGAATTTTCGGCGTAACACTTTACATAAATATAAATATTTATAAACATTAAGTTTTTTTTTAAGAAATTTTAATTTCTTTTAATATTGATGAATTACTTCTTGAACTGATTTGTCACGAATAGACTTAATTCTCTGGTATGAACGACAAATACATATTTAGCACAACACCTAACACCAATTGCATCATGAATTAGGCCGCCCACACTATATCCACAATTGCATATTATTTACTCAAATTGCATAGTTGTTTCAATGGCAGGGGTAGAGGTTTATAGTGAGGCACTGAGGTACCAATCCCTAATACACTTTTTACTGTGTAAACACGAACTCTCCAGACATTATGTCGTCAGCCGTATATTTAAATAAGTATGAAGGGTAAATTGTTATTAATCAAATAATTATTCGTGACTCATATCATAATTTTCCCCATAAGTAGGTACATTTCACACAAAAAAGTACCTACTACAAACTGCAAAACACCTTTTTCAGCTACTTACCCATATTTGATTATTTTCAATTTAATTCGACATTCACACAGATAAGTTCTAAGAGTCATACCTATTCAATTCTTTTTATATTATAGTGTCACCAGGTGTTTCAGGATGTATCCCTGGTAGTACCTAACACGCATTATGGTAGTAATATAACAATAGCATAAAGTCACGCAGCTATTGAAACAGAGTTGAAGAGCCTAAATCATTACTTACCTAACTGCGATCGTCACCCAGAGACATGAAACGATTTATTTTTATGTCCTATAATTTCTTTGAAAACATTGGCCTTCAAGGTGCACAATGCACAACACACCCCTAGCGGGACGTCATTGCAGGCCAATTACTCCCATCCTGCCTTTCAAGCTGGAACAGTGATGTTTGCATATTACTGCTTGGCGTTAGAATAACTGGCAAAGGTGTGGTAGACCCCCAGGTCGACTCTACAAAAAATCCTACCATTACTAAAATAAATGCCTTACTTTAGATACAATTGTTTAATTTTGTAAGTCTTATATAATATATAAAAATCTCGTTTCATGACTTTTACATTTGAATTCCTTGAAACAGCTCCGCTAATATTTTTTACGTGCATTAGTAGTTATGAGAAAAGGTTAAGTATTTTTGACTTTCCTTCCACTCTTAATTACTTTTTTAGGGTTCCGTAAAACGTAGTCCGTCCGTCCGTATGTCACAGCCACTTTATGCCAAAACTATGAGAACAACACTGTTGAAACTTGGTAAGTATATGTATTCTGTGAACCGCATTAAGATTTTTACAAAAAAATAAAAAATTAGGGTTGCCCCATACTGAGAACTGATAATGTTGAGGTTTCTAATATGATTTTTGTCTACACTGAATAATCTGCGCGAGAGATACTTCCAAAGTCCTAAAATTTGTGTCCCCCCCCCCCCCCCCCCCCCTCTAACTTCTAAAGTAAGAGAATAAAAAAACTAAAAAAAATGTATGATGTACATTACCATGAAAACTACCAACGAAAATTGGTTTGAACTCATTCTGATGAGCAGTTTTTTTTAGTACATCATAAATACACTATTATTAAAACTTCGATCAAAGTTACAACGAACCACAAGAACTATGTGTACTATGTATATTATGTTACTTGCTGCAACGGAACCCTTCATGGGCGAGCCCAACTCGCACTTGGACACTTTATTTATTGTTAGAACAATTTCTGAGTTCTTATTTATTCAATTCGATTTGCAAATTACATTACAAATAAATTATAAATAAATACCTACTATTTAAAATTTGAAATAAGAAGTGTATTAACAAAGTCAAATTTGGAATCATTAATGTAATAATAATTTTCAAAGAGTGATTCACTTGAAGTGTCGAGTTGTTTTGACATTTCATTCGATTGAAAATGTACTATGTACAAATGTACATATATAGTAGAACAATGTTTACTGTATCAGCTAGTGCTTCTTGGGTGCATCATAGGTGCTTTTAGTATGAGTAAGCTTATAATCATAAACTTAAAATGGATGATATTATTATTAAATTATTGTATTATATTAACCTATTTGTCACAACGTGGAGTAAATGTCTCTGTTACCTCCCTCCATTGGTCTCTATCGTGAGCTATGATGAACTACTCCTTGTTGTGGACGTTAAGGATTTCTTCTTTCTTAATCTCTTCACCTCTTTCTGGGCCGACCCATTGATCATTTACCCTCCCGGACCCAGCAGTCAGTGATGTTTTTGCCCATAGTTTTTCTGATATTATTTCTTAGTTAATATTTATTTTAATTTCATCACTGAAAATACTTAAATTGTAAATAAGCTATTATTTGTATTAGTCTCTGAATCTTATGTTTCTAACAAGTAGTATTACACACTTTCATTTCAGTTCGCAAATAGTAAAATAAATTGTAATTCCGAAATTAATCGATGTTTTTGGCGTTAAATCCAGAGAAAACCAATCTCTACATTTGCACTTCGAAAGATACTCAGATGTTCAAACAAGAGGCAAGATTCCAACTTATGACCTCATGAATGTGTTATGGGACTTTATGGGCACTATACTACCACGTCGTTTTAACATAGGCGCATAGGCAGTATAGGTAAATATCGACAATAGGCTGTAGATTTAGACGTCGTTTTTTTTTTTTTTTTTTTTTTTAACTTTTATAGGCTTACACTTGACCGCCATCTCACCTGATGTGAAGCGACGATGCGGTCTACGATGGAGCGTGTTTACCTAGAAGAAACCGATTCACTCTCGATTTGAAGACACAAAGATTGTAGTCAACAGGGAAAACCCACTCAGGCAACGCATTCCACAGCCTAGACGTTCTTATCACAAAAGTAGAGTCAAATCTCTTCGTTCGCGTCTTTGGAACATCAACCATGAAACGATGTCGTTTTTTCGAGCTACGAGCATTCCGATAGAAAAAAGGGCAAGGTGGTATTAGATCATGTAAATCAGTCGCACACTCTCCGAAGTGTATTCGATAAAAAACCGAAAGGCTAGCGACTTTTCGGCGATGTTCAAGACTTTGTAGTCTTTTTCGCACAAGAGTGTCGTTGCCTATGAGCCTTTTGGCACGTCTCTCGATCGATTCCAAGGCCTCCAGCTGATACTTAGCCGAACCATCCCAAAGATGCGAACAGTACTCCATACAAGAACGAATTTGAGCCTTATATAACGTTTACTGAAAACATGCACGGGAAAGCAGAAATATTCCCTGCCTACGTCATTAACCGTGTATGAAAACACAAATCCGTATTATTATTTTCATTACTCTGAGAACCAAAACAAACCACATTTCGTCATATGCTAATCTGGCGAATTCCCACAGTGTGTCATACAGTTATTACGGACGTTTATTTTATACGTGCGTTTGCGCACTCGCCCGAGGAAAGCGCCATATTTGCGTTCCGGACCAGGAACCAATAAATATAATACATTTTAGTACATGCCGAATGCGGCCCAGCGGCCTCGCCAATATTTCCTTATAATCCTTGGCAGATGTGGCCGAGTGTTAGCGGGTGGCGGGCAGCGAGCGATGAATAAATAATTCAATTATGACTTATATTTTTTTCATTCCGTTACTAGCTGCGGCCCTTGGCATAAGGCATATAGTTTTATAACTTAACACTAAGTTTAATTGACGAGTTTTATGGTAGTATTCAAATACTAATTACGTATCCATTTTCAATTGAATCTGTTCAACCATTACTGAGATACGCGGGAACACACCGTTTAATTTTTCAGTTTTATAAAAAAAACGTTTTAAACAGCGTCTGTCATTAGCGCAGTTTTCTGTAAATTCAGGTTTCACAGGCCAGTACGTCGTTCAAAGCACCACCACAACAAAAATGATATTTTGTTCGAATTTCCCCAACAACCGCTGCAACTATGGCCGCGCCCGTCTCTCACTCATTGTCCATACCCTGATATCATTGTCTCCAGTTATAGTTTATAGCCGATCGCCATTCCAGCTGACGTACGTACCTTCTTCGGTACACCTCATTATAGCCAGAAACCGAATGGCTGGTCGCCACAGTGCTTGCGTACCGTGAAAGAAATCTCAAGGATTTTTTAAACTAAGGTAACCGAGTACTCTTACAATTTGCATGTGTTGCAATTTGGGATGTTATTAAGGGCAATAAAATTGTCTTAAAAGTAGAAAAACGGAGATAATTCTACAAGTCATAGATTTTTGCGTAGCCCAAAAATTCTACATCGTTGAGATCATAAATATAACGCGTACCTTAGGGTTATTACTGTATTGTTTGCGATTTATTTGCAGGTATTAAAGTAAATGAATGTAAATACAACTGTCTTAAAAATTGTGTACAAAATTATGTACCTATTATAAAAATAATGATCAGAACTAGGATAGGTTGAGTTATGTTAAATTTGTGGAAAAAATTAAATTTGAATTTTCAATTTTCACTAAATTACCATATTATTTGATCTACATATTTGATCCAGAACTTTGAGTTGAACTGTTAAAAAGATTGTCATTGAATATGTCAATGAATATGTCACTAAGAAAAAAAAATAACCGGCGAAGATTTTTTACTTATTTCCGTAATCGTTCTACACTCCATTATTTGTATTTGCAAAACAGAATAGTTATATTGTGCTTTCTTAAAATCTACGACTTGAAAGTTAGCGAAACGCCAAATCGGAAAACAAATCAGTCGCGTAAATCTGACACACCATTTCTGCTATTTCGATACCTGCCTATCTAACAAATCAGTTAGACGTTTGTGTGGTCTGGCGATGAACAACGAATGATTGCCCATTAACGCTTCTCGGTCATACATGAATAAGCTATCGAAGATCTATTACCTTTCGGAACAAGCCGGAACGTAGGAAGATTCTACATTAATTTAATGAAAGAAAACTGACATAATCAATTTAGAAGACCAGATGATAAGTGGCGGAACGACCATCTTCGGTCGTCGGCTACACTTTGTAGCCTAATTTCACTAATGAATCCTAAGTTATTAATTAATACACTATCCTTATAGGGCAAGCTAATGGAATCTACAAATTAACCGAATAAAAAAATCTATTTTATTCAATTTGTCAAAATCAGCCCGGGGCTCAAATTACATGCCTCGGTCGACAATAATGTTCTGTTAGAGATTATAATACACTTATTATGGACAAATGCGTTGTTTTTATCGCATTTATTTTAATAATTATTGTTGGTGTGGGCAGCACCCACTCCACAACAATATGAATCATGTGGTATGGTTCTTCCCAGAAAGGCGCGAATACTGATGTCGGGCAAAAACCGTAGATGATGGATGGAGAAGTACATGTAAGTAATGTTTTATGTTGTGTTAATGCCGCGTAATTAGGAGGTGTCGTCGCTTTGGCTGTGTGGGCTCGATCAGTACCATACTAATACATTTTTTTTCCTAATATCCATACTCAACCTACCTACATAGGTTATTGAAGTTTACAAGAAGCCTAAGGGCTATTATCTACCTACCCTATCGCAAATTGGCGAAATACCTTATGTTCGAACCTGAAAATCGAGACCAGCGAAATAACTGAGATAACCCAAATCAAGGTGAGATTCTTGGTAGTCATTTGAATTTATTCTAATTCAAGATTTAATCGTTTCACGGTTGATGTACCAAAGACTCGAACGGTTAGACTCCACTTTCGTAATAAGAACATTCAAACTTTAAAATGTTAAACTTATCTATAGATCTTCAAGTCTAATCGACGTCGAAGTCGATCAAAATCTAGAGTGATAGCAATGAAGTGTTAATGGAAGCAGAAAACGGGAGAAAACTTTAAAAAATTGTTTTAAAGCGAGTTTATAAGAACAAATTTGTACTACATCATTTTTTTTAAATACAATACATAATACATTTCTTTATTTGCGAAAATGGGTAATTACAATAAGATCTTATATTATGTTTACATTGAGAACTCCATAATCAACCTTACGGCATGCAAATATCAGGTTGTCTATGACAATTTGCTAAAAACATTTTTTTTTTTTAATTTACCATTCTAAATGGCCTATTCAAGGACTACCAATTTCATTATTATTGTTTACATTAATAAAACAATTATACCAAATACCAATGGCCAAATTAAAAGCTCAAAAAATCGTGATACTAGATACTGTGGATTTGCACCATTCAAGGGCTGCAAATTCCTTATTATGAACTATTCACATCATAAAATTGTTTATTAATTTATAACAAAGTAATAACAATGAAAGCATTATAGTAATTAATTTAGCTATGATTCCAATGTCCACAAATAAATAAAAGCTTACAAATCATAACAAATCTGAATCTAATTTGTCAGTCAGAAACTCATTAACTGTATAATATGCCTTCTCTGTCAGAAGGCATTTTAATTTATTTTTAAATAAATATATTTCTTTTATACTCAACAAACTTTCTGGCAAGTGGTTGTAAATCATAGGAGCCATGCAAAGTGCACTGTTTCCTAATAATGTTGTGCTATGCACAGGAATTCTAATTTTATATTTATGACGCTCACTCTTTAGATTTTCAAATAATGACAAATTGTTTCGCACAAACATTACACATTCATATATATATAAGGAAGGCAACGTTAAAATTTGTAATTTGAGGAAATGAGGTCTACACGATTGCCTTTGACGCAGTTTGCTGATAGCCCGGACACATTATTTTTGTGATCTGAAAACCATATGCCTTCCTGAGCTATTGCCCCAAAACATAATACCATATCGAAGCAGCGAAAATTTTAACCAAAAAACCATTAAAATGAAGAGTGACGAGACGAGCAGGACATGTGCCTGATGGTAAGCAACATGCCTGCCACATAACAGCACAGTGACACGCAGCTATTAGAACATGTAAAGCCCAAATCATTACCTAGCACCGCACTGCGCTCGTCACCCAGAGATCTAAGTTGTCATATCTCTAAGCCCTGTAATTTCTCTGGAAACATTGCCCTTCAAATCGGAACACAGTAATGTTTGCACATTACTGCTTGGCGGTAGAATAACTGGCAAAGGTGTGGTACTTATAAATATATATAACTAATTTAGTATTCCTGCGTCCCAAATAAAAAACAATGTAAGCTTAGTAAAAAGCCATAGACCCAAGAGTCCGTATTAGATGTAAAAAGAAATAAAAAAAGAAAGTCGGAATTAGTGAATCGGTTTCTTTCTAAGCGCGCTCCATCATAAACTGCATTGTCGCTTAAAATCTGGCGGCTGCTATAAAAGATGGCGGTCAAGTGCAAACCTATTATCGATTCAAAAGTACAAAAACCCCAGTTACAAAGAAGCAAAACCACGCAATAATTTACAAATCGGTAAACACTTAGGTACTTGAAGGAAGTCCTTATAGGTGCACTCCAATATTTCCAATTGAGTGTCCTCAACAACCTTACGACATTTTCTGTAAAAGTCTCAAGTACTCTTGAGATTGGGCCTGGGCCATGTTATGGTTTGCCAGTTTTGGTATTAATACTATTTATTTGAACGCCTAAAAAAGACTTTTCCCACTTCCAATAAAATTAATGTTTTCAAAGAAAATTTACGTAGGTATAGGTAGGCAGTTGATGAATAAATAATGCAGTACTTTTACAGTTCGTCTTTTGGTAGTTTTACCTGAAAAGTTTTCCGTGACTTTTGATAATTATTAATTTTATTGATTTTGGTGCGTTCTTTTCGAATTTGAACTTTGCTACCTCTTTTGATTTTGATAATTATTATTTTTGTGTTGTGTAATAATTGGTACTTTCCAACTTATTTTACGACAGAAACTAGAAGCGCCCCGCGGTGTTACCCGCGAAGTTCCCGTTCCCGTTGTTCCCGTTGTTTTTTCGGGATAAATAGCCTATGTGTTCTTCCAGACTATAATCTATCTGTGTGTCAAATTTCAGCCCGATCCATTGATACATTAGGACGTGATTGAGCAACAAACATCCAAATATCCAAACATCCATACATTGACATTTATAATATTATAAATATAAATTAGTAGGATAAGTATGGAACTAGATAGTTATAACAATTTATGTGTCTACGTTTTTTCATAAAGTCAATAGTTTTGACGTAAGATAAAAAAAAGTCTAATTTAGTTCTAATTGCCGTATTTAGCTTGTAATATTAAATTTAAATGTCATGGTTTTTTTTTGGTTGATGTTTAATTTTACGTTTTTCTAATGACAAACGAATAAGAAAAACTAGATTTTTTACTCATATATGTAGGTCATCCATTAATTACGAGCTATTTTTAGCAAACCCAATGAGGTATTTTTTTGGTAAAAGTACGCGGACACGGTGGTTGTCGAGGCGCGGGGTAATTGTTGTGTAACAAAGGCGACTCAAGCATCGCTTTTCATTTTACAAATCCCACATTCCACACACACACATTCCCACACATCCCACATTCCCATATTCAAAGAGAAAGTAAATACTCGTGAAATCTACGGCATTCCTTTTCTAAGCATCAGTTACATAGGAGATAAATAATAACACCAATCTACTCCAAAAACTGTAATGGTTTTAAAGTGAACTGATGTGCAACTAAATATTTGTCCGTCAAAGTATGTGTAATACCTACTTGCTGAACAATCTGATACTTCTCCCACGCGCTGACAAGAGCATCTTACAATATTCTTTGCCGTTATTCATTCTACAAAAGTAATAGTATTAAAAATGATAGTAATAATAGCAAAGCGCATTAAAAATTACACAGAACTAGTTACTACGAAGCAGTACCCATGTAAAAAGGATATAATATGACATAGATAATAAAATTGTACAAGATTTGAGTGTTAAACTGACTCGGTCTATTTTCGTCTAAAACCTTTGATACTGGCATATTGTACCCATGGACGTATAAAAAAAGTCGGACGTAGTCTCGCTTAAACAAAAACTGTGTCCATCGAGTCGGCCACATAATATACACGTGTGCGCTGTCACATGGAGGCTGGACGCACACATCAGTGGATCATTACACGCGCAACTTGTGTATATGTGTGCGTGTCAGCCTATCAGTGACAACCTGACAACGCACACGTGCAAATGTGGCCGACTCTAGTGACACAGTTTTTTTTATAGCGAGACTACGTCCGACTTTTTTATACGTCCATGATTGTACCTAAGTTATTTGACATCTCTACCACCAGAAGAGAAAAACACTGTGTTCATATGAGCAGGTATTACTTACTACTTTCCGCACTAGCGGTCCATTCGTTGATACCCTTGACTGGTTAAAAATAAATAGACAAAAATTGCACATTATATCTGAACCTAGAATAAGATACTACCTACTATTAACTGCACGTGCATAAAATCAAAACTGCAGAATATTTTTTAAATTGAAGGTACTTAGGTATACAAAGAGTTCTCTTTGTACTCAGTGGCTCTTTGGTTACTATTCGTAGATATTATGTTGACGCCATTAGTGCACTAGCTTTAGAAGTCTAAAAGATAAATTGTTTTAAATATAAACAATCTGGAAAAATAAAGTAAGGTGTACCTCAATGAAAACATTACTTTATTCCTGTTTGAAGGGTAATGTTTTCTGTGAAATTACAAGGCTGCGTTTCACTGTACTGTCATGTGGCAGGCCTGTTGTTTACCAACAGGCAAATGTCCTGCTCGACTCGTCACTCTATACTGGTTGCCTGGGAGAGATTGCCCTCAGTAATAAGGCCGCCAGTTGTGGCGCTAGTCAATAAGTGTTTCTCTGTAATACTTTAAATTATTTCACAATAAAGAGTTTCTATCTATATAGACTACAGGCCCGTGAACAAAATTTACGTAGTAAATGAACCACCAGGAGACCTATGTAGGATGATAGACGGGTATAAAGTAATAAGATTCAGCACTATGCCGTCACTTGTAAGCTGTCCAACTGAGTACAGTCGAAGAGGGGGGGTTGCAACCCTCGATAATTTATCTTTGTCGCATGATTTTTGTACGGCGCGGCGTTGCGAAATAATGGATTAGAAGAGGTATTGAAACTGAACTGTAATGCCGTACATAATCGAATGACCAAATTTACTCTGTAAATCCCCTCAGGCTGAGAACGACAACTTCCTAAAAGGACAACTTCCGAGAACGACAAATTCCTAAAATGACAACTTTTTAAAACGACAATTTCCTAAAACGACAATTTCCTAATACGACAACTTCCTAAAACGACAACTTTCAAAAATGTGCGTGTGAGAAAGGGGTTGTGAGAGGGTGTGTGTGTGAGGGGGATGTGTGTGTGTGTGTATGTGGGACGGTGTGTGTGTGTGGCATGGTAGCTCTTGAACGAGATTGAGGGAGTTGTGTAAACTAAATGTTATTCGCCCTTTTGTGGAGGCGGCCATTTTGAATCATCATTAACCGTTATTAAACGTGTTTAAGAGCAATGTAAAGGAATTTTACTTTTCACAATGCACGGCTGTCGTCACCAGTAAATCGTAAGTAATGAAGTTGTCCGCTGCTAGTTATAGCGCTGTGTTTCATGTCACATTGTTGTTATGTGGGTAGATATTAATTAGTCATCATTTTTGTATTCGGGGTTATGGGTCTTCAATTAGTAGTTACACTTAAGTTGTACTTAACTATGTTGTAGAGTTACTATTGCTATTGTTAAATTATAGTTACTAACCTTTGGATGTTTATGTATATTATGTATTAATTTGTTTTATATAGTATTTAATTAGTAGTATTGGGAGAAATGTCACCTTGCTTCGCCTAACCTTGTACGTAGGCGAATTTCCTTCAAGCTGGTTGCCTGGAAGAGATTGCTCTAAGCAATAAGGCCGCCATTTGTGGTACTAGTTCGTAAGTGTTTTACTGTAATATTTCTGTTTTTGTGTCACAATAAAGAGTTATCTATCTATCTATCTATTAACCAAACATAGGTAAGAACCAAGCAGCGCCCCGCGGTGTTACCCGCGTAGTTTTTTTATTTTAATAAAGAGTGTCGAGACGAGCAGGAAATGTGCCTGATGGTAAACAACATGCATGCCACATAACAGTACAGTGACAAGCAGTTATTGGCACATGAAGAGTCCAAATCATTACCTTGCACTGCATTGCCCTCGTCACCCAGAGATCTAAGATGTTATGTCTCTAAGCCCTGTATTTTTTCTGGCAACATTGCCCTTCAAACCTTTCAACAGTTCCCGTTCCCATCCATTTTTATGCATAGCACATAAGATAACTTAGCAAAATGTTTAAACACAACGATATATAGCATAAAGATAACTTAGCACAATGTTTAAAAGCACACATTGAGAAAAGCGGACGGTACGGTAAGAAATATGATGCACGCTTTGACTCCGGGTGGGCTCCCGCCAGAAGCTCTGCGGTCAGCCCTGAGTGTCGCTTCTCCATACTCGGCCTGCTCTCCACTACGGAGGTCGCCGGCTCGCTTCGCTCGCCACCTCCCCCCTTCGCTACGTTTGGCCTCGCATGGCTCGCTCCACTCAGGACTTCTCTTGAGCTTCTGGCTCCCGCATTTTTTATATACACTCTAGGGGTAGTAGCGACAAGACTAGGTGGAGTCGGGCTGTTCCGAATCGGATCTGAGTCCTGTGTAACCTGGGTCTACATTTAGTAGCACAACAAGTAAATAAAAAATCCTGAAGACTATTTATTTATGCGTCTCGTCAATATGCTTAAAAACCATTATGTGTCTCATCAATAGGCGGAATTCAATGTATGACATTAGATTGTTATGCTTAAACCCCATTATGCCAAAAAACGATTATGCAAAAGTTACTTTATGACACTATATATTAAGCTACATTCATTATGCCAAAGTAAATAAGAAAAAAAAAGTTATGTGTTTTAAATGGCACCCTATCAGTCGAACTAACTTCCTAGTTCAAATCGCTTTATGTTTTAGGCAATTGGATAAACCGATATAGGCTAGTCTAATCTAGTTCGTCTTATTGTCAAAAGGAGAAACTAGGAAGACCTTGGAGTAGGAGTTTGGTCTCTTTACAGAGTCCGCCTGGGGAAGTATGTGTACCTTTGCCAGTTTTTCTGCCGCCAAGCAGTAGTGTGCAGATATTTCTATGATCCGGCTTAAAGGGAAATGTTTCCAACTAAATTACTGGGCTAAAAGATAAAATACCTTTTGTCTCCGAGTGACGAGCACAGTGTGGTGCTAGGTAATGATTTGGACTCTTCATGTTCATATAGCTGCCTGTCACTGCGCTGTTAGTGGCAGGCTAGTCTGTACGGTTTATTCTATCACCCAAAGGATGAACTTATTTGAGCTAGGATAAACTAATTTGTCCTAATTTGGTTTGGCCGATAACATATTATATACATTTAAAAATGTATCGTTTTTGTTATTTCTCATGACGGCTGAAATGAACACACTATAGTAAGTCGTCATTTACCTGAATTTGTCTCTATCGGAAATTGTAATTTTCAGATGTTGTCGTTTTAGGAAGTTGTCGATTTAGGAATTTGTCCTTTTCGGAATTTGTCCATTTTGGAATCGACGTTTTAGGAAGTTGTCGTTCTCGGAAGTTGTCCTTTTAGGAAGTTGTCGTTCTCAGCCTGAGGGTAAATCCCCTCAGGCTGAGAACGACAACTTCCTAAAAGGACAACTTCCGAGAACGACAAATTCCTAAAATGACAACTTTTTAAAACGACAATTTCCTAAAACGACAATTTCCTAATACGACAACTTCCTAAAACGACAACTTTCAAAAATGTGCGTGTGAGAAAGGGGTTGTGAGAGGGTGTGTGTGTGAGGGGGATGTGTGTGTGTGTGTATGTGGGACGGTGTGTGTGTGTGGCATGGTAGCTCTTGAACGAGATTGAGGGAGTTGTGTAAACTAAATGTTATTCGCCCTTTTGTGGAGGCGGCCATTTTGAATCATCATTAACCGTTATTAAACGTGTTTAAGAGCAATGTAAAGGAATTTTACTTTTCACAATGCACGGCTGTCGTCACCAGTAAATCGTAAGTAATGAAGTTGTCCGCTGCTAGTTATAGCGCTGTGTTTCATGTCACATTGTTGTTATGTGGGTAGATATTAATTAGTCATCATTTTTGTATTCGGGGTTATGGGTCTTCAATTAGTAGTTACACTTAAGTTGTACTTAACTATGTTGTAGAGTTACTATTGCTATTGTTAAATTATAGTTACTAACCTTTGGATGTTTATGTATATTATGTATTAATTTGTTTTATATAGTATTTAATTAGTAGTATTGGGAGAAATGTCACCTTGCTTCGCCTAACCTTGTACGTAGGCGAATTTCCTTCAAGCTGGTTGCCTGGAAGAGATTGCTCTAAGCAATAAGGCCGCCATTTGTGGTACTAGTTCGTAAGTGTTTTACTGTAATATTTCTGTTTTTGTGTCACAATAAAGAGTTATCTATCTATCTATCTATTAACCAAACATAGGTAAGAACCAAGCAGCGCCCCGCGGTGTTACCCGCGTAGTTTTTTTATTTTAATAAAGAGTGTCGAGACGAGCAGGAAATGTGCCTGATGGTAAACAACATGCATGCCACATAACAGTACAGTGACAAGCAGTTATTGGCACATGAAGAGTCCAAATCATTACCTTGCACTGCATTGCCCTCGTCACCCAGAGATCTAAGATGTTATGTCTCTAAGCCCTGTATTTTTTCTGGCAACATTGCCCTTCAAACCTTTCAACAGTTCCCGTTCCCATCCATTTTTATGCATAGCACATAAGATAACTTAGCAAAATGTTTAAACACAACGATATATAGCATAAAGATAACTTAGCACAATGTTTAAAAGCACACATTGAGAAAAGCGGACGGTACGGTAAGAAATATGATGCACGCTTTGACTCCGGGTGGGCTCCCGCCAGAAGCTCTGCGGTCAGCCCTGAGTGTCGCTTCTCCATACTCGGCCTGCTCTCCACTACGGAGGTCGCCGGCTCGCTTCGCTCGCCACCTCCCCCCTTCGCTACGTTTGGCCTCGCATGGCTCGCTCCACTCAGGACTTCTCTTGAGCTTCTGGCTCCCGCATTTTTTATATACACTCTAGGGGTAGTAGCGACAAGACTAGGTGGAGTCGGGCTGTTCCGAATCGGATCTGAGTCCTGTGTAACCTGGGTCTACATTTAGTAGCACAACAAGTAAATAAAAAATCCTGAAGACTATTTATTTATGCGTCTCGTCAATATGCTTAAAAACCATTATGTGTCTCATCAATAGGCGGAATTCAATGTATGACATTAGATTGTTATGCTTAAACCCCATTATGCCAAAAAACGATTATGCAAAAGTTACTTTATGACACTATATATTAAGCTACATTCATTATGCCAAAGTAAATAAGAAAAAAAAAGTTATGTGTTTTAAATGGCACCCTATCAGTCGAACTAACTTCCTAGTTCAAATCGCTTTATGTTTTAGGCAATTGGATAAACCGATATAGGCTAGTCTAATCTAGTTCGTCTTATTGTCAAAAGGAGAAACTAGGAAGACCTTGGAGTAGGAGTTTGGTCTCTTTACAGAGTCCGCCTGGGGAAGTATGTGTACCTTTGCCAGTTTTTCTGCCGCCAAGCAGTAGTGTGCAGATATTTCTATGATCCGGCTTAAAGGGAAATGTTTCCAACTAAATTACTGGGCTAAAAGATAAAATACCTTTTGTCTCCGAGTGACGAGCACAGTGTGGTGCTAGGTAATGATTTGGACTCTTCATGTTCATATAGCTGCCTGTCACTGCGCTGTTAGTGGCAGGCTAGTCTGTACGGTTTATTCTATCACCCAAAGGATGAACTTATTTGAGCTAGGATAAACTAATTTGTCCTAATTTGGTTTGGCCGATAACATATTATATACATTTAAAAATGTATCGTTTTTGTTATTTCTCATGACGGCTGAAATGAACACACTATAGTAAGTCGTCATTTACCTGAATTTGTCTCTATCGGAAATTGTAATTTTCAGATGTTGTCGTTTTAGGAAGTTGTCGATTTAGGAATTTGTCCTTTTCGGAATTTGTCCATTTTGGAATCGACGTTTTAGGAAGTTGTCGTTCTCGGAAGTTGTCCTTTTAGGAAGTTGTCGTTCTCAGCCTGAGGGTAAATCCCCTCAGGCTGAGAACGACAACTTCCTAAAAGGACAACTTCCGAGAACGACAAATTCCTAAAATGACAACTTTTTAAAACGACAATTTCCTAAAACGACAATTTCCTAATACGACAACTTCCTAAAACGACAACTTTCAAAAATGTGCGTGTGAGAAAGGGGTTGTGAGAGGGTGTGTGTGTGAGGGGGATGTGTGTGTGTGTGTATGTGGGACGGTGTGTGTGTGTGGCATGGTAGCTCTTGAACGAGATTGAGGGAGTTGTGTAAACTAAATGTTATTCGCCCTTTTGTGGAGGCGGCCATTTTGAATCATCATTAACCGTTATTAAACGTGTTTAAGAGCAATGTAAAGGAATTTTACTTTTCACAATGCACGGCTGTCGTCACCAGTAAATCGTAAGTAATGAAGTTGTCCGCTGCTAGTTATAGCGCTGTGTTTCATGTCACATTGTTGTTATGTGGGTAGATATTAATTAGTCATCATTTTTGTATTCGGGGTTATGGGTCTTCAATTAGTAGTTACACTTAAGTTGTACTTAACTATGTTGTAGAGTTACTATTGCTATTGTTAAATTATAGTTACTAACCTTTGGATGTTTATGTATATTATGTATTAATTTGTTTTATATAGTATTTAATTAGTAGTATTGGGAGAAATGTCACCTTGCTTCGCCTAACCTTGTACGTAGGCGAATTTCCTTCAAGCTGGTTGCCTGGAAGAGATTGCTCTAAGCAATAAGGCCGCCATTTGTGGTACTAGTTCGTAAGTGTTTTACTGTAATATTTCTGTTTTTGTGTCACAATAAAGAGTTATCTATCTATCTATCTATTAACCAAACATAGGTAAGAACCAAGCAGCGCCCCGCGGTGTTACCCGCGTAGTTTTTTTATTTTAATAAAGAGTGTCGAGACGAGCAGGAAATGTGCCTGATGGTAAACAACATGCATGCCACATAACAGTACAGTGACAAGCAGTTATTGGCACATGAAGAGTCCAAATCATTACCTTGCACTGCATTGCCCTCGTCACCCAGAGATCTAAGATGTTATGTCTCTAAGCCCTGTATTTTTTCTGGCAACATTGCCCTTCAAACCTTTCAACAGTTCCCGTTCCCATCCATTTTTATGCATAGCACATAAGATAACTTAGCAAAATGTTTAAACACAACGATATATAGCATAAAGATAACTTAGCACAATGTTTAAAAGCACACATTGAGAAAAGCGGACGGTACGGTAAGAAATATGATGCACGCTTTGACTCCGGGTGGGCTCCCGCCAGAAGCTCTGCGGTCAGCCCTGAGTGTCGCTTCTCCATACTCGGCCTGCTCTCCACTACGGAGGTCGCCGGCTCGCTTCGCTCGCCACCTCCCCCCTTCGCTACGTTTGGCCTCGCATGGCTCGCTCCACTCAGGACTTCTCTTGAGCTTCTGGCTCCCGCATTTTTTATATACACTCTAGGGGTAGTAGCGACAAGACTAGGTGGAGTCGGGCTGTTCCGAATCGGATCTGAGTCCTGTGTAACCTGGGTCTACATTTAGTAGCACAACAAGTAAATAAAAAATCCTGAAGACTATTTATTTATGCGTC
Organism: Ectropis crepuscularia; assembly: GCA_963693475.1. NCBI lineage: Eukaryota > Metazoa > Arthropoda > Insecta > Lepidoptera > Geometridae > Ectropis > Ectropis crepuscularia. Next base: position 11,070,511 of record OY856350.1, read on the forward strand.
TCGTCAATATGCTTAAAAACCATTATGTGTCTCATCAATAGGCGGAATTCAATGTATGACATTAGATTGTTATGCTTAAACCCCATTATGCCAAAAAACGATTATGCAAAAGTTACTTTATGACACTATATATTAAGCTACATTCATTATGCCAAAGTAAATAAGAAAAAAAAAGTTATGTGTTTTAAATGGCACCCTATCAGTCGAACTAACTTCCTAGTTCAAATCGCTTTATGTTTTAGGCAATTGGATAAACCGATATAGGCTAGTCTAATCTAGTTCGTCTTATTGTCAAAAGGAGAAACTAGGAAGACCTTGGAGTAGGAGTTTGGTCTCTTTACAGAGTCCGCCTGGGGAAGTATGTGTACCTTTGCCAGTTTTTCTGCCGCCAAGCAGTAGTGTGCAGATATTTCTATGATCCGGCTTAAAGGGAAATGTTTCCAACTAAATTACTGGGCTAAAAGATAAAATACCTTTTGTCTCCGAGTGACGAGCACAGTGTGGTGCTAGGTAATGATTTGGACTCTTCATGTTCATATAGCTGCCTGTCACTGCGCTGTTAGTGGCAGGCTAGTCTGTACGGTTTATTCTATCACCCAAAGGATGAACTTATTTGAGCTAGGATAAACTAATTTGTCCTAATTTGGTTTGGCCGATAACATATTATATACATTTAAAAATGTATCGTTTTTGTTATTTCTCATGACGGCTGAAATGAACACACTATAGTAAGTCGTCATTTACCTGAATTTGTCTCTATCGGAAATTGTAATTTTCAGATGTTGTCGTTTTAGGAAGTTGTCGATTTAGGAATTTGTCCTTTTCGGAATTTGTCCATTTTGGAATCGACGTTTTAGGAAGTTGTCGTTCTCGGAAGTTGTCCTTTTAGGAAGTTGTCGTTCTCAGCCTGAGGGTAAATCCCCTCAGGCTGAGAACGACAACTTCCTAAAAGGACAACTTCCGAGAACGACAAATTCCTAAAATGACAACTTTTTAAAACGACAATTTCCTAAAACGACAATTTCCTAATACGACAACTTCCTAAAACGACAACTTTCAAAAATGTGCGTGTGAGAAAGGGGTTGTGAGAGGGTGTGTGTGTGAGGGGGATGTGTGTGTGTGTGTATGTGGGACGGTGTGTGTGTGTGGCATGGTAGCTCTTGAACGAGATTGAGGGAGTTGTGTAAACTAAATGTTATTCGCCCTTTTGTGGAGGCGGCCATTTTGAATCATCATTAACCGTTATTAAACGTGTTTAAGAGCAATGTAAAGGAATTTTACTTTTCACAATGCACGGCTGTCGTCACCAGTAAATCGTAAGTAATGAAGTTGTCCGCTGCTAGTTATAGCGCTGTGTTTCATGTCACATTGTTGTTATGTGGGTAGATATTAATTAGTCATCATTTTTGTATTCGGGGTTATGGGTCTTCAATTAGTAGTTACACTTAAGTTGTACTTAACTATGTTGTAGAGTTACTATTGCTATTGTTAAATTATAGTTACTAACCTTTGGATGTTTATGTATATTATGTATTAATTTGTTTTATATAGTATTTAATTAGTAGTATTGGGAGAAATGTCACCTTGCTTCGCCTAACCTTGTACGTAGGCGAATTTCCTTCAAGCTGGTTGCCTGGAAGAGATTGCTCTAAGCAATAAGGCCGCCATTTGTGGTACTAGTTCGTAAGTGTTTTACTGTAATATTTCTGTTTTTGTGTCACAATAAAGAGTTATCTATCTATCTATCTATTAACCAAACATAGGTAAGAACCAAGCAGCGCCCCGCGGTGTTACCCGCGTAGTTTTTTTATTTTAATAAAGAGTGTCGAGACGAGCAGGAAATGTGCCTGATGGTAAACAACATGCATGCCACATAACAGTACAGTGACAAGCAGTTATTGGCACATGAAGAGTCCAAATCATTACCTTGCACTGCATTGCCCTCGTCACCCAGAGATCTAAGATGTTATGTCTCTAAGCCCTGTATTTTTTCTGGCAACATTGCCCTTCAAACCTTTCAACAGTTCCCGTTCCCATCCATTTTTATGCATAGCACATAAGATAACTTAGCAAAATGTTTAAACACAACGATATATAGCATAAAGATAACTTAGCACAATGTTTAAAAGCACACATTGAGAAAAGCGGACGGTACGGTAAGAAATATGATGCACGCTTTGACTCCGGGTGGGCTCCCGCCAGAAGCTCTGCGGTCAGCCCTGAGTGTCGCTTCTCCATACTCGGCCTGCTCTCCACTACGGAGGTCGCCGGCTCGCTTCGCTCGCCACCTCCCCCCTTCGCTACGTTTGGCCTCGCATGGCTCGCTCCACTCAGGACTTCTCTTGAGCTTCTGGCTCCCGCATTTTTTATATACACTCTAGGGGTAGTAGCGACAAGACTAGGTGGAGTCGGGCTGTTCCGAATCGGATCTGAGTCCTGTGTAACCTGGGTCTACATTTAGTAGCACAACAAGTAAATAAAAAATCCTGAAGACTATTTATTTATGCGTCTCGTCAATATGCTTAAAAACCATTATGTGTCTCATCAATAGGCGGAATTCAATGTATGACATTAGATTGTTATGCTTAAACCCCATTATGCCAAAAAACGATTATGCAAAAGTTACTTTATGACACTATATATTAAGCTACATTCATTATGCCAAAGTAAATAAGAAAAAAAAAGTTATGTGTTTTAAATGGCACCCTATCAGTCGAACTAACTTCCTAGTTCAAATCGCTTTATGTTTTAGGCAATTGGATAAACCGATATAGGCTAGTCTAATCTAGTTCGTCTTATTGTCAAAAGGAGAAACTAGGAAGACCTTGGAGTAGGAGTTTGGTCTCTTTACAGAGTCCGCCTGGGGAAGTATGTGTACCTTTGCCAGTTTTTCTGCCGCCAAGCAGTAGTGTGCAGATATTTCTATGATCCGGCTTAAAGGGAAATGTTTCCAACTAAATTACTGGGCTAAAAGATAAAATACCTTTTGTCTCCGAGTGACGAGCACAGTGTGGTGCTAGGTAATGATTTGGACTCTTCATGTTCATATAGCTGCCTGTCACTGCGCTGTTAGTGGCAGGCTAGTCTGTACGGTTTATTCTATCACCCAAAGGATGAACTTATTTGAGCTAGGATAAACTAATTTGTCCTAATTTGGTTTGGCCGATAACATATTATATACATTTAAAAATGTATCGTTTTTGTTATTTCTCATGACGGCTGAAATGAACACACTATAGTAAGTCGTCATTTACCTGAATTTGTCTCTATCGGAAATTGTAATTTTCAGATGTTGTCGTTTTAGGAAGTTGTCGATTTAGGAATTTGTCCTTTTCGGAATTTGTCCATTTTGGAATCGACGTTTTAGGAAGTTGTCGTTCTCGGAAGTTGTCCTTTTAGGAAGTTGTCGTTCTCAGCCTGAGGGTAAATCCCCTCAGGCTGAGAACGACAACTTCCTAAAAGGACAACTTCCGAGAACGACAAATTCCTAAAATGACAACTTTTTAAAACGACAATTTCCTAAAACGACAATTTCCTAATACGACAACTTCCTAAAACGACAACTTTCAAAAATGTGCGTGTGAGAAAGGGGTTGTGAGAGGGTGTGTGTGTGAGGGGGATGTGTGTGTGTGTGTATGTGGGACGGTGTGTGTGTGTGGCATGGTAGCTCTTGAACGAGATTGAGGGAGTTGTGTAAACTAAATGTTATTCGCCCTTTTGTGGAGGCGGCCATTTTGAATCATCATTAACCGTTATTAAACGTGTTTAAGAGCAATGTAAAGGAATTTTACTTTTCACAATGCACGGCTGTCGTCACCAGTAAATCGTAAGTAATGAAGTTGTCCGCTGCTAGTTATAGCGCTGTGTTTCATGTCACATTGTTGTTATGTGGGTAGATATTAATTAGTCATCATTTTTGTATTCGGGGTTATGGGTCTTCAATTAGTAGTTACACTTAAGTTGTACTTAACTATGTTGTAGAGTTACTATTGCTATTGTTAAATTATAGTTACTAACCTTTGGATGTTTATGTATATTATGTATTAATTTGTTTTATATAGTATTTAATTAGTAGTATTGGGAGAAATGTCACCTTGCTTCGCCTAACCTTGTACGTAGGCGAATTTCCTTCAAGCTGGTTGCCTGGAAGAGATTGCTCTAAGCAATAAGGCCGCCATTTGTGGTACTAGTTCGTAAGTGTTTTACTGTAATATTTCTGTTTTTGTGTCACAATAAAGAGTTATCTATCTATCTATCTATTAACCAAACATAGGTAAGAACCAAGCAGCGCCCCGCGGTGTTACCCGCGTAGTTTTTTTATTTTAATAAAGAGTGTCGAGACGAGCAGGAAATGTGCCTGATGGTAAACAACATGCATGCCACATAACAGTACAGTGACAAGCAGTTATTGGCACATGAAGAGTCCAAATCATTACCTTGCACTGCATTGCCCTCGTCACCCAGAGATCTAAGATGTTATGTCTCTAAGCCCTGTATTTTTTCTGGCAACATTGCCCTTCAAACCTTTCAACAGTTCCCGTTCCCATCCATTTTTATGCATAGCACATAAGATAACTTAGCAAAATGTTTAAACACAACGATATATAGCATAAAGATAACTTAGCACAATGTTTAAAAGCACACATTGAGAAAAGCGGACGGTACGGTAAGAAATATGATGCACGCTTTGACTCCGGGTGGGCTCCCGCCAGAAGCTCTGCGGTCAGCCCTGAGTGTCGCTTCTCCATACTCGGCCTGCTCTCCACTACGGAGGTCGCCGGCTCGCTTCGCTCGCCACCTCCCCCCTTCGCTACGTTTGGCCTCGCATGGCTCGCTCCACTCAGGACTTCTCTTGAGCTTCTGGCTCCCGCATTTTTTATATACACTCTAGGGGTAGTAGCGACAAGACTAGGTGGAGTCGGGCTGTTCCGAATCGGATCTGAGTCCTGTGTAACCTGGGTCTACATTTAGTAGCACAACAAGTAAATAAAAAATCCTGAAGACTATTTATTTATGCGTCTCGTCAATATGCTTAAAAACCATTATGTGTCTCATCAATAGGCGGAATTCAATGTATGACATTAGATTGTTATGCTTAAACCCCATTATGCCAAAAAACGATTATGCAAAAGTTACTTTATGACACTATATATTAAGCTACATTCATTATGCCAAAGTAAATAAGAAAAAAAAAGTTATGTGTTTTAAATGGCACCCTATCAGTCGAACTAACTTCCTAGTTCAAATCGCTTTATGTTTTAGGCAATTGGATAAACCGATATAGGCTAGTCTAATCTAGTTCGTCTTATTGTCAAAAGGAGAAACTAGGAAGACCTTGGAGTAGGAGTTTGGTCTCTTTACAGAGTCCGCCTGGGGAAGTATGTGTACCTTTGCCAGTTTTTCTGCCGCCAAGCAGTAGTGTGCAGATATTTCTATGATCCGGCTTAAAGGGAAATGTTTCCAACTAAATTACTGGGCTAAAAGATAAAATACCTTTTGTCTCCGAGTGACGAGCACAGTGTGGTGCTAGGTAATGATTTGGACTCTTCATGTTCATATAGCTGCCTGTCACTGCGCTGTTAGTGGCAGGCTAGTCTGTACGGTTTATTCTATCACCCAAAGGATGAACTTATTTGAGCTAGGATAAACTAATTTGTCCTAATTTGGTTTGGCCGATAACATATTATATACATTTAAAAATGTATCGTTTTTGTTATTTCTCATGACGGCTGAAATGAACACACTATAGTAAGTCGTCATTTACCTGAATTTGTCTCTATCGGAAATTGTAATTTTCAGATGTTGTCGTTTTAGGAAGTTGTCGATTTAGGAATTTGTCCTTTTCGGAATTTGTCCATTTTGGAATCGACGTTTTAGGAAGTTGTCGTTCTCGGAAGTTGTCCTTTTAGGAAGTTGTCGTTCTCAGCCTGAGGGTAAATCCCCTCAGGCTGAGAACGACAACTTCCTAAAAGGACAACTTCCGAGAACGACAAATTCCTAAAATGACAACTTTTTAAAACGACAATTCTATTATACCGCAACGCCGCGCCGTACAAAAATCATGCGATAAGAAGAAATGATCGACGATTGGAACCCCCCCTCTTCAATTGTACTCAGTTGGACAGCTTACAAGTGACGGCATAGTGCTGAATCTTATTACTTTATACCCTTCTATCATCCTACATAGGTCTCCTGGTGGTTCATTTGACCCGTAAATTTTGTTCACGGGCCTTTAGTCTAATATACTTTAAAACCCTTAATAGGGCACGGTAGCAAAAGTGTCGTGATGGTTGTGAATTTTTGGATTTAAGGTCTTAAAAGGATTTAAAATAAATCCACAGAAACAAAATCCCTATTTATTATTTTCTTTTTTTTTTAAACCATGTGGTCACTATTGTACCATTGCCCTATAATTATTTTTTTTGTTAGAGATGTGGTCTCCATATGACCATTGCCCAAAACAATTAAAGCAATGTAAAGTGAATAAGAATCCAATAATGATACAAAATTAAGAAATTATACTTTATTTAGTATTGGTTTACATGAAAATTTTCGAAACAAGGGATTATACATAGAGGTACATTACACATTTTGCACATAATATTTGTACGGTGCTGCTCATTCCTTGTGCTGCAAAATTTGCATCGCCTTCTTTTGCCTTTGCAAGGCATGTGCGACCCCACACTTGCCAATCTTACTTCATCAGGCACTCCAAATACCCCACCTTTCTTATTTCTATAAGTAATTGGCAATTGTATGCTGATGGAGAAGTTATTTATAAGTCCTCTGCCAAGTCTTACTCTGAAGTCTATATGACTGCTATTTTTTTTTGCATGTGTCAACATGTAACATATGTACGCATTTATTGCAGAGACTTCTAACATAAACCAGAACAAGCGGAACCAATTTCTTCTGGATTTTCTTCCAATAGAGTAAGAAGACCTGTAATGGTCGAGACGATCGACTCCACCCATGTTCTTTGTATATTCGGCTATAGCAACTGGACATACGAGAGGTTTTTTTGTTCCATCTTTCTGTCTGCGTTTAATAGTTACAATATCTTTTGGATTGAATGCTGTGTTTGCCACAAACACATCTTTTGTATCACGCCACTTGATAACTGAAACAGGTTCAGAATATTGGACCATGAATTCTCCAACTTCCAGTTTACCTTCTTTGTCTCTTGGTTGTCTTGTGCCTTTCTTGGGTACGATCGCATCTGGAAGATCTCTTCGGTTCGCTCTAACAGTGCCCACAGAATAAATACCCTTCTGGTAGAGTATTTCTAGCAAAGGCAAACTTGTGAAAAAGTTGTCAAAAACAACAAGTGTGCCTGGTGGTACGTGTGTGCATAATTTGGTCACCACTTTGAAACCTAGACCACCTTCTTCGTCTGGTGATCCACCAGAAGATTTTCCACAGTAAATATCAAACTGATACAGGTATCCTGTTACGGAATCACATCGAGCCCAGATTTTGTAGCCTCTTTTAATTGGCTTCTGCGGCATGTATTGCTTCATGCTGCTTCTACCTTTGAATTTCACCATGCTTTCATCTATAGAATTAGTATCTGTTGGTCTACAGTTTTCTAAAAATCGCTTATTTAGGATGTTCATAACTTTTCTTACTTTGCACAACTTGTCGTATTCAGGGTGAGTTCGTGGCAGCTCTGCTGCTTTATCATTCAGGTGCAGGTTTTCTGACAATTTTTTAAACCTTTTGCAAGGCATGACTTGAGCAATTACTGGATTGTAAAATAGGAGATCTGTAGACCAGTATAAGTCAATATTTGGAAGAGGATGCATACCCATCAGAATTATCATTCCTAAATAAGCTCTTATTTCAGTGGGTTCAGTGGGCTTCCAATGTAATGAATACATCTGCTGGGCGTATTTATTCGTGTTTTCAGCAATAATTTTAAATATTTCGTCTGGAAACATGTCCAAGAAGTATTCCACAGGCAAACTTCTGTTGTTATATTCTTTCACAGTCTGTAACTTTTTATCAAACTTTTTGTTCAGAAAATTTGGTACTGCACCTGACCAGTTTCTTGTCTTTTTCATCAGCTCCTGCAATGTCTCTTGAACACTAGCCATTAATTCAACATTTTCACTTGCCTGTGATGCATTCTTATCAGGCGGTGGCGAAGTGAGCTCCGGTAGCAGTGTTGTATGCCTGGCTAGCTGACCTGTCTGTGATGCGTCCTCACTATCCGGTGGTGAAGTGAGTTCTGGTAGCAGCGTTATATCCCTGGCTGGTTGTGGTGAAGGTGGTATCGCATTCCTAGCTAGCTTTAGTGGTATGGTGCTCCTAGCTGGTAGAGGCAGTGGCGGTGAATCATTATTGGCTGAAACAGCTATACGAATATTGAAACTGCCATCATTGGGTTTGTTTGTAATTATTTTCGATTGAATTGGCTTTTCCAATAAACTGGGTCCCGGAGTGGCATCATCAAAAAGAGTAAGATTGACACTAGTTGAAGCTTTACTCTGAGATGGCTCATTTGATAAAATATTATTGAGTTCATTTAGTGTCATATCCATATTGCTTACACTGTCTAATGCAGCATTTATATCGAAGGCAGGGTATGGGCCGTCCCTACATCCAACGGTTGTGTCTTCATCATCTTCAGATGAATCCTGCATCGCAGCCAAAGCGCGTATGATTTCGTCGTCATTTACATTTTTACGTCTCTGGAAAGCGATAAAAATTATTAGAAAAACAGTAAAAAAAAATTTTTTAAAGGGCAAGAGGCCAAATATGTACCACTTAATTTTCTATTTCATAGTTTCCGAATTATACGCAATAAACGAAAACTGTGGTAGCTAATCTACTACTGCATTCATAAAATCTAATAAAAACAAAGATAATGTAACTTACCGTATTTTTTCGCGACATAGTAATAAAAAATATGCACACTCAAACGAAAAAACGATCAGCAACTGACCCTTTTTGAAACTTTGCTCCACAGATAAAAGAAAATTGTTCGGATACACACGTAAACTGTTTCATTCTATTAAGTCATTCACCCACTCGCGACATTTGACATTTAGTGGTATAAATATAGACAATAAGTGCGTTCAAAAGCGCAAAAACCGATGTGGTACATTTTGAAACCAAGACCTTATTAAGGGTTAAAAAAATCGCTGAAATAAACATACATATGTACCTGCATAATTTCTGAACGACTGCGCAAATTAGATAATTCTTTTTATAATATGTATTTATTAATGTCATTACAACGTCTATATATTATAAAATAAAACTTCAAAAATATCTTATTTTTTTTTTATAATCGTATAGTATGAAGAGCGATTGAATGCGACAAGGGATAAGAGCTCTTGCAATTTATTGATAAAATATTGATGTTCAATTGTTATGCAAAACAAGAAAAATGCCGAAGTTCGCCGGGGGGTCTACCGCCTAACGAAAAACGCTTTGACGCTTTGATGCTTTGACATTGCTGTCTCTTTTCTTCTCGCTTGAAATGAAAGAGACGGCAATGCCAAAGCGTCAAAGCATCAAAGCGTTTTTCGTTAGGCGGTAGACCCCCCGGTCAGCTAGTTTGTGATGTCTCTTTATAGTATAGACGTATAGAGCTACTATGTACAGCGTCGTGACGAACATGTGCCTGATAGAAAACGACAAGCATACCCATAACAGCACAGCATCACGCAGCTATTGACATGTAAAAAGTCCAAATGAATACCTAGCACTGAACTGCGCTAGTCACACAGAGATTTACTCGTAAGATGATTAATCTCTAAAGAGAAAAAAAGAAATAACAGGGCAAAGTTACGCTGTAATTTCTTTGGAAACATTGTGCGTCAAACTGGAACACAGTGATGTTTGCACATTACTACTCAGCGCAGTCTTAATTATTTATCCGTGGTACACATAACATAGTTCAGATTTTACAAAGGAACCTAAATTCGTTATAAATTATACGGCCGTCACTTTACTTTCTCTTGTTTTTTTATTATGAAGTGACAAGACAAGCATGACATGTGCCGAGGGTAAGCAACATGCCTGCTCATAACAGCACAGTGACACAGCTATTAATGGAACATGAAGAAAAATTCCCAAACAAAACAAAAGATGTTTTATCTCTATGCCTCGTAATTTCACTGGAAACATTGCCCTTCTAACCGGAACACAGTGATGAATAACTGGCAAAGGTGTGGTACTTCCCCAGGTGTACTCTGCAAAGAGTCCTACCACTACAAAGACTATTTCATTTTCTCCTGTTATTTCTACCATATATCTCCCTAATAGTTTTAAAAATGTAAATTGAGCGTAGGTACTCTTTGTAGGTTTATCACAACAAATTACTCAAGACCATGATCATAGAGCATACATACTTTGTAATCTCTAGTACCAGGGATGTTATGGAGTTCCGTAACCGTAACTATCGGATATCCAAAATAAAGATATCCGTACATCCGTAACCGTATCCGTTTCAAAAGTTTCGGATAGTTTCGAAGAGAAAAGTCTAATCATTTGTATTATAATGCAAAAAACTTTAAACTGTGTAGGGTTATAATAACTATTTGTTACCTATATGACTGATTATAATACAAAATAATAACTTGGACTAGATAAAACCTTTAAATAAACCAAATTATTACATATCCGTAACCGAAACTAGCCGAAAGTAACGGATAATCCGGAATCATTTCATAGCCGTAACCGTATCCGAAACCGATGTATTTTTATTCCTATATCCAAATCCGTATCCAGATCCGAAATATGATATCCATAACATCCCTATCTATCCATAATCTAGGTGCGAAAACACAGACCAAGACCTAGGAACTGGGCCAGCGCAAGAGCAGAGGTCCGCCCTACGCAGCGATCAGATAAAACAGCAAGTTATGCAAATGCAACCTTAAAACTAACTTATATTTAATGTTAAGTGAGGGAGACACCATTTTGTTTCACAGGCAAGAGTCTTGCTTATATGTATAAAAGCTGTAGTTCTGTATTTTGGTGGATTCCGTGGATGCGTTGGTTTGTATTAGGTCCGTTTTACATGAATTCCATCCGTAGAATTTATGATTATTGGCTGACTAATTAATATAATCCCAGGGTTGTTACCTTAGTGAGTATATTGCATCTGATTGGTAATTTTGTTAAGATTTACATTTTCTTTTAATAGAATGTGGATGATGACATTACGTGATGATCCTTGAATGCCTCTACTACTCTGTTACAAAGTACCTTTAAGAATTTTATTCTAAAGTCGCTGCTTTGGCCATCCAGCTGCATCAAACGTCAGATAGATTCCCTTTATTGAACACACCAAAATAAAATTAATAAAATAGAAACTAGAAACTATTTATAAACCTAAGGCTAGTGCGACAATTGGTGGCCTTATTGCTAACAGTAATTTCTTCCAGGCAACTTTAGGGTGGAATAGAAATAAGGAATGTTATAAGGCGGGGTGTGCAACTGACATGGAAAGTAATTAACAAAAAAAAACAATGGATGAACAGATATCCTACATAAGCATATTTACATACAAATAAAATATACACTAATACTTATAATAAATACCATAAATTATATAATACATATCTAAAACAAATAAATAAAAATATCCGTATTGTTATGTGCAAAAAAAAAAGAAGAAAATACAGAACAGTAAATTGAAAAGTAACTCTACACACAGTTATTTTATTTTTTAGTTAGAGTTATTTTAATTAACAATTAAAAATAAATTAACACCTTTTCCATATCAACAGTGAAATAAACAAAGTTTTAACATATTAGTCTAATGTGTACAAGTGTTATCGAATAGAAATTCAGCTAAACAAAAGTGAAAATCCAAATATACCTAAGTGTTTGTGAAACCGCCATGTTTATGTATTTCAAGATAGTGACAACATAAAAACAAAACAACATCAAGGAACAGTGCATAAAATCATCGCGACGTTAATAGGTATTCCACTGAATTACGAGTAATACCAGCCACCATAACAAGTGATAAGATTCCATAACATTGAAATAACCTAAAACACAAACTAGCGTCCTTGAAACGAAAGCGCGCGAATCTCAGCATTTCCTGGAATTGGCCGTCCGCCGTCCGCGGGCGAGCAGTGCATAAGGTCATTGACCGCGCGCCGAATCAAGAAGAACTAGGGATGTGCAATTCCGTTTGCAATTTTGTTCTTAAATAAACAAGATATCGACGTATGACATTTCCATTGCGAAAATGAGGGAATGCAAGGCCTGTTTGAAATATGTTAAAGTAAGTGAAGTTCTAAGCTGCAAAAAATGCAACGGTCTCTATCATTATCTTTGCGTGAAAATTACCAAAGCCCATTATCAAGCGCAAATTCAAGAACTCCAACGAAACTGGTCCTGTCCCGAATGCATTGTCTCGTCACGCCGTCCTAGAAACGATAACACTCCATTATGCTCCAACATTCAAGCTTCTCCTAGTGCCGCAAATAGCTCGAATTCAAAAATTTCATGGAGGTCAAAACCTATAAGCCATCGCTACTCAACCCGCACTAATAAGTGTACTAACAGCATTCATGATAACTCCAACTCCGAAAATGACCTATCAGTGGATGAATTAATTGGTACCACCTTAGAATGTAATAACAGCATCATCCAGAAAAAACAGCATCAAGAGTCCATTATGGAATTACAGCTTAATGCGTCAAGAAGTAAAACAGTAAGCCCTATACAAATCTCCGATCCTTCAACTATAACATTGCAACAATTCAGCTCATTGTTAGACTCCAAACTCGAAGATATGAAAACATCTATACTAAATGATATAAAAAGAGCTATCCAGGACGAGCTCAATGATGCTGTTAGAAAACTTCATGATGATGTAGAACACAAAACCTCCAAATTCTCCGCAACACAAGACAATTTAAAAAAAGACATACTAGCGGCTGATCAGAAGATAGAGGAAGTTAAAAGAGAACTCAATAAATTAGAAAACTCGAAAAAAATCGTATTATATGGATTATCTGAAAAATACCACGAAACACAAAACGACCTTTTCATGCAAGTCACTAAAATATTTCATGATGTTATGGATATTAATATAAATCCATATATAGAAGAAATACAACGAATAGGTAAACGTGGCAATAAAAAACCACTAGAAATAGAACTAATAAGTAAAAGAATGAGCAAATATATAGTGGATAACGCCCAATGCTTCAAAAATACTGGGCTGGCCGTGGGAGAATTTCTAAGCGGATATACATTGCAAGACAGAAATAACCTTAGAAAATCCCTACGAGTAGCTAGACAAAATGGAGACCATGCTGTCATAAGAAACAATGAACTATTTGTAAACGGAAAGCTAGTATTAAACAAATCAACACCAGTAGAAGACAATCTTTCAGGTACAGAAGAAATAGAAGACAATATAAACATACGAAACCAAGAAAGAATGAGAGATGAGATAAACACCCAAAATGACAATAATACGTTTTTTCGATAATACGTTTACTGTTATTTTCCAAAATATTCAAAGTATAGGAAATAAAATATTTTTACTAGAACAGATGTTAACAGAAGTAAAACCTGAAATTATCGCCCTAACAGAAGTATGGAGAAATAAAGAATTTTGCAACTCAATAATACTACCTGAGTACAAAATAGCATCGCTATTTTGCAGGAAAGAACATGGTGGAGGTGGAACATGTATAATAGTAAAGGAAAACTTAGAATGTATTGAAAGAAAAGACATAGTTAAATATTCTAAAGAATACATTATTGATATAAGTGCAATAGAAGTTCCTAAGCTTAGTTGTATTTTTGTAGGATTGTACAGAGGAAATCGTTACATACATATATTTTATGAGCAACTGGGAAAAATACTGAACCTATTGAACAAAAAAGAAAAAAATAAACATGTTTTCATTGGAGGGGATTTCAATATCAATATTTTAGACAAAAGTAAACAAACACGCGAACTATTCAACTTTATGACATCTTTTAACCTTATGAACGTTATCAATGATCCCACTAGGGTAACTAACACCACCGCTACTTGTATAGACCTTTTATTCACAAATTCTAAAACATTGATATGTAATACATTTGTAAAAGATTATGGATTATCCGACCATAGAGCAATAAATGCTGTGTTAAATATCCAACACATGCATTACGATAAAAATAAAATTTGGTACAAAGAAAAAAGAATCTATTCGAAAAGTAACATAAATAACTTTAAAGACGCGTTAAAACAAATTGACTGGGAAAATATAATGAACATAAATAACGATGTAAATAACAATTACAATTTATTTCAAACATTAGTAAAAGAACTACTAGACCAATTTATACCAGTTACAAGAGTTAAAATAAAAGATAATATAAGAAAAAGTTGGCTTACAAAAGGCCTTAAACAGTCATGTAAACATAAAAGAAAACTAAAAACTATTTTAAATGAAAGCAGGAACCCTGTTATAAAAAAACACTTTCAGGAGTACAGCAAAATACTGAAAAGATGTGTAATAGCTTCAAAAAAAATTTCGTATGTTAGACAAATGGAGTTGTCTGATAATAAAATCAAAACAATGTGGAACATAATAAACACAAAAACGGGCAAAATGAAAACTATCAAGAAGGAAAACTTAACTCTTCAATTAAATCAACAATACATTGAATGCCCTAAGGCTGTTTCGAATATATTTAACGATTACTTTGTGACCATTGGCAAAAATAATAAAGATGGTAATGAAAAATTAGGGCATTCTGTGGTAGACCCTCCTAACAATTCAATGTTTTTGCACAGCATAAGTAATACAGAAACGCTCAAAATCATTAAAGGTATAAAAAATAAACGTAGTTTCGGTATAGACGAAATTCCACCAATTCTGCTGAAGCAATGTGCCGAAGAACTTTGCTCCCCCCTCACATTTCTAATAAACCAAAGTTTCCACAAAGGTCAGTTCCCGGACCCACTTAAAATCTCTTTAGTAAAGCCAACACATAAAAAAGGTGATAAGAAAATTCATACCAATTACAGACCCATAGCATTATTGCCCACATTTTCAAAAATTTTTGAAAAAGCGATGTATAATCAACTATACACATATTTAGAAAAGTATAATGTGCTAGATGACAGCCAAAATGGATTTAGAAAGTCAAAATCTACTACATCTGCAGTTTTCAAATACGTTCAAACAGCTCTCCAACAGATTAACGACAGAAAGCTCTCTTTAGGACTATTACTAGATATGACAAAAGCATACGATAAGGTCTCCTACAAAATTTTACTCAATAAATTATATGGTTCTGGCGTGCGTGGACCTGCCTACCTGTGGTTCAAATCCTACTTATCCAATAGAAAACAAATAGTACAAATTGAAAACTTTAACTCGCAAACTAAGGAAATAAAAGCAATACGATCTGAGGAAAGAACGTTAACTAGTTCAATACCCCAGGGTAGCGTCTTAGGATGCATTTTATTCCTCATATACATAAACGATCTTCCAAAAATTCTAAATAAAAATGCCGAATTACCAGTACTGTTTGCAGACGACGTATCAATTTTAATCAAATGTGAAAAAGATCAAAACCCCAGCGAACTACTCAAAGAAACACTGAATAAAACAACAAAATGGCTACATGATCATAATTTAGACCTTAACGACAACAAAACCAAACTTATGAACTTTAAATCAAACCAAAGCCCTCCACTAAACTTTAGCTTACATTTTCGAAACACAATATTAGAAAAAGTAGAGTCATTTAACCTATTAGGACTGAACATAGATACACATTTAAATTGGAAATCCCATGTTGAACAAATTAAAACTAAACTATCACGATTTACTTACGCCCTCTTTGAAATTAAAAACAGTACTAATACACAAACAGCGTTAACTGCTTATTACGCATATGCAAACTCATGGCTGAAATATGGGGTAATGCTTTGGGGAAACAGCGTTAATGCAGAAGAATTATTTATAATGCAAAAGAAATGTCTCAGAATTATAGCTCACATAGATAATACCACCAGCTGCCGACCCCTCTTTCTGAAATATAACATACTCACCTTACCTTCACTTTACATCCAAGAACTTTGCACTTTCGTCCATAAGAACAGCCACATCTTTATTAAAACTAAAGACACACATAATATAAATACGCGTCATAAAGAACGACTAGCTTTACCATACTCTAGAATAAAAATGTTAAATGAGAGCCCTCATTACATGGCTATTAAAGTTTATAATAAATTACCACTTAGCATAAAAAACGAAACAACATTTTCTTTATTTAAATCTAAACTTAAATCATTTTTAATTAATAACTGTTTTTATTCCGTAAAAGAATATTTGAATAATAATACTTAATTTTCAACCTGAATAAAAAATATAAGAATATGTTTTAATAAACTTACATAAATATTGGGATGTTATCACATCTCGTATTTTTATATAAATAACATTAATGTTATTATAAATGTTATAGATAAATGTAAGCTATGTTCTTCGATAATTATATTTTATTAGTTATAGTGTCTTAATGTACAAAACTCTCTTGTAGTTACCATTTAAGTACTCATTGTAACACTTTTGTCGCTTTTGTGACATTTGCAATGCCCGTAAAGGGCGACTAAGTTGTAAGTGGCTATACCTATTATTATTGTAAGATCATAATGTACACTTAGTGGCAAATAAAGATTTGAATTTGAGTTTTATTTAAACTCTACAGTGTTCGAGCGAGCTATCATTGAAGATCTCAGTTCGGGCAGGAGGGATCATAATGGAGAGCTTGCTTTTATTATACCCCGTTTACATGATTCCAGTCCAGCGACCGAATCCAGCGCTGGATTGCTTACTGGAATAATGTAAACCGGCGCTGGAATGCGTTGGCACTGGATTGATGCATTCCAGTGCCGGTTTCCATTATTCCAGTAAGCAATCCAGCGCTGGATTCGACCGCTGGACTGGAATAATTTAAACGGGGTAGTGGGTGATAATGATAATCTTCTAAAAAGATAAAGCATTTTTAAAGTAGTGCAGGGTAGAGCGGTTAAATTATGTGAGGTGAGCATCCCGTCGAAGCCGAATTGGTTGGAAGGTCGGTTGATTCTGGGTAAAGAACTAAAAGCCCATCTTTTTTCAACAACTGGGACCAGGGGACTTCTGTCACAAGATAGTTAAAGAAATAATCCTTCGCGATGGCCAAATGCGGGTTGGCAGACGAGACATGTTTTTGAAAGATACCTTACTTACCATGAAAATGTCTACCTTACGGTGTTTTCTTACGCTGGTAGTAGTAGTATTAGTATTTAACAACTTGTGGACACTACTTTTAGTTTACTTTCAGTTTAAGGAGCGTTTAAACGATTGGTACAAATTCTCAAACTCCGGTCAAGTATAGTTACCTATGCAAGCGAAGTGACAAGAGACGGTTGCCGTGATTTGGGCTCTTCATGCTCAAAAATGTCTGCCAGGCCCTGTACTGCTATGGATAGTCGTGTAGTTTGTAATAAACCATTGCCTTGCTTGTCTCATCACACTACATTATAAAAAAATTGGCAGTCATAGGAACTGCCGATAGAAGTGAAAACTTATAACGCAGAATTTGATAGCTTACTTTGGAAACTACGCGGGTGAAACCGGAGGGCGTGGCCATGCCCATATTATCATTCCCGAGCGTGACGCTAGAATTCAATTCACAGCCCACGAGAAATCTGTCTGTGCCACGCTAAAAGAAGTTTGCATTACCAATACGAAAGCAAAATACCAATAGGAATGGTAGTCTTACTCGCTATGACCAGCCCTGCTACCTATATACTCTACATCGTTCTATTTCTACATATTATATAATCTACAACGTTATTATTTTTCTTTTGTAAATTAACTTGTGACACATAGCCTCTATCTATAGCGTACTAAACGTTAAGCTAGAGCAGTACCTATAAAAAAATATAGGGTAGACCTACACATATGTACATAGAACATACATAAAAAGCGCTAGAATGAATTTTACAAAGATTTTGAGTATACACTATACAGTCCGCAACCTTGTATCTTGTGTTCAGAACTGCATAAACTTGCTTCGTTTACGCGTTACGTAGGTTTTAGATTGCAACACCGAAGCGCGAGGGTTGGCCTAAATAGCCTCGTTGGATAACGATTGTCCTTTTGTGCGATTAATGATATTTCTACTTATAAGTATTGACACTATAGAATATTTAACTCTATCCCTTGTAATTTCACGGTGTAAAGTTTAAACAAATTAACTATAAAAGGCATAATGGGTACATTATTTTGTTAATACATACATTGTTTTGGAACGAAATGCCCTAGCGCATGTTAAACGCACTGAGCGGACGGGAAACAGAAAAAGCGTAATAACTCTTTAGAATGTATAGAACGTAATAAAGATTACATCAATGTATGAAATTTGTTCCGACTGAGGTTCCATAGACCTCTCACGTCTTTTTCTTAGTAAATAGTAGTACCTAACATTATAATTTACCTAAAATACTAATTTCCTAGTAGGTATTTTTATTTTGCTGACCCCAAACTAAGCAATTGTACTAACATTATACTATACTATACTAACAGTATGTACTAATTGAAATTGAATTGTCTAAATATATTCTACATAAAATTAATTTTGAATGTAGTAAATTAATCGTGGTTAGTCGTATAAGGTGATTTCGCCTATCATTCAGATTAATAAAAATACTGTCTCGAACACCTAATTTCTAATGGTAAACAACTGACACGCCTGTTTATGACAGTATTTTAGTGCCACGCAGGTTTTTGTACACAAAAATTTCAGATTGTAATATTATGTAGCACTGATTTACGCTCGTCATCGAACAAAATTCAGAATATAATATGGCTAAGCCTCTAACCCCTACAATTGTAAGTTTTAGGTGAGCAAAAATGATTAAATAATAATTATATCTAATAGATATTTATAATTTTTAAAGCTGTATTCTGCTGGATCAATATGAAGGAAAACTTACGTTTCTCTAAATCTTCGCCGAACTTCTCACGATGTCCACACATTAGCAAAATCAATCCTCACTTAAAAACTTTTTGACACGTTATTCTTCTGAGAAATTAAGCACTTAACACAGACAACACCATGTCTTAAAATCATCCAACATTCATTAACTTATTACCTACGAAACAGAAAAATTAAACATAAAAAAAATTAAACTGTAAGGCGCAAAAGTTTTCCCGCCAATAATTAAACTTTTTTTTAAAACGTCTTCAAAAGCGTCGACTCTGACACGCGCGTCGATACTGCCACCACGGAGGCTGCATGGCTTCTCAGATTCAATACAACCTCAAAAAAGCCAAGTCGAATTAGGGAGCCACAAACGTTTTACCTAAACTAGTTCCGTGTAACTTTGTTAACTAAATGTTACCCACCTCTTCCCGATAAATTGGTCGATTTGTAGCCGCTTGTTGTGGGTCACACCGCCCACTACTGCAATGAGATCATAAAGCTGCTTGGAACATAATTTACACTTAACTTGCAACTAAATACAGCCTACTTTGCCTATCGTCGATATGCAAACTAGAAATGCAGTGTGGGTTGGTTGCATGCAGGCGTAAATAATATTAATGCCAAGCATGGAGCTTAATAAAAATATTATGCTTCAACGAGTTTCATATTATAGATAGGTGGTGGTAACTTACGTGGTAGAAACAGCATAACATAATACTTAGTCCATATCTCAATGCTTTGTTCTGTACAAACTCTAAAATACACCTTCTTCTTGAAACACTATTTCTAATAAAAAATGTGGCGTGTTAAGACCGTACGGCAAAAGTGAAAACTTAAAAAAAAGATGTGGGGTCATGGTACACTAGGTAGGAACCAAGTTCCTTCGAATTAGATAGAAGCAACACAATTAGCATAAAATTGCTTAATTTTATTATTTAGGTATTCAATATACTGTAGGCACGATCATCTGAAAAATAAAGTTTGCAATGCCGGTCACGGGTAGTTTTTACGTGTCACTTCCGTTATTACATTTTTTTACGGTTTTAGACTCAAATTTTTTTCAGTTCAGTCGCGCAGCAAAATCCCTCCCTGCCGTAAGGAACTTCGTTCCAATAAAAAATAACAATTAAAAAAATCTTGAATAATTGCAAATGAAAAATATTACTGCATATAGAAAACACAGCGACACGACAACGATTGATGCAGCTGAAGGTCTAGTAGTATGCATGGCCAACTCAGACCAACTATTCTAAAGGGAAGAGCCTAGTTCTAACATACCCCTTTCGTGCCCTTATGAATGTCAAAATGAGCTTAATTGTCAAAAATGGTCAACCGCAAGTCAACCGCGTTTCATATTTACATTCTCTTAGCTAGATGTGTGCATGTTTTGTTGAGTTGAGGTGTGTAGCATTTGTCTTTGTACAAACAGAGGTTTGTTGCTCTTGTGTGAAATATGAAAAAGTTTGTTAGCAAGCCAAATGTATTACCTACGTCCTCCTATGCTAAATACTCAAAGATGACCAAAAATATTCGTGAAAACTTCTTTTGGCAAACCACAGTTTTTCGTGGGCTGTGAATTGGCCTGAAGCGTCACGCTCGGGAATGAAAGAAATTTTCGGGTAAACTCGGGACCATGGCCATAGACATCGCTACGCCCTCCGGTTCCACCCGCGTAGTTTCCAAAGGGAGCAATCAAATTCTAAGTTAAATATCAGTTATCAGTTCTATCGGCAGGTCCTATAACTGCCTTTTTTTAAACAGTGACAGACAGCAGGTAGACTACAGCAGCTGTCTTTCTAGCTCTGGCGCTCTCGGCGGTCCCGAGACTCCCGAGTTCACCCGAAAGATTCTTTCATTTGCGAACGTGACGATTAAAAAAGTAAAACAAAGAAGATATTTTTCATAAACATTTTATTATTGGTGTAATTTTAATATTGCAAAACAAATTGACATACATTTAACAACAGCCAGTGGGAAAATGGAAAATATTTAACTCATCGGAATTAAATTTATGAATAAACAGTATTACAAGTTCGAAAAAAAAGAAAATGACCAACGTTTGTTTTTTTGCCGATAAACTTTTTAGCGCCAACTTTCAAGCATCGAGAGCAGGCTGCTTGTCTGTGGGCATGTAGTCAAAGAGGACAGCCTTGCGATCGTAGCCGCAGCGGAAGAGGTTCCACGCGGCGTCTTGCGGTGCCAAATCCGCTGATTGATCGGAACAACTCTCCAAGATCTGTGGGTAATAAAAAAAAATCGCTATTTATATATTTGCGCTTACATTTTGGTTAGCACAAACTCTGGTGATTTTGTGGATACCAATAGACAAAAAGAAATGAAGCACGCAAATTACACGAAAAAAAATTGTTGGAGTATTTTAATGCCATCTACAGACCCTTGAATATTAAGCGCATCGCACCACGCACCGATCAGTGCGGCGATTTCCAACACACGGTCCAGTCGGTCAGTCGTGCCTCTGTTCTCAGCACGTAAACAAGTCATGTGTCATGCGATGTATTCTATCAGAAATTGACATATAATTCCTGAGTTTTAGCAACCATCGGCATCGTTGCTACAATACTTCTACGAACAACTTTAAACCCGATTCCCTAACAATGAACGGACGAATAAGCGCCTTTGTAGCTTTTTGGTCACGCGTCGTGCCAAACTAGCGCTCAGAAAGTGTTTGAAAATGAGATGAGGTCCCGGTCTCCATGGCCTGAATGTCTTAATATCAAAATATTCAAATATAATTCTTAAACACAACATGAAAAACCTCCTCTTTTTTGAGGCGAATTAAAATAGGACGAAATGTTGCCACTTTCACGTTGCATCATTAGATTTAACATTTTCAAAAAGTTTTGACAATATCTTCTAATTTTAAAAAGTTTTTAATCTTAACATTTTCTTTGATGTTGATGTTTCTTTTTAGTAAACATAATAATAATATGTTGTTCGTGCAGTTACAATTGGATCAAAATGTAATCTATGTGAACATTTAGCGGGCTGCTTATTATTTATGCTACAGTATTCTAAAGACATCAAAGCACACATTTACCTTGCTAGCATTCTTCCCGTCACTCCTCGTCGCCAGCTTACCAAGAACGGCTGATTTCAGCAGTTTACCGTCCTTACCCACCACCTTAAAAAATAGAGTTTACACAGTTAAGCAACAATTAAAAACACATTTACATATTTAGATTGCTCTCAGCAATAAGGCCGCCATTTGTGGCCTTAATTCATAAATGTTCGACTGTACTTTTTCTTTCTTTTTGTGTCACAATAAAGAGTTATCTATCATCTATCTAAATAATTTATTTTCAGGCGAAAGTTTCAAATTTAATTTAATTTTAATTTATTTATTAATCAAATCATTTATTCATTCAAAAATAAGTAGTACATTCGAGGTATATGTATATGTTACTCTAACCACCAAATGTATTATTTACGATTCTTGAATAACAATTCTGAGTTCGTTTTTCCCGTTAGTTGCAATTTTGGAGTCTTCATATCGAGATTGAATCGCTTTCTACTGGGTAGACACGCTCTATCGTAAGCCGCACCATCAGGCGAGATGGCGGTCTAGTGTAAACTTATCTTATACATAGGTGAAAATGGATTTTCGATATGTATGTACGCTCATAACTTGTGAAGGGAAACATCGCGAAGAAACCGACGTGCACTTGGCTAGTGAGGTGGAATATGGCATTTAAAAAGAGAAAAAAAATATTTATAAAAAGGCAAACACAGAACACAATAAACTTAACAAAAAAATGGCAGCTTTATTGCTTATAGTATTGGACTCCCTCGTTGTGAGACAAAGCCTCGTGTGTTCAGGTACATAAATTGGCCTGCCTATAAAACACAAACAAAAGGCTACTTGGCTTGCCCTCATCTCATCATCTGCAGCCTGCAGACGTCCACTGCTGGACATAGGCCTCTCCGAATGATTTCCACTATGATCGATGTGCCGCCTCTATTCACCTCTATCCACACGAATGTCATCGGTCCTTCGCGTGTCTACAGTGGACTGTCCTACACTGCGTCTGCCGGTTCGTGGTCGCCATTCGAGAACATGTTTCTCCAGCGGTTATCGGTTCTGCAAGCTTTATGGCCTGCCCATTGCCACTTCAACTTGCTAAATTTAAGAGTTATGTCGGTGACCTTCGTTATTCTGCGGATTTTCTCGTTTCGGATTTTGGCTCGCAGTGAAACTCCAAGCATAGCTCTCTTCATTGCCCGTTGCGCAACTTTGAGCTTGTATATCATGCCAATAGTTAGCGACCACGTCTCAGTGCCTTATGTCATCACTGGCAACACACACTGATTGCAAACTTTCGCCTTGAGGCTTTGCGGTATTCCTGACGTGTTCTAGTCAGGAATACCTACCACAAAAGATGCAATTTCTTGCTTGGCTTGCACTAATGTTGCACCATACCTACGTCACTTGTTTAGCTACAGATATACCGCTATTATGCATGTGGGTGACGCGAATTCACAAGATTTATAACAAAAAAAGTACCCACAACCAATGACGGTAAAACTAATAATTTCATGTTAGCTTTTAAAAACGTCCTCACCAAAAGAGTGTTAAAACGGCAAGTTTAGCACTCACAACACGTAAAGGTGGATCATTGACAGTTTCTCCGTCAACGTAATAAATAAATATGTTGGTGGACAATTCACACACAACACCATCTGACCCTAAACTAAGCAAAGCTTGTACTATGACGGCCAGATAGCTGATATAATTACTTATATATACCTCATTCCAAATCTCTGTGAATAAAAGGTAAACAAACCAATGTCACTCTCAATATGACAGACCAGCATTTCTCAACCTTTGTTTTACAAGATAGTTTGTAGTACCTTTCATTGCTTGCCCTTTTAAATTTTCATCGCAAAACAAGGCTAAATATATATGTATGGATATCATAAACACCCAAATATATGTTCCCACTGCTGGGACTTGGAACAATCAACACATTGCCGCTGTAAAAAATCGTCAGACACAAGAATCTGGAATTGCTGAACATCTGATTGACGCTAAAACTGGTCATTGGATCGAGATCCACGACCCGAAGGTTCTATCTACCGAATGCCATTACTACGCAAGAATGGTTCGGGAAGCATTGGAAAATAAAAAACATAGGTATATATTTCAACTACGACGCGATGACCACGATGCCAATAACCGAAAACTACCCGGTTTACGGTTATCGGCGTCGCGGAATCCTGTAATAAATAAATGTGTGCATAGCGCACTGAGTTTGGAGAAACCTGATATGGTTAGTGTTGTTTGTAGTGTTGGTCACCCTGCGATTTTTGAAGCCCAAATGAGGGTAGATGGAGATCTCCACTCATTTCATAATGAGAGTATGGCGGGCATACGTACATTTATTTCTCCCACGTAAAAAAGGAAAGGCAAAGCATTTGAGTTCGGAGAAGAATGTAACACTAGAACCAGTACCTTAGAAAAGTAATTTAGATGTTTCCTTATATGAAAACGTTCATTTTATTTTTAATAATAATTAAATCTCGTTCAAATTGTCCTCGTATTACCCAAAACTGATCATAACACTATGATGTAATATTCTGGAAACACATACAAAAGTTTCGATCAAAATAAAACAAAATTTATGACATTTTAGAGTGAAAATTATACAAGCTTTTGATAGTAAACAGCGTAATTTGGAACACGTATTTAGAGGTTTGCGATTTTCTCTCAACTCGTTACGAGACAAGAAGCCTTTTTCTCGGAGTTCTTTAGTCATACTCTTACTCTTTTATTGATAACGAGTAGTTACATGTCATAATATGCAAGATATTAAAATATTACCAATACAAGTCAATAATTTAAAAAAAACAGACGTCAATTTAAGATCCCATAACAATAAAAATCAAATAACACATTACATTAAAATCAAATTACATTACAATTAAAAATTCCAAATTAATAACAAAAATAAATAGAGTAAAATTAATCCATACTTGAATATAATGGAAATGGGCATTTTTACAATATGGGCAGGAGAGGGGTATGTTAGAAAAATTGGCGCGTCCTTAATAAGAATAATTTGATGAAAAGAAGTATAAATGTCTTGAATGCAACATTGAGAGTTTGAGAGACACAGATCAAATTGCTAGTACTTAAAATCATATTTCTATCATCCTACCATTACTTTCTATAACTTTTAAAATAAGATAGTATAAAATTATTTGATCAATACAAATCTAAGTATAAATATGGTATTTAAGATCGCAATAAAGTCGAATCCTATTTGTGAAAAATATTTTAAGGCAATTTCATAAAAATACTAAGATTAAATGATGTTTATGTTATGGTATCACCTTTTTTTGGTTTGTTTTGGTTTTCTACACAGCTTGCTGGAACGCACTATAGTTTGAAATACATACATAGAAACACCCAGACATCCTACAAATAATTGAATTCATCACACATGTACTGGGTAAAATCGAACCCTCGACCCTCAGCTTCGCAGGCAGAGTTACTACCCACTAAGCCACGAGGCCAGGTAATAATATAATAACAGCTTCTCGTCGATGGTCAACAGGTTAAAAACCAATTAATATAATATTAGGATTTTCAATAAGGCTGACTAACATTATGTAGTAACATTAACGCCTTTAACATTATCAATAAATATTTTAAATCTGGGTAGCACTCTACCTTTGCCAATTATTCTACTACCAACCAGTACCTAATGTGAGAGCATCACTGTGTTCCGGTTTACACGGCAATGTTGCCTGTGAAATTACCGGCCATAGGGATAAAACATCTTATTTCTCTGGGTGACGACCGTTGTGCAGTGCTAGGTTATGAATTGGACTCTTCATATTCCAATAGCTACGTGTCACTGTTATGGGTAGGCATGTTGGTTACCATCAGGCACATGTCCTACTAACTCGTCTCGTCACTTTTTTTTTTTACTTTTATAGGTTTACACTTGCCCGCCATCTCGCCTGATGTTAAGCGACGATGCGGTCTACTATGAAGCGTGCTCACCTAGAAAACGCAAAGATTGTAACGATCGGGGTAAACCCACTCAGGCAACGTGTTCCACAGCTTAGACGTTCTTATCACAAAAGCAGCGTCAAATCTCTTCGTTCGTGTCTTTGGAACATCAACCATGAAACGATGTCGCTCTTTCGAGATACGATCATTCCGATAGAAAAAAGGACAAGTGGTATTAGATCATGCAATTCAGTCGCACATTCTCCGAAGTGTATCCGATAAAAAGCCGATAGGCTAGCAATTTCTCGGCGATGTTCAAGACTCTGCAGTCTTTTTCGCACAAGAGTACCTACTTAATATAAAAGAAAAATAACATACCTTGCATTTGAGTAGAACGCAGTAAACATGCTTCCGTAGGGCCGGGTCATCCGTCAGCTCTCCGTTCAGCAGCGTGTCAACGAGCCGAGGGTCCACCTGCGACTGCTCGAGACAGGCGTCGGAGTGAGCACGAAACATCGCTTTTTCTGCTTTGCCTAGCACCTGCGATATTATAAACGTCAATGTTTGGATGTTTGCTGCTCAATCACGTCGTAACCTAAAAACTAATCGGGTTGGTTACATTTTATCCCGAAAAAATAACGGGAACGGGAACTACGCTGGTAAAACAGCAATATTTATCTTATATATAAAATTCTCGTGTCACAGTGTTTGTTTCCTTACTCCTCCGAAACGGCTTTACTGATTTTAACCAAATTTTATATGCATATTCTGTAGGTATGAGAATCGGCTACTAGCTATTTTTCATACCCCTAAGTGACAAGGGTTGTTCACTAAGGCAAAACAACGTTTGCGGGGTCAGCTAGTTTATGTATATATTTTTCAATTATAGAGTGACGATATAGACGAGCAGGACATGTGCCTGATGGTAAGCAACATGCCTACCACATAACAGCACAGTGACACACAACTTTTGGAACATGAACTGCACTGCGCCCGTCACCCAGAGATGTAAGGTGGTGTATCTCTAAGCTCAGTAATTTCTCTGGAAACAATTCCAATAAACAATATAAATAAATATATAAGTATTGGGGTAAGTTTCACACGATTTTTTCCATCTTGACCCTGAACTAAGCAAAGCTTGTACTATGGAAGCCAAATACCTGATATATGTAATACTTGTATAGTTGCAAATAGATTCTTACTATAGAGGTACAAGGAAACGCACAAAAACAGAAAAAATAATATTAACAGTAACGTGGAAACCTGAAATTATCACTGTGTTTCGGTTTGAAGGGCCAGGGAAATTACAGGTGAAATTACAGCTATGTTTCCAGTGAAATTACAGGGCATTGAGATAAAATATCTTATATCTCTAGGTGACGAACGCAGAGCTAGGTAATGATTTGGACTCTGCTTCGGATTTCAATAGCCGCATGTCACCTGCTGTTATGGCAGGCATGTAGCTTCCCATCAGACACATGTTCCTACGGCTTCTTTTGTCACTCAATACTAACAAAAATAATGTACCTACAAACTTTCAAAATTACACGAATTGTATTTGTTCTAATTTCCTTAATTTTATCAGGCTAGTTACGGAAGAATTAGACTGAAATATGTTCTAACGCTACGTTAGATAGTCGTCAAACTCAGCATTATTTTCACCAAACACTGTTTGAAAACAATACAATCTTCGAATGAAGTAAAAGCAATTGAAAGGTTTGAAACTTACCACACAGTTCTTGCAAGCCGATGCTACCTGAAAAAATATTTTTCGTTAGGTACGGAATGTATAGGGTATATATCAGCATAAAATTGTAATTATCGTCAGATTGTAATCTAACGCGTGAGGTTTTAATACTCCGAAAGGTTAAGTATAGGTTGGTTTATAATCTATCGTCGTTTGATTGTGATCTGTCGGTTCTTACAATTTACAATTTTACGATAATAGATTAAGAGAATGAAACAGGGCCGGATGTAATGGGAGGGCTAGGGTGTAGAAGCTGACGATAACTTGATAAGACACACGGGGCAAATTGTGGCTTAACAAAGATTTTGTAGACATTTCTTTTGTACATTGTAAATTGTGTCTTTTTTAACTTTCTTTAATAAAGTGGCCAAGTGCGAGTTGGACTCGCCCATGAAGGGTTCCGTTGCAGCTAGATCGAAGTTTTAATAATAATGTAATGTATTTATGACGTACTAAAAAAAACTACAGACAGACAGACATGACGAATCTATAAGGGTTCCGTTTTTACCTAAAAAAACCCTAAAACCCTAAAAAAAGCGCAGTTGCTCAATATATGTATGTAGGTATGTTATGCGATTTGACGATTCTCTTTTTGTTTGGTATATCCAGAGGTAGTCCGGTAGTACCATTTAATTTAGCCGTCAACTGATCGCAGAGGATCAGTTAGATAGTAACCGTACTATGGCAGCAACATCATCTGCATACATGAATTTGTTTGCACCCTTTACGGCGCCAGGGCGATCCTTCCATAGGAGTGAGAACATGATGTTTGAAACTGACGAACCCTGCGGTACTCCCACAGAAATCTAAATAATAAGGTAATTCTGTGGGTACTCCCATAGACGAAGACAGCGGGTCTGGTTTATTATCGCCATCACTATAGTAGATCCAACCGTTTATCCTCTTTTTGACAGCACCAATAGAACGTAATTGCGTCATGTTACGCAAAAGTTTACTTTTAAATGCGAGGTTTTAAAAATATGACAACTGCTTAAATTTGCTCCTTGATCCCGTATAATAATCATCTTTCACAAAATGAGTCCATAAGTGCAGTAGTTTTTTTATAAATTCCATAAAATAACAAACGTTTTAAAAAAGTTACGTTCTATGGCTATCAACATAGTGATGTTACGAAGTTACGATTGAGATATCGATATTGTTTATGAACTATTTTTACACGGGTGTTTTCCGTTCTCGGCACATAATATTGGATTTATTTTTATGTAAAACCGTTATATTGATGCGCCTCAGGAAAACATACAGCATTATTTGAAGACGTGTTTATCTCCTGGTGTATATCCAAAAAAGAACAAGGTTATGATGACTGAAACATTTGAATATTTATTAAAATAAAGTGTTAAATAACATTTTGTAGTTAGGTAAATTAACAAAGTTTATTTATGTCTGATGTAAACTTTGAAGAACATGATGTACCATTTTCGTTAATTTCTAAATAAATTAACCTGATATGCTTAATGTGTTAAAATATTTCCATATTTGGCTTAATAATGTCTCATCAGTCGGTCACCCAAAGGTTACTGCTGTACCTGATCTACGTCTACTAGTTGTGCGTCTATACCACTGTTTCAATAGACTGGACATATCTAATTTTTCAATAACAGGATGTTAAGCCACTGTTATAAGTAAAATTTATTTAAAATGACTCGAAATTTTTTCGGGTTTTCTTAGATAGGGACTAGTAATATGTGATAGCACACAAATTATCTTCGTTTTCTATGATTATACTACCACCGCAACAATACTTATGTGTATTCGGTCTGTAACATTTAAAAAATGTAACAAATCTACCCTTATTCTCGGAAATGTATAGGGTATTATCAATACTCGTGAAGATGTTAATGTGATGACATCTTTCAGCGACATGTACAGCGGACCAGCACGGCGGGCCACGGCCTTTCCCCGAGTTCTAGTGGTGGGAACGAGTCAGAAGGCTGGGTATGGGCATTTTTCGCCGTTTATGGCATATCCTGGGGTTTGTGCTAGACATAACATAGTATTTACTCATGGTATTTCGGTTGCCTGGAAGAGATCGCTATTAGCGATAATGTCGCCACTTGGTTCACTAGTTCTAGGATAAGTCCCTGTTGTTTAAGTATTATATTGTGGATAATAAAGAGTTTCTATCTTTTTATAGTCTTTTATAATTATTAGTTGGCTAGTAGAGAGCCACCACTTTAAACGTCATTGTTGTATAGTTCAAATGTATAGTATGTATTTGTATAGTTTGAAATGGATATTTTGAATCCGTTAATTATTTATCTTATAGTTTGCTTTCTATTCTCTCTCGCTTCGTCTAATGCTGGCTTTCATTAGACTCAGTATCTGTTTTTTCTTACAAGTACAGAGTTTTTGTCGTCTGAAATAACCACAAATAAAACAATTGTTCATTTTAATACAATTCGTTAATTTATAATGTTTTTGGCAGAATAACTGAATTTAAGCTTCTTCTAACTCAAAACGTATGAACATAAGAAAAAAAATTAAACGAAAGTTGTAGGAAATAAACTAGTCTTTAAAAAAGGTCTGATGCGTTTTATTGATTAATCTAATATTTCAAGAGTTATCGGCTGCAATAGAAAAACTGGTTAATTAAATGAGCCATAAATCGTAAACGCTACATGTCACAGAAAAGTTTTCCGGCCACAAAAGATGCAAAATATTATTTTCTACAATAACGACCTCAACAATTTTTGCCCTAAAGTTTATAGTTTCCGAGATATTAGCCAAGCTCGCAGCAATGTTTTACTTTTAAAAATTCGGCAACCGGACTTTGGGACTGATATTTCGCAGGCAACCCGACAAAATGTCATGTTCTTATTTGCCAAAATAATCTTTAATTTTATTTAATTTCAATTTAATAACCAGACCGTTGCAAAATGCTAGTATCGATGTACCTGTTTATACTTGGTCACAACACTATAACTGACAAATTAGATCTGCCAAAAAGATAATAAATGGTTGGATTCACTATAGCATTCACTGCTTGAGCGCGGTCTCGTAAAATGTCAGTCAACACAGCGTATGATTTTCTAGCTATGTCATAGTGTTTCAGCGTTAAAGCTAAGGTTTCATGGTCTGCGACATCGCAGGGCCTTCGATAAGTCACATCAGGCGTTCACGAGCAGCTAACACACATTGAACCACTTCAAGAAGTGCGTTAGAGAAGTCGTAGACCTCTCTTCGCGGTTTGCGTATTGTTGTTCAGTGTTCACACAGCGCCTCGGTTTCGGTTAGGTAGGCACACAGCCGTGAACTTAAGCCATTTTCAAACACTTTGGCTATTGCTGGTATTACCGACAGTGGTCTGTATCCATCAATGTTGTCCCTTTTGCCTTTGTTTTTAAATGTCGGGGACACTACTGATGTATACTTTTTTTAAACGTAAGTATGTTAGGAATCAGGTCAGATCAGGTTAGGTAATTTTGAATCCTGCGGCTTCGGCGATATCCTAATTGTCAGAGTAGTAGTGGCCCTTCAGGCCGGCTGTAAGTCAGTCAGAAAATACATATATTTATAATATATTGAACGGTGACGTGTACGAGCCTTCTCTAAGACACTGATTAAACAGTGTAGCGAGAACTGGAGCTAGAAGCAAAATTGCTAGTTTAATTAGCTTCATAGACACATACGTGGGACACTCAGAAAGTTTTGAGAAACTAAAAAATTAACTTGTATGAAAAAAAAACGTTTAGTGGGCTGTTGATGATGATGAACTAATTTTCAAAACATGTTTTCAGTCCACCGCAGACACCTCTTCCACGGCCTTTTCAAACGCTGTTAGCGCGTCTTCCGGCGATGAAAACTGTATCCCTTTGAGCTGATTTTTAATTTAATATGGGGATAAAAGTAAGTCACACGGAGCAAATCAGGACTGTAAGGAGGGTGCCCCAAGACCAAGACCGGTGTGGAGTCCAGGAAGTCCCTCGTTTTGATCGCAGAGTGCACCGGGGCGTTTTCGTGGTGAAGAAGGACCCCGCGGAGCCCAGTGTTCGGTCGCTCGTTTTTCATTGCAGAAAAAATAAATAAATATTGGTGGACAATTCACACACAAAACTATCTGACCCCAAACTAAGCAAAGCTTGTGTGATGGCGGCCAGATAGCTGATATAATACTTATTTAGTTTTAAATACATACTTATTATACATAGAAACACCCAGACACAGTGCAAACATTTGAATTCATCACACAAATATTTGCACTGGGTGGGAATCGAACCCACGACCCTCGGCTTCGCAGGCAGACCTACTACCAACTAAGCCACGAGGGCAGTCAAAACTTCTGGCTAGCATTTTATGCTGTACCATTCGGCGTTGATACTGCTTTATTCTCGAAGTGGAATTGAAATTAGGTACCCCGTCAAAGTGAAGAAACTAGCGATCAAAATTTTCTTTGCGCTCCTCGATCGCTTCACTTTCGTAGGTGTTGGTTCATTCTGAAACAGCCAAACTGTCGACTGACGCTTTGTTTCTGGAATGTTATTGATAAATCCAGGATTCGTCACCTGTCACAATGTCCGTACCTGTCACCGTGACGAGCCTGCATAAAATTTTTGTATCAAAGCACGGCACCAATCCACACGGGCCTGCTTCTGAGCTTCGGTGAGGTTGTGCACCCAGCGGGAAACTATCCTCCTAACGCGAAGGTGCTCGTGCAAAATCTTGTGAACACTTCCTGTACCAATCTGCAGAGTATGCTGAATCTCTTCGTACGTAATGCGTCTGTTTTTTTGAATTAATTTTTTTACTGCCAGCACACTTTCTTCGGTGACAGCCGTCGTAGGACAACCACTCCTTTGTTCATCCCCCAAAGTAAAACGACCGCGTTTGAATTCGCTATACCAGCGGTAGATGGTTGCTTTTGAAGGTCCTTCATCCATAAAACCAATTCGAAGTCGATCAAATGACTCGTCAGGTTTTGAGCCACATTTGAAATCGTAAAAAATCATAGCACGAAAATGTTCTCGACGCAGATCCATTTTTAATGAAACAAAAAAATTTGAATTGGCTCTCAAAAAAATGCGGAGGGAAATTTGAAAATCAAACAGATGTATTTTTACTTTTAAATAATCGAAGTTTTCAAAATAATTTATAATAAGTGGCCAGTGTCTTATACATAAAACTTTTTTTCGCAAAACTTTCTGAATTACCTGGTAGGTATATGTCTTTTGACTCTTTTGTCGGTATTCTGGAGGAAACCATTCAACCAATCATTACCATCTTCACCACTAAAGCATCTGTAACAGCGGTCAGGGTATTCTGATTCAGAATGCCAATCCTTGCCTCTGTGATTCTAAACGGAACAGACAAAGAGATTTGATTCCGTGTCGAGATCAATTCGATCGATTGTTCCAATGAAATAGCGAATACGAGGTAAAACGTTGTATAGGTTTTGTTGATATTTCAAAAACCTCTTGACAGATTACGATATGTATAATATGTGTATGGGACCACTTCTGAAGTATTATCTAACAAATAAAAAACTAATCATCAAAATTGATACACAATTAGCAGAGCTGTTACATAACATACACCACACAAAAAACTTACGAATTGATAACTTTTAAGTCTGTAAAAAACAAATAATTTTAGAAACATATTAAATGCTTGTAAGTGACGGTAATCATCATAAATTGCTCAAGAAAACGGTCGATAGTCTTTATAATTCGGGTTATAATGATTCGGGATGTAAATGAAAATAAGTCAATATCACGCACGTTAGAAAACATTGGCAGTCATTGGAGCTGCCGATAGAAGTGAAAACTTATAACTCAGAATTTGACAGTTTACTTTGGAAATTATGCGGGTGAAACCGAAAGCCATGAGCATGGTCATGGTCTTGAGTTCACCCGAAGATTTGTTGTAATTCCCGAGCGTGACGCTAGAATTCAATTCGCAGCCCACGAACAATCTGTCAGTGGCGCGCCAAAAGAAAGTTTTCACAATGCAATGCACTTTCCATTCCCAAACACTGCAATTGTCCAGATTGTCCCCAATCCTACCTGTAAGAGTAAGGCCATGGCCAGTACAGTCAGCAGCCTACTCATCATCTTCGGTCTTGGTGTAGGAGCAGTTGACGGTACAACAGCAGGAGATCCACTTGTACGCACAGCAACGCCCCCAATGCCACTGCCACTGACGGGACGCCGAGTGATTTATGCTCTTGCGCATGTTTACAACCTGATGTGTCGCGGATTAGGATGAGTGCAGAGGGACAGTTCTGTTACTGAAGTTTGCTGAAACGAAAGAATGGTAACGATAGTAACACTTTCTATTTTACTCTTTTAACTCTCTAGTGTCCTCTTGTTATAAATTTGGATTGTACTGGTGATTAGAATTAGTGCAGTTTTATTATTCAACAATTTATCCGTTTACCTTTATTATCTACAAATTTAGACTTGCCTGCTACTTTGAACTTGATATGTGGTGGACTGGTGAATTAGAATGAGTGCAGAGCAACAGTTATGTTATTGAAGTTTACTGAAAAACAAAATGGTAACTATAGAACCTACCTACCTATTTAGGTAACTAATACTTTATAATTTATTCTTTTGATCTTTTGACACATTCACCTTTTTTGGGATTGGTTGGAAATATAATTTAATATTGTAAGGAACCAATGTCTATGTATAGGACTTTTAAAAGTAAAAGTAAAGACATTGAGTGGTTTGAGTAAGTACTTAAGTATTACTTTTTTTGGTAAGATACAGACTTAGGACTCTGTAAGAGGCACATATCAATCACAGAAAGTGTAATAATATAAACAATGTAATAGGGTAGCGGACTGAGTAAAAAATAAACCATTCTAATTAGTCCTTCAGCTAGAAAATATAAAAATAGCTCCTCATAAAAAAAACATGGAAAAATATGGGACACATCATCTGTTTTTGTTTTATTAAATTACTAGCTGACCCCGCAAACGTTGTTTTGCCATATAAATAAAGGTATGAAAAATAGCTAGTAGCCGATTCTCAGACCTACTGAATATGCATATAAATTTTGGTTACAATCAGTAAAGCCGTTTCGGAGGAGTAAGGAAACAAACACTGTGACACGAGAATTTTATATATAAGATAAAAATTGACATAGATATAGATTATCAAACTTTCAGAGTCGGGAATCGTGACGTCAGTTGTGGGTAAAGATCGATTTTTTTTTTTGCAAATAATAATGTGATTTTGGAGATAGATAAATGTTGCTAGGTAAAGTCTAATTATTATCCGTATTTTCGTGAAAAATTTAGATTTTTTGCAACAATTCGATGTCGGTATCAAATCGTCCTATGACGTACAGATAAATTGAATTTAAGATTTACATAATGATTTGTAGGGTGCATTTTTATTTGTCGATAATTCGGTCGTAAGCCCGAATCATTCACCAAAAAAATGCGGAAGTTCTCCGCATACGGGCGTAAGTGACTAATGAAAATAGTTTATACTTTCTACAAAACTTAAACCGACTTCAGAACCACAAATATGGACTCAAAAGCGAAAAATAAACTGATATAATTATTATAACCGCTACTCACTCATTTATTTGAATTCGGTGCCAGTCTAGTCAAAAAGCTAGTAGACAGATACTATGTGCGTAGTAAGGTATTATATATAGGCATAGGTAAGTAGTATCTATCTACTATCTGTTAGACTTGGCTGGCACCGACTTCGAATAGATGATTGAGTAGCGCTTATAATAATTATGTCAGTTTATTTTTCGCTTTTGAATGCTTATTTGTGGTTAAATTGTTTGTAGTAAATAGTTTATTTTACCCTTGTTAGTGCAAAACAAGTTTTCATTAATACATTTACACAATTTCGTATTGACAGGATCGAATTTCATAACTTTTATGAAATCTACAATCTACAACCATATGTCATCCAAACAAAATTTTAGGCAAATTTTAGGATTTTCTTTATACAGGGTTATTGGTAATCAGCCTGCATCCTTTTAAGGGGATGTTAGGTACATTCAATACGTCAACTTTTGTTCTACAGTTTAAAAAAAATGTTTTTTTTTCTTTTACAAAATAAATAAAAAGTGCATTTGCACGGTCTAAAAGTATCGAACTCTTCGTAACAATTCGTAACGAGAGCGTGTACGCTCTTTAACGCGCAAAAAATGATGTACCGAAGTGAATAAACACTAAAAAGTCGCTAAACAGTACAAAAAAGGGCAACAAATACAATTTTGTTTTGGGTTATCTATTAAGTTTTAACGAAAGTTGTAGCACAAAAGTTGTTTGTCTATACTAGTATTATAAAGAGGAAAGATTTGTTTGTTTGTTTGTTTGTTTGTAATGAATAGGCTCCGAAATATACAGAACATGCCCTTAAACGGATGCAGGCTGATTATCAGTAACCCTGTATTTCAAAAACCACCACACCGATTTCGATAAAATTTAAATGGGACCACCCGGAAAGCATACCCATTCAACACAAAAATAACTTTTTAAATCGGTTCGAGCATTCTCGAGAAATCAGGTAACAAACATTTATAAAAAAAATGGTGGTCGAATTAATAACCTCCTGCTTTTTGTAAGTCGGTTAAAAATAAAAAGTTAAAATAAAAGTTATAAAAATTATTTTTTTGTATAACGTAGTTTTACGGAATCGACATCAATTCAGTGAATTAAAAATGGCTTAGAGTTAAGGCAAAAACTTACATCTCTGTTAATGAATTCGCTTATTATAAACTAAGCAAATATTGATTAGAGAACGGACTCAATCGGTGGTCTGCCCATTGGTCATAGGTACAACTCTGTACAGGACAAAAAATTGTGATGAATGTATGTATGTATCTTATAATTATTTATTAGTGTTTCCATGAATCTTACGTATGTAAGTATTGACCTATTGACTATTCATTTACTATCTGCCTACCAGTACAAACTTGGCTTTGTTTGAGGTACTAAGGAATATCTATAAAATAAATATATTTTATTTGTAGACATTTATAAGTATTATATCAGCTACCTGGCTTCCATAGTACAAGTTTTGCTTAGTTTGGGGTCAGATGGTGTTGTGTGTGAAGTGTCCACCAATATATTTTATTTCATTATTTCAGAAGTACTTATACTTACTTTTGAGTGTAGCAGTAAACTAATTTCAATTGTTCATTCATCGAATTGTTTTATAACCATTTTCCAATTGCTTGGGAATCTGAAAATTATCACAAAATAGATGAACGAAAAGATATCGTGGTACGGGTATTGTATAGTAGTATTGTCATGGAGGCGACTTGGAAGAGAGTTATTTTGTAAACATCGAACCGACGGACGCAGTCTCACAACAATCAGTCATTTGGTAAATATGCCAAGAACGTTATCATAACAACTCTCCTCAATATGTGTTATTGGAGGTTTGGAGATATGCGTAACATTTCAAAATCATGACTCCGCCGGGCTATACGACTACCTCAGGACGTCTACTCTCTTTCTATGAAAACGTAATTTCGAAATAAACTCGCGACTTTCCAACTCCGATTCTACATCGATCCGTCGTTTCGTCCGTTTAAATGTTCTACGCCTACTTTAATTGGAGTAGCCAAACAATGTTTGATCGGACGAAATGAAGTAGATCCGGAGCAGGAAAGCCGCGAATTTATTTCATTATTACGTTTTTCGTTGAAAGATAGTACCTAGACGCCCTGGTGGCCAAACTATAGAACTGTAAAAATAACTCTAATACAATTTTGTTACCACTTTCGTAGTAAGAACTTCTAAACTGAAATACGTTTCCTGAATGAGGACTATGAGGTATGTGTATTTACAAATCGATAGGCAATCGGAATATTCTAGGTAGCGCGCTTCATCCTAAACATCCTATACTGCTATATTAAAATTATAAAGCTGAAGAGTTTATTTTTTGTTTCATGCCCTAATCTCAGGAATTACTCGACCGATTTCAAAAATTCTTTCACCATTGGAAATGTTCGTGGTCCCTGAGTACTATAGGTAAATAGGGTCACCTATATTATGTATCACGGGCGAACCGGGGCGGACCGCTAGTATCCTACTAAAGTAAAGTCGTTTTACTGTGATCAAACAACAAAAATCCAAACTAAAACAATTCATAGGACTAGCATCTGCTCACGACTTTGCGTTGAATTTAGAAAATCCCCTTAGGAACTCTACATTTATATTACACGATATTTTACTTTTTTTTTTTAAAGCATAGAGTGACGAGACGAGCAGGTCATGTGCCTGATGATAAGCAACATGCCTGCCACATAACAGCACAGTAACACGCAGCTATTGGAACATGATAGTCCAAATCATTACCTAGCACTGCACTGCGCTCGTCACACAGAGATCTAAGATATTATGTCTCTAAGCCCTGTAATTTCTCTGGAACCATTGCCCTTCAAACCGAAACACAGTAATGTTTGCACATTACTGCTTGGCGGTAGAATATTTGGCAAAGGTGTGGTACTTCCCCAGGCTCTGCTAAGAGTCCTACCACTACTATATTATATATACTTATACTTCAGTATTAAAAATAGCCTATTTACTAAATACCAGATCAAAATCAGATAGCGTAGTTGCCGTTCCAGTTAGTTTCCCGCGTTAATAAATAGTCTATGTACTATATTAGACATTTTGTTTTTTTTTAGATTTTCAATTTAACGTATACGATTTTGGGGGTTCATGTACCCCTCCCCCTTCGGACCGCACTTATACTGCCTAATATTATGAATGCTTAAGTTAGATTAGCTTAGTCAGATGCGGTCGCAGCCTCAAATTTTAGGGGGGATCACCAATTTTTTTTTTTAATAAAGAGTGACGAGACGAGCAGGACATGTGCCTGATGGTAAGCAACATGCCTGCCACATAATAGCACAGTGACACGCAGCTATTGGAACACGAAGAGCCAAATCATTACCTAGCACCGCACTGCGCTCGTCATCCAGAGATCTAAGTTGTTATATCTCTAAGCCCTGTAATTTCTCTGGAAACATTGCCCTTCAAACCGGAACACAGTAATGTTTGCACATTACTGCTTGGCGGTAGAATAGTTGACAAAGGTGTGGTACTTCCCCAGGCGGGAACCTACCACCAAAAGTCCTACCACTACAACAGATTGAGTAAGAAAGACTTTACTAGTAGGCAAGGCCCTGCGATTTTACCTTCGTAGTTGCTGTTCCAGTCGTTTTCCCGTGGTAAAAAATAACCTATGTAACTATTCGATATTTCGTAAATAAATATCGGTGGACAATTCACACACAACACCATCTGACCCCAAACTAAGCAAAGCTTGTATGATGGCGGCCAGATAGCTGATATTATACATAAATAGTTTTAAATACATACTTATTATACATAGAATTTTTCAATTTTTCAATTTAACGTAAATGATTTGGGAGGTAGGGAGGGGGTATTCATGTCCCCTTCGGACCGCTCCTGAAGTTAGTTATGTTTTAAGAGAACTTGCCCTTTTACCACACAACTATACCGGCTATAACGGCCTATGGCTTTGATATTGTTGTCCCTATCGTTTCAATCGAAAAAAAGGAGAGCAAAATCAAAGCTAAGACAGTTTTAGTTGGGCGGTAGATCCTCCGGAGACGGACAAGCCGCGGGATCGCGGAAGAATGCGAGAGCGGTCCCGCGTTCCCGCCGTTAGCGATAAAGATTTTATACTCCCCCTCCCCCCTCGTAACGCACCCTAACATTTTTAGCACCCTTCCTCTCAATCTCTTCAAACATTACGTGACATCCAAGTGATTGTTCTTACTGCGAAGTCACCACAGAAGTTGCCAACTAGGGGGATTTTTTTTTCCTGGTAATTTTTAAGTAAAATGAAGTGACCAAGTGCGAGTTGGACTCGCCCATGAAGGGTTCCGTTGCAGCAAGTCACATAATATACATAGTACACATAGTTTTTTTAGTTCGTTGTAACTTTGATCGAAGTTTTAATAATTATGTATTTATGACGTACTAAAAAAAAACTACTTATCAGATCGAGTTCAAACCAATTTTCGTTGGTAGTTTGCATGGTAATGTATATCATATATATTTTTTATTGTTTTCATTCTCTTACTTTAGAAGTTTAGAAGGGGGGGGGGGGGGGGGGGACATTTTACCACTTTGGAAGTGTCTCTCGCGCAAATTATTCAGTGTAGACAAAAACTATATAAGAAACCTCAACATCATTTTCGAAGACCTATCGATAGACATCCCACACGTGTAGGTTTGATGAAAAAAAAATTTATGAGTTTCAGTTCTAAGTATGGAGGGCAAATTTTTTTTTTTGTAAAAATCTTAATGCGATTTACAGAATACATCTACTTACCAAGTTTCAATAGTGTAGTTCTCATAGTTTCGGCAAAAAGTGGCTGTGACATACGGACGGACAGACAGACAGACAGACATGACGAATCTATAAGGGGTCCGTTTTTACGTTTTACGGAACCCTAAAAAATTGGCAGTCATAGGAACTCCCGATAGAAGTGAAAACTTTTATAACTCAGAATTTGATAGCTTAGTTTGGACATTACACGGGTGTAACCGGAGGGCGTGTAACCGTAAAGAAAGTAAAGGAATTTCCTAAATTTTTTTTTTTTTTTTTTTTCCTTCTATAGGTTCACACTTGACCGCCATCTCGCCTGATGTTAAGCGACGATGCGGTCTACGATGGAGCGTGTTTACCTAGAAAAAAACCAATTTCCAAGTCTTAGATGTATATTGCTCGATGAGGCGTTTTCAAACAAAAAGACCAATCAAATAGAATTCTCAATCCCGTCGTAAGTAATGCCAATGTTTCATTTCATTGGAGAAATTTTACAAAATAAACCATTGGTGCTACGGTTGGTGAAATTACAAATCATCTATGAGAAATCAATTTTCATCCTGAAAATGTATCTGTCGTCAATTATGCTGTAGAAACTTAACGGATTACTCGAAATTTTAAAATGATTAAATGAGAGAGTGAGAGATTCTAGCCCTATTAATGTTTTAGTTTGAATGTTTGTTGCTCGACCACGTTGAAACCGCTTTACTTTAGTAGGATACTGGTGGTCAATCCCGGCTTCGCCCGTGATACATAATATAGGCAAGCCTTATAGCACTCAGGGATCACGTACTTTTCCAATGGTGAAAGAATTTTTGAAATCGGTCCAATACTTCCTGAGATTAGCGCCTTCAAACAAATAAACTGTTCAGATTTGTAGTATTAGTATAGAAGTATACATAGATGTATCTAGACCACTATCTCGTATTGTAACGCGAGAATGTAGTTTAGGATAAAGCGCGCTACCTAGTCTATCCAATTTACTTTAAGAGGAGGAATGATGCTAATTCGGCTTCTTTGAATGCCTGGACTGGGAAATCTGTTAAACAAATCGCATTGAATAAAATATATGTCATTTTTGACTATATTTCTGGTGTCGTACTTGGCTACAAAACACGATTGAGAAAAATTTTCTGTACAGAAAAAAATCGCTAAAAAGCCTCTAAAAAAAACTCACTTATCTACTGCACTGTTAATCACTAGTTTATCATTATGAAATAAATACAGGTGATGCACCTCATCTAAATTGATGTGTTAGTAGAAAAATATTTCATATATCTTGATTTTCATCTGAAAAAATAATTATTTATGTATTCGCTATGGACGGTTAGTATGTCTAGAGCCGTCAAGGACGATGGACGTATCGTCGGTTCGAATGCGGTCCCCGACTAGGAAATTACGAATAGAAAACGAACTGTCCATAAAACAGTTCTAATAACCCTAATTTCGATTAGGCTTATTCAGCGTCTTAATCGATTTGAAAATACACATACCTCATTAACAGTAACCATTCAGGCAATGCATTTCAGTTTCGATGTTCTTACTATGAAAGTTTTTTTTCTAAAACTATTCACTAAGTTTTCTTTGATCCTAATACTTTTTACAATCTAGCTTATTTACTAAGTCTAGGCGAATGAGTAGGTAATTTATATGTAACTTAAATTGCTACATAGTTTATTTATAAGAAGGTGTCCGTGCCCATCGCCACTTTTTTCATTGACTCTTATTAAGGGGAAGTCACTTATTTCACTCTATATTAAGACTTAGTAAGTACATTTAATTGTTTTATATTGTATTGCACTGCACTATGCTATGTTGTCTCTTTGTACTATGACAGTAGAAACAAAAATTATTCGTAGAGCTATTTTTACAGTTCTATAGTTTGGTCACCAACTCAGCGGCCTCTCTACCGTCTAACTAAATCGGTGTTGGCTTTACTATCGCCGTCTCTATAATTTCAAGCAAAAAGATAAGAGCTAGCAATATCAAAAGATATTGTGGTCAAAGATAGATAACGTTTTATAAAAGGACGGTTTTGAAACTTTATAAATTCTCGCAACATCTTATTATTTTCGATCCGTTCAGCTGTTGCGATGTGATTGAGCAATAAACATTCAAACTTTCGCATCTATAAATATAAAAATGAATTTTTGTCTGCGTCCTTTATAGAATCGTAAACTATGCATCTGATCATGTGAAGATCTTAAGTAAAGCAGTTGTGCATGGCATTAGCCAAACAAGGAGTACGACCAATTTTCGACAGGTGGCGTGGCCACGCGCGCCGCGTATATCTTGTAGGTATTCTTAATTTTTTGTTGTTGTTTGAAAAACATTTTACTTAGGTATGTAATTATTTTGTAGTGTCTGTCAGTTTCGTTGCAAGTTACATTCTAGAACCTTTCTCAAATGTCACGAACTCACGAACAGGTTTTTTATTCGTATTTCTTTAGAATTATAACACTTTGTTACTTACCATAGATCATAGAGAAGAGTTCGTGACCCGTTGTTTAGTATACTCTTTTTTTATCATTTTTCGGTGTACTTGATGGACTACTGAAAATATAATAAAATTGAGTGCATCATACATATCTTAGCAATATTGTATGCTTGATTTGTGACTGTGATTCATTAGTACGTACGTTTATTAATTACCATGTTGGTGAAAAATTCACCGTAACAGTATGTAAAAATATGGTTAGAGGTAGAGATTTTCTTAGTTTTTATAAAACTTGTCAGCTTAAATTAAAATACCAATAGAGTTTTTTGTGAGGAAATCGGCACTTACCTAGAATATTTCGAGGTACCATAGGGCTGAGTGGCTTGGAGATCTTTGGAGATACCTACGTCCAGCAGCGATAGGGTTGGCAAATGATAAAATAAGGAACAATCGTGGTCAAAAAGGAAGTTTTTGTGACGGCGTTTCAGTCCTTATTTCTATTAGTATAAGTACCATAGTTCATGTTGATCGAGACGATGCATGCAGACAGAGGACGACGGGCGCGGCACGCGGCCCGGGTCGGGGCAGGTGCGCTGTAGTATGCACGGAGACAGCCCTAGCGCCAACGCTGCCGTCATCGTCAGTGCGAGTTGGACGGCGTTTCAGGCTTTATTTCTATTAATATAAGTAGCATAGTTCATGGCAGCGAACTAGGGTTGGCCGACGATAAAGTAAAGAACAATCGTGGTCAAAAAGGAAGCTTTTGTGACGGCGTTTCAGTACTTATTTCTATTAGTATAAGTACCATAGTTCATGTTGATCGAGCCGGTGCATGCAGACAGAGGACGGCGGGCGAGGCACGCGGCCCGGGTCGGGGCAGGTGCGCTGTAGTACGCACGGAGACAACCCTAGCGCCAACGCTGGTGTCAGTGCGAGCTGGACGGCGTTTCAGGCTTTATTTCTATTAATATAAGTACCATACTTCATAGCAGCGAACTAGGGTTGGCTGACAATAAAGTAAAGAACAATCGTGGTAAAAAAGGAAGCTTTTGTGAAGGCGTTTCAGTCCTTATTTCTATTAGTATAAGTACCATAGTTCATGTTGATCGAGCCGGTGCATGCAGACAGAGGACGGTGGGCGTGGCACGCGACCCGGATCGGGGCAGGTGCGCTGTAGTATGCACGGAGACAGCCCTAGCGCCAACGCTGCCGTCAGTGCGAGCTGGACCAGCATACTGCCAACATAAAATTACATTAAAAGGCTTATTAGGCACACCTATACTTACACTTGGCTAAATTTAGGCGACAGAATCCAAAATCAAATTTAGAAGCAAGTTACTAGACTGAATTCAGAAGCAAATTTAGAAGCAAGCTCTGTTTGAGAATTTAGT
The DNA here is from genome assembly GCA_963693475.1 of Ectropis crepuscularia. Classification (NCBI taxonomy): domain Eukaryota; kingdom Metazoa; phylum Arthropoda; class Insecta; order Lepidoptera; family Geometridae; genus Ectropis; species Ectropis crepuscularia. Next base: position 11,114,327 of record OY856350.1, read on the forward strand.
AGGTATGCTAGTTTAAAAAGCTAAAGCAGGCTGAGAGCTGGCATCAAAGTTTGGGTAAGTGTTTGAGGCAAGCTGAAAACTCTCCTATTATACCCAAACACAAAGCCGTAGACCTGGCTGGTGAGTAGCGGGGCAAAATGAAACCTTTTTTTTTTCAACTAACACATGGGTATGTTTGAGGCAATGCAACTTGCATTGCAAGTGTAATGTTTGAAGTGAAAACTTCTTTAGGTGCGCTATAGACAGAATTTTCGTGGGCTGTGAAATGGATTCATCAATCGTCACGCTTGGGTATGATAATGGATCGGATCGGATATGAAATCTTCGGGTAAACTCGGTAAAAACGGCCAGGTAGGGACCAGGGCAACAGAAACAGTAAAGCGTTTCGATTACCTACCTCCAACAGCCCAGCGTTTATCTCCAGATACCAGGACAACAGAAATATAAAAGAGTTGCGTTTGCCCCTAGGTACCAGTACCAGGGCAACAGCAAGTTTTCACTTCTATCGGCAGTTCCTATGACTGCCAATTTTTTTACTGTTGTAGTTTAATGTTGGTGCCAGCTCTCGGGATAATTAAGACTGTGGCCTCTTTGGCCTGTTAGCGACCGACTGAATTAGCGTGACCAAATGAATTAACTGACGCAAAACTTGCAAACTGTGGACACTCCATTTCAAGTATAGGGAAGGGCGTACTTTTTTTTTATAGTTTGTATAGAGTGACAAGACGAGCAGGAGCATGACGGTAAGCAAAATACCTGCCCATGACAACGCAGTGACACGCAGATATTGGAATATGAAGAGTACAAATCATTATCTAGCACTGCACTGCATTTGTCACCCGGAGATTTAAGGTGTTTCATCTTTTAGCCCAGTAATTTCTCTGGAAGCATTGCTTACATAATCGGCCGCTAACAGTTTTCCTACTGGGGGTGCTGTCTTATATTGTACTTTAATTTAGACTAAGTTACGGCTGGTCTAGTCGGGAGAACGGCGACTACCGATCCGGAGCCTCCGGGTTCAAACCCCACGCCCTACGCACACCACGGTCTTTTCAAAGCTAAGTTGCATAATGCCGCTAATTTAAAACAATGTTCGGGTAAACTCGGGACCACGGGCATTGGCCATCTAAAAATGCCTCAGCATTTCCCATTCACCATCATCTAGAAATGGGTTTCACCCGCGTAGATCCTATTGTAAGATATCAAATTCTGAGTTATACGTTTTCACTTCTATAAGCAGTTCCAATTTGTACTTAAGTGCCATTTTTTATGGTAGAGTGACAGGTCAAACGAAAAATGTGCCAAGTAGGCAACATCCTGCCCATGTTACCTGTACAATAGATACCAGTGTCACGAAGAGCCGAACTCATTAATTCACACTGAAATTCGCTCATCAACCAGCGGTATAAGGTGATTTATCCCCATGCTCTGTAACTTCTGTACTAAATAAAATATATTCCTAACAGAAACAAAACTAGATTATATTGCATCCGATGCGAGCGTCTGTAACTGTTCCTGAAAGTTAACCTAACCGATGCATTTTTGAAAACTTAACACAATAGGTTAAATCTAAGTAGAAAATAGTGATTGTTTAGTTCTGGTATTCAATTCAATTCATTTATTCGAACCATAAATTCGTAAGAACCCTTGGTAACGGCATTAACAAAAAGGCAAAGAATCTGTGTAGATACATAATTAGATAAAGTAACAATGTCAAAATGAATAAAGCGGCTGTAAAAGAGCCTCGTCAACAAATGCAGCTGTAAAAAGGCTTTGTCAAAGACAATAACAAATAATTAATACATACATACCTTTAAGAATAGGTAAGACCTTTATATAACTGAATTTGAGGGAGTTACATTCGTAGAAAAAAATGATGACACATGCACCTGTCGTGCCATCAGCACAGAATCGGTAAATAAGTTAGTAGGTAATCTTACCCGGTCCATACATAACCCAAAAGTTGGTCCTGGTCAGGTCGTTTCTTCGCATCTACGTTCTGTCTGTGAAGGTGTGGAAACGGAGTCGTAGCAAGATCTGTTAATGCAAACAACAACCTTATAATATCAGCAGCCAGATCAAATTTCATCAGATTTGAAACAACTATCATAAATCATATGGCCTAGTATCGGACTGGCCATATAGTCGAGATGGCATTTGCCAGCCGGGGGGTCTACCGCCTAACGAAAAACGCTTTGATGCTTTGACGTTTTGGTATTGCCGTCTCTTTCATTTCAAGCGAGAAGAAAAGAGGCAGCAATGTCAAAGCATCAAAGCGTTTTTCGTTAGGCGGTAGAAGCGCGGATCCCAGCCTATGCGAGCCCTCCACGGGCTTGACTTGCAGAGTATTCGGCAACCGTAGGATAAAGTATCGGGCCCGGTGAATATCGCTTGTGAATATCTTAGATCACCATGGAGTCACCCGCGCTACTACCGCCTAACTAAATCGGCTATCGCTTTGCTAATGCTGTCTCTATCATTTCAAGCGAAAAGAACAGAGAGAGAAACATCAAAGCTATGACATTTTTCGTTCGGCGGTAGACCCCCCGGGCCTTTTAGACCCAGTCCGACCCTGATATGGCCTGTAGCAATCTGGTATAGTAATGATTGTTTCAGGTTGAACTGGTTTTTACACAGATCAAGGGGTTCCAGAGATTATCTCATACATGAAATCAGACAAAATTAGTGATGTCTCTTTTGTTTTCTTTCAACCTACTTGAAAAAACCCCGATGGAGTACTGATATACGTAAGGCTGCACGCAGTGGTTGGAGAAATAAAAACGAGGATAGGGCAGAGAGGCGTATTAAGCGAGAGGCCTATGTCTAAAGGAGGAAGGAGGTTCTTAATTCGTTTGTAGGTAGGTCTGTACCTACCACAGAAATCTAAATAATAAGGTAATAGAAATGGCATAACTCTCAAATTACTTGCAAAACGCTTGTCGCCACATTTCCCCTACCCCCGCGATCACTACTACATGCGCGTAGTATTCAAATAGAGCTCCACTCACACAGCAATAGCTGCACATTATCAACCTGGGTCTGTGATTGCACCACACACATCCATAAACGCTTATCAGTGAACCTACTAATACATTGAAAAATTAACAAATTTTCACATATACTCTAGTGCTTGACAAAAATTAAAACATATCGATATTTCAAAGTACGGTCCAATTTTAACATTCGATAAAGGTTATTATTGATTTCATTAATTAGGTGTATTACACTACAACAAAGTCAATATGCCTACCTATAAAATAAGTGAGTCACATGGGGTATACTATTGTTTCGAAAACTGAACTATGTAATCCTGACACCACATGGGCTTAGGTATAGTTGAAGAACAAAGGTTGTTGTATATTTTGTACATCGAGCAACTCGATCTTCCGCGCAAGCACGGAAGGGAAGTAGCCTTTGCTAAAAATTATTGTTCAAATCTTTCTGTCATTTCTTGCGGGAGGGGAAAGTTGCACACTAGCGTAAAGCCGCACTATTACATACAAAACATACCTGTACCGATCCATTCCCGACCATACTCACACAGCCAAATCACTAACACATAAAAAATAAAGCACCATTCACAAATCTAGCCCCGCCCTCAGTGTATTCCACGCCACAGTATATTATCAAACTCCATGGTCCACGCGGACTTGTACTTTGACAGAGGGGAAACGCTGTGTATGCCTACTCCCTTCCGTGTTGCTCGCTGATTTTGTATGAAAACTAATAAAGTCTTAAAAATAAAAGCTTACAATAGATAAATACTGCCTCATTTATCTTAATATTTATTTTGCAAGGACGAACAATCGCGCGTTATAGCCAGTATGTATATACTTTTGTTAATAATTAATGAATTATGAAGTATTAATGTTTACCGCGAATTAAAAGATTGTACGTACGGGTGTAATGTTAATTGCGTACAATTTTTTTTATCGATTTATTATGTTACTTTATCGATAAAACTATGTAAAATTTAAAATAACATTTTCATAGTTTATTTTTGGGAAAGTAAAATTGGACCGTCACAGCACTAACTCACAATCGCTACCTGCGGTTGTACCATGGAAGATTAGAGGTTATGACGATATCTTTAATTTTACATTACATTGCTGTTTATGCTTGTACCACTTTAGATGTTAATTAATGTATGCAGCAATGGTATGCAAAATGACGATCACACCAAAAATTTATAACTATCATAGTGAATCATTGGGCTCCGTTTATTTTATTAAAAAATACAATTAAAATAAAATAAAATACCTATCGGTGAAATGTAATCTCATTATTGGTATAATTGCAAGTTGTGGAAGAACTTCCACAGTTGTTTATGCTGCATAACACAAGTTTTTAAAGATAATTCACGCCTGCCGGTTCGAACAAGACTAAACTACAATTCGAGCACTGGTGGCCTACAAGTCACCTGTGCGGCGACAATGTCACGCGGTCATGCGACTTCTAGTACCTTATTATTTAGATTTCTGTGGTACCTACCCTTTTTTATATGTAGGTACCTAGGTGCGTTACGCGACAGGTAATTGTAGATAGATTTTGATGACTATTTTTTGTTTGAAAACGGTTTTAGCCGCGTATTTTTCGATAAAAATTGCCTATGCGCTACTCCAGACTGTAATGCTTTCCAAATATCAACCAAATCCGTTCGGGCTTTCCGACGTGATACAGCAACAAACACCCAAACTTTCACACTTACAATATTAGCAGGTAGTATATATCTATTGCTTCGTTACCTTCTATATTTATAAAAGGTCATTGATACAAAGATAAGTGTTAACATAACTGACCCCAACAACAGGGCATTGTAGTCCATTGCCTACATCCCATCGATATAAATCATGGATGTGCCCTCCTGCCCTCCCGAAACTTCAGGCGCACGGAAATGTCATCGTTGGGAAGAGTGAGCTCATTCTAGTCGGTTGCAGGAAGCGGTGAACACCGGACGTTTTTACCTATCACTATTCGTTGTCAACGACCAAAATAAGTAGAACCGCAACATACCTCGCAGCTTGCGATTCTAGGGTTCAAGTAGACTGGTAGTTGTAAGCCAATCACGCTACACACAGAGACGCAGTTTATTATCAATTTCCAGGTGGTCAGGGCACATCCATTGATTTATATCGATGTACAATCCAACAATCTGATAAAGTGCAACTTACATTGGCAGTTAGTTACTTTTCGTTTGTAACGTTTTGGAAGACTCTGAATTCGTAATAGCTGTTGATGCTGATAGGATTGGAGAACCACAACATGATTTGGACAAACAACAAAAATACAAAAAATATTTAACAAACTCGTCGCCTTTTTTGTTGTAATGACAACTGGTGTCATTTTTTTAGCCATTCCTAGGGTAAGGCTTTAAATTTGTTCTACACTTGTCTAATTGCATTTAATTTAGCAAGCCTTCATGCACGTTGATCGCGGAGATCAAAATGTTAGTTTGTAAGTAAGACCTTATCATACCCTGGCCTTTTTTGTCAATTCTTTTTTAGGGGCATGCAAATTCTCGAATGTTATTAAGCCTATAATTTATTGAAGAACTCGGTGTGCCACCGGTGCGCACTTTGGGGGTACCTACCTCTCTACTTAGTCTGTGGTACCTACTGCGTGACCCCTAAAAAAAAAGCCCTGAACCATTCGGAATCGCTACCCTGATCATCCCTACTCATTTTCACGTCAGTGTTAATGATAGTGATAGGTATTACTTTTTGAAGCGAAAAGATTTTTCGTGGGCTGTGAATTGAATTCTATCGTCACGCTCGGGTATGATAAGAAATCTTCGGGTAAACTCGGGACCATAGCCATTGGCCATCTAGAAATGCGTCAGCCAATGGGAAATGCTAAAAGGGCGTGGTCTGGCCATCATGGCATGGGCATCTAGAAATGCGTCAGCCAATGGGAAATTCTGACGCATTTCTAGATGGTCATACCATGATAACCAGGCCACACCCTCCGGTTACACCCGCGTAGTTTCCAAAGAAAGCTATCAAATTCTGAGTTATAAGTTTTCACTTCTATCAGCAGTTCCTATGACTGCCTATTTATTATTTTACCCAACCGACAGTTTAAATCTGCATTCTGAAAAAATCTCAATGAAACGAATAACATATTGTAAACATTACACAAGACTTAATCACGATCAAAATTATTATTTGTTTCCTTCCTATCAGATTAACGCACCATACCGTTACTAAGCTGAAAGTGATGCGACATCATCATTACGACACATTTAGTACCGGACAACATCTAGTTGACCATAGACCAGTGGGAATTGAACCTCGAAACATTAAACTTTGTGAATGTGAACCACTTATTCTACAGTCTGTAGTAGCGCAATAAACCTATTTTATATAAAGGTAAACCGATTAGTGAAATAAACAACTTTTCAACCAGAAAATATATTTCTTTTCAATAATTTATTTTACCTATAGAGACTACATTCAAAGACAACACAATTTAAATAATAAAATAAATAAAATACATTGGTTGGTGCTAATTTAAATTTCCAGTAAACACCTCGTTATTGATCACATTAAATAATAAAATATCCCACCTACTCTCTGTCCCTTATCATAAACAATGAACAAGGAAACAGTTTAGAAGCTCTAATTAGTTTAAAAAGAAATTAACAATGTCGATTAAGTCGAAAATACATACGATACATTGTCTCAACTGTCATTATCATTATTCGTCAATCAAGGTCACCTAACAACGCCTTCTTATAACTTTTTACGCAAAAACGCGTAATTGGTAATAATATTGGTAAATATATATTTATAAGTCAGCCATAATAAATAAGAAAATTGTATAACAATAATTTATGTGTTATAAAAATAAACATGAAAAATAAACGCTAAATAAAATTAAACAGAGGGGTTAGCGTTAAACCTTATAGGTATATAAGTTGAACCTTATAATAATATGATATAATTACATAATAAGTCATAACTATCATTAATGACAATGATACCATACCAGACTGTCAGGTTACTTGCAACCTTATCGACATTATCGAATAACACAGTGATTTCCTTATGATTTAGTTTTAAAATGTTGAAATAGTTGTTTTGCTTCTTTGTTTATAATAAGATCACAGGCTTAAAATTATAATTGACAATTTATTTACAAATGTTGTCTCTGCGCTATATTTCAAAACATAATAATATGCCAACAAAACCGGCAGTATCGGCACCATTTAAAATAACATTATATTAATTATATATATGCGGATTCTACAATATAATAATAACAGAATATCACTCAAGAGATTACAACTAGTGGAGTTAGTAACAATCACATTGTATATAGACTAATTAATATATTAAGGAGAAAAGATTTGTTTTTGTTTCCAATGAATACTCTTTTTTTTGTCCTAAAAATTAAAATATTTATTTTTAATTAACTGGCAGTTTGATTGCGCCATGTCAGGTAAGACGATTCAGAGGATTAACAACCTAAATAAAACATTTCTTAAATACCTACTTGCATGTATTACGCTAGTAATTAATGATATGATCACGAGTTATCTATTATTTAAAACTGGCGCCATAATATAATAACATTGCTGAAAGATATCGTCCTTCCTGGCGGGTCCGTCGATGGAGTATACGCCATTACTCAGATATTTAAATTACTCCAAAATCGTTACGAAATATGTACGAATAAAGTCAGTGTGAGCGTCCAAATTTTTCTAAAATTTTATCAAATGCATAAAAATTCGAAACAAAAAAAATTGTAGAGCGTACCTGAACAAAAGCACCTACACTCACACAACGACATTGCGTTGTGTGAGTCCCATGAGGGCTTCATAAATACATGTCTAAAATATCCGTTAGGTGTTACTGTGTCTACTCAAGATCCAAACAATGGTTTCCTTTTATGTAATATTTTTCATAGGATAGCCTAAATTATACTAAATTGTAGGTGATTTTGTTCAGGTACGCTCTACAATTTTTTTTGTTTCGAATTTTTATGCATTTGATAAAATTTTAGAAAAATTTGGACGCTCACACTGACTTTATTCGTACATATTTCGTAACGATTTTGGAGTAATTTAACCCTCAAGACTTTCACAATGCCATGTTATGTTGTGTTGTTAAATTATCAGATAGCGCCAGTTTAAAACATAAAATCATCATATGATTATTAATAAGAATAAATACTTACATCGAATATTCGAGACTGTCGTTCTAAAAACTGGAGGGAAACTAACCTGGCTTCACTTGGCGTAACGTATGCGTGTATATTACTGCTATATTTACCCCAATACAGCAAACAACAGAAGGGTGATTAATTTATATTTGCTAGTAGTAATCGACGAGCATTATGCTTGCGTAGAATTATTTCATTAGGGCCGATTTACATCAGACGAGCGAATGCTCATTCTATCCCCACTGTATCAAATTCATTTGGTGTAAACAAACGTAGAGCATTCTTTCGTTGTTTTGTTTGCGTTCGCAAAGATTCTATGGAATATATAATATGGAAAACACTAAGAACGATCTTTCGTTTACACTAAAAGATCGAGAAAGAATGCTCTTGTTCCAGCTCTAGCTCTATGTTCGTTCCGTTTAAATCGGCCTTTAGGATGCAATATTCAGATTCATTAGAATTTTAAACCAACTTCAAAAAAGGAGCAGGTTTCTCTATTTGATTGGATATTTTGGGACGATAGCACATGTGCTATTCCAGTCTATGATCTAACTGAGTATCACATTTTAGCCTGATGAATTGTTACTGCATGATTGAGCATAACAAACAAACATACACAACATTTTGGCAGGAAGTTTAACATGTATGCTACAAATGGCAAATCTATAGACATGACTATAGTTGACCTGACAAACATTGCCACTTCTTATTGTGTGTATTTTCTGCTCAACATTCGTAACTGTTTGTCGCAAGAACCGTCTATAAAATATAAAAATGTCGTTCTTAAATTGACGTGACGAAGGAAAACAGAATAATTAATTTAACATTTTCACAGATGTATTCTACGAATACAGATACGATACACCAAGTGAAATGCCGCCGTAAGACGTAGTCAAAACCGTAAAATGATAAAATGGGCAAAGCGTTTAAAGAACAATGTTAAATTTAGACTCTAATGGACTTAACAATCAATGGTTTTCTATACACAGTATGTACGTACATACCCATCTACGGACTGCGGTACTTTCGCATCGGTCCCATTTTAAATCTTATTACTAATAGCACAATGCTTTTCAGGGTGCATTGCAAAACCTTGCATTTTAAATAGTACTCTTCCGCTGTAGCTACGTTTGTGCGGAGCTTCTGTGCCCGCAGGTTAAAGTCGGTCCCATTTTAAACCTTATTTTTAAAAGAATAAATCTTATTATCAGTACGCATTGTACCCTTTGTAAATTTGTTTAGGAAAAAAGGTTGTCTTACTGTGTAAATAAGGTTGAAATTGGAAGCGACTATATTTATGATCTGACTATACAAATATGTCGGACTTAATACTATTCGATACTACGTTCAGAATTGTTACATAGCGACGTGCATTATAGGAAGTTGTTGAAAAGGGATTTGCTACGTACTTATTTGTTACGAAATATTTTGTTACATACTTATTAGTCGCTATGAATAGCGGCTTGGTACGTAAAGAGTATATACGTACTTATTTTTTAAGCAACGACTTGTTCCATACTTATTAGTCGCTATGTATAGGGACTTGGTACGTAAGGAGTATCTACGTACTTCTTTTTTAAGTAGCGACTTGTTACATGCTTATTAGTCGCTATGTATAGCGACTTGGTACGTAAGGAGTATCTACGTACTTATTTTTTGAGTAGAGACTTGTTACATGCTTATTAGTCGCTATGTATAGCTACTTGGTACGTAAGGAGTATCTACGTACTTATTTTTTAAGTAGCGACTTGTTACATGCTTATTAGTCGCTATGTATAGCGACTTGGTACGTAAGGAGTATCTACGTACTTATTTTTTTAAGTGGCGACTTGCTACATGCTTTTTATTCGCTAAGAATAGCGACTTGGTACGTAAGGAGTATCTACGTACTTATTTTTTACGTAAGGAGTAGTTACGTAGTACGTAGCGAGTAATACTTAGTAGCGACTTGGTACGCAAAGAGTTGAGATACACTTATTTATTCCACAGCAACTTGTTACTTAGCGAGTTATGTAAATACTCGTAATATTTACGTGTTCATTTGTTTCGTAGCGATTTAGTACGTAAAGATTATCAACGTACTCATTTGTTACGTAAGGTGTTTCTACGTACTTACTTTTTACCCGACAGAAATAATTTTTTTGTCGCGCGTATCTTGTATGTTTGTAAATTTCTATATTCGCACGTATCTTCTAAACAGCTGGATGGATTTTGATAACTAAGGTATCGTTCGATTCGTCTCAATCACCCAACTTAGATATGTCCAAATCCAATCCAAATGTTCTTGGATAGGTACTTTGATTTTTTGCATTCGATTTTTTTAAATTAAAGTTATCATTCAAGGACTTGTTACGTACTGTACTTAATTGTTACGTAGTATGCTTTCTACATAAATAATTGTTACGTAGGAACTTGCTTATACGCCTGGGCAGCCTTGCGCTTCCTAATCCGCTGGTTGCAGTACATCCTGAGGAGTACTGCTGTGAACACTAGCATGATGCCCGCGGCTCCGCCTAAAGTCACGTGATGCCCGTACACTAAGCAAGAGAGGAGGATTGATACGGCCTGGAATAAGAGAAAATTCTTCTATAAGTTTTAGGTGAGTATTTGGATAAGGCGTTAGAAGTTGCGGCTGGTCTAGAAGAAATAAATAAATGGCATTCATAAGGATAAGATTGCCGATAGACGTGAAAACTTATAACTCAGAATTTGATAGCTCACTTTGGAAACTAAGTGGCTGAAACCGCAGAGCACTAGTTTGGAATAATAATGGTTTAATTTGAAATATCTAATGTGTAAGGTAATGTGTACTAAATTGCTTTAATGTTAATAACTTCTGGTTTGTCATTTTATGTGAATTGTATGTATACTTCATTTCTTTTTTTTTTTCATTGATTATAAATTTAATTTTAATGTAATGTTCTGTGACTTGCCCAGTGTAACTATATTGTTATAAGGTCAATAAATAAATGAAATCAAATAAATCTTCAAATCGTGTATATTTATGTCTTCTAAGCATGGCCATCTAGTATAGGTTAGAATGGTTAGATGTGTAAATGTGTGAAACCATGGCCATCCAGAAACTGCCATCTCTGCTGACGCACTTCTAGATGGTCATGATCCCAAGTTCACCCGAAGAATTCTTTATTTACGAACGTGACGCTTGAAGCCAATTCACAGCCCACGAAAAATCTTTATGTGGTGCGCAGAAGTATTCACTTCAAAAAGTCCGCCATAGAATCCGACAAAGAGCAACGATTCATAGCTATGGATATGTCCTGAGAATCCTGAAATTCGTAACAAACTGCGTCTGTGTCTGTAGTGATTTACACACCACCAATCTACTTGACCCCTAGAATCACTAGCGGCGACGTATGCTGTGGTTCTACTTTTTTTGGTTGTTGACAACGAATAGTGATAGGTGAACACGTCCGGCGTTCACCGCTTCCTGCAACCGATTAGAACAAAAAGAGTGAGCTTACTTTTCCCAACGATGACATAATTCCCTGTGCCTTGAAGTTTGGAAGGGCACATCTGTAGTGCAAAGAGTTGTAAGTGGTTTATTTGTTACCTGTCGCAGCGTCATGATGATGGTGAAGACGACGGCCCCGAACCGTTCGATGGTCCGGTAGATGAGGAGCTGTCCGACGGCAGAGCTCGCAGACAGCACGCACACGTCCACCAGGAACCCGGGGTGCTGCGGAGTGTACAAGATAATAGTATATGAGCCTGCGTCTCCAAACGGCACTATACGGCACAGGAGTGGTCACAGCTTCAAATTTTTGGGGGGTCACCAATAATAATAAAATTTGACGAGTAATAGTAGCGTTCCGAGATTTTACCCACGTAGTTGCCGTTCCAGTTATTTTCCCGCGGTAAAAAATACCGTATGTGCTGTTCGATTTTTGTAATTTTTAGATTTTTCAATTCAAGGTATACGATTTTTGGCATGACTTCTGTGAGACCCCCATGTGTGACCCCCCTCTTCGGATGGTAATGGCGTATGTGACGGCTTGATAATATGACAAGTGTGTAACATTTAAAAAATCTTTTTTTAATGAGCAGAGATTTATTAACAAAACTAAAATACAATGAGAACTACACTACGCCCGATACCTAACTAACTACTTACACTAAGCCCACCTGAATTATCCAATGAATCTCTACAGATAATCCAGATGTTCAATCCCACTACGAGTCGGAAGCGTGCCCAGCATGCGGGCGCCATTGCCACGCTGAATGGCTTATGCGTTCAGCATTTTGGTCATGCGTCGCGTCCACTAATGAAAGGCTTTTGAAGATGAGGTGAGCTCCCGGCCCCCACGAACCCAATATCATAAGCCCAATGAGCTCAAATATGTAACCAAAAGCAAAAAAAACTAAAAGCAATGTATTTTACCTGTAACATAGCGATCGATTGCACCGTCGCCGCTCGATGCAACAGCGAAGCCGCGGCCAGCGTACACGAACAGACATTGACGGCGCACAACATCTGCAGCGGACGCACGCGGTACCGCGCGAACAGCGCCGCCTGCCACGACGCGGTGAACGCGTCGCACGTCATGTACAACGCGAGCAAAGCCGCGCCGGACACGCCCATGAACGTCCAAGCTGGGGTAATAATACCTAGTAAGTTTCTGTAGGTAATATACAGTAACGCATGTACGTAGCCACTATATCCGTTTTTTCGGGTTCTCAAGTGGTCTAGGAACTACTACAGCATACATCAATATATTCCTTACAGAAAGACATTGATTTTATGTATTAAATTAATATAACGTATACGATATAACAAACACGAGTAACGATTAAACTTACAACATTTTTCCCCCTACTTTTTCTAACATTTTCCACATTATTGCCAATTAATCTACCGCCGAACAGTAATGTAAAACATAACCGTGTTCCTATGCTTTCAAAGTAATTACAGAGCATAAATATCATGGAATATATCCCTAGATATATTAAATGCTTCACTGCTAGCGACATAGGTGACGCGGTGAACACGTCGCACGCCATGTACAACGCGAGTAATGCCGCGCCGGACACGCCTACGAAGGTCCAAGCTGGGTTAGATATACCAGAGAGACATATTGATTATAATGTTTTTAATTAATTGTATTCGAAATAACAAACACGAGTAACGATTAAAATTACAACATTTACCCCCTTACTTTTTCTAACATTTTCCACAACTTTGCTAGTTATTCTACCACCACGCAGTTATATGCAAACATCGTCGTGTCCCTCTTTGAAAGACAATGTTTCCAGTGTACTTACATGGCTTGGCGATAAATGAGTTTATAAAACTCTTTGTGACGCGCTCAGTGAAGTACACGTAGGTACAGTCCGCGAGGTATAAGCTGAGCTTTGCATTAGTGTGAGTGATCACATGCATACGCATATATTACCAAAAGTACAGTCAGACAACAAACTCTTAAACAACAAGCTGACATTAACTATCCAGGATCAATATGATCATTGCGAAAAGAAGTATCTCTTTTAGGATTCAAATGGTCAAGGACAGAGAATAACAGAAAAATTTTAATGGAAAAGCATGAGATCCGTCACCTACGTATAACTTATTTACTTAAAATTTCCGAATACCGTATTCAGGGCAGGCCTATCGTTTATACCAATATACAATTGATACTGCATAATAAACAACGATTTATTGAATATAAAATTGACACCTTATTAAGAGAACATGGTCACAGCGTCCTGCGTCTGACTGTACTTTTGGTGATCACTCACACTAATGCAAAGCTCAGCTTATACTTCGCGGACTGTAACGATTTGGACTCATGTTCCAATAGCTGCGTGACACCATGTTATGGGCAGGTTTGTTGCTTGACATTGGTTCTAAAAAACTGTTAAACCACAGTTTACTACATAACTTTAGTTCTAGTGGCGTACCTTCTGTGCCCTCATGCGATCCAAGCATGAATGAAGCCATCCCTATGGTAATGAGCGCAGCTGTCACATATTCATACATCTCGTATTTGTTGCGTGATACTATGATACCCATTAGCATGACTGGTATCACTTTACATGACTTCGACAGCACCTGGCAATACAACGAAATCAAATTTAAAACATTAACGAAAGAACGTAGATGTTTCCTTAGCAAGCTTATTAAATTAATAGTTTAACCCCCGACATTTTGTGGTGGCGGCCATCTTGGATTCGAAATGTATTATTTTGATTTTTTTATTAGTGTAGCCTATAGGTTCGGATCCGTCATTTTGTAGGAGCGGCAAAACAAAAGAATCGTAATTGGTTCATTCGTTCGGCAGCTACGAGGCCACAACACACACACACGTCAAAATTATAACATTCCCGTTCCGTTCCCGTCATTTGAGTTAAAAAATTTAACAAGAGACGTTAGCCGTTTACCCAGAAATAGGATTAGGTCAATATTTTGACAAACTTTTAGCGAAATACGCCAGCAAAGTTAGAAAGTCCATCAACGCCATGATATTACTTTAGTCTCCGTTGCCCACAATTAGAAGGGAAATTTAGTGGAGATGTTTAAAAGGAAATGAAATAATTGACATAATGTACGACATTTATCTATCTCACTCTCACCTGTGTAGGAAAGCTGACATAAACAAGGGCTTCGTACTGGCACCAGGCACTGATTATATTAGTGAGCGCGCAGTATGAGAATTTGTACAGTGGCGCCGCGATGAGCGGACGGCCGGTGCACCGTAGACGCACCGCGGCTATGAGCAATGCGGCCAGCCGGTTGATGAATACTAGGAACTGAGAATCGTCGAAATTAACCAAGGTACCGTCGGACATTACGTAGCTCTGTGGACAAGGAAATTATGTATGTAAAATGTGTGTGTACACTTCAGCTTACCCCGCATTTTCACATAATTAAACATAAAGATAATAGTTTAGTGACAAGCAGCGGCCCGCGGTGATGATGATAATGATGAGTTCTTCCAGATTATAATCTGTGTTTCAAATTTCAGCCCGATCCGTTCAGAAATCACGATGTGATTGAGCAACAAACATAAAAACATTAACATTTACAATATTAATAGGATAAGCATAAGTAACCCACTAAATGTTCCCACTGCTGGGACTCGAGGCCTTCTCTTGTGTGTTCTTTCAGACTATAATACCCACATTCTATTAATTCATACAGTCGTTCGACGAAGACGGGGCAAACGTGCGGGGCGTGCGGAGTGAGACGCGGGAAGCGCGCTCCTGCATTGCCTACATTACAATGTTAGTATTGCAGGAGAGCGGCTCAGGGCTGACGTCATCCGTATACCTATTTTAATTTTGGTGCCACGTTTTTTTTGTTTGCGACAACCCTACCCGTGTCTCGACCTTATCGGCGTTACTCCCAAGAGCAAAGGCGATGGTAGTATGGCAATTGGTAGTATTTCTTTATGCTGTGATATAACTATGTTCAGCTATATTAGAGACGATTCACACGACGCGGCTGCCAACCGCGCCCGCACGCGGGCGCGGCAGATTTTTTTATATTTTTTTTTATAGCATAGAGTGACGAGACGAGCAGGTCATGTACCTGATGGTAAGCAACATGCCTGCCACATAACAGCACAGTAACACGCAGCTATTGAAACATGATAGTCCAAATCCTTACCTAGCACTGCACTGCGCTCGTCACCCAGAGATCTAAGATATTATGTCTCTAAGCCCTGTAATTTCTCTGGAATCATTGCCCTTCAAACCGGAACACAGTAATGTTTGCACACTACTGCTTGGCGGTAGAATATTTGACAAAGGTGTGGTACTTCCCCAGGCGGACTCTGCTAAGAGTCCTACCATTTCCATATAAAATTGAATTCAATTCACACGACGCGGTTTACGGCCGCGGCGGCTGCGGCAGCCGCGCGGCGCCCGCGTGGCTGCGCGCGATTCTTGCGCAGTAGCTTTCCGGAGCAGAAACCGCGAAAACCTGCGGTCTCGTGAGTATTGAAACAAAAACGTCGCGCGGCGCGGCGCCGCGCCCGCGCGCTGCCGCGGTTGGCAGCCGCGTCGTGTGAACCGGGCCTTATAGTCTGGAAAACACACAAGCTACTTTTTATACCGGAAAAATACTGGGAACAACGGAAATGGGAACTACGCGGATAAAACCGCTTGGTGTTGCTAGTACTAGTACTATACAATAGTCTAAAGTCGTATTAAATGCAATTTAAGTTACCTGTGTCATAATCTTTTCCTGTAACAGTCCCCAGACGAGGTACGCGCCCATCAGCCCGGTGAAACAGAACATTAGCTCGAGTGCCTCGCGGCGAGGGTCCGGTGACGTCACCGGCGCGGCGTCTTCTCGCTTCGCGGTCTCTGGGAGACGCTCGTCCGACCCGAAACACGCGTACAGGGTGCGGGATGCATAACTGTTGCTACCTGGAATTTAACACATAACCGTTGTTCACTGACCCTATCGTTTTAACATTAGATTTTACACGAAGTTTGTTTTACAGTAGTAACATTTGTTTCGAAAACAAATTTGAATCCAAAAGCGCACCATAAGCACAAAATTGTATTTCCTAAGTGCAGACTTCAGAAAACAAATAACTCTTTCAAATGTAATGGTATTCGCTTCTATAATGCAATCCCTGCACAAGTCGAAGGTCTTAATGAAACAAAGTTTAAAAATGAAATAAAAAGCTACCTATTGAGCAAGGCATAGATTATAATATAGATGACTTTGTTAAAGATAGTAACGTATGGAAGAGAACTGTGTTGAAACTAGAATCTTGTAATAAGGTAAAATAATAGATTTATAAAACTTTTGATGGAACATTGTACTCATGTAGTATCTGTATACTGTATGTATTAATTATTTGTTATTTTGTCTTTGACAAAGCCTTTTTACAGCTGCATTTGATTGACGAGGCTCCTTTACAGCCGCTTTATTCATTTTGACATTGTTATTTTATCTTATTATGTACACGGATTCTTATGCCTTTTTGTTAATGACATTACCAAGTGTTCTTATGAATTTATGGTTCGAATAAATGAATTGAATTGGTATAAAATCCAGTCTAAATGGAATGTTGAACTGACAAGTGACAAGTAATGAATGGGGAAAGTTAGATAGAGAGAGCGCAGATTTAATTTAAAATGTATGTTTTGAAGTTTTTAAATTGATAATGTGATTTTATATGAATGCAATGTACATAATTGGTATTTTAATAGTTGTGAGATGATGCGAAAAGGTAACACTGATTTGTTTGTTTATAAAGGCCTGTTTTCATTTTGATTAGTTCGAGTGCGAGTAAGTAGTACAGGTGTTGAGTGATTAGTATCAAACAGGTGTGGACACCGATTGATTATTGCGAGTGCATAGTAATCAGTCGCGATTACTCACTCGCACTCGCAATCACACTCGCATTCGCACTCGCACTAATCAAAATGGAAACCGGCCTTTAGACACATTATGTATACCACGTAAAATGTCTGCATACCAAACTGTGGTAGTAACAAAACAACAACATAAAATGTCTTGATACCAAACTGTGGTGGATACTAGCGAACGATTCTCCGGTGGTGATATAACAGCACACATTTGTAAGTACCTACTTTCACAGACGAATAAAATTACCATTGAGATTAGTTGAGTCTTTTTTATCTATAATTTTGTATAAATAGATTGATTTCCGTGTGTGCGTCGAGCACTCATACTCGCTAAAAGGCTTCTTCATGCAGCGGAGTCGCTTTCTTTCTTCAAATGTAGACGAGGAGAACGAATGACTGACATAAATATGTATGTATCATACTCGTGAACGGTTGGTGGTTGAGTGTATTGGACTACCCACACTAAACACAAACTACATGGAAATTAGAGCTTAGGTCTAAGGTTTCCTTCAGAATATATAATGTCGTTCATACAAACATGTTAATTCTGACAAAGAGCAGATGCAGTAAGGTACTTTACACCTTCCTGTATAATCACAAGCATAAGACGACAAATTTGACTAATAATAAGTTTCGCAAACATTTAGCCCTATTATTGTAAAAGTCGTATACCTATTATTATGGTTGAACTTGACCTTCTCGGCTTTGTAGTCTGTACAGATGTTGTACATAACTTAAACGTGAAATATCCATTCTAAGCCACTTATTTATTGATTAAATGAGAGAAAAGAAGTGATGTGCTGAACTGAGAAGATTAAAATGCAAAACATATTTCTTAGGTCTCCTTATTGGCCTAGAAAAAGTATTACGTTTTATACGACGACAAGACCGACTCGTTGAGTGCAGTAAGTAAATGGAAGGCTTTCAGTTATGCTTCGATTTTCTACATTGGCATTGCTATTGATATTTAGGAAATTTAAGTTAGTAGAGCCCTGCGTCTTCTACGGTTGCACAAAGTTGGGTAGGCAGTACCTATAGGCCATCTGAAGTCAATTACCATAGATCATTTAGTATGGGCGCCAGTTCGCGCCGAGACCGCGACAGGAGACGGAGACACACACATGTAGCGGTCTCTGCGAACTGGCGATACAATTCCATAATGTTAAGTGCCTGTCGCGGTCTCAACGCCAACTTGTACCGTAACACTGTACTGTTTGGCAGACGCCAAACAACGCGACCGGCGATGTTGCTGTATCGCGCTTCCAGGAAGGAACTCAATCGCCGCGTTTGGCGTTTTTAAGTGTGCTGTGGGGAGAATTTGATCGCCGTTTATATTAGCTTCTAAAAACCGTCTCGCCATCTAGTTTGCTTGGGATGGACTAATCATTAATCAATATTAATTTTATTTTATTTTTAGTATTTGTTGTTATAACGGCAATTGAAATTTATAATCTGTAAAAATTTCAACCTTCTAGCTATCACCGTTCTTGAGATACAGCCTGGTGACAGACGGACAGACGGACGGACGGACGGACGGACACAGCCAAGTCTCAGTAATAGGATCCCGTTTTTAGCCTTTGGGTACGGAACCCTAAAAATTATGTATAATGTAAAATTTCAGTAAAAAGTGAAACAAATTGGATTTGTCCAATAAATTTTATTACTGTTGTAGAAATTTATATTCACCAGATGGTCGATTAAGTTGATGAAATGATGATTTCTGTTTTGGAGTTATAAAGCAGTTATCGGCTTTATTTTTACTTCATGTTTGACTGGATAAGGTTAATTAGTATGCGATAGGTACTGTTAAATTTTACAACAGTTGACAACTAATATTTGATCATGTATGACTAGTTGATACCAACTGAATATATACGACTATTGTTCGTTGAAATATGAACAATATTACACCTGCGCTAAGAAGGATGGCATTTTCTACTGTTATTAGAGTAAGCTACGTTCGTCTATTACCAACCGACCAACCACGCTGTCCACCTAGTTGGTCGGTTAGTAAATATTTTTCCTAACCAACAAACTCTCATAGTTTGTCGGTTAGTTGACCAAGTGCGGGCAACTATGTTCCCGCAATATATTTCTCTTAGAATATTCTGGCTTCCTCACGATGTTTTCCATCGCCATCAGAGCCAGTGTCGATGACATACTGTAGGTACATTTGCTCTTGGAAAAAAATCTCTATCTGCACTTGGAAAAAAAACTTTAAGGTGCAAACTGGGTTCGAACATACAACCTGTGAAATATATATACTACTAGCAGCGCCCCGCGGTGTTACCCGCGAAGTTCCCGTTCCCGTTCCCGTTGTTCCCGTAGCCTATGTGTTCTTCCAGACTATAATCTATCTGTGTTCCAAATTTCAGCCCGATCCGTTCATACATTCACATTTATAATATTAGTAGGAATAACACCATAAATATTGTAAAATGTGATGTTCTCGCCATTATGCCATTGCGGTGTCAATACACATGTACTGTACGAACAATGTTTGTTAATGTTATAATCACGAAAATAACACCCGTCTTACACAAAAAATGCCTGTTACTCTCTCTCTCTCTACAAAATGAATGGAACATAAGAACTTTTATTTGCGACTTCAAGATAAGGAAAGCGCGAGCGAGTGTTGCCATAGTACATTATATGCTATACACATACCTATATTACTGTAAAATTACAAACGCCGTCAGATTGTAATCCTACGGTAGGTTAGGTTCTAGATAATAATCTGACAGAATTTATGGACGATTAAACTAATCACCTGTACTCGGATTAATCGCAAGATTACTTTTTAGATATATTATGATAGATGCGGATGGTTGCTTGCCTCACTACTTACTCACCTAGATTATCGAAATATTTCGTCCTTTCAAGATATTTGTAGACAATGAACGCAGGAACCAGCACTGTGCCATAACCGAACAAATTCAGCAGTAGGCGCAAAATCCTGCAAATAAAAACATTAAGTACAGACTTATTTAAAAACGACTTCGAAAATTCGATAAATATTACATGGGACTAGTCAAGAAACCTATTCTATCCTTTCAGGCAAAAAAAAAGGAGGGGGGAGGCTTTTTATGTTTGTTATCTGATAACTTTAAGACTGAGTGAACCGGTTTCAATTACTTATTATTTTTAATTCGAACGGGTGGACCTCCCGAACTGTACAACAGTCATACAAGTAAATTTTATCGAAATTGGTGGAGCAGTCTGTAATACGAGTATGAACAAAAATAATAATATCTACGTCGATGATAAATATACTTATTACTTGTTTGTTTATGGTAAATTGAATTTGGTTGTTACTTTTTTTAATTTGCAACCAGTACAAACATGTTCGGTAACTAAATAATAATAAATATTGGTGGACAATTTACACACAACACCATCTGACCCCAAACTAAGCAAAGCTTGTGTGATGGCGGCCAGATAGCTGAAATAATACTTATATAGTTTGAAATACATACTTATTATACATAGAAACACCCAAACCAGGTCAAACATTTGAAATCATTACACAAATATTTGCACTGGGTGGGAATCGAACCCAAGACCCTCGGCTTTGCAGGCAGAGCTACTACCAACTAAGCCACGAGGGCTGTCAGATGTTAAGTAAAATAAACGAAACAACCACTTACAGAATAAACACTTAGGTAATGAATATGGATCACTAGCTGTTACCCGCGACTTCATCCATGTGAAATAAATATTAGGGCAACTTACAACAATGACGAACTTGCATTTAGACTTTCAGCTCTTATTTTACCCCTGTTTCAACCCTATATAGTTCATAAGAGCAACACTGCTAGAACAAACATTTATTGGTTTCGTGTAAAGTGTCTAGATACAAAGTTTCGTGGTTTTAACTTTAACAATAGCAAACTTCGATATAGACTTTTATCCCCCATTTCACTCCTATTTTATCCCCGTATAGTTCGAATTTACAACAATTTATTTCAACCCTTATATTTCACCTTCACTTCAGGAAAGCTGAAACCTTTTCATTTTCTAAACACTCATTTATACACACATAATACTCATTTTTACCTGAAAACAAAATTGCATGCTTAAAACTTTAAAATTACGAAGTTTCATACAATCGTTCATCCCTTGTTTAACACTCTTAGGGGTAGAATTTCGCAAAACCCCGTCGTAGCGAGCGCCTAAGTGCTAAAAGGCACCTCCATGCAAAATGTGAGACGAGGAGTCTCAAATTTGGCATTGGTGGTTTCTGAGATTCGGTGCCCTTTCGCTTTCATTTATATAGAGACTAGCTATTACCCGCGACTTCGTCCGCGCGAAATAAATACTAAGGTAACTCAGGCAGTACCTATTTGTATACCCAGACACATTTACGGTTACTAAAAACAGCTTATAATAAAACAATTTTATGCAATAATTTCATCAAAATCGGTTCAGCTGTTTAGGTGTGAAAGCGAAAGAGACATTCGGCCCCCCCACTTCAATGCCAATTTCATCCCCGTACAGTTCGAAATTACATAATTGCTAGAACAAACATTCGTTTGCTTCGTACCAAGTGTCTATATGTATACCGAGTTTCATGGTTTTATCTTCAACAATTGGGAACTTCCGTATTGACAATTATACCCCATTTTAACCCCAATTTCATCCCCATACAGTCCGAAATAATGTAATTGGTAGAACAAACATTCGTTTGCTTCGTGTCAAGGGTCTATTTACAGAGTTTCATGGTTTTATCTTCAATGCTTGGGAACTTTCCTATTGACATTCAACCCCCATTTCAACCCCAATTTCATCGCCATACAGTCCGAAATAATAAAATTGCTAGAACAAACATTCGTTTGCTTCGTGTCAAGTATCTAGATACAAACTTTGATAACTTTGAAAATTACGAATTTTCATACAACCGTTCATCCCTTGTTTCACCCTCTTAGGGGTTGAATTTCGCAAAACCCCGTCTTAGCGAGCGCTTACGTGCTAAAAAGAACCTTCATGCAAAATTTCAGATTCCTAGTATTTGTAGTTTCTGAGATTCGTTGATGAGTGACCTTTCGCTTTAATATATATAGATAGACTAGCGCCCCATTCCGGCTGCGCTCGGATATTATCATTTAAAGACTTAATCGAAATAAAAACTATCCTATCTCTCAAGTTGGACCAGACTGCTCGCGGTGTGCCAATTTAATTTAAAATCGGTTAAGTAATTTAGGAATCCATCGCGGAGAAACATCGTGACAGGAGATCTACTATATGTATAAAAGCGAAAGGTCACTCATCAAGGCATCTCAGAAACTACAAATGCTAGGAATCTGAAATTTTGCTTGTAGGTCCCTTCTAGCACGTAGGCGCTCGCTAAGACGGGGTTTTGCGAAATTCAACCCCTAAGAGGGTGAAACAAGGGATGAACGGTTGTATGAAAATTCGACTTTTTCAAAGTTACCAAATTTTGTATCTAGACACTTGACACAAAGCAATTGAATATTTGATCTCTCAATTTTGTAATTTCGAACTATACGGGGGTGAAATTGGAGTTGACATGGGGGATGAATGTCAATATGGAAGTTCCCAACCGTTGAAGATAAAATTATGAAACTCTGTATATAGACACTTGGCACGAAGCAAACGAATGTTTGCTCTAGCAATTTTGTAATTTCGAACTTTATGGGGATGAAATTGGGGTTGAAATAGGGGATGAATGTCAACATGGAAGTTCCTAATTGTTGAAGATAAAACCATGTAACTCTGTATTTAGGCACTTGACATGAAGCAAATAAATGTTTGTTTTAGCAATTTTGTAATTTCAAACTGTATGGGGATGAAATTGGGATTGAAATGGGGGACGAATGTTTCTTTTCGCTTTCACACCCAAGCAACTGAACTGATTTTGATGAAATTGTCATCAGCTGTTTTTATGTAACCGTTAATGTGTGGGTACACAAATAGGTACTGCCTGAGTTACCTTAGTACTTATTTCGCGCGGACGAAGTCGCGGGTAACTGCTAGTTTATATATATTAAGAAGATATACATATTCATCATACAAAATTCCTGATGTTTCAAGACTAATAATAATGATACTTTTCCAAATAATAACAAAAGTGGGAGAAGCGTGTACCTATTTTAAGTCTGAAGCGCGCGTTGACTGTTGCAGCTCGTATGGGCAAATTAGATAACAAACCGGTTTATATACGACCTAAACCCAATGGCAAAGTCTTGGGTGCGTGCACGGAGATCTGTTTTATTTATTGTGATAGTTTTTTTGGTGTTTTGTCTAAAATTCACATATTTTTTTTATATCTTGAGAATTATTTGTCCTAGACAATGTTTCCAGTAAAATTACAGGGCATAAAGATAAAACATCTTAAATCTCTGGGGGGTGTGTAATGATTTGGATTCTTCATGTTCCAATAGCCGCATGTCACTGTGCTGTTATGGGCAGGCATGTTGCTTACCATCAGGCACATGGCCTGCTCGTCTCGTTACTCTACTCTATATAAGAAAACCTTGATGCGGTTAAAGGTCGATTCACACATATCAGTACCGGCACAGTGCGAAATATTCCTTCATATTGTTTTCATGCGGGTTTTGTATGATTTGTCTCATGCAAAGTACATGGATTCGAAATACAAATCCAATTTGTGGAACAAAATAGTAGCGCAAATAAAGTTAGATGTTAATACCATCACACCTTCTTCGTCTAAAGCAAAAGTTTTTATTGCTAGCTCCGCAGTTTAGACAAAGCCATAGCAACAATCACGATACTAGACAACGGCCACGTTTTCACTGAAGCTCCGTGAACTGAGTACTGACATGTGTGAATTGAATCACTGACGCAGCACTGAAGCACTGATACTGAACTGAGCGGACACGTTGACGGAACTGTGCCGTCACTGATATGTGTGAATCGACCTTTTAAAGGGCAAATATATCTTTTTCTGTAATAATTGAAGTTTTCGAAATAAATTTAAAGAAAAACCTAACACCTATTACAGCACAGTGAGCAAAGTCAAGTAAGGCGATAGTTCAGTCATGCATCAACGTATTATTTTAGTTAAAAAAGATACATTACGATAACATAATATAAACATGTTTAATATGGAAAATCGGTTAGTGAATCGGTTTCTTCTTGGTAAGTACGCTTCCTAGAAAACCGCATCGTAGCTAACATCAGGCGAGACGGTCAAGTGTAAACATACTAAAAGTAAAAAAACATCTTTGTTCTTATTTGTCTTTTAACATATAAGCAGACAAAGAATAGTGATTTAATCTGCTAACATAACATACTATAATATAAATTATGCGAAAATGCCATCTAACTACCTAGCTATTCGAAATATACAATGTTTGAGTGATTTCAGTTGAAATTAGGTCAGGCAGACATACACTGAAGTCTGATTAATAGAGATTAGTTTTTTCTTTATGGAACCATAAATATTAAAGATTACAATACAAAGATTATTATGGTTATGCAATCGCAAAATCATTACACGGTCCTTGTAAGTCATTGAGAGATTTGTCCCACACACTGATAAGCCTGGTGATAAAACGAGATTAACGTGTCGAGAAAATAGAAATCAGACATTTTAAGAGACTTATCCGAATTTGAGTACCTAATTTTATTATTTTCAGAATGGATTTTAGGTCAAATTCCGCTCCATTAGGGTACCGGACTGGGTCAAAAATACACCATCCTAATTAGTCCGTCAGCTAGATCATGGAAAAATATTGGACGCGTATTTTCTGTTTTTTCATAATATTAATAAACTGACCAAGTGCGAGTTGGACTCGCCCATGCAGGGTTCCGTTGCAGCAAGTAACATAATATACATAATACACATAGTTCTTGTAGTTCGTTGTAACTTTGATCTAAGTTTTAATAATACTGTATTTATGACGTACCTACTAAAAAAACGACTTATCAGTTCGGAGTTCAAACCAATTTTCGTTGGTAGTTTGCATGGATACATCATGTATTTTTATAGTTTTTTCATTCTCTTACTTTAGAAGTTAGAGGGGGGGGGGGACACATTTTACCACTTTGGAAGTGTCTCTCGCGCAAATTATGCAGTGTAGACAAAAAATATATTAGAAACCTCAACATCATTTTTGAAGACCTATCGATAGACACTGCACACGTGTAGGTTTGAAGAAAGAAAAATTTTGAGTTTCAGTTCTCAGTATGGAGGGCAACCCTAATATTTTTTTTTTTTTGTAAAAATCTTAATGCGGTTCACAGAATACATCTACTTACCAAGTTTCAACAGTGTAGTTCTCATAGTTTCGGCAAAAAGTGGCTGTGACATACGGACGGACAGACAGACAGACAGACATGACGAATCTATAAGGGTTCCGTTTTTATTACGTTTTACGGAACCCTAAAAATCGTCAAAGATATAGATGATCAAACTTCGAGAGTGGGGGGTCGCGACGTCACTCTGTGAGTAAAAATCGTACTCACAAGTGACGTCACACGAAACTTCGAAGCGCTGTATCTTCGTCATTTTTTGTTTGTGAAACAAAAGAAAAAATACGTGTACAATATTTTTTGGCATCTAACTAACGGGCTACTTAGTTTTTTTGAAGATTGTACCCTAATAGGAATTCCATCATATTAGACTCTAGTGACAGCAAGTTACGGCTGGTCTACAGGAGAATCTTTCGAGGTCATGTGTCACCAACCCACACTGGGCCAGCGTGGTGGATTCTGGCGAGAGAAGGCCCCGATTTTTAAGTTATTCCCAGCAGTGGGAATATTTAGCGGGCTGTTTATGTGTGTGTTGTGACACTCGCAGGGTCCCAGTCAGTGGTTTTATCTGCGTAGTTCTCATTTCTGTTCTTTTTCCGTAATAAACAGTAGCCTGTTCTATTCCAGACTATAACCTTTGTTCCAAATTTAATTTCAACCCAATTTAATCCCGACGTGATTGAGCAACGAAAATACAAACTTTAATATTTATAATATTAGTAAGATAAAAAAAAAAAAAAAACAGTAAAAAAATCAGTTACAAGTATAAGAAATAAATAGGTATATTATTTTAATAGTCTGAACTAGCTTGGATCTGTTAGCCTATGTGTTCTTCCAGACTATAATGTATAATTGAACAGTGTTCCAAATTTCAGCCCAATTCGTCAATACGTTATGCGGCATGATGACCAACAAATATCCAAACGTTCAAATATTGACATTTGTATTATTAATAGGAAGTAGAATTTGTTAATTTTTATGATTACTTCTGAACAATTACTTTTGTTATACAAATGGCTCTCCTATGGAGTACTGTTCGCACCTTTGGGATGGATCGGCTAAGTATCAGCTTGAAGAATCGATCGAGAGGTGTGCCAAAAGCTACTTTTGTGATAAGAACATCTAGGCTGTGGAATGAGTTGCATGAGTGGGGTTTTCCCGATGGATATAATCTTGGTGCCTTCAAATCGAATGTGAATCGGTTTCTTCTAGGTAAGCACACTCCATTGTAGACCGCATCGTCGCTAACATCAGGTGAGGTATAGGTTTACACTTGACATGGTGGTCAAGTGTAAACCTATACCTCACCTGATAAAACCTATACCTCACCTTATAAAAAAGTAAAACAAAAAAAGATTTTCCTATCCAACATACACACTTCCTTTAAGTAACTATACACTTGAAATTAAAACACATAATAATTTTGTTACCAGTAATATTCCTTGTTTTCCTTTGTGCCAGTGTCCTCAAACAAGTCCAACAGGAGCTGATATAGGCGGGAGAACAGCCATGTTGCCGCAACACATACGCAGAGTACGCCTCTGGAAAAATATACATTGGACTAAGTATTGTCTATTTATAGTAAAACTAAGAGATTTGTTTTAATGTTTTTATGTAAGGAATAAACTCAAAAATCCCTGGAAAAACTACTACACCAACTTTTAAAGTCATACTACATACCAAATGTAAATGATATAATCTTTAGTAACATAGCATTTTTATTTCTTTTTGTAGGAGCATTCCTCCTACAAAACCTATTCATGACTTTAAGGTTGGTATAGTATTTCCTGGGCATATCAATACAATATCCCAAAACAAATGTGGACCAGATTACATTATCATTAGACATCATGCTAGCCCAATGTTGCGAAAAGGTTTCTTTACTTTTAGTATCCTGTGTTTTAGCAGACCAATCATTGTAATCACTAAAAAAAGTCCACCGCCCATTGCTTATCGGATCTTCCACTTTGTTTCTAACAAAAACAAAACAAGTATTTTTAAGTATGTTTAAGTATGTTTGTTTTGACAAAATAAGTATTACGACCTTCTAAATGAATTAACAAGAAATGGCTATGTAGTTAATTTATACGCTGTAGAAGTAGGAGCGAGAGGTATACCAGCAAAATCTCTCTATAACCTGCTTAAAGACCTTGGCTTGTCCAGAAGTGCAGTAGGTTCTATACTAGAACGAGTATCTAAAGCTGCATTAGTAGGATCATATCGGATTTGGCTGGGCAGGGAGAGAAATACGAGTAGTGAAGGTGAGTGTTGACGTACGTCACCAAAAGGGGCCCCTACGCCCGAGTCACAAGTCTTGGGGTCTATTTGAGATTTCTCTCTCTGCCACACGATGAACCCAGCACCCGCACGGTGAATCCATGGAATGCTAAGAAGTTTGTCTCTCTCTCTGGTATCGGTATCAGCTGGTAATCCATTGGCGTTTTTAAACCGTCATTGGTTGGATGTGCTTGATATGTAGCAGTGTAGTTCTCATTGGATTTTTATTTTGTTAACCTTGGCCTCCCCTAATGGCCATGTGAGTTAATAATGGCTCTGCCCATTAAAATAAAAATAGTTGACATAATTGAACAAGACTGTGAATTTTTTACCAGTTAATAGAACTAATATATACACTTTAACTAGGTGATGTTTATGCTGTGTCTGGGTGTTTCTATGTATAATAAGTCTCTTTTTAAAACTATATAAGTATTATTTCAGCTATCTGGCCACCATAGTACAAGCTTTGCTTAGGTTGGGGTCAGATGGTGTTGTGTGTGAATTGTCCTTCAATATTTATTTATTATTTACTGAATTTGGAATTCAGAAAATATAAAATTTAAGTATATAGTTTAATAATTCAACACTCAATACTTCAGGCTACTTCAAGTTACATTAAGCAGGAATACTAGTATTATGAGTGTATTGTAAACTGAGACTGTTAGATGTGCACATTTGTAAAATGCTTAGTTTGAAAATTGTTAGTTCATATATTTTTAAATTGCATTAGACCAAAAAATATAGCTAGATGACCTAATTTAAATACATCAAGAAAAATGAGAAGAACATACTTCATGAATTTAATAAGGGAAGTTAGCAGACATACCTAAGAGATAGCAGGAGATGGCACTGAAACTTTAAAAAAACTAGAAGAATGATTTGGATGAACCAAACCTCGCTTTTCTTCTGAAAAGCTTCTTCTTTCTATATCCCGATACGATAAAATTAACATTAATATTAGTTTAAATCAATAGTAAATCCTAATTTCAAAAACGATCAGAAAAGATTTTAAAAAATATACTGAATATCATACACCAAAACTCAGAAAACATATCAAAAACAATGATGCAAAGGTTAGTAAGTATTAGAAATAGTTATTGACATGGTTTTTAAGTTATTGTTTCAACTGTAAATGTACCTACCTATGTAAATGAAATAATTAGAAGTTATGATGTTTCAGAAAAATATAACTTACCCAGTTACAAAATTTGACCGCATTTTGATCTATTGGTGATTGATCAGGGCTACGTGCAAATATATTACTAAACCAGAATATGGTTAATGTTTTTATTGCATCTTGTTTGGAATTAAACTATAATCATCCGAATATTACAATTAAATATTCGGTACACACTATACAAACACCATGAGATTCACTCTTCACTCGTTTTTGTAAACTACATGAAGTATGAAGTAGTGTTGCCAGGAAGGTATCATGTAAAATATCCCAATAGGGACAAAAATAACTTGGTTGAGTTAAAATGTACCTTAGCTTGGTCCTTTGGAATTTGGTCGTCGATGAGCGGTTTGTTCTTTCGCCACCCTCCATATGATCCTCCGTAAAACGAGTAACATCTAAGTCTTATTTTATGACAAATGGGATTCTTAAAGAATAGAGATCAAGTTGTTACTCCCGTAGGTATTTGCGTTTTACAATTTTGGCGGGAAAACGGGTGTCAGGTTACCTAAGTGTGTTGTTTACGCTTTGGCATAAGAAGTGCTGCCGTACTTGTACGTGTTTAAGCCCATTATTCTCAAGAGCGTTTCAAGACGCTCTAATGGTATCTTTTGTTTATAATTAGTGTAATTGAAATGTAAACTAACATTTTTGAGACTTGACTCGATTTTTTTTCGAGTTCTCAAGTGTTCTGAAGCTGTAAGATTTTAAATTGTAAAATAGACGTAGTGATTTTATGTTTTAATTTTGTTGTATATGATATCAAAAACAAAAAACTGCAATCTATAGCAAATATTTCAATACTTCGGGACCATTTTCCTGCCAAAAAACATTTTTTTTGATAATTTTTCAAATTACGATGTTTCTTTTTAAATGAACTTTAATGTAGTTTATGTCAAGATAAAGACCGGTTCAAGGAGATGCCATTAAACAAATAACACATATTTTTTTGTACATAATTTTGCATTCCCAAATAAAAATACGAAAATTTTTTTTGGCGCCAATAACCCAACTGCAAAAGATAACCTTGTTTGGTTTGCATTAGTGGTTCCCAAAGGGACCAGGGAGTTTTGAGCGGCTACTCACGGAATTAGTTACTAAGGCCTGGCCTAAGGCCTGTTGTCTATAGCATAACTTTACTAGTAAGTAGTGTTACTGTGGGGATTTTGACGGTATCGGTAACAGTGGCTGTACGAATTTAGAACCAACAACTTCCTTGTACACATAAATATCCCGTAGCTGCCATATTTACCAAAACTACCAGTGCGAATATGCAAGTCCGTAATTTTTTTATCGAATACATTTCAGGAAATGTGCCATTCTTTTTTCATTCCTCATATTATTTTATCACGATTTGAACACATACACATATTATGTGTATGGTTTAAATATATTTTTTAATTTATGCCATCTAATTAATAGGTTGTGACCGCACCTGCATTTACCAAAAAGGTTACAAAATATAATTTCTGGTAGCCCAGGTCTGAACTGACACTGAAATTTAAATTATAGTTACCGCTGTCACATGATCATAGCATAGTGAGCATTTCGTTTTTTTTTGTTTTGACGCTGAACATTTAAACTTATTTTCTTGTTTACTAAAGTCTTTCGTTGATTTTTTCTTGACAATTTATTTGACATCATCTGTTGTAATTATTTCAATGAAAACAGTGGTTTGGATAATTTTACTCAAATAATTATTATCAATTTATTGTGTTATCTTCGTTATATTTGTAAAAAATATATATCAGTTTTTATAACCGAAATTATGAAATGTTATGATGTGGAGTGATATTGTGATGCTTTTACTAGAATTTTTAGCAGCAATTTGTGCAGTAGCACTTTGCGGACCTTGTCTATTAGCGTGTGCCAGGAGACTCATCGTGGGTGATGAACTGTTGCAAAGCGGAGGCCACAATCTTCACGAAGCGGAAATTTTGGGGTGCGACGAACCAAACTGCCCGTATTACAAAAAAAATGTGCGCTACTTAATGGTTCCAGCAAGGCAAAAAGCATACACATCTCCTGCCCGAAAATAAACCTGTTATATACAAAAAATATAAAACTACCCACGTATGTTTTGTTATTTTATTTGTTAGATGGTGTAGTGAGAATTGTACCCAAATTAGTATTCATTTCCTAATAAATCTAGTTTTACTTTTCTGTAAGTAAAGTAGGTATAAATCCATATGTAGTTTATACGCCAGTAGGTCAGCCCCGGATCTTCAATATTTTTAGGCGGGGCAAAATCTGAAAAATGGCGCCCCCACCCACTTATCTTTGATTATTCTTTCTTTTCTTTTGAGGGGGGGGGGGGTCAATGCATATACTCATGACCACTATGCACAGGGACATGTCGTCGGGCTCGACACCACGGACGGACATGGTGCCCCTACCGACTAAAACTCCCTCGTCGATTTTGACCGTGACCCTGCCAAGTACCGCCCTTGCGGGCCCGCGAACCCACGCATTTGGCTCTAATGACGCTCTGGTAATTAGAAATGTTAGTGGACACTTTACACACAACACCGACTAACTCCAAACAAAGCAAAGCTTGAAAGCTTGTACATAACATGGAAGCCAAACAACAGCTGATATCTCTCTCACGTATGCTGCTAATGATAGCCGCGGTTCCATCTCTGTCGTCTGGAAGACTTAGGACATGACCGATTAGAGAATCAGCTGAGAAACCTTCCCCAGTCTTCTAGCCCCTTTTCCCTGACTACACACATTGTTCAAAAGAGACAGTAGCGCGTGTAGAAGCCTTTTCTCCCAGCCAGCAATAAGATGCCACCATGGCAGAACAATATACTTTTTGAATCAGTTCAAATAGATTAATGGCTTCTTAGAATGATGAGGCAGAATGAATACCTGCAAGATGTTGGCTACGCTTGGTTAAGGTTTTTTGAAGTAAAAACCTCTTTTGGCGCGCCTAGACAGATTTTTCGTGGGTGTGAATTGAATTCTAGCGTCACACTCGGGTATGAAAAGGCCTCAAATTACCTTTACTAAACTAAAATGAGCCAAACATGGCACGGACTCAACCAGCTCATTCCTTTCTGTTATTTTGGCTTGTATTCTATTGTGGATGCCGGGTTTATTGACCATTATCCAATATCTAACTTATCAATTGCCAATCTCAAAAAAATCTCAAAATAAATAAAAAATCTATTCATTCGACCTTCGGGCTCTGGCACCACCATTGAAAGGAAATCATTTGATCGCCCCTTTAGAAGTCATCAGCGATAGGACGAGTCTAAGAGGAAGAAGTCCACGACGGTATACCTAATGCTGCTATTCAATGCATTTTCCAACACTTCCGGACATTTTCCCCCAATATGGAACACTTGCAAAGTAAATAGTGCTACCAAAATCTGGCAAAGATCCTGGCTCTTTTTGCCGATAAAAGCGCGTACATACATACTCACGCAACCCACAGATTGCAGTTAACAGAGCTTATCGAACACAGAAACTTCTCGATTCACAGCCAGCATGGATCGACATATGACGCAGCGTTGTAAATGTTGTAGCGTTGTAGGAAAAACGTCTGCACTACGAACAGGCCTAAATAGAATACATATTTACCATTACTACTGTAATTTCGACAACAGGTCATCAGGTGGGAACGCACAGTTAAATGAACACCCACATCAACGCAAACTTGAGTATGCATGAGTTACGAAGTCTAGCAAGCGAAGTCAAGGTCGAACATCGCTGGAACCAATCCTTGGCTCCAAGCTGCTGCTACGAATCAAACTGGGCATATACTAGATCTACATTCGTACGCGTCTTATCTATAGTGCGACCAGTAAAACCAATAGACTTCAAGTAAAGTATAATATCACCCCGAGGATGATTCCAGTGGCCGGCCGGTACTTATGAAATGCTGTGATCGCCCAAGATTTGAAGACCGAAACGGTGGAGGTGTGGTCAATCTGGTACGCGGTGTGCTTGACTACGCAGATTATGGGCCACATCCACACCTACAGAACATCGCGACACACCATTCATGTCATCCTGATGTACGGACCTAGCGTACTTTCCCTCGTGAGTCTGTAGAAATTGACTCCTTTTTGCGTAGGACAGACACGCCTGCGTCTTTCCTTAATTAAACTTGGCCAGATTGGTTTTGCCCCATTCAGAGACTGCCTCAAGGGCCAAGTTCAAACGCTCGACCATACTCTCTCTCAATACCTTAGTTTGTTGACCGCTGGCTCTCACGCTAGATATGTAACTCTCTACAACGGTGCTATCATCTGCGTACCCAAAGATACCGGGCTTCAGCAGATCGTTGATATGTAGCAGAAAAAGCGTTGCAGAGAGTACCGACCCTTGAGGGACTCCGGCATTGATACCCATTTGGTCCGACGAGCAGCCATCTATGTCAACTCGTATGGACCGATCCCTCAAGAAGTCCGATATCCACGCAATAAAACCTGGAGACAAACCATAACTAGAAAGCTTGCTAATAAGGCCATCATGCCAAACCCTGTCAAAAGCCTTCGAGATATCCAGGGCGACTGCAAGTACTTCCCCGTGTTTCTCGATAGCTTCACTCCAGATGTGAGTGACATACGCCAGAATATCCCCAGTCGACCGGTTTCGGCGAAACCCGTATTGCCGAGCACTGAGGAGGTCGTTAGATTCTAGGTATGCCAGGAGCCAGCGGTTTAAGACACGTTCCATAGTCTTGCAGAGTATGGACGTGACCGAGATGGGCCTGTAGTTGGCAGGGTCATCACGACTACCTTTTTTGGGCACAGGTTGCACGTTAGCAAGCTTCCATGATTCCGGTACTTGCCCAGTTTGGAGAGAGAGTCTAAACAGGCGTGTTAGTATAGGAGACAACTCAGGTGCACAAGCCTTCAACACTAGGGCAGGAATTCCGTCCGGGCCACTGGCTTTATTCACGTCCAGATTACGTAGCACTTTACGAACCTCCATTTGGCGAATATGCATTTCCGGCATCAAAGTCGGACTGCCAGGTGGAGTAGGAGGTGTCGCACTACCAGCATCTAGACGCGAAGATTCCGTAAACTGAGATGCAAACAAGTTTGCCTTCTCCATTGCGGTGTGAGCCAGCGCCCCATCAGGTTTCAGCATTGGAGGCAATGAAGAGCGGCAGGAGTTCGATTCGACCGATTTAGCTAGGGACCAAAACGCCTTGCTACCCGCAGGATACGAAGCTAGTTTGTTCCCTATTCGACTAATGTGATCAAATCGAGCTCTCTGAAGAACCCTTTTGCATGCCTTAGCAGCCCTGTTAAACGCTTTCTTTTTGCTGTGTGTATCCCTTGCCTTACGCTGTCGAGCATCAACCCAAGCTAGGTAGGCCCCATGTTTAGATGCTTCAGCACTTTTACATTGAGAACCGAACCATGGGCGAGCTTTGCTGGATAATGAAACGTCAGAGTATGGAATGAAATATTCCATAGCCGTACGTATTACATCAGTCACAGCATCCGCGCAGGCTGACGGGTCACCAGAAGAGAAGCACAATGGCTGCCATTGGTAAGATGCAAAGAAAAAGCGCATTTCGTCCCAATCTGCTGACTTGTATTTCCATAGCCGCCGGTTGCCTCTGGGGCTGAGATCGGGCGGATGGTAAACGGATACTGATTTCACCAGACAGTGGTCGGAGCTGCCTAACGGCGAATATACCGCCACGGAGTATCGGTCTGGATCAGTTGTCAACAGAAGGTCTAAGCAACAGGGAGTATGCGACTCAACGTCTGGTACCCGTGGTACTGATGAGAAAATAGTTTCGTTAAGGGCGCAAAAGTGCTGATGCTCACCCGTGCCGAAGCTTGCACCACATTTTTCCTGGAGTGTCTCCAGGCGTCCAGCCCCGGTAAAAAGATTCGTCTCGAAACCGGTGCCTAGCCTCCCCCAAAATGAGTAAAGAAGAATTCGTGATGATAAATTTGGATCGGATATTATGAGATTATAACGATGACGTGATGAGTCGCTTTACCGGGGCGTATGGCGTAACGCCCGTGTGCGGGGTACGCTTCGCACGCCCGCTTACGGTGGCCCTGCGGTTCTGTCGCATAATTAAATCTGTTTTGGCTTTGCTATTGCTGTTTCTATAATTTTAAGTTAAAAGAAAAGAGAAAGCAAAGCCAAAGCTAAGACAATTTCAGTTAGGCTGTTGGTACCCTGGTTCTATACCGTCTTTCCAGCAACTTTGCCGCTGCAATGTACGGTGTATGCAGGCGAGCGGGAGCGTATTTTGAAATATGTATGGATACTTGGATACGCACCACGCACCTCGCGTATAACGTGGTTCGTGTGTTGTACACTAATACACCTGGGTATCATTCGAGTTGATATAATCACAGTAAAAAAACAGTGAAATTTATGTACTTGTGCCAGTATAATTTTTTCTGTGGTCAAATTTAAGTCTATGTTTATGAGTTGCGTCTATTAAAGGCGAGTTTTGGCGCCCCCCTGGACTTGCCGCCCGGGGCACGGGCCCCGGCTTGCCCCCCCCCCCCCCTTGATCCGGCACTGCAGTAGGTAAATGTATGAAACATAACAGCAAATAGTTGGCAAATAGCGTTCATGGCAACATAAAAAAAACGTCAGTGTTCCAGTTTGAAGGGCAATGTTTCCAGATAACTTACAGGGTGTAAAGATAAACATCGTTACCTCTGTGCGACCACCGGCAGCGCTATGTAGTGTTATAGGTGATGACTTCGACTCTTCATGTTCCAACAGCTGCATGACAATGTATCTACCTACCTACCGCTATGGGCAGGTCTGTAACACTTGCCGTGCTATCTCGTCACTCTTTTTTAGTTTAACCTCAGTTGTCCCACTGCTGGGCAAAGGTCTCCCCCAATTCGCTCCACTTTATCCGGTCCTGAGCTACCATCGTCCAATCATTTTTAAACGCTCCGAGCTCGTCCTTCCATCGCGTTGGAGGACTCACTACTATAGAAAAAAATGGTTGTCTGTAAAGTCAAAATATTTTTTTTTTTACCATTAAATATTTATTTTGACGTGATAACGTCTTATAATTCGATGAAGCCGGCTGCACGCCCGCAAAACATGACGTCATGTAACGTTACCGCCATAGAATAGATAATATTTACCTCCGTTACCTCGCCTTATTACTTTTCGCACCATCTAGTGAGTGAAATGTGTATTACGTTCAAGGAGTCTGTCCATGTTTTAGAAAAGCGACGATATGAAGTTAAGAACTTGTGCGAGTACAATGATGTACCCAGAGATGGCGCTTTGAACAGCTTTTCGAAAAGCTTTAGAATGTTTTACCTAGATGGCGCTTAACACAATCAGTATTTTCTTAAGACGTTGTCACGGTCAACTACCTATCGTCAGTAAACCGACTTTACAGACAACCATTTTTTTTAGTATTTGTTGTTATAGCGGCAATAGAAATACATAATTTGTGTCTGTCTAGCTACTCTGTTCTTGAGATACAGCCTGGACGTCTACTCTGTTTCTACGAAAATGAAATTTCGAAAAAAAAGTTGCGACTTTCCTACTCCCGTTCTACTTCGTTTCATCCGATACAACATTGTTTGACGTTTAAATGTTCTAAGCATGCTCTAATTAGAGTAGGCTTAGAACATTTAAACGGACAAAGCGACGGATCGAAGAAGAATCCGAGTTGGAAAATCGCGAGTTTATTTCGAAATTACGTTTTCGTTGAATTAGAGTAGACGCCCTGGTGACAGACGGACCGACGGACGGTCTACACGATGTTTTACTTCACCATTTTTTGGGTTCCGTGCCTAAAGGGTGAAAACGGGACCCTATTACTGAAACTTAGCTGTCCGTCCGTTCGTCCGTAACCAGGCTGTATCTCAAGAACGGTGATAGCTAGACAGTTGATGAAATATTCACAGATGATGTACATATTTCTATTGCCGCTTTAACAACAAATACTAAAAA
Source organism: Ectropis crepuscularia (assembly GCA_963693475.1). Classification (NCBI taxonomy): domain Eukaryota; kingdom Metazoa; phylum Arthropoda; class Insecta; order Lepidoptera; family Geometridae; genus Ectropis; species Ectropis crepuscularia. The sequence continues at coordinate 11,151,441 of OY856350.1, forward strand.
TAAAATAAAATGAATATTATTTATAGGGCCACCACTAAGCAAACTAGTTGCTTGGGACGGACTAATCGAGCAAGAAGCCTGGCGCCACTAGAAAAATAAAACGCGCTATCGAATTCGTCGTTTGAATCATAAGCTAAAATCTAAATTCTAATAAAACTTATTGGATGAAAGCCTGTCTGGGGAAATCGCGATAGTCTATGTGTATACAGAGTATCTCTCTACCTAGTCTGTGGTGTATACGGAATAAAGCCAAAGAGGTTTTAGGCGTTTATTTGCTAATGATACGGAACCCTTCGTGCGGCAATCCCACTCGCACTTGGCTGGTTTTATTTTAGTTATTCTTAGTAATACCACAGTATAAAGAAATCTATCTTCTATCTATACATAAAAGCGAAAGGTTACTCATCACGAAATCTCAGAAACTACAATTGCTAGGAGTCTGAAATTTTGCATGGAGGATGATGGAGGTGTCTTTTAGCACGTAGGCGCTCGCTAAGACGGGGTTTTGCGAAATTCAACCCTTAAGAGGGTGAAACAAGGGATGGGCGGTTGTATGAGGATTCTGTAATTTTTAAAGTTATTAGCATCAAATCCACCAAACCAACGAACGATAACGAAAAATAGGGGATGAAAATTAATATGAAAGTTGTTGAAAATTGTAGAAGACAAAACCATGAAATTTCATGTATCCTTATTGTTAGCAATATTAGTAATGTATGTAAGTTCTTATTGAAAGAATAGTAAGAATATCGAAATGCACTCTATGGCAACCCTACAATTCCGGGTATGGTTGGTATATAGTCTGTGGCTTGATCGTTTTGGCGGGAAACAATCAAGCTCTTGTTTTTTGCTCGTAAAACAGGTTAATAAGAAAATATTATGCAGCAGCAAGTCCAAGCGAAAGGTTTAAATTAAAAGTACTAGTAAACCGATAAACATCTAAATAAAAGTGATAATTGTACATCTGTTACTGAATTTAAGGTACTGTAAAGCGTTTTCTTCAATTTTGTAATATTTTACAAAATTTTCTACTTCAGCTGCACAAGGCAGCTGTGAATAAGTTGGTATGATGAAGGATTGATTTCGAAATATAATGCTGTATACTGATCATAGCTGTTTTATTTATGGACTAATTGTCTTCTTAATGTAGAGTAAATTAGGTACTTAACAATTCAGAAGTGGGATCGGCGGACAAGAAGACTATAATATAATCAATAATAGAAAATTATATAATTGTCCGTTGATCCCGCCCATGATATATATTTTTTTCTTTTCAATGTTTTTTTTCTCTCCACACTTATCATGTGCTTGTTAATGTCACTCAATACGAAAAATCTATGATCAGTATTTAATTTGTTATAAAATGTACGGTTTAATGAAACGATCTAATTTGGTTTACTGAGTTGCAGAGTGAACCATCGATATAAACCAACAGATGTACCCTGAGCACCTTGAAATTGGTAATAAACTGCGTCTCTATGTGTTTCGTAAGTAGTTTACACATAACCAATCTACTTGACCCTAGAATCGCTAGCGGCGCGATATGCTGTGGTTCTACTTATTGTGGTTGTTGACAACGAATAGTGACAAACGACTAGAACGGAAGGAGTGAGCTCACTCTTCCCAACGAAGACATGATTCCGTGCGCCCTGAAGTTTGGGAGGGCACATTTGTGTATTGAGATCGTTGGAGTGAACAATATCACTTAAGTGGATTTTGTCCGTATAGGTACTTACCATTTTTGAATTTTTTACGCAATGCGGTCCTCACTATCTCTATTACTAGAATAAGTCAAGTAGACTGCAACCTATACCGCATTATCGAGATGTTCAAAATACAAACATAGTCTGGCTATAATTGTGCAAACAGCCAAGCCAGTTATTTGTTATTTGTTATTATTTTCATATAAAAACAAAATATATCCGTCTAATTGTGCACACAATATTACACATAATAATTAATGTGTAAATGACGGCTATTCATATTATCTATGCAATTTAAAAAGGGTATGCCATTTTACAAAGATTCTCTTTCATAATTACAGTTTTCGAAAATCATATAAATATGTATGTAACACCAATAACCGCAATGTCAGTACTTCTGGACAAACCATTAACGTTACTTTGAGGTTTATTAAAGCGTTATTTTTGAAACTCTGGTCGCCTAGTTGTGAGAACGTTCGATTTACACGAGGTTCGGATTCCGACCGCATGTTTGAGTATTTTTCCATGTTCTGTTAGCGAAACTTTGTCATGACCACTAAAGTCATATTATGATGATGCCTGATGACACATGTCCTGTAAGTCACAAGGGACCGGTATGGACCTAGAACGATATCTCTCAGGGAATCGTTATCCGTCCAGCGGCACTTTGCTAGAGTGATGGATAATGACGTTTGTCTTCTTTTAAGAGAAGTACCTTTTTAGTCCCAGCCGTGGGAATAAAAATAGTGACTCAATAGACATGCATGTCAGATCATGGGTCAGACGTTGAAGCTGTATGTACAAACCGTATCACACATCATAATAAAATATCCTCAGATTACTATGAAATATAATATGTCATTCGCTTTTGCCTTCTTGGTACTATGTTTACAACTTACATGGAGATCCGGACAGAGTAAAGATTGTCTTTGTCTAGTCGTTTTAGCGATTTATTCAATTTGAGAGATAATCTTTTGCACGTAGAATATTTTAAAGAAACTGTATTTAACTGCTGAGTCAGATAACCATGGGAATGTGACGTATATTAAATTAAACTCCACTTTTCTACCAATAGCTATGAACTAGATTGACATTGCCAGTAATTTGATCTTAAGTCACAGCATGTACCATTCTTTGAGAATGGGGTTGAGCTGTGAACTGCGACTGAGGTGGCTATTGTTCAGCCAAGATGTAACTCAATGTGTGTATGTACAAAATGTAAAGAGTTAAACTTTTATAGATTGTACATTTGTTGTTGATTGTACAAACGGGTTGAAACTAGAGTCACACGTGCCTAGTATTATCAAGGTAGAAAGTAGGTACCAGAGCTTCTCATTGCAGTTTAGCAGTGTTCTAAACTAAAGTGATCTGATGAAAGTACTTGCTCATATATGAGAAAGATGGAGTTAAAAGTAGGTTGAGCAATTATTAATGACTTTATTGGAAGTTCCAGATTATGGTTAGACTGTACCAAGGCCGCAAAGATTAGAAGAAAGTTGCGACATGGAAAGTGAACCTGAAGTCGAGCGCTGCAAAGGGTGCGCTCAGATAACGAGTATTCCACCGATTGACAAGGACCGGAACGAGGGAGTGGAAGGGAGTCTGAATGACAGGCAAATCCACAAGCGTTCTAATTTAAATTTGTTCAGTAATGGTGTAAATTGATACTGAAATCCGCAGCCAGGAAGTGGAAGGGAGTCTGGATAACAGGCAAGTCCACAAGCGCTCTAATTTGAATTTGTTTAAGTAATGGTGTAAATTGACACGGTTTAGAACCAAGGCGAGGATGTGAAAGGTAGTCTGGATTTTAACAGGCAAGTCCACAGCCGCACATAAATATATATATTCTATTTATGGTGTAAATTTGACGTGGTTTAACGAAGAGTTATTTAGCGACGCATTAAGTTATTTAAAAAAAAGTTTGTTTTACTCTTTGCAATATCACTTCTATTCATCGCATTTTGAACCAAAATGATTTGAGTTACAAAGTAATGTGTCAAAATTTACGAATGGGACGAAAAGGAAATAGTCCACTTTGCTTTACACAATAACCAGGCATTGCAAAATCTCAGAAACGTTACTCTAATAGCTGGGCCGAATGGATAACAAAGCTTAGCTAGCCATTCTCCCGCGGCCGCTGAGACAACCATGCCGGATTACTATTATTATTAGGCTTTAAAGCTTGCGAAACTTGAAAGACATGGTCTCATGAAGGCAATATTGGTACTTAAAAGCATACACAAGAAGAATATCGCAGATGTAGAGAGAGATACGGAAGGTAGCAGACTGTTAATTACACAAAATTGACGATCGATTAAGAGCATCAAATTGCAAACCATTAGACCCATTGCTCAAAGTGAACGTAGACATAAAAGCTTGTATCAGAAAATGTCGACATATATATTGTCGAGGATCAGTTTTGAATGGATTAGTTGATCACGGTTTAACTGAACAAAAACTAGAACTCGCTATTCCTAATAATGTTAATGTTACTTTGTGTTTTATAAAATAGCTTATAATATAATACTCTGCTATTATCGAATGATGGTGTAAAATTGGCATGTACTAGTTGTATTAAGAATTTAATATGGAAATAACAAATACACCAGATGACCTCTTTTCGAAAATACTTAGGTCTGAACCAAGAGTTTTTCTTAAGTTGAATAATGAAGTTGTTATTGGTCCGGAGCGAGCAATACAATCACATACTGTTCCAATAAAATCACAAGTATAAAGAGGCAATCTAAACAAACCGTTCAATTCATAAATGTAGCTCTAAAATAAATCTTGACATACACAAATTACGTGTTACGTTGTTTGTCCGCGACGGACTCCGCGATTGTAGTCTGGTTTGCGCATCGTGTAAGGCTTGATCCAATTTGAAAGTTTGTCTTTGTATGGAGGTTTCCGAGCGAAGTTGAAGCGGGCCCCTAGTATCTATATCATTATATTACTTCATTGATGCCTTCCTAATTCACACTTGATGATGGTCAGGGAAATGTTATCCGAAATTTCGTTGAAGCGAAGATTCGGTTTAGAACAGTACTTTAGTAAATCGAGTTATACCTACAAGTTATAATGAGTGATATCTTTAGTAAATCGAGTTATACCTACAAGTTATATTTAGTCCCGTGGCATTTGATAATAAATGGCACTTCTTCAATTGTGACTAGCAGCCAAAATTAAAAAAATTAAAAAATAAACATCGTAACTACATAATTTGCTCGTTGAATAAAGCGATTGCTTCTTGTCGGAAAAATAAAAAGATTTAGGAGTTTGCCACAATTTATGACATGAAGGATATGAAGCCAGCAATATACGAGTACAAGACGTATCGTATGTCTCATGACAAAAAAAAACGGGTAAAGCCGAAGTAAAGTATCGAAGTGGCATTTCTTTCACGCTACAACTTAACAGACTCCCTGGGGTTTGGCGTCAGTATTACCGGTTTAAAGCCTGGACTTGAAGGCGGTTTCGAAGTAGGTACTTTAAGTACATCGAAGAACCAACTGGGCTTAAACAGCTTTCCATGATTGCGGGCCGTTTGGCCGGTCCACACAGATTCAACTAAGTACGGCGTGGCAAGTATTCTTGGGTCCTTAGGACAGTCTCTTTTAACAGTAAAAAGACAAAGAGGAGCAAAAGCTCCACTCGTTCGAACCTGAAACCCTCTCATTATCATCCTCTTTTGGTAAATTTAGAGTTAACCTTCAGAGTATGCAACTTAAAATATTGTCAGACCGCAATGCGCCGAGAACCACACTCACTAACAGAGATCTAGTACCGTGTATTGCTCGTTGAAGGGTGTAGTTCCAAGAATTCAATTGCGACATCGAATATCGAGCTGTCAACCCACGTTTGGATGCTTTAGAATAGGAGTCCCAAGGAGAAGTTATGGATTCATATCCTAGACTTTATTAGAGTATTCTTAAGATTGTATAGAAAACAATACAATGTAATACAAAATACTTTATTGTATCACAAAACAATACAAAAAAGTGAGTAAACTTGTGATTCAAATATCGTACACAAAAGTCTATCCTATCGCTAATAGAGATCTCTTCTAGATGACCTTTTGGTTGCTAGGACAAGGTAACAAGTAAAGGTATGGGTGTGGTATCCATGATATAGGTACTTACGTACATAAATAATTACACAAATAGAATACATATCATTTAAAAGTAAATGCGTTAAACAGATATGGTACATATATATTGCTATACCTACTTTATACTAATATTATAAAGATATAGATTTTGTTTGGTGAACGCACTAATCTCTGGAAGCACCAGGCTGATTTTAGTTATTACACCGTTGGATATGTGCGTGGCCTTCGAGGGATTTAGGCTATAAATATACCTACCGCAAGCGAAGCTGGGGTGGGTGGCTAATAAATAATATAATGCATGAACATAATATATTAAAATATACTTACATAATATAAGCACACTTCATAACATAGAATACCTACGCGTAAAGGACAATACGCACATGTTTATGAAACGAGGCTGAAAAGATATCTACTGTTCAGAAAATAATCCGAAAGTAGTAATAATTGAATGTTGTATAAATAATAAATATAGTATAAGAAGTACCTATATATCGTCGAAATTAAGATCTCATCTATAGAGTAATGAATGACAATGATCAGATCCGAAACATACGTGCATACTTCATCAATAAGGTTCAACGACTAGAGTTTAGTGAGAATGTAAGGCGCGGAACGCCAAGTAATAATACAACTAGCTATTAAATTTCAAGGCCTGTAAATAAACTTTGACAAATATTAAAAATCTGATTGATGATATGCCTTTAATAGCCGCGGTTGATATGAAGACGTGGTAGCCGCAGATAAACTCAAGTCATCGATGATGTTGATGATTCAATAGAGATTATCAGATTGTTGATCACGAAACAATCAAGAATTCCGTATAAGTACCTATAAGTAAAAATTATTTAATCGCCCATATGAAACAGGTTATAATGCTAAATGATTAGATACGCTAAAATAATTACATTGCCTAGTAGAGAAATCATTGACGTGATTCATCATCATTAATTTGTGAGTAAATTATTACTTTGGTTTATGTTCAACGACTAAAACTTTTAGTAAAGTTATTACAACTAAGACCAAAAACTGTTGTAAACAATTGTTACGTTACTTAATTATTGAAATGAAATGAAATTTCGAAATGAAATGAAAAGAAATTTGAAATGAAATGAAATTTGAAATGAAATGAAATTTGAAATGAAATGAAATTTGAAATGAAATGAAATTTGAAATGAAATGAAATTTGAAATGAAATGAAATTTGAAATGAAATGAAATTTGAAATGAAATGAAATTTGAAATGAAATGAAATTTGAAATGAAATGAAATTTGAAATGAAATGAAATTTGAAATGAAATGAAATTTGAAATGAAATGAAATTTGAAATGAAATGAAATTTGAAATGAAATGAAATTTGAAATGAAATGAAATTTGAAATGAAATGAAATTTGAAATGAAATGAAATTTGAAATGAAATGAAATTTGAAATGAAATGAAATTTGAAATGAAATGAAATTTGAAATGAAATGAAATTTGAAATGAAATGAAATTTGAAATGAAATGAAATTTGAAATGAAATGAAATGAAATTTATTAGGCATTAACAAACATTTGAAGTTCACAAATTAGTACAGATTATCTATCCTCGATTGGTAATGCAGATTGAGAAGCATTGTTACCCAAGCTAGGGTTAAACTTGTGTTATGGCGTAACAGTATTATATATTAGGTATAAAATATGAATAATTCGGTTATAATTGTTTTGTTTCTTATGAAATGCAGGTTATTTTTTGACTGCAAAGTATGGATAAATAAATAAATATTGGTGGACAATTCACACACAACACTATTTATGTTAAACTAGCTGACCCCGCAAACGTTGTTTTGCCTTAGTGAACAACCCTTGTCACTTAGGGGTATGAAAAATAGCTAGTAGCCGATTCTCATACCTACAGAATATGCATATAAAATTTGGTTAAAATCAGTAAAGCCGTTTCGGAGGAGTAAGGAAACAAACACTGTGACACGAGAATTTTATATATAAGATAAATAAAGTAGATATGTTATCGTATATGACTGAAATTAGAGATATGTATATTTCTAACTATAATTTTAATGTGATAATTGTCAGAAATTAAAACATAATAATATATCAAGGTTGTTCCTACCGTTGATTCGCTGATTCGGTATTTTGAATGGAATACTATTGTTAAATAAAGCTAGCCCATATTTTTGTAGTACAATTATTTCACAAAATGGACACATGGTAAACAGGTGACTAGATAAAGGCTTAGGCCTAGTTTGAGATTTATTGACAGAAGCTTAATTTATTATGCAACAATAATACCTACTATGGTCTTGTCGTACAATCTTATTATTGTGAACTGTAAATATAAATATAATAAACATGGTTAAACTGTGTGTGTCAATAAAGCATGATTTGATTTGATAATGTAACCACGAAAATATTTTCCTTGTTAAGTATAGTGACACATTTAAAGAAACTGATAGTGACTGATGATGCCATGTGCTCAATTTTATTTGTTTTCTTTCGAACATTACTAATAAATTATGTTCCTTAATTTGAAACACAAATTGTAACTACTTGTAACGTACATATTATTTAAAATATAGATAGAAACTAAATGATAATGGATACGGGCTATAACGTACTTATTACATTATGGCTGTCAAACCTGAGCGACCAACAATACCCACATAAGAAAATTAAAAACATCTCAAAATGCCATGGAAAAGTGTATGATGGGAAAAAGGCTATCTGATAAAATAAGAACAACAACTTTAAGAGCAAAATCAAAAAGAAAAGATGTTACAATAACTGTTAGAAAGCTTAAATGGAAATGAATACATAATAATTAGATGAAAAGAAATCGTGGCAGACCACTCAGAAGATGGGTCGATGACATAGAAGCGATAGCAGGTGCTACATGGACCACAAAAGCTTACGTTTGGGATGAAGTTGGAAGAAGTTTGATGGCAAGTTGGAGGAGGCCTTTGTCAATAAGTAAACAGACGGTGCGATGACAATCTAAATTTAAGTTTTTTTTTTTTGAAATTGTATTAACAATGAAAAATTGTAAGCATTACCTGAATAGAGGCTATTATTTTTTTTTTTTTTTTTTTTTTTTTTTTTATTTATTTCACAAAAAGATTTACATTAGCAATCTACAAACAATAGTTGTAACAATTATGCACAGTGGTCAGTCATATTTAGATTTGCAGCATTGCATTGCAGTTTCCAGCGAGCCCCAAACTAGGCAGAGCCTGTGTCTTGGGCGCCCTGTCCGCAGTTGCCTGTTTGCTATTTCGCTTATACCGTCTGTTTTTGAGTACAAATTTATAACTGAAGAGCATAATTATGGATTAAACTGATACAAATTTTACAATAAACTGAGAATCAGTTTTTTTTTCTTAAATGTTACATTATTGTTAGTTTCAAATACTTAAAATGTCAAAGGCGGGAAGTAAAAAGAAATAAAAATAATAATAATAATTGATTCACACTTGAGATAATTTCACAATTTATGTTAGGTAGGTACATTTCTTCAGGTTTGACACACTTTATAATTACTTCTGTGCAAGTATGTATGTGTGGGGGGCGTTTGCGTGTGCGTGCGTATGGTATGGCATGGATGTTGTGTGTGGGTGTACGGCGCGTGTGTGTGTGTGTGTGTATATGTGGTTTGTGTTAGCGTGCACGGGATGCGTTGTATATCTTTATTGTTATTACTGGGATTTATTAATTATTTACTTAGTTTCGTTGATTTTTAGTAATTCTTCCGTTTGCGTGTACGTCAGCGATCTCAGCCACTTCTTTGCTTTGTATTTGACTTCCCAAAAACTACTGCCGGCAGCATCCAAGTGTCTGAAGACCGAGTTAAATGTGAAGATAATGACATACCTTGGTAGCCTCGAAGCGAACGTCGTATTAATCTTCGGAAGGGTCAGGTCACGCCGGCGTTTTCTTTTGGTGGGGTCATGTCTCGGTATCAGATGGTAACACTTGGCGATGGCCCGAAGAACAAAAAGTTGCCGAACCGTTAGCACGTCAGCCTCTTCATAGAGTTTTATAGTTGGATACCGTCGTGGTTTGCCCATCATGACTTTGAGCAATGCTCTTTGAGCCCGTTCAACCTCTATTATGCGTATTTGAGCTACCCCTCCCCAAACCCCCACACAGTACCGAAGAATCGACTCACAAAGTGACTTGTAAACAAGCAGCTTTATGTCCATTTTGGCTGCTGCCCTTAGGGATTTCATGATATGTATCAGTTTTCGAACCTTCTTTGCGGTGTAAGTTATGTGCTGTTTAAAAGTCAAGTTTTGATCTACCATTACCCCCAAATATTTAAGATTCGTTACTCTTGTAATGAAGTAACAAGAGCACGAGGTTTTGGGTATATTGAGATTGGTAGACTCCCAACAGCAGCCGCCACGGATCCGCAGTTGGTACAGCTCCGTACTAGCCGCTTGTGTAATCGAGAATGCTACAAAATTTGTTTTTTTTGTGTTTAGGGTCAGCAAGTTTGAGTCAAGCCAACGGGTCAGCGCGACCATGCCAATTTCAGCTTCAGAAAATGCAGCCCTCCAGTTTGCGCCATGAAAAACAGCGACGGTGTCGTCAGCATAACATATCAGTTCCATATTTGGTAGATTGAGACGCAGTATTCCGTCCATGTAGATAGTGAACAGAGTCGGACCCAAAACGCTGCCTTGGGGTACCCCGGAATCAATGGACAGTTCACTGCTCTTTTGGTCACCTATTTTGAGACATTGTCGCCTGTTTGTCAGGTAACTCGCAAACCAGCTGAGTGCACAACCCCTAACTCCGACGTTTTCGAGCTTCTTCAGCAGAATTTTTAAACTTAAACTGTCGAACGCTTTTGCAATGTCTAAAAACACCCCGATACATCGCTTTCCACTGTCCAAATGAGATGAGACGATTTCCGTGAGGTGTTGTACCGCGTCTTCAGTCGATTTTCCAGGTCTGAAGCCATATTGACAGTCATCAAGTATTTGAAACTTTTGCAAGTAATCTACCAATCTTCTGTTCACTATTTTTTCAAGAATTTTGGATACTATGCTTAGCAGTGAGATGGGTCTATAATTGCTTGGATTCCGCTTATCTCCGCTTTTGTGTACCGGGATCACGATTGCGGTCTTCCAACAATCAGGAAAAATGCCAGAAGCCATGCTAAGGTTACATATGTGAACTAGTGGTTCAGTGATCACAAATTTGGCATATCTCAGCATTAAAGGTGTAATATCATCGTTTCCTGGAGCACTGTCCGGCTTCAGTTCCTGAATGATACCCAGTATTTCACAGTGGTCTGTCGGTGTCAAGAAGAGAGAATTTGTGCACCAGTGCTTAGACGGTACTTGCCGGCATAGTGCGTCCTCGGTAGTACCCAATTTGTGGAGAATATTTGAAGCCAAGCTACTTCCGGCACAAGCAAAGTGTTTATTACTGTCATTAAGTATTTTCTCACGACTAACTGCACCAACTAATAGGTCCCGATTTATCTTCTTGTTGCAGGGAATATTGCATACTTCTCTTATAGAATTCCACAACTTTTGAGGGTGATTTTGATTTTGCAGTAGTTGCGATCTCCCATAGTCTGATTTTACTCTATGCAGAAGATTATTACAAAAGTTTTTATAGCGATTGTATGATATTTTTAGGATTTCGTTTTGTGGATCGCGTCTTAGTTTCAAATGTAGATTATCCCGATGGCGCATACATTTTACTAGTCCCGGTGTTATCCATGGTTTAAGACAGTATTTACTTCTACTTGCTTTTCGTTTCTCAGTGGTTTTTGTGATATTCTCTCGCAAAATGCTGTTGAAAGCCAATACCGCTTCCTCAACATTTCCCTTATGTAAGACTTGCTGCCAGTCAGCGTTCCCAAGAGCAGTCACAAGTTCATGGTAATTGGTTTTGTGGATAACTCTATCTCCTCTGTTGGAAGCCTTAACTTGTGCTCTCAGCCCAACCACAGTGAGATCATGATCAGTTACAGAACTTCTACAGATTATACCTAGCGCTTCCCTTTTCGTTTTCACGTAAGCATGATCAAGACATGACCCTGTCTGTCTTCTGGTAATGTCTGTAATTGCTGGAAGAAACCCATGTTCGGCCATTAAACATTGATATTCCTCATTTCCTTTACTTATGTGTTCGTCCAGTAAGTTAATGTTAATGTCACCCGTAACTATAACACTAGACTCGTCTCTTGCAGCGATCAAGACACTTTCCAGGGAGTCGTTAAAACGTTTTAAGTCGCTGACAGCCGGAGATCTGTAGACCCCAACGATCTTCAATTGGTTCTCCAAGGTAATGACCAGACAGTTGGCATCCTGAAAATCTGGCTCCTGCTCTGTTACAGCCCAGCAGTCTCTCACGTAGATGGTAACACCGCCACATTTGTTAATATACCTTTTAGTGTGAAAAATATCATATCCGGGCAATTGTGGCAACTGGGTATGTTCCTGCAACCAGCACTCAGAGAAAACAAAAACATCTATCTCAGTTTGTAGCCGTTTCAGTGTTGGAAGTAACCTATCAAAATTTTTGCTCAGACTTCTGATGTTATAAGATAATATTTTAAAATTGAACGGTGCGATGAGATCACGACATGATTCAGGTGTATCTATGGTGCGGCATTCTATCGAAAACGTGTCTTCAATATCATCATAAACATCCGAGTTACCCATTATCACAATTAATCCGTTGATTTAAAAGTGTTGATCTATATGGGGAAAATGCCGCACCACGAGGCACAAGTGAAGGGTGTTGAAATGGTTCCCAAAGTTGACATGTTATCCTTTGTGAAGCCAGATTGCTGGCAGATTTCAATTGATTCTGCCGTGATGGATATAATTTCTTCCCAAGGAGACACATCAAATACCGAAACAAAGCCTGCACAGTAAATGTAATTAGAGTTAAATAAGTGTATATGTTGATATCAATTTTGTGTCTACCTGCACAGTAGTAATACATATTATGGTTAGACTTTACTTTATTATTACTATTATTACTATAGAAATAGAACAGAAGTACTCGTATAATTTAGTCAAGATATGTGAAATAAACTTAAAATCCTTCAACATGTATACTTAACAATATAATATTATTAAAGCGCGAGGACTCGCTTCTGCAGGATGGCCGAGCTGTTAGCAATATTAGTAATGTATGTAAGTTCTTATTGAAAGAATAGTAAGAATATCGAAATGCACTCTATGGCAACCCTACAATTCCGGGTATGGTTGGTATATAGTCTGTGGCTTGATCGTTTTGGCGGGAAACAATCAAGCTCTTGTTTTTTGCTCGTAAAACAGGTTAATAAGAAAATATTATGCAGCAGCAAGTCCAAGCGAAAGGTTTAAATTAAAAGTACTAGTAAACCGATAAACATCTAAATAAAAGTGATAATTGTACATCTGTTACTGAATTTAAGGTACTGTAAAGCGTTTTCTTCAATTTTGTAATATTTTACAAAATTTTCTACTTCAGCTGCACAAGGCAGCTGTGAATAAGTTGGTATGATGAAGGATTGATTTCGAAATATAATGCTGTATACTGATCATAGCTGTTTTATTTATGGACTAATTGTCTTCTTAATGTAGAGTAAATTAGGTACTTAACATTATAGTGAGTGATATCCTTACTTATAATATAAATATAAAAGTAACTCTGTCGGTCTGTCTGTTACGCTTAAACGCCTAAACCACTGAACTGATTTTGGTGATCTATATATATAAAAATCAATGCCACTTTTCGTTGTTATTGAACTCCTCCTAACCGGCTGGACCGATTTGAATGTTTTTTTTTTGTATACGTTTGGGTAGGGCCCTGGAAGGCTTAGATTCACAAATCAGCCCGGCAGATGGCGCTACCGTTGATATCAGTTGATATATTATTCGAGCGAAGCCGGAGCGGGCCGCTAGTATTGTATAAAAATGTTTTAATAAAAGCTGTTGTCAGTAAACGTTAATTTGTATGGGTGTACTGCCTCAGTTAGGTACCATTTATTTTGCGCGGACGAAGTCGCGGGTAAAAGCTAGTATTATTTAATAGACTGTGGTAATACAAGTAGGTACATAGGTGTTCGTTGGATTTCGACTAAATTGTATATACAATAACCGAGACATGTAATTACAATGAGAGTACTCGTATCAACAATTTAGTCGAAATCCAACGAACACCTATGTACTCGTATTACCACAGTCTATTAAATGTATATTGGTGTAAGTAATAGATACTTTTTATAACAAAAAAAAATTGGCAGTCATAGGAACTGCCGACAGATGTGAAAACTTATAACTCAGAATTTAATAGTTTACCGGGTTTAACCGGAGGGCGTGGCCTCGCCATCTTGGCATGGCCATCTAGAAATGCGTCAGCATTTCCCATTGGCTGATGCGTTTCTAGATGGCCATGCCATGATGACCTACGACGACTGAACCTTGACGAATGAATTCCATTCACAGCCCACGAAAAATCTGTCTAGGCGCGCCTAAAGAAGTTTTCACTTCAAAAATATTACATAAATATATTATATCTGAAACCAAGAGCGCCCCACGGTTTTATCCGCGCTTCTACCGCCTAACGAAAAACGCTTTGACGCTTTGATGCTTTGACATTGCTGTCTCTTTTCTTCTCGCTTGAAATGAAAGAGACGGTAATGCCAAAGCGTCAAAGCATCAAAGCGTTTTTCGTTAGGCGGTAGACCCCCCGGTCTCGTCATTTTCCTGCAATAAAAAGTAGCTCATGCGTTGTTCCCACAGAAATCTAATTATTATTTAGATTTCTGTGGTTGTTCCAGACAAGTGTTCCAAATTTAATTCCGGTTCGTTCAGCCGTTCCGACGTGATTGAGTAATAAACAGTCAATCATCCAAACTTTAACATTTAGGTATAATGTTAGGGGAGCCTATTAGAACGCATAACTTTTTGTTCCTAATTTACTTTGTCATAATGAATGTAGCATAATGTATAGTGTCATAATGCAACTTTCGCATAATCATTTTTTGGCGTCATGTGTTTTAAGCTTAACAATCTATTGTACTACATTTTATTCGACTATTGATGAGACGCATAATAGTTTTTAAGCATTTTTTTATTTGTTCTATTTATTTAAGGTGCCGTTTAAATCGCATAATTTTTTTTTCCTAATTTACTTTGTCATAATGAATGTAGCATAACATATAGTGTCATAATGTAACTTTTGCATAATCGTTTTTTGGCGTTATGTGTTTTAATCATAAAAATCTATTGTGCTACATTCAATTCGACTGTTGCTCAGACGCATTTAGGCATTTTTTAATTATTTGTTGTGCTACGTAATATATAACCAGGTTATATAGGGTCCAGATCCGACTCGGAGCACCCCGACTCCACCTAGTCTTGTCGCTACTAACCCTAGAGTGTATTTAAAAAATGCGGGAGCCAGAAGCTCAAGGGAGGTCCTGAGTGGAGAAGCAACACTCAGGGCTGACCGAAGAGCTTCTGGCGGGAGCCCACCCGGAGTCAAAAAGTGCACCATATGTCTTAGGTGTATGTAGGTTTTTAAGTCCTAAAAATGTTATGTCTACATAAATTGGTACAAAAATTGTTATACTACTGCATAGTCCTGCATAGATATTCCATTAAATTAGTAGATACCTACATTACGAATAATAAATATTGTTGTCGAAGTACCCACCCGCATTTCACACACCCACGTATTTTATTTATGTCCGCTCTTTACACTTGTTTTTTAGTTAGGCGTTTAAAGTTTATGCCGTTGATCAGTATGTTTAAGTATTGTTATGCTTTTCTCAATGTGTGCCTTTAACCATTATGCTATTTATAGTTATGCGTCGAAACATTATACTAAGTTATCTGTATGCTATATATGGCTATGCGTTTAAACATTATGCTAAGTTATCGTTATGTTATATATGGTTATGCTAGTTAACATTATGCGAAGACAGTTATGCGTTTAGTTGTTATGGTAAATTATCATTATCATTAGTCCTAAAAACGTTATGCCTACCTAAAATAGGACAAAAAATGTTATGCCACCCCATATAGACCCTAATAATGTTAGTACGTTAGTAGGATGAGATAGGTTTAGTTTTTTTTCAGATAAAAATACCTAATTGTTTTTTATCGGGATTAGGAAAGTAGGTAACCTACTCCACGGGCAAAACCCTTATCTATTGTAAACGCAGGCATATTATATTAGTGTAGGTACTAGCAGCGACCTGCGGAGTTTTTATTTCCGTTCTCGTTATTTTGCCGTGATAAAAATTATCCTATGTGCCTCTGAGCCCCTGGGGTCTACCGCCGAACGAAAAATGTCATCGCTTTGATGTTTCTCTCTCTTTTCTTTTCGCTTGAAATGATAGAGACAGCATTAGCAAAGCGGTAGCCGATTTAGTTAGGCGGTAGATGCGCCGGTCGGGTTGGGTTGAAATTTGGAGCACAGATTCTTGCGTTCGTTGAGCGATGTGTTCAGCATTGTGTGGCATTCCGACGTGACTGAGCAACAAACAACCAAACAAACAACAAAAAAACAAAACATTAAAATATTAGTAGGATTACCGGATGTCTATCGCATTTTGGTGGAGCAAGTCCCCGATACTGTATACCAGTGAGCATATTAAAAACAATACCTACATGTGACTACATCGAAATATCAGCGACCGGCTCCACTATATTACCCACTACTATAAATATTTGAAGGGCAATGTTTCCAGAGAACTAACTGGACATGGTGATATGGCCTATCTTATATCTCTGGGTAATGAGCGCAGTGCAGAGCTAGGTAATGATTTGGACTCATGTTACATAGCTGCTTGACACTGTGCTGTTATGGGCAGACGTGTTGCTTACCATCTGCTCGTTCTGTTCCTATATAAAAAAAAACCGTAATTAATAATACCTACAGGTTTATTGAACTACCGTGATGCTTAAAATAGTAGGTAGGTATTCTTTGTAAATCATAGAATAAGTAAATAAAACATCGAAATATTTTGGACCAACAGAAATTTATTGAATATATATTTAATGTGAATTGTAATGTCTAATAGTAATTGATTTCATTAAAATAATTGTTACCAATAACATCGACACCTTCAAAGAATACCACACAAACTCTGAAGTTACATAAAATGTTGGTAGCCGTCATATTACTAAAACTTACAAATATTGTAAAATTTACCTATGTAAGTAAATATTTTAAGTGATATTGAAACTACTGGTCTGGATGTTTATATGAATAATAAGTACCTATACATATACTTACAGTTATAAAAGTACTAGCAGCGCTCACATACGAAGCGCAGTACCTAGGTAAATAATATATGTATTTTGTTTTAACTTCTGTCGGCACTGCCGGAATGCCACATGTTTATTTTGCTTTCTGTCTGTAAACCTACGTAAGACTTTTTAGAGTTAGCGCAGTATACCTTGGAGGTATCGATATTAGAACTTGGTTGTGGCTAAATGAGTCGCACTCGACTCTCATCTTCAGGGCCTACGTTGACGACCTCATCGTCGATACAGATATCAGGATCTCGTTTGTATTTCGGCTGGTAACAGCCATCGAGAAGGGACGAGCGAAGGTACATGCTAGAAGCCGGCCACTGACTTGGCTTCCGAGTCACGGCGTCAAAGGTATCGATAGAGGAAAGCGATGGCATCACGTAATTTCTACTACACTTGACCTGGAATAAAAGAAACAGGTATTTAATTACAATACTTAAATTTAGTAATTGTTTTTCTCTGAAAAACAAACCCAACCAACTTCAATTTAAAAACTACAGATATCGATAAAATGAAAATGGGACCATTCGGGGTATTCGAACAAAAAAAAAAAAAAAATTTGTAGGGAGGTCTCCAGATATCAGGAACATATAGGTACCTACATAAAAATATGGCTGTCGACTTTTTAGTAGATAAGTAGACTGTTAACCGATTAGAGCTGTTCGATGACCTTCTCCTTCTTTGACTTAAGAATATTATGAAAACCTAAAGCTAAACCACCGTCAGCAGTAAGGACTAAGCTACGTACGGGTGGTTACTAGTCTGGGCTGCAGAGTGAGGATCCTCGTCACGACGCGTTTTGCATCTGACACTTTATCCAACCGTCTATAGCGAAAGCCTCGATATTAGTCGAGACTTTTCGCTGTAAGCCCGTTCACCGTCACAACTATCGGGACTAAGGATTGTCGAATCAACATCCTACATGGCGGTTACCTCATGAGATAAGTCAAGATGATTGCTGAGCTTGTGAGCTTGTCCTCCTCGGCTTTCTTAAGGCTCTCGTCATATGTCTTGGTGGTATCGATCACCTGAGCTGCCCTGTTCCGCATATGTGCGTAATATGGTATGTATACCTCGTTTTTAGTAGTGGTAGGATTCTTAGCAGAGTCCGCCTGGGGAAGTACCACACCTTTGCCAAATATTCTACCGCCAAGCAGGAATGTGCAAACATTACTGTGTTCCGGTTTGAAGGGCAATGATTCCAGAGAAATTACAGGGCTTAGAGACATAATATCTTAGATCTCTGGGTGACGAGCGCAGTGCAGTGCTAGGTAATGATTTGGACTATCATGTTCCAATAGCTGCGTGTTACTGTGCTGTTATGTGGCAGGCATGTTGCTTACCATCAGGCACATGACCTGCTCGTCTCGTCACTCTATGCTATAAAAAAAAGTATACCTATGTACAGCATACTTGAATGAAATACTTTACATAGGTACTCGCCGTGCAACGAGTATTAGGTGCATCTCGTAGGATGACTAGCGCAAGGCCATAGAATAGTTAATAGTAAGCAAGGGCACATCAATGTGTCCGAACCATCAGAACCATGCATTGGCTTGATATCCGTAATTTGCGTCCTTGCTATATTATTTGGAAAAGGCGTTCTAAGATCACAATAATTTGAATTTGTAAAAATTATAATGCTTGCTGGCCCAACAGATACTTTCATGTCTTAGTGTGCCGTATTTTTTTTAACATAGAGACATTCGGCCTCGTTCACACCCAACAAAAAAAAATCTGTGCGCAGTCATCATCATCATCAGCCGCAAGACGTCTACTGCTGAACATAGGCCTCCCCCCATAGGCAGTGCGCAAAATAATGTTTCACTTCAAAAAGTCTCAGTATTGATGAAAGTTATACTTACATAAAGTGTTTTATTGTAGTGCATCCTAATCAAAATGATGAAACCTGTAATGAGTACTGCTATCCCGTGGAGAATATTCAGACGCATTGTGATGATTGAAAATAATTGTAAGTAGGTACTTCGCTTTTCTCAGGAGTTATTCTTTTTTATTGTGAGTATGTTGTGTGGACCACATTTCTTGTGATTTTTTAGAAATCTTACGGAGACATCACGAAACTATAAAACAACGAGTGTTCTTTTGTGAGGGACCACGAACAGAAATTATGAACTTTCATTTGCAATCATTTCATTGGATCCAGCCTAGCGAAACTTAATGCATTAAAATCGTTTCGTAAAAATGTATGAAACTTTACCAGACAATTTCCTCGCACAGTTTAGGTTCTTTTTCTTATGCTTCATTTATTTCACAACGTAATTTGCGAATGTAATTTTTACGTAGGTACATAAATACTTATTCTTGTCTTTTGACTTTTGACCGTTTCTCCGTCAAACCATCAGATACTTCAAATTGCTTGTCATAGCGTAGGGGAGACAGGGGTAGCTCTGAACACTTTTTATTATTTGGGTTTATACTAAATAA
This sequence comes from Ectropis crepuscularia, assembly GCA_963693475.1. NCBI lineage: Eukaryota > Metazoa > Arthropoda > Insecta > Lepidoptera > Geometridae > Ectropis > Ectropis crepuscularia. The sequence continues at coordinate 11,170,968 of OY856350.1, forward strand.
TAAATATTAATTATATATATTTATCTGGACCCATGAAACTAACGCACTCTCCATATTTCTCAACCTCTATTTTGTTCATATTAGCTCTAGCCGCGGGGCACATTTGACACCTTTAGGGACATCTTTGAAAAACAAAGAAAAATTAAAAACTATGTAGTCTAGAATATAATATATTAGTATTTTACTATTGAACATAGGCATTTATAGTACCATACAATCGTTGACATCGCACAGCTCATTCGACATCATCTTAATTCACATAACTTTCCTTTTTCTTTTTTTTATTTCTACCTTGTTGACTATTACAAGAAACAATTAAGTCAATTGACTACTAATTGACTACTTTTTGGTGTATCAAAAATTGAAGAATGAAGTTGAAACTTAAAAAATAACTCATGATGGCAAAGTATTTGGTTGATTAGGTCCCGTTCTAGTAATATTGACTGAAATGTTCAAAAGTCCCCGGTAATTTTGCGTCAAATCTGCCCCAACACTATCTTTCATAAATAAAAACCTCTAGACTAAACAATTACATTATATTTGGGTCTTTATTAGCAGCATTAAAAGAGTTGGTACGCTCTACATATATTAAAAATGTTTACTTACTGAATTATAAAAATAAAAGTTGTAATTTGAGAAACTTTTAATCCCAAAAAATATTGAATAAGACATAATTATGCTAAGCTATATGAATTGTTGAAGCTATATGAAGTAAGCTATATGAAGTTACGGTGGTCTAGTCGGGAGAACGGCGGCTGCCGATCCGGCGACCCCGGGTTTAAACCCCACACGCACCACTGTCTTTTCGAAGTCATGTGCGTAATGCCGCTAACTTAAAAACGGTGAAGGAAAACATCGTGAGGAAACCGACATGTACCTAGAATCTTTCGAAGTCATGTGTCATCCGCAAACCCGCACTGGGCCAGCGTGGTGGATTATGGCCTTAACTCTCTCCTGCGAGAGAAGGCCCCGAGTCCCAGCAGTGGGAACGTTTAGTGGGCTGTTGATGTTGATATGAATTGTTGATTGATGAATGTTTGAAGTTGATGAATGATTGAAGATGATGAATTGTCGATATGAATTGCAAATGCGTCGCCACTTTTGCATCTATCAATATCGAAAAAAGCGCAATAAATTGTTATCGGCAATCATTGCTTACGGATTGTATATTGTTTTTATTTAGCAAAATAGTTGTTTTATTATTGTTAAATTAATTTTAAATGTTATTAAGTTATATGAGTATTTAATTTGTTGCACCGTAAAACATAAGCAACGAGCGGCCCGCTCCGGCTTCGCTCGAATAATCACCTAGATATCAACTGCAGCGCCATCTGCCGGGCTGATTTGTAAATCGAAACCTTCCAGGGCTCTACCCAAACGTATACAAAAAAAATCATTCAAATCGGTCCGGCCGTTTAGGAGGAGTTGATTAACAACAAAAAGTGGCATTGATTTTTATATATATAGATGTGTAAACAGAGTGTCGGAGATTTTAGAGGTAGAAAATGCAAAAATCAAAAAATATTTATTTATTTATTTTCTAACTTCTAACGACCTCTGCTCAAAATCGCCCAATCTCCCCTATTTCGATAAAGAAGCAAAATATTAATTATTATATTAATTTGATATTAATTATATAGTTTCATTTACGGTGGCTATTTTATCAATATGCCACGAATAAATCGTTTTATAACTTGTGAAATATGTGGATACAGAGTCATGCAAGTAAAAGGAGAAAAACGGAAATTCATGGCAAAGTTTCCGATAGATGAAATCCGGTAAGTGTTAAATCAGTTCAAAGAGAATGTATCAGTTGTACACTGTTAAAAGTGTACGTTTTATAGTCTAGCAAGTTATTAAAATCATCATTTATTGTTATTGTGGATAACTACTAGTGATGTACCTCAAATGTACCTTAAATCAAAGAGCCTTAAATATCGATAAATTTGAGACACACATCAGAGCAATGGAAGAAATAATAAGAATACCAATAATCAGGAGAATAATTTGCTTCGTAACAGTTACCTTAATAAGTACCTATATCCACATAGTATATTCAAAAGTAATATTATGTTAAGCTGAAATATCAGATTTAAAAAGTTAATTTAAACGTATATTAACTGACAAGTATATCTGAGTATATCCAGTACTCTCTCCTTGCGAGAGAAGGCCCCGAGTCCCAGCAGTGGGAACATTTAGTGGGCTGTGGATGATGATGATATCCAGTACCGCTTTATTTATTGTTAATGAGTGTAGTGTGTATGTCGCAGCATGCAACTAGCTTACTCAACCGTTTAATCAACAGCCTATCTTAGAAATTGTCTTTTAAGTAATTTGCAAATATTTTTCAGGTGCAAGAAGTGGGTTAAAGCTGTGGGCAACGAAGATTTAGTATACGTTCCAATAGAAAAGTTACACTCATTGAAATATATATGTGGAGATCATTTTGAGAATAAAGTATTTCATAAGAAAAAAAACCGACTAAAAAAGTCTGCTATACCTATACCCACAAAAAACCTTAAGACTGGCCCACTTCCTGACGAAATGCTAGTTGAATTTCCTTGTCGTATCAATTCTAAAACAAAATTTACCATAAATGTTTGTCAAGAGATACGCGACAATGAAAAATCGAAATGCCAGGTTGAACCAATAGCTGGGACTAGTAACTTGGGTATCGTCTTTTCAAAATCTTTATTGCTTTTTTTAACAAAAATAGTTTTTATCCCTTTTTTTCCTTATTATCCATTTTTTAATAATGTTTTAAGCGCCAAAGACTTAATATGTGGCACTATAGAGGTATTCTCGAATATCTTAATTTATATTATGTACACGTGGAGATTTATGAAGTGAAAACTTATTTAGGCGCACCACACATTGATTTTTCGTGGGCTTTGAATTGAGCTCAATCTTCACGCTTAAAAATGAAATAAATCTTTGGGAAAACTCGGAAACTCGTCAACCTTTCTAGGTGACCATGTTTAGAAGCATGGGCATCTTGTCTCTTAGTCTAGATGGTCATTCTTAGAAGACTTATTTAGACGACAATGCTTTGAATATTTATTCCAGCGACCTCCGGTTTCACCCCCGTTGTTTCCTGTTAGTGAGCTATCAAATTCCAAGTTATAAAGGTTTCACTTCTAACTGCAGTCCCTATGGCTGCCATTTTTTTGTGTTATCAAATACTATTTCATTCAAACTTATTGTGATTTCGTTTTATTTAATGTCAAAATTACAATTAAGTTAGTATCGTTTATTCTCTCACACATTTTTATAATTGCTTTTCCTGTCGCTTTCATACATTATTTAGTTTTGAAACTCTTTATTTTTTAAATTTTTAAATAAATAAATAAACATTATGTAAATACATTTAACAGGTGAATTATTGTAATAAACACAATATTTTTTGTTGTTTTTTAACCAAAAGTTTTTCATTTCAACTCGAGTCTTAGTTTAAGTCTGATGTTGTACTATTGTTGTATTACTTATGAATGTCTAACGTTGGACTCAAATGTAGACTCTATCCTTTTTTTGGACATTAAATGTTCAATTAATACTGAGCCTACTTTTTGGTCGAAATTTTATTATCGATATCGATAAAATGCGAAATCGATAAACTGCACTACACTACAACACTAAACAATCTGTTAGGTTGGTACTCATGTAGCATGTAGTTTTTGACATCCGTTGCCGTACGATTGGTATTGAACAGCCATGTAAATTGCTCAAAAAATTTTGTTCCTAGTGCCGCCTCTTACGTAGTATTTACATTCTCGTAGTATTTACATTCTCTTTGATTGGATCCTTGTGGAAGTGGCATGGATGAAATTTAGTAAAGAGAATGAATTTAGCAAAGATAATGTAATATACTACGAATTTAGGTAGATTAAAACAACAAGACAACTAGTCTTTGACTTGGACACAACTTTGAAGTTAGATGGATGTGTCATAACCAAAGAGAATGTAAATTGTCATAACTGAAGTAAGGATTTATCTACGAAAGTGAGTTCTACAATTCAAACGAGGTTATTTGGACCTCGTTTTAATCGAGTTGATCATGATCATCTCTACTTAGTCTGTGATCATGATATGTATAATGTGTTTATGGCTTAGGTACATCTTGATTATCTTGAGATCTTCATTGGGCTACGGGTAATTCAGATTTGCTTAGTATAAATAGTTAGTTAGGTAACTATGTAGCACCTAGGACTAGGTACAGTGCCTATAATATAGTTCTCTTTGCAACTTAGTTAGCAAGTAAAGTCCCGCGGTTTTACCCGTGTAGGTCCCGTACCCGTGATTTTCCACGATCGAAAACCTGATCCATAAATAATAATCTAACTCTGTTCCAAAATCCACCCCGATCCATTTAGCCTTTCCGACGTGTTTGATCAACAAACATGCAAACTTTCACATGTATATTATTAGGATATAAAAGTTTCGATAGAAATGTTTTGTGTGCTTTCTTGTTACCGAGTCTATCTCTTGATCGTATCCAGGATATATTGGTTTGATTTTTTTCGTGGGTGGGCGCCCTCTACCGCACCGCCGCTTTGCACCAGGCGAGATGGTGATACCCGTAAAACGGCGCGGTGCCCATATGGGTTTAGCGCCGGATATGACTCATCATGTGAAAAAAAAAACATTGGCAGTCATTTATACTTAGATGAGAAAACTTACGTTTATTGCCCGTGTTACTACCCGTCTTACTACCAGTAGTAACACGGGCAATTATTTTTGCCCGTGTAACTACCAACAGGTCCAGTAGTACGACGGGTAATTTATATTTGCCCGTCGTACTACTACAGCCATTTTCAGATAGTTACCTCTTTTGCTTAAACAATAAAATGAAATCATTACTTGTACCTACTCAGAATTTGATAGCTTACTTTGGATACTACACGAGTGTAACCTGAGGGCGTGGCCTGACCATCATGGCACGGCCATCTAGAAATGCGTCAGCATTTCCAATTGGCTCACGCATTTCTAGATGGCCAGGCCACGTCACTTCAGAACTTCCCATTCGCTGATGCATTTCTAGATGGCCAATAGCCATGGTCCCGAGTTTACCCGAAGATTTCTTATCATAACAGAGCGTGACGCTATAATTCAATTCACACCCCACGAAAAATCTGTCTAGACGCGCCAAAATAAGTTTTCACTTCAATTACATATCTACCCTCAAAAATTTAGAGGGGTTAAGTCACGAGTTAAGCGTAGACCAATCTTATATACAAACAATATAAATGAAACTTCGTTTCGTGATCCAGTGTCATTTGAAGAATCGCCATTGGCAAATTGAGCAAAATGAATACAGCCGACATGATAGTGATATGACATTTTTATCTGATATTCCGTTGGGTTATGGAAGCTTCCTTTGTTCTATAATAGTAGTGTAATTAGTGTAATGGTGGTTTCAAGGTCAGAAGTAACGATATAGTGCTGCCAACCCTACCATGACAAAAATAGACAAGTTTCTCAAATCTACCGTTTTGTGTCGTAAGTATACCTACTCATAATGTATGAAATAAAAAAAGCTTATAACTATCGACTTCGATTTGATAGTCGAACGAAAAAAAGTTGAAAGAAAGTGGAATTTATCATCGATATATGCAACTTTTAGATATTTGTCTAATTAATCAAAAACTGCTAATTCATTTTCAATAATTATAATTTATATATAAGGGACAATTTTCAAATAAAAAAAAATATTCAAAATCCCTGTCGAAACCCAGTTCACCCAGTCGAAAGTTCTGAGGTAATAGACATAAAAAAATATACAGCCGAATTGTGAACCTCCTCTATTTTTGAGTCGGTTAAAAATAGAATTTCATCAACAACCTTTTCTTTAGGTTGCGTTATAATAATTTGTTTTACTTAATTTAGTCCACCTGTCGGCTACGCATAAGTCTATATCCTACTAATATTGGATCAATGGTCTATGTTTTGATGTTTCTTGCTCAATCACGTCGTAACGTCTGAGCGGATCGGGCTGAAGAACATAGGTAGATTATGTTGTGTATAGTCTGGAAGCACACGTATAGGCCACTATTTATTCTGGAAAAATAACGGGAACGACGGGAAAGGGGATCTACACGGGTGAAACCGCGGGGCGCTGCTAGTAATATTATAACTGCGAAAGTATTTATGTTTATTGCTCAATCACGTCGGCTACGTCTAAACTTTTTGACCTTTTATCACGGGAAAATAACAGGAACGGGAATTGCGGGAGTAAAACCGCGGGGCAGCGCTGGTCTAAAATAAATGTAGATACATACATATTTGATACGTAGCTACCTATTCATGTGGCTCAAGTGAAACTCATCATGATCAAGAAAACATTAAATCGGATTTCGCCTTCGACAAAGTGACCCAATGAACCTGAAATGCAACATTATAGATATAATAATTAATTATATTTAATAATTACATCTCTAAGTGTGTCTTTAAATGTATAGGTACTAATATTATAAAGCTGGAGAGTTTGTTGTTTGAACGCTAGGATCTCGGAAACTACTGGTCCGAATTGCAAGATTATTTTTCTGTTAGATAGTCAATTTATCGAGGAAGGCTATATAATATGACATTACGATACTATCAATATTTCAATGTTTTCAGAGAAATTACTGGGCTTAGAGATATAACATCATAGATCTCTGCGTGACGAGCACAGTGCAGTACTAGGTAATGATTTGGACTCTTCATGTTCCAATAGCTGTGTGTCACTGTGATGTTATGTGGCAGGCATGTTGCTTACCATCAGGCATATGTCCTGCTTGTCTTGTCACTCTTTAATGTTAAAAAAAATAAAATAGGAGCGGAATATAAATTAAGAATGTAACAAAAACGGGAAAAAGAGCTTTCCTTGCGCGCACTAACGTGCGCCGAAGTCCGTGTCAGCATGTGTCTATTTTTCAAGGTTGAGTCATTTTAACCTGTTTTTATTTATTTTTTGTGTGGTGGAAATACAATTATGTATCCCGCACCATGCAGGGACATGGAGAGGTATGTCGGGCTCGACACTATGGTGGCAGACATGGTGACTACCTGACTACCCCTACCGACTAAAACCCCCACAGATTTTTCCTGCATGGCATTCATAGGGGTCAGGATCGCAGGGTAACTTTTCGCACTCACCTCAACGACCCTGACCTACTTGCTACCGCCCGTGCGGGCCCATCTCGCGGGGGCGTCAGTACCCCCTTAGTAGCAGTTGGCTCTAGTGACGCGACGGAAAACAGCGGCGCGTTACCTCCTCGATGGCCTATCCCTAGGTGGGGTGCCAGGCGGCCCTCCTGTGGAGACGGGATGCGAGCCAAGAGTCGTGAATCTCAAGTGGAGGAACACTACTGCTTGCTCCTCTAACTCACACGACCTCTGACTGTCCAGTATCACGACAAATTTTCATTTTCAAAAAAAAATAAAAAAATATGGTCGGCAGCGAGAGGTCCACCCTCACCATCGCCGCTAGGGATACCTGTGGTTCCGCCTCTATGGCCGCATCGCGGCCCTTATCCTTCCACTGATCACTCTGCTATTCACAGTGCTCGTGGAGAACCCTCATCTGGAAGACTTAGGAATTTTACTTGGCCGATACGTCAGCCGAGTAACCTTCCCAAGTCTTCCAGTCCCTCTCCCCAACCTCTACACGCACTGCTCAAGGAGGTGAGGAGCGTTCCCAGCCTCGGCCGGGATTCGCCATCACACAACAAGATGCCACCGAAGCAGGTTGTTGTGAGATGCCCAGGGTCCACCACGTGGAGGTTATCGAGCCACATAACCTAACCTAAGCTTACCAAACTAAGTTAACCTAAGCTAAGCAAATTTGTTCTAAATCTGAGTTAGTACGACCAATTTTCGATAGGTGGCGTAGTAACGCGAGCAGGGTTCAGCTAGTTATCGAAAAATAGTGATCATATCGATAATAATCAAATCACTTGGTGAAAAAAAAATTGGTTGCCTGTAAAGTCGGTATACGGGCGAAAGTTTTACGTGACAACGACTTTGAGTGGTTAGCCCGCCTAAGAGCGAGGGAGACAGACATAAAAAGTGAAAGGCACGCGTCCCTCTCACTCGCTCTCATTGTGAGCGCATAACGTGAGCGGAGCGTAACGCAGTTTCTTGAAGTGTCACCCGGCAAACCAATTTATAAGACGTTGTCACGTCAATAGTGATATTTCAAAAAACTGTAGTTGTACTACAAAATATTAACGTTGGCTACATTAGGTTCTAGAGGTGAACGTACTCAACAAATACACAAATAAAGAATATTTCCACAATATCGGGTCCTATCGCGTCGACAAACATATTATGTGGGCGGTTACTTAAGTATTTTACTACCTATTTCTACTGGGCTATTCACAACACCCCAAGTGAAATAATCATACTTACTCAGTGGTGTTTCCATGAATGTTCACTAAGTGGCAATGAAGGTATTAGGTCAAACCTAAGGATCTATTACAGCCTAAATAAAATGTTTTTGAAGTGATAACTTTGTTTGGCGCACCATACACAGATTTTATCGTAGGCTGCGAATGAGACTGATAGTCACGCTCGGAAGTGAAAGGATCGAGCGGATGAACTCGGGACGGCCAAATGTACCCGAACGAGAAAGATAAATGTACAGTCAACGGCTCTTCACTGTCGTGTGATGTTTACGTAGGTACTTTTTCGATTTCTACGGAATTCATAAAAAAATTAACTATTTCTGACTTGTTTCTTGTTATCCTACTATAACCGTCCATAATATGAACATAACTATACCTCATTCCAAATGTCTGTGAATAAAAGGTAAACAAACCAATGTCACTCTCAATATGACAGACCAGCATTTCTCAACCTTTGTTTTACAAGATAGTTTGTAGTACCTTTCATTGCTTGCCCTTTTAAATTTTCATCGCAAAACAAGGCTAAATATATATGTATGGATATCAGAAACACCCAAATATATGTTCCCATTGCTGGGACTTGGAACAATCAACACATTGCCGCTGTAAAAAAACGTCAGACACAAGAATCTGCAATTGCTGAACATCTGATTGATGCTAAAATTGGTCATTGGATCGAGATCCACGACCCGAAGGTTCTATCTACCGAATGTCATTACTACGCAAGAATGGTTCGGGAAGCATTGGAAAATAAAAAACATAGGTATATATTTCAACTACGACGCGATGACCACGATGCCAATAACCGAAAACTACCCGGTTTACGGTTATCGGCGTCGCGGAATCCTCTAATAAATAAATGTGTGCATAGCGCACTGAGTTTGGAGAAACCTGATTTGGTTAATGTTGTTTATAGTGTTGGTCACCCTGCGATTTTTGAAGCCCAAATGAGGGTAGATGGAGATCTCCTCTCATTTCATAATGAGAGTATGGTGGGCATACGTACATTTATTTCTCCCACGTAAAAAAAGGAAAGGCAAAACATTTGAGTTCGGAGAAGAATGTAACACTAGAACCAGTGACTTAGAAAAGTAATTTAGATGTTTCCTTGTATGAAAACGTTCATTTTATTTTTAACAATAATTAAATCTCGTTCAAATTGTCCTCGTATTACCCAAAACTGATCATAACACTATGATGTAATATTCTGGAAACACATACAAAAGTTTCGATCAAAATAACACAAAATTTATGGCATATTAGAGTGAAAATTATACAAGCTTTTGATAGTAAACAGCGTAATTTGGAACACGTATTTAGAGGTTTGCGATTTTCTCTCAACTCGTTACAACACAAGAAACCTTTTTCTCGGAGTTCTTTAGTCATACTCTTACTCTTTTATTGATAACGATTAGTTACATGCCATAATATTCAAGATATTCAAATATTACCAATACAAGTCAATAATTTAAAAAAAAACAGACGTCAATTTAAGATCCCATTACAATAAAAATCAAATAATACATTACATTAAAATCAAATTACATTACCTACAATTAAAAATTCCAAATTAATGACAAAAATAAAATAATGGAAATGGGCATTTTTACAATATGGGCAGGAGAAAAATCTGGCAGGTATGTTAGAAAAATTGGCGCGTCCTTAATAAGAATAATTTGATGAAAAGAAGTATAAATGTCTTGAATGCATATTGAGAGTTTGAGAAACACAGATCAAATTGCTAGTACTTAAAATCATATTTCTGTCATCCTACCATTACTTTCTATAACTTTTAAAATAAGATAGTATATAATTATTTGATCAATACAAATCTAAGTATATGGTATTTAAGATCGCAATAAAGTCGAATCCTATTTGTGAAAAATATTTTAAAGCAATTTCATAAAAATACTAAGATTAAACGATGTTTATGTTATGGTATCACCTTTTTTTTGGTTTGTTTTGGTTTTCTACACAGCTTGCTGGAACGCACTATAAGTATATTATCGATACAAAAATTAAGATTGCCAATGAAGTTTTCATTTCTGCCGTGCGGTCACCACATACATTTTTCAATATATTTCATAGGTTTACACTTGACCGCCATGTGCGGTCTACGTGTAGGCATTTTGGAGAGTACGCAACTGACCTCCGCCAAGTCGAGCAAAAAAGCGGCACGGCCGTATCATCCTTTTTCCGAAGCAGTTCAGCTGGTCTACCGCTTACTGGTCTACTCTCCTGCTTTCTGCTATGCTTTGATTTGTGACGTCATCTGCCAATTTGATAACGCCGATAAAAGCAGGTAACTACATTTAGACTACAGGCCCGTGAACAAAATTTACGTAGTAAATGAACCACCAGGAGACCTATGTAGGATGATAGAAGGGTATAAAGTAATAAGATTCAGCACTATGCCGTCGCTTGTAAACTGTCAAACTGAGTACAGTCGAAGAGGGTGGGTTGCAACCCTCGATCATTTCTCCTATTCGCATGATTTTTGTACGGCGTTGCAGAATAGTAGATTAGAAGAGGTTTTGAAACTATAAAAATTCTAAATTAAAAGTTTTTAATTAGTTTGTCGGAAAAATTCGTCATTTTCCGACGATTTACAGATTCAATTTGGGGATTTGATTATGTACGGCATTGGTTCCATACAGTTTCAATAGCTCTCCTAATCCATAATTTCGCAATGCCGTACAAAAACCATGCGACAAGGAGAAATGGTCGAGGGTTGCAACCCCCCTCTTCAACTGTACTCAGTTGGACAGCTTACTAGTGACTGCATAGTGCTTAATCTTATTACTTTATACCCTTCTATCATCCTACATAGGTCTTCTGTTGGTTCATTTACTAAGTAAATTTTGTTCACGGGCCTGTAGTCTAATTTGCTTTCCGTATGCTTCGGAACTGAAAGCCGCAGGTCTACGGCTTAGCTTTTAATCTATCTTTGGTTTTAATCATTTTGCTATGCTTTCATTTGTAACGTCATCAAAGCCATGTCAAAGCTCAAAGCAGACAATGCGTCTGGTTCCGTATGCAGCGAAACTGAAAGCAGATAATGTAGTTGTCTGCTTTCATCGGCGAAACCCGAAAGCAGAAGAGCTAGATGGTAGACCTGCAGCAGATCACTTTCAACCCCTATAACGTCGTTGTAGATAAAACTAGAAGCCTACATTTTCAGTAACCAAGCAGCCATTGTATCAACACGGTAAGTATAATTCAATAAAATATGAACCAGTAGTTTAATCATCTTTACCCACAAACTAAGTAGGGTGCTTAAAAAAACGACGTTAAAAAGATTCGAACCAAGAAGCTTACTCCACTTTTGTGATATGAACGTATAGACTGTGGAATGAGTTGTTTGTGTGGGTTTGTTTCTATATTTACAATTTTAGTGTCTTCAAATTGAGAGTGAATCGGTTTCTTCTAGGTATCTAAACACGCTCCATCGCAGACCGCATCGTCGCCGTCGCTTAATATCAGCCGATACGTCGGTCAATTGTATACTTTTACCTATAGGTAAAAGTTAAAAAGATAATCAAAACTAGTATATTAGCTCAACAGTAAAGTAAAGTTCGCACACTACTACTTTAATTAGTCACTGTTCGATGGCGCCCCATGCCTCGTTTGCAATAATTTCGCAGTGACAATCGACACAATAGCATTGTTTATCGATTTAATAAGACTGTTAGCATGCTGGATGCGAGGCGGCGGGCTCACACTAGCGAACCAAGAATACACAATGGGAACTTGAGTTTAATATACAGGTAGGTATTCAATGCATTTATCTAAGGCCCCTAGCACACGGCGTATTTTAAACGCGCAGACGACGCGACGCGCAGATGACGCTCGTATAAGCGCTTATAACAAGATTCGAACACAACGTTACAAGGTACATGGAGTGATCGTGAACCACGCGTCTACCCGCTCAAAACTCTCTGGTCCCTTTGGGGACCACTAATGCAAACCAAACAAGCTTATCTTTTGCGGTTGGGTTTTAGGCGCAAAAAAAATAAATTCATATTTTTATTTGGGAAGGTATACCCATATTTTTTTGTTTAATGGCATCTTCTTAAACCGGTCTTTATTTTGACATAAACTACATTAAAATTAAAGTTCATTTACATAGAAACATCGTAAAATGAAAAAAAATACAAAAAATGTATTTTTTGGCGGGAAAATGGTCTCGAAGTATAGAAAATTTCTTTAAAAATCCAATTTATGCTACAGAATGCAGTTTTTTTTGTTTTTTCATGTGTGTTATATCATATACAACAAATTTAAAACATAAAAGCACTACGTTTAAGTACCTCATAATTTAAAAACTTATAGCTTTAGAACACTTCACAACTCGAAAAAAAATCGAGTCAAGTGTCAAAAATGTTAGTTTACATTTCAAGTGCATTAATTATTAACAAAAGATACCGCTAGAAGCGTCTTGAAACGCTCTTGAGAATAATGGGCTTAAACACATACAAGTACGGAGGCACTTCATATGCCGAAGCGTAAACAACACACTTAGGTAACCTGACACCCGTTTTCCCGCCAAAATTGTAAAACGCAAATACCTACGGGACTAATGAGTGGCTACTGCGCATATACGCGCAGACACAGCGATGCAGACGCTCTGTAGTCGCTCGGAGCTTCCGAGTTTTGATGAAACACTCCTCATCAGTTGTACAATAACCCTCCTCCGCCCATTTGTACGCACTTCAAACGAGTTTCGAACATGCTTCACGCGCGCGTTTGAATCGCGTTTTACGCGCTCTTGCATTTATATAAACGCAAAAATCGGCATCTACGGCGCAGAGTAAACGCATTCCTGAAACGCTCGTCGCCTGCGCGTTTAAAATACGCCGTGTGCTAGAGCCCTAAACCAATAAATTATATCGAAGTTATGCTTCTTTTGGCATGTTAGGGGAAAACGATGTGAGTAAATTTTTACGATGTCGTCACGAAAAGCCCACCCTGAAGTTAGCTAGTTAACATTTTAGTAGACATTGTACGAGTAACTCACTTCAGGTTAATCATGTAAGCATTTGTGATAAGAATGTCTAGGCTAGGCACTGCCTGATTGGGTTTTTCCCGATGGCTACAATCTAGGTGCGAAAGTACTTCAAATCTGAACAATTACTTTTGTTATACAAAGCACAGATTCGCGATGGATCGGTTAAGTATCAGCTTGAGGCTCTGGAATCGATCGAGAGGCGTGCCAATTGCCAAAAGGCTCATAGGTAAAGACACTCTAGTAGGTACGGAAAAGACTTCAAAGTCTTGAACATCGCCGCAAAATTGCTAGCTTATCGGTTTCTTATCGGATACACTTTGGAGAGTGTGCAACTGATGCATGATCCAATACCACCTTGCCCTTTTTTCTATCGGACTTCTCGTAGCTCGAAGAGGCAGCACCGGTTCATGGTTGATGTTCCAAAGACACAACCAAAGAGATTTGACTCTAGTTTTGCGATAAGAACGTCTAGGCTATGGAATACGTTGCCTGAGTGGGTTTTCTCCGATGGTTACAATCTTTGATAGAGGTCTTGAGTAAACATACAAAAGCTAAAAGATATACCACCATACTCTTCAGAACACAACACCAACACCAAAAACTCTTACATTTCGAAGAGACAGTTCTTCGGGTGGTCACGGGCCATATTTTATGTATTTTAGTATTTATTCATTCTCAAAGATATTTTATGTGTAAATCTCAAAATTTTACATTATCGCAGTTGGTAGGTACAGGTCATGGTCATTATCATCTATTCTAATATTGTAAAGCTGAATTGGATATATACGTGGTCCCTGATATGCTATATTTTAAATGCACTACGGGCGAAGTCGGGGGATACCGCTAGTCAATTATAAAATGGCGTTTCCTATGAAATTCAATTTTCGACCTCTTTCGTAGCCACGCGTTGAACTTAATTGTTACAAATGGGACTCCATGCCGGGCAGTAATTTGTTCGATAGTCCACTTATAAGTTATTATAAATATAATAGCAATACTTTTATATAATAGCAAAACTGAAATACTTTTCTCTTTGTTTTTGTTTAACTATTTATTTGCCCTGCTGTTTCACCTGATCTCGTACAATACTGGTATTTTTTCGAATTTTTCATTTTACTCCTATGGCACAGATACCAGACAGACCTAAAGATAAAGCCTTGATAATTACAACACTCTTACGTCGGGGCTTATCTTAGTATCGAAAAATCCAGTAGCATAATGTTAATTCCCAGTGTGAGCTCTTCACCAAGTCAATCGATCTCACGAAAGTTGGCATTTATGTGTAATTCGGTCCAACTTGAAAGCTCGGATAGTTTTTATTTCGATTAATGGGATCTACCTACTTATATGAAAATATCCGAGCGAAGCGGGAACGGGTCGATAGCTCAGTAGTAAATAATATTTTTTGTAAAACTACCCGATTTTTAGGGTTCCGTAAAACGTAAAAACGGAACCCTTATAGATTCGTCATGTCTGTCTGTCTGTCTGTCTGTCTGTCTGTCTGTCCGTCCGTATGTCACAGCCACTTTTTGCCGAAACTATGAGAACTACACTGTTGAAACTTGGTGAGTAGATGTATTCTGTGAACCGCATTAGGATTTGTACAAAAAAATTTAAAAAAAAGAAAAATTAGGGTTGCCCCCCATACTGAGAACTGAAACTCAAAATTTTTTTTTTCATCAAACCTACACGTGTGTGGTGTCCATCGATAGGTCTTTAAAAATGATGTTGAGGTTTCTAAAATCATTTACCTCTACACTGAATAATTTGCGCGAGAGACACTGCCAAAGTCGTAAAATGAAAAATCTAAAAAAATATATATTGTACATTACCATATAAACTACCAACGAAAATTAGTTTGAGCTCGATCTGATGAGTACTTTTTTTTTAGTACGTCATAAATACACTATTATTGAAACTTCGATCAAAGTTACAACGAACTACAAGAACTATGTGTCCTATGTATATTATGTTACTTGCTGCAACGGAACCCTTCATGGGCGAGACCAACTCGCACTTGGCCACTTTATTTTTTAAAAATCAAATCGTTGCTTGAATTCCCTGATCTAGCGAAATCGGATCGATACTCAATCCTGTATTCTTTATTTAGGAACTACTCGTATCTTCCCAATACCACATACATACCAAATAAAAAAAACACTTTCAAATAAGGCTTCTCTTTCTAGTGTGATAGCACTTCTGTATGTAGTCTGGTAACATCCTGTTTGTACTGCGTGTACTAATTTTTTTAATGTGATAGTACCTACATCTTTGCACTGTGATCCTCACCTACATCAATCGCTGTCGTCCGTTAGGTACAGGGGTAATAGGTCAACCATTTTGTATAAATTTATTAAACACTAGCTGAACCCACTACTTCGTTCGCGTACGTTGATCTTGCGACCTTATTAGTACATTAGTAGTACTTACGTAAAAATATTTGGATGGGTGGCCATTTCACAAACCGTGTGAATTTGTTTTTCCACACAAAAATATATTTTCATCCCACCAGCTCGGAAAGAATACTTTTGCTCCTCGATATCAGGGCGCAAAAGTTGTTTTTACCCTCTAGAGCAGTATTTCTCAAACATTGTTCTGCTATGGCCCGGTAAATTTCACACTGCTTCTTCGTGACCCGTCGTGTAGGACATTTTTTGGTAAGATCATCAACAGCCCACTAAACGTTCCCACTGCTGGGACTCGGGGCCTTCTCTCGCAAGGAGAGAGTTAAGGCCACCACGCTGGCCCAGTGCGGGTTGGCGGATGACACATGACTTCGAAAGATTCTAGGTACATGTCGGTTTCCTCACGATGTTTTCCTTCACCGTTTTAAGTTAGCGGCATTACGCACATGACTTCGAAAAGACAATGGTGCGTGTGGGGTTTGAACCCGGGGTCTCCGGATCGGCAGCCGCCGTTCTCCCGACTAGACCAACCGTAACTTAAGAATTGGTAAGATAACACACATTATCTTATATATAAAATTCTCGTGTCACAGTTTTTGTTTCCTTACTCCTCCGAAACGGCTTTACTGATTTTTACCCAATTTTATATGCATATTCAGTAGGTCTGAGAATCGGCTACTAGCTATTTTTCATACCCCTAAGTGCTAAGGGGTTGTTCACCCAAAACATTTTTTTTTAATTTTTGGTAAAAAATGTTTGTTTTTATTTTTTTATAATGTGGCGTTAAAAAATACATACAACTCTAAATTTTTACCCTTTTATCACCAACCTCTGTTTTTTTATAGCCATTTTAGTAATTTAATAATTTGACAGTGAACTCCTAAACGACGGGACCGATTTGAATGTTTTTTTTTGTGTGTGTATTCGAAGATGGTTTAAATTCACTAATAAGCCCGGCAGATGGCGCTGCAGACAGTGTCTAGGTTATGTCTGAGCGAAGCCGGAACGGGTCTTTTATTCATAAAAGAGTTTCAACTCTTTAGGGACTAGGATTATTTTTATTTCAACGTGTTTATTAGATATATATTTTTTTAGTCTCTAAATTTTAGTGTGAAGTATAGAGATTTGCTTATTTTTAACTTATGAATCTAAGTTCGTGGAAAATGACGAAATTTATACGCAAAGGTCCGGTTCTACTCGTACGTAAAGTCGGTGTCTGTACCTATTTATTAAATAGTATTCTTGAAATCATATCGATCAAACGAAACATATAAGATTGGCATTATCGGGTATGTCTGTAGTTTCATCGATTTGTAAGGAAAAACAATTACATGATTTCAGATCAAAGACAATATATCCATTTGACTGATCGTATGACTGCCTCCTTAGCGTTTTATGAGCATTAATTGCACTATACTTATTGAGAGTTCGGTCAGTTAAGCTTTTGATTTCGACCGAAAAAGTGCTGAAAAAAACCCGTAAAAAAGTGCTGTTCGATAATGCTAACTGACTTACAATCCATAGTAGGTAGGTATTATGGGTTACTACCGGACAGGTGGTTACTGAATATATATATTTTATATTTTATTATATATATTTATATATATATTTTAAGTAAATACTATTATTTAGACTATTTTAGGTCTGAATAGTTATATATAATAAATATTTTTATAGTTTATGTATTAGTATTATAATGTTTAATATTTTCAATGAAAATTGTTGTAATAGTGATGACGAATATTTGTCAGCACCGTCTATTGATTCTAACAGTAGCGATTGTAGTAGTGATAATGTGATTCCTTTAACTGTTTTTCTTGACCATAGCTTTTCAAGTGTCCCTAAAAACTTTAATGTCATACATATTAACGCACAGAGCATTCCGTCATCGTACCCAGAAATGTTGGCATCTCTTGATCACAATAACATTCATGCTATTCTAGTCTCCGAGACATGGCTTCGACCATGTATTCCTACAACTTCGTATTCTCTCCCCGGTTTTATTCTTATAAGAAATGACCGCTCTGACCGCGTCGGTGGAGGTGTCGCTATTTATCTGAAAGCAAACATTCCTTTCTCTATTTTGAGTAAATCACCACAACCGCCGCCGATGGGTGCGGGCGAACATCTTCTTATTGAAGTTCTTCTTGCACACACTAAAGTTCTTCTCGGAGTCTACTATAGCCCTTCTAAAAATATTAACTTCTTCCCCTCATTTGAAAATCTCTTGCATCAATTTACCCCCTTATATAATCACTTTATTATTATGGGTGATTTCAACACCTGTCTTCTCAAAAGAGATGCCCGTTCTCTCGCGCTCGAGTCAGTTGTTAAATCTTGCAACTTGAAAATTCTTCCTCTTAACGCAACCCATCATTTTCCCAATAGCAGTCCTTCTTTATTAGATTTAATGATCGTGGCATCTACAAACAACGTTGCTAGTCATGGCCAATACTCAGCAAATGACTTTTCGTACCATGATCTAATTTTCCTTTCTTACAAAACTCGACCTCCTAAACTTAAGCCCCAAATTGTTAAGCTACGCAACTTTGGTGGCATGGATAACGAATCCCTTCTCAAAGACGCTAATAAGATCGATTGGGGTCCCATCATTTCGGCTGAATATGTGGAAGATCAGATCACCATCTTTAATTCATTGATCACACAATTGTATGACGTTCATGCTCCATTACGTACCATCAAAATCAAACATCTACCCACGCCTTGGCTCACCGATGAAATTAAACTTTTGATTCAAAAGAAAGCTGCAGCCAAGTCTCGCTACAAATCGCGTCCCAGCGATATTTCTAAAGAAAAGTACGTCCAGGCCCGTAATCGCTGTAATAAGGTGTGTAGGGATGCAATACGCCGACATGTCCATGAATCTGTACAAGATGAAAGCCCAGTCAAAGTTTGGAAATTTTTAAGGTCTATGGGTGTTGGCAAATCTCGTCAAAATTTTAGTCCTAATAACATTGATATAAACAAGCTCAACAAACTCTTTACTACTGTGCCCTCTATGCCAAACACGGCGAAAAGTTCAACCTTAAATTATCTTGCTGCCATACCAACACCTGACTACTCTCCCTTTACGTTTCATCAATTTACTGAATGTGATGTTAGGAAGAGTGTGATGTCGATATCCTCGAACGCTGTCGGAGGTGACAATATAAGTCGGGACATGCTCTTGCCCATTCTCGATGTTATCCTTCCTATCCTGTGTGTTATATTTAACAATTCCATCTCCAGTGCAGTTTTTCCATTAGTATGGAAAGAGGCTCATATTATTCCTTTGCCTAAAAAACCTAACCCTTCTTCCGAATCCGAATACCGTCCGATATCCATTCTTCCTTTCCTGTCCAAAGTTCTTGAGCGTCTTGTCCATACACAAATGACTACATTCCTTAACAAGTAAGACCTCCTTAACCCTCTTCAATCTGGTTTCCGTCCTGGGCATAGTACTGTATCTGCACTTGTTAAGATCACCGATGACATTCGCAAAGGTATGGACAGCGGCAGGCTTACTGTTCTAGCTCTGCTAGATTTCAGTAATGCCTTTAACGCCGTTGACTTCGATATCTTGCTGGCGACACTGCGCTCTCTTAACATATCTCCGTCGGTGATTGATTGGTTTCACAGTTACCTGTTTGGTCGTCGGCAACGTATTCGCCTGGACGATGTATTTTCGTCTTGGTGTAATACAACGGCTGGCGTCCCTCAGGGCGGCGTGCTATCCCCTCTTCTCTTTGCTATCTTCATCAATTCCATATCTCAGCGCCTCAATTCTTCCTACCACCTTTATGCAGATGATCTCCAAATTTATTCTCAAGCTCAACTTTCTGAACTAGACGTAGCTATAGCCACAGTCAATGCTGACCTCCAGGAAATTGTCCATTGGAGTAATTCTTTTGGTATGAACGCAAATCCTAAAAAAACTCAAATCATAATAATCGGAAGCTCGTATATGATCTCCAGGATTGACTGGACCACAATTCCTGCGGTCGTCTTTGACGGGACCACAATCCCTTACAGTGAATCGGTCAAGAATCTTGGTGTAATTTTGATAGTACTTTGAGTTGGGAACCTCACTTGGAGTCGATCAGCTGTAAATTGTTTGCGTCTGGTGGGTCTCTAAGGCGAGTGCGTAACTTTTTACCTACTGCTACTAAGGTTGCTCTTGCTCAATCCCTTCTTCTCCCTATCCTTGACTACGCTGACTCCTGCTATCTTGACCTCACGGAAAGCCAGCTAGATAAACTTGAGCGTCTCCAAAATTACTGTATTAGATTTATATTTGGCTTGCGCAAGTATGATCATGTGTCTCAATTTCGTACACAGCTCAAGTGGCTCCCCATTCGCCTTCGACGGAATGCTCATGTGCTTTCGTTGCTCTACAGTGTGCTTTTCAACCCCGCTGCCCCCCGCTACCTAAAAGATTGTGTCACCTTTTGGAGCAGCTCTCAGACACGTACTCTGAGGCCTACATACAACTTGGTACTTCAAGCACCCTCTGTGCGCTGTGAAAAGTTTTTTGGCAAATCTTTTGCATTCCAAGCAGTACAATTGTGGAACTCCTTGCCTGTGGAAATCAGGGAAGCTCCTTCGCTTGCTGTATTCAAAGAACATGTGAAAAGCCTTTATTTGACCAAGTCAAGGAGCTGAAGTCGCTCTGTGAGTCACTGCTGCTTTTTAATGAAAATACTCTTGTTACTCTTTTATTCATTGGTATTGTGTATGTATTAATATATCATATAATGTTATTTATGTATTAGATTGTATCATTATTAGAATGTATGTTTATCATTATGGTTGTCAACGAATAGTATTAATTGGTATTACACAAAGTGTACTCTTTGTTTGTGAACTCCCGCCTTCCTTTATTTTTTTTAATCCCTTTCCATACCACGGTTGCCTGGAAGAGATCGCTTTTAGCGATAAGGTCGCCAATTGTTTCTAAATTTTTAGGTTATGTTTTCTGTTTCTGTTTAAGTTTTGTTTTTAATTTAGTGCAATAAAGAGTTTATCTATCTATCTATCTATCTACATTTGTGGCAGGCTTGTTGCTTAACATCAGGCACATGTCATACTCGTCTCGTCCCACTATACTATTTTTTTTTTGGATGGAATGTTGCGACCCGGTATTTTATTTTCATGACCCGGTACCGGGTCGCAACCCGGCGAATGAGAAACGCTGCTCTAGAGGTTAAAGTAAATTTGAATTTAGAACATCGTGTGTACTGAGGTTTTGAATTCAAAACATAATTTAACCTATTTATTTCTACCTCCTTGGTGCCGAATTCATCATACATTTATTTTTAATTTGTTAAAAACTCATACTCGGAACCTCTATAGTGTACTTTTTTTTTAATGCTTTGCGCGCAATTTTCTTTTCACGTATGGAGGATAGAGGTAAAGAATGTTATTTCAAATGGAAAAACATTTTGAAATGCTATGAATGAATCAGTTGTAATCGAATTGAAGTATGCCGAGTTGCCGAGTTAAATAATTAAATATTATTGACTACTAAAATAGTAACTAATAGATAATTTCAACTACTTGTACAGTACAAAATAATGTAGTAAATTTAACATCAAATAAATAATTACTATTTTGAGAAAACATGTAGGTACAATATATTTTGAAGTCAAAACTTCTTTTAGCGCGCCAAAGACAGATTTTTCGTGGGCTGTCAATTTAATTCTAGCGTCACGCTCGGGAATGATAAGAAATATTCGGGTAAACTCGTGACCATAGCCAATGGCCATCTAGAAATGCCTCAGCCTTTTCCATTGGCCATTTAAAAATGTGTCAGCATTTCTAGATGGTCATGCTCATAGCCACGCCCTCTGGTTTCACACGCGTAGTTTCCAAAGTAAAAATCAAATTCTGAGTTATAAGTTACCACTTCTATCGGCAGTGCCTATGACTGCCAATATTTTTCTTTCATGAATTCCGATTAGTACGTTTATTAATTTCCTTTAAAATGTACCTTGATGCAAATTTAGCGCTACTTTAATTTAATGCATTTGGGCGGACACTTTTTCATGTACACATGAAACTCCTAACCTCAATCGGTCAACTCTCCATATTTTCACGTCATATTGTTATTGTTAAAATCATGGCCCATGGCTAAATAAACTTAAGTTTAAAACTTATAAAATTGAATACAAGTGAAAAACCGAAATACCATAATAATAAGTGATTCTAGCGACCATGAAGTTTATTTAACGCCAACAGAATCGACTGAAACTAAAAATGCGCAAAGCGTTTAGTAATTTCCTCGCTAGGGGGGGATGAAAAATTACGTGTTACACTCGAGTGCAAAGATTTTTCACCTTGTGCCCTTTTGATTCCCTTGCTACGCTCAGGATTCTAATTTTTGAATCCCTCGCTACGCTCGTGATTCAACTTTAGAATCCTTCGCTTGCTCGGTCATCAAAATTGAGCACGCGGTTAAAAAGCCACTTTGCACTCTTGTATAACAAATAACTATTATTCGAGTTTAGCAACTTCATATTTTATATTTCAGTAACATCAAACATACTCGTAGTAAGGTTGTGGAGTACAAATACAAATACAAATACAAATACAAAAATCTTTATTGCTGTTTGTAGGTAAGATAAGATAATACAAAACATTTTAAAAGTTGCCCCATACAAACTGGCCTCTGCGAGAGGCATGCAATATATCGAGTATCGGAGTATCGAACAAAGCCGTAGTGTTAAGTTTGTAGGATATTTATAGGATACATTACGAAGAGTCTGTAGCTGATGTGCGTAATCTGATACTTACCCACTTATACATTTTTACAGGATGATAGCCTAAGTAGGTGATAGACTTATTAGCCGATGTGATATTTTAGACTCTAAGCATAGAATAGATAATACAGATAGAACGGACACTCCCCACCCCCCGCCAGTTTCAAGCTTCCTACCCCGCAAGAACGCGAGAAGCGCTCAACGAAGGGTTATATCGGACGACAATTTTCTATGAGAATACGACCATGACGCTGTGTTGCTGTGTTATTTAAATGTAGGTACCAATTTTTTCATCTGTTCAACGAAACAAGAATAACAGATTTTTAATTTCATAAGAATTTCTATAACATAGGTAGGATTGAATCGTTTTTCTACTGTGTTTTGATAAGTTCACAATTTTAAGTTAAGAATAAGAGATTTTTGATTTCATAAGAATTTCTACAAAGATTGAATCATTTTTATAAACTGTGCTACTGGTTTTAGAAGTACGCGCCAACACTGAAGTCCTGTGACGAAATTATTAAACTCGTTGTTTTTAAACTGCGGCTTTCGTTAATCGTTGTGAAATACGTCAGTGGCGCCAATAACGTATGGTAACGAGTGATGGCGCGGAGTATAGTTCGCTTAGTCACTAGTGTTGCCAATTTAGTGGATTTTTTTACTAAGATTGCTACTATTCAGATTTATTGGTAAGTGATTATTTCTTAGCATTCAACCGACTCAAAAAAAAGAAAGAGGTTCTATATTAGACTATCTGTACTTTTATGTGCGTCCATGTATATATTATGTCGGTCAATAGTGAACAATGAATATAGGATTTCATCTAGTAGTATGCTTATTTAAGATTTCGCAACAACCGTTCATTAATATCAGTAAGAGGATACGAGTACATTGACTATTGGAATGGATAGTTCCAAAAAAAACTTAACGATATTTTTAAAATAAAACTTATTCAGTAATTAACGGCTTTGACATTGACTTATAAACTTTACCGGTTCTAGTACTACCGGTACTACTACGATTTAGTTTCATTTTTAACCAACTTCAAAAAAGGAGACGGATCTCAATTCGTTTATATGTTTGTTACGTGATAGCTCCATTTATTGTGAAACAAAGGACATAAGCCCAAATCACATTGAAAAAACCCAGGTGCCACACCTGGGTTTTTTGATGTACCTCGGATTTTAAGTTATTAGTAATAATATTCTAAACTATCATCATCATCCGTTTGAGTGGCTAACCTGCGTTTTTTTGCCTGTAGAAGTTCGTGTCAAAAGCTCGTTTTATGGAACAAAATATGTTGTATAATTTGGTGTTAATGATAGAAAAATAATATATACCGGCTGAGTCATAAAGAGACATATCAAACAATGCACGAATATGCTTAGGTTCTTTTCGCGATGGGTGGCCTCGGATTTGAAATTTAACGAGTGTAAGTAAAATAATTCATGATAATACGCTTATTTTTGGTAATGTACTTTGGAATTTGTATTCAATTATCAGTATGCTTACATCGCGGGTCAAATCTGGACAAGTACTAGCACAAGCACAGCACTAGCATAGGCCTGGGATATGAGGCGTAGGTACTTGAAGAGAGGTATATGCTAAGAGGTTATGAAGATGATGATGATGATTACATCGGATTGCAAACAGTATTGGTGAACTTTAAAAAAAACGCCTACAAAACTACACTGATAAAAAAACATGTTAGCCACTAATTTGGGTTATGGGAGTGGTGTAATTTTTTTTCCTAAAATATATTTACATACAATTATTAGATTTTTTTGAGATTAGATACAATTATTTTGTGCCGAGGTCAGGGTACGATTTGGGCCATGTCTCCTTTGATGTTTCTTTTTTTTGGTAGATCACAGTTTTGAAATATGAAAACAAAACTAAAAATTACTTTCGTTTATTTTTGTTCAAGTTTTTTATGATCGTCGTTGAAATTTGGTCAATTAAGTTTCTGAATTTAATTTGAAATTAAAACTGATTTTTGTTTATTCGGCGCAAATATGATTGTGATTTGAGTATAATAGACTCACTTACTATTCTCACAATACTTATTTAAAGTTTTATGCGATCCTTACTATAATGCGAATAAATAAATCACTATTTATCAATATACAAAAGTAATATTTTTTAAGCAATTAGGAATAAATTAAATCCGGAACTAGCAACATTATCTTTCCGGCCGGTTCGTAGTTTGTTTACAAAATTGAATTGTGAGTTTTGAGTTGAAAAATCATGTTTTTCTTTACTGTGCTGACATGAGATGTAAATAATTAGTTTGTGCAGTGTATGATACCTACTCTGATATACCTAGTGAACTGTGATAACGCCTTGCAACTTATGAACGTTGTTGTACCTAATCTAATGTTCTGTGACTAGCCTACCTATAATGAAATACGCGATATGTGGAGTGATTAATTAATATATTGTCAGATTAAAGTTTTATCTTTGGGTAAGTGTACTTAACTAAAAATCAATTCGTCCATGGTACCTTTATTATCTCCTATTTTGTTTTAAATCTTCTCCCTTCTGGTTGTTGATGAAAGTTATATTTACCTACATTAAAGATCGAACACTAACTAGGTAAAAGATTATAGGCCACTTAATACAGGCAGGTGAACTCACGGGTCACAGCTATTCCATAAAATAATTTAGTAACCCTAGATGACACGCACACATGCGTAAATGCGTTCGAACGACATATGCGTAGTTGTGTGAGTGTAGGTATGTCAACTGCACCGTCTGTATAGATTTTAGGCCGAGTGTCCGGGGTGTGCTCTAAGCCAAGTGTCTTAGAGACTCTAAGACCATGTGTGTTTCAAATGTCAATCTAATTAGTAATGTCGTTCTGTCGTTAATATTTGTTTTGTTAGGGCCCATGCTTTTTCCGAGATGATTGGTAGTATATGAGACTATAAACTATCTGTGTTTCAAATTTCAACCAAATTAAACCTTTACATAATATACAAATAATACTTAGTAGTAAGATAACATTTTAATCAATTTTAGAAAAACAACGGTCTGCTTTGGTCACCTAAGCTTGTTGAAAACTAAATTTAGTAGAGTATTTGGATTTAAATAATATCCGAAAGAACAAAAACCGACTTCAATTATTATCATTTCACGTCAACTAACTAACTTCTAGTCAAGTAAAAAGTTCACTCGACTAATTTAAGAGCTATGACCACGTCGTCCAGATAAATAGATACTGGTGGACAATTCACACACAAAACTTTGGCTTTTTCCACTGCCAATGTCCCAGCCATACTCAAACCGGAGTGGTCTTACGCGTGACGATGGCAAAAGACCTGACGGCATGAGTTTTTGCCTTGGAAGTTGAGTCGGCCCCTAGTGTGGGACGCAGCTTGCGTCGATACTCTGGCTCCATCACATCTTCTAGAGACACATAGTATGGCTAGTACCGTGGCTAATTCAGCTGAGCGTCTCAAACGGTGGAAATATGCAACCCTTGGTAGTGGTTTTATATTTAAGCCTTTTGGGGTAGAGTGCCTGTGAAGGCCGGGAGCTCACGTCATCTTTCTTTCCAAGCCTTTCCAAGCGCTTGGCCGACGCAACGCGTGACCAAAATGCTGGCGTTTATTTGGCCTAACGCATAAACATTGCTATTCAGCGTGGTACAGCGACCAGCATGCTGGGCACGCTTCCGACTGGTAGTGGGCTTGAACATCTTGTCATCCAGGTTTTGTTAATATTAAAAAAACCGCCTCCCTGTTTTCCATATAATATATGTACATGGTAAAAACGGGACCCTATTACTGAGACTTCGCTGTTCGTCCGTTCGTGCGTCCGTCTGTCACCAGACTATATCTCAAGAACGGTGATAGCTAGACAGTTGTAATTTTCAAAGATGATGTATTTATATTGTCGCTACAACAACAAATACTACATTACACATTTTCTAATAAATATCAGATCGTGTTTCGTACCTGAGTTGCCATCTGTACTTAATGTGGAAAAACATTAGAAAGGTATTGTCATATTGATGACGGATGACGGATTTGAGCGCGGTGTGTGTACCAGGGATGAGCTTCGACTCCGACTGCGATAAGTCAGAACTTCCGATTACTATTAATCTTTCGATTCCGAGAGATTTCGGTTCCGAAAATTTTAAAACGGAGGTTATAATCGGAGGTAAGGTGAATAAATATTGCAGATACTCCCTTATTGTGGTGGATAGTAAATGGAAATACAAAATCCCAACTTCCTAAATCAATTGCTCGTCAATGTTTATCGTGTCCCCGCGTGTTTAGCAAAAAAAATATACCCAATAAAAATATCTCTCCTGCCAACACTTGTAATCCTGCCTATGCCTCCGACTTCGGTTCCGACTCCGATAAATCAAATTTTAAAACTCCGACTCCGAAATCGGTTCCGATAAAATGACCTCCATTACATCTCTAGTCTTTACAGTGCCACAGTATACTTAGAAGTTAGTATGTACCGAACTTATTATTACCACTATTATTTAATTTCTATGTAATTTCCGAACCACACGACCAATGATGTTAAAATTTTGATGGAAATATATAAAAAAATGTGTTCTTTCTAACAAAATAAGAATTAACGAAATTGAACAATGCAAACATGAGTTAGAACCAAATACACATTCTGACTTTCACCCCTTTCTGCAAGAAAACCGTGCAGAATTTGGGGATCAAAAGTAGACAGCTACCATCTCCTTAGTATGATCTCAAATCAAGTCAAGTTTCATTTGAATTGAGTGACTAGTTTCGGCGTGATGAGAGTTCCCTGTACAGAAAGACAGACAGACATGAAAGAAAAAAAATACAGTTTCGCCATCAGTATCGACTATGGAGTGCCCCCAAATATTTTTTTTCAAAATATCTTCAATGTACAGAATTCGACCCGCTACAGTTTTATTATAAGTATAGATAGATAGATACGTTCAAAAGATTTTAGTCTACAGTCATAATTATATCGACTATAATAACAAAATCACCAACACAAAAAACCACATAATTATCTATTTCATAATTATTCATCATAATATATTAAATAACAAAATAACTTCTGACGTCGTTGCGGTCAGATTTTTTTTATTTTATTCTTACACTATGCATTCATTTTATGTATCTACGGTAAATAACATAAGCAGTAAGTATGAGCATGTATCTACTCTATTGTATTATACATTTTACATGTATTAGAATGGAAATTACATATGTGTCATTAACATTACTGTGTCATCATTTCATAATTTTCAGCCTGTCATAGGCCACTGCTCAGAAGCGTGTCTTTGTATACTTACGCCACTTGTCTTGAATAATTATAAGTAGGTATAATTATAAGTAGGTACTTATAATTATACAAGTCAATACATATCAATTTTACATATCAATGAAAAATCCAGACACAGAACAATTATTTTTTATTACCTATTCAAATAGCTGTCTTGGGTGACAATCTGAGAATCAAACCCACGATCTCCGGCTTTGTGAGCAGACTTACTACCAACTAATCCACGAGGTCCTATTTATAAAGGCTCATTCGCATAATATCAGATTCTCAAAATATAAGTCTGGAAATAAATTTCCTCCAAATAAATTTCCTCCTTTCTCTGCTTTTTCCTTTCCTGAGAATCCATTGTCCAATCTATTTTAGCGTTCCGAACTGGTCAGCCCTTAGATATTATCTAAAATGTTAAAGTGTGTGTAAAATTTATAAAAAAATGAGTCATTGTCCTATCTTGCATCGTACATCCGTAGCAGCATGCGCCAAACACTAGCATTGTGTCAAACATTATCAATTCAGCGGCCAAATAATTAGGGACATGCTTCCACATAGGAATGCAATATCAAGGTAATCCAGAAAAAGCATCATACATTAAGCAGTCCTCTAAATGTTGCCACGGCTTTTTTTTTTTTTATCTCACAATTATTATGGTTTTTCTATCCAATTTGGCCAAACAGGAAATCGCGAAAAAACTCGAGTATTTTTTAGCTTTTTTTTTATTTTATTTTTTTAATTAGTGCATACGTAGGTCCTCGTTTGATTACCAGCTCGCCTGATGGTAAGCTATGGTGATGTACCTACCTACCTACCGACCTACATAGTGCAATGTGTTATTTACTACTAGCAGTGCCCCGCGGTTTCATCCGCGCAATTATTACCGTTCCCGTTATTTTGCCGGTATAAAAAGTAGCCTATGTTACTTCTAATACCTCTAAGAATATGTGTACAAAGTTTCATAACTATGGGTTCATTATTTTTCGTGTGAAAGCGTAACAAACAAACTCACATTCACATTTCTAATTTTAAGGATTGAGCACTTGAGCAGTGAAAGGTGTCTTCTTGCGGCGGTGCGGTGGCGAATGTCGAGTCGGGGTTACATCTGACCGCCTGAGCAAAGTGTGTCGAGACGGGATCGACCTCTTCCTTAAAATATAGTTGAAGAGAGCGATGGCTAGCACATGCGCCATACACGTGAACGAGTTCTACTTGCGAGAGCTATACTGCACCCGGTATGTAATATAAGTTTGAGTAAAATAAATGAGCAGATTTTTTTGTATTTAGTTTACAGTTCGGAATGAAGGGACGAGCAGAACGTGTACCTGATGGTAAACTACATGCCTGCTCTTGACAGCACAGTGTCTCGCAGCTATTGGAACATTAAGGGGTTAAATCTTTACCTAGCATTGCGCTATGCTCGTCACCTAGAGATATATATAAGATGATTCATCGCTATGCCCTGTAATGTGTTAAAAAGTTTTTCAATTTTTCAAAGTGTAATATCTCTCTGTCCCAAAAAATATATTTTTCGTTGGTTTCGTTCACTTTTCCTGCATAACCTAGTATTTTTGTCATGTTGTATTTTTGTAGTAAGTTTACATAAGAACAATAGATGGACAGATTTGGCTGTAGAGTGACTTCCTTTATAAGTATGGAACGAAGCCTAATTTGGAGGATATAGTGTTACAATGTAATGCGGTGTTAGTATGATGGGAGAAACACTATAATAGTTCGTGGAAATACATAAGTTCGCCATAGCCTGATGTATAAGGCAAACATTAATAGCGAACTGGCGACAAATAACTGTTGCAAAACCCGCAAACATTGCAGTAGTCCGCCTGGGGAAGTACCACACTTTTGCCGGTGATTCTATCGCCAAGCAGTAATGTGAAAACACCACCATGTTCTTTGAAGGGCAATGATTCCAGTGAAATTACAGGGCATAGAGATAATTTATTGAAAGGTGTGATTATGGTAATACTCGTACACCTAATTATTTCTGGGTGACGAGTGCAGAGTTAAACCCTTCATGTTCCAATAATAGCTGCGTGATACTGTGTGTCATTAGGGGCAGGCCTATTGCTTACCATCAAGCCAAAAGAAAAATAAACTTTAGATTCCCATTGCTAGATTTCGGGCCTCCTTCCACAGGGAGTCAGTGGTCAGTGAAGACCAATATCCACCACGCTGGCGAAATTCCGGTTGACAGATAGCACATCATCGAAAGTACCTACTTTTTCACAAAAGAAGAAAGTCAAGGTCATGACCCACCACGCTGGCCAAGTGAGGGTTGGCGGGAGCTGCAATTTTCAAATGATATCCTACTTTGAAGATGCCGGTTTTATCACGATGTTTTCGTGCACCGGCCAGTGGCGATGACAAACTTGTACACAAGTTACAGCTGGTAGTACTTTTTTAAACTTACTGGCTCTATTTACGCACATATACCTACGTAGTATTTATTTAAAATTATGTGTGTATTATAAAACCCGTAACTGAGTGCAGAGCAGTGGACGAACACAGGCTGATGATGTGATATGATGATGATTGTAAAACCAATCTGGCATAGTACAAACTTTG
Organism: Ectropis crepuscularia; assembly: GCA_963693475.1. Taxonomy (NCBI): domain Eukaryota; kingdom Metazoa; phylum Arthropoda; class Insecta; order Lepidoptera; family Geometridae; genus Ectropis; species Ectropis crepuscularia. The sequence continues at coordinate 11,201,386 of OY856350.1, forward strand.
CTAAGTCAGAGGCTATGTGGTGAACTTTATTAATTTATTTTATAAACTAGCTGAACCGTGCGCGCGTTGCTACGCCATCTATACGAAAATTGGTCGTACCAATTCAAATTTTGAACAAATTCGGTTGCCTTAGGTTCTAATGACGCAACCTTTAAAAGATAGACACATGCTGTCACGCAACGAAAGCTCTCAAAAAGCAATATTTTCCCCGTTTTTGTTACATTTTTCATTCATGCTCCGCTCCTGTTGATAGTAACGTAATGTTAAATAGCCTATAGCCTTCCTCGATAAATGGACTATCCAACAGATAATTTATTTTTCAATTCGGACCAGTAGTTCCCGAGATTCTTGCGTTCAAACAAACAAATTCTACAGCTTTATAATAATCTTATATATAAAACTAGCTGAACCCGCTACTTCGTTCGCGTACGTTGATCTTGCGACCTTATTAGTGCATTCGTAGTACTTACGTAAAAATGTTTGGATGGGTGGTCATTACACAAACCGAGTGATTTGTTTTTCCACACAAAAATATATTTATTCAAGTTTAGCAACTTCATATTTTATATTTTAAGCAACATCAAACACACTCGTAGTAAGGTTGTGGAGTATCGAACATAGCCGCAGTGTTAAGTTTGTAGGATTTTTATAGGATACATAACGAAGAGTCTGTACCTGATGTGCGTGATCTGATACTTACCCACTTGTACATTTTTACAGGATGATATCCTAAGTAGTAGATGATAGACTTATTAGCCGATGTAATATTTAAGACTCTAAACCATGTGTGTTTCAAATGTCAATCTAATTGGTAATGTCATTCTGTCGTTAATATTTTTTTCGTTAGGGCCCATGCTTTTTCCGAGATGATAGGTAGTATATGAGACTATATAAACTATCTGTGTTTCAAATTTTAACCAAATCAAACCTTTACATAATATATCCATAATAATACTTAGTAAGATAACATTTTATTCAATTTTAGAAAAACAACGTTCTGCTTTGGTTCTGCTTCTGCACCGAAGCTTGTTGAACACTAAATTTAGTACAGTATTTGGATTGAAATAATATCCGAAAAAACAAAAACCGACTTCAATTATTATCATTTCACGTCAACTTACTAATTTCTAGTCAAGTAAATAGTTCACTCGACTAATTTAAGAAGCTATGACTACGTCGTCCAGATAAATAGATACTGGTGAACAATTCACACACAAAACTTTGGCTTTTTCCACCGCCAATGTCCAAACTACTCAAACCGGAGTGGTCTTACGCGTGACGATGGCAAAAGATCTGACGGCATGAGTTTTTTGCCTTGGAAGTTGAGTCGGCCCCTAGTGTGGGACGCAGCTTATGTCGATACTCTAGCACCATCACTTCTTCGAGAGACACATGGTAAGGCCAGTGCAGCGGCTAATTCAGCTGAGCGTCTCAAACGGCGGAAATATACAATCCTCGGTAGTGGTTTTATATTTAAGCCTTTTGGGGTTGAGAGTTGAGACATCGTGCCTGTGAAGGCCGGGAGCTGACTTCATCTTCAAAAGCCTTTCCGAGAGCTTGGCCGACGCAACGCGTGACCAAAATGCTAGCGTTTATTTGGTCCAACACATATACATCGCTATTCAGCATGGTACTGCCGCCAGCATGCTGGGCACGCTTCCGACTGGTAGTGGGCCTGAACATCTTGTCATCCAGTTTTTGTTAATATTCAAAAAACCGCCTCCCTGTTTTCCATATAATATATGTACATGGTAAAAACGGGACCCTATTACTGAGACTTCGCTGTTCGTCCGTTCGTCTCTGTCACCAGACTGTATCTGAAGAACGGTGGTAGCTAGAGAGTTGTAATTTTCACAGATGATGTATTCATATTGTCGCTGTAACAACAAATACTACATTACACATTTTCTAATAAATATCAGATTGTGTTTCGTACCATGAGCTGCCATTTTGTGGAAAAACATAAGACAGGTACTGTCATATTATTACCTGACGATAGATGACGGATGACGGATTTGAGTACTGTGTGCCTACTTCGGAAGAGTGCCTACTACTACTACGGAAGAGCTTCGAATTCGACTCCGATAAGTCGGAACCTCCGATTACTATTAGACCTTCGTTTCCGATTTCGGCTCCGAAACTTTTAAAACGGAGGTTATAATCGGAGGTGAGGTGTATAAATATTGCAGATAATCCTTTATTGTGGTGGATAGTAAATTAAAATACAAAATCCCAACTTCCTAAATCAATTGCTCGTCACTGTTAATCGTGTCCACGTGTTTGGCAAAAAAAAAACCCAATAAAAATGTATCTCCTGCCACCACTTCTAATCCTGCCTATGCCTCCGACTTCGGTTCCGACTCCGATAAATAAAATTTTAAAACTCCGATTCCGCCTTCGAATCCGATAAAATGACCTCCGTTACATCCCAGCAGGTCTACTACGAAAACAAACTCCGAATGATCGCATCCGATCGACAGCTGAATCGGATTGTAGCCTACCACGAAAAACATTCGGATCGATACATTTGGGTCGAAAGTTATAGACTTAGGTCGGATGAGGGTCGGATCGAACGAAACGGCCGATCTGATCAACCGACCGATTGTCTTTCGTGGTCGGAAACTTCATAAGTTCGGCCGATATATTGTTTATCGGACTTCGTAGTAGACCTGCTGTTGTTTACATTGTCACAGAATACTTAGAAGTTAGTATGTACCGAACTTATTAATTCCGTTATTATTTAATTTCTATGTTATTTCCGAACCACACGACCAATAATGCTAAAATTTTAATGAGACTATATTAAAAATGTGTTCTTTCTAACAAAATAAGAATTAATGAAATTGAACAACGCAAACATGAGTTACAATCAAAAACACATTCTGACTTTAACCTCTTTCTGCAAGAAAACCGTGCAGAATTTGGGGATTAAAAGTAGACAGCTACCATCTACTTAGTATGATCTTAAATCATGTGAGGTTTCATTTGAATTGAATTAGTAGTTTCGGCGTGATGTGAGTTCCCTATACACACAGACAGACAGACAGACAGACAGACATGAAAGAAAAAAAATGCAGTTTCGCCATCAGTATCGACTATGGAGTGCCCCCAAAATTTTTTTTTCAAAATATCTTCAATGTACAGAATTCGACCCGCTACAGTTTTATTATAAGTATAGATATAGATTCTCGTGTCACAGTGTTTGTTTCCTTACTCCTCCGAAACGGCTTTACTGATTTTAACCAAATTTTATATGCATATTCAGTAGGTCTGAGAATCGGCTACTAGCTATTTTTTATACCCCTAAGTGACAAGGGTTGTTCACCCCAATTTTTTTTTTAATTTTTGGACAAAATTTTTCGTTTTTATTTTTTATAATATGGCGTTAAAAAATACATACAACCCTAAATTTTTATCCTTTTATCACTAACCCCTATTTTTTAATAGCCATTTCAGTAATTTAATCATTTTTCATCCCGCTCGATAACTGTTCAAGTATAGTCTTTTTAGGGTTCCGTAAAACGTAAAAACGGAACCCTTATAAATTCGTCGTGTCTGTCTGTTTGTCTATCTGTCCGTCCGTATGTCACAGCCACTTTTTACGTTACGAGAACTACACTGTTAAAACTTGGTAAGTAGATTATAGTAGTATTCTGTGAACCGCATTAAGATTTTTACAAAAATTTATAAATAATAAAAAATAGGGGTGCCCCCCATACTTAAAACTAAAACTCAATTTTTTTTTATTAAACCTACACGTGTGGGGTGTCTATCGATAGGTCTTACAAAATGATGTTCAAGTTTCTAAGATCATTTTTGTCTACACTGAATAATTTGCGCGACAGACACTTCCAAAGGGGTAAAATGTGTCCCCCCCCCCTCCCTCTAACTTCTAAAATAAGAGAGTTATAAAATTAAACAAAATATATGATGGACATGTGCAAACTACCAACGAAAATTGGTTTGAACTCGATCTGATGAGTAGTTTTGTTTTAGTACGTCATAAATACTTGGCTGCTTTTATTTGTAAATGTTTTTCACTCTATTTCGATTAAAATTTCCCGGAGCTTATGGCAAATCTAAAATTTATAATATTAAAATGAATCGCAAAATGTGTTGGTAAGCTCATCACTCAACAGTGCCAGGACCAATTCGGGCAATTCTTTGTTTTAAATGTTCGTTGAGGTCCAAGGATGGTTTTTACGGCGAGAAAAAAAAGAATAATTGCCGGGAAAACTCTAAAAACAGCCTTTTTCTTTTACCCATACAAACGTTTTCTAACTAAAATGTTAAGGCGATTTGAGCTTTATTGCTATAAAATAAAGTTCATATTAAATAACAGGGACTCGCTTATGTCTAAGCAATATATGTGTGTTCCTAACGTCAAGGAGTCAATTTGCACTTTATTCCCGCTGCACAAAGTTCAAATTCCATCATGTCTATCAAAACAGTTAGAGGATAGGAGAATCTAATACCCCGTTTACATGATTCCAGTCCAGCGACCGAATCCAGCGCTGGATTCGGTCGCTGGACTGGAATCATGTAAACGGGGTATTAAGTCACGTTCCGAAACCTACTCGGAAGAAACTCGACAAAAGGTATAATATCACATATCACATATCAAATCACATATCACACATCACATATATAAATATCACATATGGCACACGGTTAGCTATAAACAATAATGAACAACGTGATAGAAGCAACTTTACTATACTGAATGGAAAGTATAAAGGAGAAGACGTTTTGATACCACGCAGCCCAATGATTCCGACTGATGTACCATTTGGGTTCCATACAGTTTTCCAGTGATATACAGTTTTCAGTGCGGCTCGCTTTTGCTAAGATCATAAACAAGTCCCAGGGGCAACCCTAACACGCTCAGCGCCAAGCCCTATATGGAAATACTACCAAATTTTGACAACTTTTAATTTTTGTGTTTTTAGTGTTGTGAGTTGTGAGGCGTTAAAATAGTATAGAAAATAATCACACCCCCACCCCCGTCATTCCTTTTTTTACCGGTGTGTATATTTTTTGATACACGTTGCCTGGGAAATACTTTAAGGTATATAGATAAACTATTCCCCAGGCCATGTGTATCAATAAAGAAACACATTTCGTAATATTATTTCTCTGTGTTTCTCTCTTGAATGCACATTTATTATTCAACGAAATATTATGTCAAGAAACTTACTATCACTCAATTCAGGGCACAAATAATTGTAGTTTTACTAAAACGATCTGCTCAGTTAGCCGGAGATGAAGTGCCATCAGCCTCTATTATGACAAGAAGACCGTCTAATAGAAAACATTATCTCATAAGTAACAAAGTTGGAGAGAAAATTGTACGCTGAAGATGTGCAGAGGTGTTATAGTGTTTGTGGTATTAATCTAGAAAACCCATGATTCTCACATGGTCAATTGTATGTTGCATATTCCCTCACGTGTTCGAAAACCATCAGATTTGTGTGTCCATGTGCCAGGTAATCAAACAAAATACATCGTATATCACAAAGTACTACAATGAAAATAAAACTGATTTTTGGTAATAACTTGATTAACAATAAAGGGATTCATCATCATTATCAGCCTATTTAATATGCGTCCACTGTTGGACGTAGGCCTCTCCTAACGAACGCCACAAGGTGCGGTCTTCTGTATTCTGCATAAAGGGATTACTTGCTTTTAAATGCTTATATACGTTGAAGTAAAATGTTATTAACTGTATCAAGTTTCAACAGTATAGTTCTTATAGTGTCGAAAAAAATGGTTGTGACATACGGATGGACAGACAGACAGATATTTATGACAAACCCATAAAGGTCCAGTTAGTACGTTTTACGGAAACGTAAAAATGGATCTTCGAAATGTATGTACGCTCATAACTTTTGAATGACTGCACCAAATAGGATGATTCTTTGTTTGTTATTGTCGGGACAAGATTTGTACAGTAGAAAGTCTAGAAAATGTAGACGAAAAAATACATGGTGGTACGAAGTTCACCGGGTCAGCTAGTATTAGTATAGATAACGACTATCCTACGAGTACTGAATAATATTATGAAACTTTAGATGCGTAAATGTATGTACTTTTGTTGTTCAATGTCGTACGAACGATTAAACGGATTGGATAGTTTTTTTTTATCAGACAGAGCTTTTATTGACAAAACTAAATTCCAATGAAATCTGCACTACGGACCTACTCAACTACTCATCGCCAGCACATCAGATATATCTGCGAGAATAATCATTTTCTAATTGTACAAAATTGTGTGTAAACGAAATCACGGACAAACACTAATTATATAAATATAGACCCATAATGTTTTTTTTTTTTTTTGCATCAATTAGCACCGTTACAAACAACGACTTACACTAATGAGTAATGAGAGTTAAGCTAGACTAAGTACGAAGAACATTCTAACTGATTATTTTAAGACAGCAATAATAATGATAATAAAATTAATTATAACATGATTTAAAATCATCTGTCAAATGATAGATGTATCTTATCAACCTCGGCAGCCATTCTAATGCAGCAACTGCAATAGATAGTGGCATATTTCGGGACAATGACCAAACATAGTCACATTTGGTCACAACATTTAATTTTATTACTTTAAATTTTCAGCATTAGTGATTTAAAATTTAATCATTGGAAAAACTTGCAAAATTTGATTCTTGGAGTTTTAATTGTTTGACCTGTTTTGAAGGCACAATCGTAAATCGTACCCCCCCCCCCCCCTCTTCGACTGTACTCAGTTGGACAGCTTACAAGTGACGGCATATAGTGCTGAATCTTATTACCTTATTATTTTATACCCTTCTATCATCCTACATAGGTCTCCTGGTGGTTGTAAATTTTGTTCACGGGCCTGAATTTTTTATGTTTATGTAATTGCCATACGGACACGGACTATTATATTATATTTGAAATAAATGTTGTTGAATGTTGTAAATATTCTACTTAGTAATATTATAAATGAGAGAGCTTGGATATTTGTTGCTCAATCACGACCAACGACGGATCGGACTGAAACTTGGAACACTGTTGAAATATTGACTGGAATAGAAACATAGTTTGCTTTTATATCGTGAATATAACTGGAACGGGAACCACACGGGTAAAACCGCAGGGCACTGCTAGTAAAATAAATTTAACTACTTCATATTCTGAAAATTGTAATATCAAGATTGGATATTGTTGTATTGTAAATAGTAGGTGATCTTTTTCGACGCTAAATTCTACTCGAAACGAAGTTGTGGTTAAATATTTCAATAGTAATTTTAATCCAGTAACTTTGTCGCCTGAATGTATGGAGTAGGATGCGTTAAATTCGGTAGATCTGATTTTTTGCAGACTTGTTTATGATGATGGCCTAATGATTATCCCAAGTTTGTGACCTCGAGCGAGGAACGCAACTTTGTCAAAAATCGAAAAAACCGCTAAATAATCGTTTATTTTTCAAATTTAAATTTTATTCCGGTTTAGGGTTATAAAACCCTAAACCGGTTTTTGAAAAAACTTTCTTATGGCGTTTATAAAGTAAACTATTTGCTACAATATGATACTAGAATTGTCTCTGTACACCCAATAGTTTCTGAGAATAAGTCTTTCAAAGTTTATAATTTTTTTCGAACTTCGCAATTTTTTGCAATATTTTAACTCCTACTTGACCACTTTATGGCACAGTTACTGCGGTTTTTAACCCCCGACCAAAAAAAGAGGTATTATAAGTTTGACGTCGAAGTCCGTCTGTCTAATAGACATTAGTCTGTCTATTAGACAGACATGCCATTAAGTGGTCAAGTAGGAGTTAAAATATTGCTAAAAATTGCGAAGTACGAAAAAAATTATAAACTTTGAAAGACTTATTCTCTAAAACTATTGGGTGTACAGAAACAATTCTAGTATCATATAGTAGCAAATTTTGTCTACTTTATAAACGCAATAAGAAAGGTTTTACAAAAACTAGTCGTTTAGGGTTATAATCGCCAAAATTTGAAAAATAAACGATTTTTTCGCGGTTTTTTCGATTTTTGACAAAATTGCGTTCGTTCGAGGTCACAAACTTGGGATAATCATTAGGTCAACATCATAAACAAGTCTGCAAAAAATCAGATCTACCGGATTTAACGCATACGGTAATGTACAAAGTTACTGCACTATTTTTACTGTTATCGTTTTTTTAAACGAGCGGAGGCTCTATAAACAAAACTAAATTACCTACTGGACTACACTACATTAAGCAGAAACCTAACCTAACGTTCATACCAAAAAATACCGCGTACCCAGGCGGTACGTACAAAATACCGCGCGAAAACTGGTATTTATCGCTACCCACTACGGTAGCGAATACCGCTCCGGTGTGAACAGGCCTTTATTTACCGATCTCTCTCGCAGGTCTCGAGATAACGAAGAACAAGTCCACTACCGGGCAGAAGCGTGCCCAGCATGTTGTGTTGTTGTTGTGCTTGTGTGTTTACATTTTATGGATTTTTTACTTTTATGGATTTTTACTTTAAATCTTTACTTTACTTTACTTTTATTTATCCCAGAGTTTTGGGATTCTTTTTTGTGTGTCGGCGTAGCAGGCTAGCAGGTTCCGCGTTTCTGAAGCAGTTGGCTTACACAATTCTGTCTGCCCTGATATACTCTTCTTTGAACCGGATTTGACAAGTACGTATGCTTTTCATGTACTATGGCTTTTGGTTCACTCAACTGTAACATTATGATTCTTTGCAATACATTTTAGGGTGGAGTGGCACTCAACGACCACTTTAGACCCGGCCCTCTACCGCCTAACTAAATCTGCTTTGGCTTTGCTATCGCCGTCTCTTTCATTTCAAGCGACAAGAAAAGAGACGGCAATATCAAAGCTAAGACAGTTTTCGTTAGGCGGTAGATCCCCTGATTGTGGCTTGTGGCTCTTCGTAGAGCGTAAATAGTTGCTGCCCTGTCCGTTACGAACTTCAGTTCTGGTTTGTTGCTATATACCTCAATATATTGCTATAGTCTATTTATATATTGTACATTGTATAGATTGATTTGGCTGCTAATAGGAGGTCCATGGCTTCTGATTGCTGTTGTAGTTTTGTGTTGGGCTAATGATTCTGCCAGGTCTAGCTCTGGTGAGTACCAACCCACACCCTACTCCTATCTTATTATCATACAATCTTCAGAATTGACTCCAATGTCCCTAACCTACAAGCTTCAAATAGATGTTCAAAGAGACACTGTTCCTGTCTTTGCGCGTTTGTTCCGAGGATATCATAAATTAATCAATTAAATGTACAGATAAAACGATTAATTTTTATGAATATTATCGTTGATTGATGTTGTGTTTGATTTTAAACCAATCTCAAATAAAGTGGCCAAGTGCGAGTTGGACTCGCCCATGAAGGGTTCCGTTGCAGCAAGTAACATTATATACATAGTACACATAGTTCTTATAGTTCTTTGTAACTTTGATCGAAGTTTCAATAATAGTGTATTTATGACGTACTAAAAAAAAGTACTCATCAGATCGAGTTCAAACTAATTTTCGTTGGTAGTTTACATGGTAATGTACATCATATATTTTTTTTAGATTTTTCATTCTCTTACTTTAGAAGTTAGAGGGGGGGGACACACATTTTACCACTTTGGAAGTGTCTCTCGCGCAGGTTATTCAGTATAGACAAAAATTATATTAGAAACCTCAATATCATTTTTGAAGACCTATCGATAGACACCCCACACGTGTAGGTTTGATGAAAAAAACTTTTTTGAGTTTCAGTCCTCAGTATGGGGGGCAACCCTAACTTTTCTTTTTTTTTAATTTTTCTGTTCAAATCTTAATGCGGTTCACAGAATACATCTACTTACCAAGTTTCAAAAGTGTAGTTCTCATAGTTTCGGCAAAAAGTGGCTGTGACATACGGACGGACAGACAGACAGACAGACAGACAGACATGACGAAACTATAAGGGTTCCGTTTTTACGTTTTACGGAACCCTAAAAAGGAGGTGGTTTTCACTTCGGTAGTATGTTTTTATTCGTCCTGTCTGTCTGTCCGTCCGTATGTCACAGGGTCACAACCACTTTTTGCCTTGAAACTATGAGAAAGAACTACACTGTTGAAACTTGGTAAGTAGATGTATTCTGTGAACACCAATAAATTTTTTACAAAAAAATAAAAAATAAAATTAGGGGTAGTATGGGGGGGGCCCATACTTGGAACTGAAACTCAACATTTTTGTTTTCATCAAACCTACACGTGTGGGTTGTCTATAGATAGGTCTTTAAAATAGATGTTGAGGTTTCTAAAATCTTTTTTGTCTACACTGAATAATTTGCGCGAGAGAAACTTCCAAAGTAGTAAAATGTGTGTGTGTGTGTCCCCTCTAACTTCTAAAATAAGAGAATGATAAAGCTAAAAAAAAATATGATGTACATTACCAGGCAAACTACCAACGAAAATTGGTTTGAACTCGATCTGATGAGTAGTTTTTTTAATACGTCATAAATACACTATTACCTATTAAAACATCGATCAAAGTTACATCGAACTACAAGAACTTATTTATTATGTTACTTGCTGCTATGGAACCCTTCCTGGGCGAGTCCGACTCGCACTTGGCCCCTTTTCTTTTTTATTTAGGTATGTTACGCGATAGCTCCGCTAATTTTGAATCGATTTTGATAATTCTCTTTCTGTTTGGTAGATTACACTTTTTAGGTAATCCTATACAAAGGTGAATCCAATGGGTCCTGGGGGTTGTGCCCAATCTGGGCTGGGTCCAGTACATAGGTGAACCACTAATTAAAAAGCATGCACTTATCGCACAGTTTTCTAACTTGACCACGACGCTGGATCCGCACTTGGTCCAAATACATTTCATCGAAATTGATGAAGGAGTTAATGAAAAAGCAAGAAAATAAATAAAATAGCTTACTTCGATGAAATATTCGTACTACCTTGCTGTCTCATTGAAACGGTGTAGTTGTTTTACACATTGAATTATACTAGGCTTATTGAAACGGTGTAGTTGGTTATAAAATTTTGCCGAATTTCTGTGTCTTATTGTAAATTTATATGTACATTTTTTTTATTTACGATGATAACCTGTACCTACTTGTAATTTATCAATTTAAAATTTAGTTGGTTAAATTATTTCTTTACGTTTTTTTTTTGTAATTTGATCCTTCTGAAACGTATTGTAAGTATCACTTATTTGTGTATGTACTTTGAATAAAAGCGGCCAAGTGCGAGTCGGACTCGCCCATGAATGGTTCCGTAGCAGCGAGTACATAATACCTACATAAGTTCTTGTAGTTCGTTGTAACTTAGATCGATGTTTTAATTATAGTGGATTTATGACGTACTAAAAAAAACTACTCACTAGATCGAGTTGAAACCAATTTTAGTTGAAAGTTTGCATGATAAATCATATATATATATTTTTTAGTTATATCATTCTCTTATTTTAGAAGTTACAGGGGGGGGGGGGCATATTTTACCACTTTGGAAGTGTCTCTCGCGTAACATTTTTTTGAGTTTCAGTTCTAAGTATGGGGCACCCTCAAAATTTATTTTATTCGATTATTGTTTCAACAGTATAGTTTCGGAAAAAAGTGTCTGTGACATACGGACGGACATACAGACAGATATGACAAATCTATAAGGGTTCCGTTGTTTCGTTTTACGGAACCCTAAAAACGAACTCTGTTTTTGAAACAACTTTTATCAGTTCAGTTCTAGGTTTAGGTTATGTATTGTACACTTTGTCGTTATTCTGCGAATGTCGTATTAACGTAAAATTTTAAATCAATGATGCTACAAGGAATACAATCGGGCCGAGTTTTTCTTTTGTCGACCGGTACTGACAAAAATTAGCGCCTAACTCTTATTTTTATTTGTAAATCGGGGTATTACTGTATTCACTCTTCGATTGGTCGAAGTATTCACTCGATAAGTTTATAACGGGTATCTTACACCCGGCTGTCAAAACGTCCATCTCACGTTTTCCTCAATTCCATCTAGAAATTTAAATAAAATTGAAGTGAAGTGTTTGTAATTACAAAGTAAAATATAAATGCACTGAATGCATATGCTACCTGCATATGCATTCAGTGAATAACGGCCCCTATTTATTAAAAAAAATCTGTCTTTCTTTTTGTTCAGACTAATTCCTAACGGCTGGGTCTATTTAAAGGGACTTTTCATTGGCAAATAATTTATGTTAAAAAGAGCAGCTCATGAAGAGTATGCTTTTTCTTTTGTTTTATTTTTTTATGAATTGACGTGTAACTTGTAGGTACATTTATCAATAAAGAACTTTGACTTTGACTTGCAACTTAAGTTATTTTTATTTTAGAATAAAAATAGACTTCAGTATAAACCAAAAAATAAAATTATGTGCTTTAAGACCACACAGAAGTTTAAATAAACTTCATTATCTGAATTTTGTATCAAGCAATATTATTATGAATCGCATTATTAGGATAAATGAGAAACAAGTCTGATTTTTAAAAACTCTATACAAATAAAAAAAATAAACATAGCGGCACAGGAGTGAAGCGCAGCCGACTGTATCTTTCTTGCTCGGGCACACTCGGCGGTCCCGAGCGACCGATCGAGCGCTTCACCTCACAGCTTGACCGATCAGCGTCACTTTACAGAAAAATCTATGTGCGGTGCGCCTAAAGACGTTTTCACTTCGATAATTATGATTCAGTGATGGAGTGATGTTTTTAGAAAATCGTGTAACGATCAATCATCTATTTTTTTATAAAATGGAATTTATTTTTAATTAGTATTTATTAATTGCTATTATTAGTGTTATTTATTACCTATTAAAATGTGTACTTATTTATATATTAGAGCTTTAAATTTCCTTATTACGTTCAATTATAACTATTTGATTCGCTATTAATAAACAAATATAACTTCTTTCAGTAAGTCTATTTTAAGCAATTGATTGAGTTTCCTACTATTGTTGTATATGTTGCCGTAAAAATTAGTAAATAAGTAAACGCTGTTAGTTTTCATGCCTACGGTCAGTTATACAGCCTATAATAAATAATCTAACGACATTAATGTCGGTACATACTCGTATTTAAAATTTTACAGTGACCTAATATACAGTGGACAGCTCGCCGCACAAACGCATCAATCCTGAACCAGCTGAAGATCAGTATGAGACTCACCAACATCTGCACTCAGCGGACACTTAAATTTTTCGGAATCGTGACAAAAAAGATTAGAAGAGTTAATAATGGTCGGTCGCGTCGAAGAGAAGTGAGTTAGAGGCAAAGCACCATCCCGGTGTATAGATACCATCAAGGCATCAGCAAGGACAAACATCCAAACTTGCTTACGGATGGCCCAAGACAGGAGTGCCTCAAGGAAGGTGGTCAACGACGTCGATGGTAGTCACGAAGGTGTTTCGACTTCGGCTCCGAAACTTTTAAAACGGAGGTTTAATCGGAATACTAATTTTAAGGTGTTTACGTATTAGTGATAAACCCTTATTGTGGTGAAAAGTAAATGGAAATATAATAATAGTATATAATAGTTAAAAAATGCGCATTTAGCACGCACTAAAAATCACAAAATTTAATACCCATATCATGGGGTGCATTTCAAATAGCCAATCCGCCATCTTGGATGACCGCCATGTTGGATTTAATTCATGTGACTATTTTTTTCACATTTCTGACAGCAAACCCTTGCATTTGATACTCATATCATGGGGGTGCATTTCAAACAGCCAGTCCGCCATCTTAGGGATGCCGCCATATTGGATTTGTAATGACGTTTCTTAGCTAGTATGCTACGAGTACTTTGGGATTCAATGCATCTAATTTAATTTCTTGTTTATTCGGAAACTTAATTAATTAAAAAATTACTTTAATTTCTGTTTTATTTAATAGTAAAAATGAAAAAAGTTTGACTTGTTAATTTTTTATTTGTCCCTAGTAAAAAGCTCTCTCCGGCCACCACTTCTGACCCTGCCTACGGATCCGAATTCGGTTCCAACTCCGCTAAATCAAATTTAAAGACTCCGCCTTCGGTTCCGATCTTCCGATAAAATTGCCTCCGTTACATCCCTGATTATATTTATAACAGAATATAATCTGTCAGCGACTACATAGGTACCTACACATAGAATTTAGAAAAGGACTTATTCTCTAAAAAAGGCATCTTACGGTACAAAAAAATATTTTTTGGGGTTTATTTATTTAGTAGCTGCGGTATAATCCACGCCGTACCGAAAATATTGAATATCATATTTTGTTATCAACCCAAATGACGCCTTATATCATTCTAGTCATCTAGTAAAAATTCCGTTAAAATCGGTCCATCCTTTCCAGAGACCAGGTGGAACCAACAGACAGAGAGACAATCAGTTCCTATAAAAATGTGACATGATTTACTTTTATTAATGTATGACTGATAAATAACTACATATTATATTAATCAAATAGTAGAACTAGGATTTATAGTCAATTTTGATAATGGGACTAGTTATTGTATTGTTTTATTATCCTGCCATACAATTATGAAAATTGGTTCACTATGCTTATATCTTGTCCTGTTAGTCCACTTTAGTTCACAGTTCAGTGTGTTCGGAATTCGCGTACCGCGCGGGTGTGCGCGTAGCCGGCTAAATAAAATTACGTGTCGAGTTACGAACTTTAAAAAAAAATCAGATAAAAAAAATAAACTGATTGTAGTTGTCTGTGGTCAACGAAGTTCAGTGATTTTGATTGTTGCAGAAAAAAACATATTGGCGGTGAGTAGGTATCATATCTAAATAAAAATAAAAAAACTAAAAATTCAAATTATAAAAGCAATATTTTTAAAACTATTACTATATACTATTTTAAATATTCACAAATTACTTTGGAAAAAAAGAATTAAGTTTCGAACATTTTTCACGCAACACCGTCAAGTCCAAAAATAAAGAAAGCTGTTTCATGAGATATATTGTATTGTAAATACATAGGTAATTTTGTTACACTGGCAGCTCTGCGCGTGTATTACCTGTGTGGTTTCCATTTCCCGTAATTTTCCCGCAAAAAAGTAGCCTATGTGTCCGATCGGTTCAGCCGCTGTGACGGAGTAACGAAAATCCAAACATTCACTTATTTTCATAACTTTAGTAGAGTTAACTAAAACAATATAAACAACATCAACATCATCAACAGCCCACTAAACGCAAGGATAGAGTTAAGGCCATAATCCACCACGCTGGCCCAGTGCGGGTTGGTAAAACAATATAAAATATAAATTAAAATACATGTTTACGTAAAAAAAGGTCCTTGTAAAATCTCGGTTTCCTCACGATGTTTTCCTTCGCCGTCAAAGCCAGTGGCGATGACAAACTTGTGTATCTGCACTTCAGGATTTGGACCTCCAACCTTACAAATGTAAATCATAGGTTTAGCCACTAAGCCAACAAAAAAAAACATTCATTTGTTTGTAAAAAAAATTACACAAAAAATGCGGAACTCGGCTCATAGGAAATGATTGTGGTCAAGAAACTTCCGCGACGCTACCGGTACAAGCAAAAACTTGCCTAACTTTTTGAAGATACAAATTGTATAATAATAGGTACCTTTTTAGTAATGAAAAAAAATGCAATCAAACGTATAAAATGTTTTTTTTGTATATTTTGGTTGTTTTTATAGTGGTAGATATAGACACGAATCATCTTATATCTCCGGGTGACGAGCGCAGTGCAGTGTTAGGTAATGATTTGTACTCTTTATGTTCCAATAGCTGCGTGAAAATATGTTTAATACAAAGTTTAGATTTGTTTTAATGAATAGAGAGTTTAAGAAATAAAATTTTACAGGATTTTTTTCGGAATATGAATGGCTATGTAGTTAATTTATACGCTGTAGAAGTAGGAGCGAGAGGTATACCAGCAAAATCTCTCTATAACCTGCTTAAAGACCTTGGATTGTCCAGAAGTGCAGTAAGTTCTATACTATATATGGTCCTCCTCATCGTTTTCGATGACGGCGACCCCTACTGTTTCCGAGCGTGTGCCCTAATGTGGCTCGCAAAAACCAAATTTAGTTCTAAATATTCTGCTGCAAATATTACAACAGAGTTGGCCGTCAGGATTGTATGTGTAATTGTAGATGGGTTTGGGTCTATCTTTGCGGATTTGCCGCTTTTGGTCCAAGTCGATAAGACGATTCTCCTCAAACGCATTCACATTTTTGTGGACTGTAGTTCGCCACGATGATCTCTCCAATGCAAGCCCCTCCCACGATGTTGACTCTATTCCACAGGCGCCAAGATGCCTCTTAAAGACGTCCTTATAGCGAAGGTGCTGACCTCCATGTTTTCGCTTACCGTCAGCCAACTCAGAATAGAAAACAGCTTTAGGTAAGCGATTGTCCTCCATACGCAGCACATGTCCACACCATCTGAGCTGACGTTTCATCAAGAAAGCCTCAATGCCGTGCATCTCAGCGCGTCGTAAAACCTCGGAATTAGACACTTTGTCTTCCCATTTAACTTTCAAAATGGACCTCAAACATCTGAGATGAAATGTGTCCAACTTTTTGATGTCTCCACGATAAACGCACCATGTCTCTGAAGCATACAAAAGTACTGATAAAACCAGTGCCTTGTAAACATCCATCTTGGTTTTCAGTTTAAGGTCGTGGGATCTCCACACACGGTCACTTAGACGCCCAAACGCAGCGGCAGCCCTGGCAATACGTGATGGAATCTCAGATGCCAAGGTGTTATCAGATCTAATGATGCTCCCCAAATATGTAAACTGGTCTACTTGGTCGAGTGGTCTCCCATCCAGACTAAGTACTGCACCATCAGCAATCCTCCCCCGGGGCGGCTGTTTGAGGACTTGAGTTTTTGAAGCACTTATGACCAGACCAAATCTCTTGCAAGACTCGGCTAAAGCATTCACATAGGCCTGAAGATTTGTCATGGTGTCCGACATCAGACAGACATCGTCCGCATATAATATCTCAACAATAGGGATCTCTAAAACCTTGGACTTGCTTCTAAATCTTGAGATGTCAAACACACCCTTCTCAGTTCGGATTCTAAGCTGTATCTGGTCACTGCAGGATCGGAGTGCGTCCCTCACCACAACAGCAAACACCAACGCAAAAAGAGAAGGAGCCATCACGCAACCTTGTTTTACTCCACTGGTAATAGAAATTTCGTCAGAAAGTTCATTTTCATGTTGTACCTGTGCACGCATACCGTCATGAAATTGGCGAACCAGGTTGATGAACTTCGTCGGAAAACCAGTTTTTTCAAGGACCATCCACAGAACTTCACGTGGGACTCTGTCAAACGCCTTTTCGAGGTCAACAAAGCACACAAACAGAGGCCGCTGGTGCTCAAGGCTCTTCTCCTGGATTTGCTTTAGCACAAAAATGGCATCAATAGTACCTCTAGAAGGCCGGAAACCGCATTGGCTTTCAGGAAGGTAGGCCTCTGCTATTGCGCTAAGACGACCATTGATAATATGGGCAAGAACCTTCCCAGCACTGGAAAGAAGCGATACTCCTCGATATGAGCTGCAATCGGAGACATCTCCCTTACCTTTGTACAGCTTGAAAATAACCGCATCCTTCCAGCCCTGAGGAATATTCTCGCTCTCCCAAACCTTGAGAATAATGTCGTACAGCTTATTGACAACAGCTTGGCCAGTGTATTTAAATGCTTCAGCGGGAAGTTGGTCCTTTCCAGGCGCTTTCGCATTCTTAAGGCGCTTGACTGCTTGCACAAACTCATCAAAAGATGGCGGATCGCTCAAATTGTCACAAACTGGAAGTTGTTCAAGCGACTCACTGTAAGAAAGGTCAACGCTTTGCGTAGCAGGACTCAAAACATCGCTAAAATGTTCCGCCCAGCGAAGCAAAACATCGCCTTTGCTTGTGACACGATGTTGTTTGTCACGGGAAAACATTGGGGCAGTTTTCCGCATACGTGGGCCAAATATCGCTTGAATTCCCTCAAAAAACTTACCAGTTTGGTGAGTATCCGCACAAAGTTGCAATTCAGCTGCCTTTTCACGCCACCACTTGTCCTTAACGTCACGCACTTTAGATCGCAGCTTACATTGAGAGCCCCTTTTGCCGGTTGATGATCTGGAGTTTAATTCACGTTTATGTTCTTTAACTAACTTAGAGATCTCAGCATCCGATGCATCAAACCAGTCCTGGTTCCTCCCATGTTGTCTTCCAATGGTATCCAAAGCACTATCGTAGAGAGTTTTTGAAAAACATTTCCATTCATCATCAGTCCCAGACAATTCCACAGCAGCGGAGGTGGTCCAAGCAGCTACAAACGCTCCATCCACCCGCTTACCCAATTCCGTAGAATGCACCAGACTCTGGAAGGCCAAACGTGGAGGGACTCTATGAGGTGCCCGACGTGACGCTTTCAGCATTAAGAACATCTTCGATCTTATAAGCCGATGGTCAGTCCAACCCACTGCTCCTCGCATCGCTCTGGTTATCATAACATCACGGAGATCCCTTCGTCGTACAATTACATAATCTAAAAGGTGCCAGTGTCCCGATCTAGGATGCATCCATGAGGTTTTAAATTTATTCGCGAGCCGGAAGAATGTATTAGTGATGCTCAAACCATACTCAGCACAAAGTGACAGCAGCAGCAAACCATTGGCGTTACATTTGCCAATACCGTGCCCGCCGAGAACCCCGCCCCACGAAACATGTTCCACGCCTACCCTAGCATTAAAATCCCCAAGCAAAACAATTTTATCGTGTCTTGGTATGGTGTTAAGAATTAAACGAATTTGGTGGTAAAATTCCTCCTTAGCCTCATCCGAGGACGGCAACGTAGGCGCATAGGCACTAACAAAATGGACATATTTGCCACTCGCAATTGGAACACGAAGAGTCATTAAACGGTCACTAATCCCTTTCGGTACTTCACTCAAATGTTTTACGAGTTCATTGCGAATTGCAAACCCTACACCGTTTCCAGCTCTTTCGCCACATGGGCGGCCGCTCCAGTAATAGGTATATCCACCAAGCTGCTCACATAACTCGCCACAGTCACTCAAATGGGTTTCACTCACAGCTGCTATATCTACTCTATAACGATCCAACTCTCTTGCAATAAGAGCCGTTTTTCTTTCTGGACAAAGATTTTTAACATTATCTAATAGGGTACGAACGTTCCATGTTGCAACGTTAATACGTTTAAAATTGAATTTATAAAATAATTTCTGTTTATTTCGACCGCATAAGTATGGTGTCCAAGCGCCCGCGGTTTGGCACCCAGATAAATGGTGAGATGAACTATTTTTGGGCCACCTTTTCTAGGCCCCTCCTCTATGCAGAGGAAAGCAGAGCGCTCCTAAATAGGGCTGCTTTGTCACCAGTAGTGCTGCCGAACTCAGAATCTCATCTCTGTCGATTCCGCGAGCGACCACTCTCCACGGGTCGCCTGTGTGCAAGGCATTAACTAGAGCCTCGATACACCAATATCTAAACCCCACCGCTACTACCCCATCGCCACAGGACTTTTTTTTTGATAAACTCAATTCGGAAAGAATAGCAAGGGTCATCTGCGCGTGAAATATATTTATAGTGGATGTGCGGTTGCGCAGGTACACATCCACTCCCTCTTCTCACCTCCCTGTTGTCCAATGGAACAGAAAACTGATACGACTGGCAAAGAGTGAGATGCAGTGAATGACCGTCTGTCATTAAAAGATCCTGACAGAACGCTCTTTAAGGCATTCCACGCAGCCTTGCTGTATCGCCAAAGGTGGCCAAAGACAGTTGCCTATCGACAGTGCTCGCCCATCTTGCCGATACAGACTCTGTGTACTGTACGGGGGATCACCCGATAGCTGTGATTGCTCACAGCCCCCTTCGCTAGTTTAGCCCACGGATCGACGTGGTTACCGGGGTGTGGCCGCTGCGCACACAACAGCTACTTGGAGCCACCAGCGAAGAGCTTGCAGGGAGTCAAAGGTAGATGTGTACAAAAACAAATACTTACCGTATCAGATTACGGTCGATCAAGTATTATGTCCTATTATAAAGATGATCCGAAAAGAAAATTCCCCGCTACACCCCCTTCTTCTATACTAGAACGAGTATCTAAAGCTGCACTAGTAGGATCATATCGGATTTGGCTGGGCAGGGAGAGAAATACGAGTAGTGAAGGTGAGTGTTGACGTACGTCAATATAAGGGGCCCCTTTTAAACCTACGCCCAAGTCACAAGTCTTGGGGTCTACTCGAGATTTCTCTCTCTGTCACACGATGGACCCGGCACCCGCACGGTGAATACATGGAATGCTAAGAAGTATGTCTCTCTATAATAGGAGCGAGAGGTATACCAGCAATCTCTCTAAAACCTGCTTAAAGACCCTTGGCTTGTCCAGAAATGCAGTAAGTTCTATACTAGAACGAGTATCTAAAGCTGCACTAGTAGGATCATATCGGATTTGGCTGGGCAGGGAGAGAAATACGAGTAGTGAAGGTTAGTGTTGACGTACGTCACCTAAAGGGGCCCCTTTGAAACCTACGCCCGAGTCACAAGTCTTGGGGTCTATTCGAGATTTCTCTCTCTGCCACACGATGGACCCGGCACCCGCACGGTGAATCCATGGAATGCTAAGAAGTTCGTCTCTCTATTATTCGGACCATAATCTAACAGTGTTCCAAATTTCACCCTGATCTATTCAGATTCAGTTTTTCGGACCATAATAATAATTATGAAAACAGATTACAGTCTGTTTTCAAAATTTCTACCCGATCCGTTCAGACGTTCAGAGTTCCGACGTAATTGAACAACAAACATGCAAAGAAGAGGTATGAAATCAGATGTGATGAAGGTGATTGCTAAATTGAGAAGTTGGGAGAGTTTGAGAAAATCCTAAGACCCGTAGCCAAAAAAGCCCTGCAACTATGAGGTTCATGGTCCATTCTCGTAGAGAAACCTATCACAACTTGTCAACTTTTTCTAACACAGCCTTTTTATAACCTGGTACTGATAACGTCAATTACGACTAAACAATGCGACTGAGTGGGATATTATTCTCTTATTATAGAAAAAGAAATCCATATGTCAATAGTTGATATCGGTCAATAAACCTTTTATCCTTAAATAACCAATTATAGCATAGGTGTTTTAATGGTGATTTTGAATATTTTTTCTTGTACTGATGAATTTAATTTGATTTTCAACTGTGGATGATGTCCATTGCATTTAAATTATTATCATAGAATAATTATCAAGAGTTTCGCTAACCAAGTGGTTGCTTTAAATTTTTAATAGACTTCCGAAAAGGAGGTTCTATATTCGTGTGTATGTTTTTTTAGACTATCAAAAACCAATTAAACAGTTTGTACCATCACTCAATATAGGAAACCTTGTCATGGCATATTGTAAAAACGGCGTATCTGAAAGTACTTCAAAATGTGCCAAAATGATATCACTAAAATTTGATTTGAGACGACTGGATTTTCGATCCCGATCACAAGGGAGTGAGGCCAGAAGATGTTGGTTTACCGACAATATTATTTTGTCCGAATTGTTCTACCATCTTTACCTAGAAAATAAAGCCTTAGATATTATATAGATAGAGTATTTCGATTTATAAATATTCTTTGGTAAACAAATCTTCCTTACTATTAAATAAGATTTGTTCACTTAATTGTTTTTATAGGTAAATATACTTCGGTAAACAAATCTTCCTTATTATTAAATAAGATTTGTTCACTTAATTGTTTTTATTTGTCTAACCTCATGGATTAATGATTGCTCGACAGGTACCATTGATGTTTCATTTTCTTAGAGACTGAATAGTTGGACATACTTATATTTTAGATATACCTACCACTCATATCTGGCATTCTAAAAATATCTCATTTTTATAGAAAATATATTTGTTAAATTTTTCTGTGATCAGAAATGATGGTTTTGTCTCAAAAATACCGTTCCTGTAGGATAACGACTAAGACAACATCAGAACTAGTCCTAACTATCCTACCAATGTCTACTAGTGTCAATGAATAAATAAATAAATAAATAAATAAATAAATAAATAAATAAATAAATAAATAAATAAATAAATAAATAAATAAATAAATAAATAAATAAATAAATAAATAATAAATAAATATTGGTGGACAATTCACACACAACACCATCTGACCCCAAACTAAGCAAAGCTTGTGTGATGGCGGCCAGATAGCTGATATAATATAATAGATATTTGGATGTTTGTTTCTCAATTACGGCGTAACATATGAACGGATAAGGCTGAAATTTGAAAAACACATAGATTATAGTCTGGAAGAACACACAAACTTTTTATCCCGAAAAGACGATGGGAACTACGCGGGTAAAACCGCGGGGGACTGCTAGTCTGTTTATATTTGTAATAATCTATGAGCGAGTATCCCGCCGGTAGCTTTGTTCGATCAAATTAGTTTGTTATCGATATACGATCGCCTACGCCACACGTGCTTACAACCCACGGATTTTCGATTTTAACTCGAACTACAAATCAAGAGCGAATCGATTTCTATTAGATTAATTCACCCTTATTATTCTTTAAATCAAATTGTTAACCAATTATTACAAGATCAAACCAAAAATTAAATAAAACCCCTGTTATACACAGTAAAAGTTATTTAGCACTGTATTTTTTGACGTTACAACGTCTTATAATTCGATGAAGCCGGCTGCACGCACGAAAAAACATGACGTCATGCGCCGTTACCGCCGTTACCTCGCCGCATGACGTCATGCGGCGTTACCTCGCTCTAAGGCGTAGTTGAAGTTGTCACGTTCAACTAACTTCAGTAAACCGACTTTACAGACAACCATTTTTTTTTCATGAACACAGCTCAATCAGCATAGATTAGCTACACAATAACATCTCTTCTCTATTATACAACATTTTTTAGACAAGTTTAAATCCAAAAAGATCCGTCAATACGCAACCCATTTTGTTTTTTACGTGGAGGAAATGTATTTACGTATCGTATACCCTTCCGCTTAAAGGGGACGGTCGGGTAATGTCGGACTCTAAGCCATTGTCAAGTGATGACTTCTATCGACTTACACCTTCACGGTGTTCCAACATTACAGTAGTAGTGGTGGCATTCTAGTCGTAGTGGTAGGACTCTTGGCAGAGTCCGCCTGGGGAACTACCACACCTTTGACAGTTATTCTACTGCCAAGCAGTAATGTGCAAACATTGTGTTCCGGTTTGAAGGGCAATGTTTCCAGAGAAATTACTGGCATAGAGATATGATATCTTAGATCTCTGGGTGACGAGCGCAGTGCAGTGCTAGGTGATTTGAACTCTTCATGTTCCCATAGCTGCGTATCACTGTGCCACATAACATGTGGCAGGTATGTTGCTTACCGTCAGGCACATGTACGGCTCGTATCGTCACTCTATATTCTATACTATAAACAAAAACATGTAGAGTCCGCAGTTACAGAGTCCGCCTCCATAAATACCTTGCCTTTACCTGTTATTCCACCATCAAAAAGTAATGTGTATAAACTCCGCAGTGTTATGATTTGAAGGGCAATGTTTCCAGAGAAATTACAAAGCATAGAGATAAAGTATCTAATATCTCTGGGTGATGAACGCAGTGTAATACTAGGTAACATGTGACTCCGACTCTTCCATATTATTTTTATTCCATTACAAAAAAAACGGTGGTTTATTCACTTTCAAGAGTTTTCTTGTTTTGTCTGTTGAATTGCTTTTCATATTCTATTAGTTTTTTAACCATCAAAATAATTTCTATCTATTTCTATTACATAGTAGGGGCTTGAATATAGATAACGGACGATTATGAGGTTTACAACACGGGTGTCGATATCATCAGCTTGCACCGATTTATCGTTCAAGGGTAGCGAAGTAATCAATCAATAGAGATTCATCTCCTCTAGATTGTTACTGGACTCGGGTCCATATGACCTGGGGCATTTATTTTTAGACAGGGTTACACGGGATATACTAAGCCGGGAAGGTCGTATGTCGTATATCCCATTATGTATAATCGTAACATACATTGTTACGTTTTGTTTACAAGCATATCATGACCATGCTAACCCCGAAGGACATGAGTAATTGACTGGCCTAGTGGCTTCATCAACAGCCCACTAAACGTTCCCACTGCTGGGACTCGGGGCCTTCTCTCGCAAGGAGAGAGTTAAGGCAATAATCCACCACGCTGGCCCAGTGCGGGTTGGCGGATGACACATGACTTCGAAAGATTCTAGGTACATGTCGGTTTCCTCACGATGTTTTCCTTCACCGTTTTAAGTTAGCGGCATTACGCACATGACTTCGAAAAGACAGTGGTGCGTGTGGGGTTTGAACGCGAGGTCTCCGGATCGGCAGCCGCCGTTCTCCCGACTAGACCAGCCGTAACTTAGATAGTACTTAACGTACTAGTGGCTTAGTTGGTAGTAACAGTAGTAAGTCAGCTTGCGAAACCGAGGGTCGTAAGTTCGATTCACACCCAGTGCAAATAGTTGTGTGATGGATACAAATATTTGTTCTGTTCTGAATCTGGGTGTTTCAAGTTATACAAATAAATACAATTGAAGTGTTTGTAATATCAAAATAAACCTACCATCTAAATAAAGTAGCCAAGTGCGAGTTGAACTTGTCCATGAAGGGTTCCGTTCCAGCAAGTAACATAATATACATAGTACACATAGTTCTTGTAGTTCGTTGTAACTTTGATCGAAGTTTTAATAATAGTGTATTTATGACGTACTAAATAAAAACTACTCATCAGATCGAGTTCAAACTAATTTTCGTTGGTAGTTTTCATGGTAATGTACATCATATATTTTTTTTAGTTTTTTCATTCTCTTACTTTAGAAGTTAGAGGGGGGGGGACACACATTTTACCACTTTGGAAGCGTCTCTCGCGCAAGTTATTCAGTGTAGACAAAAATTATATTAGAAACCTCAACATCATTTTTTAAGACCTATCGATAAACACCACACACGTGTAGGGTTGATGAAAAAAAAAAATTCCGAGCTTCAGTTCTCAGTATGGGGGGCACCCCTAATTTTTGTTTTTTTAAAAAACTTTTGTAAAAATCTTAATGCGGTTCACAGAATACATCTACTTACCAAGTTTCAACAGTGTAGTTCTCATAGTTTCGGCAAAAAGTGGCTGTGACATACGGACGGACAGACAGACAGACAGACATGACGAATCTGTAAGGGTTCCGTTTTTACGTTTTACGGAACCCTAAAAACGTTTTCTTTGTCTACCTGTTTCGGCTAATCTCCGAAGCGGCTGGTCCGATCATGACGGGGCTTTCACTACCAAAACGCGGGTGAAACCGCGGACACAGCTAGTGTATAACTGTATAATAAGTATCTATGTATTTACAACTATGTAAGTATTATGTCTGCTGTAGTACAAGCTATGTTTAGTTTGGGGTTAGATTTATTAAACATAAAACATAATTTATTTCGTTACCGAGTAAGCTGTTACAATAATTTAATGTAGATTGATAGATACTAATTGGATGTAGTGTGTGAAATGTCCACCAATAACTATTTACTTAATCCTAAAGTCGTGATTAACAAGTAACAGTCCCGTGCTCTACATACGTACATACATCTAGTCAGAGTCCGCCTGGGGAAGTACCACACCTTTACCATTTATTCTACCGCCAAGCAGTAATGTGCAAACATTACTATGTTCCGATTTGAAGGGTAATGTTTCCAGAGAAATTACAGTTTCTGATCTGTGTTACAGGGCTTAGAGATATAACATCTTAGATCTCTGGGTGACGAGCGCAGTGCAGTGCTAGGTTTGATTTGGACTCTTCATGTTACTATAGCTGCGTGCCACTGTGCTGTCATGTGGCAGGTATGTTGCTTACCATCAGGCACATGTCCTGCTCGTCTTGTCACTCTTTATTTAGAAAAAAAAAACCGTTACCGGGTTCAAAGATCGTATACAGAACAGCATTTTTTTGCGTTTTAATTTGTTCCAATATTGTTTTTGCCCACCCCATAAAACACCCAGCTATTCATAACATAATAATGTGACAAAGCTAATCCAGCATACTCTAAAACTGAATTCCCAATTATGGGAAACTGATGGATATATTTTTTTTTAAGTATCGTTAAACTGGAATGACTTTTTTTCTTTGAAGGGACCTTTGACAGATTGCTTCAGTTAGACTCTATGGCTAAGGGTGGGCTAGCGTAGAAGACGTAGGACCCTAGTAACCTCATCATACCGTACTCAACCGCTACTAAGTACATCTAGTACGACTAGCTCAAGAGTACCTCAGACGGTAGGTAGGTACACGGCTTAATCTGACTCCGGAAGGGAACGATCTGGCACCCCAGAAAGAGTGCGCTACGGCCCTAGCGGGGCTGTTAAAGCTTATTCTACAAATACCTACTACCCATCTTCCAGTCCACAGCCACGCCCAGACAGACAGAAACACAGACAGATAGACAGAGTGTAGCCCAGAACCACATACTCCACCATAATAATCATACTTACGAAACTAATGTTTGTTACAGAATTCGGGCACCACCCAAACATGCAACAGTCGTCACAACAACAGATGTCAAAAGAAAAGCAACGATCGATATAACGAAGCCAGATAAATAACCACAAAAATGGAATTAGTTTCAAATATAACAGTAAATGCTACTGATTGGTTGCTACACAATGGCACAGGCAATGCAACTGCGACTGCATGCCGTAGTCCTCGTAAGATAATTTTCTTTACGACGATATATGCGATTGGTATAATTGGAAATGCTGCTGCAATTGTTGCTCTAAGAACGGGAGATAGACGAGTGAAGAATAGAAAGCATTTGTTATTGCTGACTTCACTGGCAGCTAATGATCTGGTTGCTTTGGTGAGTATAATGCCATCAAAAACAAAACTTGTAAAAACTCCAAGTCTCGCGATTCAGTTCTTCTACCGTAAAAAGTTGTAGAATCCTTGTAATACCAAGTTGGTTACTTTATTAAGTCCCTATTTAAGGACCTTCTGTCTTAAGGTATTGCGTAAGTAGGTAATTAGCTAAACTAACAACCCATCTAATGGTTTTCATATCATACTAATTTTCGGAGAAGAAAAAAAAAAAATTTTTTGCCGAAAATAAAACTTTACATTTAACATTTGAATTTAAACGCAGAAACTGTCTAGTTTCACTAAATATCATACTTTTTGTGAAACCAACTAGACCCACTGTTCTAATGAGACATCGAAGTTTCAGAGTAAACAAACATATCATCGATGTAAGTAAGCTAATTATAGATATTTTGTTGATTTTTCAAAAACCACTACTTTAGTGGTTTTTGAAACCACTAAACCAATTTTGTCGAAATATATACGGGGCTCTAAAGTATGATCTACTAAACACAAAACAATCAGTAAAATCGATTCTCAATTTTTTGGCAGAGCCATCGCATAACATAGAAAAGAAACGACAACCGAATTGAGTAGGACGTGCTCAGTTCGGTTGTCGTTTCTTTTCGAAGAAGAAAATCTAATCGCTTGTATTTGTTGTGTAGGTGGGCATGATGTGTGCTATGCTGGTGGGATCCTTAGTGCCCGATGTGGGCAGCACTCAGCCGTTCTGTGCGCTGCGCGTCGTACTACGAGTGTTTGGCATCGGCAGCGTCTGCATCGCAGTCACCATGGCTCTGGAGCGGTATCTCGCGCTCACCAGGCCCTTTCTCTATCAGAAGGTATGTTTCAGACCAAGCTTTAGATAAACCATTCTGTTTTTAGCATTTACACACAGTATAAAAGTCTGGTTACGGCTGATCTAGTCGGGAGAACGGACACTGCCTATCCAGAGACCCTGGTTCAAACCACGTACACACCACTGTATTTTCGAAGTCACGTGCGCAATGATGTTTACTTAAAAGCGCTAAAGAAAAATATCGGGAGGAAACAGACATGTTCCTAGAATATTTAAAGGTCGTGTGTCATTTACCAATCGACAATGGGCCAGCGTTGTGGATTATGGATTTAACTCTCTTATTGTTTGGGAGTCTAATCTCATTTGAGTCCAAGCAGCGGGAACGTTTAGTGGGCTTCTTATATGATTGAAGTCAAAGTTTACCTTGTTCATTATTTTTCATCTCTAAATTAAAACTACAACAGTCAAAATTACAACCAAAGTTGTTTTTTGCACAAAAATATAAATTTTGGTCCGAGATTACAATACCTACCTATTGTTAATTCTTCTGACATTAGTATTGTTTTCTTCGTGCTGTTACTTTCACACCATATCCTCAGTTTGTTTTTCACTTTCTCTTATTTTGGCTATTAATGGTTGCCTGGAAGAAATCGCTATAAGCGATAAGGCCGCCATTTATGGCACTAGTTATAAGTTATTTTATTTGCTATTGTTTTTTATTGTATATGTTTTTCTGGTGTGCATAATAAAGTGTGTCTGTCTGTCTTTTCAAGCCAGGTGGCATCTTGATCAAACATGTTCTCAACTCAATATCATTTTTTTTTTAAGTTTTCCTTCCTTCGCCTTTCAAAATTATGTTTAATAATATAAAAATATACTTATCCATCTGACTATAAACTAAGACTCATAAGAGTTTTTCGTATTCCGGAATTTAGAGGTATATTTCTTACAAAATATGTGCCTATCTGATCCACCATTCTACTACAATTTAAAATTGTATTTTTTACAAAAATATTGCCACTCAACCCGAAAAGATAAATTCCATCGTCAAACCAGAAAACCTGGAAATCGTTTTACGTTGTTAAATAAATATTACTACCAATTCAAGTAAAGTTGTCTCGAGTACTATTAAAATATTTCACCAATTCCAAGGAATTTATAGTGGTATTATACAACTCTGAGAAGATAGCAATAACTCAGATTTAAAGCAGGTCAATCAAAATGCATATCTAAATAGCTCAAGATCATTCTCGACCTATATTAAACCAGTCATAAAACTGCCAATATTTCTCTGAATGCTTTATTTATCTAGACTAGAATGTAAACATGCGTCACAGGTGTCAGGAACGCACCTAGACAATAAATTGGGAGTGTACTAAAGTGGAATCCCAAGAAAGGTAATGTCTAAAAATAATTATTTAATGGTTTCATGTTTGCTCCAAAAATAACAAAGGTAACTTTCAACAAACACACGCCTACAAGTTAAGTAAGTAAGTAGCTTTTATGATGTACTGGAAATGGTTATGAATGTTCTCATTTAAGTTTTTTGCTAATAACTTATTGTAAATCATGGGATATTCTTCAGTTTTTGCGATGATCTCGAAATTTTGTCGTAAATTTTAAGAATATGGTATGTGGTAGAATATGAAATATGGTAGTTAATGGATTCTTTGCGTTTATGGATCTTACTGCGAGCAAACAAATGTACACGTATGTATATTAAAATAAATTAGGTAATTTATTATCTCGAGAGGGAGAAACATTTTTGACGTGACAACGTCTTATAAATTGGTTTGCCGGGTGACACTTCAAGAAACTGCGTTACGCTCCGCTCACGTTATGCGCTCACAATGAGAGCGAGTGAGAGGGACGCGTGCCTTTCACTTTTTATGTCTGTCTCTCTCGCTCTTAGGCGGGCTAACCATGCCCGAGTCGCCGATTCGCTTAGGCGCCTGCATACAAGTTTACACGTTGCCAGTTAATTGTAAAACGATTGTGTAGTGATAATGTGACAGACTACGAATGAATATTCACATTAAAATTATTTTACCACTCAAAGTCGTTGTCACGTAAAACTTTCGCCCGTATACCGACTTTACAGGCAACCAATTTTTTTTTTATTAACTAGCCAATATCAAGCAAATCTTTCCGATATTAAACTTCGAGCTATCGAGCGTGTATCGAGCGTTGATTTTGTAGTTTTAATCTAAGTTCTGTTTAATATTATCTATTCTATGGCTCTGGTTTTATATTCCATTGGTTACTGGCAACTGGCAAGTCATCAAAAAAGTTGGGTTCAAAAGCTACTCAGGACAACTACTCTTGGTGTTTCCATAGCAACTTTAAAAGTACTTACTTCAATTTAAGACGTTGTCGTGCTCACGTCATTTTGTTGCAGTATTCCTTCTCGAATAACTTTAATTTCTCTTGCTAAACATTCAGTAATTAATAAGTACATTTACCTAAACGTCAGGTCCGCCATACGATGAATGCACACCCATTGCGTTTATTGACATCTAATCAATAACATCAGTTAGATATTGATGTTAATTACATCATTAAATGGGTCAAAGGGCGAGCGATGGAGTTGTTGACTCAATCCAATCATTGCGCTAACGATCGGTCCTATCAAGGAATAGTAGAGGGTGTGTCTCTACCGAGTAATCACATATCATCTAAAAAAATGGGCAGTCCTAGGGAATACCGATAAAAGTGAAAAACTTAGAATTATAGTTTTAAACAGCACTAACGTTGCACAATACGTCATCTGTACAGCTAAAGATATACTACCACAAAGTAATCACTATAATACTACTGTTACGCACTTCAGTGACGAGAACTCACAATATTTTTCCCTATCAAAAAATGTTCGCTACTAAAAAAGTTCTACCTTCGAAAATTCAATGCAAAAATTTTTTCAGACTTTGTCAATAAATGCTAAAACATTTTGATAAAATACATACCTAGGTATGTATGTGCAAATGTATTTACATAGAGTCCTCCATTAACATTAAATTTAGGTTACTCAGAGTGTTTATATGACAGAAAGAGTGCGTCATATTTTAATGCAGTTTTACTCACCATATTCACGGGAAAACTGACGAGTGCAAGTAGTTGACATAGAAATCTCTGATGAAGGGAATACTCTCGATAAGAAACTTTTCTATAAAATTATTTAATTATTTTTTAATAATTAAAAAAAAATGGTTGTAATGATTATAATGTAATACGATTTATGATATATTAAATTTTTACATTTTGTTTGCGCACCCCGTTTTCTGACTTATCCACACTGTCCACTACGGTTATTATCCATCCTACGGTTGCTCGGAAGAGATCGCTTTTAGCGACAAGGACGCCGACTGGTCACACTGGTTTTAAAGTTTATTGTCAATTCTTTTTGTTCATAAGTTTTGTTTTGGTGTGTTTGGAAAGTGAATCTATTACTTTTAGGCACGTTGTGAATAACCGTCATAGTTTACCGAGCGGTGGGACCAAAATTATTTAGTTCAACGTATAAACATTGTCATTCAGCGTTGTAGTGCCGCCAACGTTTTGGGCACGTTTCCAACGCGATAGTGGGCTTGATTATTATGATTGTCTCTTGACCTGTGTTGTTCTATGAAAAATTTAGATGTGCCTATTTTACGTACATATTGAAGTGTAGTTTCATTGTAAAATTAGTTAAAACGGTGATAGCTTGAAACTATACTTCCATACATAAAGAAGAAAATACTGGCGCTTATTTAAGTAACCCAGGTCATAGCCAAACTGTGTGTCATGATGTGACTCGACGTCGACATATTTATTTTCTAAAACTCTACAATATAATTATGAATGTTCACATCAGACCAATGTCCACTAAAAGCGAGATGAAATACCATCGTGTCGCATTCTATTAGTCGCATTGTCCAAATCCCCTCACTGTCGATATTACAGGTAATCGATATTTGAAGTATTTCCTCATTTTCCTTCGAATCTGTGTCCTTGCTCTGCGATTCGAGACCCATATCAAATTGAAATCGAGTGTCATCGCATCGACTCATTAGCAAATATTTTGGTGATTTGTCCTTATCTACCACTGAACCATGGCTTTATAGTTATGTTTTGCAAGATAAATGACGCTCAATATTTTGTTTACTACGAATTAGAACTTTATCCCTAAGTGGTACGGCTCAGCATTGTAGTGCACAAAATCCTGTAAGTCAAATGAAGAACAACATGTTTGTCATCACCACTGACTTTAGGGCTCCCACACAAAACTGCGATGCGATGCGATGCGACGCCGCATCGAAGGAACTTGCGATGGCGAATTGCTCCGATGCGGCGGGCGTCGCATCGCATCGTATCGCAGTTTTGTGCGATAGTAGATAGTATTGTGTGCAGCAGTGCGGGAGCCCTTAAAGATGAAAGAAAGCATCGTGAGGAAAATAGCCTTTTCTACCAAGACATCTTTATGTTAAGGGCCAGCCCGCCTTGGTTAGCGTGGTGAATTATGCCCTTGAAAGTCTCAGCCACTGAGAGCTTAAAGTGGACATAATATATGCTAAACTAGCGGCTCCCCACGATGTTTCATACGTAGTTCCCGTTCCCGTCATTCACGTTGTTTTTTCCGGGTTACAAAGTAGCCTATGTGTTTTTCCAGACTATAATCTAACTATGTACCAAATTCCAGCCCTCTGCTGTAGTTGACGCGTGAAATAATAACTAACATCAATCCATTCTTACCAACTTTCGCATTTAAAATATTGGTAGGGTGTCACTTTCATACATTGAATTTCGGATATCTCTGTAGAGTAGGATACATCAGTGGCGCCAATAATCACCAACTACTTATGTTGTTGCCCACCATGGGGTGGCCATACTTCTCAGTCACCTTTGATGTCGAGAGTCATATTAATTGTATCATGACACACGGTGCGGCTGTGACCAGATCATAGTAATAGTCTAATAGTAGGATGTAAGGATACTATAATTACGCATCAAAGTAACATGGTTTTTATATGTTTTCATTGAAAAGTAGTACACTCTAATACATACTTTAAAAACTTGTTATTAGTTCATACGTCTAAATTATGCAAAAAATTATGCAGATCTGGAGATAATCATGATAATGAAGCCCACTATCGGACTATCGCTATGTATTGGAAGCGTGTCCAGCATTTTGGCAGACGATGGTGTGAAACCGATATTATTTATTGATTAGAACAGCTGTATTGAGTATAATCACAGTTTATCTATGTCTGGCATAAAAAATTTTTTTTTTTTTTTTTTTTTAAATACAGAGTGACGAGACGAGCAGGTCATGTGCCTGATGGTAAGCAACATGCCTGCCACATAACAACACAGTGACACGCAGCTATTGGAACATGAAGATTCCAAATCATTACCTAGCACTGCACTGCGCTCGTCACCCAGAGATCTAAGTTGTTATATCTCTAAGCCCTGTAATTTCTCTGGAAACATTGCCCTTCAGACCGGAACACAGTAATGTTTGCACATTACTGCTTGGCGGTAGAATATTTGGCAAAGGTGTGGTCCTTCCCCAGGCGGACTCTGCCAAGAGTCCTACCACTACAAAATTTTTTTTTAACTAGCCGTTTTCAGCAAAAAAATGCTGAAAACGGCCCATAACTCGCGATATAAAAACATGTGTACTAGATATTTATTCCAAACTAACAGCGTCTAACGGTTTTACCCGCGTAGTTCCCGTTCCTGTTGTACCCACAATGAAAACTGTTATTCCGGACTATAATCAAACAGTGGTCCAAATTTCAATCCAATCCGTTAAGCCGTTCTGATCTGAGATTGGTCAAGAAATATCCAAATATCCAAACTTTCCCATATAAACAAATAGATAAAATTAAAGTGCCTGTTTGTAATATTAAAATACTTACCCGGATTTTACTACATCCATATGAATATCTAAACCCTACCAAAATATTTTTTATTTTTGTCTGTTTGTTTGTTCCGGCTAATCTCCGAAACGGCTGGACCGATTATGACGGGGCTTTCATTATTACTGAGGAAAATAAACAGAGTTCCGCGAAAAAATAAATAACCCTTAAAACGCGCGTGGAACCGCGGGCAGCTAGTTTGTATCGAATATTATGTTTCACACTAACTTTACCTTAAAAGGTAACGAGAGGTCTTGTAAAAGTGCTTAATATGGCTGTGTGAATCCAGCGCGGCTTTTAAGACTCTGTCGTTGTATTATTTTTATCTTCTGTTTTTAGTACTTATGAACAAAACTGGTTTACAATGAAAATCAGGTTAAGTTTTTCATTTTAAGACCCGTATTGTTTTCTATATGAGTTAAAACTTATATGTTTAAAAGTTTTGCCTTTAAATACGTGACAATAGTTGTGCGAAAACGGTCTCGCAACTCTGACCCAAGCCATGCTGCCAGTGAGACCTGTAGGGGGTTTCTCGACCCCTCGGACCCCCTCGGGGGACCTCGGTAGTCGGATGTCGGAAAGGGCACCACTTATATATATATTATGTAGTGGTGTCAAGTCTGATTTATATGTATATTATCCGCCGCGCCATGTCTCTACGCGACGAACAACGCGTATGCGACTGTATTTTTCCCCACAAAAAAGAAACTACTTATGTCCACAAATATTTTTGTCCACTACCAATAAAATTAGTTCTAAATTCATGTTACAGCTATAACATACCTACTCGATATAGTTGACTTTTTCAGAATCGTTCCACGGATGTAAAGTTTACGAAATCACTTTTTTTAGAAAATCCCGTCCTTGGTGTACCTACTTATCTGAATAAATACATGCGCTTAGTCTAGAGTCGGCTATTCGTAATAAGAAAAAAAAGTATGGGATACAACGTCTCCATATTTTAATTCACCTCAGGCGAGAATAACAAATCCTCTGCTTTTTTTAGATTAAAGATAAAGATTTCTATTAGATTTGATTTTGTAAAAAGGAATGTCTAACACATATTTTATTTTTAGGTATTTTAGCTGTTTTTAATTCTCTTAATTTTTTTTTGAAGTCACAAAGTTCTCCTTAAATCTCTTATTTTCTTCTTCTTTTACTGTGCCTGGATCTATGAGAGAAAGGTGCTATTCTACTTTGCAATACAGTTAATTTACAGTCTAGAATATCACACACGAGGCTATATTTCATTGCAACTTCCTACGCAGGTAAAACCGTAGAGCTCTCCAAGTCGGTTATAATTTATGAAGTGAAAACTTCTTTTGGCGCACCACAGACAAATTTTTCGTGGGCTGTGAATTGAATTCTAGCGATACGCTCGGGAATGACAAGAAATCTTCGAATACACTCGGGACCATGGTCATTGGTCATCTAGAAATGCGTCAGCATTTCCCATTGGCCGTCTAGAAATGCATAAGCATTTCCCATTGCTAATGCCCACGCCTTCCTGTTTCACCTGCGTAGTTTCCAAAGTAAGCCATCAAATTCTGAGTTATAAGTTTTCACTTCTATCGGCAGTTCCTAGGCCTGCCAATTTTTTTATACGAAAGGTTCTGGTGGCGATTTAGTCCATTTAGGTCTTTCCTTTGCATTTTTTAGAGGACGCAATTTTATTTATTTGATGTGTAGGGGGGGTCAGTGTAAAGCTAAAAACAAGTTTGTGGGGTCGCAACCCTTGTCCCACGGCCGCCATCTTGAAAATAGGGGTTGAAATGGTTTCTACGGTATATCTCTTAGACTATTTATTTGATAAAAAAAAATTGTTACCATTTTTTGTTGCAAATTAAATTCTCTACAACTTTGGTCCAGGAACTTTTTGTCGTAGAGCTATAAATAAAAAGTTATAAGCGAATAGCTAATAAAAAGAATATAGTTATCACTGAAATAAATAGTATAAGAGATATACCGTAGAAACCATTTCAACCCCTATTTTCAAGATGGCGGCCTTGGGACAAGGGTTGCAACCCCACAAACTTGGTTTTAGCTTTACACTGAACCCCCTACACATCAAAAAAATAAAATTGCGTCCTCTAAAAAACGCAACCCCAAATGTAACTTTTCAATGGACTAATTGTAAACGTAAGACCGAGGATCCTATGTCAAGCAGTGGACTAAGGGCGCCTTCACATTAGGTCGCAAGCAGCGCGGCAGGCGCGCGACAGCAACGGATGCCTTCTGATTAAGGCCGATTTACATCAGACGAGCGAATGCTCTTTCTATCCCCACTGTATCAAATTCATTTGGTGTAAACAAACGTAGAGCATTCTTTCGTTGTTTTGTTTCCATTCGCAAAGATTCTATGGATAATTTAATATTATGGAAAACGCTAAGAACGATCTTTCGTTTACACTAAAAGATCGAGAAGGAATGCTCTTGTTCGAGCTCTAGCTCTATGTTCGTTCAGTTTAAATCGGCCTTTACAGCCGCGCGACTTGCTTATAATTACGTGTCACGAGACTGTCGCGCGGCTGCCGCGCTCCTTGCGACCTAATGTGAAGGCACCCTTAAACAGACTGATGTTGATAACAACGCTTTGTTGGCCCCTGTATACATCTAATTAAGAGATAATAACTACATATGCAAAATAACAAGTGTAATTGTCATCAACGTTGAAAGAACAACTGGCCCTTATCCCATAAGAAGCTCACATTATGCCGAATGGAATAGCCACCGTTAATGGCAAGCGCGATAGTTATCTAGGCAAAGGAATGGCATATTGTTAGTTCAGGCCACCTTGACGTTAGAGCTTTTATATGGAAAATTTATTGCTAAAAGTACATGTAAGTATACAAAAATATTAATTACTGTCTGTAGGAATGATAACTCGATACAGAAACCAACTATCCCACTAATTCTACTGTCATACTAATATTATTAATGCGATGTTTTTCAAATTTATTAATTAGACATTAGTAGACAGTAGGGAATATAGCACATAGACTACTTTCCATCACGGGAAAGTAAACGGAAGGGGACTGCGCGGGTAGAATCGCTGCTCTAATTATTAGAGTAGGCTTAGAACATTTAAACGTCAACGGACGAAGCGACGGATCGAGGTAGAACCGGAGTGGGAAGTCGCGAGTTTATTTCGAAATTACGTTTTTCGTAGAATGAGAGTAGACGTCAAGACGTCCAGTACCCTGAGCTCGGAAAGACGACACCGTTGTTGTTCCTAAGACCCGAAGACGTTTAAAACCCACTCTGGAATGCGTCGCCAGAGTGGGTTTCGTCCGATGGATACAGTATTGGATACAGCGGTTTCAATTCGACAGTGAATCGATTTACCTTAAATAATCATAATCAATCAATCATTTAAAATGTTCTAAGCCTATTCTAGTAGGCTTAGAACATTTAAACGTCAAACAATGTCCGATCGTTTTTTGACGTTTAAATGTTCGATCGAACATTGTTTGACGTTTAAATGTTCTAAGCCTATTCTAATTAGTAGGCTTAGAACATTTAAACGTCAAACAATGTTCGATCGGGCTAAACTAAGTAGAAATGGAGTAGGAAAGTCGCGAGTTTATTTCGAAAATACGTTTTTCATAGTAAGATAGTATACATCCTGCAGGTCTACTACGAAGTCCGATAAACGATATATCGGCCGAACTTATGGACGTTTCCTACCACGAAAGACAATCGGTCGGTTGATCGGATCGGCCGTTTCGTTCGATCCGACCCTCATCCGACCTAAGTCTATAACTTCCGACCGAGATGTATCGATCCGAATGTTTTTCGTGGGGTAGGCTACAATCCGATTCAGCTGTCGGTCGGATCCGATCATTCGGAGTTTGTTTTCGTAGTAGACCTGCTGATTCGAAACGCAATCCGAACGATCTGAAATGACAACCCTTGTCTCTGTCATTCTAAACGGATAAGACAAAGTCCGAGAGATTTGATTCCGCGTCGAGATCAATCCGACTGGGATCAGAATCGTTACGGTGAGCTCGATTGAAAAATGTAGTGATTGGAATTAGTTGTTTTCTTTTCAAGAACTCCTAATCTGCTATTAATATGAGTCTACATTCTTGCATGCAAATACTATTTATTATGGATTGCGGTTTTTGTTGCAGGTAAAGTAAACTATGTACAGTCCGCGAGGTATAAGCTGAGCTTTGCATTAGTGTGAGTGATCACATGCATACGCATCTATTACCAAAAGTACAGTCAGACAACAAACTCTTAAACAACAAGCTGACATTAACTATCCAGGATCAATATGGTCATTGCGAAAAGAAGTATCTCTTTTAGGATTCAAATGGTCAAGGACAGAGAATAACAGAAAAATTTTAATGGAAAAGCATGAGATCCGTCACCTACGTATAACTTATTTACTTAAAATTTCCGAATACCGTATTCAGGGCAGGCCTATCGTTTATACCGATGAAACATATATTGACACCACTCACACTTCATCAAAATCATATTCAGATGGCAGCACTTCTGGTTTGAAGAAACACCTTATTAAGAGAACATGGTCACAGCGTCCTGCGTCTGACTGTACTTTTGGTGATCACTCACACTAATGCAAAGCTCAGCATATACTCGCGGACTGTACATAGGTACTGAGGGTATTTGTCATCGGACTTGAATGGCAAAGATTCATTGAGTGTTTAAACTATTGTATTGGGTATCGGGAAATATTTAAATTATGAGGTAGTGGTGTTGCCTGAAAATACTTTTGATCACAAGATCATCATCATCATCAGCGTATCTTAGTCCACTGCTAGACATAGGACTCTCTCCATAGTTCGCCAGTCAGCCCAATACTCAGCTTTACGTCTTCATCCACTGCCTGCTGTTTTCCATATATCGTCACTCCATCTAGTCTCCTAAACGTCCTAAGTAACTGCGGTCCTGAACTACGTTTACCGATTCGCGGTATCCACTCAAGAACACGTCCACAACAAGATCAACAATCTGCAAATCGCATTTCTGTAATATAAGTAATAAGTCTAAAAGCTGGTCGGAAGTTTTCGGTGGCCGCGCTATATAAGTATCTACTCGTAGGTAGGTAGTTTATTTTCGTTATAGTTATTCGATAGAAGAGCTTGCTGGTCCCAGTCTAGCTTGTTTACAAGGTGTTGGCTTCCTGACGATACGTGCTCAGCATGAGTAGGAAACGAAGAGTTCTAATTGTACAACGGAAGCGCGCCATACGTGAAATTATTCAGTACGTGAATCACTGTTTACACACGTTACTATGATCGATTTGTGGTTTGATGTCTTGAAGACCAAACTTCCTTTGATAGTACTTATTCTAACCACCTTCTAATATTTCACGGTTTATGTAAGCCAAAAAGCTGTCATATTTTCGAGCAAAGTCCAATCGGTACAGAAATTTCCCACAATTGTGATGTCAAAAGAAACTCAAAGAGACAAAACTGCAATACTCAAATATTATAGTTATGCTATTTTATTTAAGTACTTATAAAGATTTTGGTTCAAATATTAGGTACAGTCCGCGAGGTATAAGCTGAGCTTTGCATTAGTTGAGTGATCACATGCATACGCATCTATTACCAAAAGTACAGTCAGACAACAAACTCTTAAACAACAAGCTGACATTAACTATCCAGGATCAATATGGTCATTGCGAAAAGAAGTATCTCTTTTAGGATTCAAATGGTCAAGGACAGAGAATAACAGAAAAATTTTAATGGAAAAGCATGAGATCCGTCACCTACGTATAACTTATTTACTTAAAATTTCCGAATACCGTATTCAGGGCAGGCCTATCGTTTATACCGATGAAACATATATTGACACCACTCACACTTCATCAAAATCATATTCAGATGGCAGCACTTCTGGTTTGAAGAAACACCTTATTAAGAGAACATGGTCACAGCGTCCTGCGTCTGACTGTACTTTTGGTGATCACTCACACTAATGCAAAGCTCAGCTTATACCTCGCGGACTGTAATAAATTAGGTATAAAATAATATATTATGTACTTATTGTGAGTACCTATTTCTCAAAAGTCCAAAACGGTCCAAAAGCACAAAATAAAATAATAAAAATTTGAAAACTATAACTAAATTGACTTTTATTGCTCTCTCTATAATTTCAAGTAAAAACAAAGAGAGAGAAAAATGAGTAGAGTAGCGACGCTAATCTTCTCACTTCCCCTGTACACCATCCGGCACATAATCACACCCTAATAATTAAAACGGGTCTGCCGCCTTAAGAGTGCGCCT
This sequence comes from Ectropis crepuscularia, assembly GCA_963693475.1. Taxonomy (NCBI): domain Eukaryota; kingdom Metazoa; phylum Arthropoda; class Insecta; order Lepidoptera; family Geometridae; genus Ectropis; species Ectropis crepuscularia. The sequence goes on from OY856350.1 coordinate 11,241,249, forward strand.
AATGCCAGGGAAAAACCAGTTTTCACCCGCGCGACGCGTTTCTTAATGCGATATACATAAAGTCGAGAATAGCATGACACTGTTTGGAGGAAAAATCAATATTAAATCATTTGAAACCATTTTTGACCAAGTTTTATTTAGTTACTCAATAATTAAACATAAATTTAAAAAAGCGTTCGGTTACTTTACTAGAACGTACAATTAGGAATTTTATTACCAAAAAATAATGTGGGGTCATCGCTGATAATTTCGAGTACTCGAATTAAAACGGGTTTTTTCAGTGTAATTTTTATTTTTTTATTGTAAAAAACTCTGATCTATTTTTCTATTATAATATTATAATTCTATTCGGTTATCGTGCTTCTTCTTGATTGTACCCACACGTCAATATTTTTTTTGTCATAGTTTTTAGTTTCTTAACTTCAGTGAGCGGCGTCGAAAATGTCCTTTTTTCGTTTTCTGGCACTAGGCGCCCTCTTAACCAAGACGGATATGGCATTTTTATTGCTCTCTTTATAATTTAAAGGGGGGAAAAAAGAGAGCAGTATACGCGTTAGTAGAGTAGCGACGTTAATATTCGCGATTCGCGTATACAGAGCTGTGTGGAATTGTGTTGTTTTTGCAGGCGTATTTTTTATCATCAGGGCGAAATCCTGCAATTTGCGACACTTTAAAAAAATCTAAATAATGGTTTGTGTTAATCTAGCTCTTGAGATCTTGAGATATTAAATCTTGATTACTTTGGGGAAAAATAAACGAGTCATAGTGAATAAATCGTAAATTTATGTCAAGTCATGCAGCATACAGTTTTCGGTTGACAAAACACGCATCGCAAGCTCTTAACACGCCATGATAACGCAACCCCGTTTCATTTTCCTGTTTTCAGATTTGATAGGTCCCCATTCTGGCGCAATCGATATTGACCCGTTCGCTATTTATGTAACAGGTAGGTGCTTAGGTATTGCTGCATGCATTTCATTTTAATCGACTTATTTTTAGTAGGCCACTAAAATTGATCCTAAATCATTGAAAATTAAATTATTCAGAATTATAATATGAATAAGCTATCACTACGTTGCGTCGTCCACATACCTAATTGTAAGCATATTTTATATACATAGTTTTTTTTGTTGATATTTTGAAAAACCGCCACGCACTATTCACAATTGGTGGAGCTATCGCGTAACATACATACAAAAAAAACATGCAACTGAATTGAGGACGTCTCTTTCGGAGTCGGTTAAAATATTCATAGCTTGCTGCACCCGCAGTATGACACCCACCTAAACAAACACTTTAACGCAAAATACGAGTATAGTACTTTATGTATTAATCCAGGTAATCTACGTATTTAATTTTATTCAAATCCATTCAGCCGTAACAGAGGAACGTGGGAACAAACATACTCACAAACTTCTTTCGCCTTTAACATATTAGTGTGATAACCGAGAATCGGGGCCTGGGAAATTGTAATTTCACTCATCGCGGAACACAGAAGTGTGAGTAGTGAAAGATGGCCGGAGTTGTTGGTAGCTGATATGTTTATGACGTGGAAATAAATTTGCGAGACGTTGCTGACCCCGTGAGATATCTACGGGGGCCCTTGACATTCATACATTGTTAACAAAAACTCCGTATGTTTTTAGGGTTCCGTAAAACGTAAAAACGGAACCCTTATAGATTCGTCATGTCTGTCTGTCTGTCTGTCCGTCCGTATGTCACAGCCACTTTTTGCCGAAACTATGAGAACTACACTGTTGAAACTTGGCAAGTAGATGTATTCTGTGAACCGCATTAAGAATTGAACAAAAAAAATAAAAATAAAAAAAATTAGGGTTGCCCCCCATACTGAGAACTGAAACTCAAATTTTTTTTTTCATCAGACCTACACGTGTGTGGTGTCTATCGATAGGTCTTCAAAAATGATGATGAGGTTTCTAAAACCATTTTCGTCTACACTGAATAACTTGCGCGAGAGACACTTCCAAAGTGGTAAAATGTGTCCCCCCCCCCCCCTCTAACTTCTAAAGTAAGAAAATGAAAAATCTAAAAAAAATATATGATGTACATTACCATGTAAACTACCAACGAAAATTAGTTTGAACTCGATCTGATGAGTAGTTTTTTTTAGTACGTCATAAATGCACTATTATTGAAACTTCGATCAAAGTTACAACGAACTACAAGAACTATGTGTACTATTATGTATATTATGTTACTTGCTGCAACGGAACCCTTCATGGGCGAGTCCAACTCGCACTTGGCCACTTTATTTAAAACATATTTTGTTTTTATTAATTATTTGAATATTATTTGTTTCAGTTTCATTCCAAGTTACATCTCTCTTTATTTTATTGTTTGGTAGGTAGGTACCTATAAACATATATAGTAGGATAGTTTGATAAATCGTTTTTGAAGTGAAAACTTCTTTAGGCGCGCTATAGACAGAATTTTCGTGGGCTGTGAAATGGATTCATCAATCGTCACGCTTGGATATGATAATGGATCGGATCGGATCGGATTTGAAATCTTCGGGTAAACTCGGTAAAAACGGCCAGGTTAACAGAAACAGTAAAGAGTTTCGATTACCTACCTCCAACAGCCCAGCGTTTATCTCCAGATACCAGGACAACAGAAATATAAAAGAGTTGCGTTTGCCCCTAGTTACCAGTACCAGGGCAACAGAAACAGTAAAGAGTTGCAATATTCTGTATAATTACGTTGATATAAAACTAGATGGCGCAACCAACGATTTAGCTGGCGGTGTTGAAATTATGCGAATGTACATAGACCTACGATGGTTTAACAAATAATTTGTCTTCTGACAAGGTGATAAATAAATTAGACATTTCAATTAAAAGTGAAAACATTTGAGTCACAAGTTTTTACTTCTATCGGCAGTTCCTATGACTGCCAATTTTTTTTTTGCAAATGTACTAGGAATTTCGAGAAAACACGAATGTTAATATTTTTTAATCTTACTGAAAAAAAGAACATTTTTTTTGCAAAAACGCTAGGATCGCGAAAAGAATCGTTGGCTATTATGGCTAAAGGATGCTGATTGGTAAATAAAAGCTCTCTAAACTAAATATTCTCTGATTGGTTGACAACTCGACAACATGCTCTCTTTGACTCATGGTTTTAAGCTGAAGAAAGGTACTTAAGCCATTCTCATCAGATCACAGGAAGATCTTGAACGTAATTGGGTTTCCATACCAGTCCGAACTTATCTTCCTAATGAAAACTTAGCACCGATAAATATTTAAGTTTTTGCAAATATAGTTTTTCTGCACTGATAGGACTGCTCTTTGCAATGTCCACGTGGAGAAGTATCTTTGGTAGTTATTCTACCCCCAAGCACTATAATGTGCAAATATCACCATATTATGGTTTGTAGGACAATATTTCCAGAGAAATTATAGGGCATATATTTATAGAGACAGTATTATTAAATTTAGATTTGTGGGGTTTGTATACCACCTACTACTGTACATATGTTACGCGATAGTTCCGCTAGTTGTATATTGTGAATAGCTATTAGCACGGTCGGGGCAGACATTGAAATAGAAAAAATTCCGGGGAGCGATTTTTTTTTATGAAACGTCGGGGAGGGTTGTTGGAAGTATAAATCTCGATTTTCTAACTAATCTCGGTAGAGGGTTCGCCGCCATCTTGTTTTAAAGTTTTTGTGAAATAACTCGTGTTCATTTTCAACTTTAGAGCAAAAATGATAGTCACAAAAATTGTTGGAAATTTAATTTCTCACAAGTTTGCTTCATATAGGTTTTAAGCTAGGATCAATATTTGCAGAGTTATACTATCAAGTTTATCAAAAAAATCGTAATGGGTGGAATTTTATTTTCTTCAACTTCGGTTCTCGCACTTTTTAGGGTTCCGTACCCAAAGGGTAAAAACGGAACCCTATTACTGAGACTTGGCTATCCATCCGTCCGTCCGTCCGTCCGTCTGTCACCAGGCTGTATCTCAAGAACAGTGATAGCTAGACAGTTGAAATTTTCACAGACGATGTATTTCTATTGCCGCTGTAACAACAAATACTAAAAATAAAATAAATAAAAAATGTGCGAGAACCAAAGTTGAAGAAAATAAAATTGCACCCATTACGATTTTTTTGATAAACTTGATAGTATAACTCTGCAAATATTGATCCTAGCGTAAAAACTATATGAAGCAAACTTGTGAGAAATTAAATTTCCAACAACTTTGGTTACGATAATTTTTGCTCTAAAGTTGAAAATGAACGAGTTATTTCACAAAAACTTTAAAAGAAGATGGTGGCGAACCCTCTACCGGGATAAGTTAGAAAATCGAGATTTATACTTCCAACAACCCTCCCCGACGTTTCATAAAAAAAAATCGCTCCCCGGATTTTTTTCTATTTCAGGCTAGTTTTATGTCTACCTCGACTGTACTATATTGATTGTTCTTGTTTTGTTTCGTAGAATACTTATAGGTACTTACTTCAGATAAAATCGGTGTGGCGGTATTTAGAATATCAACAAAAAACTGAAATTTCCTTACATTTATTTATGTAGATGACGTTGGCATAGCTTCTTATAAAATTTAGTAGTGTCTGAATTTAATTTTAAATTAAGGCGATTTTTTTTCGTAGAAAATTAAATTATTGTGCCCCTTTTTTGCGAAATACGCGTAGTATTGTTTTTATAATCCGTGATTTTCCCGATTTATTCAGAGCTTTCGGAAGACCGATCAATGACCGATTCCATATTGTTTTGAACATGAATTATTTATAGACAATTTATTGCAGAAAAGTTATGAGTCTGAGTTAGTAATGGTTTGGAATGCTCGTGTATCAATAGCTGCATGACACTGTGCTGCTATGGGTAGGCGTTTTGCTTAACATCAGTTAGATACTTACATGTTCTGATCGTTTAGCCAGTTCTACTATCAAGTAATATTAGGAATATTACACTATTACTCATCATCATCATCATCCACAGTCTTGCTTATCTCACTGCTGGGTATAGGCTTCTGTTTTTTTATGCCATCTTCCTCGGTCACACAAATCTAAATTTAATAATACTATCTCTATATTATTGATGCTGCCTATACATACTGGCCGAGTGGAGGCCAACGCCAGTGTGTGGAGGGTCGTTTTGTGATGACTCGCGTCGCTCGCCTCGCTGGCCGAGTGACGGCAAGTGGCCAGTGTGTATAGGGCTGTTTTGTCTCGACTCGTCTCTCGTGACCGGTGTCGGTTTTTGTGCACAAAACAAAGGCGGTCGGCGAAAAGCGTCCTGATCTCCTATTGGCCTACCTCGTTTTTGTCTGCACTGGGCCAGTATGTGGATGGTTCGTTTTGTCGGCACTCGCGTTGGCTTGGGCTGGGCCAGTGTGTGAATGCTTCGTTTTGTCTCGTGCCGTTTTGTCGACACTCGCGTTGGCTTGCATTGGCCCAGTGTGTATAGGCAGCATTTTCTCTTCCTTTTCTGAAGTCTATTAATGACATTCTTTTTAGTGGTTGGACTCTTTACAGCGCCTGCCGGGAGATATACCACAGTTATTATACTCAGAGAAATACCTACTCCAAGTTAGTAAATGACCAAGCAGTACTGTTCAAACATTACTGCGTTCCAGTTTGAAGGTCAAACTTTAAAATCAAGTTTAAATTATTTCTGAACAAATCATCTTACACCTCCTGGGTGCAGTGGAGTGCTAGAATTTGGATTCTTCAAACACTGCTGAACCGATTTCGATAAATTATAAAGTACGATAAATAACTTTCTGTGAAGTCTCATATTTACGCTCTACGGACAAAACAATCTCGTCGTAAAAACGGCAACAACTGATCTCATTTGTTGACAAATTGGGCTGGGGAAATACATTTACTTCCACTATTTTATATGTTTATCAGTGGACATAAAGTATATTTTATGTCATATGAAAACATTTTATGTACATTTAGCAAAGTCCAAGTGTTTTCTACGCTAGCCTGCTTGTCAATCCTGTGAGTAGCTCAAGACATGTCATAACTTCATTACATTTTTAACCCCCAACGCAAAAACAAGGGATGTTGTAAGTTTGAGTACGCGACAGCCATAGAGCAGCCACACACCCTGTGTCTGTCTGTGGCATCTTAGCTTCTGAACGGATGAACTGGTTTTGATTGAATTTTGTTTGAAAAGTGAATAATCATGGCCATATAGAATAGGTGTTCAATCTTTTTTTTCTTCCTTTTATTTTGGTAAAAATAATAGGAATATCAAACGTTTGCTTCAGATTAAAATTTATAGAAACTTTAACGGTAATAAACTATAATACTACTCATTCTCAGGAATACCTGCGGGGAAAATACACACAGTAGGCACTGCTTACTTCAAGAAGTATTTTCATTATACAATCTGTCGCAACAGTCATTGGCCGGCATTTACTTAGGACTAGGACAAATACGTACAAAAGTGCTTACGAAAAGGAAAAACTATAAGTATACACTAATAGTTTTCCTTGAAAAGGTAACTTGGATCATCGTCAATTTTAATCACGTAATATTTACTCGTGACTATGTATTTAGTTTTTTTAAATATTTGTATTACTTACTGGCTAACCTGTGATCACCATCTCGCCTGATGTTAAGCAACAATCCGGTCTACGATGGAGCGTGCTTACCTAGAAGAAACCGATTCACTCTCGATTTGAACATCAAGATTGTAACCTTCATGATAGTAACATTTTTTATAATTTATTATTAACTATTTATACATCTCTATTATTTTTATTTGGGAGTGATTACATCTTTAATGGACTATCAATATTTTGCCAGCCGTCAACACGGTGAGAAACTAGGTTATGTAGGTATTCAAATGTAGGTAGGTACTCTCTTTATGTTTCTTTAGTTTAGTGTTTGGTTATTCCAGGAAAGAATTATTGTTATTGTTGTACATGTCAAACACAATCAAATACAAACAACATTATGATATGACATAAAATATTTAACGTCCATGGACACCGTATGACAAATCTTGAGTTGAGCTTAACTTGACCCATAAAATAGATCTTGAGCTCAACTTTGACGATTTACGACGAGAGATATTGTAATGATTTACCTACACATTTCAAACAACCTTTGATTTTCTACCAACAGGTAAAACAACTAAACTTCATAAATTAAACCGACATAGTAGTCCAATCATTTAAGCTTAAATTAGGTGAGAATCTCGGAATTCGAGATACCCAGCTGTAAGTCTGTAAATACTTGTATATTGACACCCTAAAAGTTGTCTCAAAACCTACATATGGTAGGGTGTGAGCAACTATTAAATTTCAATGTCAAAGTTCACGAAAATCGGTTTTTTGCGCTTTTGTTGTAAATATTTCATTTCCTATGGGTTTTTTGCTATTTGTATGTATGATCAATATTGTAGAATACAAAAGTTCAACGTTTTCTGACCTGATCTGGTCATTCCACAGAGTGACGTCCGCATTGGTATGTTGAATTATTTAATTTACATTGTCGTGTTTCAGTGTAGATTGTGAAACAACTCAAATGTGGGTCGACGCAGTTTATCATGGGACATCTGAATTTCTAATATTCATTGACGCAGGACCTGGCAATTCAATGGTATCATCAATACAAATAAATACAATTGAAATGTGTTTTTGGACTACCAAATTAACATTTCCCTAAATACATATTATGAAAGTAAATACATTTGGTACTTACACAAAAAAAACCTTTTTTGTCAGTCTGTTACGCCTAATCTCTGAAACGTCTGGACCGATTTTAACGGGTCTTTCACTAGCTCTCTAGCTGATGTTTTAAAGATTAGGTGTGGTACTTTTATTTTGGAAAAAAATTGAGATCCTCGAAAACATTCCAAAACAATATGATATTAAATATTTTAGCTGATGATAGGCTTCTGTCGGTCCCTTTTTCTACAATAAATCGCCCAACATAGCAGGTACAACAATATTTTTTTGAAGTGAAAACTTCTTTAGGCACGGCTAGACAGATTTTTCGTGGGCTGTGAATTGAATTCATTCGTCACGCTCGGTTATGATAAGAAAGCTTCGGGTAAACTCGGGACCATGGCTATTGGCCATCTAGAAATCCGATCAGCCAATGGGAAATGCTGACGCATTTCTAGATGGCCATGCCAAGATGGCGAGGCCACGCCCTCCGGTTACACCCGTGTAGTTTCCAAGGTAAGCTATCAAATTCTGAGTTTTAAGTTTTCACTTCTATCGGCAGTGCCTATGACTGCCAATTTGTTTTTTTTTAATTTATCGAGAACACTCTATACTCGGCACTGCTGCCAAAACTGTTTTTTTTCCTTCGTGTCTATCTGTATGTCGAACGTGTATCACTCTGAAATTTTCAACCGTATACATTTACGTATTTACTAAACAATAACACAATTTAAATAATTTAATTTAACTTAAAATCTAAACTATTCAAGTAACCAAGCACCTATTTACATGATAGATTAAATCTTTGCAACTTGGTAATGCCTCTTCTTCATACTTTCTCCGGAGTAATTATGTGGGGTAGATAGACTAATTAGACTTCATTATTCGTAATTGAGTAACTATAAAAGTGATTCTCACACATTTTTTAAATTAATTCTTCGGTAACTCATATTATGTGATATAGTCGATCCAATCCATCTTCAGTTTCAGCCGCATCCAGCTGCCTTTTTGAAGTAAAAACTTCTTTTGGCGCGCCTAGACAGATTTTTCGTGGGCTGTGAATTGAATTCTAGCGTCACGCTCGGGTATGATAAGAAATCTTCGGGTAAACTCGGGACCATAGCATTGGCTATTTAGAAATGCATCAGCCAATGGGAAATGCTGACGCATTTCTAGATGGTCATCCCATGATGACCAGGCCACACCCTCTGGTTTCACCCGTGTAGTTTCCAAAGTGAGCTATCAAATTCTCAGTTATAAGTTTTCACTTCTATCGGCAGTTTCTATGACTGCCAATTTTTGTTTTTTTGTTTGGCTGTCTGCCTGGAGTGACCATTTTACACGTGAGATATTAGTGAATAAATAAAATAAAATCAAATGTTGCTCAAGGTATATAATACATTTTATCATACAGGTTCTTGTTTCTCTTGATCTTAATAGTTGTTTGTTTGAACGCGCTGATCTCAGGAACTACTGGACCGATTTCAAAAATTCTTACACCATTGGATATACTGTAGGTGATCCCTGAGTGCTACATATGTATGTACCACGGGTGAAGCTGGGACGGATCGCTAGTATATATCGTTTATGTTTGTTGTTTTGCTGATAGATAATAGTGAATCGGACATCGGACAATCAGACAGTCCATCAAATTTATATTATCTATAGAATTCCCACGCAGTCAAGTAACCCCGGAAATCTGCAATAATATAATTTGCAGCAGACACGCGACTAATTTCGAGGACACAAAACAAAACAACAGAACGTTGCGAAAAACAAAATTGGTTACCACTTTATCTCGATCGGATCCATCATCATAATTACCTACGTAGAGAAATTGATGTACGAGTAGATTATATCTGATTTTTTGTGAAAAATAAGTGCTAGGAATAAGACCATATTTTGGTATGAAACTGAGTTTTGGGCCACCATTATAAGCAATCCATTAGGTATAGTTTAAAAACGGTTTATGTCACCTGAAATAAATTAATTTTGTAATAGGGATGTTGACTGGGTCAAAAATATACCATTCTAATTCGAAATTATTAAAAATCGACAAAGATTTGATAAATCCACCAAACTTCCGAAAAGGGGGGGCTGTGACGTGAAGTCTACATAAAAATATCGATATATATTTTTATGTAGACTTCACGTCACATCCCCGACGTATCGTGACGTCAGTCGAAACTTCTAAGCATTATATCTTCATTTTTAGGGTTCCGTAAAACGTAAAAACGGAACCCTTATAGATTCGTCATGTCTGTCTGTCTGTCTGTCTGTCTGTCTGTCTGTCTGTCTGTCCGTCCGTATGTCACAGCCACTTTTTGCCGAAACTATGAGAACTACACTGTTGAAACTTGGTAAGTAGATGTATTCTGTGAACCGCATTAAGATTTTTACAAAAGTTTTTTAAAAAAACAAAAATTAGGGGTGCCCCCCATACTGAGAACTGAAACTCTAAAATTTTTTTTTCATCAAACCTACACGTGTGGGATGTCTATCGATAGGTCTTCAAAAATGATGTTGAGGTTTCTAATATAATTTTTATCTACACTGAATAATTTGCGCGAGAGACGCTTCTAAAGTGGTAAAATGTGTGTCCCCCCCCCCTCTAACTTCTAAAGTAAGAGAATGAAAAATCTAAAAAAAATATATGGTGTACATTACTATAAAAACTACCAACGAAAATTAGTTTGAACTCGATCTGATGAGTAGTTTTTTTTTAGTACGTCATAAATACACTATTATTAAAACTTCGATCAAAGTTACAACGAACTACAAGAACTATGTGTACTATGTATATTATGTTACTTGTTGCAACGGAACCCTTCATGGGCGAGTCCAACTCGCACTTGGCTACTTTATTTGTTTTCGAAACAAAAGAAAAAATACATGTTTGTACAATATTTTTTCAAAATCTAACTGACGGGCTATATAATTTTTTTAAAGACCATGCCTATAAAATAAATATAATAATTACAAAAAAACTTTTGTATTTCAGCAAGTCACATACTACGTGATCCGTACAGCGCTCCTTGTGTCCTGGTTCTGGGCTGCGATACTGACTTGCGCGCCGGTGATGGGGCTGGGCCGGTACTACGACCCCCATCACCAACGCTGCGTGAGGTACAGAAACGCAGAAACCACAGCCGATTTTGTATACGCCGCGTTCTATGTAGCCTTTGGTAAGTATATTTGTTCAGTGTCTGGATATTACTGTATGTAATAAGCATGTATTTACAATTAAGTATTATATCAGCTACATAACTAGCTTCCGTAACACAAGCTTTGCTTCGGGCTAGCTTTGGGTTACGAAGTAGGTAACTATTTTCTTATCTGTGCTTTGGGGCTGGATGGTGTTGTTTGATATAAAATATACGCCGCGTTCTATGTAGCTTTCGGTGAATATATTTCCTCAGTGTTTTGATGTTTCTATGGGTGTATTTACAATTAATAAGTATGTCAGCTATCTGGGTCCCGTAATACAAGCTTCGTATGGTGCCAGATGGTGTTGTTTGAGGAACTTCCACCAATGTTTATTTGTTATTTAAAATAACGATATTTGTTTTTTACTGTTTATGACAAATAAAGATAAGTGAATGTAGCATAACCTTTTCAACGCCAGACTGAATAGGTATCTTATAGATCAGCGTGCATCACCTTCGACCGCTCGTCGCTTACCATCGAGCGAGACAATGAGCAAACATAAACCTGGACGTCTACTCTCTTTCTACGAAAACTTAATTTCGAAATAAACTCGCGACTTTCCACCTCCGATTCTACTTCGATCCGTCAAACAATTTTGTATCGGACGAAACGAAGTAGAACGAGAGTAGGAAAGTCGTGAGTTTTTTTCGAAATTACGTTTTCGTAGAAATAGAGTAGACGTCCTGGTTTAAAAAAAACACATAGCGATTATTTATCACTTGTGGTTATCATTGTACAAGGGGTCATTACTCCAGAAGAGATTGGTGTGCACTGCTGACATAATAAAAACTTGTTACTACCTGACCTTCTGTCATTGCAGCACTTACATTGGTATCTATGCAGCTATTTTCTATCTTTCTAGGGCACGTCCAGGAAGTTTTCACTAGTGTTTACTTAGAGCAATGCAGTTTCTAAATACCTTTCGACGGTTACACGAAACGACTAAACTAATTCGAAAGGATCTCATTGTTTACCTACAACAATACACCCCGACACCCAATACCTGCAACAATAAAACACCCTGGACAACTAGATCTTATATTTATACCAGATCTTAAAGAAAATACATATGAAATTAAGACTAGTCAAGACTGCCCTTGTCCTATCTCCTCCAATTTTCTAGATTGTAACCACTTATACACGGTAGAATCGAGCAGGATTAACAGCTACTAAACGAACAGCTATAATCGCAACCGTGGTCAGAGAATCAATTAGATCTCGTTTAAAAACGCTGCCTCAAATGTGATCACATGAATCAATCAATCATCATATTGGCCATTGCCATAGATTAAACTTTTTTAAGCCCTGAAGTATATTAAGTTTAGTACCGTAATTTTGATTAATTTTTCAGGTACGCTACTGTGTCTGGTGCTGGTTTACTGCAACCTGGCAGTAATTCGAGCACTATACGCCATCACGGCCCCCCGGGCGGGCGGAGCACCCATCGTTCGTCGCGTCTCCAAATCCTCCTGCCGACAGCGAGCAAAGAGTCTCAACTCAGGAGCCAACTTAGCTGGAATGCATCACAACGCGGCAACGGCTGAGGAAGTTGCTTTCAGTCGACTCATGGCAACACTATCCGTGCTGTTTATGATCTGCTGGCTTCCGCAAATGGTGAGACTTTTCGTTTATTTTTCAACGGTAATCATTAGTCACGGGTAACTACTTGTGATATGGCCGGTCCAATCCTTCGATACGGGCAGCAATCATGTGCGTGTACTCTCCTTGAAAAAAGCTGCTGGACGCGGCCAAAATTTGAGTCGGACTGGACTGACCATTTCGCACCAAAGTTACCCAAGACTTAATTTTGTGAACAACCTAACAACTACGTTTCTTTACATAAATATCAATCTACTAATTACACAATACAAACAAAATTCAATGTATTAATTGAACATAAATATACAGAAGTCTTTATTCTAAAAATACCTACAACAAATAAATGACATATGAACAAGACCTTAGCTAGATCTAAACACCAAAATTATATTCTTATAGGCATGGTGTGCTGCATCGATTCTTAGAAAGGCAAACTGTATTATTCCTGTACCTACCAATCAAAGAGTTAGCACATAGCTACAATAAATCTATGCTACCAATTAATAGGAATATTGTATTTAGAATCTATGCACTACAATATAAATCATAAAGTTCCACACCCATATAACCAACTCTCTCATTAATTAATGTCATCAAATACACGTACATCTGAATTATAACCTCATGAAGGTCATCAATTCATTTCAGACAGGAACCGTGGAGTGCAAATTAAATGTTAATTAGGTACCACAAATTCAACCAAAAATATCGCTTGGACGAGAACACCATGTGTGGCAAAGTGCTACTTGGCATTCCGCTGCGTAACTCGGTTCGGTGGTCCATCCACTAAAACAATTCGCAATATTGACATGAGAATGGGCTAGTCCTGACAGTGGCTATTAAATCGATCCATTTTGTTTTAGGAATGGGAAAGAATATGGTATTGTTCTAAGATCTACTCCGGAGGTACGAGTAGCTATTCTTCTGTAAGAGGTTTTCATGCTGAAGTAATTTTTCTTGTTTTAAAAGCTGGCTTCGGTTTAGTAATAGAGTAATACATTTTTGACTGAGACAAATTATGTTATAACATTTTAGGAGTAGGATTTTCTCTACTGCCTATACTCTTCGACTACCTATACCACATGAAACGTTTAGGTACGGCCGTTTCGGAATGAAAATCTGAAGTCAGTTCTCGTAACTGAATGCGTGTAGTTGTAGGTAAGGTTGGTACTTTGTTTCAAAAATCTTACTCCTTAATACTTACTTACTTACTCATATTGATTAGGTAAACGGGTAACTCACGTGTAATGAGGTCGGTCAATCCGACTCGAGTTTCGGCCGCGTCCGGCGGCCGAAACTCGAGTGGCAAGTGCCAAACGGGACGCCATCGGGCGCGTACACTCTCCTTGAAAAAGGCCGCCGGACGCGGCCGAAACTCGAGTCGGATTGACCGACCTCATTACACGTGAGTTACCCGTTTACCTAATCAATATGTGTAACAACCACGTTAATTTTAATACTTACTTACTATTACTATTGCCTCCACTACCAGGCATCTGATGAGTGTTAGAAGATTTGACTGCACATGTTTGGTCCCATTTTGTCCACTCTGTAGAATCCTATGGCGAGATCTTTGCCCTCAGCTAAGCATACGATGCTTGCTTCTTACCTTACGTTTTTACCAACAACAGAACTGTAGTGTTGATATTGACGCCGGGTATTGTTAAGTTAAAACATTCATATCACGTTCTCAATTGATCGCATCGCATCGGCGGGAATGATGTTTTCGGTTTAACATATTTACTTTTATTGTACAATTGTATATTTTTAAATTCAACGATAGTAAGCAAGTGGGTAATATAAGTAGGTACGGGGTTCCTCAAACCCAATGACCTTGGCGTACCGATGGAGACGCAGTGGGTAGATCTTCGAAAATAAACGCGATGTTCGAGGATGAAATTAATTTTCCGTAATAAATTATTATCTAAGAATATTTTCGTAATTAATAATACAATGATATCATATATGTACCTAATACATTTGTAATTTGATATCTATCATTGGTCTAAAAGCTATTAAAAGTAATTGCACGAATTTACCAGTGTGTAGTGACAATTCCCTATTGTCACTTTTATTTAAAATAAAGAGTATCGAGACGAGCAGGACATGTGCCTGATGGTAAGCAACATGTCTGCGACATAACAGCACAGTGACACGCAGTTATTGGTACATGAAGAGTCCAAATCATTACCTAGCACTGCACTGCGCTCGTCACCTGTCGTCACCGCAATTTCTCTGGAAGCATTGCCCCTCAAACCGGAACACAGTAATGTGCAAACATTTGGCGGTAGAATAACTGACAAAGGTGTGGTACTTCCCCAGGCGGACTCTGCCAAGAGTCCTACGACTACAAGATGTACCTACACAGTAAATTCGTAAAATCGGTAAATCTCGGATATTTTTTTTATTTATGATTTGGTTATGCAAAATCCATTCAACTATAATTTTATTCAAAAGACCACAGAATCAGTATTCTACAGCAGTTCTCATTGAACCCAGAAGTATGGAATCGCCATCATCATCTATTTATATTGAACCATTACGTATCAATCCGTATAACAACATCCGCCTCTAAAATGCATTGCGAAAACAATAAACCACCTATGAGCATGAGCAATGAGCCGCGTGTATTTGTCTTCAAGACAAGAAAATGAATTTATTTTTAACCTATAGATTTTTTAGGTGTAATGTATTTTTTTCTAATAATAACTAGTAATAATCTAAAAATTATTTATTACTAGATTGAGACTCCGCTTACAAAAAAATGCGATTATTACAATTATTCCAAAAAATACACAATAATGAATTAACATTAGAAAATGTATACCTATCCATATAAAATCTCTCCTCGAAGGCCTATCCCTAGGAAGGGTGCCGGACGGCCCTAAACGTCCGACGCCCCAGGCAGGCGCAAGCCAAGTCTTGAACATCACCGAAGAATTGCTAGCTTATTGGGTTTTTTCGGATACACTTCGGAGAGTTTGCAACTGATCCGCATGATCTAATACCACCTTGCCCTTTTTTCTATCGGATTTTTCGTAGCTCGAAGAAGCGGCATCGTGTCATGGTTGATGTGCCGAAGACACGAACGAAAAGGTTTTTAGACTCTACTTTTCTGATAAGAACGTTCAAACTGTGGAATGAGTTGCCTGAGTGGGTTTTTCCCGATGGTTATAATCTTGGCGTCTTCAAATCGAAAGTGAATCGGTTTCTTCTTGGTAAGCACACACCATCGTAGACCGCATCGTCGCTTTACATCAGGCGAGATGGTCAAGTGTAAACCTTTAAATGTAAAAAAAATGTATTTCCGATTATGTGCGTATTATAACAGCTAATTGATTGGTTCTCATAGTCCAAGTTTTACTTAGTTTGGGACTAGTGACTAGTGTTGCGTGAGAAATGTCCACTAGTATTTATTCATTCATATTATTTTATTTATTTTTTACTCCTGTAAGTTATCTGTAAACATTGTTCTTCAAACCGGAACACATTATTGTTTGCACATTACTGATTGGCGGTAGAAAAACTAGCATAGGCGTAGAACTTTACCAGACAGGTAGAGTTTGCAATGAGTCCTACCAAACAAACATAATATGCTCCCGTTGTACGTTTATATTGAAAAATAAGGTTGGTTAATTGGTTCGTTTTTTAACGAATTTAAAAGAATCAAGAATCATTAAACAATCACTTTTATAAGACCAAATTATGATTTAATAAGACAAGCACATTTGAGACAAATGATCAACTGGCCTCTGTGCAGAGGTGACTTTGATGGATCCTGCAGTAGCGACTTGCAGCACAAAAAGAAGATTGTAATAATAGCCCGTGGTGTGTGGTGTGGCGCGGCGCTGAGTGCTGACACAATTTATTGTTATAAATTGCAGATTGGGATCGCTGGATCGCTTGGGTTGGACATTGCAGTTCAATACCAACCCAGGAAGTTCACTGACTCCATCTTTATTGCAAAATAACGTTCCTTGGCACCAACATTGATCTTGTCAAAGAATAATATTTTATATAAACAACACTGCGTTTCGGTTTGAAAGGCAATGTTGCCAGTGAAATTACAGGGCATAGAGATAAAACATCTTATATCTCTGGGTGACGAGCGCATTGCTAGGTGATGATTTGAAGGCTTGTTGCTTACCATCAGGTACATGTCCTGCTCGTCTCGTCACTCTATACTATACAAAAAAAATAAACTGAACCAATATAAACTGAAGCTAGCAAACTTAAGAGGATCATCTGGGTAGCGATTCTGAAACCATTCGGTTGCATCCGACACGGAATCTCATCTCTCGGTCTTTGTCATGCTAAACAGATAAGACAAAGACCGAGAGATGAGATTCCGTGTCGGATGCAACCGAATGGTTTCAGAATCGCTACCCTGATCACTTTGGTGCGATTCTCAAAATTTCTACTCATTGTGGAATTTGTGGAGTCCTGTAATAATGAATCAAAAGATCCTCGAAATTTCGAGTGTCAATAACCAGTAGTTTAGAAGTAATAATTTATTGACTTAGTCAAGCTGTAGAAAATCATTTGATTATAGTAAGGAACCCTACCCAAAAAATCATTATGGTCATTTGGTACCTGGTTACAGGTACCAAATCATTCGACGATAATATTTTTTCACTAAAAACCAAACAACTGATTTTAAAATAAAAAAACTAACTCGCATCTAACATAAAATTGGTGAAAGTTCAAAGTTCAAACCAAATAATATGTGCCAACTAAATGTACCTACTGCTCCATTTTACTCCTGCTCACAGCGAGGTCACGGAGTAAACGAAAATATCGATGATATTTTTGAAATCGCTCTACCAATTTCGATTAAAATTTAAAAGGTATTTTAACCAAAGATAGAAGCCTGTCGTTTATTCGCCCTTTCATCTGATGTAAAGCGACAATGGGGAAAATAATCCGAAACACTCTACACGCCACACAAAGAAACCAATTCGCTCTCGACTTGAAGACACCAATATTGTAACCATGTGGGTCAGAAAAGTTGAACGTTCTTATTACGAAACTTTAATCGTCATTTCACCTGATGTAAAAGCAACGGTGTGGAAAACAATCCGATACACCCTACACGCCACATGAAGAAACCAATTCACTCTGAACCTCTAGACTTAAAGACACCAAGAATTTAACCATCGAGAAAAATCCACTCAGACAACGCATACCATAGCCTAAACATTCTTGTTACGAAAATGGTGGTTCCACGTGATACACTTGAACTCTAATGAACCTTCGGCATATTTACGATCACCGAACTAACTTAATGGCGTAGCATGTCGGCGTGGACAAGTCGTTTAGCATGCAAGAGGTGTCAAACGCAATCACGGAATACTTCATTGTCTCTTTAATGGCTTGCGATTCCTGATAACAATGATTCAATCAACTCGACTGGGCCTCTGCCATTGTATGCGAATGTTTATCATCAAAAGCGACTGGTATGAAACTATTTGGTGCCCCCAGATTGTGGGGTTTGTAGCGTGATGTTTTTAATGTTTGACCCCATTAAAAATTTGAGTTTCTGCTGGCTCTTCATATGGTTGTTCGCCTGTTTGCGATATTTAAAATAAAGTAATTATTTTAATCAAATGCTCATATTGGTAGGTCAAGTAAGTAATTAACGTAGTCAAACGAACGAACTCATCAAATTTAGTGAAATAGCTCCCATATCAAATTACTAAGTGCCTATCATTTCTAAATGTCGTTCCTAATCCATGAATAAACAGCAATGTGGGTCATACTCGGGAGATTCAGGGCAGTGCATTAGACTGTCGCTGGATTAGGTTTCAAACTTTCAATGTCGCCTTGATGTTGTGGGAGCGACCTTTAACTTTACTATTAACTAGCCTGGCCGAGCTATTATGCTATATTTTGCTATGGGTAACCTCAGTTTTACTACAGAAATCGATGAAAATTACCACAGGCAGCATTCGATTATGACATTAATAAATTATCCTAATTTAAAGCATAGAATTTGCTTAACTGCCAAAATCTGAATGTCTTCTCGAAGGTGGGAAGGTAGGTACTTAACGTCTTAATGGTTGCTGCTTGATTCTAAGCACAAATTCGCTCTTGATTGGAATATTGTTGGCACATTTATAATCGGTCGTTTAATTATTTATCAGATGGAAGATTTGGATTTAGCCAAAAGACGTGTGAAAAGTCTCATAGGCAACGACTATTTAATTAGGTATTTTGTTCGAAAAATACTTCAAAGTCTTGAACATCGCCTCAAATTTGCAATCAAGTTTATCGGGTCCATCTTGTGGGAGGCCTATCAACGCTACGTTTTCCGCCGCGTGGTCGCCACTCAAGACCCTTTCCGCCCCAACGGCCGTCAGTTCTGCGAACTATGTGCCCAGCCCATTGCCACTTAACTCGGTGAGCTATGTCGGTTACTTTGATTCTCCTGCGGATTTCCTCTTTCCGGATTCTAAAGTAAACCAAGTTAGATTCGACGAGTGTAGAGTCTCCTACTTTTATAGGAGTGGGTATAACATGGTTGTTCAAAATGATTTTTGTCTTGTCCATGTTCATTTTTAGACCCACTTTTTCAGAGGCTCTACTGAGGTTATTCAGCATCCTGCTTAAGTCGTCCAGGGTTTCAGCCATGACTACAAAGTCATCAGCAAATCGGAGGTTGGTGATGTATTCGCCATTGATGTTGATGCCGAGTCCAGTCCATAAGTTTGAAGACGTCTTCCAGTGCAGCGGTGAACAGTTTCCGGGGTTCATATCCCCGTCATCCCCCTGTCTCATACCTCGCTGCAGTTGGATCGGTTTCGGGTTCTGGTCCTGGAGACGGACTGACATGGTGGCGTTTTCATATAGACACCTTAAAACTTCGACGTACCGATGGTCAATTTGGCACCACCGGAGCTACTGCAGCATAGCCCAGGTCCCGATCGAATCAAAGGCTTTCTCAAAGTCCACAAATACCAAACATAGGGGCTGGTTATACTCTACGGTCGTCTATATAACTTGCCGCAGCGTATGTATGTGGTCTAGGGGGCTGAAGCCTATACGAAATCCGGCTTGTTTGGGAGGTTGAAAGTCTTCAAACCTGCGAGCGAGACGGTTCGAAATAACTTTCGAAATAACAGCTTATAAACATGGCACAGAAGTGTGATGGGCCTGTAGTTCTTTAACAAGGTCTTGTTGCCCTTCTTAAAAAAGAGTATGACCATGTATACCTCTGTGCCATGCTTTTGGCGTTTTGCCTTCGAGTATGACGGAATTGAAAAGCTTTTGCAGAGTCCTTAGCATAGGTAACCCTGATGATTTGACTAGTTCAGCTGTAATTCCGTCATTACCCGGCGCCTTGTTATTTTTGAGCTGTTTCAGGAACATTCGAATCTCGTACATGCTGACGTCCGGGATATCTTCGGCGTAATGTCGGGTCAGTTTGGCTTTTAGGCCAGACTTACGACAGGCTCCTGTGTTGTCGTGTATAACTGTCCGTAGAACTTCTCCACCTCTCCCATCAAGCTCGGATTTGGACGATACGATCCTTCCGTTCTCGTTCTTCAGCTTCATCAGTTGACTTTGACCAATAGACAGATCCCTCGCGAATACTTTCGACCCTTTGTTTTTCTCAATAGCCTTTTCTACACACTTAGTGTTGAATCGGCGTACGTCGCGAGTGAATGATCTTGAGATCTGCCTACTGATATGATGGCTATAATTTTGTTGTTTTCATGCCTAATAACAAATCAGTGTTTTATTGGTAAACAGGAGCTGATATTATTCGATTTAGAGATAGGTAATCCATAAAACTAATGCCTGAAATAATACTTATGGGTGATTAACAAATTGCGTATCGCGTAGGTTATTATTAAATGTTTTGTTATGAAACTTGTGCTTTTCCTTATGCCAAAAGATTGGTTCTATGAAGATTTAAAGACGTTAATGGCAGAATAATCTATGGTTACCGAACTTGTATTATTATCAAGTATTGGACAGAAATACCTACTATTTTTAGATTTACTCGATTTAAGTAAATAATTATTAATTTAACGTTAGTAGGGCTGCCATTGGCACTTTACCCGGTTAAAATCCCGGTACCGGTTTTACCCTAAAGGTTCGATACCACAGATTTCTAAAATCCCGGACATTTGTTCAAAATCTTTCGTGCCCCAGACGCTATTGATAATAAGAAGATATCTTTTGTCTGAATAATTATTTTGTCCAGGTTTCCTCCATACGCTATTGGAATAGCCAACAAGTCGTACCCCAGACGTTTCACAAACAATCCCATCCAACACTAGACCAATCTTTAGGAGGATTATAAAAAACGTGTACTAGTAGTGCCTTTGATGATGGTACATACAGACGATCTCGTATTTTACCAATTTTCACAATTGTTTTAACTTTCTTTTTCTAGGTGATGTCAGCGCTATTCCTGGGTCTAGGCCCCGATTACTGGGCGAAACTGGAGATGTATGGAAACGTATCAGATGGACTGATGCTTCTGAACTACGTTCTGGATCCAGTGTTATACGTGTTGATGCGACGCCGTGCGCGATCGCGCAACCTGTGCACTTGGCTCGTCACTTGCTTCAAACGGGTACGAAACCTTGTCAACACTATTGTTAATCGACTTCAAAAAAGGAGGACTTTTTTCTTTTTGTTTTATATGTATGTTACGCGATAGCGAATTGTGAATCAATTGCGATGGGTCTTGTTTTCTTTGGTAGATCATAAAACCGTTCAGACGGTTTAGGCGCATTAGGGCTAATTCTCATAATGGCAACCGTCTCGCTAAAGGACTACTTCTCATTATGGCCACTTCTCATTTTGGCTACTTCTGATTAGGGCTACTTCTCATTAGGGCTACTTCTCATTAGGGCTACTTCTCATTAGGGCTACTTCTCGTTGGGGCTACTTCTCAAAATTTGGGAATGTTTATTGAAATAAGTACCTATCTACTCTATGTATGTATATAAACATGGTTATTCATTCATAAGAGATCAATGACATTATGTTAAGAATAAAACAAGGGTAATATAATATAAGGGTAATATAACAAGGATAATAAGGGTAAGTATATAATATTTTAAGTATTACTTTAGTTTAGTCTAGTTTGAAAGTAACATTAATTTATTTATAATATACACAAATCAATAGTAAAAAGATACTGCAATTTCAATAAAATAAACATAAATCAACACAAAAATTAAGAATCAGTATTAGGTAATTAGATTTTATAGAAGGAGCTGGTAATAAGTCATTTTCTTAAAAAATGTGATAAAAGATAATTGACCATTTTTTAATTTTGTAAGTACTTTTTTATACTTTTTGTCGAAATTAATGTACTTGTTAAGTCGTTTTTTCTTTTTTTGAATACCGATGTTCTTGAGTTCGGAGTCAAAATGTTTGGCTTCTTTTCGGAGCTTCTGTAGGAATAAAAATAAATTTGGACGCTTGGGAATTTTCACGTTTATTCGATGGTGCCAGCCCTCAAGAGCGTTGGTACTGCGGTGGCGTTGTCCAGAGCAACTCAGAAGCGCAGGGTTCATCTTTGGATACCATTGTTTTGCAAAGTATTTCAAAAACGTTTCAAACAACGGTGACAATGATTCATTTTCAATAATCTCGGTTAGTTTTTGGCAACCCTCTGGAATATTCTCTGCAGGTAAAAGTGGTAAAATAGCTATTTTTCTTATAATCCGTCTTGTTCTGTTACTTTTAGTCAAATTTAATTCCTTCACCTTCTTCCAAATGGCTTTTTGATAGTGAAAATAGCACCCGGTTATTTGCGCATCAGGGTACACGGTTTTTACTGCGTTCATTATACATAATTCATAGTCACATTTAAAGTTGGTTATATTTATTTTCAATATACTTTTTATAATGTTGAAAAGCCTTATATAAGTGTCTTGGTTTTTGTTTGGAAGTAATGCATACACTGCAGGTACAATTTGTGTGCTTTTCGAATCAGAACATAAATCCACATGTAATGTAAAAAGTTGGTAGAACGGCTTGGGTACAGATTTAAAAGTGCCATCTGCAAAATATTTGCGGTTATGTTTAAATCGAGCGCGCCGCAATATTTTTTTTGAAATATTTGATGCGAAAACCAATATTTTGTCGCTTTCTCCATCATCTGCCACTAGAAAATCGTTGCTTAGAGCTTCCGGTATGGACACTTGAGCCAAATCTTGAAAAATCAGATGATCTGCATGTAAAAAAATATTTCGCGCTCGGTACAAACAGTCTTTTTTTTTCATTAAAAGTCGGAATTGATGTTTTGGATGTGCTCGGTTCAATGGTCAAATTGTCAAATTTATTTTCAAATATTCCTTTGATGGGTTCTAAATTTGTACATACCAATTCCTTGAGCGTACACATTTCCAAATAAACCGTATTTTTATCATAATCTGCCTGACAAGTATGTCGGGACTGCCTCAAGATTCGGTTTTCAGTCTTATTTAAAGTAACAGATGCACTGCATTCCTTTTTGTTTGTGCAACGCCACAGAACACTTTTATCTCGATTAATTTTTTTAGTTTTATTATATCTGTATCCATTGTGCAACAGAGCGTCGTTACCTTTTTGATTTTTCACAAACACAAGTTCTCGATTAATAAATAAAACTCTGACTGACTCTGTCTGACTGGCAGTCGGTTTATTTGTTTTTAAAAGAGGTTATATTTTACCCTTTTTAGTGCAAAACAAGTTTTCATTAATTAATTTCAAAACTGGTGCGCTATCAACAACCATGCCACCCTGACAATTTTCTCCGATAAACTTTCCCAAATTTTGAGAAGTAGCCCCAACGAGAAGTAGCCCTAATGAGAAGTAGCCCTAATCAGAAGTAGCCCTAATCAGAAGTAGCCAAAATGAGAAGTGGCCATAATGAGAAGTAGTCCTTTAGCGAGACGGTTGCCATTATGAGAATTAGCCCTAATGCGCCTAAACCGTTCAGACGGTACGTGGTCCCATATACATTTTATCAAAATCGGTGTTGTAGTTTTTGAAATATGACCAAAAAGCAAACATTTTCTTTCATGTATTTAGACTTAGTACCTGGGTGACCGAGCTTTGCTCGGTTTAAATACTATATATACTTAGATACCTACAGATAAAAGACTCCAAGAAATAGATTTACTTAAAAAAAACGAATTGAAAAAAAAAGAGAACCCGTCTGGATTCGAACCCAGAGCTACTAATTCGTGACCGCTATGAGCGCCCGACTTTCCGTCTGAGCTAATTATGCTGTCGCGTCACGCGGCGAAATTTACCTTCACATTCTAATGTCTAATGTGACAGTTTTTCATTGTCTAAAAACGCGCATAATATGCGTTTTTTTTTAAATAAAACCTAGTTAGATCGATTTATCTTCCCCGAAATCCCCTGCATACATAATTTCATGCAAATCCGTCGAGCCGTTTCCGAGATTCAGATTCTATATATATATACATATTTATATAGGTACAATAATTGCTCGTTTAAAGGTATAAGATGAAATTTGGTCACAGACATGTTCGAATTTGATTTTAAATTGAAGTAGGTTTTTGTTTGTTTGGAGAACATAGATTATTTTTTTATAACGAATCCTACCTTAAGGTGCGCCCGCACTGGGCGACGCGACGCGACGCGACGCGCCGCGGCCAAATAGTCACAGATCACATATACTACTAGCACAGATAAGTAATTTTACGTTCACTCATTCATTCTATGCTGCCATATAAAAAAATTAACAAAACTGGCCAAGTGGGCTTTGACATTTTGTGACCTTCGAAACGGAACACAGTGATTGTTGCAAATTACTGATTGGCCGTAGAATAACTAGCAAAGATGGTAGTTCCCCAGGGAGACTCAGCAAAGAGTCCTACCACTACTAAACTATCTATGGGTGTTGACGCTTTGCAGTGTTAGGTAATGATTTAGACTCAAAGAGTCCAATTCATGTTCAAACGCTGCGTGACGCTAGGTTGTTATGGCTTACCATCCATGCTCTGCTCATCCTGTCGCATTATACATATGCCTCACTTTATATAGGATGAAACATTATGGCATTAAGATATAGTTATATCAAACTTTTTCAGATTAGAAAACTGTTAGGTTTATTCCGAAACTTGATCAAAAACACCCTTCAACTGGTTGCATAGCCAAATTGACAAGATAATACCACAATTTAACTATATATCGACTGTGTTAACATTAAAAGGCTATATATTTATAAAGGAACTACGTAGAGATATTCCGGTATGCATTCATAAAGGATTCTACATTTAAGAAGTGCAGTTCGATTAACTCTTTTGTTGTTTGACCATCTTGTTTTACTTTTCACACTAAAAAAAAATGGCAGTCATAGGAACTGCCGATAGAAGTGAAAACTTATAACTCAGAATTTGATAGCTTATCTTGGAAACTACACGGATGTAACTGGAGGGCGTTGCCTCGCCATCTTGGCATTGTGTCTAGAAATGCGTCAGCATTTCCCATTGGCCTACGCATTTCTAGATGCCCAATCGCCAAGGTCCCGAGTTTACCCGAAGATTTCTTATCATACCCGAGCGTAACGTTAGAAATCAATTTACCCCCCACGAAAAACTTGTCGAGGCGCGCCTGAAGAAGATTTCACTTCAAAAAATAACTTATGGTGATTGTTAATTTCGTAAGATTCCATTCAAAAGATCGTATATTTTGCGTACGATTTCGACTTTGCAATCGTACATCGTACATGAGCCAAAAAGATCTTATAAATACGATTTAAATCGTATTAATTCGTATCGTTTGGCAACACAGTTCGTAACAGTAATGTTTGTCACTGATTCACTGACACTGACATTTAATAATATCTCGAAAATGACGGCAGCTTCAAGATTTACTTATCTGTGCTAGTAGTAGACTCCGTGCCATCACTGAAGTACTTTGGCGAAATTATTGAACTAAGCCTTTATAATATCATAGGTTTCATCTGTCATTGTGGAATACGACAGTGGCTCCTTTCGCCAACGGTCACGAGTGGTGGCGCGGAGTCTATATTGTGATCTGTGACGATTTGGCCGCGGCGCGTCGCGTCGCGTCGCGTCGCCCAGTGCGGGCGCACCTTTAGTAACACAGATTACTGAAATAATTCAGTAGGTAATCTGTGCGGGAACTGTGCTTACTAATATCACAGCCTATTAAATCATACATTTAGTTGTCTAGAAGTCTAGACGGAGTAATCGTGCGGGGTGAGACGCGGGAAGCGCGCTCCCGCCATTGCCAACATTAGTATGTTAGTATTTCGTGAGCGCGGTTCAGTTTTCGGTTTTATCTAGCCGTCTCTAGACATCATCGGCGTTTCTTCCAAGATCAAAGGCGATGAACTAATGGTAGCATTTCTTCATACGGACGATCTGAACGGATTGGGCTCAAATTTTGGACACAGTTAGATTGTAGGTACCCAGTCTGGAATAGCATTTAGGTAGACTACTTTTTATCAGGGGAAAATAAATGAACGGAAGATGTGAGGCTAAAGCGGTGGGAAGCTGAAAGTAGTTTCTAGTTTGGTGCTCAATCACGTCGTAACGTATGAAAGGATCTGGAAGATCACACAGTAGGTAAACAATGTGTTCTTCCTTTCTATTCTGGGAAAATAACGGGAACAGGAACTACTCGCGGGGCGCTGCTAGTATGTATTATATTATAAGTTCGAAAAATATGTTTTCTCAAACTATTTAAGTTTACATTAATTACATAAATATTTTGAAAAAGCAGGGATGGCTCAGTGGTCCGACCCTACGACTTCGCAAGGTCGTCATGTCAAATTTCGCCTGTAGGTACCTCATTTTATTTAATTTCTATTTCTGTATTTCTCTAAGAGGATAATATGGTCTAGAGCTCTGCATATAAGAGCATAGAGTGTAAATTACTCGTTACTGTACTTTAGTAAACTATAACTAGAACGAGAAAGAACCAAAGAACAAGGCATGAGCTGCAGGCTTATGGGCGCCTCGCTTCATTCAAAATGAGACATTGTACTGGCTCAGTACAAATAAGATGCTGCCCTTACAAACTCTTTTTCAAGTCACATCCTACTCTAGATACTTACTGATTTATTCGGGCACGGTGTTGCCTAACTAAATTAGTTTCTTCTGGCTTCTGGCTAAAGTTTATTGAGCCCTGAGGTTGAAGCATATTAAAGCAATTGCATTAAAGATCTAAAAAGGTCCACTAAACGAAACACAACTAACCCACAAAAATTTGTACCGCTGATAAAATTCTAGCTTCCGTTGCCTCAATACAGATAATCAGCTCTAAATATTACCTTCATGTTACAGGGCCACAAAACTTCGACAGAATCGATCACAAAGAACTCGTGCTGTGCTGTAGAGACCGTCGTGGTGAGTGAAAACAGCTCGGGAGCGGAAATGCGGCCTCTGCGGGCGATACCTTCTCACGTACCAAGCGGTGCTCTACTCCGACTTGACGATTGAACTACAAAAATTTCACGAAGTTTTTTAATGTAATATAAACCACAGGTTTCAACGACAGTCGAATTAAATTGAAAAGCACTGAGTAGTATGTGAAACAAGTTTGAATTTGAACGCCATTATTTTGGCGCGGATTTTAGATGAGCCTCACGAGCCTCACAAACCAAAGATTTTTTTTTGTTCGGATACAAAGACAGTACAAAAAAAACTAAAGAGCTCTTGAGACAGTCAATACAAAACACGTTTTCATTTATATGAATGTAAATATCATACAATAGTATCCCACGGTTCATTATGATTGCAATTTTCTTTATGTTAAGTACTTTAGGAACCGTCATGAGGGTATAACATTTAAAAACATCACTCTAGTCGCAGATTGTAATCACGAGTACATGTAGTATTATATATTATTAAGATTTAGTGTTAATTTAAATGTACAAAGTAAATGGTAAGTTTTCAACTATAATATTAACAATTCATGACAAACACATAAATACGTGCCTGAGGGCACTCTAAGTATACGTTTATAACTTTATCTAATTTTAGGTAAATAATATGAATATTGTATTAATCTTATAAAATAATTAAGTATTATAGTTAGTACTGTTGTATATTAATTTCAATACTCATACATTCTAAACAAATATATGTATTATGTAAGTACTAGAATTGACAAAATTATACGAGTTCTAAAATCACATTTGTGTCGTAAAAACCTACATAATGACTTAAAATAGCAATGAGTGTTTTAATTGTTAAAAATAGGTGAGGAAAGTAAAGCCTAATTGGGGTTTATACATATTTTTGTACAATTTAATATGTTAAAAAAACATTTTTTTTATTAAAATTAAGAAACTTTGTTGTCTTTCTATATTTAAATTAATAAATATCGGTGGGCAAATCACACATCACCATCTGACCCCAAACTAACATGAATAACTATATGAATTTGAAATAGCTAATCTCCAATCACTTTTATTAAGACATTAAAAATGTATTCTGTAAGTATTAATCAGGTTTGCAAGAACATGATATGAGAAAATCTTATTTTTGTAAAAATAACAAGTGTTTTAAGATGAAATATATCTTTGTTTAAATAATAAATTATAAATAATTTATTTGTGTTCATTTATTTTCAAGATAAAACCCCAAAATTCAGCATAGATAACAAAGTCATTTAACGGAACAGACACTTCACGAAATGCCGGAATATTTTGAAATTTTTTTATGTATTTCCTAATTTAAAGTTACGGCTGGTCTAATCTTCGGCGGAACGGCAGCTGCTGCTCCGAAAACCCCGCACGTGTCACTGCCTTTTCGAAATCACGTGTGTGATGCTGCTAACTTAAAACGGGAAAGGAAAACATCCTAAGGAAGCCAACATGTCATGTGTCATCCACCAACCCGCACTGGGCCAGCGTGATGGAGAGAGAAATTCCTTACTAGAAATAGCCCCGAGTCCCAGCAGCGACAACATTTAGTGGGCTGTTTATGCTTGTTATACCGTTTCGGGGAAGATAGACATGAGCCTGCGTCTTTTTGAAGTGAAAACTTCTTTTTGCGCACCACAGACAGATTTTTGTGGGCTGTGAATTGAATTTTACCGTCACGCTCGGGAATAATAAGAAATTTCCGGGTGAACTCGGGACCATGACCATGGCTATCTATGTATATTAGGGTGTCCCTTAAAATTCAATGTCAATATATTTTTACGCATACCTTTTAAAAACTTTTATATGGACCTAATATAGTACAGAAATAAATATTAGCCCGATTTATAAACGATAACCCGTGCCGACTTGAGTTTTTAACTTGTCCATACAATAGGCTTGTGTACTAAATTTTAAAAACTGGTTTATAATATAGCTTAATGTTTATATTATTCCGAAACATCTATATTTTTGAAAAAAACTTACATTTACAATGTGTATTTTGCATTTAAAAAAATCAAACAAATTTCTGCACAAAAACGCTCCAGACTGTCATGGCGTCTTGAATGACGTCACGCCGTGGCAAACATATGTGTTTGTGTAAGGACATAGTCAATGTTTTTATTTTAAAATGAATCCCTCGTATTACAAGGACTGCATAGTCCCTCAGTGTACAAGCACAAGTATAAATACGCCAAACAAATTATTCATCTAGGTTCCAAACGATCCACAATTACGAAAAAAGTGGCAAACACTTACGAGGAGGAATGTTGCCCACTAAATCAAGAATATATTTTTGTGAAGATCATTTCAATGAAAGTATTTGACACAGTATAATCTTAGTAAAGGGAATGTAAAAAACTACTGTTAATTTTCCTCAAAAATAGTGGTAAAACAATAAAAAACTAGCTCAGTAAAGCGGCTGAAGAACTAGTATCCATGGCGAAGAATTAATAAAAATAAAAAATAATAATATTTATTCTATGGAAATGTCAACAACATTAGTGATGTCAAGTGATGTTTAGCACGGCGTGACGTCACATTTTCTGATTGGCGTTCACTGTCACGTGACACAATGCCTATTTTTTAAGATTTTCTTTTCTAAAAATATTAATAATCTTTACGTAGTTTGATAAACTGTTTCATTTTTTGAAATCTCTATATCTTAATCAATAGTAAGAACCTATAATCCATCCGATTCATTCTTAGTGGAAACATGCCTATTGCGCGGGTGCAGCGCTGCGACCTGTTACTGCGAGTTTCAATTGTCATTTCATACGTGATTTCTAACATTATTAGTGCGTTGTTGTTTATTGTGTGGAGATGTCTGTGGAATTACGAAGTGATAAACAAAATATTTACCTTATCGGACTGCCAAGCCACCAGATAAATGGTGCAAAATTACCATCTAATCGACAAGTTCTCACCGTTTTATGTTACAATATACGTGAGGTCAAGCTGACTGTTAGTGAAAGTGCGCATCTTGTTATAAGAGAGTGCATTATATTTTGGGAAAAGCCAGAATTCCTACAAAGGCATTTCCTAACTGCGTGAAGAAACTTGTTGATTTATATCATGTTTGGAGGGAGCTGCAAAAAAACTGTAAGAAAACTCAGGACACGTTCAAGAACCGTGAACACAATTTTGTAAAAGATCTTGATAACTTGTTTGATATTGCACATGCTGATGCCTTCGACAGAATGAAGATAGAGGAAGACAAAGATTTTTTAAGGAAACAGAGAGAGGCCAGGTCGACCGGGATGCTTAGGTGGAACTGACAAAACATTGGCGGAGAAAGAAGAACGAGTTAGGCAAAGACGATTGGAAGAAAAGGAAAGAAAGGTAAAACAAAGAGAGCTATTGGCTATTGCATGTACTTCTTCGGTAGATAGCTTGGAATGTCTGGAGAATTCGAATGAGGAACAGATTTCGAATTCTGTACTTAGTACTCAGATTCCTTGCCCTGAAAAAAGTTCTAAAAGAAGCACGAAAAATTTCATGACTCCTAAACTGGTAGCAGCTTTAGATCGATGCCAATTAAGCATAAGATACTCCGTTTACATTCTCCATGCGGTTGTAGAAGCGCTTGGTCTGAACACCGATGATTTTCCTATTAACAAATCTTCGATTCAGCGAAATCGTACTCAGGCGAGAAAATCCAGGGCAGAAGCAATAAAAACTGACTTCCAGATTAATTTGCCTGACGTAGTCACAGTCCATTGGGATGGAAAACTATTACCTGGATTGGATGTATGAAGTTTAAAAGAAAAACGCTTGCCAAGTCTTGCTTCATTTGACGATAGAGAACAACTTCTTGCAGTGCCAAAATTAGAGAGTTCTTCGGGAAAACATCAAGCTAAAGCCATTTCAACTGCACTCTTTGACTGGAACCTACATGATAAAGTACAGATAATATGCTGCGATACAACAGCTTAAAATACTGGCCGTTTCAGTGGAGCTTGTGCTATTTTGGAGCAGACTTTAGAAAGGCTATTACTGCTTTTTGCTTGTCGTCATAATTTTTATAAGTTGGTCTTCAAAGCTGTTTTTGAAACCAAGGTAAAACAAATTACAAGTAGCCCAGATATTCCAATTTTCAAAAAGTTAAGAGTATACTAAACCTTGGCTCGAATGTACAGTGTCAATTAAAGCACCTAACCAAGACTTATGCTTTTTGAAAGCTCTAAAAGAATATGAAAAAGTAGACGCGACAAGTTCCAAGGCAAGTTTGTTCATCATTTATGGTATTTGTGTGAAGAAGCAGTCATGTTATTACTCTTTGATGAAGAAGTTGATTTCAAAACCAAGACAAAAACGATTAATAATTTAAACAGAGATGAAAGTTCAGATTCCGCCAAACGCTATATCCCATCGAAGGAAGAAAAAACGCAAAATTTCTTTAGTAAGCTTAATATTTTCATGTTTCTTTTTTCAAAGTTTCGTGGCTTAGTTTTTGCTTTGTAGACTGTTTTTTCTTTCTTTCAGATATTATGATGATGGATGATTTTGTGACTCAAAGAAGTAAACAATTTCTATCTCGACTGCAGATCGACGACAGTTTTCTTCGGAAGGATGTATCTTCTTGGGGTGACAATACTACTTTTTTGGAAGCTAGAAGACGAATAAGTTGTTTGAAAGGTCGTAAATGACACTGCTGAAAGAGCTGTTAAATGAATGCAAGATTTTAATGGACATATCACGGTTGAAGAAGAGCAAAAACAGTTTTTGTTGCGTTGTGTTCAGGAACATAGAAATCTGTATCCAGACTGTAAAAAAACTACACCAAAGAGAAGTCACCCTAATTAATTATTATTATAATTTGTATTTAAATAAAAGTTTGTGTTGATCTTATTTTGTTATTACTCATTTTTACTTTATTTGTGGCATTTTAATTATTTTGGATCAAACCAAGATGTCAGGCCAAAACACCATTTTCTAATAAACTTTAGAGCTCCGTCGGCACGGGTTGCAATCATGCTACAAATACGAAATTTCGTATTTAAGTATATTTTAGCATCCATAAAAAAAGTAGAGGGTATGCGTTTCGAAATTCTAAAAAAAATTTTTTTTTGCCATATAAGGGACACCCTAATGTATATGGATATGGTATGGGTATGGACCACGCCCTCCGGTTCCACCCGCGTACCTAGTGTCCAAAGTGAGCTATCAAACATTGAGTTATAAGTTTTCACTTCTATCGGCAGTTCCTATGACTGCCAATTTTTTAAGTGAAAACTTCTTTAGGCGCGCCTAGACAGATTTCTCGTGGTCTGTGAATTGAATTCATTCGTCACGCTCGGGAATGATAAGAAAGCTTCGGGTAAACTCGGGACCATGGCTATTGGCCATCTAATAATACGTCAGCCAATGGGAAATGCTGAAACGGCGTGGACAGGCCATCATGGCATGGCCATCTAGAAATGTATCAGCCAATGGAAACGCTGACCCATTTCTTAAACCACGCCCTACGGTTACACCCGTGTAGTTTCCAAGGTAAGCTATCAAATTCTAAGTTTTAAGTTTTCAATTCTGTCGGCAGTTCCTATGACTGCCAATTTTTTTCTTTTTAAACTGGGCCCGATTAGTATGACCCAATTCTGAGACTGGCTTAAGAGCCAACTTCACCTATACATTGTCACAGTAATTAAATTTGTTTAGTTGTACCATGGCTCAATCGCTAAATATCTCTCTACGACGGTGCTACCTGCTTACCCAAATACACTTCACTAGGCAATGACAGGAGCATATACGGTAAAAAGTAAAAAGGACACGAACGCAAGGTATATAAGACTATTTCGACATTCGTTAGTTGAACTTGAACCGCGTCTGCTGACTTGGTGAAATAATCGGAGAAGCAAACCGTCTTCTGGATGGCTACTGTCTTAATTTTTTTTTTTTACTTGAATAGGTTTACACTAGACCGCCATCTTGCCTGATGTTAAGCGACGATGCGGCCTACTATGAAGCCTGCTTATCTAGAAGAAACCGATTCACTCTCGGTTTGAAGACACCAAGATTATAACTATCGGAGACAATCCACTCAGGTACCTCATTCCACAGCCTAGACGTTCTTATCACAAAAGTAGAGTCATACCTCTTTGTTCGTGTCTTTGGAACATCAACCATGAAACGATGTCTCGAGCTACATGCAGTCTGATAGAAAAAGGGGCAAGTTGGTATTAAAATATATAGATCAGTCGCGCATTCTCCGAAGTGTATCGGACAAAAAACCGATAAGCTAGCAATTTTGATTTTCAAGACGTCGAAGTCTTTTTCGAACAAGAGTATCATTGTCTATGAGACTTTTGGCACGTTTTTCGATTCCAGAGCCTCGAGCTGATACTTAGCCGATCCATCCCAAAGGTGCGAACAGTACTCCATACAAGAGCGATTCTGTGCTTGATATAACGTAAGCAACTGTTCAAGCTTGACGTACTTTCGCATCTTTGAGAGGACACCTAGTTTTTTGGCCGCTAATTTACTTTTTACGAAAAACGTAATTTCGAAATAAACTCGCGACCTTCCTACTCTGGATCTACCTACTTCATTCTTTGAGGAAGAATAGTAAACGGACGAAACGATGGTTCGAAGTAGAATCTACCATGCAACTTATAAAAACGTTTATCAAGAATTTTCAAGTTCTTTAACACTACGAATGGCTTAAGCATTAGCCAGCCAGTTTATTGAATGTTGTTACAAACGATACGGCTGAATACCATTCTGGCCGCTATACAAACGGTGCTGTTTTTTAAAGTGGCTAGGCTGTTGATTTAACTAGGCGAGGATTTAATTAGGCGAGTTGGCCACGACATTCTCATAATTCCTGGTTTGATCAAACTGAGCTACCTTTTTTACTTGTATCCGAACAAACTTGTCACAAATTTGATGGATTGGATAACATTGACATTGACATTAACTTCAAAAGACGGCAAGAAAATCGAAAGAGCGTCGAATTGAATCGATGGCGATTTTATTTTCTGATAAGAAAGGTTTTTAAGAATGAAATT
The DNA here is from genome assembly GCA_963693475.1 of Ectropis crepuscularia. Classification (NCBI taxonomy): domain Eukaryota; kingdom Metazoa; phylum Arthropoda; class Insecta; order Lepidoptera; family Geometridae; genus Ectropis; species Ectropis crepuscularia. The sequence continues at coordinate 11,275,104 of OY856350.1, forward strand.
AGCGTAAAAATGTTAATATCTTTCGTAATTCAATAGCTATTTTATTGACAACTACTATTTAGTATTGCTTCCATTGTGTGATAAAGTTCTTACTGTAGAAGAATGTCCAAATGGTAAGTCTTATTTTCTTGGTGAATCATATTTATAATTTATTTTCGTGCATACGTTTTTATTTAAATCACCGGCAAAACAAATTATTCCAATAGGTTGTTTACATTAACTACATTTAAGCAGAAGTAGTCTATTGAACAGATGTCCGTATGATAGATTTTTTTTCTACGTTTATATGTGTATTTATTAGTTTTCTGAAGCTGCCGGTGAAGATACTTGCCTATTCCCTAATCATTAAAGGAATGTGTTTTATGTGTGAAATACCAAACAAATTACTTTTCCAAATTATAAGTAGCCTTACAACAATTACGTTTGATAATCATTAGCTTAGCAATGTTGCTCAAACTCCTCTTGGGTATATATTGAAAGCTTTGGTTGGAAATATGTACAATATACCCCAAAAATATCTTTAGTGGAGTTCACCTAAGAATGAGATAATAAGATGGCAAAATGTATAGGTACAGACAAAGATTTACTCCTAAACATTAATTTTGGAGCAACGTTATTTAGAGACAACTAATATGGCTGTGACCAAAATGTCTGAAGAGTATCCTAGAAAATAATAAATAAAAGTTATTGCCTGAAATAATACCCTTGTAATATACTAGAATAATACCCTTGAATACATGAAATAATACCTTGTATAATATTTGGGGATTTTTACACATGCCCATTGTAAGCAATCTTAAATGGAATTTATTTGTTTGTTTAGTAGTAGGTATTTATTTGTGAGCTAAAAACATTGGATTTGATGATAAGCATGAAAGGGCATGGTTGCCAGGAAGTGATTGCTTTAAGTCAAAGCAATAAGGCCAATAATTAAAATCTGAAGCTTAAAACTACAAATATTATGTAGTATTTTTATGTTGATGAAGGATTATGATACTAGAACTACATTACCCCATAAAATACAATACCTTATGGGCCAAGTACAAAAACCTTATCCTCGAAGTATGTCTTTTAGTGACTTTAGTTTCCCCTCTATATTTTCCTTTTACTCGCCAAACATGCACTGTAGCTTGTAGCGTAGCACTTAATGACTGCTGTCTATTAATATGCTTGAAAGCATTAGCAGCCCACTAAATTATTCCCACTGCTGGACTCAGGGGCTTTTTTGCAAGGAGCTCTCTCCTTCCAAGGCATTAATCCACCATAATGGCCCAGTGCAGGTTGGTGGATGATACATGACCTCAAAAGCATCTAGGTATGTGTCGGTTTCCTTGTGATGGTCTCCTTCACCGTTTTAAGTTAGAGACATTATACACATGACTTCGAAAAGACAGTGGTGCGTGTGGGATTCGAACCACAGGCTCTGGATAAGCAGTCCCCGTTCTCCTGACTAGACCAGTTGTAACTTATTATTTGACTAGCTACCAATTAATAAAATAAATAAATAAATATTGGTGGACAATTCACACACAACACCGTCTGACCCCAAACTAAGCAAAGCTTGTGTGATGGCGGCCGGCTTCACTCAGACATTGTCATGAAAAGACTATAATCGAAATAAAAACCGTCCTATCTTTGGATGTGGATAAAATTGCATACAGTGTACAAATTTGATTAAAATCGGTTATGTAGTTTAGGAGTCCATCGTGGACAAGCAATGTGATGTGTAATTTTTGTAAATTAAGATTTGAAAGAATTGAATTGATTTGTTACATATTTCAACACTGAGATATAGGCATATCAGCTAATGCTACTCGCCTATTATTAAATAAATAAATAATCAATAGATAGATATAGATAGATATGTGAAGTGATATAGTGAAGTGCTAAGGTACAAGTTCGCGCTGAGACCGCGACACGAGACAGGAGACCGCGACAGGTACTTGAAATTATGGAATTGTATGGACGCCAGTTCGTGGCGAGACCGCGAACTGGCGCCCATACAATTCCTGTCGCGGTCTCCGGTCACGATCTCCTGTCGCGGTCTCAGCGCGAACTTGTACCTTTATGTTTCACAGTCAATTACCAAGTTTTCATCCTCATAGGTTGTCAGTTAAAAACTCGGATATACTATAGTAGGCTTTGGACAGCAGCAGATTTCTCAAAGTCCTAGTAAACCCAAGCTCATCTTCAATTTCCTTTATTTTGATAGAAATGTTTTGAATGTTGCAGGCAATCGGAGCGAAGTATTCACGAGATGCTGAAGGATACGCCGCCGCTGCGAGAGTCCAGCGACTCCATCACGTCGGGTACGGAGCCGAAGTTCCCCACCTCGCGGTCCATGCCCTTCACTCCCACATATGGTCAGTGGGTTATAGCTAACTAGTTACTATATGGCCTGTATATACTTATAACCTACTAGCTGTTACCCGCGACTTCGCCCGCGCGAAATAAATACTAAGGTTACTTAGGCAGTACCCATTTTTATACACATTTACGGTTACTAAAAACGGCTTATAATGATCCTCTAACAAACTTTCAAAGCACTCCACCTAGTGAAGAGGAAGTAAACTATCAAATTAAGAAGAAAACTACTAAATCAGCTCCAGGCCCTGATGGCATTCCTTACATAGTGTATAAAAAGTGTCCATCAGTTCGTAAACATATCTTAAATATATTCAGTAAGATCTGGTCAGGAAAGCAAATCCCAAAATCATTTGGAAGAGCAATTTTTGTCCTGATTCCTAAAATGAAAGAAGTAACTCATCCAAAAGACACCAGACCGATAGCCCTAACCAATACAATTTCTAAAATTTTTTTCAGTATATTGCAAACAAAAATGACCACATTTATGGCTAGCAATAGGTATTTCAGGCCCAACCACCAGAAAGGCTTCTTGCCTGGTATTTCTGGATGCCTGGAACACAATACATTACTAGCGGAAAGTTTGAAAGATGCCAGAACACATGAGAGACAAATAACAGTCTGCTGGATAGACCTAGAGAACGCATTTGGTTCCGTGCAGCATGAACTTATGTTATTTGCCCTAAAATGGTATAACTTTCCTGCTGTAATTATTGACATAATTAATTCATATTATAATCACTTAAAATTTGTTATAGCAGTAAACAAAGAATACTCAAAACCACTTAAATATAATGTGGGACTATTCCAAGGGTGCTGCTTATCACCAATAGTATTTAATATAGTTATAAATATTCTAGTAGATAAATTAATATCCCGTGAGAAGAAATGGGGCTACCGGTTTAAAATCAACAATAAGTACACTGAGTCAATTTTAGCCTTTGCGGACGACCTTGCAATACTTACACGAAATCCCAAACAGTGTCAACAATTGTTGAATGATGTTGATGAGTTCTGTACATGGACGGAGGGAATGAGGGCAAAACCAAGTAAATGTCATTGTTTATGTCTGGGTAGACGAGATACCAAATATACTTCTTACGATCCTGGACTCTCCATAAGTGGCCAAAGAGTTGCCACAATAGCAGAGGCAGTGCCTTTCAAATTTCTTGGTAGAAGACTACAAAGGACGTACACCATCATTAGAGGTAGTTGTTGGAAATTTCATGAATGACCTCAGTAAGGTAGACCAACAGCCTATCAGCAATATCAAAAAAGCATGGATATATGACAACTATCTCACATCACGTCTCACTTGGCCTTTCCTAGTATATGACATCGGTAAAACCCTCCTCGCAAAATTAGATGCTAATGTCATAAAGATATTGAAGTCATGGTTTGGATTGGCACATCCGGCTGATCCCTCTACTCTATTTAGGGATCACAATAGTTTTGGCCTGAAACTAAAAAAACCATCCGAACTCTACAAACACCTAAGAGTTACAAAAACGCATGTTTTGGGAAAGTCGAAAGACGAATTAATCGCATCTCTCCCAAAAGACAAAAGCGCTTCGGACCTTGAATCTAGACTTCAATTCCACAAACAATTTATGGCAGGTGCGCAAGTAAATACAGCTGGGTTGGGTGCGAGAAAGAAAAGGGAAGACCGAGACATGGTAAAAACCTTTCTACAACAAGACGAAAATGATAGTTACAAAGTGCACGCTATGAATTTAGAAATGCAAAGTGAGTGGTTAACCATAGGTGAGTTTTGTATCCCATTAGCTCTAAAGTGGCGCACCTTGCTATATGACTGGTCTCCTGCCTTATTAAAATTTTATCTGAACGCTTTCCAAATGACCCTCCCTGACCAGAGTAACTTGGTAAGGTGGGGAAAAGCCTCTGAAAAATGTTGCTATACTTGTGGTGAGGCGATATGTACAGCAAGGCACATATTGGTGGGATGCAAGGTGCTCCTTAATAGGGGTCATTACTCACAGCGCCATGACAGAGTACTTGAAATCATACGTGAAGCCGTAAGCCTTTCGGTAGCTAGAGCCCAAAAGGGATTGACGATGAACAAAAGACAAATTAACTTTGTAAAAGAGGGCTCAACTTCAAACTCCAAGAACAAGCCTTACTCAATCCTGGGTTCAGCACCTGATTGGACAATTTTAATGGACACGTATGAAAAGCACTACAAAATCCCAGAGGATGTGGGTGTTTCGTCATCCAGACCGGACATTTTCCTTTTTTCTAGGGCTACGAAACGCATAGTCCTGGTAGAACTTACCGTACCGTGGGAAACTAATATACCTAAAGACCACGTAATGAAACAAAATAAGTATTACGACCTACAAAATGAATTAACAAAAAATGGCTATGTAGTTAATTTATACGCTGTAGAAGTAGGAGCGAGAGGTATACCAGCAAAATCTCTCTATAACCTGCTTAAAGACCTTGGATTGTCCAGAAGTGCAGTAAGTTCTATACTAGAACGAGTATCTAAAGCTGCACTAGTAGGATCATATCGGATTTGGCTGGGCAGGGAGAGAAATACGAGTAGTGAAGGTGAGTGTTGACGTACGTCAATGTAAGGGGCCCCTTTTAAACCTACAGCCCGAGTCACAAGTCTTGGGGTCTATTCGAGATTTCTCTCTCTGCCACACGATGGACCCGGCACCCGCACGGTGAATCCATGGAATGCTAAGAAGTACGTCTCAAAAAACAATTTTATACAATTTCATCAAAATCTAACTTCCATATTGACATTCATCCCCCTTTTCTACCCCAATTTCACTCCTTACAGTTCGAAATTAGAAAATTGACATATAGAACAAACATTTAATTGCTTCGTGTCAAGTGCCGTTCGTCCCTTGTTTCACCGTCTTAGGGGTTGAATTTCGCAAAACCCCGTCTTAGCGAGCGCCTACGTGCTATAAGGGACCTCCATGCAAAATTTCAGATTCCTAGCATTTGTAGTTTCTGAGATTCCTTGATGAGAGCCCGCATTCAACGATTTCTGGCGACCTTCACCAGATATTTGGTCTATCTTGTGGGAGATATGCCAATGTTGCGTCTTTCGGTTGACTAGTAATGTAACCTGAGACGTAACTACTATTTAATAGTGGAATATAAGCTAGCGAAATTAATTCAAGAAATAGACTCATAAATCCTTGCATAAGTTACTGTTCTATTATTGCTATTAAAAAATGGGTATTGGTAGTAGAAGAAAGACTTATGTGGGTATAAATAGATAGTTTACAACTCATACTTAGACTAAAAAATCAGTGAAACCATTTTGGAGGATTTTGGTATCTAATATTGTCCTCTTTTAACTATGTACCTATGAAATACTTAGCTTGCTTATCTGAATTGAAATCCAGCCATCAAATTTGCATTAAAATTCATAGAAGAAATCTTAGGATGGAACAAATTATTATTAGACCTTTCAAATTAGACTTGCAATAACCAACACCAATGTTCCTGTTAATTGATCTCAATCAAAATGCTCTAGTTTTCAACAGAGCTTAATAGAACAAGGACTAAACTGTATGAATATTTAACGGGCACCAGTGGTTTTGAATGTGATTTATTTTTGGACTAGTTAGTGAGTTTGCGCCATTTTATTAGCCATCTCAAAGATTTTTTTTAACGTTTTATTGGTCGTCAGGGAGTAGAAATTTAATGCATGTGCTTGCCGTCTAGCCTGATGAGAAACGATGATGCGATCGGATTTCGTGAGTAGAAAAATAGGCTGTGTAGGATACAAATTACCGTCTTTCATCCAGAGGTTGCGCCGGATTCGAAAACTTAGAACTCTTGTAGCTATTGTGTAGTGAAACAAAACTGAGAAATTAGATGGAAAATAAAAGAAAAACTGCATAATCGAAATAAATATTCAATACGCCGATTGCATAAGAACAAAATAGTTTCATGCTATAGATGGCGGTAGACGGTTTTTAGTGTTAAATTGCCGCCATCTTTTTCATTCAACGTAAAATAAAAGTAAGTAAATTTCACGCGAACAACAAGTTTTTACATGACTAGCGTTTCTAAGTGTAACATCAGCGTATAAATCCGCGCTTCCGTTCCGTTCCGTTCCCGTTATTTTCCCCCGATAAAAAGTAGCCTATGTCCAGACTATATAATCTAACTATGTTCCAGATTTCAGTCCGATTTGTTCAGACGTTTCAAAGTGATTAAGAAGCAAACAGAAACAGATTGAGAAGCTTACGAATTTGTAATATGAGTAGAATTAAGAGCCCAATGTTGGGTAAAGGCATCCTTACCCTCCTTCTATTTATGTCTGTTTTGAGTCCAATTAGACAAGTCTAATATGAGATACTAGTCGAGGTCGTCCCGCCGTCGCATTTTGGGTCAACCACATTTTGTTTCCGATCTGGCTACTATTGGGTGTCTTCTGAGCCAAATAATAAGTAAATAAATAGATCAGGTTTTTCCGTACGGTTATTTTGTACCAATCGTAAGCAAATGAGGTGTATGTTAGCTATGGCGACATAGTGATGTGCCTCGACAAAAGTATGACACTTCCACAAGAGCGACAAGACAGGAGCGATCGGACCCGTGATTTCGGTGTAAAGCGTTTGTTCTAACTCTATACGTAGTATAGTTTAAGTAAACACTTTGGGTGTCTTAGTCTTAGCGATTATCCTATTAATATTATAAACGTGAATGTATGGATGTTTGTTGCTCAATTACGTCCTAACGTATGAACGGATCGGGCTGAAATTTGGAACACAGATAGATTATAGTCTGGAAGAACACATAGGCTACTTTTTATCCCGGAAAAACAACGGGAACGGGAACTTCGCGGGTAACACCGCGGGGCGCTGCTAGTCTTACATAAAATAGACGTGTCCATCCCAGTAAGCATAAACAGCCCACTAAATGTTTCCACAGCTAGGACTCGGGGCCTTCTCTCGGAAGGAAATAGTCAGGGCCATAATCCACCACGCTGGCCCAGTGCGTTTAAGTTACCACATGACTTCGAAAAGACAGTGATGCGCGTGTTTTTTGGACCTAGGGTCTCCGGATCGGCAGTCGCCGTTCTCCCGACTAGACCAGCAGCCGTAACTTCCATCCCAGTGCCACTTCAAAATATACGCCTTTTCTTTGAATTTTTTTGTTGTTATATTTATATTATGTATCCACAGCGGAGACTGCAAACGGTACGGGCGCAGGTACAAGCACGCTCCTTCGTGCTGGGTCTTCAAAACTGGAATCTATCAAAAGTTGGGGAGTCTCCACATATAAATGCACAAAGCAGATACTCTATGAGAAACTCGGGAAGAGCTCCCGGACTGTCGATACTGGTGAGTACTTTTCCTTACCACCAGCCGTTTATAACATCATAGGCTGACGTAGGAGCTTGACCATATAATGTTGAATTCCGAAGTGTGATATAGGGGCGTCCATTAACTGCGTGAGGTGTCAAGGGCCCTAGGGGATCGAGTCAAATCTGACGTCATCGTCAAATGTGTTAATTCTGTGGGAAAACTGAAAGAAATTTAGTAAAAAATGTGTAAAATTCTCCCATGAGGGGGTTGATCAAAATTTCACCAAGACGGCAGGTGGTATCGAAAAATCGTCAAAATTAGATCACGTAATTTTAGGATGGCCCCTGACTCTACGACGGCTTTCCCTAATCAAACGGTGGCCTTTGTAGGTAGTATAGTGTAGGTAGTGGTAGGTGGCAGGACTTTTTGCTGTGGGAGTACCACACTTTTTACCAGTTATTCTACCACCAAGTAGTAATGGGCAAACATATGTTCCGATTTAAAGGGCAATGTTCCGAGATAAATTACAGGTCATCGAGATAAGTCATCTTATACCTGTGGATGACAAACGTATTGCAGTTCTAGGTTATGATTTGGACTCTTCAAGTTCCAATAGCTGCGACACTGTATTGTTATGGGCAGGCGTGTTGCTTACCATAGGGCAATTGTCGTTTTCGCCCCGTCATTCTAAATTTCTTAAAATAAAAAAGACTCCGGCTTTCCCGAATCAGGAGTATGAAATCGCCACCTGTAATCAGAACAAAAATGGCAACCAATAATAATTTATTATTTATTTATTTTCAGAGTTGGAGGCCCAAATCGAGTCGCTACGCGAAACGCAACGCAAGTACAACGGCGTCTTACGACTAAGCGGCGCCTTGGCCGCCCAACTAGGCGCCGCGCACCACACACAGCGAGCCCTGGGCGAGGCCTTCGCTGAACTAGCGCAGAAGTCACCCGAACTCAGAGACCAGTTCTTGTATAATGCTGACACGCAGCGGTCGCTCGCTAGGAACGGGGAGACGCTGTTGGCTGCATTGCATTTCTTCAATTCGTCGTTGCACACATTGACGAATAAAACGATCGAGGATACGTTACTGACTATCCGACAGTATGAAGCTGCTAGGTGAGTGTTGACAAATATTGATAATTTAAATGATATCAAATGTAATCGGTCCTTAACTGTAGGCCTCATAACAAAGCTCAAAGTCACACTGCGAGCTATGGAGCGAGCTATGCTCGGAGTCTCTTTGCGCGACAGAATCCGTAATGAGGATATTCGCAAAAGAACGAAAGTAGCCGACATAGCTCGAAGAGTAACTAAGCTGAAGTGGCAATGGGCAGGCCACATCGCTTGCAGAACTGACAACCGATGGGGAAGAAAGGTTCTCGAGTGGCGACCACGAACCGGAAGACGCAGTGTTGGACGGCCTCCCACTAGATGGACAGATGACCTCACAAAGGTCGCTGGAAACAGCTGGTTGCAGGTTGCGCAGGACCGTTCGTTGTGGAAATCTAGGGGGGAGGCCTATGTTCAACAGTGGACGTCTTGCGGCTGATGATGATGATGATGAAATGTAATCGAGAATGGTTTCATCATCATCATCAACAGCCCTCTAAATGTTCCCACTGCTGGGACTCGGGGCCTTCTCTTGCAAGGAGAGAGTTAAGGCCATAATCCACCATGCTGGCCCAGTGCGGGTTGGTGGATGACACATGACTTCGAAAGATTCTAGGTACGTGTCGGTTTCCTCACGATGTTTTCCTTCACCGTTTTAAGTTAGCGGCATTACGCGCATGACTTCGAAAAAACAGTGGTGCATGTGGGGTTTGGACCCGGGGTCTCCGGATCGGCAGGCGCCGTTCTCCCGACTAGACCAGCCGTAACTCGTTTCTATGTATAATAAGTATGTATTTAAAACTATCTATGTATTATATCCGCCGAGAATGGTTTAGTTAGACAAAATAAATATTTGCATTTAAGAAGTGTGTACGTCTGTCCGACCTCATCATCATCAACGTGTATTCACCCACTGCTGGACATAGGTCTTTCCCATGAATCCCATGATACGCCACTTAGTGTCTGGTCTGCTAGCTCGGATATCGGCACGCAACCCAAACGGGTCCGGCGACGCTATTACGCAACATATGATAAAAAAAAACTAAATCTACCCGCAAAAATTTTGAGGGTAGATTCGACAAAACAGATCATAAGTGAACTATTGATTACAAAATTCGCGGTAAAAAAAAAATGTTTGTCTGTAAAGTCGGTTTACTGACGATAGAACGTGACAACGTCTTAAGAAAATACTGATGGAATGGTAGCATTTTTCAAAAGAAAATTTTAATTTCATTTGTTTAATAGATTTGTATGTAAAAAGTAATCAGTAGAATTTAGTCATTTTCAATCAAAACAATGCAAAAAAGCTTTTAGAAGCCGGGGATCGAACCCGGGGCATTTCACATGCAAAGCGAACGCTCTACCACTGAGCTACATCCCCGCTTGAACTATTGGTCGAAATAATTAATACAACTGTAACAAACATGCGGCGAGGTAACGACCGACGGTAACGGTACATGACGTCATGTTTTGTGGGCGTGCAGCCGGCTTCATCGAATTATAAGACGTTATCACGTCGAAACATATAAACTAGTGCAGGACTTACCAAACTGTGCGTCGCGACGCCCTAGGGTGTCGCGATGATGTTTTAGTTCTAGTAGCTTACCATATTGCCAAATGTAAGAAACGATCGTTGAGGAGCTTATTTTGTCCGCCGCAGGCTAAGAAGACTATTAGTAAATAGAAAGGGAAATATATGGCAAAAAAGCGGGGCATCGCAAAAACATGATAACTTCCCGAGGGCGTCATAGCTAAAATAAGTTTGGGCAACCCTGAACTAATGTATTGAATGAATAGAATTTGTTTTACAAAATCGTTGATGAAGACGCTAGTGAATAATTCGTTGATGTTTTAACGTTTCAGGGTGGAATACGACGCGTACCGCAGCGAGTTGGAGGCGAGCGGTGGAGCGGGCGGCGCGGCGGGCGCGCTCGCGGCCGACACGCAGCGTCTGTGGCAGGCCTACGAGCGGCTGCGGGACGACTCCGCCGTGAAACTGCAACTGCTGCATCAGAACCGGGTAAACATCTCATTCAATTAATGTTTGCAACACACTTGCTCATAAAGCGGCTCTAATTGCACCGCAATCGTGCATATAATGACACCCATAATCAAACTGTGACTTTTTCATTACTATTACTCACTTGTGAGTTATAGAGTTTTTTTTTTTTAAATTGGTTGTTTGCTGCTTTGTTCCTAAAAAAAGTTTCGACACATAAAAAATTGTGGTCAATTAAACAAATGAATTAATGTAGCTATTGCTTGTTCACTTCATACAACTTCGTCTGCAAACAAATAATTTAACTTGTACTCGTCTAAAACAAAACATTTTCACATTTTGTATGTGGCTAAAAAAACACTATCCACAGAAAGCAAAAAAAAAAGAAAACTTATTTTTTAGTCTGTGGCTTAGTTGCGCGCGCATAATGTGACTACTGATTAATTTTCCCAGCCAAAACGCAAATTTTTCATAGGTCTTTTTTACTGTTGAAATATTTTTTTGTTGTTTTTTTATTCACTAGTGTTTTGAAAAACGTCGTATGATACTCGTGTGTATTGACGATTATCGTCCTTGGCCCTTTAAGACCCTCACCTAACGGCTCGGGTCTCGATGGCGCCTCAGCGGTAATCAGCAACATTCCACACCACTTGTACTACACTGCTAAACTTGTTTCCAGATAAAAGTAATGAACAAGCAGCTACTCCTCTTCCACAACGCGGTCTCGGCGTACTTCAGCGGCAACAACGTGGCTCTAGAGGCGGCCGTGCGACACTTCAACATCCAGCCGGCGCGCGCGCCGCCGCCCGCGCCCCGCGCCCTGCCCCTCGCCGAGCCCGCGCCCGCGCCCCCCGCCGCCCCCGCCACCCCCGCGCCGCGCCTCGACACCACCCCGCAATGATGGCTGCGAGATTGTGTGAGTGTCGATCGAACTGATACATACATTTTAGATGTTGAACAGAAATCAGTTATGATAAAAATATCTACAACCTTGTCAGATTTGAACAGATACATTCAATATGTTGAACAGAAATCAGTTATGGTTAAAATAAAATGTCTACAACCTCAGATTTATAATAAAAAATATATCTAAGACCTTTGATCTGAGACTTGAGGTACTCAAAAATAGATGTGCTGTAATGGGACACCAGGGGTGCTACCGCCTAACTAGATCTGCTTTGGCCATCGGCGAGCCCGCGCCGCGCCTCGACACCACCCCGCAATGATGACTGCGAAATTGTGTGAGTGTCGATCGAACTGACTGATACATTTCAAATGTTGAACAGAAATTAGTTATGGTAAAAATAAATTGTCTACAGTATTGTTTTTAAACTTTCGCGGTTTGTACACATAATGTTTATATTGTACGGGGCTTAATCACGATATAAATCATTGCCGAAACGTCGAGGTAATTAAACAAAGATTTATATCGTGATTAAGCCCCATACAGTATAAACATTAAAACGTCTACAACCTCAGATTTATGATAAAAAATATATCTAATACCTATCTTAGACATGGATTACTCAAAAATAGAAGTGCTGTCATGGGACACCAGGGGAGCTACCGCATAACTAAATCTGCTTCGACTTTGTTGTTGCTGTCTCTATAATTTCAAGCGAAAATAAAAGAGAGAGCAATATCAAAGCCGGTTTTAGTTAGGTGGTAGACTCTCTAGTAGGAACGAAGTTCCTTCAGATAATAAAGAAGTGACAGTAATAAAAAAAATGTTATTTGTGGTACGGTTATCTGAAAAATAAAGTTGCCAATACTGGTCATGGACAGTTTTTCGTGTTACTTCCGTTGTATAGATTTCTTACGGTTTTAGTCTCACATTTTTTTCAGTTTGATCGCACAGCAAAATCCCTATCTCCTCCAAGTTTGCTGTAAGGAACTTCGTTCCATCCAAGCGAGCTAGTCTAGCATAGTCTTGTTTAAAATAAAATACTCTGCAACTAATCACATTTACCAGCAATAAGCTTGCTCTAAGCATAATGTTCATGCTTGCCACCTGTGACTTAGAAGTGCGAGTTAGAACGAAGTGTGCTCTGAGCAAACCTATATCAAATAGCATGTCCATGTGTTTGCTTTGAGCATGCTTATATATTATGATTATGCTTAAAACGAATATCCTTATTGCTGGCAAATGTGAATAGTTGTAGAGAATGCTAATTTTAAGTAAGTCTATGGCCATGCTTTTTTTGAGTGCCTCTGTCAGTACCTTATCAAATCTTTTGACCAGCAGGTCAAAATATATTGACTACTGTTTGTGTTGTCTCAATATTATGTGTGGTGCACATTAGCATTAACGACGACGTGACAGCTTTTCTCAAGGCCAATTATTGCAATACAGATCAAATTATCACACTTTAGTCTTGACCCCACTTTGACTCCACAAGTACAAACATAAAAATCAGCACTTCTAAGGCAAGTTTACACCAGAAGGCCTAATAAGTTAATAGTATTAATCAAATCAAATCAAAATTATTTATTGCAAGTTACATGACTCATAGAATTACAATGTCACGTCTATCTCTCTACAAATCATTGATAATAAGGAATCACGTGGTAAAAATACAATGTCAAAAATATGTTAAGAGCTACTGCAATATACTGTCCAGTCTTTGTACCAGCCTATTAACTGACAATCATGTTGTCTCGTTCTTATGTGTGATGTACACTCATTGGGATGAACGAGAGGGCATGACTATTATTTTGAATGAGTTAGTGAATTTATTGGGCCTGCACTGCCATCACATAACCTTGCATACAGCCTACCCTAAATTCCTAAGGTCCTTAAAATAAAATAAAACACTTTGAGTTGGTATTACAACAACTCAAGTATTGGACACTGGTCTATCATCAATCCAATCTCATCATTAAAATGAACTGTATAAATGTAGATATCATTTCAATCGATGCAATCATATAACTAGACATCTACTCCATTCACCTAGACTTGGCATAAAACAGACAAAAATGGCATTGAACCACCAAACACATAATTAAGTTTTGACTTGTTATAGTAACTTGTTAACTTGTACTGTGATTGGTGGCGAGTAAGCCTTTTTTGTTTACTTTTGTGCTATGTTAAGATGAACAGATATTAGATTTGTTACAATGTTTTTCTCTTACACAGATTACCATCATTTTCTCCACCGCTAGTTGGGTAACTGTGTCGATTTTATGAATTGTTTTTTAAAAACTAAAATGAGGGTAAGGAGAGACAACTGCGTTTTTATAAACACATTGTTTATTTGAGTTTCATTTGTAAGAAGCCCAATTATTTTGGTAATTAACGAGAACATAAAGAGAAAGAAATAGTAAGTTTTTTTTTAACTTATTTAAAACTCTACATTTGACTACAAATTGCAAAAAAAACAAAAGCAATATCTATAATCGATGGTGCTTAGTTAGAAGAAACTTTGTACTGCAGATTTAAGAACTCCGAAATATTTTTTTCTTTTCAAATTAAACTGTTTAATAAATAAATGGGTTATTCACATAATGAACTAAACGCGACATTACTACACATCTAATATAAAAATCTGTTAGTATTCTCTGAATAGCCCTAATATAATCTTAATTTAATTAGTTAACCTCATCTGTTGACTTTTACTGTATGTGTGGAAGAAAAGCATCCAACACATTCTAATGTTTCTTTACTCTCCTATCCATCATGGAGGTATATACAAAACGGTACATCAAAATCGATACCAATGTATATTAATAAGGCACTTAACTTGTAAATATTTCCACTATAACTAGTTCAGTGAGTGAATGCGAGAGTGGCGTATGTAGTTAACAAAACTTTGTTCCAATCTGAGGCATAATAGTTGTGACGTGTTATGTTTTCACAAATTTTTCGAAAATGCACTATCAATTGTAAATTATATAATAATAATAGGTTTGAAATTGTAAGATAGTGGGATACCCCATGCTACACCCCACACCCCAGAACATCACTCCATAGCTAATCCAAGCCAAGGCAATAATCAAAGTTATACTGTTTTAGTCTAATACTATATAAACATAATTGTGAAATAAGATATTAAAAGCACTGTTTGTGGTACGAGAATTAAATTTGAAACTTAATTATTTTTTCTTTATATGAGAAAATTGAGACTTAGATAAAAAAAAAAAGAAATATTTGTACATGATTGGAACAAAGTCACACAATTAAGTGTGAATAACGACCCTAGCTTATTTTTTTAATAATATAAAAATGATCTGCTTTGACCAAAATTATTATAACCATATTTTAGTAAAATATACCTGTTTGATTTAGAAAAATGTTTCAAAAATGTTTAGAAGTGTTTTTATATCATTCCAGTATTATGCTTATTTGTTGCTTTGCGTAGCTTTTATTACCAGTATATTATAAATTGTTCCTGATAAATATAAAATAATTATTGTTTAGTCTAATTTTAGCTCAAAGTAATCCTTCCATAGAAATGGCATAACAAGCTTTTGTGGTCAATATAATAATGTTACGTCTGTTTTATCGCTCACTAAACTAAATTTGTTAGACTAAAAACGAAAAGTCTTAGTCTGGTTCGATTTAGTTTAGTTGATGTAGCAGAATTCAATACCTATATGTTTATTAATAGTATGTACTCATGTATCATCAATTATTATGCATAATAATTTACACTTATACATTTCCAATGTAAATGTATGTAACAAAAATAGAACAAACATGCCATTAGCCAAGTGAAGTGTATTCAAAAAGAATAGAAGAAAAAATGTGGTTAACCAGATATTGAGACCTATTACTAAGGCACAATTTAAAATTAATAAACTATGCAAAATAAATATTCTTTAAGGATTCCTCAATGTAGATATATTCTAAAAGCTATAAAAACATTTGCTGACATCACAACTAAATGTTAGATCAATCAAGAAAGTAATATTATAGCTACTAAAATCACAAATATTTGATACAACAATACTGCTGTCCTTGGCATAATAACTATAACAGGAAGGGACGACGGTAATCTGTAATGGTTTTTAATTATAATATGTTAAAATGTGCCTTTAGAATAGGACATAATTTATTACTACCTTTAGTACATGTTTTTGACACTTAATATGAAACTCCCGTGTCTTTAGTTTGAATCGAGTTTGCGACAGTACTGCTGCTATATTCTTAAGTACCACTGTCACAATACCGTTACAGCCTAATAATGTGAGAGTGTTATTCTTGTAAAAAAATTGCATGCAAACTGCAATGTTTTGTTGAATAATGTTGCTGGTCTCATAAATTCCATAGATTAAGAATACGAGTAATAAGGACAAACAAGAACTTGAATATAATTTACTTAGATTATTTAGGAAAGGATCAAGGCTGCCCAACATATATAGTTAATATAATGCAGTGCAATTAAGGAAATAAATAAACATTAAATTATGTAGTTTGGGGACTATAAAGGATCGATAGGGGGGTGCATTCTGAGCATATATTCCAATTTGAGGGATTCTGGCATGGTCAGCTCAAGGTCATTTCGATGAAAACGCGTTTAACTCGATATTTCGAGAACTGTTAGTGTTAGGCAAAAAATTGTGGAGACCTTTTCTCTTCTACATTAAATTTACTAACTTTTATAGTAACCATTTTTCTTTCTTTCATCAATATTTTTCAAGTTATTGCTTCCGAAAGGCAAAAATTTTACTTTTTTTCCTCCCTTTTGCCATTTCCTCCCCAACCGTTCAATTTTATGCAACTTTACCAATAATCAAAAGTGTAGATCTTTTAATAATGAACAACTTTGTCCTTGCACTTTTTTCAGTAATGGCAATACCTTCAGAGTTATGTTACTTTACCGAGCGAAATCCGCGCCACTGCGACACCTCCGCGACACTGCGATAAATCCGCGACACCTGCGGACTTAGGGCTGAACCCAAAATTCATTGTTTGTTTGTGTCGGTGGGTTTCTTCTACACAAACTTATGTGGGACAACCACGTCACCTACTCCGATATATGCCAGAAATACACTCAGATACACTCAATCAGACATAGAGGTGAAGCGAGCCGTAGAGGATGCGGATGGTCTGATTATCAGTACGGCTAAGAGAATTTTGCCGGACTCTACGGCTTGCTCCACCTCTATGTCTGATTTGATGAGAAAAGTTTTCAGTAGTTAGATGAATCTGGTCTTATTGCTCTCGTTGCCTAAAAACTTATCTTGAGTTGTGGTGACGGTCATATTGTAGATGAAAATGATATCCGCACATGGCTTCAGCTGGGATCGGCGCAGCCGTTTGGCAGAATTGGTGCCAAAGTTGGAAATACCTTTGGGATAGCCATCGAATACAATTACCACGTCTGTACCGTAGTGTTTTTTATGTATGTTACGTATTTCTGGCATATGTCGAAGTAGGTAACGTTGTTGTCCCACATAACCCTGTGTAGAAGAAACCCACCGACACAATCCAACAATGAATTTTGGATTCAGCCCTAAGACCGGAGGTGTCGCGGATTTTTTGCAGTGTCGCGGAGGTGTCGCAGTGGCGCGGATTTCGCTCGGTAAAGTAACATAACTCTGAAGGTATTGTCATTACAGAAAAGAGTTCAAGGAAAAAGTTGTTCATTATTAAAAGATGTAACTTTTGATTATCGGTAAAGTTTCATAAAATTGAACGGTTGGGGAGGAAATGGCGAAAGGGAGGAAAAAAAGTTAAATTTTTGCCTTTCGGAAGCAATAACTTGAAAAATATTGATGAAAAAAAGAAAAGTTGTGGATGTAAAAGTTAGTAAATTTAATTTAGAAGAGAAAAGGTTTTAACAATTTTTTGCCTAACACTAACAGTTCTCGAGATATCGAATTAAACGCGTTTTCATCGAAATGACCTTGAGCTGACCATGCCAGAATCCCTCAAATTGGAATATAAGCTCAGAATGCACCCCTCTATTGATCCTTTATAGTCCCCAAACTACATAATTTAATGTTTTTTTATTCCATTTTTTTGCCTAATTTCATTGGGTTAATAATAGTAGTAAGCATGTCACTTGCAGATTTCTTTAACACTTACAGACGTCAAATGAGTTCATTTTCGCCAAAATATTTTATTGTTTGTTACATCTCTTGCGATAAATTGCAAAATGTACTTTTACGAATTATTATTTTGTATAGGTAAAGTTGCCACTGTCGTCACTCTTCTACTCGGAAGATCGATCGGCCGATAGAGTGAAAGAGAGAGATTGATGCGTCACAAGCCGAACGCTTACGCCAATCGTGCCATTCGAAGCGAGATCGCGGAATAAATACTTCGCTCTCGCTTCTTATACGCTCGGCTAAAGGTCTGCGCCGACGACATAATGACATAAAGCCCATATTTTAATGTATTTATTTGTCGGGTGGGAGCGGAGTTGTATAAGTGGGCGCAGACCGTGACATTATTTGTGTGTGTGCAGTGTTTCATCGATTTATATGACGATTATACGTCAAAAGAGATCAAAAACAAATAAATTAAAAGCGGTGAAGTTTATAATTGTACAACCAGGTAGTTTTATTTTAGGATCGATCTAACATACGTGATCTCCAAAAATCAGCGAGCAACACGGAAGGGAGTAGGCATACACAGCGTTTCCCCTCTGTCAAAGTACAAGTCCGCGTGGACCATGGAGTTTGATAATATAATGTGGCGTGAGGGCGGGGCTAGATTTGTGAATGGTGCTTTATTTTTTGTGTTAGTGATTTGGTTGTGTGAGTATGATCGGCAATGGATCGGTACAGGTATGTTTTGTATGTAACAGTGCGGCTTTGCGCTAGTGTGCAACTTCCCCTCCCGCAAGAAATGACAGAAAGATTTGAACAATATTTTTTAGCTAAGACTACTCCCTTCCGTGTTGCTCGCTGCCAAAAATTTACAACATTTTTTCATGAAAATTTACTTATAATCATGAATTTTTAGGGAAGCTCCTTCGGTTTTACTCTTCTTTGTGAAAATAAAGGATAAGTTGGGTAGCTTTGATCAATTTACAATAAAGTTATGTCCTTAGTTATAAAGTTAAGTAATTGTTCACAATAATTTTTATTAGCTACTTCTGTACCCTTAGTACAATTTTTGACAGTTAATTACACGACATTTCGGTACGTTAGTTCGAATGGGAACCACGACAGTGCTGCTTTAGGCACTTGTAATACTGTTTTCAAAATCAATTTCCAAACAATATGAAATTTTAAATAACTGTCTAAATTTGTAGTAAAGGCACAGACCTGGCTTCACTCTAAAATATTGTTATAAGAAAGTGACAATATTATATGTGAAATTATGTATAGATCTTTTTACTAGCTAGTCAAAACATTTAATAGTATCTTGACTTATTTATTTAAATATATTTTATTTTAGAGAAATGATACATTAAATAAGTTAACAATATGTTTATCATGTTTTTTATGGAGTGTAATATAGATCACTTGCAATTTGGGCATTGTTTTATTTTTTAACCCAAGTTATAAATAGTTTGACATGTCTGTTTTCTGACATTTATCTTCCTAGTTTAAAAGTACGCGGGCGAAGTCGCGGCACATACTAGCAACTTATCGGCTATCAAATTCTGAGTTATAAGTTTTTACTTCTATCGGCAGTCCCATGACTACCAATTTTTTTTTGTTATAAAGGGCAAAAGGTTATGGCAGTTTTCCTCAGGCGTCCTGTACAACCCACCAGACTTTGAGCTAATGCAGAAAGTGCAGGGCCCTATATTGCTAACTCAATGAAGCTGCTCCAGAGTCCCAGAGGCTAGAACACATGAACTTTCTTCTAGGTAATCACGCTCCATCGTAGACTGCATCGCCGCCAATAGTGGTCAAGTAGAAACCTATGATACTTAGTTACAAAAAGTGCTGTTGACAATCTTGAGGTTGTAGGTCACCTGCAGCTATTTAATATTTCTCCCAGTGCAGATTTACAAATTTGTCATCACCACTAGCTTTCACAATGAAGGAAAACTTTGTGAAGAAACCGGCATGTTTCAAAAATCTTTCGAGGTCAACATCGTCCACTAACCCGTACCGGGCCAATTACCCCAGTCGGGTTAGACTTTAACCTGGAATTAATCTTAATATAAATATATAAATCTCCTGTCACGATGTTTGTCCGCGATGGATTCCTAAACTACTACTACTAAATTAAATTGGCACACCGTGAGCAGTCTAGTCCAACTTGAGACTATAGGATAGTTTTTATTTCGATTACCTATAGTCTTTAAATGACAATATCCGAGCGCAGCCGGAATGGGCCGCTAGTTTTATTATAGTTTTTTGGAGTTATTGTCGTAAATATTGATTCATCACCCGCAAGACGTCCACTGCTGAAAATAGGCCTCCCCCCTAAAAAGATTTAGATTTATTTTGAATTAGGTAGATCCAACTTCGACAAAGAGGTCCAGCGAAGGATCCAACACGGATGGGCAACGTTCGGGAAACTTCGGCACATCTTTGAGTCCAAAATACCCCAATGACTGGACGAAAGTCTTTAATCAGTGCGAGTTGCCAGTGATGGCTTATGGAACTGAGACGTCCTTAACTGTGGCCCTCATAACAAAGCCGCACAACGAGCTATGGAGAGAGCTATGCTCGGAGTCTCTTTGAGCGACAGAATCCGTAATGAGGATATTCGCAAAAGAACGAAAGTGGCCGACATAGCTCAAAGAGTAAGCAAGCTGAAATGGCAATGGATAGGCGACATCGCTCGCAGAACTGACAAATATTTATTGTACCTACGATTAAAATTATCAGGACCAATCAAATTTGCTACAACTGTGGTTCATATCATTTTTGTAAAAAAAAAAAAGGAGATATGGTCAAAAAAAACATTTGACCTTCAAACCAATATAGCGGCTAACGTATATAGTGATCTGTGCGGCTAACGCACCGGTCAGATTTGGTCGAGTTTTTGGATTAAGCTATTTATAAACCCCCATATACATATATACCATATACCCCTATTTTTGAGCTAATTCGACTGGGCTGAGTATGGTGGGTGGATTATGGCCTTGACTCTCTTCTTACGAGAGAAGGCAGAGGAAGGTTCCCCCCAGTAGTGGGAACATTAGGGATCAGCAGCTATTATTTAAGTTAGATACGGCTGGTCTAGTAGCTACAAGTAGCTACAAGTAGCGACTGCTAATCCGGAGCCCCGGGTTCAAATCTCACACGCACCACTGTCTTTTCGAAGGCATGTGCATAATGCCGCTAAATTAAAAACGGTGAAGGAAAACATCGTGAGGAAGCCGACATGCACTAAGAATCTTTAGAGGTCATGTGTCATTCATTAACCCGCGGTCAGCGTGATGGATTACGCCCTTACTCTCTGCTTACGAGAGAAGACCTGGAATCACAGTAGTGCAAATATATTGTGCTGCTTATACTAAGGTGCACATTGTCTCTACACAATCTAAAAGCGTGAATGAACATCAAAGGTGAGTCACATGCCTATATTGTTATAGAATATGATTTTGGAATTATATTTACCAATAAATTATCCGTTTTTTTTATAGGATAAGTGGCATACAATCCTCCTAATGAGAAGTGATATCTGCCACTTATGAACATTTGCAACATGAGAGATGCTTACAACTTTTGACCAGCCTGAAAAGATATTTAAGATACTCTTTTGAAACTTTTCCTTGAACATATTGTGATTGTATATTTACTCTGTTCTTCCTTGTCCTGGGTTTGCCCACTATCAAACAGGTCTCCTTCGATAAAGTATTAGATGAGTATTAAAAAAATAATGTAACTTTTAATGAGAAAATAATACATTGCTTATAACTAAAACATCACAGCATTTTATCTTAGAACTAGGTTTCCTTTATTTCTCGGAGTTATGTCTGTGCTCATAGAATACACATTGTGATGTTACGCCTTCACAGTTTCTTTGTCTCCTTCTTCTTTGATCAGCTCTTCAGCTTCTGCTTTGAATTTTTCCTG
Organism: Ectropis crepuscularia; assembly: GCA_963693475.1. Classification (NCBI taxonomy): domain Eukaryota; kingdom Metazoa; phylum Arthropoda; class Insecta; order Lepidoptera; family Geometridae; genus Ectropis; species Ectropis crepuscularia. The sequence continues at coordinate 11,296,825 of OY856350.1, forward strand.
TAACCAACATTTAATAAACATTAAAAATTCCTTTCCAATCTAATTAAAATTAACAGAAAGTAAGTTAAGATTTTAAAAAATTGAGGCTGTGCAAACGGTTAAAAAAGTCTATTAGAACCCCGAAGACCGTGTATGCCTGTGACCACCCTCACTGCTAACACATACCTTGTGAGTATGGAGGCAGTTAGTTCACTATTTCTGTTCTAGTGAAGAGTATGATATGCAGACTAAGCTAGCCGCCATCTGCGTTACTACAACTTACAAACTGGTTTGTGTGATCCATGGTGTGTCATCAGAGTCACAAACTTGTCACTTTGCCGGTTTTTTTGCCCTATATTTATATAGGATTTCCCTTGCGCTATAATTCATGCTGAAATAGACTAACCCGGTCCACCCTGCTGTTGCAAAGCGCCTTGTTGATTACAGTTCTATTCAAATACACTAATTGAGCTTTTATTGTTTCAGCCACTTATCACTCATACAAGGCCTAATCTGTTCCACTGCTGGGTATAAGTATAAGCCTCTTTTATATCATGTCAGCTTCTGCCCTGTGCATGCGCGGCTCCAGGGGGGGGGTCACGGGGGACATGACCCCCCCCAAAATCATACGTGGGACGCTACTTCTAAAGTCTTTTTTACTCGATTTATTGTATTTCTACTCGTGACCCCCCCCCAAAATCTGAGGCTGTGTACTGGTGACCCCCCCCCCCCAAAATTCGAGGCTGGGACCGCGCCTGGCCCTGTGCTCTTTAATGCCTAAAACTATAAGGTACTACCCCTATACCTAACTTCATAATTTGAAATGAAATATAGCCATTGTATTATAAAAATACTTATACACTCGTTTACTTATTTGTAAGATTAGTGTTAAAGTATATTTAATTATTTTTATCGTTAACTAGGTGATAAACATCAGAAGTTTTATCGGCTAGTTCGCTAAACAATTAGAATTAATTAGAAAACTTACCAAGTCGTAGATAACTTTTACTACTAAGGAACAACTAGGGCAGGTCGCTACTTCTTCCCCAGCTATTAATTCCTCCTGAAAATTAAAATTACAACACGTAAATACGTTGTACGTAGGATAATAACATTTATAATTCAATTAAAAATTCTAACCTTGCTGATTTGGAATCTGTCTCCGCAAGGGCAAGGATAATAATACATGTCTTCATCTTCATCGTATTCAAAGTCCTCAATTTCTACTTCGTCGTGGAAAATCGTCATTTTCTATGAGCAACCCAGGAAATTTCGACTATTTAAAATAGGTGTCTTGTCGCGATAGCGCGATACCACACGTTTCGCCAACTTCGGTTTGTTTTGATTTCTGTTTTTTTTTTATTATGGTGTCTGTCTGTCTGTACCTGACACTGACAGCTTTATCGAGTATGACTTCAATTTAATTTGGTTTCATTTTTGTTTACTTGAGTCTAAAGCTCTCGTCACACAGAGCCGGCAGAGCGATCGAATCCGGAACGGCATTTTTTTTTGTAATATGCGAATTTGTATGAAACCTGCAGGCCTACTACGAAGTCCGATAAACGATATATCGGCCGAACTTATGGACTTTTCCTACCTCGAAAGACAATCTGTCGGTTGATAGGATCGGCCGTTTCATTCGATTCGACCCTCATCCGACCTAAGTCTATAATTTCCGACCGAGATGAATCGATCCGACTGATTTTCGTGGTAGGCTACAATCCGCTTCAGTTGACAGTTGACAGTTTTTTGTCGTAAACCTTACTCCGAAAGCATTTAATTACCTTGCTGATTATTCGGACAGCTGTCGGTCGTATCCGATTAATCGGAGGTTGTTTTCGTAGTAGACCTGCACAGCAGGTCTGGTCAGGTCAGGTCCTGGTCTTATGGGCTATATCTCATTATTCATTTGCAAAAACATATTTATTCCCTTGGAGCAGAATATTGTTCACACTGCTAGTGACATGATTAATATAGCGGTGTATTCGGCAGTGTTTTCTTCGGAATTTTAAATTGAAAAATTAAGTAATTAATTTACGAATTACTTAATTTAAAATAACGTATAAATGGCACCTATCGCCTTTCTAAAACTAGGTACTTACATACATTATTTTGGCAAACTTACGACGCTTTCAGGGTAATGATTCGAAATGCGATTCCGAATGGTTCGGAATCGGAATAACAATCCCTGTCTCTGTAATGCTAAACAAATAAGACAAAGACCGAGAGATGAGATTCCGTGTCGGATGCAACCGAATGGATTTAGAATCGCTACCCTGAAACGCTGCGCTGTGAACTGACTGGAAACTACGCGGGTGAAACAGGAGGGCGTGGCCGAGTCCCGAGTTTGCCCAAACTTTTCTTTCATTCACGACTGCAGTTTGAGTTCAATTCACAACCTACGAAAAATCTCTGTGTGGTGCATCAAAAGAAGTGTTTAGTGTAATAAATGACTGCTCTCGTCTAAGTGTTATTTATTAGTATTTTTTAGGGACTGCTATTTTTTAGAACAAATTAATCTGTCTAGTGCCCAGACGATTTTGTACGATGCCGCTACGAGGGCAGTCCAAATTCAAGACCAGCAGTCGAGACATATTCTCTGCAGCGAGACGTGAGACAAGGGGACCTAACTTCTCCGAAATTGTTCTCAGACGCAAAAACAAAAGTGTACAACCAGTGCGACCTTGTTAAGACCTACGGTGCTAAGACGTAGACACTGACAGTCAAAATGATATGGTCCGAAAGCTCAAAGTCGCTCAGCGAGCTATGGAACGGGCTATGCTTGGAGTTTCTAGTAATTCGTCAGAGAACTAAAGTCACCGGCGGCAACGTAGCTCAGCGTATTAGCAAACTGAAGTAGCAATGGGCCGGTCATATCTTTCGCAGATCCGATATCTGTTGGGTTAGACGGGTTTTGGAGTGGAGACCGCAAATCGGTAAACGTAGTGTAGGACGCCCTGAGGCTAGATAGAGTGACGATATACGAAAGATGGCTGGTGGTGGTTGGAAACGTAAGACGGAGCCTCGGGCTGAGTGGCGTATTATAGGCGAGGCATATGTCCAGCAGTGGACGAATACAGGCTAATGATGATGAATGCTTAGACAAACTATGGTGAATCCCCAATTTGTTAGACCTAATGCGAAGTTATCGGAATACATCTGTCACAGATAATTTGCAATATTGCCAAATTTTGTTAAGTTTCTCTAGCAAAATGAAACATTAGCACCTCTTTCGACAAGTTTGATGTCTTTTACTAAGTTAAAATTAATTACAAGTATATTGTATACACTTAAAGTTAAAATTATTTATAAGTATATTGTATACACTGTACCGACATTAAAAAAACTATTTTAACATTTTGTCTGTCTTTCTGTCTGATTGTTCCGATCTCCAAAACGGCGAACGAAATCTCCGAATGAACTTGTTTTTATTAATTTTATTTGGTGGTAGCCCTGGCTACTCACGTCATGACTCACGTCACACGTCATTTGACATGACATTCATTTTCATTCATTCATTTATTTCAATTTTGTGGGGGAGTATCATGATCGCGGTGGTCTCACCGAAATTTCTAAAAAATTATTAGAAAAGTGGTGCAGTGTAAATTCGTGCTGTGTCATCGATACCTACTAACCAGATCGTGTTCCGAACACCGCAACCATGTTCAGTTGGCTAAAGAAGGAAGGTGAAAAGACAGAGAGTATCGAAAATGTCGTGGAAGGTCTCAAAAGGATCTATAAAACGAAGCTGCTCCCTTTGGAGCTGCACTACCAGTTTCATGACTTCCACTCGCCGCAGCTGGAGGATCCCGACTTCGACGCGAAGCCGATGATCCTCCTGGTCGGACAGTACTCCACCGGTAAAACGACCTTCATCAAGTACCTGCTGGAACGCGACTTCCCCGGCATTCGTATCGGGCCCGAACCGACCACGGATAGATTCATCGCTGTTATGTTCGACGAAAAAGAGGGCGTCATTCCCGGAAACGCTCTAGTAGTAGACCCAAAAAAGCAGTTCCGCCCGCTCAGTAAGTTCGGGAATGCGTTTTTGAATAGATTCCAGTGTTCTACGGTTGCATCTCCCGTGCTGCGCGGTATCTCTATCGTAGATACTCCCGGAATTCTGTCCGGGGAGAAACAGCGTGTAGATAGAGGGTACGACTTTACAGGCGTGTTAGAATGGTTCGCGGAACGTGTGGACAGAATTATTTTGCTGTTCGACGCACATAAACTTGACATTTCCGACGAGTTCCGACGCAGTATTGAAGCACTCCGTGGTCACGACGATAAAATCCGTATTGTACTCAATAAAGCTGATATGATTGATCACCAACAGCTTATGCGAGTTTATGGAGCACTGATGTGGTCTCTCGGGAAAGTGCTACAGACGCCTGAAGTAGCCCGTGTCTACATAGGCTCATTCTGGGATCAACCACTGCGATATGACGTAAACCGAAGACTATTTGAAGATGAAGAGCAAGATTTATTCAAAGACATGCAATCTCTGCCACGTAATGCGGCCCTTCGCAAGCTCAATGACCTGATCAAAAGGGCTCGTCTTGCTAAAGTTCATGCATACATTGTCAGTGAATTACGGAAAGAGATGCCCTCAATGTTTGGTAAAGATGGCAAGAAAAAAGATTTGATTAAGAATTTAGGTCAGATTTATGATAGGATACAGAGAGAACAGCAGATTTCACCGGGAGATTTCCCCGATATCAAGAAAATGCAAGAAACATTGGCGAATCATGATTTCACGAAGTTCCACCCGCTGAAACCTAAATTGTTGGAAGTGGTTGACCACATGCTGGCTACGGACATTGCCCGCCTCATGGACATGATACCACAAGAAGATATCAACATTGTCAACGAGCCGCTCATCAAGGGTGAGTCCCTTTATCTTTCATTGCTGTTATCAAAAATAATGAACAGTTTTATTCCATTCAGCACTGTATTTTTTAGACCAACTATGCAAGAATCTGTTTTTTTTTTATACATGTTTCCCATATTCTGCAGCAAAAATTTGCTGGGGATCATTTTTAATCAATAATTAAATTAATGTGTGTGTTGTGTGAAAAATGTCTAACAATAAAAGTCAAATTTAATTTATTAAACCTAGCTCAGCTATCATGCTGCTGGACTATCTTCCATTAAATAATTCAAAATAGTTTTTTTTATACTATGCAATTTCTATCCTAATGATAGTTTGAGAGTTTAAAGAGTTGAGTTTTTTAAACATTAAAAAGTCTTTAAAAAATATATGAATAAATTGACATACAAAAAACAAAAGTTATGGAATAAACTGTCAGTTATATGTGTTTATTGAGGTAATAAGTTATGTAAATATAGTTTGCAATAGTATTATATTATATGCAGTAAGGAAATCTTATATATAAAATTCTCGTGTCACAGTGTTAGTTTCCTTACTCCTCCGAAACGGCTTTACTGATTTTTACCAAATTTTATATGCATATTCAGTAGGTTTGAGAATCGGCTACTAGCTATTTTTCATACCCATAAGTAACGAGGGTTGTTCACCCCTAAAAAAATATTTTTAATTTTCGGACGACATTTTTTGTTTTTATTTTTTTATAATGTGACGTTACGAAACCATACATACACAACCCTAAATTTTTACCTTTTTATCACTAACCCCTATTTTTTAATAGTCATTTAAGTAAATGAATCATTTTTCATCCCACTCTATTACTGATCAATTATCGTCTGTTTTGTCATCATGTAATAGTTTGCCATTTAATATGTCATGTAAATTATAACATCATGTAATAGTTTATATGGCAAAACAACGTTTGCGGGGTCAGCTAGTATATATATATATATACACTAGCGGCCCGTCCCGGCTTCGCACGGGGTCAATATTTTTTGTTAAGTAGGTATGCTAAATGAAACGTACATGACCAAATTTTTCCAAATTATCAAAATTAGAAACCAAAACTTTAAAGAGTAAAAACATTAAACTGGCTGGCCTGGTGGCTTAGTTGGTTGAGGGCCGTTTTGTAAAGCGGCGGTTTAACGATCAGCCGGATTGAATACGGCTGATTAAAAAACCGCCGGAATGTATTCGACGCCATACGTCATTCAACACGGCTAGCCGTTAAGTAATAAAGCGAGAGATTAGCCGCCTCTTTCACAATTTTTAGTTCCGATTCTTAACACTCATGGCACTGCCTGACATAACAACAACTATGGCATTGAATAGGTACTGCAAGTGTGTTGCTAAATTGCTAAAGTGACAGTGGATTCTGGAGTTCGGAGGGATTGTACACAATATTATTGGAGTGTCACTTGTCACCCTGGGTGTTACTTGGAAACTATTTCGTTTCCACCGTCCACCTTGTTAAGACTAAATCGGACCGGGTTGGTTACATGAGACCCAGATCCGACTCGGAGCACACCGACTCCATATAGTCTTGGCGCTACTACCTCTGGAGTGTATTAAAAAAAATGCGGGAGCCAGAAGCTCAAGGGAGGTCCTGAATGGAGCAAGCCATGCAAGTAGCCGTAGTGTATCGCAGGCCGAGTATGGAGAAGCGACACTCAGGGCTGACCGCAGAGCTTCTGGCGGGAGCCCACCCGGAGTCAAATCTGGATGATAGACCCTTGTCTATGGAAGTGCACCATGTTTCTTAGGTGTACCGTCACCGATATCAATTTATGGGCTTTCAAACTTTATGTGAGAGGTAAAATGTTGTAAAAAAATATTAAGGAATACCGTAAGTAATCGGTCAGTTTTTTCGGATGAATGAAATTAATTTTGATTTTGTTTATTTAAATTATGTTTTTTTAAATTTGGTCACCCTATAATATAATCAGTAATACAATACGACTGAACGTGGGCCGCCTTATTGAAGAACGTATCGCAATGACAATGCGGCTAATCGTTGAACCGCCGCATTACAAAAAGGCACTATTTTTCAAAACGGCTAGCTGTAATGTAATACGGCGTAAACAAAATAATAATATTACCACAAATCGCAGAACCTAAGATAGGCCCTACCAAACTTCAGGGCGCACGCAATCATGTCAACGTTGGGAAGAGTGAGCTCACTCTTTCCGTTCTAGTCGGTTGCAGGACGCGGTGGACGCCGGACGTTTTTACCTATCATTATTCGTTGTCGATAACCAAAATAAGTAGCACCACAGCAAATCTCGCCGCTAGCGATTGTACGGGTCAAGTAGATTGGTTTTATGTAAACCAGATACGATACACACAGAGACGCAGTTTATTACCGATGTCAAGGTGCTCTGGGCACATCTATTGATTTATATCGATGAATATTACCACAAACAACTCTCAGCCTCAACGGACACCGGGAAATTGAAGCTTCTCTCAAAGGGATTTCCCATTGGCTATAATTTTGTAACAAACCCCCGTCTCGGCATGCGGCTTGGTAAGTTTCTTTTACACGATTTTAAAGTCTTGGAACCATGTACCAACGCGGTACATGATAAAAAAGTATTCTGAGATAACAACACTCTGACTGGGAAGGATGAACGCTGTACACTCTTCCTTATTCTACATCTACCATAGATCGTAGAACCCAAGATTGGCCTTCCCAAACTTCAGAGCGCACGTAATCATGTCAAAGTTGGGAAGAGTGAGCTCACTCTTTCCGTTCTAGTCGGTTGCAGGACGCGGTGGACGCCGGACGTTTTTACCTATCATTATTCGTTGTCAACAACCAAAATAAGTAGAACCACAGCAAATCTCGCCGCTAGCGATTATAGGGGTCAAGTAGATTGGTTGTTTGTAAACCACTTACGATACACACAGAGACGCAATTTATTACCAATTTCAAGGTTCTCAGGGCACATCCATTGATTTGTATCGCTGGCATTGTACCGCCACGTTGCGCCGCGCCGCGCTACAGTCAGCGCGTCGCGCCGGCCCGTCGCGTCGATAATTATTATTTCGACAGGATGGAATTTTTAACTTCGTAATATCTTTTGAATGCAATGTCCGATTTTAATAATTCAAAAAGGAATCAGTAGGTATTAAAGCAATCTTGAATAGGAAATAGTTTATTTGGATAAGAATTAATACAAATGTATGGATAACATGGTCTGAATTTGATCGGCATTTTTATCTTCTTTTAAAATATAAAAAAACAGTTGTAGCGACGTAATTACAGTAGTTAGACATATGGTCTCGCGAGGTTTTTTGTAGATTTTAATACGTTTTATAATATTGTAGAACATTGTTTTGTTCTATCATTGGTACTTTCCGCAGCGTATGCGATGAAAGCCATTTTATGGCTGTTTTTTTTATACCTTGCGTTGGTTTTAGTAAAGAAATGAAAGTAATTCTAATTTTTTCTCGTAATAAAAGTAGCCTATGTTACTCAGTGATAATGTAGCTCTCTTTTGGTAAAAGAATTTTTGAAATCGGTTCAGTAGTTTTTGAGTTTATTACATACATACAAAAATACAAAAATACAAATCTTTCCTCTTTATAATATTAGTATAGATATATAATAAGTAATTTAAAATGATATGAAATTCCACAACTATTCTATTCCAAAAAATATAATACTGGTATAAATATAATACTAATAAACTATGTAAAACATTTTCCATTATTTCAGAGTGATAACAAAGTATGGAATGATTACCACTTCCTTATCGGTTGCCTATATATAATATCTGTTACATGATTTTCTAAATGTTTTAGATTTATTCAACAAATATTGGGTTATACACACCAAGTACTAAGTTCAAAATAAGACATTCTGAAATAAAAACAACTAAAAAATACAATTACATACCTAGTATACTTCACTAAGTGATATGGAACTTGGTATGGTAGTCCCAGTGTAAATGGTAAAAAAGGAGTTGTTACAAATAAAATGGTATCTTTGTACTTTCAAAATACCCAATAAAAGTTGTTCACAATGATACTTTACACATTTAAAAAATATTATATTTAGGTATAGGACTCTTATCTTTATCAAATTGTTTCATTATTACCTCAATACTCATTAATTTACTATTTAATGCTTTATTTTTCCGCTTGTACCTGACCATGACTGTAACCACATAGAGCTTAAAAATAGATTATTCTTCTATGGAACATTTTATATTTGTGAGCAATTGCAGAGCAAAATCCATCTACTCATGCACCAAATTTATATAAGATCTGTTCAGTTCTTCCTATTTATGTAATACAGCAACAAATATCCAAAGTTTCACATTTGTAATATCAGTATGATAAATAAAATAAAAAAAAACTAAAAGAATCCATATCCATAATACTCCACGGTTTACTTATATTTATTTTAATTATAAATTTATAACCAGTCAATGTTAAAATTTATTACTATTCGTTAATGTAATAAGCCATGCTCAGGAAAAGAAGTGATGTTTTACTTTCCATTTAGTACATTCTTTATGATTTTTAGTATGCTATAAATGGGACATCTATGATATCATTTGTGTAAATTGCAAGTCTGCGTAAGGAGTGCCGGCACCACTTATCATCCAACAAGGTAACAGCGTCGGTACCGATCTTATCTCTGTAGATTTTGACCTGAATAATCATTGTTATCATTCTTGATAACAGAACTCGGAATTAACTAGTTTCTATTACGATTCTAGTTTCTAGTTAGTTTCTATTAGTTCAAATACGAGTAGTGAAGGTGAGTGTTGACGTACGTCAATATAAGGGGCCCCTTTTAAACCTACAGCCCGAGTCACAAGTCTTGGGGTCTATTCGAGATTTCTCTCTCTGCCACACGATGGACCCGGCACCCGCACGGTGAATCCATGGAATGCTAAGAAGTTCGTCTCGTCTCTCTATGGTTAGTCTGGGCTATAATTAGTTTTAATTATAACTTCTGACTTCATCTTTAAATTTTCTTTTTCGAACCCCCAAAGTAAAAAATATAAGTGTATTCTGCCGTCGTAACAAAAAAGGGCATATCTTACATTTTGTAAATTTGGAGATAAACTGCTTTAAACATTTTTTGATGTTTGGTCAATTAATACGCCGCTAAATAGATTTTTCGAAAATGTTTGAATGAAAATTACAGGATTTTAACCATTACTAATGGATTATAAATATAATATTATGTATTTCATATGTATATAATATATAACTGAAAAAAATCTTTTCAACGTAGCATAAAAAATCAAGAAAACTATGTAATATTACGCTTAAAAGGCACAAATAACCAGATGTGACCTTTTAATGTGATGATTTGCGAAAAAAAAGTTGAGCATTATATTGAAAATGCTTATTTATTCAATTGTGCCTATGCTTTGTACTGAAGCTGTCCGTATTATTGCACATTTAGTTTGACGGAAATAAAAAACTGTTATTAGGACATACAATTTTATTATAAAATGTTAACAGATAAAATCTTCTTAAAACTTAAATGTGTTGACAAGATATTTATAGGAACTGTCATTCATATTACCTTAGCAATTAACTTACCTTAATTTGTACTTATGTTATTTTAATCTTAAAATCACAGTATTCATAAAATCACAATAATTATCTTGTACTATAATCACAAATTTCAAAATCTAACTTCAATCATACATAATCAACAAAAAAACAAACTTAAGGCACCATATTCTTAATATTTTAATATTATTTTTGAATAAACCAAGTATCAAAACAAAGATTAGTCTTATTTTCAGTCTTCATGGTAAAGAGTCAGATCAACTGATTGATCATTTACAGGTAAAGTCTCCCAAAAAAGCTTTCTGTTACTAGGCATAAGTGGACCAAGCTTTGTTAGTATGGTAGACTTTCTTTCAGTCGCAATACCCCTCGGAGCAACCTTTGGACATGGAGGCGGTATACCTTGCTTAACATTTTTTATCTTTAGAAAATGTTAAGCTCCAAATAATCATCAGTGCCATGGCTGTTTTATAAAACAGTGATTTGAATCCTCTTCGATCTTTAATACTAATGTTATATGTTTGTCGCTTTCTTATGCTTCCTTTCTTTGTCAATTGAACGTGGTTTGCTTCTTCATCTGAATGTTCTGGTGATTCTAAAATGGTTCTTTCTAAAACTGGCTGTGAACATGGTATATAGTCAGATTCCGAATCAGTATCATCACTATCCATTTTTTCATGTGTTTTTGGTAGTTCATAATTTTTGTTCAATGCTGAATCATCAGAATCAAAATCAGACCAAATATCCTGTGAGCACGATGGTAGCAGTGAGTTTTGAATCCCACTTGATGACGGTCCGGGTGGCCATTCGTCTACTGCATTATCACCAATTCCTAAAGCAGCATTCACTAATTTTGAGGCACGTGACTGCATATTGCTGAAAAAAAAAATGTTATTTGCTTTCAATTTTATTATTTGGCGAGGAATTTCAAGAAAATGCACTCAACACAAACATCATCAATAACCCCAACCAAAAAGTGTAGAAAATATGGCGACGCCACATGTAGTAGGTACCTTCTGATCACGAAAATAAAAAGTAATCTAGTATAATAAAGTCTAGCTTAACATACGTAATATTAATACAATTTTATTATAGATTACTTTTCATTTTCTTGATCACAATAGTGTAATTATTTTTAGTGTAGAAAAAGAATTAAAAAATTAGTGCTATGTCTAGACATTATGGTGTCACTGTATTTTAGCTGAATCACAAGTCTAGCACTTAGAAAATAAATATCCGCAAATACCTACATATCACTTGAATCAAAATTCAAACTATAACTAAATAACGCTGATCTCTAAAGTAGGAATTCACAGACGCCACGACGCGCGTCGCACAACCACTTTGTTATAATATAATATTGTGTGTCGTGCGGGCGTCAACTGATGCGATGCCATACATACCCAGCCTAGATCATTCGCGCATTAAAATTAGGAATTAAGCACTGTTAAAAACAAACACAAATAAACTTACCGGAGCGCCGCGCTGACAAACGTAGTCTCGCCGTGATATGTCAGGCACAACTGGCGCAGTTCACTACGTACCTCGTACCCCGCACTTCACCGCCACTCAAACTTGTTTAGGTTGTAAAGGCATAACAGCCAATGTGGTTTTCTTTAAACACATTATTACGTTGTAGTTCAGATAGTAAAGACATAACTGGCAGATATGCCTTTTCTTTTTAAATAAAAGCTATGGTAAATTAAAAAAAAAGACCAAGTTTGTCACATAAGCCTTGAATATTTTAATGTAAGACAATTGTGCCTTTTCAATTAGTCAATTTAAAAATACTTAAATAAAATATAAGTACCAACTATACATATATGTGACCTTTTTACGTGCCCTAAGTCAGATATGCCCTTTTTACAAACTACAATACAAAAAATGGTTCAGTTGTGCCCTTTGAGCTTAGCGTAATTTCGTGTATGGTTGTTCCTAGCATTTCACAAAAAATTGAGCAGATAAGCCTTTTTTTTCTGATTCCGAATATGTATGTAACTCAATTTCGGAAAAAATGTTAGTTGTGCCCTTCTTTCTTGCGACGGCAGTATTAGTGTAAAAGTTCAACATGCATGCATGTCTTTGTGTCTTTGTGTTGTTAGGGCAAAATGGCTCGGAAATGGATGGGCTGCAATCAATGTTTTTTTTATTTGAAGCAGATTTAGTTTTCTCGATAAATAGTTTTGCGCTTGAGCAGCATCTTCCCTGACTTTCAGCCACTATGCGGTCTACGATTGAGCGCGCTTAACTAAGCAAGTTCAAGATGGAACCAATTCATTACTAAATTCTTTTTAAATTTTGAAACCAACATTAATACACTAATTAATTCGTATAAAATAGGGTTTATCACAAATTTTGTATTATAAACTGGGTTAAATTCAAGTACTATGGTATTACACTACGAACTACGATTACCTACATACCTACATTACGTACTTCAATGTTTGTTAGTCGATAGCGTTGTCGAGCGAAAGTGTCTATTGAGATTTTTTTGCTACTCAGCGCCGTCGCGCCGGCTAGCTTGTACCTAGTACTTATACCTACTACTCCAATTCCTCCTATTATCAATTGAGTAAAAATAAACCAATTGAATAAATGTAAGAATTTATATTGACAACTGTTCGATCTTTCCCATACAAAATTTCACAAAGGAATGCCCTTCAACGGCTTAGCTCCATCTACTTATAGCGCCAACCCCTCTAAAACTCTTTTGAGATGGCGGGTAGAAGTGAATGGTATCCCACCGGCGCCCTCTACACTAAATGACACATATTTAAACTCAAATCCCAGTATTAAATATAATACTATAGTGAAATACACGGTAAACAAAATAGAGGTGATAACACGGCCCTCCTGCGCACGCTGCCAACCTTGGCAGTGTCACTGTCTGGTGTAGTTGCTGTGAACAAAATACACAATTTATTCATTTTATCAAAGTTAATTTTGCTCTTCCAATATTATCCACTTAAGATGAGTAACTTTCCCAAGCAGTTGCGCTGTCACATTGTCGCAACTCAAGGTACGTCATTACATTACCACATTCTCCATAAATCCACTTAAGATGAGTAATGAATAGCTTTCCCAAGCAGTTGCGCTGTCTCACTGTCGCAACTCGAGGTACGTCACTACATTACCCACATTCTCCATAAATCTCAAACATACACCTGTCCCTAGCTGCCGCCTGGTAGCTCTAGATACGCGGCATTAAAGTCATAGTCACAGTCAAAGTCAAAGTTCATTATGTTCACTCTTAATGCTTTCTCTAGCAGTTACACTCTTAGGCAGATACCAGGTACGTCAGTTTATGTCCAAGGTATTACGGTTTCACACTAACGCTTACTTTGTCAATGGATCGAAGCCATTGCACTTCACTACGTTATTCAAACGTTAACTCATCAGCAATCAATCATAATACCTGACAACATCCTAAAGCCATTGCACTGCTCGATTGGGTTTGACTTTCAATTACATATATCTCCAAGTCTACTAATCGTACCTATTCAAGGTTTCATATTTTTCTCACATATTTATGGCCTTCTATGTAGTTTTTTTAAACGCTCCCAAGTGATATTTATAGCGAATTAAACGGTCTTATTTTTTTAAACAATACGAAAACAATTCATTGGTAACGTACATAGCTCGGCATCATCTGACTAAAATCTTTCTAATTTCAACCATAAGGGTATCTTATAACTGCACTGAATATAACCACTTTGTAACCCAACTACGGTAACCAAATTCAAATCAAAGATGTAACACTTTCTATTACTGTATTATGTTTTAAAATGCATGACCTTTTTCAAACAGTTTCCCTGAAAGATATTTAAACCAATATCCAACTGATTTACACTTTTTATCTATGGTTGCTGTGCCTCGCAACAACTCTTCCACAAAATAAGCTACTTCTCATAAAGTTTCATAAAACAGTATCCACAAACTTAAAAAAAACCGAAGGTGTTTCATTCTACGAAATGGTCTGATTGCAGTTCCCGGAATTGAAGGTTTTTTAACAGTACCCCCTAACGAGATAATAATTAATAGTTTTAACTTGTCGGTGATATGCAAAAATTTCATTTGAAATGCAAAAACAAGGTTAAAACAATTTTTAAAATCGTTTCTTCAAAGTAAATCGTAATATAAAACTGTTGCTTACTCACGTGTACATTACGCACTTACTGAAACCACTGATCCAAGAATAACATTTTTAACTAACTGCGGGCGACGCTTGCTTTTCCGATTATTTCTCATCACCGTTGTGATTTCCAGGCGTGGTGTTCATAGCACTTCTGATATTATCAATTGAGTAAAAATAAACCAATTGAATAAATGTAAGAATTTATATTGACAACTGTTCGATCTTTCCCATACAAAATTTCACAAAGGAATGCCCTTCAACGGCTTAGCTCCATCTACTTATAGCGCCAACCCCTCTAAAACTCTTTTGAGATGGCGGGTAGAAGTGAATGGTATCCCACCGGCGCCCTCTACACTAAATGACACATATTTAAACTCAAATCCCAGTATTAAATATAATACTATAGTGAAATACACGGTAAACAAAATAGAGGTGATAACACTCCTACGTTTATTAAATCCTCTTCAATAATAACGAAACAAATAGGTAGTTCGATTCGGCGCACGTCTCTTAAAGAAAGTTTGAACGTTAGTTACGTTAGCTCATTTTCGTCTGCTGCGTGCGTAACAACCATTTGAGTTGTCGTTCTTCTAATCTAAGCTGGTTTACTCTTCTTTATTGCTATGAGCATAGAATTCACATTAGTATGTAAGAACCAGACGATTTTCGACTTTCACTGTGCAATTTTCCTGTTCGTTACTTTAGTAAGTTGCTTTATAAAAATATTGGCAACAAGTGGTACGCCCCGACTTCGGGTTTGATAACGAATGTTATAACTTCTATTATATATAAAATCTCTTGTTTTCATGACTGACCGTGACAGTATAAAAGTAACAAGAATAATTAAAAAATTTATAAAACCCGACTAAAAAACAACACGTAAGAAAAACACTGTTGATTGAATTAAAATGCTTGAAATTATTCCAAATGGCATTTAACTACACAACATGTTTACATATTTGTAATGCTCTTTAAATTCTCTGTATTTTGATACCCTACTCGATATGCTAGATAACATATTTTTTTTCAACTACTCACAATTTTGCCTCAAAAATCGGCTATATTGATTTTTTTTATTTAATACTTATCTAAGGACACTTGGGTAATTGAGACAAATGTAAAGATATCTGAATCGTCAAAATCCGTCCAGCCGTTTGGAAGATACGTGGGAATAAAGAAATTTACAAACATACAAGATACGCGCGAAAAACATAACCCTTCTTTCAGTCGGGTAACAAGAACAAGCTTGTAATCAGCGCTGGGATGCTGTCTTTAATAGAAGCTCTTATAAATTTTAAATCTCAATCCTATTATCTAGGTACAAACTAAAAGGTTTGTGACTAATTCGCTCCAAAAATAATCATCAGGTAAACCTTTGAGGTCAAAAAATGACGTACTTTTGCATATTATACTCATTCACGTCAAATCACCGTTATCAGCGTATAATATTCGTTGTCAACTGTTAAGGTCCCGACCACCCGACCTTCATTGTTTAGCACCGAGCGTCACTTGTTTTCTTATTTGGGATAGGTACCTATTTGAATAATAAGTTATCTGTCAGCACAAAGTTATAATGTCCGCACAAAGTTAAATGTCAGCACAAAGTTAAATTTTGTAGTCTGACAAGTTTTTCTCTTCGTGAGTACCTAACCCTAGTTTTTATACGTTATACCCCGTTTACATGATTCCAGTCCAGCCAGTCCAACGGGGAATGCCAGTGCATTCCAGTGCCGGTTTATATTATTCCAGTAACCAATCCAGCGCTGGATTCGGTCGCTGGACTGGAATAATGTAAACGGGGTATAAGGCCATCGTTGTTCTAAATGGACATGGTGGAATTCATAAAGAAATTTCCTTGGGGGAAAAAATAGATCGATGCTATACCTAGCAGTGGGGTAAAAATAACTTATTCCGCGAATTACCTAACGTTAGTAAATACAGGAGCTTAGGATGGAGCACGCACGGTTACCTATGTAGAAGATACCTAATTAAAATACACCATTCATCTTGACATATCTGCAAAAAACGTAAATAAACATGGCTTCTTGGAAATGCTCAGATATTATAGGGTCCTTTAAGTATGTACATAAATTATTACCAATAAATTAAATCTTTCGGTTTCTCTCCTTGATGTGATAATTCAAAAGTAAAACACTCGTTTTGCTGCCGGGGTGAAAATTATTTAGAAAAATGCAAAGTTAAAATTCAACAATTAATTGTCGATTTGGAGCGATTTCGTTTAAGTAAAATTAATCTAGGTCGCAACCTTTGGCCTTTCACTTTTGCTGATACCTATACAATTTGTAAACAGTACACTATCATTTTAATTACGTAATATAGCAAGTGATGTCATTACAGGGAAAATACGTGAAGTTATTTTTTTAAACCAACCAACGAACCAGAAAAAAACAACATTGAGAAAATCGACCGATCAGTTTTTTTTTATACGGGTAGATCCAATAAAACAACTAAATTACTACGAGAACTACAAAACTACTACATAGTACATACCTACCTAACTAAAAAAGTAAAATTATTCTCTTAATTTCCTATGCACGTACTTCGTTAATAACCGATGACGAAATTCATCGTGGAAGTCTACGCATATTATCACTTATAACATTCCAGTTCGTAATTTCCATGATTTATCATCATAATTATTAAACAAACCAAGCGCGTTTCGTGTAAATATGTCGTCTATATGGTGTTCTATGAGGCCTATCACGTGAATGCTAAGCAAACTCTAATTGAATTGTCTACGAGATAAGTTGGTGTATGTTGACGATATCGTCATCACGGCAACGGCACAACGGCAACAGTTGCCCGTGAATCACTGATAGCAAAACCGCGCCTTGGCCGCATCGACCTTGGCGTATTGTTGACATTAGGACGGTCATAGCTTTATTTGCATTCAAACTGTTCAAGTTGGAAGTCTATTTTCATGGTCCACTAATAACAGACTACAAAAACCCTTCCACTGCAATCCGGGTCAATCTGGATTAACCTATTGGCCCTTTGAATTTGAACCGCAAAATTATACATTTTCTAAAATATATTTGCAGTAATGTACGTACACTGGCTCTGTTATTACGTGTTGTGTTTGTACATATGCATAACACATGTTTGGAATTATGTGAATAAGGCTTGAATTTTGTGTAATTTTATCGAATATTTGTTTTAGAATGTTGTACTCGATGCTAATTTAATAACGCATGGCTAAATTAACAACAATTGGTATACTATCCTACAAGCATTATACATATGAAAGTTTGAGTGTTTGTCGCTCGATCACGTCGGAACGCCTGAATGGGTCGATTTGGAACACACATTATAGTCTGGAATTGCACGGCACAAATACTACTTTTCACCGCGGAAAAAATACAGGAATTAAGCGTATAAAATCGCGGATCGCTGCTAGTTAGGAATATAATATATTTTCTCTTTATCTATATAGGTATCTTTTAAATTCTCCCACCGTACACAACCTTAAAAAATACTATATGTAATGTTTTGCAAAAATGCCAATCTCTTCCTTAGTTAGAAAATCAACCTTTCTCTAAGATCCCTCTGCTCGTTTTGATACTTTCTTTGGCAAGTCGTTTACGTTTTTAATCAATAAAGCGCCTATCTATCCATCTAATATATTAATATTTTTTTAATGTAACTGGTTTGTGACTTGTAAATGGGCTTTCCCATAGAAATTAATATGAATATTCCGGCGTCTAGAAACTTACGTTTCACGATTCTTCAACGAAACCGGATGAAATCGCATTTCATTACCAGTATCCTACACAAACTATTATTAGTTTATTATCGTATAGTTTAATCGTATCTATATATTTTATCGTATCTTTCTGTCGCATGCAAATTGACTCATTACACTACGTTGCTATTCTAATCATCATCATTATTAGGTTATTTAATGTACTGCACGCATATAATCCATATCGTTTTTCTGTTGGTAAACCTAAATTGGTTTTGGTATACCTCACCAGGGAAACATGATGTGAGAAGATATTCGGGATTCGGGCGCGCACCTTCACGCAAACCCGACACCCTGAAGCTAGTCAACATTTTAGTAAACATTCTAACTTCAAGGCCTTCTTCCGCTATACTAAATCGGCTTGAGCTTTGCTATATATTACCGACTCTATTATTTCAAATGAAAATAAAAGAGAGAGAAACATAACACAAGACGTTGGCATTGGCGTTGGAAGACAAGCTGGAACACAAGACGTTGGCTCTGCTCACCAAATATATCTCACTTACATAGCACAACGGGATAGAAGCCAAAAATTAAATAGAAGATGAATCAGATGACATATAATACGATACAACCGATTCCGAAGATTCTGAGACCGAAAAGCTAAAAATGAAAAGAAGAAGAGGAAGCCGACTTTAATCAGCTGACTATTATTTTTATCCTTGTACAAATTAAGACCTATAGGAACTGTATTGCCAGACATATTACATGCCTCTAGAAGAAGAGGCCAGTTTGTATGGGCCAACTTTTAAAATGTTTTGTATCACCTTAGCGTACCTACAAACATCAGTAAAGGTATTTGTATTTGAAACATCAAAGTTAGGCAGTTTTCGTTAAGCGGTAGACCCCCTACTTAAACTTCTTGCGTTGCTACGTAAACTTCTTGCGTTGAAGATATTACCAGTCTATTTTATGGTTAAAGTTAGACTTCGAAGCAAAAGGAATAAAGAGAAGAAGTATTAACTCCTTGCATGCGTATATAGGTAAGTACACACATTTTTGTCGTTTTTAAATTGATTACATATCGATCGAGTAAAGTGATTCTAAATACTTTATCTTACCTTCATTCCCATTTGCCACTCTCGTAACAATTGGTAATCTCGTCGCGTTACGTAACTGTCCATCGTGCTAATTAGTCCCTATGTACGCTAATCAAACAATAATCTTTTATCTGCCCGTTCGTGACGGTTATCTTTCGTATTACGAGTATATTATATCTGTCACGGTGTGTAATACCGTCGATTTCATAATGCGTCGCCAATCGATCGGTCATGTTAACCAACTTCAAATAACGACGATGTTATCAATTCGGCAACCATAGTATTCTAAGATTGTGTATTAATTCTATTTAAATCAGTGAACTACCTGATTAGTACTTTTTTTAATTCGGTGATAATCAATCAAGTACATATCACCAAATCTTGAAAATCTGAGTGGGGTGAGCGTAATGTTTCCAATACTAATGTTAAATTATGACTATTTTAAGGAGGTCAAAAAAAATCATAACTCAAAGAAGTTTGGATAATTTTTACTCACTTTTTCAATTATTTGCATGTTTGTTGGTGTTCTTAAAATATCTTTAAATGTCGTACTTTTATTACTTTCTACATTTTTATTAGTAGGTTTTATTTTAGTTTTCATACTAGGAAAGTTATATATTATCTTTCCTAGTATGAAAACTAAAATGGCCGTTTATATGAAAAAGGCCCTTCGGATGCGGGAAACTTCAGTTTGATTAGACCGACCATATCACACGTGAGTTACCCGTGCATTATTAATAAAACAAACTATTTATTTCATTAATTCATTTTGTCACGTTTTCTTCAATTGAATCACATTTGATTCATACTAATAACAGTTTACGTATCATTCTATTAAATACCAATTACGTCATTTAAATAATATTTCTAACATGCATGCTTAACTAGCTTGCACACTATCTGTCCTCTACCTTCAAGTTTGTCTTTATATGTGCCATTTTGCTTGATGACTACGTGCTTAGGATTTAGGTCTTGGGCACCAACTACCGACGTCTGTGAGTTTTTAATAATTTTATGATCAAACCCTTTGTTTCATTCAACTGTTATACTTCAAACAATCCATTACCGTTAAGCGGTTTTTAATCAACCGCTTCATGAATGTAATAAACGCTTTAAAAACAGTTTCAATAATAGGCGTGACATAGCATTGAGCTGATATCAAATGCTACAAAATTCAGGTCCATTAAAAATAGCTATGAGCATATTTTTTGTACTCTATTTTGATATTTGACTTTTTTGTGACGTCTTCTAGCGAACAACTAAACATTACAGCCCAATAAATAAAAGTTAACCCATGGCCTTCGTTGTCTAATGGCAAAATTTTAGGTCATAAATGACGTACTGCAATGTTACGATTCTCCAAGTGTTACGCCCGCATTACCAGTAGTGAACTTTTTAGCAGTTTCCTTGGCAACGATTTACTAATAAGTTTCTCAAACACCACCGTTCCATTTCTCGGAAAGTACTACAATCGGTTAGTCATCGCATCGCTTCGCCAACCACCGTTACTGGATCAGCTATATCAGCAGTTACATGTATTGCATCTAAATTGATACTTTATCATTTCGTATTGTATTATTTCATTTTACATCCCTAATTCATCGAGCTCAAGTGTAGTAGAGCTGGTAAACTTCTCGGTTTGTTCTTGATAAATCATTGCGCGTTTTTGTAAGTAGGAGCCAATATGTTAATATTCTGCTTGTCCTATGGTTTTGCGGACCAAAAACCTTCGAGATCGCCTATTTGTACTCGATAGAAAAGAAGTCAACTTTTTTGTTCGTGACAAAACTCGTGGCCCTTGCCTTTTTACACAAATTTTGACTTGCTCCAATTTCAATCTATGTTATCGTGATGCTATAAACCGGTTTAACAGGCGTGAGGTGTTAATCTGGTCTGCACCTCTGAACATTTCTACAACTGTAGATGTAGATGTTTGTCATTGACTTTAACTGTGAATGAAAGCATCCTGAGGATACTGACATGGTCCAATAAAGAAATCTCTGAATGACATGTGATATCCACCAACCAACCAACCACAAAGAGGTATGTTCATGCTGCTGTGACATGTTTTGAATAAATTAATAAGTACTTTCTTGCAAGTAGATAGACACAAGTACAGATCGTGTAGGCCATACTATAAATCCTCCAAGTGTTTGACATCTGCCGTAAATATCAGTTTTATTACAGCATTGTTTACGATCTCGCAAAACAAGCAGGATCTCGATTACTTTTGCGAGTGCATAGATTCCATCATATCGCTTCACCATTTTCACAATCACTCATACATTTTCGCATTTACAATATTAACATGATTGTTAGGCAATATTGTTATCTGATTGACGCCGATGTCGGCTGATTTCTCGGTAATTGCAGAAACTACTCGTATCTATAGGAACAAGCCTCTTGAAGATATCTTTACTCGGAGCTCTCGACTTGTTTTAGAATGATGTTAATGTCGAGTTAGGTCATCGTAAATGTATGATTCATTTTCAATTTGAAGTTGCATTTATCAAGTTAGAAAGCTATTTGAGTGTATGTATACATACGTTTGAGTCTACTTGCCTCATTTCGCATGTCCGAATTCCAATTTCTTATTCTTCATTGTCCGCCTGCTTGAACTATTATTGTGGGCGACATGTGATTAATCACGTGACACCGTTTTTAATCTAGAGCTAGACCATGGTTTAGTTAAAATAATATTTTTAAAATGTTATTCAGTTTGTTTCGCAAAGTTAAGGACACTTGTGTTTGTTCAGGATCCTGAAATTCCTGATTTCAGTTAAGCTTGTGTAAATGTGTTACTTGTTACTTAGCATAAAAAAAATCGTTTTGATATTTTTTTTGTTAATTCGAAACATATTCGTTTGTAAAGTTAAGACTACTATCTGTCGCCAGAGTGATTCATAATCATATAGGAGAGGATATAATCTGGGGGTTATCAAGATAACAGAATCCATTTCTTCTAGGCGTGTTTCATTGCAAACTGTCTTATCGCTCACACTAGGGCTTGTATATATATAAATAAATAATAAATATTGGTGGACAATTCACACAACACCATCTGACCCCAAACTAAGCAAAGCTTGGGTGATGGCGGCCATATAGATACACTTTATTGAATACGCCAAAATATAAAACAAATAACTAGAAACAACTTATAAACTTAAACCTAGTGCGACAATTGGCGGCCTTCCTACAGCGCTCGCTTCCAGTTTCTTGTATGTTTTCGATACAAAAAAGACTCACCGAAAGTTAAAAAGTTTACTAGTAGGAAAGTAAAATAAGGTGCGCGTGCGCCGGGCCCGACGCACGCGTCGCTCGTTGCCGTTGATGACTCGCCGCGCTAATCCGGAAACGTAATTTAGGACGAACTGTGACTCTTACTTGACCACTGTCCGCCCTACCTTTGGACTCATCAAATGCATTTGCACCATTAATGTGCTTCAAATTTAGGTCTCGTTTAAATTGACCAGTTGAAAGTTAATTCACGAACTGTTTCTCATGGGCCAGGTAGTTTTTAGGGTTCCGTAAAACGTAAAAACGGAACCCTTATAGATTCGTCATGTCTGTCTGTCTGTCTGTCTGTCTGTCTGTCTGTCTGTCTGTCCGTCCGTATGTCACAGCCACTTTTTGCCGAAACTATGAGAATTACACTGTTGAAACTTGGTGGGTAGATGTATTCTGTGAACCGCATTAGGATTTGAACAAAAAAAAATAAAAAAAAGAAAAATTAGAGTTGCCCCCCATACTGAGAACTGAAACTCAAAAATTTTTTTTTCATCATACCTACACGTGTGGGTTGTCTATCGATAGGTCTTCAAAAATGATGTTAAGGTTTCTATAATAATTTTCCTCTACACTGAATAGTTTGCGCGAGAGACACTTCCAAAGTGGTAAAATGTGTGTCCCCCCCCCTCTAACTTCTAAAGTACGAGAATGAAAAATCTAAAAAAAATATATGATGTACATTACCATGTAAACTACCAACGAAAATTAGTTTGAGCGCGATCTGATGAGTACTTTTTTTTTAGTACGTCATAAATACACTATTATTGAAACTTCGATCAAAGTTACAACGAACTACAAGAACTATGTGTACTATGTATATCATGTTACTTGCTGCAACGGAACCCTTCATGGGCGACTCCAACTCGCACTTGGCCACTTTATTATCTATCAAAAATATACTGGAATAATTAAAAACACACAGAATAAGTATTTTTCGTATTTAAATACATAAAAAAAAACCAAAACAATTGTTACGTTGATTAATAAAATCGTTATCCAAATAAAACATGGCAATGATACTTTTACTATATAATTTATTTAGTGTTATTTGGTACCCTCTACGTTTTTTATCTGCTACTGAAATGTTTTCTCTGTAGCTGGAGTAATACCGCCTACTAACATTTATGGCGATACAATTTCTGCGACTTTAATTCTATGAAAATGATATGTTAATGTAATAAGCAATTCTGTTGTCAGTACAGATGCAGTTTTTGTATTAGATAATACGTGAACAAAAAAGCAAAAACTGCAAGATTTGATTGTGAAAGTTTTGAGTACAACGGCATTGTATCGGTGTTTTTATCAAGTTACGCCACCCTTATCACGAATACGGCGCCCGTATCGAAGATATGGAGCTCGTCACCGATACATATGTGGCTATTGAGTGCTATTGTGTGCTAAAACGATACTTTGATATGCCATGGGTGGCAAAATATTAATATGTCGTCTAATGGAAAATCATGACTACCTTTACAAGTAACTTACATTCAGGGATACTGATGACAGGAACCTGTAACCTAACGCAATATCTGACCAATAAAATAAATAAATATTGGTGGACATTTCATACAACACCATCTAGCCCCAACTAAGCAAAGCTTGTACTATGGGAGCCAGATAGCTGATATAATACGTATATAATTTTAAAACCATACTTATTATTGTTATTATAATATAGAAAACATCCTGACACAGTACAAATACTTGTAATCATCACACAAATATTTGCACCATGAGTCCCCACCCAGTTCCAACCATCGAACATCGAACCCACGACCTATGTACGTACGTGGGTTCGCAGACAGGTGCTTCGCAGGCAGACTTACCTACTACCAATTAAGCCACCACGCCACCAGGCATCTGGGGTCTACCGTCAAGTGAAGATGTAGTAGGAGCATTGCCTTTGATCTTTAAACTCTAACTGGTTTATTTAGGTGTTATGACCGATCCGTGTATGTAAGTCGAGACTAGATCAGTTTCTTCTACTTGAGTACGATCGTGGACCACATCGTTATTCAACATCAGACGAGTTTGCGGTCTACCTTGAGTCTGTCAAAGGTTTAAGACTTAACTTGCGTTTTCCTGGAGTCATAATTATTAAACTCTTTCACAGATCTTCATGATCAAAAGTCTTCAAATTGTAGGGTTAGCGTTATTATTGTATGCAGAGGTATTGTTTATATTCAAATAAAATAAAATGTTGCATTATAAACCTGTCTTAACTACAAACAAAAAATTTAAAAACACGCTCAATTCAGAGCTCTAAAAAGACAATCTCTGTCCTGGGGGTCTACCGCTCGACTGAAATGGTATTCATTTCTCTTTGATGTTGTTCTCTGTTTATTGTAGCTTGCAATTAAAAAGAGAGCTATAGGCAAAGCAATATTCATTTTAGTTCGTCGGTCGAATGGCTGGTCTGTGTACCATGATCACTTATAATAGCGATTTTTTTTGCGAGGCAATATCATTTTATCGCCAAGTGACCAACATTTGTTCAAGAGATACATTTTATGCCTCAAACTTGTCTCTAAGCCGCAGTTCCGACACTATCCTGTGCAGATAAGATTGCAAACAC
This sequence comes from Ectropis crepuscularia, assembly GCA_963693475.1. Lineage (NCBI taxonomy): Eukaryota > Metazoa > Arthropoda > Insecta > Lepidoptera > Geometridae > Ectropis > Ectropis crepuscularia. The sequence goes on from OY856350.1 coordinate 11,322,031, forward strand.
TATCGGTGAGTGTTAATCGAGACCAGCGAATGTCAAGGCCCCAATATCCTTACGAGGTGCGCACGCGCACCGAGTTTGTCAATCAGAATTGCGAACGCCACTTTCGCCAATACTGGGAACCCATAAACATTTGATAGCGAAACTTCCTGCGTTATATAAATACACTTATCAACTTTCTTGAGAAGATAAAATATCAGGAAACTTTAATCGAGAAAAAGAAAGTAACAGTTAGGTGACATATGTATTGATACACTGCATGTTTTATCGTCCAAACTAATTTCATTGAAATACAGTTGCAATCTTCGAATCGAGAGTGAATCGGTTTCTTGTAGGTAAGCTCGTTCCATCGCAGACCAATCGATGATATGTACTCGTAGTTAAAAAAAGTTACATTTTGATCTGAAACAGACTGTTTTTTTTTCTCGATGGATAAAAACCCCATTAGAATTTAGTTTTTTGAGGTTAATTTTGTATTCTTAAGCCATTCTTAAACCATTACCAAACACTGTAGTCAGGATAACTTTTATTTCGTAATACCTATACGTAGAATGACGGAACAAGCAAGACGTAAATAACACAACTGCATGCATGCACATAATAAAACAGCGTCACACTTTATTATAAATATGAAGACTGCGAATCGTTGCCTGGATTATTCGTCACCTGAAGATATAAAAAGATTTGCCTCTCCTACCTCTAATTTTGCCGGTATCCTTGCATCAAAGTGATACCCTGTAAAGTTTACTAGTTCCACATAGAATAAATGAAAAATGTGTGAGAGGCACTTTCTTGCCAACTCTGCAAGGGTGCCGTGCCGTTTATTATTATAAGGGCACCATTACAAGGATATTGTACGTATCATGGTATTTCTATGTATGTGTTAACATCGGTATCAAAGTAAATACTAATTAGACTTGTAGCAGACTTTCTCCGCATAAGTCATAATGTGTAATGTAGTAATTAAACCACAAAACGCTTAGCTTTCTTTGATATGAAACCAGAATCTGGGTCATTTCTAGGCGCTGCTAACGGTTGTATTGCTGCCTGATTAACACCGAGGAGCGTGCACCAGTCAGCCTTGAGTTATATGTCGGGTATATTGATTGCGTGTACTTGAGGCGATACCATTAAGTATTCTTTTGCTTAATATTGTTTTTACAATAGCTGGTAAGGGTCTATTCAGTCAGTATAATGTATTTGATTAACAATTTTAGAATGTTATTAGAATAGTTCATATTGTATTTTGTAATGGTTCTGATGACCTAATGGGTGGGACTGTTCCATGTTAATAACCTTTCTAGCACGCGACACAGATGTAAACATAATAATATATCGCCAGCTTACGTTTGTAACAATGGAAATAAACATAGGATATTAATCGAGCTAACTTAAAACAAGTCTGCTTTAAATGTTTGAATTTCTAAAAATGGTTTCAAAATAACGCTAGACAAGGCAGGTGCAGAGATAAAGTGTTTGGTGACAAACCACCGCTAGGCCTCTCGTCTCATAATGAAGGTCCCAATATCACTCGTACTTACTACTCCAATTGTCGCGTTAGTGGCAGCATCATCATTATTCTCCAATTATTACCTACAAGAGTACGATGATGAGTGATGACTGATTTTACGTAGCTTCCTTCCGTCCTTTGGTCTAAAAAATTTTGTAACTACATAAGCAAGCCCATGCGAGAGCATACAAACACATGCGGTTACATTTTCAGCCAATAAATAACATTTACAAAAAGGGTGACAGATTATGCTGCTCGCTTTGGTGGTCAGCTTGTTAATACATGTGCTGAATCTCCTGAATCAACACTAGAGAGCGCATGAAAGTTGACTTATATCCAGTGACATGGCTCGAGTGTCAAGGCTCGTCTACGCTGCGCCCGCCAATGAGAGCGGAACTGATACTTTCCCCGCATGCGTGTGTGCACCTCTGCTTCGTGACTGCCTCTGGCCTAACATTTAATACCTTCATCTTTCCATCCCTGTCTCTGTCAAATCTGTTTCAACAATGTCTGGTTGAGATCATATGTTTTTACTCCTACACTCTTTTGAGTTGTAGCTTCTTTGCTGAAACAAATTACATAAAAAGTAGGGCGTTTAAAACTGCAATACAAAAGGCCGTACTAACGACCCAGTCCATTCCTTTAACTCCTGCAGTTTCATTATCTTGCAGCTCATAAATTGTTTTTAATGCTTTATTCCGTCGTCTTCGCTATTGCTTCTTCATTCTACAGCCTCATTCTCAGGTTCCTTACTTTAGATGATGTTGACTCTTTCAATTATAATTTAATGTATGAAATTCATCCTGTTATTGTATGGTTCATTATTGTACAGTAATCCTAGCGAACTTGACTGCGTGGGCTAGAATAATTAACAATGAGCGTACTTAATGGTTTGACGAGCCAGTCGGGGTGGTTGCCCTCGCGGTGAATTTGCGGATTACCAACGCAGACGCTCACTGAATGTGTCACGTTAGCATTTCCATACACATTTTGATGACCATAGATAGTTAAGGTGATCTAGTTTCTTTGTTCCATTCCACGTTTAAGTAGTCAACTACATGAAGTTAAATATGAAGCTTAAGATCTTGACATTCAGCAGATTTAGTTTCATCATTATCAGCCCATTTTTGTCCAATGTTGGACGTAGGCCTTTCCCAATACACGCTACTGAGCTCGATCACCCGCTTGTTTTGACCAATTTTGCCCGGTACTTTAAACCTTTAAACAGGTCGTCACTCCATCTCTGGCTGCAGGGTGTCCTACACTACGTTTGCTTAAATGCAATCGCCACTCTACAACTCGTCTGTCCCAACAACGGCTATCGGTTCCTCTGGCTACCTGGCTGATTTCATAGTGATACTGTTTATGTTTGTCTATACTTCTAAACTAATATTATAAAGCTAAAGAGGATGAGGAGAGAACTGCTAGACCAATTTCAAAAATTCTTTCACTGCCGGATATGTACGTGATCCCTGAGTGATATAGGTCACGTTATTACGGTATTACGTACCACGGGCGAAGCCGGGACGGACCGCTACTTTTGAAATAAATAAAAAATAAACAAATAAAATTCATTTATTAACCGACTTTAAAAAAAAGTAGGTTTCTCAATTCGACCGTATATTTGTATTTTTTTTTTTTTTTTTTTTATGTGTGTTCGCGGATAACTTCGTTGTTTATGAACCGATTTGGATGATTCTTTTTTTGTTGGATAGGAGACATTCCAAGGGTGGTACCATGATAAGGAAACCAGGATCTGATGATGGAATCCTGCAGAAATTGAAGAGAACTTGCAAAAATTGTAGGGGCGACAAGCGTGATTGTTAATTTTTCCAATAAGTATTTACAAGCACTACAATTTATTTTGGTTTGGCACTACGAAGATTTGGAAACGATCTGATGATGGAGCCAAAATACTGTCGAGGGAACTCCTCAAAGATTTACAGCAGTTATCTTGTGTTTGGGCTTGATTAATATGTATTGATGAGCACTTTACGTCTAGATGTCTTGAGACTGTCTTTCATCATCATTATAAATGTCTATGTTTGGACGTTTGTTGCTCAATCACGTTGTAACTAATTAGTTAATCGTTAGACCTTTAAAAACTGCAAGGGTAGACTAGTGCGTTTGAAAATGTTTCAATTAAGTATTTTAAAGCACTACAATTGAATGAAGGTCTGGAGTCGATCCGATGAAGGAGCCGAAAGACAGTCGAGGCTACTCCTCAACGATCTACAGCAGTTACCTTGTGTATAGGCTTGATAAAGCTGTATCGATGAGCACTTTACACATACCTAGGTGGGATGTGACTGTTATTAGGGGTCTGACGATGAATACAAAGGACAGTTATGTGAGCTGTTTAACGGTTTACAGTAGCTAGTGTTTGTGCTTGATTCATGTACTCTTAAATATTGATGAGAACTTGGCACCCACATGGGTACTGAGGACCATTTTACAGGTCTGAGTACACCGACCATCCTGGATTTGAACACTTTATCATAGTGAATATTATTCTACTAGTCAAGATTGCAAGAAAAATAATGCTTTATCTTCTCACCTAATTCAAGAATTATTCAACTAACCATCACTTAAAATCGTAAAATAAAATAATTTTAACAAAAAAAAAGAACCGACTTCAAACAGTAAACTAAAAAGTAAAAAATAAATCTCTTTACCACAAAGTAGAACGTACTTTGATTAATTTGAACAGACATGATTAAATAAGTATTTAACAATTCTGAAGTCGGTGTCAAGTAAATGTTGCAACAACCTTCCTGTCTATCATACATATGTCCCCAACAAATTCTCTATGTTCCAAATGTCAGTTCGATTTACTACTCTACGAATGTTAGCTTCAGCTGTAGTTGTTTTACTTGGCACCTACTTCAGAATTGTTAAATACTTATTTAATCATGTCTGTTCAAATTAATCAAAGTACGTTCTACTTTGTGGTAAAGAGATTTATTTTTTACTTTTTAGTTTACTGTTTGAAGTCGGTTCTTTTTTTTGTTAAAATTATTTTATTTCAAGTAACACAAGACTCATATTCACTGATAAAAAAATAATTACGTCACATTACATTACAAATATTCAACAGTCGTTAATTACACCTATTAATTATTACATTTTACATTATTATTACTGAATATTAATTACATTATTAATTATTAAATTTTACATTATACAGCCAAACATTTTACATACATACACTAAAATAAACATTCACACACTCAATCATTTATGTCATAGTCACCCTTGCAAACTAAAAGCGAAATGGTTAGTATGAGATATTTATACCATTCAAGTATATTAAACAGTTGAACCGTGACGGAATATTATTTTAAAAAACACGGAAACTTGTTGTTTATACAGAGTATAATATTCTGAATCGTTAAATAATAAAACTTTCTTTCGTCGATCATATAATCTATCAAAAACCTCGCATATAATTTACCTTGATTGTTGCTTGATTTAATGTGAATCAAACTGATAAAAACGCGAGTTGTATCATCAGGTTGCAAAATGCAAATTCCGTCAGATCACTGACCATGCTGTTACGACATAGGAAGCGGCAATTACCGATCTAGATCGGCATGCGATAGTCGCCGTCAGCGGCGTCGCGTGCACTTACCTCTGGCTGGAAGTGTCGTCAATTGCTTTTAACCACAGACAGTGGCGAGAACGAGAACATATCGAAATCAAGTTTCAAATATCAGCATCATAATAAAAGACTCAATGAATTGAAACGGCTTTTGTTCAAGTCCATACTTTTTCTTCCGTTCCATTTCCGTTTATTTCTGCTGAATCCTCATCTTGTATTTTGGCTTTGAGACACAATAATCTCCAAATTCTTTAATTGCTACTACTACTAGTTTATTAGGGTTCCATGTTTTGTTTGGATAGTTTCAAACGTTGTTACCCCATTCCTCCATCTTTTAAAACCAGATGCCTTTCCTTCCTTACACATTTACAAATTACCAGTGTTGGAGGTCTCTAACAAAAAGAGCATTAAGCTAATAACAGCCGGAGTCCATAATGGCATTAACGGCACCAAGTGCGTGATGCGACACGTATCGATGAGCCTATCCCCGTCCGTTGGTATAATTGTGCGGGCATTGTTCCTGCATCCGCTCGTGACATCATGTCCAGCTCTGTGGACTCTGCAGCATCCATTGTACCACCGTCCCACTTGCCTCAATGGCGGCTTTGTGTCCGCATCACGATGTCAACTTGCATATCGGAATTGAATCGTTTGTTCTTTGCCCATTGTTGTGCTGTGGGGCGCTCGGGATCGTGTATATTTTTAGATTTGATACGTATGGTGCTTGAACTCGGATGATTTGTGACATGAAATATGTAATAGAAACGTGGTATTAGATTTGCGTTAGGGGCTTAGCTGAGATCTCCCGTAGGAGACAGCTAAAATAGTTTAAGAATTAGCATTATCAAGAAACTGTGTTAGACGGTATTATGGTTTTATTTCTGACGAGGTGAGTCATGTAATGGTTCAGATTCCTAATAAAATAAAACGGTATGTTAGGAAGGCGCTTCGTTTCGCCTGTAATGTGAGCGTCAATAATAATAGGACACCTTCAATGAGGCACCACAACAAAACAATTGAAATCGATAGACGCACGTTCCTTCGATGCTTGATGTGTGTCGCCATGTGCGCTGAATAGTAAATTATGTAGCGTTGGTGGTATAGTTGGTCTTTGGAATATTTAACCCAAGAGTGTTATTCTTAAGATTCATGTATTTGTTCTTGTATGTATTTGTTTCTGAAATTCGATACTTGTATTCCTCAATTTTAAAAGAAGTGGTACCTACCATTGTAATACTAACGTTATCGAGAGTAAACTTTTTAAGGAACTGCCTCTAAAATCCGTTTAGAAAATAAGAAAGACAGTCTGTCCAATTTCTATCTACAGTGTTTTTGATGGGGAAAAGACAATTGAACTCGCGACTCTGTTACCCTTAACGAGACCTCTGTAAATTAGCAGTACCCCGCGATTTTACCCGCGTAATTCTCGTTACTTTCTCGGGGTAAAAAGTAGACTATGTGGTCTTCCAGATTAACTGTATTACATTATATGATACTATATTATGTAACATGAGATCATACATTTTGTTGTGGATGTACGTAAGAATTGCTGAAGCTGAAGCCGAAGCGTTTCTATCAGCTCTCCCGGAGTGCCACTTTTTTTAAACAAACTGCCCACGCACGTTATCTTATGTGGGCATACAAAAGAACGTTCTCAGCTCAACGAGTGAATGATATGAGTACTGTGTGTAGGTGACTCGTTAACTCGGTTATTTATCGTTTATTTCCCTCTATTTATGGCTCAATTGCACCGAGGAGCCAAGGTGCCATCGCAGTCCGCACAGATTGACCTGTTGTGTTCATTAATGAGGTTTATCTGCTTCCGCGTCGTAAACTATTCCCGTATCATTTAATTTTCTTAGAATTGTTATCAACGCCACTTATGTTACATTTTTTTACATATTTAAACAAATATCAATCAAGTAGAAACTTTTCACACGGCTTTTATCTACGTAGTCCAAAACGACGCAACGCCTGTAGGTTTAAAAGTGTCAGATCTTTCTAAAGAGTAAGTAAAGTATTATGTACATTTTATACTGAGCGTACCAATTTTATATTGGTTGGTCAAATTCGTTATTGACTAACTCTCTTAGTATCAAGCTTTGGTGCTGTCGATAGAAAGCACGCTCAGCAGGTATTCGAATTTTTAATTTGCATTTTTTCACTCCGCTTATATCAGTGTTCCGTTGCAAGATCGCTGAACGAATATTAAACCTTCTAAACGTTTACTGTGTAAATGGATATTCATGAAGAAGAATACATTTTTTGTTGTATCCCCGTTTGTTAATCTTAGCATAACAGTTATGACAAGGTCCCTCCCTACACAAAATTGCAGTTACCAGATACGAGATGGTGTGATCATAATAGCTTGAAGGCGTTCACGTCCCTATCAGCTCCGTTCATGAATGCACCCATTGTATTCTCTTCCTTGTTGTCCTGGATTGTCAGATCCAGTTATGATTGTGGAACGTTTATGCTATGTGGACTGTGAACTGCTTTTACAAACGTCTAAAAGGGTCACAGAGCATGTAATGTGTAAATCATGTGGCATTTACTCAATCGATCTGATGTTCGCCTTGTGGTCGTGTTTATTGTGTAGATGTTCCCCTTGCAAGTAAATAGACTTCACTTAGATACACATAAAATGTATGAATACAAAATTTGCATTTGTCTTTGCGTGACCTTTGCATCTATTAGTTTTATATTTTGCTGTTTGTTTGCGTCTCATGGTCTTCTCTGTAGCGATACGATTTTTTTTTATATTTATACTTTACTCTAGTGTTAATCTAAATTAGACATTAAACAGGCCAGCCAACTTTTGCTCTCGGCTTTAACTGCGTACATCATGGTGTTAAAATAAAAATATCCAGTTTCGTAAAAGACAAAGTAACTTTGTAGTTTTGAAGTATTTGTAATTAAGTAAGAGCATGAGGAAGTACCACACCTCTGTTGTCTTCCGGTTTGAAGAGCAATGTTTCCATAGAAATTGAGAGCACAGATGAGGGTGCCAGGCGGATTTGTACTCTTCGTGTTCAAAGGCTACGTAGCACTATAGTATAATAGCTAAATTAATAGTAAATGATTTTAATCAACCGTCACAGCAAAATAAAAATACCCAACAAGATATTGTTTGCTAAGAAATTCACAAAGTAACCTTCAACAATTCATTACTGACGTGCACCTATGACTTCAGTGATTAATGTTCAACGCTACTATTCATTAAATAACTCATGTTTAGCATTTGAACTTCGAGTTAAGTCAACAGCTGGTCGACCTTGCAGAAACAATAATAAACATTGTCCTTCGCTTGGAAGGCCGGACTGCAATTTGTCACGTCTTGCCGTTGGTTGGTTTAGGGCTGTCAAGTTTCTAAACTGATTTTCCAGAACACGTCTTGTTCCTATAACCCTTAGCAAAATCCCTTATTATGTCCAAGCTGTTGTTACTCTTTGATTTAGAGTTTAAATAAAAGAGACGATAATGGCGGTCTATAAGCAATTGAGAAAAGTGGCAGTCTTGTGTTTTTGTTCAGTCTACTGGGTAGTTTTTAACAGCATTCTAGATTTTTTAAGCAACTTGATAGGGTCATGTAGGTACTTTAAAAATCACGCTCCACTTTTGCAATGCGTATTGTGTTCAAGCGATCCGTCCCGTTGTAAAACGAAGATGCAACGCGCAATCTGTGATGTTTCTTTTCTTTGCTATTGTCACGTAGGGCTTTCTCTTTCTTAGCTTACTGTAGTAAGTGAATCCGTAATTGCCAGGTTGCTTTTTAGATTACTTTTAAACTGTGATTGTCCTGGTTTTGGCAAATTAAAATCTTTTTGTAAACCCTAGGTCAGTGGGCCATTATCAGGTACAATTGTCGGCGCGTGGGCCGACGGATGGGCATCCTCCTTAAGGCGAGGATATGGCTATCCGCCGGTAGACCTCTCCGGCACACCACCCTCCTTGTCACCTGTAGTGCATGAAGTGCAGTGGCACTCGCTTTCCCATCCTAATTCACAAAAAATTTGGAAAGGTTAAACGTTTCGCTTCCACTGATTAAGCGTCGATTCTCTATTTTGTCTGTATACTGTCTATGTAAACTTTAAATGGATTCTTTGAGACAAACGTCTCAAACAACGAAACGCGTTTTGATATTTATTTCTGATTAATTTCAGGACTTTGCTTACTGTGCACTAATGTAAAATAATACATAGATTTATTTAGATCCATCAAATACTTGTGAAATCAAATTTTTTGGTCATCGATACGGGAGAGATATTATGATGACAATCATGTTTGGTTGGACTGCGATAAACTTCATAAAGCTTGCATATATGTGCACACTGATGGTTACGACCTTACGACATAATAATATACTTTATATACATATGTGTGAGGACCACAATTTTGTGGATTAGGAATTATAAAATAGAGTAAATAAAAATGATTTGGTGAGCCGCGTGCGTCGAGTCGTTAGTATGATGCTATGTTACGATTCGAGTCCGTCATCTGTCATACATCCGCACTTTCACTATGCGCCTGCGCCGCCGCCGGTGCGCCCAACATTGGCTTGCACAGAAAAGGTACAACCCCAAAGGGGCATTGTTAACATTGTCATTATCGTAATGCTCTTTACGAAACATAAAAGGGTGGGTTTAGTTTGAAAGGTGATCATTCTACTCATTAGGTACTTAATCGATTTCATTAATTATGCATTTATACTCAACTACTTACAACTTTTATGCAAATCACGGCAGAATAGTATACGTAATCATTTCATAATATTTTCGCTACCTATTGATTTATGATCATTTCAGAGTAACTTCTATAGTACAGCTTGCTAGCTTTGCCTTGTTTGGAGCTAGACGTTGTTGTGTGAAAACCTGTTCTGCAATATTTATTTATTTAATTAGTTTTCTGACATAGTCCACAATACCACAAACGTTTTCAAGCATATCTATTCCTTTGGTTGGTTTATTTAATATCAAAATTATCAAAACTGTCTTCACCCCATTTCAGAGTTTAGGGGTGTTTGCTTTCATATCCTTTTTCTGCACTAAGCAAAAGTATATAAAAAAAACTTTATTGATATATGTATACGGAAATGAATACAGACCCGCCCAAAATCAATTGACCTCTATATTATATTTAGACAGTCGTATTGAATCTTGGATCAGTAAAATAGCAAGTGAACTTGTTGTCGAGCCGATCTTTGAGTTTGCTTTTTCCAAATCCACCCTTACTTTAGTGCATCTTTTTTACATAACCCGGAATTACCGGTCTAGGTAGCAGTCCAAGTGATATTACGCGATTTCATAATGACCTGCGAAGTCGTTTGTCGTGTCTTGTGCTGTCTTAGTGTTGGCCCTGTCTTTAAAGTTGATTTTTATTATGTCTTGATTGATGGAATTATGATGTTGATTTCTTAACATATTAACTACTTTTGATGTCCAAGCGCCTTTCTAGTATCTCTTCGCCTCTACGGATTATATTTTACGATTGCTTATAATTTTCCGGTACCTGTATTAAAAAGGAAGCAGTACGTATGTTGATCCATACTAGAAGTAAGCTCCACAACAACCTAATCCAAAAAAAAAATCTAAGCTGACGAAACGTCAACTAACAAATTTACGCTTTTATAATATTAGTGTGATAGGATAGAATATAAAATAGTACGGTAAGTGAATAATTTGTCGAGTAGCTTGCTTTGCGTTTTATTCTAGACGTTTTCAAGGAGATATAGGACTCTAGGTCTTACACTTCACTTCACTTCGAGCATATCGCCAGTAACCCTTACCCTTGAAATACCCTTCTGGTCTAAACAAGGTGCTATAAGGGGATCTGTAAAAATAAAGTTTCTCTATTATGAACACTGGGCAGTAACTTCGTTATCCGTTTTCATCTTCAAGCGGCCTTTTCAAAGCTCTAGGTTCTGGATGTTCTTAATAAATTTCATAGATCCCATTAAGTTTTGTATGTAGCTGATCTGCATGATATGTCTGCTGATCCTTTTTTCTATCGGAGTGCTCGTAGAAAAGACGATCTGTCCTAAAAACGCGACATCGTTTCATGGTTGACATCCAAAGAGATTTTACCCCACTTCAAAAACATCCAAATTATAGAATACGTTGCCTGAGTGGGTATTATCAGTCTGCGTCTTCAAAGCAAGAGTAGTTGGTTCTTTCTAGGTAAACGCGCTCCGTCGTAGACCGAATCCGACCGAATCGTCGCCTAACATCGGGCGAGATGGCGGTCAAGTGCAAAACTATAATCGATAAAAAGCAATAGGATCGATTCTCAATTCAAATGTCTTAAAAGCTTAAAACTGCATAAGTGACCTCTGAAGATTTTAAAACGAGAATCTCTACATGACTTGTGTTTACTAATACATAATATAATATTTGTTTGTTTCGCTCGTTCATTACGGTCGTGAACAGTTGTCTCGAGTTGCGTCTAATTACTTGTTTATTCAGTCGCGACATTAGTTATCATATAAAATGTTATTCATTTATTGAAGTGAAAACTTCTTTAGGCGCGCTATGGACAGAATTTTCGTGGGCTGTGAAATGGATTCATGATCACGTGATCATCACGCTCGGATATGATAAGAAATTTCGGGTAAACTCGGGATGCTAGAGCGAGAAAGATAATGTGGTCAACAAACGTGCCAGACCGAGAAAGATAATTGTTAGAGGAGGACATGGGACAATAGATACTTCTCTCTCTCTCTCTCGCTGCTCGCTACCGGCAACCAGTGTTAACACCTTAGCGACTTTGTCGCTGAAACTGGCGAATTTTTAAAACCTTTTAGCGGATTTAGACGACGTGTTACCGACAAAGGGGAATATACTAGTGTAGTGTAGAAGGTTGGAGAAGGAAAAACACAAGGTCATTGGGAGTCAGATCATATTTATAAGGAAATTAACTCATTCTCTCAAACATAAACAACATGGAAGTCTACCATAAACTCTACTTCAAATTTCTAAACATACAGATATATATACGCACATTATAGCAGGAACTGTCCCAATTATATTATGAACACTTTATTCAATCATTTGTATTTTCGTTTGAATCTTACATGATAATAATGTTAATTATTGCCTTAAGTTATTCCTTTTCCCTTTTTTCCTTTTAATTTAAATTGCTTAACATTGTAGGTACTTAGACTAGTGCCATTTTATATTCTTACTAGCAGCTATATTTCCGGGATAAAAATAGCTTATGTATTCTTCCAGACTGTTATTCCCTTAATAATTCAATCAAAACCGGCGACTTTGTTTCATAACTATTTGGCGACAAGCTCAAAATCATAGTGGCAACACTGACGGCTACCCACTCCAAAAGACTTTTCTTTGGGCGGGAAAACACGGGTGCTTTAAAATTTTCACAATCAAATTAATTAGTTTTGCTGTGTAAATATTTCGTTTCTTTCGTGTAAATATTTAGTTTTGTATATAGTCAGTAGTATAAATATGAGCGTCGCTAGCGACGGGGGTGACTCCGTCGAACAGACCAGAAAAAAAAACTATTGAAGCCAAATCCAAGTGAAAATGTGTCTTACAAACTATTTAGAAACCCCCTTTATAAGAGAAAGAGACTATTCCCTGACTGTGTAGGAGACTGTGTAGTGTATGTGGAATCGACGGAACAGGAGAAAGCCGGTAACAAAATCCTATTACACTCACCAACCTTTTTGCGGACAATGTTAGGGGCATCATAGGGGTGCACCGTGTGAATGCTTACAAAGTTGGAGTAACTTTTAAAAAGCCGGCCCCGGCCAACATCTTTTTGAACATGGACACTTTTTTTACTAACCATAAATGTGTATACATTCTGGGTATACAAATAAGTACTGCCTGAGTAACCATAGTATTTATTTCGCGCGGACTAAGTCGCGGGTAACAGCTACGTTGTATACAAATAAAATTTCAATAAATATTTACTTTAATTTCTGGCTTGTTTTATTCGTTTATTCAACTAATACGATCCACAATATTTTATTATAATACGACATACCTATCTAATACAAAAATCAGCTAATGAAGTTTTCACTTCTGCCGTGTGGTCTTAAGCACACACCTTTTTTTTATGATTTACTCCTTGATCGCTTCTTTAGTTCATTTCTTAAACGAGTATTCTATTCGAAATCTATGAAATGATAACAAATCACAAGAAACTAATTCATAAATAACCATCTTCATGAATAAATCTCAATTGTTTCTTGTCTTTTAGTATTATTATATGTACATAATAGATAATTAGATATGTTACGTGATGTAGGTACTACTCCGTACGTAGTCCTGTTACGTAAAATTTAGCGTAGTTACAACCTAAGACGCTTTATAAATATGAACATAATTCTTTGATTGATGAATAGATAGCGCCTCTTGTAATCCAATAATAACGGTGGTCTGCAAGGTGCGAAACTTATGCGATATATCATGCGAATAGGTTTATTCGCCTCCAAACTCCAACTAGTCTGTGAGTTTAATTCAAAATCGTAGTCCGGTTTACCTGGCACAAGGCACCGCTAACCCTCCATCGATTTTCACTATTTTTAGATGCTCTCTACTGGAAATTGTCCTCTTCATTGTTAACTCGTTTTAGCACTTCCATGGCTCTAGTACTGAAATAATAATGAATTCAAGATCGATTAAAATTTGCTGAACTTAATTCGATTCTAAACTATTTTCTATTACAAGTAAATTAAAATGAAAACTTTTGTAGCGAAGGTTTCCATTATGCAATCAATTCTGCAAACTATATTTCACGTTTTGTGTATTGTCAGTTTATGATGGATGACGTCAATCATCAAGCTAGCTTTCATCATTCACCACGGATAAAGCTTTGTATTAATACCTAGATACAATATCAAAAAATGCTTTGTATACCTAGCACATTATAGCTATCTTTCCAGAGATAAAAATCTTAAGATTTTATCGCCACGTTAAAAGTAAGTTTAATCGAAATTTATGAAATTACTGTCATAAATGCTGTTTAAAAGTTATCTGCGTTTTGTAGCAACGTCGAATACTCGATTCGAAAGCGATTGCGCTTTAAATTACATATTTATGTTAACAGTGTTAACATAAATATGTAATTCAAAGGTTGTGATCTGTCTATGACATTTGTCTATGCGAAATTTGGAAGATACAAGCGTCTTATGTCTCATCTGTGCCTCTTGCACTATTATTTGAAGTGTTTATTGCACCAAGTACTGACTATAGTATTTATACTCAAAGATCTATTATAGAAAAGCCTACTCATATCTCGATATGAGTGTTTACAATGCCGTGTAAATATGCGAGTAGACGCCCTCTGCTGCTAATATCTACGGGAATATGACTCATCGTTCAAACTAATCCTCTAATATTATTTTTTAATACGTACATAGATGTTAGAATTACGCATGAGCTATATATTTTTTCGTATTAAGGAAACAAGCAACCCTAATAATATTACAGTCTGGGATAAACTAATATATTTTAAAATTTATATTTGAAAGGAATATAGAACAGTAAATTTAATCGACAAATCAGGGTCCGCGACCCTATTTCAGGGTTTCAGTTTCTGTTGTTGTGTACACGCATGTTGTGTTGGAATGACCACCATTTTTATTTTTAGTGTTTTTTTTTTCTCACATTCCGTAACAAAAACAAAAGCTGTAACTTCATTTGTGGTGGCTCTACAACTCTACATCTTAATATATATAAATCTCCTGTCACGATGTTTGTCCGCGATGGATTCCTAAACTACTTAACCGATTTTAAATTAAATTGGCACACCGTGAGCAGTCTGGTCCAACTTGAGAGATAGGATAGTTTTTATTTCGATTAATAGTCTTAAATGACAATATCCGAGCGCAGCCGGAACGGGCCGCTAGTACTTACATCAAAAAATCAATCGACGGGTATTATCATTATTGTATTATCCATGAACGAAATGAATATGAATAGGTGTTAAATTTTGAACAAATCGGTAAATAAACTTTTGACAATAGTGACGGTAAACGGTATGAAGCTTACTAACAGACGCATATCTTCCTCTGTTGCTCGTCACTTCCCTCTAATTAAAAATAGTTCCAATATATGAGACGTCTTCATAGGAACAATACAACCAAATCCTATCATCTAAACTTTCTCAATTCTATATTTAACTAATCACGGTGTAGTTTCACTTTTAATTACCCATTTAATCTGTATATTTATGTAAAAGCCAAAGGTCACTCATCACGAAATCTCTACAAATGCTACAAATGCTAGGACTCTCAAAGAAGGTGCCTTGTACCACGTAGGCGCTCGCTAAGACGGGGTTTTATGAAATTCAACCCCTAAGAGGGTAAAATGGGGGATGAAAGTTTTATATACACGCACAGGACAAACCCTCAGGGCGAGAAACTTAAAAATTCGCACACGTATTCCTCCTATGATGTAGGGATCTACTAAGGAATGATTTTTCAAAATTCCATTCCCGAGGGTGTTAAGAGGTGATAAAAGTTTGTATAAAACTTATTATTAATTGTATGTTTACTCATAGGGGATAATATTTCATATAAATGCAGGCACCGAATTTAAATAGACGAGTGAGTGGCGCTTATAATAATTATATGTTTTTTCGCTTTTGAGTGACTATTTTTGGTTTTGAAGTCGGTTTAATTTTTTGTACAAAATAGTTTATCTATATTCGTGAAGGCACCGGGCAGTTACTTTCTAATAACTGCCGAATACACTATAAATATAATCGAAACCGATCTTATATCAAGGGCAACAAATCCAATGTTGAACAGTATTATTAAAAGTACAAAGAAAGGGGTTTGGGTAAAGTTGGCGTCGTTTTTTTTTTTAGCGGCCAGAGATCTGTTATCACTTTCTTGTAACAATAAAATACCCTGATGCTATCTGTGCAATCGGATTTGCTCTAAGTCATATCGGAGCTGAGTTATAGCCTGTCGAAGTTATTTATTTTTTGGATTTTTTGTATGGGCAAGTGGCGTCGTTTTTTCATTTTAGCGGCCAGAGATCTGTTATCACTTTCTTGTAACAATAAAATACCCTGATGCTATCTGTGCAATCGGATTTGCTCTAAGTCATATCGGAGCTGAGTTATAGCCTGTCGAAGTTATTTATTTTTTGGATTTTTTGTATGGGCAAGTGGCGTCGTTTTTTCATTTTAGCGGCCACAGATCTGTTATCACTTTCTTGTAACAATAAAATACCCTGATGCTATCTGTGCAATCAGATTTGCTGTAAGTAATATCGGAGCTGAGTTATGGCCCCTCAAAGTTTTTTTTTTTGGTTTTCTTTGTATGTACTAGTGGCACCATTTCCTATAGCGGCCAAACATCCGTTAGCCCTTTTGTGAAACATTATTTTTACCCTAAGGTACCTATGTAATCAGATTTGTTGCAAACTATATCGGAGCTGAGTTATGGCCACTTAAAGTTTTTTTTTTGGTTTTCTTTGTATGGACTAGTGGCGCCATTTCCTACAGCGGCCAAACATCCATTACCACTTTTATGAAACATAATTTTTACCTTAAGGTACCTGTGTAATCAGATTTGTTGCAAACTATATCGGAGCTGAGTTATGGCCCCTCAAAGTTTTTTTTGTGGTTTTCTTTGTATGTACTAGTGGCGCCATTTCCTACAGCGGCCAAACATCCGTTAGCACTTTTATGTAACATTATTTTTACCTTAAGGTACCTGTGTAATCAGATTTGTTGCAAACTATATCGGAGCTGAGTTATGGCCACTTAAAGTATTTTTTTTGGTTTTCTTTGTATGGACTAGTGGCGCCATTTCCTACAGCGGCCAAACATTCGTTAGCACTTTTATGAAACATTATTTTTACCTTAGGGTACCTGTGTAATCAGATTTGCTCCAAACTATATCGGAGCTGAGTTATGGCCCCTCAAAGTTTTTTTTTTTGGTTTTCTTTGTATGTACTAGTGGCGCCATTTCCTACAGCGGCCAAACATTCGTTAGCACTTTTATGAAACATTATTTTTACCTTAGGGTACCTGTCTAATCAGATTTGCTCCAAACTATATCGGAGCTGAGTAATGGCCCCTCAAAGTTGTTTTTTTGGTTTTCTTTGTATGTACTAGTGGCGCCATTTCCTACAGCGGCCAAACATTCGTTAGCACTTTTATGAAACATTATTTTTACTTAAAGGTACCTGTGTAATCAGATTTGCTGCAAACTATATCGGAGCTGAGTTATGGCCACTTAAAGTTTTTTTTTTGGTTTTCTTTGTATGGACTAGTGGCGCCATTTCCTACAGCGGCCAAACATCCATTAGCACTTTTGTGAAACATTATTTTTACCCTAAGGTACCTGTGTAATCAGATTTGTTGCAAACTATATCGGAGCTGAGTTATGGCCACTTAAAGTTTTTTTTTTGGTTTTCTTTATATGGACTAGTGGCGCCATTTCCTACAGCGGCCAAACATCCATTAGCACTTTTATGAAACATAATTTTTATCTTAAGGTACCTGTGTAATCAGATTTGTTGCAAACTATATCGGAGCTAAGTTATGGCCACTCAATGTTTTTTTTTTGGTTTTCTTTGTATGTACTAGTGGCGCCATTTCCTACAGCAGCTAAACATCCGTTAGCACTTTTATGAAACATTATTTTTACCTTAAGGTACCTGTGTAATCAGATTTGATGCAAACTATATCGGAGCTGAGTTATGGCCCCTCAAAGTTTTTCTTTTGGTTTTCTTTGTATGTACTAGTGGCGCCATTCCCTATAGCGGCCAAACATCCGTTAGCACTTTTATGTAACATTATTTTTACCTTAAGGTACCTGTGTAATCAGATTTGTTGCAAACTATATCGGAGCTGAGTTATGGCCACTTAAAGTATTTTTTTTGGTTTTCTTTGTATGGACTAGTGGCGCCATTTCCTACAGCGGCCAAACATTCGTTAGCACTTTTATGAAACATTATTTTTACCTTAGGGTACCTGTGTAATCAGATTTGCTCCAAACTATATCGGAGCTGAGTAATGGCCCCTCAAAGTATTTTTTTTGGTTTTCTTTTAGGGCCCATAACTCAGCTCCGATATAGTTTGCAACAAATCTGATTACACAGGTACCTTAAGGTAAAAATAATGTTTCATAAAAGTGCTAACGGATGTTTGGCCGCTGTAGGAAATGGCGCCACTAGTCCATACAAAGAAAACAAAAAAAAAACTTTAAGTGGCCATAACTCAGCTCCGATATAGTTTGCAACAAATCTGATTACACAGGTACCTTAAGGTAAAAATAATGTTACATAAAAGTGCTAACGGATGTTTGGCCGCTATAGGGAATGGCGCCACTAGTACATACAAAGAAAACCAAAAGAAAAACTTTGAGGGGCCATAACTCAGCTCCGATATAGTTTGCAACAAATCTGATTACACAGGTACCTTAAGGTAAAAATAATGTTTCATAAAAGTGCTAACGGATGTTTGGCTGCTGTAGGAAATGGCGCCACTAGTACATACAAAGAAAACCAAAAAAAAAACATTGAGTGGCCATAACTTAGCTCCGATATAGTTTGCAACAAATCTGATTACACAGGTACCTTAAGATAAAAATTATGTTTCATAAAAGTGCTAATGGATGTTTGGCCGCTGTAGGAAATGGCGCCACTAGTCCATATAAAGAAAACCAAAAAAAAAACTTTAAGTGGCCATAACTCAGCTCCGATATAGTTTGCAACAAATCTGATTACACAGGTACCTTAGGGTAAAAATAATGTTTCACAAAAGTGCTAATGGATGTTTGGCCGCTGTAGGAAATGGCGCCACTAGTCCATACAAAGAAAACCAAAAAAAAAAACTTTAAGTGGCCATAACTCAGCTCCGATATAGTTTGCAACAAATCTGATTACACAGGTACCTTAGGGTAAAAATAATGTTTCATAAAAGTGCTAATGGATGTTTGGCCGCTGTAGGAAATGGCGCCACTAGTCCATACAAAGAAAACCAAAAAAAAAACTTTAAGTGGCCATAACTCAGCTCCGATATAGTTTGCAACAAATCTGATTACACAGGTACCTTAGGGTAAAAATAATGTTTCATAAAAGTGCTAACGGATGTTTGGCCGCTATAGGAAATGGCGCCACTAGTACATACAAAGAAAACCAAAAAAAAAAACTTTGAGGGGCCATAACTCAGCTCCGATATTACTTACAGCAAATCTGATTGCACAGATATCATCAGGGTATTTTATTGTTACAAGAAAGTGATAACTGATCGATGGCCGCTAAAATAAAAAAACGACGCCACTTGCCCATACAAAAAATCAAAAAAATAAATAACTTTGACAGGCTATAACTCAGCTCCGATATGACTTAGAGCAAATCCGATTGCACAGATAGCATCGGGGTATTTTATTGTTACAAGAAAATGATAACAGATCTCTGGCCGCTAAAAAAAAAAACGACGCCACGGGCCCATACAAAAGTACCCAAACCCCTTTGAGACTTAATTACGAAATTACAGAGACATTAGTCGATACAGATGACGCAACAGTTGCACAAGTCTCATCGGAAATGGCAGCCAGTCACAGTGATGATGCATTCTGGTCTGATGAACACAAAGTTTTTGCCGATATCACTATTTACCGAACCACTGACCTACATCGATCCACAATTGCCGACTACGTTTTTAATCCTTGGTGTAAACAATACTCGGACGTTATTATACTTATTTTGCGTGAGGTTTTTATAATCTCCCATAACAGTATCACGGTCTGACGATTAGTTTGGTCATGGTTCCGTTGCATCTTTTTTGTGGCCGTGCAAATGTCTTTCTTTGAAATCTTTAATATCTGATAATACTTATTAGATTCATTTTAGTCTCAGTTTTAGGTGTTCGTTTATTTCAGACTTGGTTTCTTTTTCTGATTTCCTGTTACTTCGTCCGTTACTTTGTCAGATATTGTTACAAATAGTCGTTTAGACTAATTGTTCTGGTCATTTCTTAGTAACTTGTAACACATTAAATTACCATTCATGTTCTACCTATACCTGTATTCCCTTTATTATACTTTAAATGTTATCGTTGTTGATAGTTTGGTGATTGCATGTTTAATATCAAATACCCGTTTAACGATAATGATAATGAAACCAATCAGTGAAACAGACCGTTTGACCTTTACTTTTCCGATATCCATAGCCAACAAAGCGTGGACCCCCAAATACGAACTATATGAAACTATAGAACCTCGTACGCTAGAGCAGCCACGGGTGAAATGAACAGTCGACCTTGCACACACAGCTTAGACAATAGCTAGTACGCGACAGATAATGGTCGCTTGGTCGAGTAGAGTGTGCGCGGGCGCCGTTTTATCTGTATATTGTTGACTCGCTCAATGAAGTGCAAGGTGAGACGTACAGAGAGATAATCGCGACATAATTAATGTTGTTATTACAACTAATTACGAAATGGGTCACTTTGATTCTGACATTGACGCTCTAAGAATTTGCGTTAAATAACAATACAAAGCTATAGTTAAATAAATATATATTTTTAATATAGAGTGATAAGACGGGTAGGACATATTATGCCTGATGGTAATCATTATGCTTGCCCATAAGAGCACAGTAACACGCAGCTATTGATACATGAAGAGTCCAAATCATTACCTAGCACCGCAATGCTCTCGTTACCCGGTGATAATAAAATTGTGAGGTGTTCCATCTCTGAGCCTAGTAATTTCTCTGGAAACTTAGTCCATCAAACCGGAACACAGTAATATTTGTACACTACTGCTTGGCGGCAGAATAACTGGCAAAGGTGTGTGGTACTTCCCTAAGCGGACTCTGCAAAGAGCCCTATCACTACATATTATCTACATAGATAGTTTTCGATAAGTATAGCTAAAGCTATATCGCTTCCAAAGCTTTGCTTACTTTGTGGCTAGTTTAGGTCGTGTTAAAAAGCGTCGATCAATGTTTATTTTATTTCCTAAAGACAGTTTAAAATTTACTTCATTATCCTGCACTCGTTCTCACAAGATTAAAGCAATGCATTGTAGTCGCATGAAAGATGACTCAATATGACAATGAAAAAATGGCTTTGTGATCGTAACACAAATACAATTTCGGTCAACAGTCGTAACAGTAATTTGTTACCGAACACGTGTCGCTAATATGATTAATAATTCACATACCTAATAAGAAGTAAAAACTAGTAGAATTACAGATGTTTGTATCTTAGCAGAAGTATTTTTTTGGAATATTTATTAACAATTTACATAGGTATTTAGTGTGTTACCTGCTTAAGAATAAAAAAAACGATAAAAATTGTTTTTTTTTGTTAAGAACGCCATTATTTTTATGGACTATTTATTTAATAGTTTAAATTGCACATATTGGATTATAATAAAAAATATGTTGTAAGCTGGGCTTTAGTAAAGTTAGAAAAGCGTACCGTAGCGTGAAACCGACATTATTTGATACTGGGTAGTCGTATTACATTTTTCGTCGCACACACATACAAACAGTAAGCGTATACACAGAATCGTCATATCCTATGCCCAAAGTATTGCTCTATGAGCAACATTGCTACAGAAAGACTAATTAATGATATCGCTGAAAAACCTCTGCTCTTAGTTAAATGGCAGTTAATTACAGGCAGTTTGAGGGTTGATACCGTTTGTAAAGATCTGTTTTGACCACACCATTTCTGTGTAGCCCCGTCTACTTTACTATTTCAGTAGTTGTTTCGGCTTGAAACACGTTCCGACATTGGTAATATAATATTTATCCTGGTTTCTTACAGCAATAGCTGCCTTTGAACTTGCCCATAGTTTCAACAGCCGTTTGTTCACGTGGCTAACGGAAATCATTGTACATTTGTACTATTCTCATTTCGTTGCTAAAGCAATTCTTCTCATACGCAGCTATTGTTCTGTGTTGTTGTTGTTACAATATTGAGAGGCGTCGCACAGCGGAATAATTATTATGATTTTTACTGACATTGAAATGTGACCTTATTTACATTACGATAACTTTAGAGCTATTGTAGTCGAAGTTGATTTCTTAACTGTATCCAATTAGAGCATATTTTTAACTAACATCAATATAAATTTATCAGTTTACTTAAATAGTTTCGCCAAGTTCAAAAAGGGAGCGTGATTAACAGGTTCATAGAAAAAGGCAGGATGTCTGTGAATTTTAGCTCAAATGTTATGTCAAAGTTGTGCAAATTACTGATTTAAACTTTTCTGTATACTTTACTAATTAAACCACGTATCTGCATTTCAGGAGGAGCGTTCGAAGGCGTAGAAGATAAGGTGTCTCCATTCGGGTATGGTCGCGGCGAGGGCGCAGACGCGGGTCATGGTGATCCTGACTGGATCTGCAGCAAGGAAAAACCCAACACGGATAACATCTTCCGCAGTCTCAACCCTGTCGATGGCAAAGTCACCGGCGCCGGTAATTCCCCTCTTGCACTAACCCCTACACTAACACCCGTTCCACTGGCTACAACTGCTCTAGAAGCCCTACTCGCGTCTGCACGGAACTCATCCTTACTTGCTCAACTGTACATGTCCGTTCAGGACACTGAGCACGATCGACTTGACGTCATAATAGACGCGCTATCGACAGCCACGCGAAATACTAACCTCATAGCTCAGCTATTAAATACTGGAGCATCGCGCCATTCCGAAAGTTGTCATTCAAGCCTTTCCATACACAGTTTGGAAACATTAGCCATTGACGCGCCACGAAGAAATTTTGACGAAAGCGTCGACGACAACATCAGCTTCAAGGGTTACGAATGTCTCCCAAATGATAGTGATGAAATCGACGAAACTGATTCCGAAACAGATAGTCAACAGAGCGATTCTAGCAATAAAAAATCAAATTCTGATGATACTGAAAGCACTGAATCGGAACATTTAGACAACCTAGTTACAAAAGATGAGAAACGTGGTGTATTTAGATCCGTATTAGATTGTATAAAATGTATCGTACTCGTCGTTTTAAATATATTTATGACAATTATAACACTGGAATTCATATATTTATCTCTCGTTTTTGCTATAACGGGAGACAGGAGCATACAGTTCAGTGTAGACCGTACGCCTGAAGGGTGGTTTGATCGCGCGCGGGACCTGGCTTTTGGCCCGGATGAACAGATAGTTAAAATTAACTCCTTTGCTGAGATATTCTATAGAGACAACTTCGTCAATATACTGAAATATATTATTAGAAGACTCCGCCCTGCACCTATGTAGGCAATGCAAACTTAACTTCGAGTCTAATAGACTGGATTATTCTAGTCAGCGGTTTCGTTTTCCTTTAGAATAAAGTAGAAAAATATTCTTCAAGGGTTGCACATTAATATATGTGAAAGACCTTTATATGGAGTGACTCTTTTGAAGAGTCTGCTGATATCACTTTTACCGGTAACTGGTAACTGCTGTTACTGTTGTTCTTGTCATAATGTCAATGTTTCAAATAATATTTCTCGTTGTAAAACTTATTATTGATAAGTTTTCTTCGAAACTCGCGTAGCTCACACATAATGTGGAACCAGTGAAATCGATAAAATCAGATTTCTAACTATATTACTTACCTGCTATATCAAAATGCTAAAAGACACTGTGCTGTTAGCTGTTAGCAAAAGTGTAGCTTACTATTAAAGGTCTGCTAAGCTGACCTAGCCAATATATTTGTTAGCTTAGCTTATCACCGTTAGAAAAGCGTTTAATAAACTCATGTTATTCGGTAAATGTACTCCACTACAGGAGGTATCATTTGATCGCTATAAAAAAGCGGCGAGATGGGTTAGACGGGGAGCCAATATCGAATTATAACACAAAAGTTTTTTACAGTAGCTTTATAAGCGACTTGTGGTATAAGTAATGATCCAGTGATAGCTAATAGAAGTAAAGAAAAACTGTCTTGCATATAAAAACCAATGAGGATGTCACAACAGTAAATATTTCCTCAATAAAAGTGGCAATATTGTAGTTCCTAGGTTCAATCCATTTTAAACCTAAGTAGGTTAGATTACTGGTGGTGGCGAATGTAATTCGTCACTCGGCAGCATTGTTCTAGTCTTGTGTAATAAGTTCTCACAATTTTATTAAGTTGTGTGATTCTGGCCAGCTAAAGATAAATTTAGTCTCTATCGCTATCTGCATGTGTTTGTAAACATGTCGAAGGGACGAGAATAATACGCCATATTTGTATTGTTGTGATGACGAGATTTATTCAAACTAACGGTCTAACACGTTACTAACGTTTTTTCCCCTGACTGCAGAATTCATTGACTAACATTGTAACATTTTTTTTTTCTTGGGAACCGTAGTGGCGAAAGCATCTGATTTTCAGTTCCAACCCCGTTTGCACCACTGGGATGATAAATATGGTATCGGTCAGTAATATAACATTGAAATATTCTCGATTCAAATTGATTTTGAAAGCGTCATACGGGACTGAATCCTGATCGAGTGTCATTTAATTATTTCCCGACGTTTCAGTCGTGTTATAACGACCGTAGTCACGAGATCGGCAGTCGTCTCTCGGCTACAGCCGTAGTAATGCGAACAAAACCCTTAATGTTTTCATATCGATTGTTTTTAATCGATAATAGATGTGCGCTTGACCACCATCTCGCCTGATGATAGGCGACGGAGCTGTTAACGATTTATACTCATTATTAGTGAGTGAATGAGTCACTGTAATTGGTACACTGTAGGTAGGATTAACGGGAAAATGTGTGACACCGCACATGTTTCCCTCCTAATTTCTAATACAATCTATCCTTAACATGTTTTATTTAAATTTCATTCTAGTTAATTTTATTACTGACCATTATTTAGGCAGCTTAGACTAGCAATAACTTCTGCAACTAGCCTGTCCATCTATACTTACACACTATGCTTATACTAACTTACATACTTTAAAAAACGCTCATTATTATGTTATGTTTAATCTGTGCTAAAGTCGCCAACTCATGAAAATTTTTTGCTAGTCTAAATAGTAACCGTCCCTTATATCGTGACGTGGCTTGTTGTTTGATTTGCGTGTGTTCTCTCCAGCCGCCAAGACGGAGATGGTGAAATCGAAGTTGCCGAATTCGGTCCTCGGCAAGATCTGGAAGCTATCAGACATCGACAAGGACGGTTTCTTGGATGAAGACGAGTTCGCATTGGCCATGCATCTGATAAGAGTCAAGATTGACGGCCATGACCTCCCGACTGAGCTGCCGCCCCATCTCATCCCACCCTCCAAAAGGAACTAAAACCCTACACGACTAAAAGAGCTAAGTGTCCCAAAAATGGCACAGGTTCTTTTAAAATCAGCTTTGTACCATTTTTGTATTGAGCGTGTATGAACGATGTTTGAGTTTAGACTAGCAAGAATTGTTGGCAAGCTTACATTTGTATTTTATTACCTGTTGCAAGTGTGGCTGTTTGCGTAGTTTGCAGTAAGATATTAATTATTGCAGGAAGTTCTTGCTAGTCTAAAATCTTGTTTTACGATTATTGAAAGTGAAAATACGAGTATTTCCGGTTGCGTCGATTCTCGGATTGTAGATTTTATCTCTATCACTTGACATTCTTTATTAAACAGAGGAATGTCTAGGGTAGGGATATCATTGATCAATTTCAGAATTGACTTGTTCCGGGAAATGTTTCACTCAGTTACGCGAGACGCGGGGCTGTTCTCGTGAGTTCATGTAAATACGTGTGTTGCGGTTCAGATTTTTATTGCTACTAGCACTGTTGATTTTGGCTGTTGAAATTATATTTTGCAACCGATTCGAAATTGGTGATGTGTGACATCCTCTGTATATAATAATAGTAGTTAAAACTGAGAATGCCTCCGCGCCGCGCGTGTTTTTCTACGACCATTGATTCGATATTGGAATAGGCTCTACTCTGAACATACATTTTAAAATTAAAGATTGAATTAAACTGTTATTTTTGCTGCAGTTTGTTCCGAAAACTATTTTAATTTTGAAATGCCTCTTCAGAATGGAACCATGAAAAAGTGTAAACACATAATACTGCCTCCACATACTGTGCTAAAAAGATATTTGTGTAAAGATTGCTCTGTGTTGTTAGATACAGGTTTGTAGTTTAAGATCAGGCGCCTGAGTGGTTAGTGGTTCAGTAACCAAATACAAATAAAATAAATTAACACAGATGCGTCTTTTAAATAATTCATTATTAACTTACAGAAAATGTAGAGGTAGTTCTAAACTGCGATAATTTTGCTATCGACTTTATTTTAATGGTGTTGTTATCTTTGATGACAATACACATCTTTTGGGTAAAATATATTTTTAATCAATTCTTAAAAAAATGCAAATCAAATAAATATTCATTTGCAAAAATATTTCTTTATATTAAACGCTCTGTTTTTTAATTTGTTATAGCAGCATTGTCAAACAGGACTAAGTTCAATACATTCCAGATGAAAATATCTAAAAAAATGTTGCACTTCACTTTTAATGCGATATAAATAAAGTCGAAAATACATTATTGCAGTAATACTAAATGTGATAGTTATGGACAAGGGACAACTCGATTTTTAGTTACACAAAATTCTGACAAATCTACAACTCGAGCTGAAGTTTTTCATCTTAGATTGCATTCTTATCTTATACTTATTCAATATTTTTATTTAACAATAAATACAAAACATTTAAACTAGCACGATTTGAGCTCATGTTGAAAACATAACACAGGTCTTTGTCGCTATCAAAATGTTTGTTGTGTGAATTACTAGCACAATCAAAGAATCGAGTTGTACCATTGAGATGTATGAATAAAAATACAGAAATCATGGGCGTCGAAACAAATGCTTCGGCAATACGAAGATTGAAACGACTGATGAAATTGAGTTCATATCCTATTAATAACAATTCGAAATACATAATAGTAATTTATTTTTTAAAATTAGAGGCTTCTCCACATGCTTATTTGTCTTCACATTTGCCAAACATCAGACGAATGTCGTTTGTAATAATCAGAACGAGGGATAAAAAAAAACTATTTTCAAATTTGTGCAACCATATTTAACCAAAAATTAAAGCTACCTGTTGCTCAATAAATACTGTTGCTTAAATCATTAAAAAATACTCTATTGTGTTACAGAATGTCGAACTAATGTGTTTATTTATAGGAATACTTCGAAAAAATGTGGTAATATAATATAATAGTTTATTTTAAAGTTATAGGTATGTATTGTTGGTGTTTGGCAACTGTGTAGAGACAGCATAATATTCATATGAAAATGGAATCGTAATAATTTTATTCCCAAATAAGTTTTAGTTTATTATTCGACCAGATTAATTCCATTTGAAAATCATTGTGTTTAAGAGAGTGAAGCGTCGCGCCGTATCATTATTGTCAAAGCTGGCTTATGTCCCATTAATTCTGCAATATAAAACATGAGCATAGAAATATGGACCTAAATTCGTATCTACAACGTGGATTTTAGACTGACAACAAATTTTCGCAAGCTTGCTGGCCGCACGCTATGCGGACCGCGTGCTATGATGTTAGCAAAAACTAAAATGTATCTACATTATATATCTTTTAAGCTCATTTTTGGATGTTCATGTTTAGTAGGGCGGAAACGGTGTATGTGTATGAGTCTGGTATGACTTTATGTTCACTAAAATTACTGGTATGGTGTAGAAGGTGTAATAGGACATATCGGAATCAATAAAAAACATTCGAAATTTTCCTTAGCTCGTAAAATATGTATGTATGCTTGTATGCATAAATAACTATAATAGTAGTTTTAGCCCGTCACTTTGTTTTCGTACAATTTAGTATAGAAAAAGGCTATTTCCAATCTGCAATATTTCGGGATGCAAAGTATAAACAGCCTATGCTATTCTAGACTATATTCTATCGTTATTCTGAATTCAAACTCGTGCCGTTTCATTATTACGATGTGATTGAGTAAAGACCATCCAAGCTTTCGCATTGGCGGTACGACGTTTAATATTGGTTCCGATATATTCATATCAATAACTTGGACACTTTTTGCTTACTGAAATATTCTACACTCAACACTCATGACATAGTTGATTTAATTCAGGTTTGTTGCAATATTTAGTTTCATATTTATGTACAAAAAGACATAATACGTACATTACTTATGATTTGTCTATTTGGTTTGATTTATTGAATATTTTTTATGTTTAGATCGTTTTATGCACTTAAAATTATTGCGTTTAAGAAAATTATTTATTTTAATTTCTTTTTAAGGTTTCATACAAACTATTACAAAATTATTATATATTCATTAAACCGTTATTATCTTTTATTTACTTAATAATTTAGTGCATTAGTGTTTGGTGCCCCAAAGTTATGTTAGTTTTAGCAAGATAACTTGTAACTTATAGTAAAATATTTTTTACCGTAAGTTACAAGTTTTTTAAAATTAAATTATGTTTTTCATAATATTATGTTGTTAATATTCACTGAAGTTTATTAGTGATAAATTTAGTTTTTAAAATGAAGTATTTTGGCAATTTCTATTAAATTATTATTACCTCTATTTTTCTCATCTAATTTGTCATTTAAATTTATCGTTGTTCCTATTAGACTTGATTTAAACTGTAATGTCAATTTAACTCTTTTCTTTTAAAATAACGTCTAAATATATGGCATTTCTATTTTATCTTTGTGAAATAATAATTTAGCCGTGTTTCGTGCGACTTACCGTGAGCTTACCATCAGCGCAGGCGCAGTCAATTTCGAGTAAGCGATTTATTGGGGTTTACAAAACAATTTTTTTTAACAGCTCTACTATTTCTCTACCTCAAACGACACAACAGAACCACCGCAACTTGCGATGTGCGCTTCTCTATCAACCTGCGCCAATGGTAAGCTCAACTAAAGCCATTGTCTAATTGTCATGTCTGCATTTATATATGGAACTCGTATCTAACGATTACTCGGTGCCTTCGCTTTTATTGTAAGGTGTAAGCTTACGTACGTACTAGCTTGTCAGCACGGCAATGCCTCCAGATGCATAGACTGGTTCCAGACCGCTGCCCATCTTGTATCTTGGCAAGTGTAAATACAAGGTTATATAACGGTAGATTTTGGATCGTGTTTTGCGCCTCATTGCGCGCGCGGTGTTTGGCTGGGTATAGTGAGCTAATACGGACCGTAACACGTACGGAAGTATATCGATAATACGTAATACGGAAGTGCATTTACTGCCAGTTCAGAGGAAGTAACAGTGTTTTTCGATTGTTTTCTGTCTTGCTTTGTAATTTAATTCGGAACATTGTAACAAATATCAATCTACATTTATGCACTTGACCTACCTATGTGCCGAACGCGTCTCTTCGAAATCAAAGGGATTTTCGTAGACGGAAAGATATAATTATTGTAAGTACTGACCGTAAACTGGAGGACTATAAATGCTATGTTATTCCAATGGTCATAAAAGTGAAAATTGATGTGTCCATTTTCACAGATGATTGATTGATCACCTTCCTTCGATCAAGTCTTTTGAAACTCCCTAATATAAGTAGTTTGGTAAATAACTCAATATACAACCAGAAAAGTGCACATGTATAACGTTATCACCTATGACTCAATTTTGTATCATAAATCATACCTGATAAAACACATTTTGTACATATCACTTTACCCAGTCATACAACTGCTGATTTTGGAAGAGTATTTAATGTTGTATGTTTGAAGCGCGCAGTGCGGCGTTCCTTGGACATTTTTACATTTTGCTACTACATTATGTGTACATAAGAGATATGTAAATTGATTATTGTAATCATAAATTATACATAGAGTGTAATAAATAGATAAGAAAGCAAAATGGATTTTATTTTTCTTTTGTCACCCCATGGACGAACAAAATAAGTTGGACATAGTCTCGCTAAAACAAAAACTCTCTAGAGTCAGCCAGTGTGCTATACCTATATGTATGCGTGTCAGTCTGTATGTAATTTACTTTTCGCAGTCGTCACCTAGTTGAAATAATCACTCTTAATTGTGTATCCATACTTAAACTTTTAATGTATGTATTAGTATATTATTATTATTTTTTATACAAATTATTATATGTACTAGGATGTACAATTATTTTTATGTAGGTTTATCAGTACATTATTCATGTTACTGGATATTTTTTATTTGTTTTGTTGTTTTTTTTTTTTTTAGTAATGTTATAGAAGTATCCACCTCTACTGCTACTTTAATTTTAGTCTTTAAGTTTTTATGTCTTTTATTTTAAATTTAGTGCAATAAAGAGTTAATCTATCTATGTGACAGCACACACCTGCGCACTGGCAGTTAGACACAGTTTTTGTTTTAGCGCGACAACGTCAGACTTTTTATATGTCCTTTTGTGTTTTGTGTGTACCTTTACTTGTTTTATTTTCCCCTATATTTATTAAAGGGTTTTATTCAGGTTTGCACTACTTGTTCACAGTTATTATCCTAACCCACAGGGCAGGCCTGAATGTATTGTTATATTACAAATTGTAACAAAAATTTTGCCCACTTCCTCTTGACTGATTGATTTGAAATTTGATCACCTCAAATCCACTAAAAAATATGATGACAAAAGGGTCAGGATCGTGGTGTCATTAAGACATTTGCAGGAAAGTGATATAATATAGGAACAAAAACATATTTAAAAAATGTGATGTTTGCACAAAGAGCATACTTACTTATACTTTATCTAAGAGTTTGCACTTGATAGCAATCCCACGTATGTTAAGCGACAATGCATGTTAAGTGTATGACGGAGCGAAGGAGCAAGATCACCTACGGAGAAACCAATTCACTCTCAACTTTGAAGACACTAATATTTTTACCATCAGGAATAAGCCACTTGGCCAATGCAATGCACAGCTTACATCCTACTAATATTATAAATGTCAATGTATGGATGTTTGGATACTTGGACATTTGTTGCTCAATCATGTCCTAACGTATGAACGGATCGGGCTGAAGAAGGTTTAGATTCACAAATCAGCCTGGCAGATGGCGCTGCAGTCAATATCTAGGTTATTATTCGAGCGAAGCCGGAGCGGGCCGCTAGTTATATATAAGACGTCTTATCTCTATGCCCTGTAATTTCACCGGCAACATTGCCCTTCAAACCGGAACACAGATTGCACATTACTACTTGATTGTAAGTTTGCTACCCTTTCACTTAAAAACTACTCAATGGATAACCATGAGACTTTGAATTGGAGGAATTAGAAGTAACAGGCTACTTTTTTATTACAGGAAAAATAATTTTATTGTGTGGGTGAAACCATGGGGCACTGCTAGTCATTACTAAATGAAAAATCAATTAAGTAAACATTTTATTAACAATACCATACCAATAAATTCAATCCTAGCTAGAAATATATTTTTGTGGTTAAAAAAAAGGCAAACTAGAAATAGTTTATCTCTTAATTAACGTGATTTTGCAGTTCAAAGTATTTTACATTATCATTATTGAACACTACTATGTTCCATAACACTAGAATTTTATATAGAACTATTTTTTTTCCTTTGTGATACCTAAGTACCTATTGCTTTAATTAAATGCAAAAAAGAGTTTATAACAGTAAACAATGTAAAAGTTAAATAGGAGAATGATCAATGTCTGCTTGGATCATTTAATCATAGATCCCATAGGCACAAAGTGAAACATAAGCATCAGAAAAAAAAACTTACATCTTAAATAAGCAGACAGAACCATATCATCAAAGAAAATAATAAAATCTATTTTATGCATAACATAATGAAAACCGTGCAAAAAGGGCACATAGTTCATGTCAGGGTAACGGCTATTGAGGTGGCTGGCCAGGTGGGGGCTGTGGGGCGCCGGGCGGGCGCACCTGGCGCCGCAGGTGCTCCACCAGATCCGGGTTGGAGGCCTGCATGTGCTGAGCGAGAGCCTGACCCGCCTCCAACAGAGCATTCATACCGCCCGCGCCGCCCGCACCACCATCTCCTGCTGTTGTAGTATTCATCAACCCAGAAATTAAATTCTGCATGTTCGGGTCAGAGAGCATTTCAGTAGCCATATTCAACAATGCGGGGTTTTGTAGAAGCCCACCGAGATCCATCGGAGGGCGCTCGCCGCGCGTCGCCAGCCGCTCATCGGCGAGTCGCAGGTTCTGTCGGTAGGATTCGTTATCCGGCTCTAGTTGAGCTGCACGGGCGAACGACGCACGCGCTTCACGGTGCCGGTCGAGAGCCGTCAATGCGAGCCCTAGCCGACCGTGCGCTTTGCCGTAATCCGGCTGCAAGCCAAGAGCTGCGGTACAATCGGCCACAGCCGCCTCGTGCTCATTGAGCTTGAAATGCGCAGCAGCACGATTGCAGAAGTATACAGAGTTGCGAGGGTCGATTTCAACGGCACGCGTGTACCGTTCTAGTGCTTCGCGGTATTTCTCAGCCTTCATGAGCTCGTTGCCTTCGTTCTTGAGACGCTCGGCCTCAGCGGAGAGCGCAGGCGGCACGGTAGAACTCGGCGCCGCTGTGGTCGCTGCCAGCGGAGTTCCGCCGCGCGCACGCACCAGCTGCAGCAAGTCAACAGCTCGTACCGAGTCTGTACGCTCGAGCTCGAAAGCAGCCTCAATACATTGAACGGCAACCTCCACGCTCTCGCGTGAGTCTGAGTTCAGCGCGTCACCGTCAAGTTGTTGTTTGAGGAAGTTAACTATACTCGCAGCCACCGTTTTGACTTCGCTCGACATTGTTGTCTAGAACTAAAACCGGCGTATTAGGAACGAGCTTACTTTATGCGTACTCTATGTTTTCCACTAAATTCGCTCTTGTATTTTTGGACTTCGTGAATTTCACTTCAATTTCAATGACATGACAGTAAAAGAAAAACATGGCATTGACAAAAGAATAAAGAATTTGTTGAATAATAACGTCAACACTGACGCCATACCACTGTTGAAAATGGTCCGAAATGTTTCATAAGGTCATAAATATATATTTATGATAAACCAAACAAAAATTTTACAAAGGACAATGCCCACGTCCCATACATTGAAAAACCTGGCCAACTTTTTTTGATACTGAAAGTGTATAGAGATGAATAGTATCTAATTAGGATTGTTAATGCTTCTATAAACGTCTGCTGTTGGTGTTTTTCATTTCCTAAATACCAAAAATGAGTTACAGTTAAACCAAAAGTAAGGTTATGTTTACTGTCAAAATATTTTAGAATGATGTTTTCTTTTGGATTAGAACAGAAAAGAAAAGAAAGAACTATGGTATTGCCTTTCAAAACATATTTCTTATCAGAATAAATAGGAATAATAGTACTTCTCACTACCAACTGATTACCATAAAATAGTTCTCGGATGGAATTATCATAGGGTAAACAAGCCTTAAACTAACTGAGTGCAGGGCTAGGTCTGATGATGTAGACTTGTCTTCATGTTCTTATAATTTATGACACAAGACAGTGTGTCTTGTTAAAGGCAAGCAGGTTTTCTAGCTTACCATCAGGCACATGTTTCGCTCATCCTATCATGGTTTCCTGAAAAAATACTTAAATCAGTGTAGATAATACTGTTCACCGATATCTTTCTACTGAATCTATATTCAAACCAATTCAAGAGAGGATAAATAAAATATATTGTTTGCTATCATATAATTATATTTACATTTAATAATAACTTTATATATTTAATAGCCCAAAACTACTACATAGCCAAAATACTCTGCTCGTGGATTTATGTGGTCCTGGTGTCTGGCCATCTTAGAAATCTCACGAAGAACTCTGCAATGCAAGTACAGCAGTAATGAAAGATGGCCTCTGCTGGTTGTCCCTATCATTTTCAACTAAAATATACATATTATATCTAATTTATTTTCTTCAGCTTGTGTCTGTCTTCTAAAAGCAACTCAGGGTTTTAAAATTGGTAATTGCATAGGTTTTGTAGCAACTTAGCGCTATCCCCGTATTTCCTGTAGAGTATGAACACTTCATTCGCATAGAAATATTGTCACAGAAAGGAATATCTTAATTGTGATATAAATATTTCATTATTTTGGTATTCGAGACAGTGGTCTTAGAAGGTTCATAACAATCGAGGGTTTCCATCAGAAAACACAAGCAAGCCATCACAACAATATATGGTTTTATGTAATTATTACCACAATTATGTAAGTAATGAGGAGCACTGAATCACATAATTCCCAGTTTTGTTAAAACCAATTTAAACAAGAAGAAAACCATGCATTTTGCTTGTTTACTTTTTTTTGATTTGTCAATTTGACATTGATCTTTGACCAATTTGGATTTGGTGAAAATTGCATGCCACCTTTTTCCTCGTTTACATTACCAAAAAAAGCTTTGATAGTTTCTTTGTCGCCGTATTTATATATATCGTTATTTAAATATGTAAAAGTAGTAAATAAATGACATTGTGAAAGAAATTGAAATACATAATATCCATTTTCAATTTCAATCTAACGCTCACGCTCACGATCACTAAAACGAAACGCAGGTACCGTTTCGTTATTGCAATATTTAAGTTAGTCAATAATTTAAGTCAGCTTTGTTGGTTAATTGTAGGTTTGATTTAAACAAATGCAAATTATTTTATTTTGGAATGTTAGAAAGTTATATAACTTCGCACACGAGTACAACAAAAAATCAGCAATTTTTTAATATATAACTCATATGTCTACACGACAACTATTTTAGCGGGTCAAAAATGGGCATTGTCCTTTAAATTATATAATGAGGGAGTTTCCGACGAGACAAAAATAGTTCCAACGGACGCACTAGATGGCGATTGTTCGAGATGCAGATAGATCTGTCTCTACCATATACTCTCAACAGTGTAACCCCTTTAGAGACCCTACCCGTTTTCAGGGAAAAAGTATAGTGTAAAAAGTGTCTTTTTAATTTTAAAATATTGTGAATAAAAATAGCTAATTAGGTTGATAATGTAATAAAAAACCGTTACTGATCAGTCCCTTTTCAGTAAAAATCTTTAGAACTCCCGAGGCAATAGACACCAACTAAGCCAAAGTAGAAGGAAAATTCAAAGATATAAATAGCAACACTGATACGACAATATTTTATCCACAGACTAAGTAGAGAGATACTATCTCGGCTGAAGGATTAGTATCCATAGCCAAGAATAAATTTAAAAAATATAGATAGATAGATATTTTGTCTTTCATCAGGTGTACGATTTATTTTAATTTGTTTTGAAATTTTGATGTTTTGATATAGTTTTCATTCGAATAAAATGCGTACATGGATAAAGTAGTTTATTATTTATTACTAGAAGTCGTGCTTTCGCAAATTGAATGAATTGAGTCCCATTATGCCTAACGCTTATGACAACAAACCAAAAGACCTACAAGCGCCCCCTATTATCGTTTTATTAAACCATATCTTTTTGTCTCGTCGGAAAACGGCTCATTTAAATTTTGGTAGACATCTCTAACTCAATATGTTTATAGAAATAAAATAATAGACCAGTGTACCAAATAAACTTTTGTTAGTTTATTTCTTATTATTATTTGTATCTAGTCATCGACGCGACGTAGGATCATTTTTGTATCTACGTATCTCTTATATTCTCATCAAACAGCAAACAGCTGACACAGTAGATAGTCTTAATCAAAATGACACGATTTCTGTGTTACGGAACAAATACTATCTGTAGATTTTTTTTAAATGAGACTTGTCTGTCATGAATTTATTTAGCCAATGCGTTTGCAATATCGAAAGAGAATGTACAAACTTCATAATATATTATAATTAATCTTACTATAAATTATCTGTTATATCTACGTCAATGTTTGCAATACTCAAAAGTTTTCAAATTAAAAAAAAGTTTTTAATCGTGACTTTGGCTTCAGATTTCAAAATATGTTTCTCTTTGATATGTTTACATATTGCTTCACGAGTAAATGTTCTAAAATTAATTAATTTATACCAGTGTACCATTTAGAGGTGAACTTTGTTAATAAATACACCAGAAAATGTCTGTGCTAAAGTGTTTACCTATATTATGTACTTACTGGAACTAAATGTGACTTAATTTTTCAGCAGTTCAATGGGGATTCTGCTTCAGCCGAAGTTCACAACGATGTCCGTTCATTTTTCTTTCGAGAACTTTTTACTGCTCTTTATTTTAAATTATGGTAAAAATCCAATTTAAAACGTCGTGTACAATACAGATTACCAGAATGAAAAAAAAGAAAATATCCGAAACCCCTTACCACTCCCCACAACCCCCCAGGAAAATATTAAAAACTCCTCACCTCCCACCACAACCCCTCAAGAATATATTAAAAACTCCTCATCTCCCACCACAACCCATCAAGAATATATTAAAAACTCCTCAACTCCCACCACAACCCCTCAAGAATATATTAAAAACTCCTCTACTCACACCACAATCCCTCAGCAAAATATCAGACCCAATCATACAACAGAGAGAAATGGATCTTAAACATCATTTACACCACAGAGTTTATGATTTTTTGGATGCTGTTATGGACTTGTTGTTCTTAGGTTAAGAGTTCAGAGAAATATGCCATTATAATTACCCTAAGGTGAATAAATTGTAAAGGATAGTAAAAACACTAAAATTCATGTAAGTTTTTTGTTTAAAATATTATACTCAAATTAAATAGTAAAAAAAGCATTTATTCGCGTCAACAATCCTGTAGTTTTACTTTATAAAAATATTATGTGTAATTTTTAAGCTTTCTGGAGAGAAAGTAGGTACAGTACCCGGCGATAAATATTGCACATCGACACCTGGAAAGAGACAATCGGCCAACTTCGGATTCGTAGAGCGTCATCTCTGTCGCACGAAATACAAATAGTCCGGCATCTATTAGGAGCTGTTAAAACAATTTTAATTTGTTTCTTTTAATTATTATTTTTATTCTTTGTATAAAATACAATTTTTTCTATAAGTGATGGCTTTAGGTTCGGGTTAAATAAAATAAAAAAGTTCACATTATGTTTACGTATTTAATTACTTTGGAAAATTACAGCTGTAGTATACATAATAAACACCATTGTACCTATTGTTAAAGTGAGACATTGTTATAAAAATAATAATAATTATAATTCTCAATTACTTCCATTTCACTATTTGTGCTCTCAAAGAGGTCAATATCACTGTCACTATCAGCCGTATTTATCACTAGTCTATCAGTGTAATTGTCTAAACCGTGTTGAATGCTTCTATATTCATTCTCACATTGATCGTGTGATCGCAAACCTTTTTCCACTCTTCAGTCCCGATCATGTTTACTTTGTCAGTCAATAACGTTTTTACTGTAGTTAAATTCATACCCACATTTCTAGAGGCTCCATAGCCTTTTAGTTGAGATCATATATTTTCAATTGGATTAAAATCCGGATGAAACACAGTATGCCCATGTTTGGCAAGTACTTTGTTCACGGAAAACTCTGTATACCTCTCCTTGTGCTGACATAGGTATAATAGCGTAAATCTGGGTTTTTGTTAATTTTGGATCAACTGGAATTTCGTGTCTGTTTATCCAGTTGATCATTTCCTGTTTAATGGTGTTTGAGTTGGGGGGGTCTTTCAACATATTTATTGTGATAGGGTGCGTTGTCGATAACTAGAACGGAATCACTGGATATATTTGGGATTAATTGATTAACCAGCCATTTCTCGTAGTTATCGTTATTCGTTATTTCATTGTGGTAGTCACCTGTAGTATCCGTGGATTTATACGTTAAAAAGGCACCGGTTACAAAGCCTTTTTTATTTCCCGAATGAAGTACTATCAAACGTTGACCTTTTGAAATTGGCTTTTATACTCCTTTTTTCTTATCATCACTCCAAGATTTCCCTTTAGTGTGGGATGTATGTATGTAAGACTCATCCATGTAGACGATATTTTTTCCCGTTTTGCGAAATTTGTGTATTTTATCGATTTATATTCCATTCGTTTGAGACTTACATCGTGCTTTTCCTTTAAAACTTTTCGATTATCTTCCATTTTAGTTAACCGAAATTCCATCTCGTGAAGTATTTTTCTCAACGTCTTTTCAGACCCATTGTAATTAATAGCTTCAGACAATTTAGCTTTTAATGATTTTATTGTTGGCAGTTCATTAAATCGTAAGTGAAAATCATACACAATTCTTCGAACAACATCATAATCAAAATCGTCCATATCCAAACGAAATTGCTTTTTTGGTCTCCCTTTTTTTGGAGTGCTAAACTTAATATCAGTAGAATGTGTTTCAGTACTGACTTCGTTTAATATATTGTTCAAAGTTCTTCTTGAAATTCCAGTGGGATTTGCAACTTGCGCTTGAACCTTCTTAAAATAACAACTTACATTTTCATCTTCATTTTTTTTAAATCTGTCAGCTTCGGTTACAAAACATTTATAAACATTGTATATAATTTGGCGTGACTGACCTCGTCAAGGTTTCCCTTTTTTTCCTAAAGATGCCACAGTACAACTTTAAATTATTTAAATTTGGGGGTGTTAACAACTCTAATTATATATTTTGAACTGGACGCGACTGCACTCTATTGCACTTAAACAACGACCAGGGGGGTGACAGTAGTTTCCGATTCCATCATTATGGCGCTAGTGTTGCCGTAGCCATTTTGAACGCCATCTTGAAGCTGCCGTCATTTTCGAGACAGTATTCAATGTCAGTGTCAGTGTATCAGTGACAAACATTACCGTTACGAACTGTGTTGCCAACCGATACGATTTAATACGATTTAAATTTTATTTATAAGATCTTTTTGGCTCATGTGCGATGGACGATTGCAAAGTCGAAATCGGATGCAAAATATACAATCTTTTGAATTGAATCTTACGA
Source organism: Ectropis crepuscularia (assembly GCA_963693475.1). Classification (NCBI taxonomy): domain Eukaryota; kingdom Metazoa; phylum Arthropoda; class Insecta; order Lepidoptera; family Geometridae; genus Ectropis; species Ectropis crepuscularia. Next base: position 11,360,954 of record OY856350.1, read on the forward strand.
AATGAACAATCGCCATAAATTCATTTTTTTAGTGTAAAAAGTAACACAAGTTGGTCGCACAACAAAAGAGTTGATCGAACTGAACTTCTTTAACAGTTGAAAATTATAATTCAAGTTCATTTTAATCTATTTACGTTAGTTAATTGAAATCACATGGCACACTATTATTTCTGGAAAATACTTTCGCTTGTGGCCAACTTTATTTTTCAGATAATCGTAATTATCTGAAAAGTAATGTTGGCAACACTGGTTTTGAATCAAAACAATGAAAAGTTTTATTTGCCTTTCGAAATTGTATATTTATATTGTTTTACGTTATATTTCGTGTTCTGTTAGCTTGAATTCAGTTACAAACGTTAAGAAAACCTACTATGGCGTAATCAGCAATGACTGTTCATCACGGAATCGCGAGTGTTGTTTTAAGGACTGTGAATTAACCAGCCGCACGCATCGTCGTAAAGACATTCTAAAAAACTACAACTAGAGGAAATTGTGATTCTCCTTTCCCGTGAACGTCGAATTCAGTGGCCTAACAAAAGAGCAATTAGTGAATTAACGAGTTTGCTAACTATCTATCGATCTATAACCTACAAATACACATCACATTGCGACAGATAAATATGTCACCCGACTTGTCTATTCATAGTAATACTATTTTCTTATTATGTACTGAGAAAGAAATAAAATAATATAAACGAAATTGTTGTTTTTTTCTGGTTTTTCATAAAAAATAATAAAATGTTATAATAGAACCTATTTGTCGATGTTTTCGTAAGCACATCACTAATAATCGATATCGATAATTTGTACTCTCAGCTATTCGTGAGACGTCACTATTGCGATTGCGACGCTAGCGCTTTTATGTTGGAATCGGAACTAAGGGTCACAATACCGAACTGTCCTATCTGTAGTATATAGTGATCTGTGACAACGACTGACAAAGTGACAAAACGTCACATAGGTAGTGTGCGACAGAGACAATGCTCTACGAAGCCGAAATCAGCCGACTGTCCGAGAATACTCTAAACCATGGGCATAGAATAGATAATACAGATAGAACGGACACTCCCCACCCCCCGCCAGTTTCAAGCTTCCTACCCCGCAAGAACGCGAGAAGCGCTCAACGAAGGGTTATATCGGACGACAATTTTCTATGAGAATACGACCATGACGCTGTGTTATTTAAATTTAGGTACCAATTTTTTCATCTGTTCAACGAAACAAGAATAACAGATTTTTAATTTCATAAGAATTTCTATAATATAGGTACTAGGATTGAATCGTTTTTCTACTGTGTTTTGATAAGTTCACAATTTTAAGTTAAGAAAAAGAGATTTTTGATTTCATAAGAATTTCTACTAAGATTGAATCAATTTTATAAACTGTGCTACTGGTTTTTGAAGTACGCGCCAACACTGAAGTCCTGTGACGAAATTATTAAACTCGTTGTTTTTAAACTGCGTGCTGCGGCTTTCGTTAATCGTTGTGAAATACGTCAGTGGCGCCAATAACGTATGGTAACGAGTGATGGCGCGGAGTATAGTTCGCTTAGTCACTAGTGTTGCCAATTTAGTGGATTTTTTTAGTAAGATTGCTCATATTATATATAGATTTTAGGCCGAGTGTCCGGGGTGTGCCATGGGTCACGTGGTGAAACAGTTGATAAAAGCGGGCCGCACCTCTAAAAGTTTGTTATTCATTTGCACCCCCCCCCCCTCTAATATATAGAGTTATTATACTAATTTAGATTTTGGGCTTGCGTTACAAAAGATCTCTTTATTGTTATGAAGAGATTTGAAGAGGTCGGTAGGTCCTTGTTTGAGGGACTGCTGCTAGTGTTATCTGACTTATTATTATAGGCGATAAGCTGACATATCTGCTGATAGAACTTCCAGGCCACCTACCTTGCCGGTCAGGTTGAGTGGACTGCCATTGATACCCGGCGTCTATACCAAAAACTCCGCATTTACGATTTCTGAGAGCTAAAGGCTTGGCTGACTCCGGCTCACTCAGTTTGGCCTTCGATCATCATTGACGGCGGAATGAGGAGATTGTCGAGCTTATCGAGTAATCGAACGCTTGGACTACACGGGGGTTGGGGTAGTGGAAAGTCACATCAAAATAGCATAGGAGCTGAATTTCACGTATTGAGTGATCAAGGGTAACCAGAAATCATAGTGCAAGTCAATGTTTCACTCATGTCACCGTATTTGGTTTATTTTACTCAGCGAATGGGTTGGCCACGAAATAATAGGTCCGTCCGAGGTTTCGATGGACTCTATTTTTGTAGTACATCGACATGACTGTGAAAGCCTATTTTGAAAACCAACAATCCACAGAGGTAAAGTTTTTTGGAGCCAGAAAATCATCGCAAGCAAGATGTACTCTTGATAGAAAAGTGCACTGTCATCAGTGAAGAAGGCAATCTCTACTCTTTGATATCGTGGAGCATCGTTTGTAAGAAACGAGAAAAGGATAGAAGCCATCGCGGAACGCGGAACCCTAAGGGACTCCGCAGTCGATATAGGAGATATCCCTATATCTCCTACATCGTCCTTCTCCCCCCTGGGAGAAGTCAATTCAGCGTCTTCTACGAGTGATATTCTTGCACTATGCTCACAAGACAATCCGGAATAACGAGCTGATGTAAATTGTATACCTAAACATAAACAGCCCCCAAAAAGTTCCCACTGATGGGACTCAAGGCCTTCTCTCGCAAGGAGAAAATCACTATAGCTACTACCCATAGAGTTAGAGTGTAGGTACTTATATTAAAAATAAAGTGGCCAAGTGCGAGTTGGACTCGCCCATGAAGGGTTCCTTTGCAGCAAGTAACATAATATACATAGTACACATAGTTCTTACAGCTCGTTGTAACTTTGATCGAAGTTTCAAAAATTGTGTATTTATGACGTACTAAAAAAAAACTACTCATCAGATCGAGCTCAAACTAATTTTCGTTGGTAGTTTATATAGTAATGTACATCATATATTTTTTTTAGATTTTTCATTCTCTTACTTTAGAAGTTAGAGGGGGGGGGGGGGGACACACATTTTATCACTTTGGAAGTGTCTCTCGCGCAAATCATTCAGTGTAGACGAAAATGATTTTAGAAACCTCAATATCATTTTTGAAGACCTGTCGATAGACACCCCACACGTGTAGGTTTGATGAAAAAAAAATTTTTGAGTTTCAGTTCTCAGTATGGGGGCAACCCTAATTTTTTTTTTTTTAATTTTTTTGTTCATATCTTAATGCGGTTCACAGAATACATCTACTTACCAAGTTTCAACAGTGTAGTTCTCATAGTTTCGGCAAAAAGTGGCTGTGACATACGGACGGACAGACAGACAGACAGACAGACATGACGAATCTATAAGGGTTCCGTTTTTACGTTTTACGGAACCCTAAAAATGGCAGTCATAGGAACTGCCGATAGAAGTGAAAACTTATAACTCAGAATTTGATAGCTTACCTTGGAAACTACTCGGGCGTAACCGGAGGGCGTGGCCTCGCCATCTTGGCATGGTCATCTAGAAATGCGTCACCATTTCCCATTGGCTGATGCGTTTCTAGATGGCCATGACATGATGGCCTATCCACACCCTTTCAGCATTTCCCATTGGCTGACGTATTTCTAGATGGCCAATAGCCATGGTCCCGAGTTTACCCGAAGCTTTCTTATCATACCCGAGCGTGACGAATGAATTCAAGTCACAGCCCACGAAAAATCTGTCTAGGCGCGCCTAAAGAAGTTTTCACTTCAAAAATGCGGGAGCCAGAAGCTCAAGGGTGGTCCTGAGTGGCGAGTGAAGCGAGCTGGCGACCTCTGTAGTGGAGCGCAGGCCAAGTATGGAGAAGCGTCACCCAGGGCTGAACCCAGAGCTTCTGGCTCGAGCCTACCCTAAGTCAAATCTCAGTGTTAGACCCTTGTCTAAGTGCCCCATATTTCTTAGATATGCCGTCACTAATACCAAGTTTTAGGGGCTTTCAAGTTTTAAATGAGAGGTAAGCCGTTGTAAAAAAACTGTCCACGGTTCACCCAGGTGGGTCATTTTTTGCAGAAGGATACGGCATTTTATGCTTCTGCAATATATATATATATATAATAAAGTGGCCAAGTGCGAGTTGGACTCGCCCATGAAGGGTTCCGTTGCAGCAAGTAACATTATATACATAGTACACATAGTTATTGTAACTTTGATCGAAGTTTCAATAATAGTGTATTTATGACGTACTAAAAAAACTACTCATCAGATCGAGTTCAAACTAATTTTCGTTGGTAGTTTACATGGTAATGTACATCATATATTTTTTTTAGATTTTTCATTTTCTTACTTTAGAAGTTAGAGGGGGGGGACACACATTTTACCACTTTGGAAGTGTCTTTCGCGCAGATTATTCAGTGTAGACAAAAATTATATTAGAAACCTCAAAATCATTTTTGAAGACCTATCGATAGACACCCCACACGTGTAGGTTTGATGAAACATTTTTTTTTGAGTTTCAGTTCTCAGTATCAGGGGCAACCCTAATTTTAATTTTTTTTTTATTTTTCTGTTTAAATCTTAATGCGGTTCACAGAATACATTTACTTACCAAGTTTCAAAAGTGTAGTTCTCATAGTTTCGGCAAAAAGTGGCTGTGACATACGGACGGACAGACAGACAGACATGACGAAACTATAAGGGTTCCGTTTTTACGTTTTACGGAACCCTAAAAATCAATGCCAATTTTCGTTGTTAGTGAACTCCTCCTAAACGGCTGAACCGATTTGAATGAATTTTTCTGTATGCGTTTAGGTAGGGCCCTCGATGGTTTAGATTCACAAATCAGCCCGGCAGATAGCGCTGCAGTTGGTATCTAGGTTATTATCCGAGCAAAGCTGGAACGGGCCGCTAGTTTTTTTTATAAATATACACTTTTGGGATAGTCGCGACAAGAGTAGGTGGAGTCGGGGTGGTCCGAGTCGAATCTGGGTCCTATGTAATCTATCCGGTCCGATTTGCTTAATTAACAAGGTGGACGGTGGAAACTAAATACTTCAGAAGGAACATCCAAGTGGATAAAGGTGAGCCGTTGTAAAAAATCTTTCCACGGTTCACTTAGGTGGTCTCAGGAGGTGGACAGCGGGAAAACACCCATAATTAATACATTGATTGGAGACTTTTTTTTCTTACATATTTACAGACTCCACTAGTTCTACTGCTCTGCAGCAGTAAAACGGTTGGGAACTTTTAAAATATACAACAGTTTCACTCCAAATCCCAAGAATTTTGATTATTTCGATCGAAAATGTTCAATGTTTTCTTATTTCCTAGAATTGTGTCGTGAGTAGGTAAATAGAGTTAGGTTAGATATCCAATATAGAATATGGGAAGTACCACAGCTTTACCAGCTATTCTACCGCCAAGCAGAAATGTGTAAAAATCACTGTGTTCCGGTTTGAAGAGCAATGTCTCCAGTGAAATTCCAAGGCATAGAGATAAACATCTTGAGTTGATGAGAGCAGTAGGTACAGTGCTAGGTAGTTTAGCGCAACTAGATATTCTGTGGTTACCTGGGACCTCTACTCTCTTTCTACGAAAAACGTAATTTCGAAATAAATTTCGCTGCTTTCCTAGTCTGGACGTCTACTCTAATTCAACGAAAACGTAATTTCGAAAAAAACTCGCGATTTTCCAACTCCGATTCTACTTCGATCCGTCGTTTTGCCCGTTTAAATGTTCTAAGCCTACTCTAATTAGAGTACGCTTAGAACATTTAAACGTCAAATAATGTTGTATCGGACGAAACGAAGTAGAACGAGAGTAGGAAAGTCGCGAGTTTTTTGACGAAATTTCGTTTTCGTAGAAACAGAGTAGACGTCCTGGTTCTCGGTCCGATCGAACATTGTTTACTTAATTAGGTAGAACATTGTCTAATCAGATATAGTAAGCGGGTCTATATGGGGTGGCATAACATTTTTTTTCCTATTTTGGGTAGGCATAACGTTTTTAGGACTAATGACAATTTACCATAACAACTAAACGCATAACTGTCTTCGCATAATGTTAACTAGCATAACCATATATATGACATAACGATAACTTAGCATAATGTTTAAACGCATAGCCATATATAGCATACAGATAACTTAGTATAATGTTTCGACGCATAACTATAAATAGCATAATGTTTAAAGGCACACGTTGAAAAAATCATAACAATACTTAAACATAATGATCAACGGCATAAACTTTAAACGCCTAACTAAAAAACAAGTGCAAAGAGCGGATTGTAGCAACATTATTTAAATAAAATACGTGGGTGTGTGAAATGCGGGTGGGTACTTTGACAACAATATTTATTATTCGTATGTATCCAATAGTATGTAATTGTCGCATTCGTGTTATCATACTGTTGCTGTGAAATTATTTAGTATATTTTGAGAATTAAGAATCGTTGGTCTGAGAATAACACCAAATATTTTTGTATGATAAACACCGTTATTATGGTAGGTACTATAAAAGGTCTTTATGTAGTAGTATAACAATTTTTGTACTAATTTATGTAGACAACGTTTTTAGGACTTAAAAACCTACATATGGTGCACTTTTTGACTCCGGGTGGGCTCCCGCCAGAAGCCCTGCGGTCAGCCCTGAGTGTCGCTTCTCCATACTCGGCCTGCGCTCCACTACGGAGGTCGCCGGCTCGCTTCGCTGGTGGAGCTTAGGTGGAGTCGGGGTGCTCCGAATCGGATCTTGGTCTTATGTAACCTGGTTATATATTACGTAGCACAACAAATAATAAAAAACTGCCTAAATGCGTCTGAGCAACAGTCAGATCGAATGTAGTACAATATATTTTTATGATTAAAACACATTACGCCACAAAACGATTATGCAAAAGTTACATTATGATACTATATATTATGCTACATTCATTATGACAAAGTAAAATGGGTGAAAAATAATATGCGATTTAAAAGGCACCTTAAAAAAATTAGAACAAATAAAAAAATGCGTAAAAACTATTATGCGTCTCATCAATAGTCGAATTAAATGTAGTACAATAGATTGTTATGCTTAAAACACATAACGCCAAAAAATTATTATGAGAAAGTTGCATAATGACACTATACATTATGCTACATTCGTTATGACAAAGTAAATTAGGAACAAAAAATTATGCGTTCTAATAGGCTCCCATAGTAAGCTTAGAACATTTAAACGGACAAAACGACGGATCGAAGTAGGAAAGTCGTGAGATTATTTCGAAATTACGTTTTTCGTAGAAAGAGAGTAGGTATATACATCCAGGTCGGGTTTCGCAGCGGGTTCACACCATTGGCCACGTTAATACATTCTCACACGATTGCGTCGTCTAGACGGTTTCGTCGAACGACTGTATGAATTAATATACTGTGGTAGGTAATAGTGTTAATACGTTATTGGTATTGGTAAGTAGGTATCCTGTGACGCGAGCAATAGCGTAGCATATGCGCTATGCGATGTGTTACATGTGTTGTGTAAGTAAGGTAATAAAATAAGGTGCAATTGCCTCGAGCTAAAATATTGAAGGTTCTACAATCTACGTATGTTGAAAGAAACAAAGAAAACTATGTTTTCCTTTTTATAATGCTAGATGATATACAAATATACATTTTTAGATGTTCCTATCACGGTAGTAAGAGATAGGAAATAAGTTTGACTTTAAATATCAGGCATGTTCCTATGATGGTGGTCAGGTGGGGGTGTTGTTGAGAATCCAGTCCTTTTATCAGCACGAGCGAAAATGCTCTAGGTTCTATCTACGTTTAAAGAAACAAAACATGGAGTCTCTGTTTATAATATTAGTAGAGGTTTCTATGATATTAGTAAGAGATAAGGAGATAGGTAATATGACTAAATATCAGGCATGTTCCTATGATAGTGGTCGGGTGGAGTGTTGTCGAGAAGACACACCCAGTCCTTCAGCCGTCGCGAGCGACAGTACTGTAGGTTCTAACTACATTCAAAGAAACAAATAAGACATGTTTTTCTGTTTATAATATTAGTACAGAGGTTTCTATGACATTAGTAAGAGATAGCAGATAAGTGATAAGACTAAATATCAGGCATATTCCTATGATAGTGGTCGGGTGGAGTGTTGTCGAGAAGACACACCCAATCCTTCAGCCGTCGCGAGCGATAGTACTGTAGGTCCTAACTACATTCAAAGAAACAAAGAAGACATGTTTTTCTGTTTTTAATATTAGTACAGAAGTTTCTATGACATTAGTAAGAGATAGCAGATACCTAAGTGATAAGACTAAATATCAGGCATGTTCCTATGATAGTGGTCGGGTGGGGTGTTGTCGAGAAGACACACCCAGTCCTTCAGTCGTCGCGAGCTACAGTACTGGTCTCGAGGTAAGGCGCGCGCCGCCGCCGCTTCTCCTGTAAACATATACGACTAAAATATAATGACTGAAAACAATGATTGAACAACCAATGAAAATGACGAATTTCTGATGTTTTTTTTTCCTTTATTGGTCTTATATATGGAGCTCATATCTGGTTGACTTAACCGGGCACAAGATATCCATCTGTATATTAATCTCCTGCGCTGGAGTAAATCCTGAAATCCCCTACTACAACATGAAAAAAAATTGCAGTCATAGGGACTGCCGATAGAAGTTAAAACTTATAACTAAGAATTATAGTATTAACAGCACTTATGTTGCATAATACGTACATACAATATACGGGTGGTATACATAGAAAGATTATACGAGCTAGAATTGTTCGATTTCAAGTTTGGGCGAGCTCTGAGCCATTTGACTCGCACTGATTGGTTCTGCCGCGCGTGACGTGAACTTTTACCAACAAATCATCATCATTATCAGCCGCAAGACGTCCACTGCTAAACATAGGCCTCCCCCCTAGATTTCCACAACGAACGGCCCTGCGCAACCTGCAACCAGCGGTTTCCAGCGACCTTTGTGAGGTCATCTGTCCATCTAGTGGGAGGCCGTCCAACACTGCGTCTTCCGGTTCGTGGTCGCCACTCGAGAACCTTTTTTCCCCATCGGTTGTCAGTTCAGCGAGCAATGTGGCTTGGCCATTGCCACTTCAGCTTGCTTACTCTTTGAGCTATGTCGGCCACTTTCGTTCTTTTGCGAATATCCTCATTGCGGATTCTGTCGCGCAAAGAGACTCCGAGCATAGCTCTCTCCATAACTCGCTGTGTGACTTTGAGCTTTGTTATAAGGCCCACAGTTCCTTAAGGACCACGTCTCAGTTCCATAAGCCATCACTGGCAACACGCACTGGTTACCAACCAATACCAATCACCCCTAGAATAAATAGTACCTATAGATTAGGAAAGTATAAAGTTAGGATAGTAAAGGAAAAACAAGTAGCAATCATTTAATTAAAAATATTAGCGGCCACATTTTGATAGGCAACTTGGTAGATATAAATTCTCCTAATCATAAATATGCGTAAAAATTTGGTGTTTAGCAAACACTCGATGAATGTACTAATTCTGCAGCCGGATCTCGTACTATATGTAAATTGTAATAATACCATACTCATTCATTGCATACTCTGTACATGTAAACATATTATAGTAATAATACATATCAAAAATAATAATTAAAACTAAGTTATACAACTTTAATAATACTAATATAAATAACAAAAAAAAAATAGGAATAATAGAGCTAACCTGCGCCGGCGCAAGCGCCCCCGCACCAAGCGACGCTGTTCTCGTGCGCCGGTGCCGTGTGGAACTTAAACTCGGTGATGAAGAGGCGCGTCTTGTAGGGCTCCTCGGTGACCAGCTGCCGCAGCTCGGCCGCGAGGCGGGGGCGAAGTCCCGGGAGCGCCGCGCCTCCGCCCGTGACCAGGATGTTAGCCGCCAGCTGTCGCCGGGCGTCCACTGGGGCCTGATGATTGGGATCGTTTTAATTTAGCGTGATGATCAGACGCCAGTATTATCTATAAACCAATTTAGCATGATGACGTGACTAAACAATTTTGTATAGACTAAATTAATAGTGTATTGTAGAGATATGAAATACAGAAGCAGTGTCATAGGCTTGTTTCTTAAAAAAAAACTGTGTGCTTAAGACCGCACGGCAGAAGTGAAAACTAAAGTGAGAAATAATTATTTAAAACGATTGAATTATTTTAATCATTGTGGTGGACAGTTCACACACAACGACACAACACCATCTGATCCCAAACTAAGCAAAGCTTGTATGATGGCGGCCAGATAGCTGATATAATACTTTATAAAGTTTTAAATACATACTTATTATACATAGAAAAACCCAGACACAGTGCAAACATTTGAGTTCATCACACAAATATTTGCTCTGGGTGGGAATCGAACCCACGACCCTATACAGACAGAGTATCATAGGTTCTTTAGACTACAAGAAAAAGAAAATAAAGGAGTGCTTCTGGTTATGTAGCAGGGCCATGCTACGTAAATGTTCCTAATGCTGGGACTCGGGGCCTTCTCTCGCAAGAGTCAAGGCCGTAATTCACCACGCTGGCTCAGCGCGGGTTGGTAGATGATCCATGACCTCTAAAGGTTCCAGGTACATGTCGATTTCCTCACGATATTTCCTTCACTGTTTTTAAGTTAGCGGCATTACGCACATGACTTCGAAAAGACAGTGGTGCGCGTGGGATTTGGGGGCTGGGGATCGGCAGGCGCCGTTCTTCCGACTAGACTAGCCGTAACTTAGGCAAAGTCAAAGTTCTTTACTGATAAATGTACAATTTACACGTCAAATGTAGCTAGCTTATGTAACTTCTATAACTTTTAAGAAGTATTACTAACACAAACGCCCAACTAACGCTCCTTCTGTCCTAGCCCGAAGTAGGCTAAGCAGTAGAGGCTAAATGTCGTGAGTCAAATTGATTTCAATTTTAAAAAGATGTTCATTCAGCTGTGCTCAAATGGTACTGCTAAAGGGCTTGGGCTTGGGCTTAAGCATTAAGAGCAGGGTCTTTACTTTGGTTTACTTGCCACAAACAACGACACTTTCTCACATATCTAGGACTTTTTATTCACCCTATGTTTTCCATACTAGGCAAAGTCCACTTTCTTCCTTCCACTGTTCCTAGTCAAGCACTCCAATGAATGATGACGAACGATTCCAATGAAGGATGGTATGGATCAAGGGCTATCCCTGTTTATGGCTATTGCACGTTAATCCTTTTTGAAGTGAAAACTTCTTTAGGCGCGCTTAGACAGATTTTTCGTGGGGTGTAAATTGATTTCTAGCGTCACGCTCGGGTATGATAAGAAATCTTCGGGTAAACTCGGGACCTTAGCGATTGGGCATCTAGAAATGCGTCAGCCAATGGGAAATGCTGAAAGGGCGTGGCCTCGACATCATGGCATGCCCATCTAGAAATGCGCGAGCCAATGGGAAATGCTGACGCATTTCTAGATGGGCATGCCATGATGGCAAGGCCACGCCCTTCGGTTACAACCGTGTAGTTTCCAAGGTAAGCTATCAAATTCTAAGTTATAAGTTTTCACTTCTATCGGCAGTTCCTATGACTGCCAATTTTTTTTTAGACAAATGTAGAAACGAAATAGTTTCTCGTCATGTTTCCATCTTTTTCTGGGCTGACCCAGTAGTCTTCACCTATAGAACTCAGTCAGATATGGTTTAGTCATAATCTTTCATCCTAATGTTACCTAAAAGAACCAACACATAAATATAGTTAGTTACCTGTATGATACACTGCAGTACCAAATCAGGCAGTGACGAGAACTCTCCATCCTTAGCGAACATGACTTCAGCGGCCAACTCCCTCGCCTTCCCGCTCACGGTGACCGACCCGCCGCCGGTCCCACCGGTGGGATAGACCACGCTCGGGCACGGAGTGGGAGGCGAGTCGGACTGCCACTGCAGCGCTCGGGTGCGATTTATTACGAAGCAAGTTTTCACTAGAACAGAAGATAGATAGATAAACTCTTTATTGCACTTAAATTACAAAGAAAAATAACAAAATGTGGCCAAGTGCGAGTTGGACTCGCCCATAAAGGGTTCCGTTGCAGCAAGTAACATAATATACATAGTACACATCGTTTTTTTAGTTCGTTGTAACTTTGATCGAAGTTTTAATAATAATGTATTTCTGACGTACTAAAAAAACTACTCATCAGATCGAGTTCAAACCAATTTTCGTTGGTAGTTTGCATGGTAATGTACATCATATATTTTTTTTAGTTTTTTCATTCTCTTATTTTAGAAGTTAGAGGGGGGACACACACACTTTTTACCACTTTGGAAGTGTCTCTCGCGCAAATTATTCAGTGTAGACAAAAACTATATTAGAAACCTCAACATAATTTTTGAAGACCTATCGATAGACATCCCACACGTGTAGGTTTGATGAAAAAAAAAATTTGAGTTTCAGTTCTAAGTATGGGGGCAACCCTAATTTTTTTTTTTTGTAAAAATCTTAATGCGGTTCACAGAATACATCTACTTACCAAGTTTCAATAGTGTAGTTTTCATAGTTTCGGCAAAAAGTGGCTGTGACATACGGACGGACGGACAGACAGACAGACATGACGAATCTATAAGGGTTCCGTTTTTACGTTTTACGGAATCCTAAAAATACAAAAAAAAACCTTAGAATAAAGTAGCAATAGGTCAAGGTCAAGGTCAGGCCAAGGTCGGAAGATAGTGATTTCTTTGGTGATAGCATTTAGAATACTAGAAGCACCCTGCGGTTTTGCCCGCGTAGCTCCCGTTACCATAACTTTTCTTCAATAATAAATAAATAGCCTATGTGTTTTACAACTGCGTTCCAAGTTTTAACAAGATTTGTTGATACGTTATAACGTGATTGAGCAACAAACATAGAAACTTTCGTATTTATGATATTAATAGCATTGCCAGTGTGGTGTTATTGTATACTGTGAAGTAAAAATATACCATTTTATGATGTCACGGCTGGTATTCGGTGCCTTCCCATACAAGAAGAGAGCTCAGGATATAATCCAACACACTTGCCAAGTGCGAGTTGGCGGATGAGACCAATCTTCTGAGACGTTTTTTTAGAACATATCGGTTTTCACATTTGAAATATCTCTATTCTCTACCTTGACCGGTTAGTAAGTGGTGATGACTTGATGACAAACTTGGCAACAGTACCTACTGTAGTGGCAGGGCTTTTTGCAGAGTCCGCCTGAAGCAGTACCACACCTTTGCCAGTTGCTCTCCCGCCAAGCAGTAAAGTGAAAACATTACTGTGTTCCGGTTTCAAGGGCAATGTTTCCACAGGAATTATTGGGTGAAGAGATAAAACACCTTATATCTCCGGATGACGAGCGCAGTGCAGTGCTAGGTAATGATAAATAAATAAATAATAATAAATATTGGTTGACAATTCACACAAAATACCATCTGAGCCTAAACTAAGCAAAGCTTGTACTATGGCAGCCAAATAGCTGATATAATACTGATATAGTTTTAAATACATACTTATTATACATAGAAACACCCAGACACAGTGCAAACATTTGAAGTCATCACACAAATATTTGCACTGGGTGGGAATCGAACCCACGACCCTCGGCTTCGCAGCCAGAGCTACTACCCACTAAGCCACGAGGCCAGAATAGTACAATACTATCTATTACACTATAACAAATATCAAATCCAAACTGGCTGCCAACACAAAATCTCGTTTCTTGAGATTGTTATTAGTTTAATTAGTTACCTTTAATATCCTCCAAGACGAGAGGTCCCAAGTCGATCGGAGCCCCGTGGGCCTCCGTCATGAGCCGGGACAACTCCTCGTGCAGGGCGGCGGCGCCCAGCGGAGCCGCCTGTAGGCCTCCGAGGACCACGCATCCGTGCACCACTGCGGAGACGACAACATAATGATGAAATATTATTATAGGTATTATTAATTTAGTTTAAGCTTTTTTGTTTTTTTTTTATAGCATAGTGACGAGACGAGCAGGTCATGTGCCTGATGGTAAGCAACATGCCTGCCACATAACAGCACAGTAACACGCAGCTATTGGAACATGATAGTCCAAATCATTACCTAGCACTGCACTGCGCGCGTCACCCAGAGATCTAAGATATTATGTCTCTAAGCCCTGTAATTTCTCTGGAATCATTGCCCTTCAAACCGGAACACAGTAATGTTTGCACATTACTGCTTGGCGGTAGAATATAGCGGCAAAGGTGTAGTACTTCCCCAGGCGGACTCTGCTAAGAGTCCTACCACTACAAAAAAGTAAGCTGTAAGTATATAGGTATGGTGACTAAAAAAACTAAATTAGTGCGTCAGTAAGATTATTAAAAAAATATTGTACAATTAAACCATTCTAAAAATGCACGCACCCTATCACCAAGCAGTAATGTGCAAATTTTAGTTGTTCCGGTTCGAAGGGCAATGTTTCCAGAGAAATTACATGGCATAGCGCAATGTCGAGCGCAGTGCAGCGCTAGGTAATGATTTAGAATGTTCAAGGTCCAACACCTGCTTGACACTGTTGTTATGAGCAAGCGCATTTAGCAGGCGCGGTTCGCAGGGGGGGGGGGGGGGGCTCACATGGTACATGGACATGACCCCCCCAAATCGTATACGTCAAATAAAAATCTAAAGAAATCAAAATATCTAATAACTAATTTTAAACGCGGAAAACAACTGCAACGTCAATTACGCGGATTAAATCGTGGGGCGCGACTAGTAAAGTCTTCTTTACTCGATTTATTGCATTTCTACTGGTGACCCCCCAAAATCTGAGGCTGCGTACTGATGACCCCCTCCAAAATTCGAAGCTGGGGCCGCAATCCAAATCATAATTTAAAACGATATCGTTAAGCTGCCGAAACGTCAGGAGATAATTAATTATCACGATTTGGATGCTGATTTTGGGCCATATCTTCCGCAGAACCGATAACCGTTGGAATAGACGTTCTTGAGTGGAGTCTGCGAATCGGCAAGCGAAGTGTAGGCCACCCTGACACTAAGTAGAGTTCCGGTTTTAGGACTACCAGCGCCGTGAGCGAGATTTTTGAAGTGAAAACTTCTTTAGGCGCGCCTAGACAGATATTTCGGGCTGTGAATAGGATTCTAGCGTCACGCTCGGATATGATAAGAAATCTTCGGGTAAACTCGGGACGATGGCTATTGGTCATTTTGAAATGCGTCAGCCAATGGGAAATGCTGAAAGGGCGTGGCCTCGGCATCATGCCATTGCCATCCAGAAATGCATCAGCCAATAGGAAATGCTGACGCATTTCGAGATGGCCATGCCATAATGCCCAGGCCACGCCCTCCGGTTACACTCGTGTAGTTTCCTAAGTAACCTATTAAATTCTGAGTTATAAGTTTTCACTTCTATCGACAGTTCCTATGACTGCCAATTTTTTTGTTGTTGCGGCGCCCCATTTATGTCCGGCGTCCTGGGCGGTTGCCCTACCGCGCCCTACCCTAACACCGGTACAGACTAAGTAACTGGAGTGACGATACACGGAAGACAGCAGGCCGTGGACGGAGACGTAAAGCCGATGATTGGGCTGAGTGGCGAACCCTGGGAGAGGCCTATGCCCAGCTGTGGACTAAGATATGATGATGATGAATTTAGATTTTACAGTACATGATTAAAGTAGTATTTTTTGCCAATTAAGTTTCTAAGGCTAGAAATAGGACAATAGCTTAAGCACATGTGCCTTTGTCACAGCATATTTTTTTTAAGTCATTTTATCTTTATTTATACACTAGCTGTACCCTACGCGCGTTGCTACGCCATCTGTCAAAAATTGGTCATACCAACTCAGACCAAAACATCTTTCTTCTTTGGTTCATGCACAACAAATTTGCTTAAGATCAGAGAAGATACATAGATAGCATAGCAACCTTATTTAGATACATTATTGAAAAGTTGTTTAAGAAAGTTGAGAGGGGGAACATACCGGCTGCTACTTCCACTTCCTTAGCCCCGATTGACACAATCAGAGCGACAGGTGTCCCCAGGGTCAACGCGCACATTCGTGGGCTGTCTGCCCATACCACACCTGATACCTGAAACAAGTAAACCATTTAATTCATAAATCATACGAGAAAGAGATTATCAGATGAGAACAGTGTTTCTCCGACATATACTCGTATTATATTACGTTACTCAATACTTTTACTACCTCTATCTAGTCTCAAACTATGCAAATTGTTTAAAATAGAAGTCATATAGCTGATACATAAAATGTGTAATTTATTATAATTTTTGCATAATGTATATTAATTATTAATGAATTTATCATAAAATTTACAAAGAGACACATAGATTAGTAAGTCCCAGTTGTCCCATGCACCATCACTAACAAACACTGCACATCACATCCTCAGCAACAGAGTGGTTTACAACTGGAACAGGTTGCCTGAGGATGTTATTTCGGCAAAATCATTGAACTCTTTCAAGAACAAACTTGACAAATGGATATCAAAAGATAATATCATTTTAACAGACAATTACCTATAATTTTGTTACATATTTCAAGATTTCAACACTGCGATATAGGCATATCAGCTAATGCTGCTCGCCTATTATTAAATAAATAAAATAACTTTTAAAACTTAGAAATTGACACTAGTTAAAAAAAAATAATAAGCATATTTCAACATTGAGAAAGAGACTAGAACTAGAATATAATTTGGAACAAAACTAGCAGAAATAATAATAAAAAAACATAAATTTTATTACACATTAATTTAATGTACTTAAATGCAATTAAGTATGACACAAATGTCTTGAGCAACACTCACTATTTTAGAGGAATAAAGCACACCTATTCCTATAGCACACTAAGACTGGCCTCATGGCTTAGTTGGTAGTAGCTCTGCCTGCGAAGCCAAGGGTCGTGGGTTCGATTCCCACCCAGTGCAAATATTTTGTGTGATGAATTCAAATCTTTGCAATGTGTCTGGGTGTTTCTATGTATCCTAAGTATGTATTTCAAACTATACAAGTATTATAGCAGCTATTTGGCCGCTATCACACAAGCTTTGCTTAGTTTGGGGTCAGATGGTGTTGTGTGTGAATTGTCCATTATTTATTATTCCAGAATCCAGTGTTGCATAGCTTACTGGAAAAATGTAAAACGGCACTGGATTGATGCTTTCCAGTGCCGGTTTACATTATTCCAGTAAGCAATCCAGCACTGGATTCAATCGCTGGACTGAAATAATGTAAACCGGGTATAAGTTCTAAAAAGTTACCAAGAAGATCAAAGCCAGGAAGTAACCTCATAATGTGTGAACAGCACTTTGGCGAGGGTTTCTCTGAAGAGTGTGGGCGTCATCAGTGATTCCACAACCACCACCTTACGTTCCTTCGGGTTCACCAGGACATGCCTGAAAATTTGACATAATTAATGATTAAATTTTACAGTGAAATATTAACATGTTTCGCTTTTCAATTTATTTAGGATTCAATGTGATCATACTAAAATTAAAATTATGTCCTTTATAGTCTTCAAAAAATAAAAAGGTAATTTTGACATTAAAGAAATAGCATTGAATTCTGTTATTTAAAACACATATTTTTTTAAACTATTGATAATTAGATGAAGTGTTTTTTATTCAATCAATTAATTAATTTATTATTATTTTATTGTTTCATTTCATTCTAAGGTCTTTCTCAAATGTCCAAATAAGTGTTTTATTTTTAGAAAACTGTAAACGGTGCACTGGAACTTATCTCATCGAAGCTACATTATCACGCTTAACTTTATCCTTCTAAGGGGGAGTCATTATATCACTATCAGACTGTATTTTGTCCACTGTTGGACATAGGTCTCTCCCATATAATACACAACTCACCCTGATTGTCATTTTCTAAGGCAGCTGGTTGGAAATGTCGCATTTATTACAATATTAAATATATAAGTTTTTCATAGCTACATCTGAGAGTGACTGCTGACTCACTCTCTTTACATTCATATCCCCTTTTTATATATATCAACCATACTTTCTTTGGTGTTCATCCACTGTACCCATTTAGTTTCATATTCATTGGCTTTTTTTGTTAGTGCTGATCACTTTACATGACAATGCCCAAACCACAATTATCTAATGCTAATCTATTGCAGTAAAATTTTTCCATTCCTTGCTACTTTTACTGCAAGCATACTTTATCACTTTTAGTAAAATTGTATAAAAATAAAAAAAAGCAAGGCATTAAAGATTGTTTCTCACTATTATCAATATGTTATAATATAAAATATGTCCAAGCTAATTATTATGCAACAACGATTCAATCCAATAGCTATTTAATTTATTTAATTTATTGAATCACTTCATATTGAGAGTAAAAATCCTTACCTGAAGTATAGTTGATGCAGCATATGCACAAGATTATCATATAATTCTTCTGCTGTCTCATAATCATGGACTCTCTTTTGGGCTCTGCGTTTTGTACACCAGAATTCCGAACGCACTATACATCTTGGAGATGCTTCACCAGTGAATCCAAATCTGGAAATCATAAGCACAGATCACCCTGACAAACCCGCACTAGAATTTGTCACTACTCAAAAACCTTTTCATTGAAACCTAGTTTCCATATCCATTTGAAAAGTTAATTATTTCAGATCGTTATAGGTATCTTATAATCGTTTTTCAACCCGGAGGAAGTGGGGCCGCGCCTCTAATAGCTGCATTAATTGGTTCATTTAGTTTCGACTGGTTGCAATAAATTACAAAATCAAATTGATAAATACTTAGGAAAGCAGTTTTGTGGACAAAACTTTGTAATTTCTTTTACGTGGAACGTGTTTATGGGAAGCAAAATTTATTCATATTATAATGTAACCCAAGAAAATCAAAAATATTAAAATACTGTTGACTTACTTTGTGTAGTCAGTGCCCAAATCAAGAACAACCGCTTGTTTTTCTTGGATAAGAGCTATACCCTCATAGAGTGCCATGTTGTAAATCTATACAATTAATTAAATGTGAGACACTTTCATAATAATATTGAATTTAAGATTATTTTAAAATAAATGTGTGTTTTCAAAACAAAATACAAAAATATGACGTCACGTTAGATGACGAATTGACGTTGACAGCTTTACACCATCTTTGACACCAGTGTTGACAAACGGAATTTTCATTTCAAAGTTTTTTATTTCTGACTTGACGTTAGATTTTACATGAAACAACTATGAAACAATGATCCGTTTTTAGATAATTATTGTCTTTCTTATGATTAATTCCAAACTATATACTCACAACCAGTAATTCCTTGTTTAATTTTGTGGTATAAATAAATACAATTACATTTCACGTGAAAACATTACATTACACAAACAACAAAAGGTTACATTAGCTACCAAAAACTCCGGATCCCCTATCAAGGTAAACCTATGGAGTACCTACTTTTCACGCCGTTGGAGTGGATCGGCTTAGTACCAGCTGGATGCTTTAGAATCAAGCAACGATAAAGCAAAATATTCGAGCAATCATCGTTGCAAAGTTTTTTTTTATTTGAAAAAATTCACCTCCACGGACTCCTAGGTCATGCCATTTCTTAACGTTTTATAATTTTTTTTTGTTACTTTCCTTTGTCTAATGTTAGATTATTAAAAAAAAAAAACATATTTTGCAATTAAAGCTTCACCCCGACCCAGCCTCCATCACCGCTGCATTTCGATCTTTAATGGCCATCTGAAAGTTATAGTCTCTGATGGCACTAGGTGGCGCGGTCGACGTTCGCAACACAAAACGACAAATCGCATCATCATCGACGTCGTCGGTGTAGTAGACAAAGGTCCCAGTGTGCCGAGACAAAGCCACAACTGCTTGCGGAACACTTTCATGTATCTTCAGCTTAGCCTTGGTCTTAATGGCGACTACTGACTCATATGTTGCCGTTGCAAAGTTGCGAGCTGTTGGGTTTTTTTTTTTATATCATAGAGTGACGAGACGAGCAGGTCATGTGCCTGATGGTAAGCAACATGCCTGCCACATAACAGCACAGTAACACGCAGCTATTGGAACATGATAGTCCAAATCATTACCTACCTAGCACTGCACTGCGCTCGTCACCCAGAGATCTAAGATATTATGTCTCTAAGCCCTGTAATTTCTCTGGAATCATTGCCCTTCAAACCGGAACACAGTAATGTTTGCACATTACTGCTTGGCGGTAGAATATTTGGCAAAGGTGTGGTACTTCCCCAGGCGGACTCTGCTAAGAGTCCTACCACTACTAAAATCGAAAATGTATATATCGGTATATAAATAACACAGAGTGTGTATGAATCTACGTGATCATAAATTAATAACCATTTTGCATTTTTGAAGTGAAAACTTCTTTAGGCGCGCCTAGATAATTTTTTTGTGGGGTGTGAATTGATTTCTAGCGTCACGCTCGGGTATGATAAGAAATCTTCGGGTAAACTCGGGACCTTGGCGATTGGGCATTTAGAAATGCATCAGCCAATGGGAAATGCTGAAAGGGTGTGGCCTCGCCATCATGGCATGGCCATCTAGAAATGCGTGAGCCAATGGGAAATGCTGACGCATTTCTAGATGACCATGCCATGATGGCGAGGCCACGCCCTCCGGTTACACCCGTGTAGTTTCCAAGGTAAGCTATCAAATTCTGAGTTATACGTTTTCACTTCTATCGGCAGTTCCTATGACTGCCAATTTTTTTCTGTTTTTTTTTCTATCAGACTCAGACTACTCGTAGCTCGTATATCGTTTCATAGTTGATGTTCCAAAGGTTCGAACGAAGAGGTTTGACTACACTTTTGCAAGAACAACGTCTGCACTGTGGAAAGTGCTGCCAGAGTGGATTTTTCCTGATAGTTACAATTACAGCCATGAAGATACCGCTGTTGAGAGTGAATCAGTTTCCAGTAGGTCACACTCCATCATAGACCGCATCGTCGCTTAACATTAGGCGAGATGGCAATACACTTCACCTTTGTAGACCGTAGACCTAAAGGTGCGCTTACACGCGGGCAATAACTGCTCGGCGACACGAATAGACCGATCTGGAGCAATTAATTGCGGCAATTATTTCGGCGATATTGCTTTTAATTGCTCCAGATATTTCATTTTGCTCAATGTCGCAGATAGAAATTGACCAATATCTTGGCTTCAATGGCTTGGAAATTCCTAGCAATTTTTGTATATATCTCATTCGCACTTGTTTGTTTTGCGGCATGCCGTCTTGCTTCCGTGGGGAGAGCGAGAGGTCGGGTGGCGCCTAGTTGATGAAGTTGCGCCATATCGCTCAATATTGATGCTTTTTGCCGTTGCCGTAAATTGCTTGATGTAGTCGTGACGTCATAGTTGACGAGTATTGACTGGAATTGGGCAATTTTAGTTCCCCGTATAAGCGCACCTTAAGTGAAACCTAAAGGTGCGCTAGCAAAGGCAAGCCGCAAAAGAAACAAGTGCGAATGAGATATATACAAAAATTGCTAGGAATTTCCAAGCCCATTGGATATTCGTCAATTCGTATCTGCGACATTGAGCGATATGACATATCTGGAGGAATTAGAAGCAATATCGCCGAAATAATTGCCGGAATTTGTTGAAATTGCTCCATTAATTGCTCCAGATCGGTCCATTCGTGTCGCCGAGCAATTATTGCCCTCGTGTAAGCGCACCTTTAGATATTGACAAAATATTTTTGTTCAGGTTCGTCAGAGAGGCGCCATCTATCGAAATTTACATCAAACAATATTTTTTAAAGTCTGAAAATAAGTCTGAAAACGCCTCACACTGTTGACTAAAGAACATTCTGACATACTTCAACGTTAAAGAAAAATAAATTATTTGGTGTCTTTATAATTTTGTATATTTTTATTTAATTTTGTTATAATGATCCTGTAAACTGTTTAATTAACTTATTTTCTACTGTCTACAAAGTACCTACACCTCATCAGTGAATGTGTACCGCAAATTTATTCAGCTATGAGTTTGAGTCGTCCTGTGAGCAAAGCAGTACGATCAGTGCTGCTTCCTAGCATAGAATGTGCTCGCGTTGTCCCTGTGAGAGCGGCTCGTGCCTTGGTCCCGTTTGCGACTGACGATGAAAAAGCATTTGAACAGCATCACACAGCAACCACAGAATTGTCTACTAAATCAAGTGCATCTCCAAAATCCTCTATTTCATCAATTCGTCGATGTTGCGTCGGTTGCGTTGCCAAACTTTTGGACTCATTCTTTAACAACTACAATTGATTTGGAAGTGATTTTTAGGGGATGATTTGGGGATTTTGATTGAATGTCCTGTTAGTGTAATTGTGAAAGTTACTGAAGTTCCCAAGTTTGTTCCAATTTATTGTTTTAGACAAAGTACTGTTTGGACAAAAATCGATAGTATAATATCTACTTCTGCTTTTACCACGCGTCTTCGTTGTATGAGATCATCATCTGTTTAAGGTTAGTCAAAAACTACAAAAATATTGTAATGTTAATGTAGGTAAAGGTGATGATAATTAAATAAAGCCGTCACAGATATTTGTTACATTAATTTATTGTATTTTTCATAGGAATCACTTAAAAAGTACAAAATATTAACAAAATAAAACTGTTCCCATTCGTTGACCTAAGTACAAAATCTACATTACATATTAACAAACATTCATAAATACTCGAAGCGAGAGCTACCGCACAGGCATGAGAGCGAATGAAGTGAAGAGATGACAATAATTTAACTATTTATTTTACACAAATTCCGCTATAATACATATTTACAAAAGAAACGAAATTGAATGTCACTGTATAAAAAGCTTGAGCAGGATTGGCGACGGAGTCCCCTCTAATTTTCGATATCGCCGCCATCGCTTGTGGCGCTTTGCCGGGGTCGCATCACCCAAAGACCCAAGACCGCGGGGGCCGTGACCAAGGCCAAGACCGAGACGCTGGACCCCGCGACCCCGGAACCCAGTGACCCCAGGATCACAGCGCAACTACCCTACACTATACTAAGTTGTATTGTCTATGCACGCAGACGCGTTAAATGATGGAGGTGATCAATCGCGCCTTGAAGTTGACTATCCGCTCGGAGGTTTGCGCGATACGCAGGATCAAGTCTTGGATGAGGTTGGCAATGCCTCGGTTAGCGATGATGAAGAGCCTCGTGATGGGGCCGGGGACACCTTCGGTCAGGTTGTCGCCTTTAGCTGCGCTGCCGTCCTCACCCTCTGCGCCGGCGTCACCGCCGCCCGACGAACCCGATGAAGAGCCCGCTACCAGCTGCAAATCGAAGATACCAATTATAAAAGGTATATAAGTGATCGATGACGTTGAAATGTTCTAGAGAAAAAAGTTGCTTGGGATGTTTAGCAACAGTAAATAAAGTAGCCAAGTGCGAGTTGGACTCGCCCATGAAGGGTTCCGTTCCAGCAAGTAACATAATATACATAGTACACATAGTTCTTGTAGTTCGTTGTAACTTTGATCGAAGTTTTAATAATAGTGTATTTATGACGTACTAAAAAAAAACTACTCATCAGATCGAGTTCAAACTAATTTTCGTTGGTAGTTTTCATGGTAATGTACATCATATATTTTTTTTAGTTTTTTCATTCGCTTACTTTAGAAGTTAGAGGGGGGGGGACACACATTTTACCACTTTGGAAGCGTCTCTCGCGCAAGTTATTCAGTGTAGAGAAAAATTATGTTTGAAACCTCAACATCATTTTTTAAGACCTATCGATAGACACCCCACACGTGTAGGTTTGATGAAAAAAAAATTTTTGAACTTCAGTTCTCAGTATGGGGGGCACCCCTAATTTTTTTTTTTTTTTTTAACTTTTGTAAAAATCTTAATGCTGTTCACAGAATACATCTACTTAGCAAGTTTCAACAGTGTAGTTCTCATAGTTTCGGCAAAAAGTGGCTGTGACATACGGACGGACAGACAGACAGACAGACATGACGAATCTATAAGGGTTCCGTTTTTACGTTTTACGGAACCCTAAAAAACTAAGTTGAAGTTCGAACAGCCAATTATTACAACATATATATTTAAAGATGACGATGGTTGTTATCCGTAGCTAGAAATATTTTAAATAAGCAACAATCTAATGTGTTTGGGAATCGAGGAAGCAAACAATTTTTACACGACTTTACGAAGCGTAGATTACTGATATCATCAATAACTTCGGAAATTTCTTCGAACGAAATGACGTGTATCTAAAAGGATTTAGCACAAACATGTTGACACAATTATAATTAAATACCTAAAACAATAATTACACAAACTAAATTGATAATAAACACTGTTAGTATTTAACTATAGTTAAGGAAGTAAAGAAAAAGGAGAGAAAAATAGAGCGGAAAAATGAAAACAGGAGATGCGATACACAGAAAATGGGAGCAGGAAAGGAACTACATAAAATATTAGCTATCTACGTTTCTAAAGCTTTTCTAAAAACGATTAATTCTTTATTTTTAATAGCTAAGGTCAAAGCTACTGTTTCTACTTGCTAAACTACCGTTACGAAACTACTATAACTACAGATAGTTGTCTCAAGGTTTTCGACTAGGAATTTCATATCGAGGCCGATGGATTCCGACTCAATAAAGTTGATTGGCCAATAACACCTCATAAATCAAGTTGTATCGTAACAACCGACCATAACATAATTGTGAACGAACTATCACCATTTAGAAAGGTTGAGATGAGTAGCTTATTGGTGTAATTAATTCGGTTCAATTGAATCTATAGACCACGATGAATTTCCTTTTAAAATCGACCACGTTATAAAAAATTCAGCATTCAGCAGTTCGGTGACAATTCTACGATGCATTGTGTAGCGTTGTACGTGTGATAAAGTGTCGTGTATGTCATGAGTGTACTTGTGGGTCGTTAGGATCCAGGCTGGCGGTGTGAGAGGCTGTCAACCCCAAGTTGAGTGAATCGGTCCCAGCAAACAGCCGGAAAGCAGACCCTGCCGCGCGAGCCATCGCTCCTGGGGCTTGCTGAAACATGTCGCCAATATTCGCACCACTAACACGATCTATCCCGTAAAAGTAGTTCTGCTGCAATGCCTCTTCATGTATTCATCGGCGCCGATGATTGATAGATCTCCGAGGTTCCTGTTTCTTTATTTTCATGAAAATTTTATACATTTTGTTGGTTTAGAGTTTAAAGTTGTAATGTATTTGTTAATTTATTATTGGAGAATAATTAGGGGTTGAATTTCTTTGAGTCTTTTCTGTGTTTGAGATTGTGACATTGGTTTTAAATACATGTATATATGAGTACAGAAATAGAGTAGGTATGTAAAGAGATTTAGAAAGAAAAGAGAGAAGAATAGAAAGTAAGGGAACTAAGAATGAGGTCAGAAGAGGTGCTTTACCCTGACGATGTCGAAGAGGAAGTTGCCAGATCCACCGCCACCTCCAGAGCTGCCTGCGCTGCCGCCAAAGTTCAAAAATCTGGAACGAGCGGTCACAAACATGAAGCAATGGTTATTTCACGATTCATATTTATAGCATCGTATTAGCCGGTTACCAGTGACGAAAGCGTTTCGTCATAGATAGCCGCAGATAAAATATTAGCAGTGTCTGCGCCATCATCGCTGCATTACGGTGGCTTCGTAACACTAATTTATTCCACGCAAGTGTTACATGATCTAACGCGTTTCAAATCGACGTTCCATGGAGGGGCTTCGAACGAAATCGAAACGTGCGAATTAAAATCGCAAAAAGATCACAATAGCGCTTTTACTGACGATCTATTGTTCAAGGAATGCAGCTGTATCACACTGGGTATGCGCAATGTGGCTTGATTACAAGCATATTTATAACAAGTACCTACTAAGTCTATAAATAACAAATAATTATGAGTTGTAACTATTAATTTACAAATATCAGTACTCAAATGAATGCGATATAGAGAAAACATTAAATGTTGTACTAATAAAAACTGAACAATTCGTCAAAATGTTATAGTTTTTCTTTGATATTGTGGATTTAAGGCGGTGTTGTAGTAAAACAAGTTCCATACGGGTCATCTCATTCATCTGCATTAGGTAATTTTTCACCTGAATAATATTTATTGACTTGCTATTTAATTTATAGAATACGTATTGAATGAATTTAACATAAGCAGCCCGCTGAATGTTCCTACTGCTAGAACTCGGGCCTTTTCTTGCAAGGAGTGAGTCAAGGCGATAATCCACCGCGCTTGCCTAGTGCAGACTGGTGAATGACGCATGACATCGAAAGAATCTTGAAATATGTCTGTTTCCTTCACCGTTTTAAGTTAGTCGCATTACCTACGCATATGACTTCTAAAAGAAACGTTTTTTTTTATCGTGAAATTATTATTATGATGTATGACTACATAATAAAACTAACCCAGATCTCTTATTCCTGCCATCTTCAGAGTCATCCGCATCTTCAAGCGTGATCTCGTCAATGGCAGGGCTGTTAGCTGCGGCGGCCGCTTGTTGGTCTTCACTGGCGGCGGTCTGTTGGTCTGCCTGGTTAGCCTGCTGGTCACCGAAAGCTACCCGCACTTCGGCTTGCTGCGACTCTGCTCCCGATAGTAGCTGGTTCTCTTCCACGATCGCGTTCTGAAACACATTGTTTTGTTAATTGCTTGTGGTTATAAGATAGGCGATGATGGTGACGTGACGTCATGAGGTGGGATGACGATGGGCGTGCGGTCTGCGCGCGCACTGCCGTCCCTTGGCAGGCTGGTGAGGTGCGCGACATGACGTCATACCGGTATGAAGAACAGCGCGCGCTTGCGTCGCCTCCTCTCCTCGTCCTCCTGCACTTCAACTTCATTCTTTTCCTCGCTCTTATCTTCAACCTTATCTGCATCACTGTCTTCTATCTTATCTGTGTTGTATTCAATACTGTCATTGTTATTATCTGCATTAGTTATAGGGTCAGCGTTCTCTGTTACTGAGACAGGTGGGTTAGTGGAGGGGGCTTCAGTAGTGGTTGTGGTTGAGGTCGAAGTGGTGGCGAGATCAGGTTCTGCAGCGGCAGTTTTAGGTTCTACTACGACTTCATCATCGTCGTCATCATCGTCTTCGAGTTCAACAGTCCCGGAGCCACCGCCTGCATTTCCACCGCCACCCGCGTTGTTGCCGCGCCCGAGGAAGGCACGCAGGAACACAGGCCCGAACGTTTTCAGCACAAAACTGGTTATCTCCTGTACCTTCTGTTCGATAATCTAGAACATAAGCCCACCTACTACAGACTAATTCTACGCCTATACCTGCGAGAAACAATTTCACAACAATCATAAGAATATATAAAATTTGATACTGCACAAGACATTGGTAGGTACCCAAATAAGTTATGCAGTAAGAGCAGGAGCAAGTCATATTAAAGTATCTAAATAAAATACTAGAATTCCTACAAGATACTGATAATAGAATGAAAGTAAATAAAGATTTATTATGTCAAATTTACTATACAGAATAACCATAACCGTGTGGCTTAGCGTGGAAGCATCCACATGAAGTATTCGACTCTAGCCAATTAGTGTAACAGTGCATTAGATGTTAATGTCAACAGTTTGACCAAATTATCTACGTATGAGTAACTATCTGTATTTTAGTACTGATCATTGATTGTTTACATACTCATCAATTCGTAAAAAGGTTGATCAAACTGTTGTAAATACATATAAAATACCTTTTCACAATTTATATTATTATGTATTTTGTTGTCCTCATTTTCTTGTTGTTTTAGTTTCAGTTTATGTTTGGGCCTTTCTTGAGTTCAACATTTTATTATATTATATAGTTATAAGTACTAGTTTATTTTGCTGGTGATTGATATAATATGTTCGATCTTCAGAAGGTATTCTTACATCAGTGTTACCTTCGTATTTCTACCCCCATGTCTTACTTCGTGTTCCCAAACTGGTCGTCCCCACGATTGTCCAAGGTTACTGTGGACATTCAACTGTTAATCTTCTGCGTCTTGTCATAGATGAGTATTTACCTGCGTTAGACTGGGGAACAGCTGTCGCAGAATGCCGATGGTGCGTTTGTTGCGTTCACTGAGCTCCGAACCAGGCGCACCCAAGTTTAGCGTTGCTAGTGTCTCCTGGAAGCAAGCAATAATCATAGGTTATAATTTGAACTTTATACTTGTGACATAGAAACTAATAAGGATAAACAAATTCTGAACACTCTGATAATTGCTACATTTTGTGAAAGTTGCTTGACTGAAGAAGGCTCTTGGCTCAGCAGTGCGCTTACGTAGAATGTGGAGGTTAAATATCTAATAGCTCATTATTATGCTTGCTTTGTATTTTCCTCTAAATTGTGTAACTGATACATCATACCTATCTAAACAATAATGTAAAGAGCAGTGTGATTAGTAATAAATGTCTAACTTCACAGACTCGTTTTCATCATTTAAATTAATTTGCGAAAATATTTCTCAGTTGTGTTGTTCTCATTTATCTACCACAGGTGGAGTTGATTTTTATTTTATTGTAGAAATGAATAACTATACGCCTATGTGAGCAATTTAATAAAATGTATCATTCATTTGCTGACAACGCTCATTGAAACTTTCAAAGAAGCACTTTTTTTAAAGAGATGTTGTAGGTACCTAGGTACCGATTCTAACTTCATCTTATAGGTACCATCATCCTGTTTCCGTCCACTGCTGCGCATAAGCCTCTCCCATAACACGCCACTCAGCCCGATCTTCGATCTTACGTTTCCACCATACATCATCAACCAACCATCATAATTCAACCATATTTTATAGTGACACGGAAATGATGGCAGTGTTAGTGTTTGGGCAATAACGCTTGTGCTGCATCTAGTTGGTGTGATCGTCGAGAAGCATTGACACAGCATTGCGTCACTCGGCCTCTGTTGCCTCCTTGATCCGAGCATTAACGATTTCTCTTTTGTCTAAATTCACAAATTAGGGTCACCGCGCGCATATTCATAATTTGTAAAAACAGAGGTCGGAGGTCTGGATTAAAGGGTCACGTCTTGTTGTCACGTTGTCGCAACGCTGGCAGCACCGACGCCGACGGTATAAATTCGAAATGCCATCTGTTTATATAAATACATGTTGGTGGATAATTCACACACAACATCTGACCCCAAACTAAGCAAAGCTTGTCCAATGAACTACTGTAATACTTTACGTATTTTTTATCTGTTGTACTGTGGTGTTGTTTTCAAAGAGTTTTATCTACACCGGCCTGCTGTCAAATGATTTATTAATTATTATTTGCGCTTACCTAATTAAAACATACCTACCTACCT
Organism: Ectropis crepuscularia; assembly: GCA_963693475.1. Lineage (NCBI taxonomy): Eukaryota > Metazoa > Arthropoda > Insecta > Lepidoptera > Geometridae > Ectropis > Ectropis crepuscularia. The sequence goes on from OY856350.1 coordinate 11,390,206, forward strand.
GTACCTGTTAATTTCTTTTCGAAATTAATGTATTGGCATGTTAGGTACATGCCCATTTTAATACACATAATATAGAGCCAATCAAATTGTGTTCAACTTCGTAATCTAATGACTAGTGAATAGTGAGCTTTATTATACATAACATGCTTAATATTTTTTTCTTAAATTTAGTAACATGCTCCACCCATGATTGTTTTTCAAAGTCCAAAGTGATTGATTCTCGTCACCTGGGGTTTTAACCCAGTTTTTGGGATGAGAAAAGCAGCATGCCCCAAGAAGTATGTCTTCTATTTCTAGGATATGTGCCATCCGTCAACTAGAGTATGGTCGGCGCAGTGGATTATGGCTTTGACTCTAACCTTGTGAGAGAAGGGCCTGAGTCCCACCAGTAGGAATATAAAGTTGGTTTGGTACTTATGCTGCACTTACGTGTATTTATTAACCGAAAGTAGATAAGTACCTACATAATTATATAATATTAATTCTGTATTCTGTATTGCTCTCAATTTAAACTAAACAAGAACCTGTACCTATAATATATTCAGTCAATATGGAGCATCCTCGCGTGGTGCTGCCTACTATGATCGATAATTGCAATTTCGCTTACACCCGGCCATCCTGGACAATAGTCTTTAGTGTTGATTGACTAATCTATCTACGAGTCCGTCAAACGGTTCTTGTCAGGACCCAAAGCCAACGGCACTTTTAAGTACCAAACAAAAAAAAACAAAATAATATGAAAACTAACGTGGTTATTACCTACACATTTTAAACAAATACACGGGTAACTCACGTATAAAATAGTCAGAACAGTCCGACTCGAGTTTCGATCGCGTCCGGCGATCTTCTTCAAGGCGAGTGCGCGCGCATGTTCGCAGCTCGATTAGCACGTGCTAATCGACTTCTGTTCAGTTCTGACTTAGTGAGTTACCCGTGTATTTGTTTAAAACAAAATAACATCATCGACACGAAGGCGTCCATAAACTAAATGAGTGTGTAGTACATTGTTGCGCGAATAAAACGCCCTTGCCCTTATTGGGCGTTTCATGGAAACATCTCATCAATAACTACAATTATATAATTTTTAATTTACGCAAATAACAGCGTTGTATGCATGCGTCTCCGTGGCTCCCATGGGGTTGCACAGCATTCTGGTAAGTGAGTAATAAATCTTACAGAGTTGAAGTTTTAATATTTTCACTCTCGTATCTATGGATGACTTAATCAATTAGGATTGTCTATGTCTGCGATATCTAATACATTTTGGGATATTCTTTATCTATTAAGTTTGACCGCGATTTGTCTGACGTTAAGCAATATTACGATTTAATATGTTTCTAACTTGGAAAATACCTGTTTTCCCTTGAAATACTTATCGGGAAACACTCGGGCACAGTATTGCAGTGCGGATCTAGCTAAAACTAAGCAAACCATAACACATAGTACAAGCTTAGGTTATGTTTGCCAATATAGCCAAAGCATCCTACTTCCTACTAACATTATAAGTGGCAATGTTTGGATGTTTGTTGCTCAATCACATATCACATCACAACGTTTGAACGAATCGGATTAAAATTTGGAACATAGATAGATAGTCTGGAAGAGCACATAGGCTACTTTTTATTTAAAAAAAACAGGAGCAACCGGAACGGGAACAACGCGGGTAAAACCGCGGGGCGCTGCCCGTCATCTATAAAGCTGATATGCTTAAAGCATAAGCTGATATGCTTAAAGCATAAGCTGATATGCTTAAAGCATAAGCTGATATGCTTAAAGCATAAGCTGATATGCTTCTGTAGTGGTAGGACTCTTAGCAGAGTCCGCCTGTGGAAGTACCACACCTTTGTCAGTTATTCTAGCGCCAAGCAGCAATGTGCAAACATTGCTGTGTTGCGGTTTGAAGGGCAATGTTTCCAGAGAAATTACAGGGCTTAGAGATAAAACAACTTAGATCTCTGGGTGACGAGCGCAGTGCAGTGCTAGGTAATGATTTGGACTTTTCATATTCCAATGTCTGCTATTCCAAAGCTGCGTGTCACTGTGCTGTTATGTGGCAGACATGTTGCTTACCATCAGGCACATGACCTGCTCGTCTCGTCACTCTTTATTAAAAAAAAAGTCAAAGTTTTGTCTTTTTAGCATGGGTTGTCTTTCTGTTAAGATTCTACTCAGTTAACGCGCTGTCGCACAATGAGGACGCGGAGTTATCTTCATTAGGCTCATTAGCACCCGCCGATCAAATCACATGCCAGATACAACACATTTAACACTCGACCCTACCATCATATTACGCTGTGTTATTATGTTCAATGATTATGATGATAATTATTTTTAATTCGACTCTACAGATTCCGGTGTCCGTGTTTTTTTTTACGTATTATATTACAATATAGACAAGACCACGGAGCACTACCAGTACTTAATAAAATAAAAAACAACCATTTGAGACATTATTGAGGCATAATATGAACTATGTGTTATTAGCGGCTCGCTCCGGGTTCGCTCGAATAATATCCTAGATATCAACTGCAGCGCCATCTGCCGGGCTGATTTGTGAATCTAAACCTTTCAGGGCCCTACCCAAACGTATACAAAAAAAATCATTCAAATCGGTCCAACCGTTTAGGAGGAGTTCAATAACAACGAAAAGTGGCATTGATTTTTATACATATATATAGATAGAGTATCTCTCTACCTAGTCTGTGATATAGATGTAGAATAGCCTCTGGTGAAATGAGAATTAACTCGTAATTCATTAAAAAAAAACTTTTTGAAACAAAATACGGAACAATCCTTTTTACTGCTCAAATACACTGTCGTATTCCAAACATGAATCAAAACTTACGCGAGCCAAAATTCAATTTATTTAATTTAACACTGCGTACTCGTATTAGTTTTTTGTAAAATGTTTAATCTACACAAAAATGACAATTGCATTCGATAAATTTCTCCAGCTTATTTTTTTTTTTTTTTTTTTTATAGCATAGAGTGACGAGACGAGCAGGTCATGTGCCTGTTGGTAAGCAACATGCCTGCCACATAACAGCACAGTAACACGCAGCTATTGGAATATGATAGTCCAAATCATTACCTAGCACTGCACTGCGCTCGTCACCCAGAGATCTAAGATTTTATGTCTCTAAGCCCTGTAATTTCGCTGGAATCATTGCCCTTCAAACCGGAACACAGTAATGTTTGCACATTACTGCTTGGCGGTAGAATATTTGGCAAAGGTGTGGTCCTTCCCCAGGCGGACTCTGCTAAGAGTCCTACCACTACTACATTTTGATCAGATGTAACCCGTATTTATTGCAGATTGATTGAATTCGATAAAACTCGTTACGTAGCGTTACTTTCGTTGTTACGTGAGTGTAAAAGCTCTCAGTTCCAATTGAAGCTATAACACATCTACCACGAGCTCATAGCAATAATTTTGCGAGGCTAATGACGCTTTACTTTTTTTGCATTGCGATCGCGAGCTTTTTATCGCTGGGTGATATGATTCATAATCGTAGGGTACGAAATATTGAACGTTAATTGTATCGAATAATAATCGCAAATATATCTCATCAAACAGCCTGTTATAACAGAATTATCCCTCAGTAGACCCCACTTTATTATAGTAGGCTCAGCGTATTAGCAAACTGAAGTGGCAATGGGCAGGTCACATCTGTCGCAGACCTAATAACTGTTGGGATAGACGGGTTCTAGAGTGGAGACCGTGAATCGGTAAGCGTAGTATAGGTCACTCTGAGACTAGATGAAGGGATGATATACGAAAGGCTGAGTGGCGTATTATGAGAGAGGACTATGTCTAGCAGTAGACGAACACAGGCTTATAAAGATGATGAGACCACACTTTATGTTTTTGCAGCCAGTGTAGTCCAGCCCGTTTAGTCCTTAATTCAATAGCAGATTTATTGCAATAATACACCCAGCTGGCCAAGTACGGTTAGCAGGATTATCCTTGAAAGAGGATATTATAGAAATCAGGTAGAGTTCATGAAGCGCGGATAAAAAATCCTGAATAAATTGATTAAATCAAATAATGATGACAAACTTGTACTTGAGTTCATAAAGTGGGGATAAAAATCCTGAATAATAATCAAATAATAATGACAAACATGTACATAGGGTCTTCGAAAAGTACTTAGGTAAATATTTATAAGTCGAGGATCGTACTAACAACGTCAACACACAAGCGCTATCTAGTAAACATTTAGACGACGTTAAAAATATGTAAGACCTGCAATTGTGTGAAGTAAGTGTATTTACCTGGGCATTGGCAGCGGGCGCTATGATCTCAATGATCTCCGGCCTGGTGTCGTCCCCCGGCGCTGGCGCGGGCTCCGGCGCGGGCGCAGCCGACACCACCGCTAACGCAGCCAGGAACGCGCACACGCACGCTATCACCTTCATGTCTGCTTTCTTGTGTTTCTTTCTGACTCCACTCCTCTGTGGCTCGTTCTCTCGTTGTAATACAGTCACCTGTAAATATTGTATGGTTAGTTGGTGATCTTTGTGGGTCGTTTCTGATATCAGTTGATGCTTCGAATACAGCTAAACTGTGTTATAATTGTCTTTGTCTAACTATTCGTTTATCTTGTAGATTATGTAATTTTTATCAGTTCACAGAAAATGTGATTACAATAAGAGCAATATATAAAATTTTGGTACTGAATGTCAAAAAACACGATTTAGAACTCTACAAGAGATATGTTAAAAGCGCATTTCGATCTAATATGAAGTAGAAACAAAGTTTTTATTTGTTACAGTATTTATTACTGCAGTTTGTAAAATTCTTATTTAGGTATCTATGAAATGTTTTTTTTTCACATCGACATCAGACCTATTGAACTATTTAAAATAGAATTTGCAACAAACCGAAAATCTAGATACCCCAAAACCTTGACAAAATTAAAAATAGGACAGAATATACAAGGTAAGTACCGCACAATTATCGTGTTTTTAAACAACCAAATTATTTGGACAGTTTACATTGATAGCTAATATTTAAAAAAAAGATTAGGTATCTAGTCATGTTGTTATGCTTCTACAATCTAAATGTACAAATGATTTGGTTAATTTATCTGTGGATTGTGTTTGTAAGGAGTGTGTGTGTGTTGAGCTCTTATATGTGTGTGAGGAAGGCTTGCTTGTGCTCAGCCTTAAATGGAGTCGGGGATATGTACCTACTGGGTGAATGTTGTATGCGCTTGCGCTACAAAGCAGAGACAAGGGAAATTAAAACTAATTTAATTACTGCGCATAACATTCGCTGGCTACATAAATTGAATAGTTATGTACCTCCAAATTATAGGTGTTTTCATCTAATTTTGCGCCATGCAAGTAGAAAAAGCAACAAAAATGTCACTAATATAAAAAAAAAACAGGATATTGAAAATAAAAATAAATGTACATATAATGGAAATAATACTTTTTAATTCGTTAATTTTTTGTATACAACAATCCTAAATTTTTTTTTTTATTATTTTCTTGGTGCGCCTAACAAATGCAGATAAGTTTGGACTGTAATTCATTAATCGTACTAAGTCATTAAAGTCATTCAAGCTCTCTCCTTGCGAGAGAAGGCCCCGAGTCCCAGGAGTGGGAACGTTTAGTAGGCTGTTGATGATGATGACTAAGTCATTAAGTTTTGCCTCAGTGCGAAATTGAAACCCCTTTATTACTTGACTTTAAACTGTTCAGACTCCAACAAGTAAACAGTATATTATGTATTAGTTTCAGTTGAGGACTCGTCATAAGTAGATTTCAAGGTGAAGCAAAAAAGTTTGCGATCCAGTAATCTAAAGTACTGCACAGATCGTTACACCGAGATCACCATCATCTAGTTTACTAGAGTCACGACATGGATCGTCTTAAACAATACAATTGCCCATTATGAACTAAACTAAGTGACTGTAAATTGTTATGTCATATGTTGTTACATTTGACATCACATCTACCTATTGTTATGCTAGATAAGTTGGACTCAGAATCAACTGTAATTTTACTTGTTTCAGAAAAAGTAGGTATTAGAAGTTTTTCCTCAGTGCAATAAGATAAATATATTTTTGTTTGAGCAGGGTACGCGGAGATCGGATAGTAAAGGCGTTTGCAAAGCAAATGTCAAATCAATGCAATATGTGAAAATGCAGCCTCTTTTATATCAGCATATTAGTTTTAAAAAAATTCGACGATGGAAGCTCGGGATCGGATAGCGGAGGGAATTGGGGGAGACCTTTGCCCAGCAGTGGGACAACAGAGGTTAATTAAAAAAACATTAATGTTTTACTGAAGTGCACATTTTTAATCCAACGTGCACATTTTGTATCTTTTATAAATTCATTTCCCGTTAACATATTGTCTTTTTTACGCTTTTGCAATACTTTTTTACTTACAAAGTCTGTATATCTTTAATTGAACAACTTCATTACCGCATTTAAATGCGTTTTCTCTCGATTCACGCTACATTTGCGTGTAAAGATGACCGAAAGCACTCACTGACATTGCTCATAAAATTGCACTTCGTTGTCCGTTCTAGAACTAACATTTAAATTGCAAATTAGACGTGGGATTTCACAAACCGCGGCTTGCCCAACGCTAAGTGGCAAAAATGGCCACTCGTAGACTAATACAACCTTACAAGATTTAGTTGAAATAATTATTAATAAATTTCCATAAATGGAAATTCTCATACATATAATTATTTGAAAATTACTCTTATGATTAAAGTATACTTAATTATTTTATTAAGTCGTTTGAGAAACGTGAACGTGACTTTATTAATTGATTATGTTATATTTTAATATTAATACAAAAATTAGGACTTTGTTAATTTTTTAGATTGTATTTACACAATTTATGTCTTGACAACGATACGAGATCTAAATTTTCGATTTCAATATAAAACATTTCTGTTTAGGATTGAATAATAATAAATTGAAGGATAACTTTTAATATTTTTTTACTGTAATGTATGTGTATTATTTAATTAATAATTGTATACCATATTTATGCGTAAACAGGCAATACTTTCTGTTCTTCTATTAAAAAATAAGAATTTACCTACCTAATGTAATTCTTAGATAATTTCCGAATTTTCATCCTTACCATTAGTAAAAATCATTGTGAACAAAACCTCTTTAAAAAAGGTATCAAAGTGCTAAAAAATATTTATTATAGCCTTACTGAGTAGATGGCCTTTTGGTTGGTGGTAACTTTCCTTCAAGGACTTCTTCAACATTAGAGTCTTTTAACCGCGGTGCCAACCCAGAGCAGTGCTTGAAGATTTTAATCTAAGAAGCCTTTTTTATTCCTTGTGCAGTAAATGTTGTGTACATTTACGTTATTATCCTCATTTTATGTTACACGCATACATAATTACATCAAAGTTATATTTGTTTTCAGACCTCTTTTACAAAATAAAGTACTTTATGCAGTGTCACAACCTTCAGGGTTCCGCGTATAAGTCAAAGAGTTGCGTTATTCGAAACCGCAGCAAGCTGAAGAAAAATGAAATGTTTGTTCACTACAATACAATACCAAATTGATTTGCCAGAGAAATCATTAGCAAATCAGTATTTTGAATCGTATTCAGCGGAACAAAAGCCGCGACACTGAGGTTGCCTATACAATGAACAGGTCAATAATTTTATTTGTTACATGGTTGAAAGGTTTACATTTGATAACCTGTTGAATTAATCACATAATCTTTGCATAGATCTTGTCTATTGTTGTGTGAGAATTATGTTTGTGGTTAAGTATTTCATCAGATTTCAACTCGACAGATTGTAAAGATGGTCATATCGTTTATATAACGCTATTAATTGTGTATCTACATACACAATTAATAGAGTATTATGAACGATTACAAGAAGTTTGAAAGTAGTAGTGAAAATATTAATACCATAAGAGCATAAAAAAATTGGCAGTCATAGGAACTGCCGATAGAAGTGAAAACTTGCTGTTGCCCTGGTACTGGTACCTAGGGGCAAACGCAACTCTTTTATATTTCTGTTGTCCTGGTATCTGGAGATAAACGCTGGGCTGTTGGAGGTAGGTAATCGAATCTCTCGTTTCTGTTGCCCTGGTACCTACCTGGCCGTTTTTACCGAGTTTACCCGAAGATTTCATATCCGATCCGATCCATTATCATATCCAAGCGTGACGATTGATGAATCCATTTCACAGCCCACGAAAATTCTGTCTATAGCGCGACTAAAGAAGTTTTCACTTCAATAATAGATTCGGACTTACTTAAAATGTGTAGGGATTAAATCTAGCAGTGCGTAGGTTTGAGTGGAAGTTTCTCTATGAATACAATCTTGTTGATTTCAAATGGCGAATGAAAGAGGTTTCTTCCAGGTAAGCACGCTCCATTGCAAACCACATCGAAAAAAGTCACAAAGGCAGTAAAAAACTTCTTAGATAAACTGTCTGTAATAAGATCCGATTAAAAAAAAACAAATCGATGAATAAAACATTTACCCACGTTTAGTTAATTACCCATTTCAAAACTCGTTTAAAAATGTGTGACAACCGCGTTATTTACGTAGGAAATTGTAGCAAACAATAAAACGACACTATTATATAACATCGACCAACACCTAAGCACATTGTGTAATAAGCGTAAAGTAATCAGCGTATACGAAGTTCTTTTTTTCGGTAAATTCACATTTGTTTTTCAGGTAACACTGATTTGCTACAGACTTTTTGCTAGAACACTTTTTTTTGTCTTTTCCTACCTACTTTTAATATTAGACCTTATACACACATGTGTTCAGTGTAAGTAGATAATATTTAATGTAGTGTAAGGTGTAGTTTTTATTGCAATTTAGCTTTATTGATAAAGCCTCTGCCCGTTAAAAAAACAAGAGAATAATTACCTAAAAACATATTGTTGAAAATATCATGAATGAAATCTAATAGAATAACCATAATTGTTGCAATTATAAGGAGCTATTTAGCATTTACTAAATGGATGACAATCATCTCTAATTATTATGAATTGTTTTATAATCAGCTTGGATTCCTAGATTTTTTTTACTTAATTATAGGAAAATATAATTGACAATAACAATGCGGAGAAGCGCACGTGTCCTTTTGAAAACAAAAGGTAAATTAAAAGTAGTATAAAATGAATGTATTGTTATCAAATCATCAATATTAGAATTATTAGTAACGAGTCTATTTATCGTGATTATAATATGGTGGAGCGAGTCTTCGATATTTCAATGCACTTTCAAGTACCTACTTTTCCCTTGTTTTTTATTTTTAATCTTTTTGTTTAACAAACGTCTTACGTTCCGTAAACACAAACAAACATAAATATGGATAACTAGTTGTTCCCCGCTTATTGTACTAGTGTTATTTTACCCGCGTCGTTCCAGATCCCGATATTTTCCCAGGATAAAACATCTGTGTCCCAAATTTCAACTCAATTCGTTCAGAAAAACAGACGTTATTGAGCAACACACATAAAAAATTTGACATTGTTTAAAATCGTCTAAAATAGTCTTTTAACAAATTACCTAAATGAAATAATCGTCGTTAAATCAGTCTTCTCGTGACAACGGCGGTTATAACGCTGCCGAAACGTCGAGGTAATTTAATTATAGTTTTAATCGTGATTAAGTCCTGTAAATTATTTAAATCATGTGTTCGAATCCCGCAAGCTTAAAACATTGTTTAAAATATTAGCAGGATACGTTTCTTTCTACGTCCGCTAGGGGTGTCCTTATTTTCCTTTACTACTAGCTGTAACGCGTCAATATAGTGTTTTAGTTTGAGAGTAAATGTAAACGAATGAAATGAATGTACCTATGAATTTATTTTAACAACTGTAAGATCTTTCTCTTACAAAATTTCAAAAGGAATGCCAGTCACCGGCTTACCTGCATATACTTATAGCCCCAACCTCTCCAAAACTCTTTTTGAGATGGCGGGTAGAAGTAGATGGTTCTACACCGGCGCTCTCTATACTACATTTTACCAGTCAAATCCATTTCTTTAGATACTCAGATACTTGATCTTTTAAATAACACATATATATAGACTCAAATCCCATGTATTAAATAGCGAAATATACTACAAACGATACAGGTGACAATAAAAGTACGCTCCAATGTCTATATTTTGTCTACTGCCTTTAGTAAATTCGTAACCAAGCGACCTTGAACTCGCTTCACATTACGGACCCACTTTCGACCTAATCACCATTACTAAAGCGCGGAACGTTATCATTAATAACAATGTTAGCCGGATGCCTGTTGAAATATTTCACTTACTCACTTCCAATGTTTGGCAACTGAACTACAGCCTCTAATTAAATCGTCATGAACCGTAAAAACGAGTAACAAGACCAATAAAATAGGCAGCAAGACTATATATTAATTTGTAACACTTCATCACGAAGTTACATTCTCCATTCGTAATAAAGTTTTGTAATCGTGGAAGTTTTTAAGTTTGAATTAAAAACCAGTACATTTTTTTCTGTTTTGTACTCATATTTTTAAATTCTATTATGACTCACCGGGTTGATAGTAGGTAAGTAGGATTAATCGGTCTGTTAATTTTGCTATTGGTTTAGTAAACTAAAACTTTTAATTTACTTAAATACAACAAGTCGGTTGAAAAATCGTCGATTAACCTGTAACCTAAATCAAATCAAATCAAATCAAATTTATTTCAACCAAAATAACAAACAATTATAGGAAGTACAGAAACATCTTATCTATCAGTTCAATACAAGATGCCCATAATTTCAAAAACACCCACACTAAGCTAGGCTTGTCCTGTGGGTAGTTTTAATTTTAGGATTCACATGAGGTTCGTCACTGACGGCACACGAGTGATTTAACTTACAATCGAGATACAATTATAAACTTAAAAATAAAAATATAAGAATACATAGCCCGGGACTGACATCGATTACAGTCATAAAACGATATGAGAATGGGCGTATGAGTGAGTGTGTAAGTGTATAAGAGGGTGTGTGTGTGTGTGAGGGTGTATGTGTGGGTGTGAGTGGTGTCTAATCCCGTTGCTCACCAAATTCTCTTCAGGAAGCTTTCCGTATCCTCAAAAGACCATTGGAGAAGTTGCTTTGTAACTTTTGATTTCAGCTCATAATAAGTGAGACCATGGATACCATACAATTTATCCAGTTTATTATATAACTATGGCTTCATGTATAGACTAAAGCGGCGTGCGAGTCGCGTTTTAAAAGCAGGTAAGGGCAATCTAAAAATTCTTTTACCTGATAATGACCTGTAGCTATCTGAATTTAAAATTTCTTTATGAGCGGATAGAGCTGTTTTAAGTATATAAAGCCTCCGAACACTCAGAACCTGAGCTTCCGCCAGTAAAAGGCTTGTCGGGAATCTAAAATGTTTCCCAAGCATTGTTTTCAGAACAGCCCGTTGGGCTCGTTCAAGACGAATAATGTTCGACGAAGCTGCACCCCCCCATACTGTAATACAGTAGGTTAGAACGGACTGACAAAGGGCCCAATATATAGTCTTGAGAAGTTGAGGGTTTGCTACATCACGAAGGAGTTTCATTACGTAAATGAGTTTTCTAGTCCTTTTAGCCGTCATTTCAAGGTGCTCCTTAAATGTCAGTTTCTCGTCTATTTCTATTCCCAAGTACCGAGTGCTTTTTACTTTTGTTACCCTGCTACAACGTCGAGACTCATTTGAAGCACACGAATCGTATGGGGGTTGACATAAATGAACAAGAATGTCGGGGACAGAACGGGGGCCTGAAGCCGCGGTGTTATGAAAACAAATCAAGTGAGTTTTCGAAACATTGAGTGTCAGTAGATTTTGTTTTAACCATGCCGCGACGCGGGTGATGCCCAGCTGTGCAGTAGCAAACAGAGAGTCCCAGGATTTGTCATGAAACAAAATGACAGTATCATCGGCATAAAGTATGGTGTCCGCGCTGCTAGAGAGAATCGAGGCAATGTCATTTATGTACAACAAGAAAAGTGTTGGCCCAAGAATACTGCCCTGTGGCACTCCAAACGAAACTGGCTTGGCATCGCTCACACGGCTCCCCACGCGCGTGTGCTGGATTCTATCCGTCAAGTAGCTTCGAAACCAGTCATGGCAAATACCCCTAACTCCGAAGCACTCCAACTTCCTCAAAAGGATTGGGATTGATACGGTGTCGAAGGCCTTTGCCAAGTCCAAGAAGATACCCAGGCAAGGCAAGCCTTTGTCTAAATGAGAGGCCACTATCTCTGTCAAAAGGGACACTGCGTGTTCTGTAGATTTCCCATGTCTGAAGCCGAACTGCCGATCTGTTAATAAATTATGAGAGTGTATGAATTTCACTAATTGTTTATTGACAATTTTCTCCAGCATCTTAGAGAAGGAACTCAAAAGAGAAATAGGGCGGTAATTGTTCGGACTATTGGTATCACCACCTTTGTGAATGGGTGTTACAAGCGCAGTTTTCCAGATGCTTGGGAAAATACCGGTGGACAGACTCAAGTTGTAAACATGAGTGAGCGGTTCTACAACAAATTTCTTTACACGTTTGATCAAATTGTTTGAAATGCCATCCAGCCCCGGTGCGCTGTTGCACTTTAACTCCCCAATCAAGCATTCCACGTCGCTCTCGATGGTAGGGGCCAAGAAAAATGAATTAGCAGATAAAGATGGAATGCTCACTTTAGAGGCAAGTGACGCCTGGGAGTCAGGAGAGTTTTCTAAAAGTTGGTTAGCCAGGCGCTGGCCAACGGAAGCAAAGAAATCGTTACAAAAATTTAATGGATCCCTCTCATTATCCGTTGATCTGCAAAGGTCTTCAGCGTTTGACTTTACCCGCTTAGAATAGGTTATTCGGTTAATTGTTTTCCACAGTTTTCCAGGGTTGTTCTTATTTGATTCTAGATCATCACTATTGTACTGATTCTTCAGCTTTCGCAGTAATTCGTTGTAATAATTTCTATACCGTCTAAAGATATGTAGCTTAACTTTGTCTTCTGGATTTTCCCGGACATCCAAATGCAGTCTGTCCCGGTGCCTAGAGCATCTTATCAAACCTGCTGTCATCCACGGTTTAAGGATGTTCCTAGATCGGCTTACTTTTACTGACTTAGTATTATGGTCTATTGCGGCCCTTAAGACAGTTACGAATAATTCTGAAGCCTTGTTTGGGCAAAACCTACAGGTAAAAAAAAACGTAAGACATTTCCCACCCAAAACCATGGAAAGGAATGCAGTAAACTTAGATTGAAATGTATTTTTATTCGATTAGGATTAAACACAGTTTTTGCACATAACTTTTTAGTGGTACAATAACTGGAAAAGGTACAATGTGATTTGGGACAACAATGATAATATTTTTGTAACATTTTCCAAAATTCGATCAATATCCACGCATCATTGCTTGATTTAAATGCATGTACTCGATTAAATAAGTAATTAGCCGCAATTCTGATTATAGTGTGAAGATACCGGTTTCCTTAGAATGCTCTAGTTCTTGGCGTCACTTCCCTTCAGTCGGCTGAGTTTCAGTCGAGCGAACATCCGCGCGATTAGCGAACATTCATGTAATTCAGAATTTAGTAAGCGTGAAAGAGGTAGGAGGTAAAATCTGAGGATCTAACTATGTAGATGTAATCATAGGACTTGTTTAACAATGGCATAGGAAGAAAGAAAGATCCAAATACATTACAAGGCAGAGTGATAAATCATCTTCCAAATAAAATATTATCTTATGTAAATATTTACTCGGGATTGAAGAGCAAAGTTTCCAGTGATATTGCAGAGCAAAGAAGTAAGTTACATTGAGTATCTCTGATGAGTAAATCTAGTGTTAGACAGCTCGGACTCTTCATACTTGAATAGATGCGGAGCTGCGCTGTTCAAATATGAAGCATGCTGTTATGGGTAGGTGTGTTGCTTACCACAAGGTGCAAATCTTACTCGTCGACATACTTTTTATTAAAAAAAAAAGATTTTAACGCAATGTGCAACTGTAGTAAGGCCGTTTTCAATTAACTTAAGAGTAAAGAGCAAAACAGTTAATGATTAAGAACATAGTCTCGAATATAGGAATCAATTTCAGAGACTATCTATACTATATATTAAAACAATCGAACTGTAGAAAAATTATACGTGATTCACAAAAAAACGCAGCGAATGCGCAGGTCTATGACCGTTTACTAATCACAAAGACGTTCGTTAAACAGCAGATGATATTTTCGTGCATGCTAATAACAGTACTCACGTAGTTGTAGAAAAAAAGTTTTGAACTGTTTCTATTTTCTTTAAAACTTAAGCTGTTTGATAATTGTGTTGTTAACAATAAAATGTTAGAACTTGTGGCTGAAGTGGATGTTTTCTGATACACACTATCTCTCTTTCAATCCTTTACATTATGGTTGTTTGTACGAGTCGGGATATCAACACACAAAACGATAATGTACAGAGTCAATGATCTATGAACTACATCATCAGGGTCAGACACTGTACTGCATTGTCGCGTAACATCCCGACACACATCCTTCCTCCGTTCCCACGGTATCTTCCGACACTGCAACTTGCAAATGTCCTCGACCCCCGACCCTTGCCAAACGTCCTATTCGTCACACACCTCTGTGACATCAGTCTGTCGTAAATCCTAGCGATTGACACACTTGCATAACTTTGATCACCTTAAAAGCGGTTCTTAGTTTCTTAAATTTTGAACGTAACCATAAAAAAGCACAAAGACATTCTTAGCAACCTGTCTAATGACAGCTATGCCTATATTGCATTATTTTATTTCTTAACTTAAAGTTCAAACAAGATTTGTTTTTTAATTTTAAGTCTTTTGTTGGGTTATTTTATGTCAAAATTCTTTTCAAAGACTTGTTGTTTTTGGAAGGAGCTGAATTAGTACTTTTATTGAAATAGAAATACCAAATTGGTAGATTTAAAAAATAGGTAAAATCGTGTGCAGGTTTGGGCGTTGTGTAATGGGATAGGCAAGGGTCTAGTGCAATCATGAAGATTCTATTTTTTTTAAATATCAGATTAACACGTGGAGACGTTACATGAAGTGGCTGAATTGCAAATTCTACAACACGTATTTGGGCACATGTATGTAATGAGATCAAAGTTTAATGGTTACCATGGATTACGACATGCAATTCAGATTAAATATTTTTTGTTGTTATCAAGTTAACGCTTCCCTGTCCGCCATAAAAACATAAACGGATTTTGTAATATATAAAAACATTTACATAGTAGGTACGCGTAATTAGGTAGTGTGTTATGTATGTATTAGGGTAAATAACGTAACCATTTTATATAGATTCACATATATATGTGCAAAGTCATTAAATTAAGAGTTTTGTTTGTTCAGACGAAGTTTGTTTAGCTCCTCTCGTTACTTAAGTCAACCCATTTAATTGATATTGATTTGGCCATTTACTATAACAAAAAGTATGAATATTGACGTTTATTTTAATTCATAAGTTCCCTTATAAAATGTTACAGACATTCTTTGATTATTTCAGAATATTCTAACGTTTTTAATTTATATAAATATTAAATATTTTAATTTGTCTGGAAATACTCCTTTTTCCATACAGAGATTTATAATATGTGCTATCACCGGAGCTATTCTAACGTCTAATCAGTGTTTAGTTGATTTTGTCTATTTTCAAAACAAGCAAACTTTAAAGAATTTAAATTAAAAAAAACATTGTGTAGTTTTTTTATTCCAACCTTAGTTTTTTTGGGTTAAGCTAGAAAATAATGTCTGCGCCGTTTTTTTTTGGCAAAATGTATATTTATACAGACGTCAATTTTGCAATCCGGAAGTAATGGTCCAATACATCGACGTATACGATCAAAAGAAGCCAATTACTTGAAGTTGAACCAGTCAGAACTGGGGTTTCGTCGAAAGAACCGACCTTCGTTGTACGAGTAGATTAGGCGACGTTTCTATTCGATGGCCGGCATTGACCACTACGTGATCCATACGTGATTGACTGAATTGCTAACGTTGTATGTATCCTGCTCTATTAGTTAAATAACCTTGCTAGTATTACCAGAGTTGATAGAGTTAAAGACAATTTGGTTGGCCTGGTGGCTTAAGTTGGTAGTAAGTCTGCCTGCGAAGCCGTGGGTCGTGGGTGCGATCCCTACTCAGTGCAAATATTTGTGTGATGAATACAAATATTGTACTTGGGTGTTTTCTATGTTTAATACCTAACCTAAATATTATATCAGCTTCCATAGTGCAAGCTTCGCTAAGTTTGGGGTCAGATGGTGCTTTGTGTTGTGCGTGTGAAATGTCCACCAAAATTTGGGAGCCTGAAAAGGCCAAGTCCTCTAGAATCTATGAGTCAAATGTTAAAAAGGACTATGTCATGGAAGTGTGGATATGACGAACAATAGAGACGAATGGAGGAAGTTAAAATGTTTCACCGACTCTGTATAAAGTAAGGTGAATGAAGACATGAAGCGAATGAGATCGAGTACAAGTGAGAGAGAGAAATACAGTATTTTGATGCCGTTTCAGCCGTTAGATTTGTAAATGTGTGGACAATGGTTTCAGTTCGCGGAAATAGTTACGGAAGTCTCTTTACGAATTACACGAACAGAGTTGGCACACACGGACAATGGACATCTGTTAAATAATACCCGGTTTCGACACGCGGTTGCGTATACTCAGTTCGCCGCATCCGCGAGCACCCAAGTCTTTAGGAGCCAAAAATTTACGTAAAGTAACACGAACTGTATACTATTGTGTGGTTACGCATGCTACAACGTTTACACAAAGACTAGCGAACAAATATTTGTAAACATTTTTCACACAACAAACACCATTTCGTCCTAAATCAGACAGTATCATCACAGTATAAAGAAATATGATTTAATAGACTGGTATCATACCTAAACCTTTACTAGTTATTTTGCCGCCAAGCAGAAATGTGCAAACATTACTGTGTTCCGGTGGTATGGAAATGTTTCCAATAAAATTACAGAGTAAAAAGGTTAACTGAGTACATATCTGATGTCTCCGGGTGACGATTGCAGTGTAGCTAGCTAGTGATTTAAAGTTTTTGTTTATGTGATTGGTGGCCGATAGAGGGGATAAGAAGTGTTGGTCGCCCACCGGCTAGATGGGTTGATGACATTCGAACAATCGCGGGTCATGCATGGATGGGACTAGCAAAGGATCGAGACAAGTGGCGTACACAAAGAAAGACCTATATGCTCAGCTGTGGGCGATAACGAGCTGAAGAAGAAGAAGAAGGCACAAAGCACAATGTGCAAGTGTTTAAATCTGTCTTATAAAAAACTTTTTACTTTATTAACAACAACATAAAGATTCTACTATGGAACCAACTAATTTAAGTAGTTGAAAGCAAGGGCAGCCATAGATATTTAAATAACTGTTTAACTGTTTGATTTAATTTAAAAATAGCTGAGAAAGAAGAAAATTTAAAATATGAAAGACGGAAATAAGTCATTTCAAAAGATTTTCGCACGATCTCTTAGATCAATTTACAAAATTTTCTAACATAGAAAGTAAGAAAAAAAACAGTAGCTATTATGTTTTATTCAGTAGTGATACTCAAATAGTCTCGTAAAAAAATTACAATAAAACTGTCAAACGCAAACGATTCACAATTATCCATGGCTCGCGATTTCATGACTAGTAAATGCAGTGTGAAGCGCGCTTTATTGCCGGATTACAGTGGTCTGTACACTACTAATGCTAATGTAGCGGAAATAGATAACACGTGACTTTCGATTGAATGAATTTACATCGAATAAGTTTTTTTCTTCTTTTTAAAAATAGATAAAATGGTTTCTTGTCTATTTTTAAAAACCCGTTTGACTTTGTTGCTCATTCTTCTAAATCCGTTAAATGTAAACAAATTTTAATTTTAAAATACGCAAATAAAATTTACAAAATGTTACACGAAGCCGGAACACAAAATAAATAAAATTACTCAGTAATTCTCATTAAGTTAAGTTGTTTTGTATCGATCATGTGTAATCGTTAAAATATACCTACCTACTTCGTTTTCGGTTTAGTTGAAATTAATCGTGCTATTAGAGCGCGAAATAAATAGCTACACTTTCGGACATTCACACAGACTTTCTCATGTCGTAATGATTACTTTACAAGTTTTATGTTTACATTTCGTGACCTAGGATGTTTTTTTAAAATTATTTTATGAGATTTGAACGATAATACAAAATCTGAGACTTCTATAACATTACCAAAATTGTACCACAAATTTGACTATTGTCCCTTCTAATGTCAAGAATAGAATTGACATGAGTCTTAACAGAGTTCTCCTTTGTCAGACGTTAACATTGTATTCCGGTTTAAAGGGTAATGTTTCCGGAAAAATAACAGGGCAAAGATAAATCATGTAGGTGTTGAGCGCAGTGCTGTGCTAGTCAATGATTTGGGTCTTAATATAACAATAGCTGCGAAGCACTGTGCTGTTATGCGTAAGCATGTTACCAGGCTCACACGGATAGCTCAGCGATAGAATATGCTGCCCAAGTGGGTCTTTATTAATGGATATAATCTGGATGTCTACAAATATTGAGTCAATCAGATTCTTCTGGGAAAAGCGAGCTCGACTTTAGAACGCAACGTAGCTTTACATCAGGCGATAAGGCGGTCAAGCCCAATCCTATAATGGGTTTAAAATTCGTTATTTTATTCACAGGATATATAAAACAATTCTCAATATAAGCGTGACTTTTTTTAAATGCCGATTGGTGAAATTGATAAAATAAAAAAACAGGAAAGATCGATAATGAGAGGAAGAAGACTTGCGTAACGCCGGAAATTAATACTTTTAAGTTTTCTAAACAGGTCCGTAGTCGAATATTCTTTAGTTAGTGGAGTCACAAATAACCGATTCAACTGCGTCTAAACCAATTTGTGTTGTATTAAGTTGGCAAACGCCAAGCAGTTTCGTTTGCTTGCGCAATATCTTGTTTGGTCAGCGACCATTGGCATTCGATATTATAATATCTAGCTCATTGGCCTGATAAAATGAGTCAGGTTCGGTAGGAAAATACCGGGTATAGGCGTGGTGCCCTAATTTAATGGTATGGTTACGAATGTGTCACGGGAAGGTTAAATTGACATCAACGATAAACAAAATTCGGCCATCATCTTAACTTGAAATCATTTATGCGCGTTAGCTGTTTTTTTTCAATGGGAAAAAACAATTGAATTCGGGATAGATATTGTAACTATTACCTACACGTAGTAAAAGTTCCAAATTCACTATTTACACTCTTATAAATTACAGGGCAAAGATAATAATGATCTTGTATCTTCGGGTACCGAGCGCAGTGCATTGATTTAGACTCTACATCTTCGAAAAGCTGCATGCTTTGGTGTTATGCGCAGGCCTGTTGCATAACATCAGGCACATGTATGGCTAGTTTCGTAATTCTATAATTGAAAAATATAAAAAAAAGTTTGTCCTTAGTTTTGGTTTCGATACTAAATACACACGTTTTGAAATCTACACAATTACGACTATGTAAATCTACGATTATGAAAAATACGAGGTCGTTCTCCAAAATGAGACATTAAGCTTAGATATAATAAGGGCATTAGCGTATCAGTGTCACGCATACTCCTCGTTCCGTACACGAAGCGCGTATATTTGCGACACTCCCCCCCCTCGGCCGGTTTGCCCTACCCCACCCCTATCTGGGTCTCTGGCGCAACCGCACGCGCCCAGCGACTGTCATCGTTTGACGAAAACGACTCGAATTAAGGTTGCATGTGTAATTATATAGGAAAATGTATGTATTAGACAGTTAAATAACGAAATTGGTTTCAAACGAACAAGTTCATGTTTTATTTGCCGCTACTACTTACACTAATAATACTGCCACTAGCCATCTTAAAGCATTTAGCGATAATTTGTCTGAGATAGTTATTTGCGGTAGTATTTTAGGTTTGGTAATTATAATATATATAAAAATCAATGCCACTTTTCGTTGTTATTGAACTCCTCCTAAACGGCTGGACCGATTTGAATGATTTTTTTTGTATACGTTTGGGTAGGGCTCTGGAAGGTTTAGATTCACAAATCAGCCCGGCAGATGGCGCTGCAGTTGATATCTAGGTTATTATTCGAGCGAAGCCGGAGCGGGCCGCTAGTTATCTATACAAACAAAAATGGATTGCCGTTAGATCTAACAATACTCGTAAGCTGAGAATCGCTAGACCGCTGTGATTAATTTTGATTTTGATATATTTGTAGAAGTTCAGTGAAGGTCTAAGAAATTAGAAAATACAAAGATAGGTAAAACAGGAACATCATTTTCCAATTCATACAGTTCATATTTGTCAAATAGGAAAGAAATCGGTTTCAGAAAACTTTTATAGACAGCACGAAATTTACTGCGTCAGTTAGTTTATCTGAGTTTTGTCTTCACACAAACAATGCAATGGACAAGCCACATTATTGATACTACTATTTATAAAATAACATCTATTGTACACAGGTTTATTAAATACAAGCTGATTCTTTTTTTTTGAAACGCTTAAAGATAGACTACTTATTACAACAGTAAATTTAACTATTCTAGTGTACAGCCCATTAACTACTGAGCAAATGCCAGTAAGTAATCACACGTCTGCATTTTAACTTTATTTTTTAGACGTCAACGGGCACTTAAGACTGATGTGATTTTTTTTTTCAGCTTATTAGTAAAAGCAAGGCCGCATTTGATTGCAAAGGCGGCAACGTTAATTGCGAACGAATAATCAGTAGATCCAGCGAGGTTATGATATATGCGCCTTAATCGGAGCAAGTGGCGTGTGAGTGGTGCATTAATGTTCGACATTGAGGTGAACTGACGAATTAGCCTCGAATTTCACATATAACCTGTTACTAGATTAGAATTAAAAGTACTAAAATCATTTATTAATTTAATTTCTTTGAAAACAGGCGATTAAATCAAAGCTCATAAATTTGTGCGAAACTTGGCACTTTTTAAGCACTAGTATGTTTTTAAACGACATCATCTAGCCCTAATTAAGCAAAGCTTGTAAAACTTTCGCTGGACAATACATCAGTAAAAAATCGTTTTCATGTGAAAGCATTTCAACAGATTATTATTATTAAACGCATTGCATAAGGCGTACATTGGACTGGCTTCCTCGAGAAGGGAGGGGCGAGTTTACACAACACCCTTTCACTGTCTGGCGTTGACTCAGAGGCGCAGGAAAATTCCCAAATCGAGTAGAGTGTGGATGCCCTTCAATCGGACGATAACATCTAAAGGTCTGATTACTTCGAATTAATTGCTTATTCACAATTTACGTTGTCATCGGCTTTCATGCATTTAAGAGTTATTCATAACTATTTTATTTTGGTATTTTACAGTCAAATTATTTTACAAAAGCACAATATTTGTAGGTTTATACCTTTGTAAGTGTATACGATTTTTCCCACGTACCTTTCTGAAACGATATTAAATAAAATATAGTGCGAGTTGTAGCTTAAAATATCCCACAAGCTTTTTTTTAACTCATTTTAAGGTAATATAAGTAAATGTACATTAAAACACAGTCGATACGTTTTCATGACACACGGAATAAATGAATTCACGTTGGTCATTTTTATTTGTCGTTAATTTTAGTGTTTTTTTACCAACATCCATACGTTTCTGTATGAAGGAATATTTATCTACAGCAATTGGCATCAACAACAAAAATTATATCAAGAATTGATTAAAAGCTCGAAGGCCACACGGAAATTCATTAATCAGGAAATAAAGCTCAGCTTAAATACTGGTTTGAACAAAATAAAATATCATCCAATAACTTTGTTGCGTTACCGCAAATATAATTAGGCGTCAGTTTTTGCGTAATATAAGATGGAACATGATAGAGTAGTATGTGTAAATAGAGTCGCCTTTCTAAAGGAAAAGATCGTATCATCTGATGGAAGTCTCAGGTGTTGTGTAAGCGAGCAATGAGTACCACGACCCCGCCGGTTAGGTAAGCGAGGATAGCCATGACATACGCTACCCCGTGACCAGACATGGAGGTTCTATATCAAGGCTTTCTACGTCACCAGCTGGAATAGACATTCAGTTCTTGTTAAATGTTTTCACTCTTACATTTCTGCTCAAATACTATCCTACTAATATTATTAATGTAAAAGTTTGAATATTTGGATGTTTGTTGTTTAATCACGTCAGGACGGCTGAAATGGCTGGACAGATCGTGTTGAAAGTATATATTTTATTTTACTTTACGTCTTTTACTATCTAAAATTTTCACTCCGTTCTACGGTTGCTTGGAAGAGATCGCTCTTAGCGATACGGTCACCATTTGTTTCACTAGATTTAAGAATGTATGTTTTTGTTTATTTATTTTTGTTTTTGTGTTGTGAACAATAAAGTATTTCTATCTATCTATCTATACTACAAAATAGCACAAATACTACTTTAGGATTTATCTTGGGAACATTACGGGAATAGCAACTATGCAGGTAAAACTGGGAGGCGGTACTAGTGACTATATTCTTGTCTATCTATTGTTCAATAGTCTAATACAAAACATGACTATTGACTACACACCACATTAATAGTACAGAAAAAAACGTGTTGAGCTCAAATAAAGGCGACCTTTTCACTCAATAAATTTTTCAACTCTTTTAAAAATTACGAATAGACATTTCACAATGTTTAATGTTTTACTCACGGTGTACCTTTTGGATACTAGTTTTGGTCTGATACTATTTTTAATTTCCTTCATTCAGGAAACGGAGCAAGTTTAGTTTTTTAAAAATTTTCCTTAATTTGTATGATATTAAAGTTTCAGCTTGCAGTGAGAGGCGCGGCGCACGCGCAAGGACGTCGTGGGTAAAAGTGAACCCGTTCGCATTGGGCGGAGGCGGGTTATACATTAATTCAAGCTTTTTCAACACTTTAGCCTTTAACATTTTAACCACAAGTTCACACATCTCAGAGTCCGTTAACTTAAGTATAATCTGTTTATACTTAAGTTATTATCTGTGTATACTTGTTCATTATAAATCTGTCTGAGTACACTATAAATTGAAAATGTTTTAAAGTTTAAAAATTGCTTTATTGCTGACTTGCTGTTACACAACATTAAATGGTAGCAGCCGTTGTAGTCTAGTGGGAAAAAAATATATTTCTATCTTATGAAGTTGAACGTTCAAACCTGATTTTTAGATTATTTTATCAATTTATGTACAAGTTTGTCATTTATTTAAATCACAGAATTTAACGGTTAACAAAAGCTGTGTGAGATTCAAAATGAAAAACCTCTTTCGAGGATAGATGACATCCCGCACTTGGCTAATATAAGTAGTAGATTATGATCTCAACCTTCTGTTTATGAGAGAAGGCTTTTTCGCAGAAATTACAAGAGGGATATAACGTGAGCTAAATATGTAAATAAGTACCTATGTATGCTTACAATATCTAAGTTGAATTAAAAAAAAGTAAAATAAAAAATAACACTTAGGAGATGAATTGCGAAAAAACTTTTAGAGGAGAGCTCATTTTAAGTACAAGCTTCATATTTCTACACTTATAGAGCTTTAAACTGTCTGTGAATTTCAGTTGAAGATTAAAATCGTGTAGACATGGCATTGAAGGTTGCATCTTCGACACACCAATTTATTATTGGTTAACGTTGTTCAGCCTTACAACAGATCTCTGGAGACATTTGCAGCGGTTGTTATTGCAACTTTTAGATTAAATTTCAACTAAATTCATCCTACGTCTATGATTGATGGCTTCTATTGCATACTGAACTTAGGCTAGCACAGATAGCACAGAGTTCTTGTAACCTAAACTTACTAATTGTTCTAACTCACAAACGAAACTATACGCCTTAATTTATCTATTTTTTCCGTGAATTGATTTCTTCCAAATAAAAAAAATAACCCAACTAAAGTTTTCATAATCAGCATTGTCAAAAAAAGTCATAAATTTGCTTTGACGTCAATTATATAAATAATCTTAACAGAAAGCGCTGTAAAATAAACATTACAAAAAAAACAGTTTTTTTTTGTTTATACACTTTCACATTCTATACACACTGTCACAACTATTCATCGGCAATTATAAAATTAGTTTACCTTTTTTGAAAAGCCACTCAAGAACTAACTCAATAACATAAGAAAAAAATAATTTAACGTTTCTCACAACACTGGCAATGCTGCAACTGTCGCCTTTGTTAACGATGTGCAAAAAAGTACTCTATAGGCACACGGGACCGGAGCCTTACTGAGAACCTGCCTAGCCGAGGGTTAATGTACGCAAAAAATCTGTTTTGTACACCATTGTCTTAAAATGAAATACTAATAATAATTACCCATGCCACAGTTCAATAGGTTAAGTGCTGATTGTTTCCAATTTACCGTTATGTTTTAAAACTGAAAATAATAAAATATCTATTATAATTTTTATGTCGTATAGGCCATGTAGTGTGAACACTTAACACATGTTTAACACTTAATGTTGTTCCATTTGCTGGGGATCTATGTTCACGGGAGTCATTGCGTCAAGCATAAGTAGCCTAATTAATCATCCGTTTTTGTTCAAAAACAAATCCGTTTTTGTTCTTGTAACACTATAATTCCTCACGTTGGCTAAATTTGCGTTAAAAAAATATTACATGTCCTCGAAAACCGTCTTGGTTGTTTTATTGCAAAAAACGTACAATTTTATTATAGTGTAAATTATAAAAACGCTTCAACAAAATGTTTATACATATTAATTTAGCATATTTACGTAAATATTTGCGGATTTTACCTGCCCAAAGCTTAAGTAGCATTTGACAGCCTCTTTCAAGAGGAGTGAACGCGATCGCGTTCTTTTTGCCAAACGTTCATGTTCATAGTAAATTTTGCAAAACCCGTACAAAAAACATCAACGCGTTCAGTTGCGTTATCGTAGCGCTTCTACAGTCGCTCTACGCGTCTACAACTTTTTACATGGTGGTTTGCAACACCTTGACTGAGTTCAAAGCCTCGTATTTTTTTCATCATTATACGTATACATTTCTTATTCTATGTTTCACCCTGCATTTTCCAGAAATTAAATATGTTCTTATCTACATTTTGTGCAGTCCAAATGATATTTTTGAAACAACTATTTTTCAGAGTATTTTTTTATATAGTACAGAACAACGGGACGAGAAACACGTGCATCTATTGGCAAGCAATACATCTGCTCATAATGATATAGTGTCACGCAAATATGATTGTTCCCGCTATAAAAGTTCCTTGTAATGATGTTCGATCGTAGAACTGCCAAAATCGAATCGATTCGATTTAAGTTCTGTTTCCGCAAAATAGGTCGTTTTGGTATCCAGTGCACGCTAACACGTGTCGCACGTGCTTTTTATTGTGTTTATCTTGGATTTTTGTATTTGGCACAATAAAGGTGCTATCTATTTTTGCATATTTTGAAAAGGTTTTGGGTATTGTACATGAGAGTAACAATGTCCGAGGAATAAAAAGCAAACAAACGCTAGTATAAATGAACCTAAGATTGTGTCAAATCGTTACAAACGTCGGTGCAACTTATACTGTGGTATTGGTTGGATAAAACGATGTCGTGAATCACACCGCAGGCCCAATTAATTACTTGACAAGATTGATAGGTGACAAAGTGTTGGCTAAGAACGGTAACTAAATACCAATACTCCGGTCCAATGCACTTGTAATCATAACGTGTTCATATTTCGTAGGTATTTCGAGAGTGTCAGCGGTCAACATTTGACCCCAATGTGCCACTACAGTTCACTGAGCACCATTTATACAAGTTAATAAAATTTGAGGGTCTGTTTGTTTTGCACTACAAGTAGATAGATACCTTTCAAATTCATATGATTACTACATCAATGTCTGGGCCTTCAACCGATCAACTAAAAATGTATTATCTGCATGTAGGTTTATCTCTATAGAGAAATCTCGGAAATATCTAAATTGATTTCAATTTATACTTATAACGTTTAAAATGTCAAAGTTTGCGATAAAATTTTTTGAACGAACTTGGATGAAATCGGATTATCTAGTCGACTGTTTTCTTTTTCTATCACAAAGACAATTAATGTGAATAATGAGGGTGAACCTGTTAAGTCTGAGATGCACAGCTTGAGTTTGAGAGTTCATTAATCACTGTGAAGTATTTTTACTTTGCTGTCCTTACTCTTAGTTTTTTTTACTCTAGTTACTCTTAGTTTTTTTCATATTATTAACAATATCCGAATAATCAAACTGCTGTTCAATGACGTGAAGTCAGTTACGTGACGCATCGCGTCACTCTGACATTTAATCCGTTTGACAATTTATGTGACAGAAGAACGTTTGTGAGGTCAGCTAACAATATAATAAAATTATCATAATACTACAAAACTGTTACACAATAATGAGTTGAATACTACCGTTTATAATGAAGCAGTTAATTAGCATAACTCAGGTGTCAGTGGCAGATCGCTCCAGATTCGGTACAAGGCGATGCAAATAATCGAGGCCATTTTTTACACGTTTTATTTTAGAACTAAGACATTTTAGTGGCTGATGTAGCTTAATTACAAAGTTATTTAAATGTTAATGACAATGATGATATTGTACAAATGCAAATCCATTTGTTTAATACATCGATGTGTATTTGTGTATATATTACGTCTAAACCCGTTAGTTCTGAACAAGTACATAGGTAGTCCTGTATTTCGATACTACCAATAGTTAGATCATTTGAACTAAATTATCAAACCTTCTAAGAGAGACGTACTTCTTAGCATTCCATGGATTCACCGTGCGGGTGCCGGGTCCATCGTGTGGCAGAGAGAGAAATCTCGAATAGACCCCAAGACTACTCGGGCGTAAAATAAAAAAATACGTGTAAAAAGTATGCGTGAAAATAAAAATTTAAGTACGTAAAAATTAAAGTAAGTAAAAGTACCGTTTATATTTATACTCACAATTAATATTTAACTGTTAGTGATTTTGGAAGATTCGTTCTGATTTTTTTGGTGTTAAACCCATAAAAACAAAGCAAAAATCATGAAAATTTAAAACTAATTTAGTACTTTCAAATAGACGTGAACTATGCACTTAAAATATTTACACCATGACAACAGAAAAGAAATTAAATGTTGTCCAGGAAAATAATTATTTACGATGAGTTTAGAACGTCCTTTCGAGCTGAATACTGCTAATCTGAGTAATTCTCTATTTTGGTTTGTTACTCAGTGGGTTTTAGTCTTTGTTTTCATAAATACATACCTATATTATGGTTATGCACAACCAGAGCGATAGATGATGGAAATTATTACGCATTGATTTCTAGGCTAGTTTACAAATTTGTGTGTTGTGCGTCTAGCGATGGCAAAATAAAAAAATAATTTGATGTGATTACACCTTTAGTATTGTTAGTTTATGACATCTGAATAAGATAATTTCCGGTGCTCAAATTGTTATACTAAGACCTCAGATGACACTTCATTCTATTGTTTTCATTTCTTGCTGAAATTAGAACAATAGAATAAGATATGCTGAAGGTCACAGTACTCACAGTACAAAGTAAAGGACTATGAATCTCTAGGAAACAAGTTGTACACAACAGTGTAAATTCACTTACGAGTGACCAGGATCACATCGGGTTTTGGGATCAATTTGTATTAGCAAACACATGTAATGGTTACGGTTATCGCAATTGTATTCATTGCTGACTTCTGTAAACGGCTATAACACGATAGCGTTGCGTGACAAAACAAAAATGATCGAAGGTGTAGAGTATACACCAGGCGCACTCAACTGTTTTTGTCCTCCTCATTTACGAAGCTCTGGTTACGCACAATAATTCAATTAGACTACAGGGCCATCGCTGGGATGTCCGGTGTAGTTCACCGAATAACGAACTGAGCACGTTCCTCTAATGATGCAATACACACGTAACGCGCCTTCTGCAATCCAAACCGTTTGTTTCGCACGTCACGCACAGCTATTTAAAGCATATAAACTACAATGATGCGGTTTTAAATACTCTTTCGCCAACTAGTTTCATAATAAAATTTACTAAAAATTATGGAACCAGTTTTTGACATACTTATGAGGTCTTTAACATATATTATGCAAGGTTCGATTGGCTGAACTGGGTAAATCTATGATCTGAACGAGTGTTATGTCACACGTCCATAATAAAGAGCGGGTGTGTGTGTGTGTGTGTGTGGATAAGGTTTGCTTGTGTACCGGTGCCCCTTTCGCTCTCGGCGACCTCCTTCCGCTAGCGAAAGTGGCGCAAGATCCCCCCGCGCCTTGCTCCGCCCCTGTGAGTTCCGTAAACAGAACTGGACTTATTGACGTCAGCTCACACTGTCACACAGTCAACTGTCCTCGGTGAGTTCTTGGCGCTGATTCATATCGTAATTCGAACGATTGTATTTTTTCTTCTAAATTCTTGTCTCTCACAAAACAAGTTAACTCTTATTTAAGAACTGTTAGATACTTTAATTGTTCGTGTAAAGTAGAATGATAAAAAATTAGACTATCGCCTGCCCATGGCAGCATAGCGGTCCATTTGAAATTATGTTCGTTTAAGCAGCATATTTTGTAAAATTAATTTTGTTACTTAATTTCTTGAATCTATTAATGCAAATAATATGAAATGAGTCCAGATTTTGAGATGCTCTAGATTTTGAGGTAAACTCTGAAGGTAAAACTGAGGTAAGGATACAATAATACAGAGAATAAATTAAATCTATACCGTAGTTTTGCATTATGCAAAACCAAAGCCTTTTGTATATTTTCAACACAGAAACCGGACTCAGTATCGTATGATTCACGGCCTAAAGTAAGTCACTCGAATAGCGATTAAATAATGAGTGAACTGCAGAAGCCGATGATATAACGCCATACTTTTTGGCTTTATTGGCCCGATACAGAACAGTGTACCTCTTGAGACCGCGCCACCACTCATGGTCTTTGACAAAAATGTGAACTATTTTTTTACTTATTAGTATTTCGGAATGCGAAAGTGGCTCCTCGTGCTTCCTCATGGCTTGGGCTGTAAATGTTGGTGCACCCATTAAGCCAGTTGGTTGGACATTCGAGCGATGACTGCAGTTGCGCAACTGTTCGACGGTTGCGCTTCAACGGGCGTCTCAATGCCGTCCTCAGACTTTGCGGATTTTTTATTCACAAGTCGAGGTCTTACTGCATTTATTGTCTAGCAAGGAACGCTCTCGTCTGGTAAAGGTCTAAAATTCACAATGCTTAAGAATGATAATAAACCCTACTGATTAAAGTTAAAGCAAGCAAAATACTATTAATGTAATGATATGTGACGTACATCTGTAATACCAGAAGAATTTAGAATGCCATACCTTCCATAGACGATTATAATTCACCTAATATACACTTCCTGTTCTTTATAACCAAAATAATCTTCATAGGTACATGTTAGTTATCGTAGTTAATAGTTAATACTATCGCGAGACTAACAGCTAATACTAAAATATCAATATTGTCTTATTAATTTCGTTTGGCGTCACGTACGTCTGAATATGCCGATTTTAATTAATTCGCTCAAAAAATTGCCTTGCGTGCATTTTCCAATCATATGTACCTATATCGAAATGCAAGGCCTAGCCTTGCATTTCGACCACCATTCTGGTCTATAAATATAGATTGCAACATCAACAAAAACATTAAAGCGCTTTTAGAATATCATAGATAATGCAACTCATTTATTCAAATGTATGCATACTAATTAATTGCGTCACGAAAAACCCGGTTAAAAATATGTGATTTGAGATAATTGAAAAAAAAAGAGATATATATTTATTTCATGAGACATAACCACTCGGTATATTTGTGTTATTAACGCCTTGACATGGCACCTTGATATTTAAATAAATAATTAAACTGTGGCTAATTAAAGAGCTGCTTCCGTGAAGGTCGCAGTTCAGAGAAACGGATACAAGTAGAGTAAAATTACTTACAAAATTGTAAAAATAAATATGATTCGAACGAACGGGGTCAAGAGGGCATTCGAATATAACCATGCCGCGTCTTACGTAAAATTGAAGAGCTTGTCGCAGGTTTTAAAACGTGTTAAGTGTCAGTTAAAGTTGACTAGTCACTTGACTAAATCTCGTTTTAAGGGCAGGTGAGGTTAACTCTTATTTTTTGGTGATAAAGGCGATAATGCAGTAGTGAGTTGCATTTTTGGGAGGCTTATGGATGGATGGAGGCAAGGCCAACGTTCAAGGGTTCACATTTTTGTTGAGGAAACAAAAATGTTCATTGCCAATGCTCATTTAAAATATTTTGAAAATATTTATACTTACTTTTAAGTAAATGATGGAAACATTTTACTGATGCAGCCTTACTGACCTCGATCAATCTTGTTTCGCTACCGTAAAGGAGAGGTGTGTCGTTGTGTTTGTATGTGTAGTTTGGTTGTGTGTTCCGGAGGAAAGTAGAAGTGAATGACGTAACAGACATCGAGTCAAACGGTGCAGTTGCATGCGCTCGCGCAGCGTGTTTCTGACGCCGCAGACAGTCGCGTGTCGATTCTCAAATTATTGAAGATATGCCATAAAACTAAGTATTTAACAGCAGGGCACCACTACCGTATATCACATGATAATTGAATACTGTTGAAGTACATAATTATGGTAGTTCTACAGTTTAGTCGTAATAAGCGGAGACGCACAATTTACTGACTTTACATTTGCGTATCTTCGGCGACGCGATGTTGAACAAAAACCGGAATTCGTTTTTACGTGATTATCTAAGGTTCTATAATTATTTGCAATGTATTTAACAAGCAAAAGTTTCCTTGAAATAAATAGTATTTTGTACTGCAATTGCAACCTATTGTTAAGATTGGATATGAAGGTTAATATTGATTGTGGATTCTCGTTAATAATTTTATTACAAACCAACTCACGACAAAAACTCAACAATGTTTGATTATTATTAATAAAGTTACCAATTATGGTTATGCAAAAATCAATCTGATTGATTGGCTTGATGAACGTCTTTATTTATTTATTCGGACATTATTTTGTGTTTACACAAAAGACAAGGAACTATTTTATGTATGAATGCTTAATGATAACTACAGTTTGACAAAAATGTCACTAGAATAATTGAATGAGTACGATGTGCATGTAAGGTATGTTGGTATGTCTATGTTTGCAAGTTCATTGGTATGTGTGCCACGCGAGGTGTTTGTGTGTGCGCGACTTTGGCAAGGACGCGTTACATCAGACGCGCTTCCGATGAGAAAAGTCAATAAAGGCAACTTATTACGTGGTAGTTGAGGGGTTTTCTACCAAATGTACAAAACATTGTTTTTTTTTCATTTTGGCGCTTTTAAACACTGTCTTCCAAAGAGGAGGGGGGGTTGGGGGATAGGT
The DNA here is from genome assembly GCA_963693475.1 of Ectropis crepuscularia. Lineage (NCBI taxonomy): Eukaryota > Metazoa > Arthropoda > Insecta > Lepidoptera > Geometridae > Ectropis > Ectropis crepuscularia. Next base: position 11,421,634 of record OY856350.1, read on the forward strand.
TTGACATGACAATGTTTCAGTGTTTTCGACTGTGGTATCGTAGGTACCAAATAGGACCGATTGGGGCCTTTTTTTGTATCAATGACAAAGTTAGCACTTAACCGTCATTGCCTGATGTTAAGCGACGATGCGTTTGTTGTAGTTTGTTTCAATGCTCTACAATTTACATAGTTCTTAGCTATGGATAATAATTTGCACTTAATGAGGGGTTATTTCAAGCTTTTATTTCTCTTCCTGTCTTGAAAATTACTCAGAATAAAATAACTGAGCTAGGTAATTAAATAATTATGTGGCCATCTTAACTTATTCTTTTTTTGTTTTTGATAAAATATCAACTTAGAAGACCTATTTATGTATTATTTTCAACTTTTCTGTATAACTGTTTTGTGTTTCAGGTCAAATTTGTCCTAGTAATATAATAAGTCGTTTTTTATCGATTCAGTGTTTAAAAAGACTGCATGATTGTTTTATAATTAGGTACGTAAACCAATTTACGATATACATCAGTCAAGCATTAAAACTTCAACTTAAACATTCAAGAATACGTGCAAAATCACTCTATTTTAATTGCTATAGAATTGATTTTAAGCTGTAAAGTTAAGTAGTTAACGGTGTTTTTGCAATACTAATAGCTAAAGCAGGACGCGAGTGAGACTCCACGATGGCTTGTTTATGTAACTGACATTTAAGAACGCTTGCACATGAACTGGCGTTACGAATTATACCTGCTTAATATATTATTTACTATCCATGTCCCACGCTATTAGAAAGTTCGTTATTAAGTAATACGTTTTCGTCTGAAAGCATTTGTTTGGTTGAATGAAATGGAACGTGGACGATTATGTAGTTCCGACTGTTAATGTTCCGACTGTTCACCATAATGGTGCGGACTCACATGCGTCCTACGGCGAATATTCGTGTTGACGCGATTAGTGTGGCCGGGTACATCGTGTTATCGCAATGTATGCGCAACAAGACGATGAAGCATCGAAGAGCTCTTGGTAAACTGGCGCGAATCATAGGGATTTGTCGCGGCAATATTCGCTTGACCTACGTCAATTCAAAATCAAAATTCATTTATTTCAGGTAAGGTTCCCCATAAATTATACAATTCATACAATCAATTTCAAACGTCACAAAAGGAATGTTAAAGACTTAAGTATTGGATAGCTTTACTAGCTATTCTGAATTTCGTATCTTTTTTAACACGCTTTTGTTAGCTTCACTTTTAGGTAACTACGAGTATGTATGTAGAAAATCTTGGAATCTTAATTTGACCCACTTCTCGGTCTTTGATTAGGATTAAATTTTACACACGCTCTGAATTCTGATGACAATACATGACTACTAAAGGAAACGTCATTACAAATCCAATATGGCGCCCTACCCAAGATGGCGGACTGGCTATTTGAAATCCACCCCCATGATATGGGTATCAAATGAAAGGGTTTGCTGTCAAAAATACGAAAAAAATAGTCACGTGACTTAAATTCAATATGGCGGACGTCCAAGATGGTGGACAGGCTATTTCAAATGCTTTTGTAATTTTTAGTGCGTGCTAAAAGCGTGTTTTTCGTTTTTTTTACTATTATTGGTAATTAATGGTGCGACCTTTTGTAGCAGTATTTCAAAGCCAGATGTTGACATACGTAAAAATCCAGGAAATTCCATGCCACTCTCTGCGGCTAAGTAAGATAACATACATACTTTCCATTCCTGTGCTGTACATGAGAAAAACAAAGTGAAATTATAATTATTGGGGAGCGGTGGACTGTAACTAGCTGGTGAATATAGGAAATGAGAAAGGCGCACAATGATAGTAAAATTATTAAAATTATTTAAAACATTTACAAAATTTAACCAAAACGCTCCTTAACCAAGGTAACTAAAGCAACAACTGAAGTCACAGGAAAAATAGAATATAAAATACAATTAAAAATAGAAAAAGAAAATGTTCCAGCCAATCGTCAACAGTTATTATACACTCACGGCTCACGGCTATCTTCTTGCGCCTGCGGTAAGAAGAGATTACTTTCCAGAATACTTACATCGTTCGGTTTTTATGAATAGTAGACATCCACCATCTCCTCATTCTTCTCTTTTTCATATTATTTCGTAAATGATACTCGTACAGTTTTAATAAATGATAGTTTACTGACATATGATGCAAAACCACTATTTCCTTCATTTTTAAATTACTGCCTACGTCTCGACGCACAACACTCTGAACAACCCTATTCGGCACAATGCCTTTGATTATTGACTTGTCTAGATGACGCGTTACGCTGTAATTGCGACAAAAGTACGAAGCCAGGTTTCAAACACAAGTTTAACAATTGTCTGTCGCTGTCCCTGCTATTACTGTTCTTGTGTCAATGGTATGCGTGCTAAGTGATACAGGCTCCCCAAGTATTTCCTGTTAAAGTGGGGAAAATATATTTCGATTTATAGAGACCTATAATTCGTTCAATTCAGTGTTCAATTCACTTAAATTAGATATATCTCAAGATATCAATGCTATAAAATTAAAACATGACTATTGTAGAGAATGATTTATTCTCAGAGAGGCAGATGCAAGAGGCATTTGAGCATGTCAAAGGAAGCGTAAACGATGAATATGAAATGTTTGGGAAATTTATAGCTAGCTAAATAAGAAAAATAAAAGTACAATGGGTGTTGCGCAGGGTTCATCAGTCTCTAACGTCTTGTTGAAGTGAAAACTTCTTTAGACGCACCTAGATAGATATTTCGTGGGCTGTGAATTGGATTCTAGCGTCACGCTCGGATATGATAAGAAATCTTTGGGTTAACTCGGGACCATGGCTATTGGCCATGAATTAAATTAAAACAAGTTATGGGTCTCTCTAAGTCGAAATATATTTTACCCACTTTTACTCCAGAGTGAAATCTCTTCGTTCGTGTCTTTGGAACATCAACCATGAAACGATGTCGCTTTATTGAGCTACGAGCATTCCGATAAAAAAGGACAATGTGGGATAAGATCATGCAAATCAGTTGCACTTTGGACAAGTTGCAGAAGATGACGGCGACCTGCTCCCGACGCTCGCGCGCTTTCAGGATCTCGCGGAGTAGCTCTCTCGTTCTCGTTAAAAATTAACAGTACACTAACGGAAAATTAAATTCAAGAACAGGCAACCCTGTAAATTTGGCGGCAAACGACGCCGTCTTGAGACAAAGTTATATGTATTAAAAATCTATCGTTTACTTCTTTAACTAAATGGTAATGTAAAGGTTACTTACCGATATCAGCTAATATTTTTAATTGTTTTCAATCGTCCTTGGTAATTTATGCAGACTTTTATAACGCAAATGTCACAAAACCGCGCAACGTCATTGTTGCTACAATTAAACCGACAGTACGAACTTATCTTAACTTTAACTTATATTTCTGATGTTTCTACGCGGAGCGGTCTATCTAGACAAGTAAATAATCAAAGCACAATACATCGCACCAATTTGACATGAATATTCGCCTGCTAATGTAGACACCAACATCGTCTTAGTCCGAATACGATGTTTTTGTTGCGCCAACACGTTACGAATATTCGCCTCATAGGTGGGGCCGCAGCATTATGATAAAAAGATTTGACAATAGCAAGAGTTTTTCGAATTTATTTGACTATGGGTTTAGATATGAATTGTTATTATGACGAGCACTCAAATTCTTTTTTTGTGGTGTTTTAAATTGCTTGCATGTTGGTGCTTTTTGCAAGCACAACCTGTCGTTAGCATGGCAAAAGACCCCAGAGCCAAGCTGACCCGACACTTTACCGAAGACATCCCGGAAGTCAGCCTGTATGAGATTAGGATGGCCCTCAAACAACTTAAGAACAACAAGGCACCTGGCGATGACGGAATTACGACTGAGCTTCTGAGAGCGGGTGGAAAACCGGTACTTAAAGTCCTCCAGAGGCTATTCGACTCCGTCATACTTGACGGTAATACGCCAGAAGCGTGGAGCAGAAGTGTGGTGGTGCTCTTCTTCAAAAAAGGTGACAACACCTTGTTGAAGAACTACAGACCCATCTCACTTCTGAGCCACGTTTATAAGTTGTTTTCGAGGGTAATCACGAATCGTCTCGCACGCAGGTTTGACGACTTCCAGCCACCCGAACAAGCCGGTTTCCGAAAAGGCTATAGTACCATAGACCACATCCATACGCTTCGGCAGATTATACAGAAAACCGAGGAGTATAATCGGCCACTTTGTATAGCGTATGTGGACTATGAGAAAGCCTTCGATTCCATCGAGACCTGGGCAGTGCTTCAGTCTCTTCAGCGATGCCGCATCGACTATCGCTATATCGAAGTGTTGAAGTGTATCTACAGCAAAGCCACAATGTCTGTCCGATTACAGGACCAGTGCACAAAACACATCCAGCTACAGAAAGGCGTGAGACAGGGAGATGTTATATCTCCGAAACTGTTCACTGCCGCGCTGGAAGATGTTTTCAAGCTACTGGACTGGAACGGATACGGCATCAATATCAACGGCGAATGCATCACTCACCTTCGATTTGCCGACGACATAGTCATTGTGGCGGAGTCGCTGGAGGACCTCGGTGCTATGCTCAGGGATCTCAGTAGAGTATCCCAGCAGGTAGGTTTGAGGATGAATATGGACAAGACGAAGGTCATGTCAAATGTTCATGTCTCACCTGTACCGGTTAATGTTGGGAGTACCACACTCGAAGTTGTTGACGAATACGTCTACCTGGGTCAAAAGATCCGATTAGGTAGATACAACTTCGACAAAGAGGTCCAGCGAAGAATCCAACTCGGATGGGCAGCGTTCGGGAAACTTCGGCACATCTTTGAGTCCAAAATACCCCAATGCCTAAAGACAAAAGTCTTTAACCAATGCGTGTTGCCAGTGATGGCTTATGGAACTGAGACGTGGTCCTTAACTGTGGGCCTCATAACAAAGCTCAAAGTCACACAGCGAGCTATGGAGAGAGCTATGCTCGGAGTCTCTTTGCGCGACAGAATCCGTAATGAGGATATTCGCAAAAGAACGAAAGTGGCCGACATAGCTCAAAGAGTAAGCAAGCTGAAGTGGCAATGGGCAGGCCACATCGCTCGCAGAACTGACAACCGATGGGGAAGAAAGGTTCTCGAGTGGCGACCACGAACCGGAAGACGCAGTGTTGGACGGCCTCCCACTAGATGGACAGATGACCTAACAAAGGTCGCTGGAAACCGCTGGTTGCAGGTTGCGCGGGACCGTTCGTTGTGGAAATCTAGGGGGGAGGCCTATGTTCAGCAGTGGACGTCTTGCGGCTGATGATGATGATGATGGTGCTTTTTGTAACAACAAACAATGAATAAAATTATGTCAAAATTGAATCCGATCGAATGAAGTCTTAAAGTTAAATCGAAGCAATATTCAATTTGTATTTTTTTTGTAATTTGTAATTCCACGGCATTTTTCCCATTTACCCGAATTCGACAAAAGTGGTCCTATGTGTTTGGCTGTATGTGTTTATTTTTACTAAATCTATTTAAGTCCGCTAAAACAGCTTTTTCGATTGATTTTTTTTTAAACTGTGTGATGAATACCTACTGATGTTTATTATCAGTTATCTGACTTCCATAGTACAAGCTATAACTTAGTGTAAATTACAAATGTATTATATAAGCTATTTGGCTTCTATAATACTAAGCTTTGCTTAGTTCGGAGTTAGATATGTGAAAAAATGTCCACCAGTATTTACTATTCAATTGCTTCATTGCATTAATTAAATTTAAAATTCCAATTAGTTTACGCCGTAGTAGTTTTTATTCTTTAACTATTAAAGTCTACAATACGGTAATATTGGCACGATTGTATGGAATAAGCGTAGTATGTAACCTTGATCTTGGATACATGCGTCAAATTCTCTCGCCCGTCCATTCCGTCCATTGTAATTTAATAACTGAGTTAGATAATATAATTAAACAATGAATCATCTCGTTATATTGTTTAGTTTGTGTTCACGAGTATAAATAATTACGGTATTTTTATAAGTTGACGTATACCGTCACGTGGCGTTGTTGCCTTGACTTTAATTGTAAAACATGTGATAGCGTCTACAATAAACTTTAAATTATATATTTTTAGAAATATTGACGTGTTGAAGAGAGTAAGTGTATAAAGTTTAGCTTTACAGATTTATGAATTAATACTGATAATATATCGTGTGCAATAGCATCCAAGAGACGCAGTGGCTTAACGGAAAAAACGCCCAATTTCACAAAAGTGAGGTTGTAGGTTATAAACCCGCCTGCATCTCTGAGTATTTTTTTAATAACAGATAAAATAATCTTTGATTTCTTTTTCATACACATAGAAAAGTAACAAAAATACCGATTTGACTTTACAAAAAGATAGAATCTTATACATTTTGGACACGCGCTAGTCTTAAGTGCATTTACTACGAACAAAAGGATGTGTTGTAATGAATAAATACATAGGTCTAAGCTTGTTTGTTTTCATTAATAATAGAGCAATGATCCAAGAAACACATGTGCCTGACCCTACGCAACATGCCTGCTCATAACAGCACATATCCATGGGGTTACTTGAACATGAAGATACCAAATCACTGCCTCGAACTGCGCTGCTTTCGTCACCCAGATATATAGGATAATTTATTAAATCCTTGCTCTGTATTTACTCTGAAAACATTGCTTTAAACACTAATGCTTGCGCATTGCTGCTTGTTAGTAGAATATTTGGCAAAGATGTGGTACTTCTCCAAGCGAACTTTGCCAAGAGTCCACTACAATTGTTAATTTTGAACTCATAATTCAAGAAGTCGTAAACACGAAGCGACTCACAGTGATGACACTTTATTAGCTGTTTTATAATACGTTACAGAATTAAGTTTATATTACGTTTGATATAAATTCCAAGGATATGTTACGAAGTGGTCGCCCTTCTCTCGCAAAGGTCTTATCAATAAATCAATCTTTGGCGACGAATAATGTAAGTTTTAATAGAGTAATCTAACTGACAGGTACGAAAATCGTTTGAGGTTTGCCAGGTGTCACAGCGTCTTTACATGTTATTATTTGATTGTAGGCGTTACTGCTTGGGTTTTTAAGTTATTGATGCGCAAACATTTGCTGGATTTCGGTTTGGAGAGTGATGTTTTCAAAAAATAACAGGGCAAATCGATAATCCATCTAATATCACTGCAATTTGGGGCAGTGATTTGAGTTCTTGGTGTCCAAATATAATTGTAAAATTTTTTGTTTTGTCATAATATCGAAACCGGTACGATGCAAGAATCTTTCAATGTCTTCCGCTAACCCACAATGAGCCAGCGTGGTGGATTATAAACTTGACTCTCTTCCTGCAAGATAAGGTCATAAGTTTCAGAAGAGGGAACATTTATTACTCATGATCCTACTAATATTGTAAACTGATAAAATCCAAATATCTAAACTTCTCTATTTATAACATTGGTAGGATGTCAAACTTTGGATGTGTTTAGCTCAATCGTATGGGATCGGTGAAACGGATCAGATTGCAATTTGGAGCACATTTAGATCATAGTTTAGACTGGCACATGTGCCATTAATACCGTGAAAAAAGTAACGAAAACGAGAACTACGTCTATACAACCGTGGAGCTAGTATTTTTTTTATGTAAATTCACCGTAATATTGTAAAAACAGTTAGATTTAAACTAACCTAACCTGGGTTTATAATATCACGCGTTATTTTGTAAACCGACGGTGATTGCAATTTTACTGCGACATATAGTACACGTAAAACACTGTACAAGTTTAAAAGCTTCAAATGTACGAAATGTCCAGCGACCTTTGACTCAGAGTGTCACGGAGCGGCGCAAGCGCAAGTGGCGGTGAAATGTCGAACGAACAATTACACGAGGTCGATGCCCTTGGACTCGATACCGATTTTATTGAATTTTCCACGGACCAAGTACGGTCCTATTTATTTTAACTTGATTTAACCCCATTTTTTTCAGTTTCTTTGGACTTTGAAATTTAATTCAGTAACATGACAGGTGTTTTGTTGACAAATAAATATCCAACTAACATTAAAATCAGTAAAAAGTATGTTTGTAGCACAACTACGTCGGAACGGTTGAACATTTTGGATTGAAGTTTGGGAAAACCGGTTATGATTTGAATAACACACAGACTATTTTTCATCGCGGGAAAATAACGGGAACGGGAATTACGGTGGTGAAACCATGGGGTACCAGTATTACAAAAAAAAGTAATACAACTGTAGTAGAGGTCAAACTTTTTTGTATGTATGTTTTAACAATTCTATATTTTGTCGTAACATTTCTAACTAAGCTCAGTACAGCAACGGTGGTAGTTCGTGTAAAAGAAAAAAAAACTTAGATAATCGTTGTTTAAAGTGCAGAACAAACCGTAAAAAAGAACAAAATAAACTCTAAAAGTATAAAAATACCAAATAACACTAAACAGAAGCCACAAGCTAACTGGTAAAAACAATGCTAACATGAAACGTAATATCTTCTTTGACGTAATGTAGACGCGAAATGGTAGAGTATACAACAATGTTTGCAGAAATGGTAACGACTTGCGAAGCTGTTATCTGACTCAATATAATAATATATAGTTTTTAACACTTACTGAAACAATAATAAGAGTAACAGAGGCTAAACATTGTCTCTATGACTCAAAAACCGTTCAACTGTAATTACAAACGTAAACCTTTGCGATTTCATCCGCATAAAGTTAAAAAAAATACTATTCTATAAGAAAAACTGCTATATTTCAGACATATCTGTTTAGTTCTTCTGCTATGATTTTAGGCAATAAAACACGTAAACTTTCTCATCATCATGTTTGCCTGGTGGCAGAGGTTCGTATACCATCTCCACTTATGAGTATTATTTATTTTACAAGTTTGTCATTACTCCTGGCTTTAACAGTGGTAGAAAAACTTGTGAGGAAACCGCCGTTTTCCAAGAATTACACCTTCTGAAGACATGCCAATCCGCACTTGGTCAGTGTGGTGGTTTATGACCTTGACTCTCTCCTTGTGAGAGAAGGCCCTGAATCTTAGCAGTACCATCTGCGCTGCTTATATTTATTTGTTGTTATCTTACTAATATTATTTTGCTTAACCTCGTCGGGACGGCAAATCGGATCTAGTAGACATTAGGAACACAGATTAAAGCCTAAAATAGCTCATATGCTACTTTTTATCCCAGGAAAATGAGAGAAACTGGAGCTATGCGTGTAAAACCACGGAGTGCAACTGGTAAAATGTATCCTCATACAACCTTCTAAATGATACTGATCTTTAAAACCACAGAACCCTTTAACCTACTAGAGTTTTCCACTCATTGCAAAATATACTATTTTGTGAAGTGTAACGAACATGAGCACGCTTATTAATTTCATAATAGGTTTCTGTTTCACAGTTAAATTCCGTAGCATTTATACGTATTGCATTTTAAGGTTGTTTTTAATTGAGCTTGTATATTGCATGCGGCTTGAGGCGAAGTGTCACAGGTCACAAGTCAGTCTTGTGAAACATGTGCTATGAGATCTTGTTATGCGAGAACACTTCGGAACAAAAAGCTATCAAAGGACTTTGTAACAATACTAGTTGTCTGATTTCACCCACTTTATTATATGATTGTTCTTTACATAAATATTAGAAGTGTACGTTGCTTTACAATTTTACAAAAACCCGTCTCACGGACAAATGGTACTTTTCTATAACTTAACATCAATTTTAATAAGGTAAAATATATTGAAAGGTTTATCAAAACCACTCATTGATCACCTTTTGGCAAATTGCAGAGCGTAACTTTTGACCACAACACGTAAGATACTATTTTAATCTGTGTGTAATATTAAAGTCTGCCCATCAGAAAGCCTATCAAAAACCAGTAGCTGTAGGTACCGTAAAACCCGGAAGTTGGTCTATTTTAAAAATGACGGAGAGACCAAAGCCCAGTGGAAATGCCCTTAGACGCCTTGTTGATAATGTTTCTCGACTAGGAAGATTAACAAACATATCACAATGACCTCGTTAGGAATCCTAGTTTCCTATCTAGGCTAAGTCATATATTTTACGGCCATGACGAAGATGGCGGAACTAACGAACAATACATAGTTATCCCACCAAAGCAGTAAGTGTACAGTTTTCTGGAAGGAGAATATTGACGCCATGACAACAGTGCTAAATTATCAGACTGAGAAATAATTATTATTATGTTTATTTATCATCCTACTACGGGAATATATAGCAGTAATATTGGACTCTAACCTCCACTATTACTCTCACATTTTAGTTAAGGCGGGCTTAACGACCCTTCCTCTCAAATGAACTATGTAACCGATCTATCATATCATAACGCCTTCTATACTCAATTATTGCCCAAGAAATCTTGGTCACACCGACACCGTGATGTTTTAGGAAATCAGTTGTCGAAACCAAAGAAATTATGCGTGGGAATTAATGCCTACTAATTGAAATGAAGCGTACAATTTTGGTCAAACCGTAAGCAATTTTGTAATATTGTGTGATTTAACTTTCATACTTATTTGGATGGTTTCCCACGACTTTTCTCAAAGAGTCAAAATAGAAATAACACCAATTAAATACAGTTTAAAGAAGCGAGAGCAATTAGCGGAATATGAAACAGTTTTGTAAGCGACAGGCGCGGGCGCAAGTGTTGAAACATGCGCTCGTTTTGAAACGAGCCTCGAGCTCTTTTCCTTCCATCCGGCGTCAATACAAGCACAATAAAATACTGTGATATAAAATACTGTGATATTAGATACTGTGATATAAAATACTGTGATATAAAAAAAAACACTCAATTTATTTTTACAAAGTTCGGTCCTCAAGTTTCATTTTTGTGGGTAAGTAGTTTTGTGTTTTTGCCGAATTAGGTAATGACAGTAGGCTCGCTTTGTTTTTAAGCTATTTAACGTTTTCCAATATACATTATTTGTGTGATCTTGAAATAAAAGTCGATTTTCTTAACATTATAATATAGCAAAGCTATCTCGGGCGTTCGAGACTGGAATCTTCGATCATAATTTGTAATTTATAAATCCGTAGTAGGACTAGCCTGTCAGCAGTATTTAGATCTATATTTAGGCCAAAAATTTATTTTTGTTTGTTTATTTGACCTTGCTAAGATTACGATCTACCAGTTACATTCGCCAAACATGTAAGAACCATGTACAATTCACTGACAAAATGCTTTAAGTAAATTGTTTCACATGTTTTAGTGTTAGAGAGAATCTGTGAGGTATGTGATTATGACTCGTATTGCCAGTGAAATTGTCACAAAATCACAGCCTTAATTGAGTTAGAGATGTCTTTTCCAAAAGTAACAGTGTCATTCAATGCACACAAATCTGAATTGATAAACAAAATACGTCTTAAGCAAAAATTTGAATTGCTTTACCGTAATGATGAATTTCATAGAAGTGACAATTTATAGACACATATTAATTTATGAACTGACTTATGTTGAACACATAGGTCATAAACGATCGATTGATATAAATTTATTCGTACGTAGAATAAACAGCCCATGTTTGTCAGTGGTGTTTATCTGAGAACTCTTTGTGATGCGTAAAAAAATCTATTATCATAGAAATAGGAATATACTTCCGGATTAGTTTACCATAGAAAAGCATTGTGATATCAAATTTTTTCTCAAAAATTTGACTGATTTAAGCCTTGACAAATTTGAATATAGAAATGTACCACAATCTTTGCAATAAAATTTCAAATACTAAGTATTGAAAACGTAGATTTAGTTTCTAAGTTTGCAAACTTTACGTGCTAGGGTTATAAACACAGAAAGATTCACGAACAATTCCACAAGAGCATGCTTCACGAGATGATTCAAGAGCATGTCCGCGGAAGGGCTATAATGTGTTTAGACCGATTCCGTGTCAGCAGTGACAAGCCGCTAATAGGGACGATCGAAAGCAATATTAGAGAATGTATGCCGCACGTAACGTAACCATCAGCAGCGACCGAGCGGCCAGCAATCCTGTCGCAACACTGGCGCCGTCAGCGGCACTTTCCACTGCCAATGTCGCTACAATCTTATCATTCACTTCGCTATTAATTGCACTTTTTATGTTCCTATTGCATGCTGCCAGATACCAGCGGGGGAAAGAGCGGGGTAGCTGTAGGGGTGGGGTAGCCTTGGCCTCCGACCCAACAGACACCGATTTCCAACAGCCGGAACTAAATGACCAACGCAGAAAAAACGAGAGATTCGGACTTAAATCAATAGCTATTAATAAAGATTGCTGTTAAGTAAAGACATGATCAAAGTCTACGACTAGTTTGAGATTGAAGTATTTTTTTTAGTGATAATAAGGAAAATAATGGAATATTAAGAAGGCTAATTATTATGTGCGAATACTCGTCTTATTTGAAGGATGTTAAGATTTTAAAAACAAATCCTCATCTCGACATTTTTAAAGTTGAACACGGTTTCCGTTACATTAAGTTAAATTACGTAATAAATCAATAGTGTTTAATAGATTTATTCACAATTCAAGGTGGGTTAAGTGGGAGGGGTGGGATTGTGTTTACAAACAGTGTGTGACCTTGATTCATCCTAGGAGTCGAAACAGTTTACTCACAGAGTGCAACGAAATTTGCTCAATAAGTAACAACATTAAAACAGAATAATAAACGGATCAAAAGGCTACACAATGCAATACTGTATAAAACTAAAACAGACCATGTATATAATATACATATGTGTAAGGAAATAAAAGATACATAAAATTTAAACTTCATTCATAACATTTCCTCAAAACTTATGCCTGTTGAAATCTGTCAAACTTTTGAATGAATTCAAACCGGTACAGACATTTTCATCGTTTACAACGTTAAATGAACTCAAAAAGATAAAATGAAGATAGAACACAGAAGTTAGAGTTACCAAAAAAAATTCGACATGACCTTGACATGGGGTGCGGACCACAATAATTCCCAAGTGACCTTGTATCCGGAAATCACTAAAAAGTTCTGTAGCAAAACTAACAGAGATATAGAGCTGGAATGTGAGGGAAATTGATATCGAGGTTGTGTGGTGTAACTTGTGTGCGGTACATTACCAGGTTGTTGCGGTCTGGTACTCACGGGAGCGAGGTACGCGGCACGAGTAGACGGGGCGGGCGCGCGTTAACGAATGCCAGCTTCTCATACCAGGCGCCAGTGGCGGCTGCTGCCCCCACCTTCAAAGCCACACGCTTCATTTTCCCTCGCGCCCATTCTTTGGGCGCGCTGGGCTCTCTGGATGGATAGCGCCGATTAGTTGTAATGGATCTATTGATTGATAGAAAAATTATTATAATCACTTAAGTTTGTTTTGCGGTTTCTAACTTTAACTTAGACGGCTGTTGTTTCGACCGCGTTTAAAATCTGTACGATACAGAAGAATAGCCGGCTTAGTTGCGTCTGTAAACAAAACTTTGTAGAAGACTACAAAGAACCTGAAGATATATCAAAGACTATTAAGAACAAAACTATCTAGAAATGTAACTATTGCATTCCAGTTAGGTGCACGATATCTTACAGATGTCATGAAGTTATAAAACTTATCTGGTTTTTACTTAATTTGAGAGTATTTCCGATAATTATTACACCACTACCGCATTCCAAATAGTTTTTAAAACATACGTGATCCAAAATACTGTAAAATTTTAGCACATTCACATGGATATAGTAACTATTTACATGTGTGACAAATGGACTTAAAGAACTTTGGCTAAATCCTAATTTTATAATACGTTTATTAACTAGTATATTCTGAATTTAAACTGTAAATATGTTGAACCACATTGCAAACCAAAACAAAATGTCCGATAAGTCTTCATGCTATAAAACTTCTTGTATGGAACAATAAGTTTTATGAATATGTATATTAAAACTGTTCTTCATTTTTTTGTATTATGTGCAAAAGATCTAGTCTAGGAAATTAAGTGTTGTTTACGTAATCAGGGTTGTGGCCTTCACTCTGGATCGTTTCTGGTGCAAAAGATGGCCATCGCCATTTAGTAGAGTAGTGCAGCTAGTATTTTGAGTATCTTTGCGCTCGAAAAAGCTAAGGCGAAGGCCTTGGAAAAGGCGAGTTATTTGAAATGAAATTGTTTTATTGACGCATATTGAAGTATTTTCTTTGATTTGATTTTGACTTGTTTAGTAAAAAATAGTAGGTAGATCTTCTGTAATGTAAAAGCAGCGCGTAACCATTTATCCACCTACGAATATGTTTTTTTCTTAAAGTATAAAAAAAAGTTATGTTCAGCACATCAATTATTACGTAGTCGCAAAAGTTAATTGTATTCCAAATGTTACAAGGCATGATTATTTATTTAAATGTCCATGTAGCAGTACTTTTCAATGTACTCTTACTCCGTCTTTTTCAATTTTTTAAGGGATATGTGACAGTTAGCCTCATTTGGCTACCGCCTGTCTTTTTCGATTTAATGTTTTTCTAAATTGTTACTCATGAACATAGTAGTTTAATTTTACTTTAGTAGCTTTTACAATGTACTCGTATTTTTTTATTTACACCCAGTTATATCATTAGTCAATTCATATGATTTACAAATGAATACTTAAGGTAACTACCGATAAATCATTTTTATTTATTTATTGTGAAATATTAAGAGATCGTTCTAATCATGAAATCAAATATATATTTGAAACTTTGGGTTAAAGACAGAATAGTGTGATTTGAAAAAAAAATGCATTTGATATACTAATTTACTAGAAACTCTTTATTTAAGAGATATTAACTTTTTTAGGTTTACACTTGACCGCCGCCTGATGCAAAGCGAAGATGTGGCGTACGATGGAGCGTGCTTACGAGTACCTAAAAGAAACCGATTCACTTTCAAATTATTCGAATTAACTTTTTTTTTTAAATAAAGAGTGACGAGACGAGCAGGACATGTGCCTGATGGTAAGCAACATGCCTGCCACATAACAGCACAGTGACACACAGCTATTGGAACATGAAAAGTCCAAATCATTACCTAACACTGCACTGCGCTCGTCACCCAGAGATCTAACTTGTTATATATCTAAGCCCTGTAATTTCTCTGGAAACATTGCCCTTCAAACCGGAACACATTAATGTTTGCACATTACTGCTTAGCGGTAGAATAACTGGCAAAGGTGTGGTTCTTACCCAGGCGGACTCTGCCAAGAGTCCTACCACTGCTAAGTTACGGGTGGTCTAGTCGAGAGAATGGCGACTGCCGATCCAGATACCCCGGGTTCAAAACCACGCGCACCACTGCCTTTTCGAAGTCATGTGCGTAATGCCGCTAACTTAAAAAAAAAGGTGAAGGAAAACATCGTGAAGAAAACGAGATGTAACTTGAGATCTTTCGAAGTCACGTGCCATCCACCAACCCGCAATAGGTCAGCGTGGTGGATTATGGCCTTGACTCTCTTCTTGCCGGAGAAGGCCCCGAGTCCCAGCAGTGCGAACATTTAGTCGTCTGTTTATGTTTATGCTTATGCTATTTATGCACAGATGCTAGCAATACCTTCACAAGAGCAATCCTTGTACTTATTTATGTATGTATAATAAATAATATGAATCAGAGAAAAAGCTTCAAGGATTTTCATTAAAATGTAGTATCCAGGGAGTTTCCGAGTTGAGACCTTTCATTCTTAGAAAACGTCGTAATATCCGTGTTTAAACCGAGAAAAGCTCGGTCATCGAGGTACTATAATCCAACTCTCCTACTTCCTACTAATATTATCAATGTAAATGTGTCGATGTTTGTTGCTCAATCACGTCATCTCCGTATGAGCGGATCGGGGCCCCTACCGTCTAACGAAAAACGCTTTAACGCTTTGACGCTGCTGTCTCTTTTCTTCTCGCTCGAAATGAAAGAGACGGCAATGCCAAAGCATCAAAGCGTCAAAGCGTCAAAGCGTTTTTCGTTAGGTGGTAGACCCCCGCCCCGGGTTGAAATTTGGTGCACAGTTAGATTATAGACTGGAAGAACACATAGATTACTTTTTATATAGGGGGAATAACGGGAACGAAAACTACGCGATTTTTTTAAAATTTTTTTTATAGCCTAGAGTGACGAGACGAGCAGGTCATGTGCCTGATGGTAAGCAAGATGCCTGCCACATAACAGCACAGTAACACACAGCTATTGGAACATGATAGTCCAAATCATTACCTAGCACTGCACTGCGCTCGTCACCCAGAGATCTAAGATATTATGTCTCTAAGCCCTGTAATTTCTCTGGAATCATTGCCCTTCAAACCGGAACACAGTAATGTTTGCACATTACTGCTTGGCGGTAGAATATTTGGCAAAGGTGTGGTACTTCCCCAGGCGGACTCTGCTAAGAGTCCTACCACTACTAAAACCGCAAGGCACTACTAGTTATAAAAACATACCCATGATGCATAGGAACTCCCAGATATTCATTTAGAAATTTCATTTGCATTCACGCTCGACAAAGATGCTGTTGAAATCC
Organism: Ectropis crepuscularia; assembly: GCA_963693475.1. NCBI lineage: Eukaryota > Metazoa > Arthropoda > Insecta > Lepidoptera > Geometridae > Ectropis > Ectropis crepuscularia. The sequence continues at coordinate 11,438,155 of OY856350.1, forward strand.
TAATGCATTTTGTTGAGTTCAAAGACCAGTCCTGTACGTTATTATATTTTGTGATATCTGGTTTGGTCTCATAGTAAACATAGTTCACATTAAAGAGAAACACGCTCCTTTCGTGTTCATTACAATTATTATTGGAATTAATAAAATATATTTAACATTTTTTACAGTATAAAGTGACGAGACTAGCCGGACATGTGCCTGATAGGTAAACAACATGCCTGCCACATAACAGCACAGTGACACGCAGCTATTGAAACATGAAGAGTCCAAATCATTGCCTAGTACTGCACTGCGCTCGTCACCTAGATACATAAGATGTTTTATTTCTATGTCCTGTAATTTCACTGGAAATATTGGACTTTGAAACTGGAATACAGTAACGTTGGGCACATTACTGCTTGGCGGTAGAATAACTGGCAAAGGTGTGGGACTTCCCCAGACGGACTTTGCAAAGAGTCCTACCACTAGACTTGGCAAGGGCATTCGACAGTATCTCGAGGGGTCTGCTGCTTAAAAGGATGCAATTCATGGGCATTAGAGGTGTAGCTTTGAAGTGGTTTGACAGCTACCTTAGTGACCGAAAACAGTTTGTTAAAGTGGACTTGTGCACCAGCGGTGAACTAGGTATTGACTATGGCGTTCCTCAGGGCAGTATTCTTGGCCCCCTACTTTTTACTCTCTATATAAACGACATTGTAAACTGTTGTCTTGAAAATGCTCAAACAATAACCTATGCCGACGACACAGTAATTATATTTCACGGGAAAACTTGGGACGAAGTATACAGTTTTGCTGGAAAGGGACTTGCTAGGGTCGCGTCACTGCTGGACAGAAGTCTACTGACACTGAACATAAATAAAACGAAATACATCGCATTCTCTAAGACCTATGTGAGTAGTCCTGCTGGTGGTTTGAGCTTAAGAATTCATACTTGTTCAAATTACGGATCCGCAGACTATAAAGGTTGCTCCTGCTGTCAAATTCAACGTACAAGATCCATAAAATATTTGGGCGTGATAATCGATGACCGGCTAAACTACATCGATCACATTATTTCATTATCTGGTAGAGCAAGGAGGCTGATATTCGTAATGAAGAGACTTAGAGACTGTGCACCCATAGACACTGTCAGGCAGGTATACCTAGCTTTATGCCAGTCTGTACTACAGTATTGCGTCTCGGTATGGGGAAGTGCTTGCAAAACTCTTTTTAAAAAAATAGAGATAGCGCAAAGAGCCATACTCAAAGTCTCACTGAAACTCCCTTTTAGATACCCCACAGACAAAGTCTATGACGAGATTAAAGTACTTCGTGTACGACAACTCTATGTTTTAAACGCAACAGTTAAAATCCACAAAGAACTCTTGAACAGACAAGATTATGATCGGCTGATAACTTGCCGCGTATTTAGAATGGCCACTCCGAATTATGCGTCTCTACTTGGATTTAGAAGCCCAACATTTTCTCATCCTAACACTTATAATAATGTGTGTAAAAAATGTGATATACTTAAATGTAATTTAGCAAAGTGTAAAAAAATAGTTAAGACATGGTTACTCACACTCTCTTACGATGAGACTGAAATGCTGTTACGATACAAATTGCCATTCTTGTAAAATGTAGTAACAAGTAATACTCACTCATACAAAAACAAAAATCAATGCGGTCATACACACGTTACAAAATGTACACACACAACAACAACACATAATTACACACACACGCATAGTACACTGCAGACAAATAGTCACCCACAAACGTACACAATACCACAGTACAACTCTCCTGCACACTTTACGCATTTATTGCACCTTTTTTTACTTAATGTCCACTTTCAAAATCCTTGTTTGTTTGTTGTTCTAATTGTTGGGAAATTGTATGTATTATACTGATTAACAGTAGAATTTGTTGACTGCTCATGAATTACTTGCAAAACATTGTACATTTATTTAAGATATTCCGTACTCTGAGCCCTGAGACACAGGTTTATCGCCTAGTTCGGGGCTCGCTGTTAAATCTATTTTTGTAAATGTATGTTTCAGCAATAAAGTTTTATTATTATTCACTCATTTAATCATCTTCTTAATCTCTAAGTTTTTTACAACATAAATATAAAAAATATAAACATTATAAAAAACTTAAAAACTAGGGTGCCGCCAGCAGCGGGGCAGGGCCCAAGCTACCGGTGGTTAGGGCTGCAGAGTGAGGAACCTCCTGACGATGCGCGCTGTGTCAAGGATGACTGCCTTCTGCATCTGGCCCTTAACCCAACCGTCTAGCGAAAGTCTCTTTAGATGTTGGTCGAGACTCTTCGCTACAAGGCCGTTTGCCGACACGACTATCGGGACTATGATCGTCGAATCAACATCCCACATGGCGGTAACCTCATGAGCCAAGTCAAGGTACTTGCTCAGCTTGTCCTTCTCGGCTTTCACGAGGTTCTCGTGAAAGCCGAGAAGGATAAGGATAATTATTAAGGATAAGGATTATTATTATTATTATTATTATTATTACTACAACACCTACCTGTACGATAAATATTGTCGCACAGTGAAAAGTTCATTTTAAAAAACTTTTAAAATGTATAATTATTTGTTATTCTTACTAATTGACGTGTAAATTGTACATTTTTGAATAAATACCTTTGACCTATACATATGTTTCAGTAGTATTTCTGCGTAGCCTTGTACATTATGTTTCGTTGTGTAGTTCGTAACCCCACAGCTTAAGACATACAAGAGTAACACCTAACCTTTAACACCGACTGACACCTGCCCGCCCTTGCTACCAAGAGCCTGAAGGCTCAGGAGGAAGGTAGGGCCACATTGGTCAGTGTTGCCATACTTTATGACTATGAGAATTTATGTTAAAATTTCGCAGATGCGTGTTAAAAACTTGCCATAAATCTAGTTGTTACCTAAGTGCGTTGAGCTTTGTTACTTAAATTTGTGTCACATATTGCTATTTTAATGATATTATCAAGTAGAAACTAAACAAAAATATCGAGAATTCTCTACACTATAAATATTCCTTAATTAATGATGCGAGTGCTGTCACACAATAGTCGTTGGTAAAGTGTTATTATTTAACCATCGTGACTTGAAATAATTATCACATAGATCAACTATAAGCGGAATTAAGTATTACGGTGTTTAGACAATCTATAAGCTAAACTTTCCGATGAGAAAAACATCTTACGAAACGTTCGAAATCGAATTGTAGTATGAAAATCTTTCGAGTACATCCAACATTTTATCGCCAAAACCTGCGAAGTATAGTAAATTCATTCCATTTTAATTGAATCATAGATATCCTAAGTTATGGCTGGTCTAGTCGGGAGAACGGCGGCTGCCGATCCGGAGACCCCGGGTTCAAACCCCACACGCACCACTGTTTTTTCGAAGTCATGTGCGTAATGCCGCTAACTTAAAACGGTGAAGGAAAACATCGTGAGGAAACCGACATGTACCTAGAATCTTTCGAAGTCATGTGTCATCCGCCAACCCGCACTGGGCCAGCGTGGTGGATTATGGTCTAAACTCTCTCCTTGCGAGAGAAGGCCCCGAGTCCCAGCAGTGGGAACGTTTAGTGGGCTGTTGATGATGATAGATATCCTAACAATATTATAAATCGAAAGTTTAGATGTGTGGCTCAATTACGTCTGAACGGCTGAACGGATCGAGTTGAAATTTGGAACGCATCAAGAACATAGCCAGATATAGCACATGTACTACTGTTTATCCCGAGAAATTAACAGGAACTACGCGTATAAAACGCAAGACGCTGCTAGTAATACATAAATCATGTCTATTTCAAACTCAAGGCCAATTTAAACAGTGTCACAAGTTTATGATACAAATTTTGAACTATTAACTTCATAAAAACAAATTAAGATGGTCAAGTACCTAGTTTTCGTGCTAATAGCCATTCATTGACGGTACGTTGCACTCAGCTGCAATTTTTAGGGTTCCGTAAAACGTAAAAACGGAACCCTTATAGATTCGTCATGTCTGTCTGTCTGTCTGTCTGTCTGTCTGTCTGTCTGTCTGTCTGTCTGTCTGTCCGTCCGTATGTCACAGCCACTTTTTGCCGAAACTATGAGAACTACACTGTTGAAACTTGGTAAGTAGATGTATTCTGTGAACCGCATTAAGATTTCAACAGAAAAATTAAAAAAAAAGAAAAATTAGGGTTGCCCCCCATACTGAGAACTGAAACTCAAAATTTTTTTTTTCATCAAACCTACACTTGTGGGGTGTCTATCGATAGGTCTTCAAAAATGATGTTGAGGTTTCTAAAATCATTTTCGTCTACACTGAATAATTGGCGCGAGAGACACTTCCAAAGTGGTAAAATGTGTGTCCCCCCCCCTCTAACTTCTAAAGTAAGAGAATGAAAAATCTAAAAAAAATATATGATGTACATTACCATGTAAACTACCAACGAAAATTAGTTTGAACTCGATCTGATGAGTAGTTTTTTTTTAGTACGTCATAAATACACTATTATTGAAACTTCGATCAAAGTTACAACGAACTACAAGAACTATGTGTACTATGTATATAATGTTACTTGCTGCAACGGAACCCTTCATGGGCGAGTCCAACTCGCACTTGGCCACTTTATTAAAGTATATACCTACTAAATCGTTACTGGCCAAACAAGATTTGCATCTGATGGCAAGCAATATGTCTGCCCATAAGAGCACTGTGGCGTTAAGAGTTCAAGGCATAGTCAGCGTCCACTGATCCGCACCGTACGGATCGTTCATCGACAAGGCAAACTAAAATTCATTACGTGCGATGGGTGCGATGCGGGCCTGTAGACGCTTACCTTTAAAATATCCCTACTGATGGAAATATGGAGCTTCTCTCAAACTTCGTTCTTCATGTCCAGAACTGACAGATGAAACACCGCTATTGTCAAAAGTTTATCAGATAAAAAGTTGCAAAAAAAAAAAAAAAAAAATTTACAGTTCAAAAAGACTAATCTTTTATCCGAGATCACTCATCTCGGATAAACTTTTGACAATAGCGGTGTTTCATCTGTCAGTTCTGGACATGAAGAACGAAGTTTGAGAGAAGCTCCATATTTCCATCAGTAGGGATATTTTAAAGGTAAGCGTCTACAGGCCCGCATCGCACCCATCGCACGTAATGAATTTTAGTTTGCCTTGTCGATGAGCGATCCGTACGGTGCGGATCAGTGGACGCTGTTGTATGAGTTTTTATACAAGGCAAACTAAAATCCGTTACGTACGATGCGGGCCTGTGGATGGTTACCTTAAGTGTCGGTTTTCATCCAACATATTTCAGAGTTTCAGAGCGAGTGGAGCACCTGCATATACATATGTATCTTCATATATTTATAGTTTTTTTACTATCGGACTGCTCGTAGTTTGAAAAAGCGACATGATTTCACAGGTGATGTTCTAAAAACTCGACCTAAGACGTTTGATTCCGCTTTCGTAATAATAACGTCTAGGTTGTGAAATACGTTGCCCGAGTGGGGTTTTCCCGATGAATATAATCTTGGTGTCTTCAAGTCGAGAGTGAATCAGTATTCTACTACTAGGTATTTAATACATGCGAAATGTTAATATTTTGTTACTCAATCACGGCGGAACACCAGAACGGGTTAAGTTAAAATTTGAAATACAGTTAGATTATAGTTAAGAATAGTACCTACATAGGCTTCATTATCATGGGATTACAATGGGAGCGGGAACTACGCGAGTGGGAAATACGCTAGGTGCTGCTATTTGTATATGTAAGTTTGTACGTTCCATTGTAGACCGCATCGTCACTTTCCATCAGGCGAGGTTTTTGCGTACTGAGATTTGCAGGGCGATCTCTCTCTTGAGTCCCTCGGTACCTCATTTTTGACGACTTACGACCGAGTAAAATTTGGAGGAAGACGGGTCCTTTACTTGATCGGTTCATCGCGAGCGATCGCGTGATCGCTCACCAACCAGATGATCTCTCAGTGTTCCTAACTCTCAGTTTTGGTCCAAATTCCCATTGCCTCTTCGCATTGTATGGCCAAAATATGAAAGGATGCGTTGTTGAAATATAGTGGATAGGCGTACTTTTATTCGGAGCTTGGATCGACGCATTGGTGCGTTTCGCAGTCCATGGTATTCTCCTCTCCAGCACCACATCTCGAATGTGTCAATTCTTTGTCTTTTCCTAGCTAGGATTGTCCACGTTTCTACTCCATACAGAAAGATAGAGAATACCAGACTCGTATCAATCTGATCGTGGTTTTGACTCCGATTCATCTTTTCTTCTAGATGTTGTTTAAACGTGTCATGGCATCTTTTGTCATCCCGGTTCGCCTTTTTATCTCAGAGACACAGTAAAGTTGCCGTAAGTACAGATTTGTTGTGGCAGGGCGATAGGTGAAGGCTTTCCGTTCGACCTACGTGCTAATTGCCGACATTTCACTCATTTTCGCAGCTGACATTTCCTTGACATCGGCGACATAGTTTTTCGCTTTGCCTTGAAAAATTGCAAACTTGTATTTAATTATTTTAATATTTTAGACGATTGCATCTAAAAAATGTAAAACTTATATAGTAGATGTTAAGAAATTCTTGTTTTACGTGATCCATTTATTTTTTTGTAACTTCATTAAATTTTTTTTTAATTTTGTGGCAGTGACATTTCTTGGAGAATGTCATACGTTTGATAGTAAATGTACTTTACGGCCGTTGAATAGTGAATTGTCTGAACTGTGTGAAAGAGTAATTACAGTTCACAATTTTTTATCAAAGTGTTATAACTATATAAGTAATAAGTATTCAGGAAACCAATTTCACGCAAATATAACTATAGGTAGCCTACATTCCATTCCCTCTGTTGGGACTCGGGCCTTTTTCTCATGAGCACAGAACAAAGGCATCCACAACTCTGGCCAAGTGCAAGTTGATGGATGACGCATGTCTTCGAAATCTTGGAAAACGTAAGTTTTTTCACAAAGTTTTCCTTCACATTTTACATATACACTCGGAAAACACAGGGAGGTTCAGGCGAGACTCAAACCAACGACCGCACGATTGTAAGTGGGAGGTTCTCGCCACTATGCCACCACGTTTTGAAATTCACTCAGTTAATTTTATAACTGCGAAATTATATTTAACACACGAAAATATATAATCACCTTTCGCAAAGTACTCGTATAATCCAATGTAACATTTTTAACGAATTATGTTTTTTTTGCGTTCGAGAGAAAAAAAAAACAATTTAAAATTGGAAAAAGTAAAAAAAAGTCAAATGATAATTAATATTTTAAATTTTCAATTATACATCCATATATGTCATGTCATCAATATATGTGTGTTTATTCAATAATTTATAGCTGAAGAGGTTATTTGTTTGAATGCACTAATCTCAGGAACAACTGGACTGATTTCAGCAATTCTTTCACTGTTGAATATGGATGTGATTTTTAGGGTTCCGTACCCAAAGGGTAAAAACGGAACCCTATTACTGAGACTTGGCTGTCCGTCCGTCCGCCGTCTGTCACCAGGCTGTATCTCAAGAACGGTGATAGCTAGACACTTGAAAATTTCACAGATGATGTATTTCTATTACCGCTATAACAACAAATACTAATAATAAAATAAAATAAAATATTTAACGGGGGCTCCCATACAACAAACCTGATTTTTTACAGTATCTTGCTTGATTAGTCCGTTCCAAGTAAGTAAACTAGATGACGCCACTAGTACACTAAATCGCGCATTCGACCTCGTCGTTAAAATCGTAAGGTAAAATCAAAATTCTAGAAAAACTTCTGGTTGAAAGCCTGTCGGTGGAAACTGCGATGCGTATAAGGAATTCAAATAAAGCCAGAGGTTTACGCCGTTTATTTGCTAATGGTACGGAACATTCGTGCGGGAGTCCCACTCGCACTTGGCCAGTTTTTTGAGTGTTATAGACTATAATACATATATATTAATGTACTACGGGCGAAGTTGAGACGGACCGCTAGTGTAGGTACCTATGTATATTTGATTCGCCGAACACACAACCATTTAGCGTGGTTTTGCCATTGGTAATCTGACTACGCTTTCAACTATAAAAAATAGTAGTGGAGTTGATTGACCTTCATGGGTTTACGGATAATTCGGATTTGCTTAGCGTAAGAAGTTATGTGACTTTATTGGTGCACTATAGTATTTTGAAATTTAGTTATTTTTTTTAATGTACTTCCCAAAGAAATGAACAAAATCTGAAGTCGTGTTTTAAGACTCCTTAAGTTTATTAAATAGATTATTTTGTATTAATGCTCTAAAATAGAGTACTAACTTTTTGTGGCTAGTATATCACTTATTTTAATTCCTAGAAAGTAACTTTGTTATTTAACTAATCCACAATCTTTTATAAGCAGAACTCAAGCTGTCAAATAAAATTTTAGATTTTTTTTACTGTATAGAATGACGAGACGAGCAGGACATGTGCCAGATAAGAAACATGCCTGCCACATAACAGCATAGTGACACGCAGCTATTGGAACATGAAGAAGAATCATTACCTAGCACTGCACTGCGCTCGTCACCCAGAGATCTAAGAATGTTATATCTCTAAGCACTATCTCTGAAAACATTGCCTTTCAAACCATAATCTAGCACAGGACAGCAGTGGATTGTACTCCACTGCACTCGTCACCCAGAGATATGAGATGTTTTATCCCCTGTAATTTCTTTGGAAACACTGCCGTCATTGCCCTTCAAACTGGAACACACCGATGTTTTCACATTACAGCTTGGTGGTAGAATAACAGGCAAAGGTAGTGGTACTTCCCCAGCCGGACTCTGCAAAGAGTTCTACCACTACACTAGATATACGAACTTTACTGTAAATGCATCTGCTTATATTGTTTTGCAGTTTAGATATGCATAGATTAAAAATAGCGGTAATTTGAATGACGTAGATCCAGTTAGTTAATTCCTTATAGCGATGAATCGCTGACGTTGCGTCATTAGGATTATATTTGTTGCGTCGAGCGCTTTTGAAACCTGCCTCCAGCACCGCCGCTACACAGTGTATCGCTACCAGTAGACCATCTATTTTCAAAAAAACATCAAAATCATTCAAAACACACTGTGTTCCGGTTAGTAGGGAAATATTTTCAGAAAATTTCATTATAAGGTATGGAAATAAATTATGTCTATATATGGGACGAGTGCAGTGCGATGCTAAGTCATGATTTTGACTCTTCATGGTCTTACAGTTGCGTGACACAGCGCAGGTATGGGTTTGTTGCTTACCAGCAGGTACATATTCTGCTCACTCTGTTACTTTTTACTATAAAATACACAACAGCGCAGTGCCACGTTTTATAACTTCTTTCACAAAAAAGTAGTGTTATAGTACAAAACTTTGGAATTAAGTCAACATGACGCTGTCAAGTTGATATTTGGTGGTTGTTTGTAAACATAATAATGTGCCAAACGAGATTCGGCTATGCACGTAGATAAAACGGGTTGCGGTTGAAAGTTGTCGGACTAGACCGACTGGACGTCACACGGGAGTACAAAGATTGTTGACATTTAATGATGAAAATACTACACTTGAAAACGGTGAATACATTTTCTATCATTAAAATATGACAAAAGTGCTTTTTCACTAATTTAAGGTTAAACTGTTTATTGTAACAAACATTTTGTTTAGAAATAAAATTATACCATTTATGATATTGTTCATCATTTAAATTTAAGAAAATCTAACCTAAAATAATAAAAAAAATCTATAAAGAGGTCATAAAATACAAAATATTTTGTTTAATTTACTATGTTAGGCATGCTTTATCAAAAACAACAATGAAATAAATGCGTGTGTATGTACAATGTATTCCCTTTTTTAGCTAGCATTGAAAAATAAGGACGTCATAAATTTTCTGTATCTGTTTATTTATCATAAATATATATTTATAACCAGGTACCTACTCTGGTTGTTGCATCATATCTTTTTTTAAAATTGAATAGACCGTATATTTTACTAAAAATTTTGCAGTTACAGAATAACTAAAACTTTATTTTAATTGATTGTTATCAAATAAAGTTCAGTCTATATTATGTAAATTTTTTTTGCTCAGTAAGATTGGCAAATGTACAAATGACATAGAATTACATTTTTTTTATTTGAAAAAAAAAAAAAAACAATGCCATATAATACATAAATATAAAGTACCAGTAGCGCTGCGCGGTTGTACCCGACAATTCCTCGTTCCCGTTGTTTTCTCGTGATAAAAAGTAGTCCATACAGTTGTCAGCATGCTGTTACAGACTATAATCTAACTGTGTTCCAAATTTCAACCCGATCCGTTCGGGCATTCCAACGTGATTGCGCAAGAAACATCAAAACATCCTAACTGTCCAGTTTGTAATATTAATAGGAAAAAAATTGCAGTCATAGGAACTGCCGAAAGAAGTGAAAACTTATAACTCAGAATTTGATAGCTTACTTTGGGAACTACACGGGTGTAACCGGAGGGTGTGGCCTGGGCATCATGGCATAACCATCTAGAAATGCGTCGGCATTTCCCATTGGCTGACGCATTTCTAGATGGCCATGTCATGATGGGCAGGCCACGCCCTTTTGGCATTTCCCATTGGCTGAAGCTTTTCTAGAAGGCCAATGGCTATGATCCCGAGTTTACCCGAAGATTTCTTATCATACCCGAGCGTGACGGTAGAATTCAATTCACAGCCCACGAAAAATCTGTCTATAGCGCGCCTAAAGAAGTTTTCACTTCAAAAGGATAAAAATCTGAATTTATTCACGTAGTTTTTTTTTAAATCAACGATGAAGTTTTGTTATCTGTTATACGTGTTACTGTGGCAGGGCCGCGTCCGACGGCCGCGGCTTCCGCAACTTATGAAGGCAATTGGCTTAAACACTGCGAAGCTCACCTTTAAACATATATCAACAAAATAAATACGGTAAAATTGTGAAAAAAGATTAATCGAGAGCAATTCATATCAAAAATAATCTTGATAGTCAACGAAAGACATCTCTCATTTTGGAAGTGATTCAGAGATTAATACGATCAAAATAATTTAAAAATAATACCCACTTTTTGTAAGGAAAATTGTGAAATAAAATTACGCGAATGCAATTTAGATAAAAAAATAATCTTGATCCATGAAAACCATCTCGGTGTGGAAGTTTATAATTTAAAAGTTGATACGGTCAACAGAATTTCAGAATAATAGGCCAATGTATGGGAGGAAAAATTGTGAAGTAAAATTACGCGAATGTACGTTAAATGAAAAAAATAATCTTGATCTATCAAATACACCTCATGATTTATATATTCAGCTGAATATTAATTACAATTTAATATCCATGTATTTTTTTAATTATGTAAGATAGATATACCGCGATTTGTCTTTTAAGGTAAGTATATCACGGCCTATGATGTACCACGTGTGACTTGAAAATACAAACTAATTTGATAACACTTTGGATTGTAGTATTTCATAGTTTTGCAGTGTGTATGATTCGTAGTTTCGAGAGCTTTGTACGAATCTTTCTTATATTAAGCAAAACAACTTCACTCAGACAAAAGGGTACCATATGGTAGCTACTCTTAATAAGTACAAGTTCTACTATGACGCCAGTCTAAAAATCACAAAAACAATCTAACATTTTGCTGAATTCAAAAAGGTGGATTTTAGAACATCTGATGTTTATTTAGTTCAGGATTTTGGACTTATTCGTTCATTTATTGCACTTAAATGAAAAAAAAGTCAAAACACTGTAACAATAAAATTCTTATTGCGCAAACGGAGTCTTAAGCCGATCGTCCACCGACCGCCAACTAAACTAAGTTAGTTTAGCTTAGCTCGCATAGTAGAGCCAGTTTTTCATACATGTGCGTCCACAGCAAACTATGCCAGCTAAGAAGCCATGGATGAAAAACTGGCTCAACTATGCGAGCTAAGCTAAACTAACTTAGTTTAGTTGGCGGTGGACTTTATCGTTATCAGCTGTGTAACATGTTAATGATGGACCTACAAAATACGACCTTTTTAAACGAATTCTAAAAAAGTTTTCAATTCTATTGCATATATTGTTTTTGTATGTATGTTACTAATTAGCTGCGCCAATTGTGAATCGATTTTGATATCTTTTTGAATCTTATAGATTCGTCATGCCTGTCTGTCTGTCCGTCCGTATGTCACAGTCACATTTTTCCGAAACTATAAGAGCCATAAGTACTGTTGAAACTTGGTGAGTAGATGTATTACGTGAACCGCATTTTTCATCAAACCCATACGTGTGGGGTGTCTATGAATAGGTCTTCAAAAATGATGTTGAAATTTCTAACATTATTTTTGTCTATACTGAATAATTTGCGCGAGAGACACTTCCAAAGTGGTAAAATGTGTGTACCCCCTGTAACTTCTAAAGTAAGAGAATGATAAAACTAAAAAAAAATATGATGTACATTATTACCATGCAAGCTTTCACCGAAAATTAGTTTGAACTCGAAAAGTAAGTAAGTAAGTAGTTTTTTTAGTACGTCATAAATACACTATTATTAAAACTTCGATCAAACTTACAACTAACTACAAGAACTTTTGTATTATGTTACTTGCTGCTACGGAACCCTTCATGGGCGAGTCCGACTCGCACTTGGGCGTTTTATTTCATATTATGGATCGTCTTTCAGAAGTGGTCCTATATAAATTTATCGTAATCGCTTAAGTACTTTTGGAGAAATTAAGAATAACAATATACATGTGCAAATAATTACTGTATCAGTTTGTGGGTTTCTTCAGCAAAAAATACAAATTGAAGTGATTCTGGTTTTCAGAAAAATAAAATTGTCTTAGTAAATTTACACTGCGTAACCCTGTATGAACAAACCGCGTAGATAGGTAGTTCTCTCATGATCCGTCAGTGTAGCAATGTATGCAATCCTGCTCTTAAGGTCTCACTTTCTAATATGTATCTTTATCATTTCATAGGTTAGTTTGTTCATGTATTACGCGATTGTTTTCCATCAACGTCTCTCGTGGTGACTTCATTGATGCGTATAATTATATGCGATAAACAAATTAGCGGAGTGGTACTTGACAGGTTCTCATGTTAGCAAATAGGTAGCGTAGCAAGTTTAATGGCCTTGATGGCCTATAAGTAGCTAGAATCGTGATCGTGACGTTGTAAGTTTGAATCCTCCCGGCACCGGTGAGTCTTAAAATACAAGTTTGTCATAATCTCTAGCTTGTACGGTGAAAGAAAACATTGCAAGGAAACTGACGTGTTCCAAGAACCTTTTAAAAACATGCGTCATCCGGCAACTCGCATGTAGTGGATTATTTATTTTACATTTATTATGCTCTTGATTTTCTCTTTGTGAGAGCAGACCCCGAGTCCCAGCAGTGAGAACATTTAGCGGGCTTGGTTTTTTTTTTTTAAATGAATAGTGACGACACGAGCAGGACATGCGCCTGATGGTAAGCAACATGCCTGCCACATAACAGCACAGTGACACGCAGCTATTGGAACACGAAGAGTCCAAATCATTACCTAGCACTGCACTGCGCTCGTCACCCAGAGATCTAAGATCTAAGATCTCTAAGCCCAGTAATTTCTCTGGAAACATTGCCCTTCAAACCGGAACACAATAATGTTTGCACATTACTGCTTGGCGGTAGAATAATTGGCAAAGGTGTGGTACTTCCCCAGGCGGACTCTGCCAAGAGTCCTACCACTACAAAATTCGGTATTCGCCAATACCAATTAGAGGTTGCCTATTTAAGAACACAGTTTTTGGTTTGCTCGTTTGTAAACTTTGAGTAAAAATTTGGTAGTGGTATTTTTTGATTAATGCCTCCACTTAAGCACTATAAAGTGATGTTAAGTAACGAAGCGGTCTACGATGGAGCGTTCTTACTCAGAAGAAATCGATTGATATGAAGACACCACCATTGCAACCAATTGGGAAAAACCCACTCAGGCAACGAGTTCCACAGCAGACGTTTTTATTAAGAAAGTGGAGTCATACCTCTCGCTTCAGGCTTTGGAATGTCGACCATGAATTGATCGCTTTTTCGAGCTACGATTAGTCCGATAGAAAAAAGTATGTACTTGCATTAAAATTAATGACTATTTAAACTCATTACACGTTTATTATGTAAAACAGCTGGATATAAATCACTCTGCAGGGCTTATCGCTGGGTCACCGGATGTTCAGCTATCATTCAATTTAAGGTCGCATTTACAACGCATGAAATTACATCCGAAACTGCGCTCAATGTTACACATTTCTATTAAATTAGTTGTTATTCGACATCGGGAAACTGGTTTAAGGTCCAATATGTACCTACACTGAGTGTGATTATGCAACTGTTTCTGAAGTATATAGGTACATCTGTCGGTGTATTGAAGCCGTGGTGGTCCGGTGTTGAGAACACCTAATTCATAATCGTGAGGGTGTAGGTGAACCTACATCCTAAATAAACCCTAATCCTGCTAGCAGGTCTAAGTGGATGCTCCAGTTTGCTATCGCCACTGCTTTTGACGGTGATGGAAAACACCGTCAGGCAAGTTTCAAGAAGTACGGTTCTTTTTAGGTAAGCACGCTCTATCTTGGACCATATCGTCGCTTAACATCAGGCTAGATGGTCAAGTGAAAACCCATAAAAGTTAAAAAAATACATTTTTCGAGGACATGCGTCATCTACATGTTGTGGATTATGGTATTGATTCTCCTTGCCCCAAGTCTCAGCAATAAATATAAATAAATAAATAAATAAATATTGGTGGACAATTCACACACAACACCATCTGACCCCAAACTAAGCAAAGCTTGTGTGATGGCGGCCAGATAGCTGATACAATACTTATATAGTTTTAAATACATACTTATTATACATAGAAACACCCAGACACAGTGCAAACATTTGAATTCATCACACAAATATTTGCACTGGGTGGGAATCGAACCCACGACCCTTGGCTTCGCAGGCAGAGCCACTACCAACTAAGCCACGAGGCCAGTCGAATGAGACGTTACATTTCTTTCAACATCTTAGACACATTGCCGTTCGAACACGACTATTAGAATTCTATGCCATTTTCCAAATACACTCTCATTACACATCCATCCAACTTCCAAATCTACTAATATGTTTGTATTACTAGCAGCGCCCGCGGTGTTTCCCGCGTTGTTCACGTTTCCGTTCTTTTACGGGATGAAAGGATTAGTCCATGTGTTATTACAGACTATAGTCTATCTGTGTTTCAAATTTTAACCCGATCCTTTCAGGCATTCCGATTGAGCAACAAACATACAAACATCTAAAAATTTAACTTAAAAAAATGATAATATTAGTAGGATGCAAAAAAATCGGTTGTCTGTAAAGTTACTGACGATAGTTGAACGTGACAACTTCAACTCAAACGCCTCAGAGCGAGGTAACGCCGCATGACGTCATGCGGCGAGGTAACGCCGCATGGTAACGCCGCATGACGTCATGTTTTTTCGTGCGTGCAGCCGGCTTTTGGATATTTGTTGCTCAACAACGTCAGAACGGCTGAACGGATCGAGTTGAAATTTGTAACACAGATAATCGTCCTTTATCGCGAAAAAATTACGAACGAAAACTATACGGGTAAAACCGAAAGGCACTGCTAGTCAGTAATATGCACATTTTATAAATAAATGAATAAACGTATTTTGGTAATTTGGTCATAGGATCATTGCAAAAATCATTTTATTTTTTTATTTGGGTGTTGCATTGTTGTGGGGGTTTTATTTCATTTTAATACAAAAATAATAAGAAGTAAGATCTAACCGATAAAATATCTACAAAAAATTGCAACAAAACTCAAAGGTCTAGGGCGAAACCGTAGATAATTAGCCAGTTAAAAACCAAAGAAAAAATAAGAATTAGTCGAGAAATTACATAAAAACTATGTAAGGTTATGTGCATAATCGCTACTTAGCCAGTCATTTGGGTACTCCGATGTTGCAAGTCCACGTTTGATTGACGCGAGAAGTTGCGCGACTGCGGCGCGACACAAATGAGTTTCTTGTTCAGCCACAATAAACTGTTAGGATTACTAACTGTATTGCTTAAGAAAATTGCATATTCGCTAGATACCTACCCATATTAATACCTCTTCATTCATCGATTTTCTAGTTATAATCTCATGTGTCTTTTGTCGTTGATGTATTTTCTTAAATAATAAATCTTCGATTTACAAGGTGTGTTAAATACCTTTCATAATCGGAAAATAAAGAAGGTGTACGTTTACCAATCAGAACAAACACCTGTTTTTAATCGACTTCAAAAAAGGAGGAGGTTCTCAGTAATTTTTTTTATATATATGTGAATCAATCCTGATGATATCTTTTTACCCAACTGAAAGAAGGGCTATGTTTTTCGCGCGTATATTTTATGTTTGTAAATTTCTTTATTCTCGCGTATCTCCCAAACGGCTGGATGGATTTTAATAACTAATAGGTATCATTAGATTCATCTCAATCACCCAAGTGTCTTTAGATAGTGTTTAATGTTTTTTACTTGTTGATTTTTTGTAGTCTGGTTTTTTAAATAAATGTTATTTATTTCTTTGATCATATTTCATAGGCAGTCCGATTTCGTTTTATCGAAATTGGTGTAGTTGTTATTGAAATATCAAGAAAAATCTGACCTCGATGACGTATTCGTCCCATCTTGTTGTCTCATTAGTTTAGTGTGTTTAGTTGATTTCACTATTTTGACTTCACTATTTCACTAAATTGAAATTAGTTTTTTTTCAGAGTTTTTTATGTCATGGACGAATTGTTCTTTAATAATAATTAAAGTTACAGACACGGTGTCTCTAATAGGTCCAATAATAATAATAATCGGAGAATGATAAAAAGGTGTTAGACAGTCGACCAGTCTTAACAATCAGAATGAGCACCTATTTTCATGGAAATGAGTATTTCAGAGAACTTTGTTTGAAAATAAATGTTTGGAAACAATTAATATTCTAAGCAGACGAAGTCACAGGATGTACTTATAGATAGTTTTCAGTGTACCTACTTTAGAATAAATTGTTTATTCTATTTAAATATCAGCAATAGATACAAAAAACCATAATACATTCAAAACAACAGTATAACGAGACCATCGGAAATAACTAAATTTTACGTGTCGTATAAAAGAGCTCAACGCGCGAATCAAGCGTCTTTTCTTACGAACAAATAATTACAGATATGTAACAACGCATCATAACTGCATTAAAAGACTGTTATTATGGATGAATTACTTAAAAGGTTTCAAAACGTTTAATAAGAAGATGGTAAGGTCTATTTTCGCCAGAAGGTATTGTATTATGTAAGCTATTGACGGCATAAATGCCTCCAGATATAAATAGGTTTTATCTGTAGAAATAGAGCTTTTCAATGAAAATATGTGTTCTTAAATATGTAAAATTGACATGGTTTATTATTTTAGGTATTTGAAATACATAAAATAATTAAATCATTATGCTTTTTGTTGTCAAAAAAAAAAACACTAAACACAAAATATTCATTTATTTATCACCAACAAATATTGGTAAATCAAACAATACACATAAATTGTTCGTACATAGGTATCTATAAGCTTAGACAAACTTGGCACTCAAACTAGGATTATCCTGTGCCTAAGTGGATACCAAACCTCTGACTTTATAAAGTTAGACAACCCCAATTTAATTTTATTGAATTAGGAAAATAAATGCTACAGAAACTCTGGATACGATATTAGAAATATGATTTTGACAAACATTTGAAGTACAGGCCAGATTTAGCCTTAGACTGGAACAACTAAAAATAACGTGGCCAAACGCGAGTTGGACTCGCCCGTGAAGGGTTCCGTTGCAGCAAGTAACATAATATACATAGTACACATAGTTTTTAAGGTTCCGTAAAACGTAAAAACGGAACCCTTATAGATTCGTCATGTCTGTCTGTCTGTCTGTCTGTCTGTCTGTCCGTCCGTATGTCACAGCCACTTTTTGCCGAAACTATGAGAACTACACTGTTGAAACTTGGTAAGTAGATGTATTCTGTGAACGGCATCAAGATTTGAACAAAAAAATTGAAAAAAAAGAAAAATTAGGGTTGCCCCCCATACTGAGAACTGAAACTCAAAAATATTTTTTCATCAAGCCTACACATGTGGGGTGTCTATCGATAGGTCTTCGAAAATGATGTTAAGGTTTCTAAAATCATTTTCGTTTACACTGAATAACTTGCGCGAGAGACACTTCCAAAGTGGTAAAATGTGTCCCCCCCCCCCTCTAACTTCTAAAGTAAGAGAATGAAAAATCTAAAAAAAATATATGCTGTACATTACCATGTAATCTACCAACGAAAATTAGTTTGAACTCGATCTGATGAGTACTTTTTTTTAGTACGTCATAAATACACTATTATTGAAACTTCGATCAAAGTTACAACGAACTACAAGAACTATGTGTACTATGTATATTATGTTACTTGCTGCAACGGAACCCTTCATGGGCGAGTCCAACTCGCACTTGGCCACTTTATTTTAGTTCGTTGTAACTTTGATCGAAGTTTTAATAATAATGTATTTATGACGTACTTAAAAAAAATTACTCATCAGATCGAGTTCAAACCAATTTTCGTTGGTAGTTTGCATGGTAATTAATGTACATCATATATATTTTTTAGTTTTTTCATCCTCTTATTTTAGAAGTTAGAGGGGGTGGGGACACACATTTTGCCACTTTGGAAGTGTCTCTCGCGCAAATTATTCAGTGTAGACAAAAACTATATTAGAAACCTCAACATCAGTTTTAAAGACCTATCGATAGAAATCCCACACGAGTAGGTTTGATGAAAAAAAAATTGTTGAGTTTCAGTTCTAAGTATGGGGGGCAACCCTAATTTTTGTTTTTTTTTTATTTTTTTTGTAAAAATCTTAATGCGGTTTACAGAATATATCTACTTACCAAGTTTCAATGTAGTTCTCATAGTTTCGGCAAAAAGTGGCCGTGACCTACGGACGGACAGACAGACAGACAGACATGACGAATCTATAAGGGTTCCGTTTTTAAAGTTTTACGGAACCCTAAAAATGGTTAGACATTCCAACATTGAGACAGAACAGCAACGTCGTAATAGACACATAGGCACATAGAACACAATCCTTATTCTAAAGAGTTTTTGTTCATAGCCTTTTTCATAACACAAAGTTGGCAATTTGTATACATTTGGCAATGATGGTAAGGCAGTTGGTAATTATGGGAGTATATAGTAATTACTAGTGTCGCAGTTAGTATCACAGATGACGGTAATAGTCGTCATTAGAGTATCCTGACACACGATGCGCTCATTAGTGTCCGTTGTTTCTGTTATATTCTGCTTCCGTATAAATACAAGTAGAATGGAATGTTGTCTTTAGACAAACTTTATATTGCTTTTTTTTCTATAGTATAGAATGACGAGACGAGCAGGACATGTGCCTGATGGTAAGCAACACGCTTGCCCATAACTGCATAGTGTCATGTAGGTATTGGAACTTGAAGATCCCGAAGTCATTACCTAGCACTGCACTGCGCTCGTCACCCAGATATATAAGATGTTGTATCTCTATGCCTTGTAATTTCACTGGGAACATTACCCATCAAACCGGAATACAGTGATGTTATCACATTACTGCTTGGCAGTAGAATAACTGGGAAAGGTGTGGTACTTCCCCGGGTGGACTCTGTAAAGAGTCCTATCACCACGTAACCCATCAGTAATACTAGTGTAGCGAAACAGTGTCATAGCATAAAACCAATTCTGAGCATGCGCGGCTCCAGGGGGGGGGGGGGATCACGGGGGACATGACCCCCCCCAAAATCATATACATTAAATTAAAAATCTAAAAAAAAACAAAATAGTACATATACTATTTTTAAACAGCTGGAACGTGAACTACGCGGATAAAATCGTGGGGCGCTACTAGTAAAGTCTTTTTTACTCGATTTATTGTATTTCTACTCGTAAACCCCCCCTCCCCCCCATTCTGAGGCTGCGTACTGGTGACCCCCCCCCAAAATTCGAGGCTGGGACCGCGTCTGATTCTGAGAGTCATAGTTTGAGATAGTGTATCGGCTAATTGACAAATGAAACCGTAACACGCTGACAGTAGAGGACATACATTGACGTCAGGTGCTCAGGTCGTTGATCAAATATCAGAAAATTTATTCAGCAGCAATACGAAACATAATAAAACACACGTTAAAGTATCTTCTTTGTATGAAGTTTTTATTAAAACAAGATTTAAAATGGCAAGATTTAAAAACAAGATCTAAAGAATTAATCAGGAAAACAATCGATTGTTTTATTATAGTCGCCAAGAAGAGATTGTAGTATCACCTTTAGGGCTAGTTGAATCTGGTGCATTTCCTGGATTGGTCACTGGCTGCTGTAAAAGAGGGCGATCAGTGTAATTTGTGAATATTTTTAGAGTACTGAAGGACGAAGTAAGACGTCAATGAATTCAGTTTTGTTTTTGGTTTCGGAGAGTACCTACTTATAGGCGGTATGGATACGTGATACATTGTAACGATGAATAGGTTTTGCAGTAGCATCTAGCGAAATAAAAAGAGAAAAATAATTTGTACACCAGAAATATATAATCGTATACGATTGAATTGAAAAGAAAATGCAGTCAATAATTATACCTTTTACTGCTTCTAGAGATATCTTCTAAACAGCAAGGAAAATGAGCAACACTTGTTGTTATCAAGAAGAAGAGTGCCATGCTGAAAAGTGCGGATACAGGAACTACTAACTGACTATGTAGATACGAAATTTAATTAAAAGTTGAGTTTAGCTGTCCAAAGTGGCAATGCTGCCAGTATTCGGAGTACCCCTGCCGCTACAGATAAGAAAATAGTTATGCTGCCGCTCTGCCGCGATCTCAACGGCGTGTTTCGTTTGTAAATTAGTTGTTTTTTTGGTATTAATTTGCTTTTTATGTATTTGTAGATACTGTGCAATATGTATAGTTACTAGTTTTAACGAATTATTACATAAAACAAAAAAAAAACAAACAGGAAAAGTCTTACGATTCATGATAAAACACTTGAGACGATTAAATTACTTATTTAACAGTTTTATTATTATCATTTGTTACACAAAGTGTTTAGATGGATCATATTATTTTTAGCAAATTTTAGTATTCTGCAATCCTTCTCTTTATAAACTATGAGCTCCTATCATCCTCCTCCGTCCGCGCAATTTTCGTACAGGTCGTAAAGATATACAAAGTTTTTGCTTCGTATACAAATGCGCAAATGCCGTATTTACGTCGCCGTGTGACATAAAGAAATTTTTTGAAAAAAACCTTTACAGTCTTTGGAACTGCCGATAGAAGTGAAAACTTGTAACTCAGAATTTGATAGCTCACATTGGAAACTACGCACGTGTAACCGGGCGTGGCTATGAGCATGCGTCAGCATTTCTAAATGGCCAATGGCCATGGCTCCGAGTTTATCCGAAGATTTCTTATCATTCCCGAGCGTGACATTAGAATTCAATTCACAGTTCACAAAAACTCTGTCTGGGGCGCGCCAAAAGAAGTTTTCACTTCAAAAAGCAGATCTACGCGACTCATTTTACATAAATTAGAACTGAAAAAGTTACGTCGTTTTGCCTCAGCCAAATTCAGGTTTCAAAATCCAATGGTAAGTTTATTAGCAAAAGTTTGTCTATCTGATTTTATCACGTAATTTTATAAATTAATATAATAATTAAAACTAGGTTCTTGTAAAAACGCGCGTCCTAGACCCTAAATTACCGTCATTGGCGTGTCGGGTCGACTATGTCGAATTGCGAAATGATATCTAGACTAATGTAGGCTAGACTCAGATTAGCCGAGGTGTGACGTCATCGAACGGGGGCGAGGCAGGGTCGCTCTTAAAGGCAGGTCCGTTTTACTCGATTACACAAGAAACTGCATCTGGATGCAATGCGGTCGCCGGGTTGGAGGTACAAATGCGAATTAATATTGGCACTCAGTTAAAAGAACATAATTAGTTTGTATGGTGGTTGGTCTTGTAAGCTACGGATGGTTTAGTTAACTTTCGGCTGATATAGTAAGTTACAGCTGGTCTGATCGGGATAACACCAACTACCGATCTGGTGCCCCTAGTTCAAATCCCACGCGCATTACTGTCTTTTCGATGTCATATCTGTAACTTAAAACACATAGTGAGGAATCCGGCATGTCCCAAGAATATTGCGTCATGTGTCATGCGACTCGGTGAGGTCTAGGTCATAAGGCTCCTTGTCCCAACAGTGGGCACATTTGGTGGGATGCTTATGTTATGCATCCTTATCCTCACCATGGCAGATATTTTTTAATTTTTTTTTTATAGCATATAGTGACGAGACGAGCAGGTCATGTGCCTGATGGTAAGCAACATGCCTGCCACGTAACAGCACAGTAACACGCAGCTATTGGAACATGATAGTCCAAATCATTACCTAGCACTGCACTGTGCTCGTCACCCAGAGATCTAAGATATTATGTCTCTAAGCCCTGTAATTTCTCTGGAATCATTGCCCTTCAAACCGGAACACAGTAATGTTTGCACATTACTGCTTGGCGGTAGAATATTTGGCAAAAGTTGTGGTACTTCCCCAGGCGGACTCTGCTAAGAGTCCTACCACTACTAATATCAACGAATATCTGGTAGAAGAGTGGGGCTTGCCCAAGCAAACTCCGCAAAGAGCCCTACCATTTCTAAAAAAAAAGAAGTATCGATAAAAAACTCCTTACTCATTATTTTAAATCGTTATTTGGTACAGGTAATAAAATGAAATTCGTGACAGATTGTACCGCTACAACCACGCTAAAACTAACTACACAGTAGTTTTCTGGAGCAGTATTTTCGTAATGATACGAAATCCATCTTGTTAGCAGTAGAAACTTGCACTAATCTTCGTAATCCATATTTAAATTTTATTCAAGGCTTCAATTAAAAATATGTATATTAGTATTAAAATATATGTGTATTCTTAAGACCAACAGAAGTGAAAACTAAAATAAGAGATAGCTATTAATAAAAGAAATAACTTTAACAAATAATTTAAAAAAAGTTGCGAGGTGTCAAGGGACACCCGGATGGAACGAAGTTCTTGTCGATTAATTAGTGAAGGAATTGTAATAAAAAAATAAGTTATAGTAATATTTTTTTATTACTTATTAACAAATATAATGTAAGTACTTAACATAAACTTAAGGAGTAGCATTGACGTATTATATAAACATTATAACAATGATTCATTATATTATTATCATTCCGAATGTTAGCCATTCGGATAGCATTTAGAAACAGTACTCATATTATTTCCAATGTTGCCTACAAATATTAGTTTTACGAATTAATTTTGTCGAAATATGCGTCAATCACACCAATCGATATTACATGAACATTACGATATATAATATACGATAGTAAAGGGATTGACGACAAACAAAAGACAAATTAACTTTGTAAAAGAGGGTTCAACTTCAAACTCCAAGAGCAAGCCTTACTCAATCCTGGGTTTAGCACCTGATTGGACTATTTTAATGGACACGTATGAAAAGCACTATAAAATCCCAGAGGATGTGGGTGTTTCGTCATCCAGACCGGACATTTTCCTTTTTTCTAGGGCTACGAAACGCATAGTCCTGGTAGAACTTACCGTACCGTGGGAAACTCATATATCTAAAGACCACGCGATGAAACGAAATAAGTATTACGACCTTCAAAACGAATTAACAAAAAATGGCTATGTAGTTAATTTATACGCTGTAGAAGTAGGAGCGAGAGGTATACCAGCAAAATCTCTCTATAACCTGCTTAAAGACCTTGGATTGTCCAGAAGTGCAGTAAGTTCTATACTAGAACGAGTATCTAAAGCTGCACTAGTAGGATCATATCGGATTTGGCTGGGCAGGGAGAGAAATACGAGTAGTGAAGGTGAGTGTTGACGTACGTCAATATAAGGGGCCCCTTTTAAACCTACGCCCGAGTCACAAGTCTTGGGGTCTATTCGAGATTTCTCTCTCTGCCACACGATGGACCCGGCACCCGCACGGTGAATCCATGGAATGCAAAGAAGTTCGTCTCTAACGTAACAACATCATTACAATACATTGATATTATCGTACCGGTAGTGACCTCTCCAGATTTTCTATGACACTAGAGTAGGATACAATCCACAGCTGATTAAATTTTGAGTTCTGCGCCACCTATTGGTAATTATAGGAACTTTGACATGCAAGTCGATTCGGGCAGTGGTCGTAAATTAGTGTTGGTCTAGCCTCTAACCAAATACTCATAGGGTTAGTTGTGCAACGCCATCTATTTTTAAGCGCAAGAGTCAGTTTGTAGTGATAAATCGCCAATAGTATTTTTTTTCGTTATTGTTTGTTAGAAAATACTTAGATTTAAATTAAATGTGTTGATAAGAGGGATCCTTTATAAAAACTATTATTCCCAGAAAAAAAAATAACAAAAAGAGTGTTGAGAGAAAAAAAGAACAAAAACAGTAAAGCGGTAACTACCGGGATTCGATCCGGGGGCACCTATCTTCATAGGAGACCCCTTACTTACTAATTGCGCCAACCGGTCATTGTTGACATGGCTGAAATTTGTTATAGTATTCTAATTCTATCACGCCATAGGCACGAAACGTTACAACTTTTTCGTGAGATTTTTTTCCGTCTAGCTCCCTTTCATAACGCGCGATAAGGAACTTCGTTCCAATTAAATATATTTTTTATAGTATAAAGTGACGGGATGAGCAGGACATGTGTCTGATGGTAAGCAACATGCCTGCCACATAACAGCATAGTGACACGTAGCTATTGGAACATGATTGAAGATTCCAAATCACTACCTTGCACTGCACTGCGCTCGTTACCCAGAGATCTAAGATATTATATCTGTTCAATAATTTATACAGAAATTACCGTCTCGGGGCCCATAGCGAGATCTAAACATTAATATTTTGCTTTTATACCGATTTTAATATTTACCCCCTAATTGCAAACAAAGTACCGAAAAGAAATCACTTACGTAGGGTTCCCGGCGTCGTCCAAAGCCCAGTTTGGTCTGACAGGAAGAAGGAACGGGGTCAGAAAAGGGAATGTGGAATAACCAAACCAGACAGATTCCGTAGACTTCCTCCCGCCCCAGAACGATCCTGCGTTCTAGAAGCGGCCAATCCAGTAGCCACTTCACAAATAATATTCCAGCACTAATCCAGTAGTAATTAACACTTTTAACAACGTATTCCCGCACAATATTAAAGCTTTTATCCGAAAAACACCAGGTTAGAAAGAACAAGGAGTGGCTCGACGTACCGGCGAAACGAGACAACTTATAAGTGACAGCCGGCTGTCAACCATAGATCCGCTATGATTTTTCGCGGCCGATATAATGTTGCCCGATTATACGGAACAAAACCCCCGACCAATTGAACTCCAGGTCAATTTTAGAAACCAGTATTTAGTAGTTATCCGGACCCCAAATAAAACGAAATTCCCAACTTTGACCCGAAAGTGGAAATCAAACCAAAAAAACTTTACCAAAAATAGCAATTAAATTAAATAAATTTTTAACCATGAAAAATACGTATATCTAATAAAGAGGCAGGCGTGCCAGAGAGGACACCGCGCGCTGAAGTCTGGAACCAGAAACCAGAATCTCCGCCACGCGGGGTGTGCCATCAGTACCAGATATCAATTTTAAAATACGTCCCCTACGCCAGAGTAGGGGGGCCAAATTTGCCTCTTTTAATAATACTAAGTCCCCTTCCCGAGGGGCCTCCGTCCTATCTGTCCATTTTACCCGTTGTTGCAACAGATGCAAGTACTCGGCCGACCAGCGCCTCCAGAAGTCTTGACTTATTTGCTGCAATAACTGAAAACGGGACAGGCGTCCGGGGCGCTCATCCTTCCAGGGATACTCCAGCAACGCGGTTAAAGGCTGACCGATCAAGAAGTGACCCGGCGTCAAGACTTCTAGATCGTCAGGGTCAGGCGAGATTGGACAGAGAGGACGGGAATTAAGCACTGCCTCCACGCGGCATAGTACCGTGACTAACTCTTCCCAAGTTAACACGGTCTCCCCGATGACACGGCGGAGATGGGTTTTAGCAGACTTCACCGCAGCCTCAAAAATTCCTCCCCAGTGAGGACAGGCCGGCACACTAAATTGCCAGCTGATTCCCCGCTGGGCGAGAGCCAGACTTAAACTATTATTACCAGAATTTAAAAAATTATTAACTTCGCGTAAATAATTCGCCGCCCCTCGATAATTTGTGCCATTGTCCGAACGTATTAAAGAGGGTACTCCTCTTCGCGCTACAAAGCGATCCAGCGCCGCGACAAAGGCCTCCGTAGACAGCGCAGAGACCAGCTCCAGGTGGACTGCTTTGGTGGCCAAACACACAAAGACGCACAGGTAGGCTTTAACGACCTTGGCAACGTCGATGACTTGACCGAGAAGGGCCCAGCGAAGTCCGTTCCGACCCCGTCGAACGGCCTCGAGGGAGAAATCCTATCCGGAGGAAGATCTCCCATCATGGGCTGCATGGTAGACGCCTTGAGCCTATAACAAGGGACACATCTAAACAGCACCTTTCGGACCGCCCTGCGAGCCGACAAGATCCAGAATTCACGCTGCAACACAGCGAGAAGCGCGCCACATCCAGCGTGCGCGTTACCGATATGCCGATCGGTGATCAGTAGGTCCACCAGAGGACCTCCTTTCGGTAGCAACAGGGGGTGCCTGCTGCCGTACGGCAGGTTGGCTTTCCGGAGCCGACCTCCTACGCGCAGAAGACCATCCTGATCTGTGAAAGGGTTCAACTTGGCGACCGCACCCTTCAAGCGAGCGCGTCCGCAGCGCAGCGCCTCAAGTTCCGTCGGAAACCTCTCACCCTGCACCAGCCGAATGAGGTGCAGCAAGGAACTCCGACGCTCCTCCACAGTGGCGATCTGGTCACTCCTCCTCTGACGAGGGTGACGACAGTTGTGGATGAAGCGTTTAATCCAGCTAGTTACCCCCAACAACTTATCCAGCTTGCTGTAACGACCCGTCAACCAGTCAGGGTCTGGGGGCACTTCCGCCACAATCGCATGCACGCGGACTCCGGGCAGCTCCGCTCGCTCTGAGTCCGCGCCGAGAGCTGGCCAGGAAGCTTCTGGCTCCCGCAGCCAGTCCGGACCCCACCATAAGGGGTGATCAACTAGCTCCGGCGCGGAACAGCCGCGCGAAGCACAGTCAGCGGGGTTCAACTCACCCGGGACATGTCTCCAAACCATGTCCAGTCCAATGTTTTGGATTTGGGAAACCCGATTTCCCACAAAGGTCTCCAAAGTGTGAGGGGCTGCTCTCAACCAGGCAAGCACGACCTGACTGTCTGACCACGCATAGACATTCCGGATGTCTATCGAGGTGGACAGTTCCTGATACACGTGCTTAAGCAGCCGAGCAAGTAATGTGGCTCCGCTCAATTCCAATTTCGGAATAGTGAGTCGTGTCCTGATAGGAGCTACCTTGCTCTTCCCCAATAAGAGCGTGAGATTGACGTGGCCTCCAGCGTCAACTGTACGCAAGTACACAGATGCGGCATAGCCCAGCTCGGACGCATCACAGAACCCCTGCAGGCTGATCCGGCTACAGCCTGGTGGCAGAATGCGACGGGGCAACGCCACTCGATTGACCGTTTCGAGGTCAGATATTAAACGAAGCCAAATGTTAAGCGAGTCTCCAACCAGGGGGTCGTCCCATGAGACCTTCAGAGTCCAAAGTCGCTGTAACAGACACTTGGCTGCGAACAGAACCGGACTGATCCAACCGTTTGGATCAAACATCCTGGCGATGGTGGACAAAACCGTCCGTTTCGTCCACGCGCGTGTGGCTTCCAGTGCCACCCGAAAGGTGAAGATGTCAGCAACCGGTTGATACTGCATGCCCAGAACCGCAATCCCGTGCGGATCGTCACCTTCCTCGAAGAGCCCCGGATCCTGCTGGTGATCGTCCGGGATACCAGCCCGGACGTTGGGGTCGTTAGAGAGCCATTTCCGAAGCTCATAGCCTCCAGATGCGAGAAGCTCTGTAAGCTCATCCCGGAGCAACAGAGCTTCCTCCACCGTCTGCGCACCAGTGCAAACGTCGTCCACGTACAGGTCGCGTTCCAGAACTGCGGCTGCACGTGGGTACCGAGCCCGTTCTTGCTCCGCCAACTCCAGCAGTGAGCGGATCGCAATGAAGGGCTTGATCTCAACCCATAGGTGTTGGTGTTCAACTCATATACCATCATAGGGTCCTGAGGACTTTCCCGCCAGAGGATCAACTGGAACCTCCTGTCCTCGGGGTGTATGACCGTTTGTCGGAACATCATACGGATGTCCGCTCCCAACACCACCTGATGCCTACGGAAATTCAGGATGATGTCTACAATATCCCGATGTAACTTCGGTCCAGCGTGGAGGCACTGGTTCAGTGACACTCCTGTCGAAGTCGGAGCGGATCCATCGAACACCGTCCTGAGTTTGCCTGTCGACGCTTTCAAAACAGCGTGATGAGGCAAAAAGTAGTGGTCCATGGTCGACCAGTCGTCGCGAGCCGGAGACATGTGGCCCAGTGCCTCATACTCCCTCATGAACTCGATGTACTTTTCCCGAAGTACCGGATCTCGAGCCATGCGTCGCTCCATGGACCTGAGCCTTTTCTCGGCCAATGATCGAGACTGGCCCAGACGCGGGGGGTTATCCCGGAAAGGCAGCCTAGTCTCCAATCGCCCAGAAACCATTCTCCGAGTGTGAGCCTGATAAAAGTTCTCACACTCCGCGTGCTCGGGATCCAGCCGAGACACGGTAGGCGGCTCTTCGATCTCCCAGAACCTCTGCATGATCTGAGCGAGGGCCGTTCCCGTAAAGGAAGCCTGATTCGACTGCTGCCACTCATCCACCATTCCCAAAATGGCGTATCCGTAGATGGTGGGCAGCGCCATCAGCGAAGACTGATCCAGCAGTCTAGGCTTGCCGTTCATGATGTAACCCAGTACATCAGAACCCAACAAAAGGTCTACCGGACCCGCCATCCCGAAGCGGGGATCCGCCAACCTGAGACCCTTAGTACAGGACAAAAGATCCGGATCTATGTCCGCCTGAGGAAGCCAACCGACAACCGAATCCATGACGGTGGCCCTGACCGCAATCCTTTCCGAATATGAATGTACGGACGAGAAGGAGAGGCGGGTCTGTCCAGCCAACCGCACCTCTGTGTTCCCGACTCCTCGCAACGGAGTCGGTGACGGAAACCTAGCCAGGCCCAGGCGATGAGCAACCCGGGTTGTTAAAATGCACCCCTGGGACCCTGTGTCCAAGAGCGCTCGTATCCGGACGTAGTCGCCTCTTGGACCCCAAACCCTTAACCAGAGGGTGGGCAGCAGGACCACCGGTTGATCCTGTGCCAAGGGAACGGAGGCTAGTCAATCCCTCCGAGGCCCGTCCGAACCCGTCGGACTACAGGGCCCAGCCCAATATGGCTGCCGAGTGCAAAGGGCCATCGGAGGGGGGGCATATCCGGCCGCCCTGCCATATCGAAAGTAGGGCGGGTGGTAGTCCAGCCTCGGATATTCATGGAGGGGAGGCGTGTACGCCCTCCATTCCATTGGTCGCTGATCCGGCGGCGGAGAAGGGTAACGCTGGGGAGGTGACCCCAGTGGTGACTCTGGTATCACCCTTCCATCCCTCCAATTCGCCCGCGTCCGCGCGGGCTGTGAGGTCGGTGACCGAGCCACGTGTAGGACGCCCCTTGTTGGGCTGCCCGGTGCTGCCGTGGGTTGGGGTGGAGGGGGTGTGCTCCACGCTGTAGCCACTTCATTGTTGTACAATGCGTGGCTCGGCGTGGGAGCGCCCCCGCCCGTGGAGGGCCCCCTCCCTGAGGGCTGTCGACCAGCACCATCGCTCCTGGTGCACAAGAGCTGGTGGTGTGGTCCCCCACACCCAGGACACGGCCGTGCCGTGGGGCAGTCATTGTACAAATGACCCCCCAGGCACCCGTAGCACCGACGCAACTTCCGAACGATCCCTCGTCGGTCGGAAGTCGTCCTCGTAAGCAGGGCCGGACACTGCACCAGCGCGTGAAGCTGGCCACAGTTCGGGCAATCCTGCTCCGACGCAGTCGTCACCGTCGCCGTCCGCTTTACCCCACCCTGAGTGCGGGGATTGGTAGGTCGCGGTCCTGTTCCGGCAGGGCCACGAGCTGAAGCGGCGGGCTGCGCCTCCTGCGGCGCCGACTCGACCATCCTCGCCTCCCACTCCAGGACCCGAAGCAGCTCCTCAAACGTGGGGAAGACCTTCGGGTCGCCGTGAAGGCCCCTTTCCCGCTCGAACCGGGCGCGCAACTCCAGCGGCACCTTGCCCAGCAGAATGTGGACCAGCAGAAACGACCAGTGTTCTACTGGCAGTCCCAAGCTGCGCAAGGCGTTGTACGCCACCTTCACGGGCGTGAGGATTAGCGGCCTCAACTGAGACCTCTCAGTCACCTTCGGCAGCCCCAGTATTTGGGACACGTGAGCGTCGGCGAGGAGCCGAGGGTTTTGGAACCTCGTCTCCAGCAACTCCATCGCCGTGCCGAAGTTGTCGTCGTCCAGCTCCAGGTGCTGGATCAGGGAGAGTGCCTCACCCTCCAGTGACGTGCGGAGATACGCCAGTTTCTCCGCCCTCGTCAAGTCGGTGCGTGAATCTACGAGAGAGGCGAACATGCTCCGGAAGCCGCTCCACTCTCGCAGGTTACCTGTGAACCTGGGCAAGTCTAGGAAGGGAAGGCGTCCCACTACACCCGAACCCGCATTCCTGATGACGGGTCCCGAGTTCGCCCTTCCCTGACGAGACCTCTCCAGCTGGCGAACCCCTTCGGAGACCTCGTCGTACAAATCCAGGATGCGCCGCATGTGCGCGTCGATCCTCTCCATCTGCTCCTCAGGTGGAGGCGGCCTTGCATCCCGCAGCAATCCTGTGCTCCTCTCAGCGATCTCCAGGCGCCTGTCGAGGTGTTCTGCCCTGTTTAATAGCGCCTCCTCCCGGTCTCTCCTGCCGACCAATCCTTGCAAGGATTCAAACCACCGGAGCTGGTTGGCCAAATCCGAAGCCATTTTTAAATTTAAATTTAAATTTTAAATTAACCTAAAGTTCGGACAATGTCACAACAATTATATCCGCAACCTATTAAGCCGGATACCACTTAATACCAATTTCCCGACAGTTTGGGGAGAAATTATAAACTGGGAACCCCCAAATATCTGGCCTACCCGATATATTTTCCCAGAAAACTAAAAACAAAAAAGGGGTATTTACGGCTAACCGCGCTCCTGCTACCAGAAAATGTTCAATAATTTTTCCAGAAATTACCGTCTCGGGGCCCATAGCGAGAACTAAACATTAATATTTTGCTTTTATACCGATTTTAATATTTACCCCCTAATTGCAAACAAAGTACCGAAAAGAAATCACTTACGTAGGGTTCCCGGCGTCGTCCAAAGCCCAGTTTGGTCTGACAGGAAGAAGGAACGGGGTCAGAAAAGGGAATGTGGAATAACCAAACCAGACAGATTCCGTAGACTTCCTCCCGCCCCAGAACGATCCTGCGTTCTAGAAGCGGCCAATCCAGTAGCCACTTCACAAATAATATTCCAGCACTAATCCAGTAGTAATTAACACTTTTAACAACGTATTCCCGCACAATATTAAAGCTTTTATCCGAAAAACACCAGGTTAGAAAGAACAAGGAGTGGCTCGACGTACCGGCGAAACGAGACAACTTATAAGTGACAGCCGGCTGTCAACCATAGATCCGCTATGATTTTTCGCGGCCGATATAATGTTGCCCGATTATACGGAACAATATCTCTAACCCCTGTAATTTCTCTGGATTACATATGAAGTGGCAATGGGCAGGCCACAGTGCTCGCAGAACTGACAACCGATGGGGAAGAAAGGTTCTCGAGTGGCAAACACGAACCGGAAGACGCAGTGTTGGACGGCCTCCCACTAGATGGACAGATGACAGAACAAAGGTCGCTGGAAACCGCTGGTTGCAGGTTGCGCGGGACCGTTCGTTGTGGAAATCTAGGGGGGAGGCCTTCGTTCAGCAGTGGACGTCTTGCGGCTGATGATGATGATGGTGACATATAAATTGAATATATATAGCGATACGACAGTGACAGACGCGGCTAAAGCGCTATATAGTGTCCATGGCCAAGAATAAATAAAAAAAAGCAGTGACAGCTGAGGGACACCAGCAGCTGACTATCTTTCTCGCTCTGACTCTTTTTCACACTCGGCGGTCTCGAGTTCACCCGAACATTTTTCTTTGACGCTGAGCTTCATTCACAGCCTACGAAAAATCTACGAGTGGTGCGCCAAAAAAGTTTTCACTTCAATTAAACTCAGGCTCGACAAAATTTCGTTAATGTTGTGAAATCTTAGTAAATTTTAGTTTTTTTTGCTGATTTTTCAAAAATCACCTCAGCGATTGCTGCCAAATTCAATAATCCAAAATCAGCGAAATTGAGAACCTCCTCCTCCTTTGAAGTCAGTAAAAAATAATAGTTCAGCGCAATTGTATCTCATTAAATTATTTGACATCAGGTGACACTGAACATTTCTTTATCAATTTCGCTTCACTCAAAACGTTGACTCCTTTTTGGCTCACGAAAATTATTGGAAAAAAGCGTTTAAACAAAATTACTCTGTCATTACTTTGTTACTCAAAGCTTTATTACTACGAGTAACATCATACATTTTTACTTTTTGTACTAATTAAGTTATTTTACGTAATACAAGCCCGACTCGCGACGCGGCCGGCGTCGTGACGTCACACAAAAAATCATTACAAAAAAATTAAACCAAATTTTGTGTGTCTGTAAACGACAATGTTCAAATTAATATTATCGCCGGTTTTAAAGTCTCAAAACCGGTTTTGCCCAAATTTGGCCTCTTGGGGCTTTACTACAAGATGTTGTTAGGTTATCTAATCATGTAATGTAAGCCGCCAGTCTGATGGGCACTTTTGGTTGGTGATTTGACGAGCGCAGTGACTAAAAATGACTCCAAACTTGTGTTTGTTGCAAAATTAACATGTATTTGTTATTTTTATTAAACTGTAGTTGAAATTTGTACGTAAAAATATTTTTAATCAATGTTTAAAACCAAAATTTCCGTTGTAATCTCAATGAAAATCATGTAATAACTTAATACAGCAGGACACTAAAGTAACCGACATGGATCTTACAAACTTTTACGATCGAATCACTGAATCGCGAAACTTGGTTACAAGTTTTGTTTTTGATGGCATTTAATTTACTTGATGGCATTTGCTTTATTTGAGCTTTATTTTACTTCACTAGGCTATAAATAGCCTAGTAAGACTTCATAAAGTACCTATGATACAGTAGGAGCCGTACAGTAAAAGTGAAAGCAGAAAGGGAAGCGTAGTCATTATTACACGAGCTATTGTATAATTGAAAGTATGATTTTAAATAAAACAAATATAGCTTTCGTAGTGAAGGAAAATGACGTCACTAGAACCTCAACGCTAATTGTACTCGTGACAAAAACAGTTTTAATATAAAGTAAACTATAGCCGTAGGTAGCTGGGGTGACACGTCCGTAGGTGTAGAAGTAAAAGTAAGGAAGACTTGATTTACAACTTTGTAGTTTATTAATGGAAATGTTACTATTACAAGTATACTTATCGAAACAGGTATTTACGCACTTCCGGTGCCCAAGTAGTGGAAGCAAAGTCGTAAGACTCCTATTGTATAGTAATGTATTCGCGTCTACGGAGTCCCAAAATTAGTCCCACGAGTGGAAGCTAAAGTGTAGCTCAGTCAGTAGAGGAACCATTTACTTTCTCTGGAGGAGGTTGATACAATTATAGTTTCACATTGCCGGGTCATATTTTTTCGTTGAAAACTTAATTGCTCGTTTTAACGTGGAACAGCGCCATCTAGGTGAAACTATCACAACTAAATTATTTTATTATTTCTGTGTTTAAATTTTTTTTTTTTATAGCACAGAGTGACGAGACGAGCAGGTCATGTGCCTGGTGGTAAGCAATATGCCTGCCACATAACAGCACAGTAACACGCAGCTATTGGAACATGATAGTACAAATCATTACCTAGCACTGCACTGCGCTCGTCACCCAGAGATCTAAGATATTATGTCTCTAAGCCCTGTAATTTCTCTGGAATCATTGCCCTTCAAACCGGAACACAGTAATGTTTGCACATTACTGCTTGGCGGTAGAATATTTGGCAAAGGTGTGGTACTTCCAAATTAAATTAAATGTGGTATTAAATCGTATCATGTTACATAGCTCAATTTTAACGACTTCCAAAAGACAGTCATATTTTATTACCTACATACCAATACTAAATTTTACTGCTATATGTTTTGTTTATCTGTTTTAAGAACTAAGTATCCTACTAATAATAAAAAATCGATTTTAAGTATCAGGTTGAACTTGGAACACAGTTTAATTATATTCAACATAAGCTACATTTTATCCAGGGAAAATAACAGGAATGGGAACTACATGAGTAGAATCGCGGTGCCGCGGGCGCTGCTAGTGTTAAATTTGAAAAGTAAGAAGTATAGATTATGGTGTAATATATTTGATTTTTGGTTAAGAGGGCATAGATAATCTGTATTTCTAATCTAAACCGCGAATTTGTGGAAAAATACGAGAGCTGTGCCATGATATCGCCGTGAACGTAAGGTAAAGATGGCACCCCATGAAGGTTTTAGTCGGCAGGGACACCATGGTATCGAATCCGACTTAACCCGACCGACTCCCCCAGGATACTTTAAATTAGGTTGTGTAGCTTGGGAACCTCTTTGTGGTGCATCCTACGGACCAAGATGAAGTCGAAAACATCCTAGGTTATGTGCCCATATTTTTTGTACTAAACGTATGTACCTAATACCATGACAAAATGAATTTTGTTGTGACACTACAATTGCTATTGATTACAATACTTTACGGCTCTTTGAGCATGGCTCTTTCAACGGAAGGTAATCTTCCTAGGTAACCCTGTTGCATTTTTTAAATTATGCACATAGTCCAGTCAAAATAGACTTAATTATGATTCCAGTTTGCATTAATTCCCAACAAGCTGGATTTTTGTGCAGGCCTTGGATTCGTCATTACAAATGACATATCAAAAGTCTCCATCGATCCCGCTTGTGCGTTGTTTTTTATTCGAGGTCAAAGGCGCAAATTAGCGTTTTTTTTCGTTTATCTCTGAAACAATGAAAGCTACCGAAAAATGCTTCAAACAAAGTTTGTAGAACATCAAATTGTCTACAAAGAGATCTCAACACTTTTTCTTCTACGATGTACTGTCCTCGAATTATGGCTATTTTAAACATAGAAAGTACGAATATGCACTCATACGTGGCACTCATACAAAATTAAAGGAATATGAACAACGTGGACCAACTGCAAAATTGTGGACGCAATATTTTATATAATTTTATTTTATAATCATCATCATCGTGCAATTATCGTGAATTCCAGAATCTGAATTTCTATACAAAGATTATGTAAATAAGTTCGAGATTTGGTATAATCTTTTAGAGAGTCATCCTTGAAAAAGGAGTGAAGTATTAGGTACCAAACTACTTTGTAGATTAATAATAGAACGAGCTTGGATAATATTATCATACTTGACTGCAAGACATGACCAACAACAATTCTACGGTTCACACAGATTTGAAGTCCATTCTTAGAGTGGAAATGTGGATCTATGTATGATTAGTACCTATTGGCTGGAGGTCGTGGAGTTTCATCACCATCATCATCAGCCTATGTTAGTTTACTGCTGGACATAGTTCCCTGGCCTCTTCCATGATCCGCCAGTCAGCCCTAACCTCAGTTTTACGTCTCCATCTACTGCCTGCTGTCTTCCATATATCGTCACTCCATCTAGTCTCAGGATGTCTACACTACGTTTCCCGATTCGCAGTCTCCACTGAAGAACATGTCTACTCCGGTTCTGCGGCAGATATGGCCGGGCCATTGCCATTTTAATTTGCAAATGCGTTGAGCTATGTCGGTATAACCTTGGTTCTCTAGTTCCGAATTCAATCTTCCAGAGAAACTCAAAGCATAGCTCGTTCCATGTTCCACGCTCTGCAACTTTAAATTTGTGGACTACCTTAGCTGTCAGTGTCCACGTTTTGGCACCGTGGGTCATGACACACCTACCCACTGATCGAAGATTTGAGACAATGTGAGAGAGACGACGAGAAGACACGACATGAAACAGAGCTTGGAACTCTTTTATCAGTGGTGTTCCACCGTCTCCTAAGAGGTCGGTTGTACCATCCTCTCCCGCGGCTTTTCCATTTTGGAGTTGTCATGGAGTTTACCTATTAGTATATTAAAAAGTTCATAAAGCGAATAAGTTTGGTCACAACGTTACTATAATATTTGACGGTTACACTGGTTATACAAAAAATATCAAAGCTGCAGAACAACGTCGTCGAGCTAAACAAACAGCTTCATCGTCTGATATTGTTTTTGATCGACCAATGACTGTTCCGACAAACCAATAGCAGTTTCTTGCTAATACTCACAATAAATTTAGTTTGATTTCGATGTTATGTGAAGAATTTGCAGTTGCCAATATTGTTGTAAAACAAGCTCAAAATGACGCTGATGTCATCATTATTGAAACCGCAATGGAATAATTCAGTAGCACCAATCCAACTATTGTTGTTAGAGAAGATTTAGATTTGATAATAATATTAACTGCACGAACACCTAGGGATAAGATCATCATCATCAGCATCATCAACAGCCCACTAAACGTTCCCACTGCTGGGACTCGGGGCCTTCTCTCGCAAGGAGAGAGTTAAGGCCATAATCCACCACGGTGGCCCAGTGCGGGTTGGCGGATGACACATGACTTTGAAAGATTCTAGGTACATGTTGGTTTCCTCACGATGTTTTCCTTCACCGTTTTAAGTTAGCGGCATTACGCACATGACTTCGAAAAGACAGTGGTGCGTGTGGGGTTTGAACCCGGGGTCTCCGGATCGGCAGCCGCCGTTCTCCCGACTAGACCAGCCGTAACTTATAAGATAAGATAAGGGATAAGATCATTTACTTTGTAAAACCAAGGAGAGCTGAAGTACAAACGAAAATATATTATTCACAAAATTTAACTGCATATCAAAAATGTCAGCCTCATATATTATTCCTTCATGCGATAACTGGCTGCGATACGACATCGGCAAAATATTCAAAATCAGAGGTTGTGCGGAAATGTGTGCATGTAGTAGAAAATACGACTTTCCTGTGGTCTAAAGTGACGATATCTCGAAAGCGATGCTTTGTAGAAGAAAAGTGATGGAATCTTTTTTGTAGACAATTTTACGATCTTCAAACTTTGCCTGAAACATTTTTCGATAGCTCTTGTTGTTTCAGAAATATACTCAAAAACGCAAATTTGTAACCTTTGATCTCGAATAAAAAACAACGCACAAGCGGGATCGATGGGGACTTTTGACATATCATTTGTAATGACGTATTCAAGGCCTAAACAAAAATCCAGCTTGTTGGGAATTAATGCAAACTGGAATATCTATTTTGACTGGGCTAACACGACAATCTCTTTATAATTTGAAGGTAAATCGGTAATAGGTTAATCGAGTAACCCTGAGTTTTAAGCAGAGCAGAGTTAGATCGGTTTGTTTTAATTTAGTTGGATCTTGTTTCGAAATGAAATTCAAAAATTAATTTTTATTGGTTCCAATAAAATGAAGTGACGAGATGAGGAAGACTGATGATTTTTTTTACTGATATATAAATTAACACTTGACCGCTATTTTCATTATCGCTATTATTACCACATTCCATCGTAGATCGTAGATCTACAAGGGAGCGAAAAAATGGAGAGCAACATTTATGCATAGCATGAAGATTTTAGATTATTTGAGTTCAAAAGCTGAAATAATAGGAACTGAACTGCGATCTTTCACTGTTTTTTTAAATTAACGAGACTAGTAAAATGTACGCTTGATATAACCATGCCTGATTTGTTTATAATTGCACGGTACCATGCAGATATATTAGACAATATTTACAATTACAACAATTGAAAAGTAAGAAGTATAGATTATGGTGTAATATTTTTGATACTTTACCCAGGGTACTTTAAATTAGGTTGTGTAGCTTGGGAACCTCTTTGTTCAAAACAAAAGTTCTCCAAACAACTGTCGAAGCGGTTGGTTCTCGCCTCAGGGGATCTCAGAGCTGGCACTTACTTCGCCCAAAAACTAAGTATCGCCATACAACGGGGCAACGCTGCCAGCGTTCTGGGAACCCTGCCGCGCGGCAGCGAACTCGACGGCGTGTTTGATTTGTAGGGAGTGTGTTTTTTTTAAATGTATTATTTGTAAATATTGTAATGTTATCAATTTATTAATTAATTTTTAAATAATTTCCAAGTGTATTTGTATTTTATTACAACAATATTTATTAGATCTATCCCTGTCTTTGTCCGTTTAGAATTTGAAAAAAAAGCCATGCCTAATGAACTCGACACTTTTTTAAAAACCCCTATGGCATGTTGCTCTCACGTAGCCTACCAAACCTTAATTCATTCTTTTCATTCCTTCATCCTAGAAGAGGGTGTCAGGATAAAAAATGTGCTATTTCAGGCTATAATTAATCTATTTAAGTTCCAAATTTCCGACTGATTCGTTCAATTCTTTCAACTTACTTGAGCAAAAACATGCAAATATCTACAATATTAGTAGCATAGTAGGATACAAATTAACATGAACAATTAAAATTACTACCTAAAACAGCACTTGAATTTGTAAGATGATATTTATATTTCACTGTCGTGTAATATCTCAGCAAACAAGAGAATGTTACAATTGCTGATTGTTACAATTATTTACAATTGCTGGAGATATTGTCTTTTTAAACGAAACATATTTCTGCATTCCTACTTGCTGGTGGGATAACCAAATCCATATATTTTCTAAAGAGGACTCTGTAAAAAGTTTTACCACTAACAAAGACAGCCCACTCAACCTCATTAACTTTGATAACGTGTATGAGAACAGTAAGAACACATTTAATTATAATGCATTCCTTAATTCCAAAATCAAATAAAGCGACCAAGTGTAGTTCGTTGTAACTTTGATCGAAGTTTCAATAATAGTGTATCGACGATCGATATGACGTACTAAAAAAAAACTACTCGTCAGATCAAGTTCAAACCAATTTTCGTTGGTAGTTTACATGATAATGTACATCATATGTTTTTTTTAGATTTTTCATACGCTTACTTTAGAAGTTAGAAGGGGCCCCCCCCTTCTAACAAACACACATTTTACCAAATGATTTGAGAAACCTCAACATCATTTTTGAAGACCTATCGATAGACACCCCACACGTGTAGGTTAGATGAAAAAAAAAATTTGAGTTTCAGTTCTAAGTATGGGGGGCAACCCTAATTTTTCTTTTTTTAATTTTTTTTGTTCAAATCTTAATGCGGTTCACATAATACATCTACTTACCAAGTTTCAACAGTGTAGGTCTCATAGTTTCGGCAAAAAGTGGCTGTGACATACGGACGGACAGACAGACAGACAGACAGACAGAAAAACAGACAGACATGACGAATCTATAAGGGTTCCATTTTTACGCTTTACGGAACCCTAAAAAGTGTTACGACTACCATAAAAGGCAGTTCAGGAAGTATTATTTTATAAATAAAGCATGAATGCAAATCCAGTACTGTATAAATACCGTGTTTTATTTTACAGAACACAAAGAATAGTAGTAATAAGAAGACGTCCTTAGGGAAAAATATATCAACGTCGTAACGTCACGTCTCTTTCGTTTCAGTCGTAAATTTTGTAACAAAGGGTTTATTTATTTATTTGATAAAGTAAGAAGATAGGTGGCCTGATGTTAGGCTACACGTCAGTTCATATTAGCGTAGCACAAAGCAGACTGTTGAACATGAAAAATTAAAATTATTGTCTAGTACTAAAATGCGCTTATCACACATCTATACTTATAATAAAACTATAGCGGGTCGAATTCTGTACATTGAAGATATTTTGAAAAAAAAAAAAATTTTGGGGGCACTCCATAGTCGATACTGATGGCGAAACTACATTTTTTTCTTTCATGTCTGGCTGTCTGTCTTTCTGTATAGGGAACTCTCATCACGCCAAAACTACTGATTCAATTCAAATGAAACTCCACATGATTTAAGATCATACTAAGGAGATGGTAGCTGTCTACTTTTAATCCCCAAAATCTGCACGGGTTTCTTGCAGAAAGGGGTGAAAGTCAGAATGTGTATTTGGTTGTAACTCATGTTTGCGTTGTTAAATTTCGTTAATTCTTATTTTATTAGAAAGAACACATTTTTGAAATAGTCCCATCAAAATTTTAACATTTAGAAATTACATAGAAATTAAATAATAACGATAATAATAAGTTCGGTACATACTAACATCTAAGTATTCTGTGACACTGTAAACAACAGGTATGTAACGGAGGTCATTTTATCGGAACCGAAGGCGGAGACGGAGTTTTAAAATTTGATTTATCGGAGTCGGAACCGAAGTCGGAGGTATAAGCAGGATTAGAAGTGGTGGCAGGAGAAACATTTTTATTGGATATATAATTTTTTTTGCAAAACACGTGGACAAGATAAACATTGACGAGCAATTGATTTAGGAAGTTGGGATTTTGTATTTCCATTTACTATCCACCGCAATAAGGGATTATCTGCAATACTTAAACACCTTACCTCCGATTTTAACCTCCGTTTTAAAAGTTTCGGGGCCGAAAGTCTAATAGTAATCGGAAGTTCCGACTTATCGGAGTCGGATTCGAAACTCATCCCTGGTACACACACCGCGCTCAAATCCGCCATCCGTCATCTATCGTCAGGTAAATGACAATACCTTGCTAATGTTTTCCCACATTAACTACAGGTAGCAGCACATGGAACGAAACACGATCTGATATTTATTAGAAAATGTGTAATGTAATATTTGTTGTTGTAGCGGCAATATAAATACATTATCAACGTACTAACAAGATCAACGTACGCGAACGAAGTAACAGGTTTAGCTAGTAATATATAAACATAAGGTAGATAAATATTGTTGGACATTCCTCGCACAACATGTAATCTTATCTTGTACCTTTAAACGAGTATTTCTTATATATATAGAATCAGAATCTCGGAAACGGCTCGTACGATTTTCATGAAATTATGTATATAGGGGGTTTCGGGGACGATAAATCGACCTAGCTAGATTACATTATTAAAAATGTAATTTTTGTGCTTTTTTAGGCAATAAAAAACTCCTACAACTCCTTTCATTAGTATACGATAGCAAATTTCGCCATTTGCGCAATGTCTAAATAGCTCAGGTGGTAAAAGTCCACCCGCGGGTTCGGGAGACCCCGGTTCGCTGATGCCTGATGCTAACTAAATAACTGCTAGCTAAATCGTTTTTTTTTGTTCTTTTTTGTGTACCTATGTATGCTTAGATCTTTAACACTACGTAACGGATTTTAATGCATTTTTAAATAGAATATTGTACACTACAGTATTGTAGTCTATTGTTTTCATCTATCTCGTAGGGTACCTATTAAAAAAATGGATTGAAATCCGTTGCGTAGTTTTAAAGATCAAAGCATACATAGGGACCGGAGGACAGCGGGAAGCGACTTTGTTTCATACTATGTACTTAGTGATATTTCATCAGAACGTAATTTGTATCTGCCTTTAAAGATAGATAGAAAACTCTTTATTGTAATACAACAAATCAAAATACGAGTAATTACAGTGACAAACTTAAGAACTAGCATCACATGTGGCGGCCTTATTGCTGTGAGCAATCTCTTCCAGGCAACCAGCTATTAATACTATTATAATTTAAATATAATTAAAAAAAAACCGTCATCCAGGTACTTGGCCCTAAAATAAGCAAAATTTGTAGGTATTATGATTTCTGATATTTTATCGGTTCGGTTTCGCTAAAAACACCCCGCACCACGCATCGGAGGT
The DNA here is from genome assembly GCA_963693475.1 of Ectropis crepuscularia. Classification (NCBI taxonomy): domain Eukaryota; kingdom Metazoa; phylum Arthropoda; class Insecta; order Lepidoptera; family Geometridae; genus Ectropis; species Ectropis crepuscularia. The sequence continues at coordinate 11,480,308 of OY856350.1, forward strand.
ATGCCGGGGAGGCGGAATCGCAGCTATCCCTGGCCAATCTATCCAACTATCTGACTATTTCAGCATGCTCGACAGTGATAGGTCGTGGGAAGGCTGTACGTCGGTCGTCTCGCGCAAGGAGACTAAGGAGAGAGAAGGGGAGATAGATCCTCTCGCTCGTCCGCAGAGGGCGAGTCATTCTGTCTCTCTGTTGGATGGCCTTGGACGGCGTCAAACGTCTGATACGTTTGACGCCGTCCAGCATTCTACCTAGTGATAGGTCCTTTAGGAAAGATGCGCCGCTGATTTCCATCGCATTGCTGGAGATAAATGGGGGGGAGGGGGCTCCACCCTTGTTTCCCTTCACCGTTAAAGCTTTTGGACTTGGAAAAAATAATAATCAGATATATCATAAATCATAAATAATCAAATAATCAGAATCATATCATAAACTAGCGGCCCGCTCCGGCTTCGCTCGAATAATAACCTAGATATCAACTGCAGCGCCATCTGCCGTAGCCTATGTTACTCGGGAATAATGTAGCTTTCCAAAGGTGAAAGAATTTTTGAAATCGGTCCAGTAGTTTCGGAGCCTATTCATTACAAACAAACAAACAAACAAACAAACAAACAAATATTTCCTCTTTATAATATTAGTATAGATAATCAAATAATCAGAAGTATAAGAAAAAATTGGCAGTCATAGGAGCTGCCGATAGAAGTGAAAACTTATAACTCAGAATTTGATAGTTTACCTTGGAAGCTACACGGGTTTAACCGGAGGGCGTGGCCTCGCCATCTTGGCATGGCCATCTAGAAATGCATTTCCCATTGGCTGATGCGTTTCTAGATGGCCATGCCATGATGGCCTGTCCACACCCTTTCAGCATTTCTCATTGGCTGACGTATTTCTAGATGGCCAATAGCCATGGTCCCGAGCTTACCCGAAGCTTTCTTATCATACCCGAGCGTGACGAATGAATTCAATTCACAGCCCACGAAAAATCTGTCTAGGCGCGCCTAAAGAAGTTTTCACTTCAATAAGATAGCATAAGTAGAAGAAGAATAAGTATAAGTAGAATCCTTGGGAGCTGGAGTTGTGCGTGTTTTTGAAATCGATAATAATTCTTGCTATTAAGTCACTATGGGATTCTTTTTATATCCGCATAATTTACATTTGTAATGTTGTGTATTATTTCAGCACAAAAATACATTTATTTTAAAGGCTTGTAGCATTCTAATACATTTTGAAAAGAGCTCATTTGAAATGTAGCTCTGTTGCAGTTTTCAAATGGGTTGAATATTAAATGAATGCGCATTTTTAAAGTCCTAATAAATATTAATTTCAACAAATCACTGCGAACAAACAAATATTTCAGTTGCATTAACATTTAAATATTCTGCAGTTTGATGTTGTAAATATTCACATTACATTAAAATGCAGGTGCAACTGTGTTGCAAGAAAACCTCGATAATCTGAACTTGAATTAAAAAATCGTTGTCATTGCTCATTATCATAATTTGAAAATCTATTTTTATCCAACTAATAAAATAACAAAGCCAAATACTTTATTATATGTGCAATTTAAGTGCAGCTTAAGAGAAAAACATGATTAGGACACCAAAGTAAGACAAATAGTATTTAAGAAGTTTGAAATGTAAATAATTTCTGTACCTACGTCAATAATAATGTACATATTTGATACTTTAGTGGACTGGTCTTAATTATATCATATAATATATTAGAATTGTTATGAAATAATGTATTTCATGACTATTTATTATGTTATCCTAGTGCTTATGCTCAGAAAATGATGGTATGTATGCTTATTAAGTAGCCCACACAATGTTCCCACTGTTGTGAATCGAGGCCTTCTATCACAAGAAGAGAGTTAGGCCATAATTCACCACGCTGGCCAAGTGCGGGTTCGCAAATGACGTTGAACTTTGGAAGATTCTAGGAATATGTGACATTTCGTTTATGGACCAAGAGCCCATGCACCCCAGACCTTCGTTATTTTATAAAAGCTGAGAACTTGTCAGCGCATGCTCCTAACACAGGTACGAACGATGGAGCATTATGAAGTTTGGGTCATCCTGGTTTTGGCAAATAAACGGTACTAAGGCCCCAAGACCCAGCAGTGGGAACTTTTAGTGGGCTGCTTATGATAATTAGGCTGCTAATTGTTACCCAAATATTATGTTTAAAAATAAGCGCGCATATTATGGCGCAAGTAGAATTATAATTGCATGAACATTAACACAATATGGGTGTCTGGCAAGTGCTTACCACGATGTTAAGTGTCTAGCAATTATTGGTGTAATTTTTAATAATATTCTGAAGGTATTACCAAAATATCAGACTTTATAATTTGACAAATTTAGATCGGTACACTAGGTAAAGTAGGTCAAGGTCTGGGGTTCACGGGCTCTTGTTGTTCTATTACCTTTTTTAAGTTAACGGCATTACGGCAAAACGCAGTGGTGTACGTGGGATTCGAACCAGGGGCTCTAGATCGAAAGTTATCGTTCTTCTGACTATACCAGCCGTAACTTACTAGACCAGCTGAGTTCGATCTCAGAACGGGAGTTCATCACTATAAAACATTTGGTCAATAAGGCAGCATTGGAATCTTTTTTATTTTTATTTTGAAGCTACCAAAATTTTTGGGCCGATCAAACTGTATTGAGTAAATTGAAGGTTTTTTTTAAAAGTATCAACTATCAACCAAAGTCATACAAGTACTTATTTACAAGAGTTGCTCGCATAAAGTTATGAAATGTTCGATCGCTTCACAGCAACAGAATATTGGCTGTTATTACTGTTAATACGTAGGGGTTCTATTCGCTGCGTTATTTCAAATGGGAAATGTATATTATTAAACTAATATTAAAAGGGACCTACGTCCGTTTTCTTAGAGAAATTAGACTACCTATTGAACTTCGGACTAGCCCAAAAGGCGTCGGGTCATACTAACCTAACTTTACTAGCTATGCTCCACAATTATATTATGGATAATACATTCAAATTGTGTTCTTAGTAACCAATACAATGACAGTGAGTGTGTTTTGCTGAGATTTACATTCGTATTCATATAAGAATAGTCCTTTTCCAAAAGATGAAATTTAAGATGAAGAGAAATGTTTGCCAGCGATTAGAAAGTTTTGTGTCAACTCCTTGCATTGATCAGTTTATTTGGTGCATGGTCCACGAAACTCCATCGAATTATCGGGGACTCACTCCATGTAACTACAGTATTTTTTTTTTATAGCATAGAGTGACGAGACGAGCAGGTCATGTGCCTGATGGTAAGCAACATGCCTGCCACATAACAGCACAGTAACAGGCAGCTATTGGAACATGATAGTCCAAATCATTACCTAGCACTGCACTGCGCTCGTCACCCAGAGATCTAAGATATTATGTCTCTAAGCCCTGTAATTTCTCTGGAATCATTGCTCTTCAAAACGGAACACAGTAATGTTTGCACATTACTGCTTGGCGGTAGAATATTTGGCAAAGGTGTGGTACTTCCCCAGGCGGACTCTGCTAAGAGTCCTACCACTACTAAACTGAGAACTACAGTAAACTGAGACCCTGGTTACCGTCTAGCGTCAGGTAGATATCCATCAAGGCGAATGAAACGAGCACAAACTCGATGGGGCTACGTCATTTAATTACTTAGTTCCAACGGCCATCTTCCAGCTTCATCATCAGAGCCTGGTTACCATGTAGCATCAAAGTACTCATCAATGCGATTGAAACGAGCCCAAACTCGGAAATGAAATGAAAATGAAAAAACGTTTATTGTGCCACATACACACAAAATAAAAACACATGAAAAAAGATAAACAAAAAAATAAAGTAGGCAGTGCGGATTCAAATAGTGTTAGTGTGCACTGTGTCCCACACTAGGGTAACCTGTGTTGTGGGAATCCAGACTCCTTCTACATTGTTTTTACCTAGTTACTTATTAAACTTAACTTAAAGAGACGAGAGACGTACTTCTTAGCATTCCATGGATTCACCGTGCGGGTGCCGGGTCCATCGTGTGGCAGAGAGAGAAATATCGAATAGACCCCAAGACTTGTGACTCGGGTAGTAGTTTTAAAAGGGGCCCCTTATATTGACGTACGTCAACACTCACCTTCACTACTCGTATTTCTCTCCCTGCCCAGCCAAATCCGATATGATCCTACTAGTGCAGCTTTAGATACTCGTTCTAGTATAGAACTTACTGCACTTCTGGACAATCCAAGGTCTTTAAGCAGGTTATAGAGAGATTTTGCTGGTATACCTCTCGCTCCTACTTCTACAGCGTATAAATTAACTACATAGCCATTTTTTGTTAATTCATTTTGAAGGTCGTAATACTTATTTTGTTTCATCGCGTGGTCTTTAGGTATATTAGTTTCCCACGGAACGGTAAGTTCTACCAGGACTATGCGTTTCGTAGCCCTAGAAAAAAGGAAAATGTCCGGTCTGGATGACGAAACACCCACATCCTCTGGGATTTTGTAGTGCTTTTCATACGTGTCCATTAAAATAGTCCAATCAGGTGCTGAACCCAGAATTGAGTAAGGCTTGTTCTTGGAGTTTGAAGTTGAGCCCTCTTTTACAAAGTTAATTTGTCTTTTGTTTATCGTCAATCCCTTTTGGGCTCTAGCTACCGAAAGGCTTACGGCTTCACGTATGATTTCAAGTACTCTGTCATGGCGCTGTGAGTAATGACCCCTATTAAGGAGCACCTTGCATCCCACCAATATGTGCCTTGCTGTACATATCGCCTCACCACAAGTATAGCAACATTTTTCAGAGGCTTTTCCCCACCTTACCAAGTTACTCTGGTCAGGGAGGGTCATTTGGAAAGCGTTCAGATAAAATTTTAATAAGGCAGGAGACCAGTCATATAGCAAGGTGCGCCACTTCAGAGCTAATGGGATACAAAACTCACCTATGGTTAACCACTCACTTTGCATTTCTAAATTCATAGCGTGCACTTTGTAACTATCATTTTCGTCTTGTTGTAGAAAGGTTTTTACCATGTCTCGGTCTTCCCTTTTCTTACTCGCACCCAACCCAGCTGTATTTACTTGCGCACCTGCCATAAATTGTTTGTGGAATTGAAGTCTAGATTCAAGGTCCGAAGCACTTTTGTCTTTTGGGAGAGATGCAATTAATTCGTCTTTCGACTTTCCCAAAACATGCGTTTTTGTAACTCTTAGGTGTTTGTAGAGTTCGGATGGTTTTTTTAGTTTCAGCCCAAAACTATTGTGATCCCTAAAGAGAGTAGAGGGATCAGCCGGATGTGCCAATCCAAACCATGACTTCAATATCTTTATGACATTAGCATCTAGTTTTGCCAGGAGTGTTTTACCGATGTCATATACTAGGAAAGGCCAAGTGAGACGTGATGTGAGATAGTTGTCATATATCCATGCTTTTTTGATATTGCTGATAGGCTGTTGGTCTACCTTATTGAGGTCGTTCATGAAGTTTCCAACAACTACCTCTAATGATGGTGTACGTCCTTTGTAGTCTATCTTTCTACCAAGAAATTTGAAAGGCACAGCCTCTGCAATTGTGGCAACTCTTTGGCCACTTATGGAGAGTCCCGGATCGTACGAAGTATATTTGGTATCTCGTCTACCCAGACATAAACAATGACATTTACTTGGTTTTGTCCTCATTCCCTCCGTCCATGTACAGAACTCATCAACATCATTCAACAATTCTTGACACTGTTTGGGATTTCGTGTAAGTATTGCAAGGTCGTCCGCAAAGGCTAAAATTGACTCAGTGTACTTATTGTTGATTTTAAAAACTTATTGAACTTAAAAACTTAAAACTTATTGTACTTATTAAATTTAATAAAGTACTTACGTATCGTAGAACGCGCGATGGTTCAAGCTCAACCGCTCTGGCCGACCGCCGCACAAGAAGTTCCGTGCGCTCGGCTCGGCCGGGGGAATGTTGACTCATCGAACGCCGACAGGTGGCGCTTCCCGGACACGATCCGATTGTAACTCGATTGCGACTCGATTCCGACACGGCCATCCTGCTACTACACGTCCACGTGTGGTGGTTGTCCTGCGAATAAATAATTCACGACAGAAATTTGTTCCACTCGGTCAGTCCTGACCCTGATCTTCAACTTATCGCAGAATCAAAGGAAATCTTAAAACCTTACAATTCTTAGTTCTGTCAAACTTTGACGCAATCAAATACGGGGATAATACAACAATCGGTTACCAAGGTCGAGTACCGTAGTCGTTCAAGTTCCGAATTCTACATTACCGTGACTCAACAAATTCACAGAAGCACTCTAGTAAAACCTCTAACGCCACGGCTCACTAGCCGACGAACAACCACATTGCTCGCACATCCTACACCTGGATGACTACCACGGCTCAATAGCCGACGTAATCCATCGCATGGATCTCCTGTGTGTATCACTCGCTGACTACACACGATGGTCTTTCCAGACTACACTTTACAGTTTACGGACAAAGTAAAAAAGTCAACTATTTTAACAGTTTAACCAAACCTAACAGGAGATACCAAATTCACTATACAACAGCCAGAGCCACATACCACAGTCGTTCATCAAACCTCAAATTTACTCAGTACAACCAAGCACGGCTTTAATTTAGATCACATAAAACTCTCTAAACTCTTGAGTAAGACATCTAGGGCCCCGGCTATCCAGCCGACCAGCAATTGAATTGCTCTCACCATCCTGAGCAAGGATCAGATCTCCTCAAGATCTCCCGTGTGTCACCCCCTGGTGACCTCACGTACATGGTCTTTACAGACCCCGACCTCGACCAGAGCTAATCGCCCACCGCGCTCCCACGGACTACTTGAGTTGCCTCAAGATAGTCGATTTCGACCGGGTTACGACTACGAAATAGCTTCTGGCACGGTCGAATACAACTCACTATAGCACCTAGAGTCCCCTTACTCGAGTTTCCACCACAAGCTTGCTCTTCACCATCATTTACATCAACCTCGACTGGTATGTGACTTGCTGGCATCTTTTCTTAGCCTATCGTGTGCGTATTTGTAAGTACGCTTCGAGTTTAAAGATTTCAACGTGTAACGGTCACTGTTCAATACTTCAACTAGGTACTTTAAAAGCTTTAAACTTCGGATCTTAATTTCGTTTGATTACGCTCTTCGTTCACGGTCACTCGGTCCATAGTACAATTGATCGCTAATTGAACGTCACCCTAAAGAGTCTTGCAACGATAGAAGTTACATCCGATTGAAATAAACTATTATCATGTGTTATCAAATTTACACAATGAACTTCAGTTAATATGAGTTGCATCGATGTCATGTTTTCTGCCTAACCCAGATTTAAAAACTCACAGCCTAACATGACGTCACTTTCGAGATAATTGTCCAGCAAACTAAGTAACAAAATCTTTAGAGGATGATCGTCAATCACTTATGAGTAGGTACCTTCAGAGTTACGAGATAGTTGATAACCAACAAAAATAATGTAGTATTTATTAGATCGTAAGGACAATTTTTTTTTCAAACTACCTTCAGATACCATAAGTAACCTACAAAATCTCGAAATATTTACCGACTCACATTTATCATATGGGGAAATTTTGTACGTATAGGTACCCGCTGTCAAAATAGATTACGATTGCTCCAACTAGCCAGTAATGTTAACGCACTATGCCAATGAGTGAATACTAATTCATTTTCTCCAATAGTGAAGTTTTCGTAAAATAAAACCAATCAGATTTCTAAAGTAAATAGGTAGTTGTGATGATAAACTTGATGAAACTGCTTTATGAACTCAACTTGGAACAGGGTGGGCTATTACAGCGATTGCAATCTTTAAATGAAAACTGAATATGAATAGGCACTAATGACAACTAGAAACAAACACACCTGATTGACATCTGAGGCGCTGAGCATAGACTTCGACTCATCAACTTGATCTCGGTGTAGGCTGGCAGGTAGCATTTCGATAGACCTGCTGTCCAGTAGCAAGCACGTTGGATTTGCACAGCCAACAGGCAAGCACTCGGGTGTGCCGGCCAACAGGCAAGCACTCGGGCGTGCTAGCCCAGCAGCTAGGCGGAGCACGAAGACAGACCAACCAGCAGGCAGGAACGCCTAGTTTTGGCTTGGTCTTCGGTCGAGATGAATTCTTCCGTATGACTGGGTGTTCTCCTCTCACAGTAGCTTCATTGATACATCGACGTATGGGTTGTGAACCTTCGATGCGGTAATTTCTTCTTTGTTTACGTTTTTCCAAGAATTAGTCAACAAAGTGATTAATCAGCGCGGCGCACAAAATGCTGGTAGTTTTCGCGATTCATTTGAATATCCGTTTCATATCCACTTTCGTTTCGGTCGAAATGTAAAAAGCACTTTGTTACCACGTAATTCCTTTTTAGGGCAATCTCAGTTAACCACGATGATGCTTCACCTCGAAACGCCTTGCTTGTGGTCGATCGCCACTGGGTTGATTTTCCGAGAAACATAAATCTGCATCACGCACCATGATCTTGCACGTTTTTGTTTCAAAATATCACGATTTATTTCTTTGTTCTCATCCATCACGTATCCCACATCTGATGTTGGCCGACATAGTCTCGCCATCATCATCATTAGTCGCATCCTTCTGCTGTGGGCGTAGTCGATGGGTAGTGTTGGATGAAAACCCGCAAACACAATAGGATTTATTAAGTACAGGTAACAAAGTAGGTATCACAGGCAGTTTAACAAAGTACGTATCGTAGAACGCGCGATGGTTCAAGCTCAACCGCTCTGGCCGACCGCCGCACAAGAAGTTCCGTGCGCTCGGCTCGGCCGGGGGAATGTTGACTCATCGAACGCCGACAGGTGGCGCTTGCGTCCCGGACACGACTCGATTGTAACTCGATTGCGACTCGATTCCGACATATATATATATATATATATACTTTAAATATATATACATAGATAGTTTAGATAAGCGATACGTAATGAACGCTACACAAAATCATAAGAATACATCATGAGTAGGAATGAATACCAAAACATGCTTTAAACATGCAATATAAAGAAAGAAGATAAGATTCGGAAAATAGAGTTTCAGTTGCCTCATGGTGGATGAAGCCCTCATTAACCATTTCGGAGCCATTGTAATGGTCTCACGCCTGTCTGGTGCTGGCGAAATCGTCCTCATCGGAGATGTCAATCAATTGCCTTACACCGATAGGGAAAATCACCGCCCGAACCTGGTAACAAAGATCAGCCAGGAGTTGCTCTGCACACATCGGAACCCACTGGACGTCGCATATGCGCTGAGGGAAATATACTCCGGTATGTACTCCTCGGCGTCTCGTGTAAAGTCCCTAGAGCAGAGAAGGTATAAGGGAGCGCAAATACCCAACACCCAACCAAACACCTTCTTTTTAGTTCACACTCGAGAGGAGAAGGAGACCCTGACAAACCAGGGTTATGGTTTAGGCACTGGGTCACGCATCGTTACCATCCATGAAGCTCAGGGACTAACATACAAGGCGGTAATCGCAATAAAAACAAAGGCAAACATGAAGTTGCACGAGAGCGTGCCCCACGCGGTCGTCGCAATCTCACGGCACACGGGGACCTTCACATACTACGCTGACGACACCGACGACGCCATCGGTCGGTTCGTGCAGCGAGCGTTGTCTGCAACACCGAAGACCATCCAAGAGTTCAATATGCAGATGGCCATCAAGGAGTGGTGGAGGCGCTGAGCCGGGAGGAGGCCACTCAGAAAATAAATAAAAAAATATAATTTAAAAACTCAAAAACCCGACTGCGTAAAAAGTGAGCCAAACTACGTACTCGCATACTAAAAAAAACTGAAAAGAATAAAACAAGCATTTAGATTTCTGGTGGTCTAGAATTCTATAATATGTTATTGTATTAATACTATTGAAATATATACAATATTTTCTAATAAAATAACATTACAACTGAAGAGTCGGGATCCATTATTATTCGACATACAATCTAATTGCTCAGTGGATTCGGTATTATTATTCGACATACAATGTAATTGTTCAATGGATCCCGACTGTTCAGTTGTAATGTTCTTTTATTAGAAAATATTGTATATATTTCAATAGTATTAATACAATAACATATTATAGAATTCTAGACCACCAGAAATCTAAATGCTTGTTTTATTCTTTTCAGTTTTTTTTAGTATGCGAGTACGTAGTTTGGCTCACTTTTTACGCAGTCGGGTTTTTGAGTTTTTAAATTATATTTTTTTATTTTATACTTTTTAGTTATGAACAATGTTGTGAATGTTAATATGCTCAAAATGATAATATGCATCTTTTAGTTGTTGACCAAATGTCTTCGTTTCTACTGATATAATATGTAGGATTTTCTACTGCATGTAATTCATATTTATAGTATAGGTTTTCGATGGACGTTGTGTACCTACTAAATCGTTTGAAGTTGGAGATGGGCGACCGAGGCGGAGCAATCCGAGAGCGGTTCCGTGTTCCCACTATCATCGGCAGAGTTGAAACCCCATGGAGGTTTATTAGTAGATAGGGGCACCATATCCATATAGAGTGCAACATAACCCGGCTGTCTCTCCCGGGCGGGGCAGTAGGGTATGCGTAAATACATTTCCTGCACGTACGAAAAAAAGGTAGTCCAATATACCTACTAGCATAGATCGTAGAACCCAAGATGGGCCCCATCCCAAACTTCACGGCGCACGCAATCATGTCAACGTTGGGAAGAGTGAGCGCACTCTTTCCGTTCTAGTCGGTTGCAGGACGCGGTGGACGCCGGACGTTTTTATCTACCATTATTCGGTGTCAACAACCAAAATAAGTAGAACCACAGCAAATCTCGCCGCTAGCGATTATAGGGGTCAAGTAGATTGATTGTTTGTAAACCACTTACGATACATACAGAGACGCAGTTTATTACCAATTTCAAGGTGCTCAGGGCACATCTATTGATTTATATCGATGCCTACTAGATACATTAGTATAAAATGTTCATCCACATTCACACGTACAGTTAGTTATACGAAGTTTTCTGCTACCTAAAAACCTATAAATGTGAGAATGGTTGTTACTCAACTTTAAATCGATATATACATCCTAAACGGTCAGTCAAATCGAAAAACATTGTGAGAAAGCTAACTATTATTTTTAAATACCTATTCAACGATACCCCTCTTGATATATTTTGGTGATTTTCATTTTTTTTATTTGGACAATATGGCGTCCTGAATCCGCCATATTGGACTTACACTAATGTCATGTCTTTAGTGTCACTCGCCAGATTAAGAGGAATCGATTGACGTGTGAATCATAAAAATCGGCCCAGGCGTTTGGTCTGTATAGTGCTTCAAAGAAACATACAAACATACATACATACATACATAGACTGTTAAACACATTACCACTCCTTTGCGTCGCGCAGTCGGGTAAATAGTCCTAGAATTAGCAAGAAAATGTTCCCTACTCTCCCCTATTTCCTTTTCTTCTCCAATCCAAGATTCCAAGAAAAAGAAGAATCCAAGAAAAAGAAAACAAATGACAAAGGTCACGGACCCCGGAGTCTGTGGAGCTGTAATATTCAAATCTATATATATAAAAGCGAAAGGTCACTCATCAAGGAATCTCAGAAACTATAAATGCTAGGAATCTGAAATTTTGCATGGAGGTTCCTTTTAGCACGTAGGCGCTCGCTAAGACGGGGTTTTGCGAAATTCTACCCCTAAGAGGGTGAAACAAGGGATGAACGGTTGTATGAAAATTCGTCTTTTTAAAGTTATCAAATTCTGTGTCTAGACACTTTACACGAAGCAATGAAATGTTTGTTCTATCAATTTTGTAATTTCAAACTGTACGGGGGGAAATTGGGGTTGAAATGGGGGATGAATGTCAATATGGAAGTTCCCAACCGTTGAAGATAAAACCATGAAACTCTGTATTTTTTTTTTAACTTTACTGGTGTGCATAATAAAGTGTTTCTGTCTGTCTGTCTGTCTGTCTGTCTGTATACAGGCACTTGACACGAAGCAAACGAATGTTTGTTCTTGCAATTTTGTAATTTCAAACTGTATGGGGATGAAAAAATGAAAAAATATGGGGAGTTGATATGGTGGGCCGAATGTCTCTTAGGCTTTCAGATCTAAACAACTGAACCGATTTTGATGAAATTGTTTACAATTGTTTTATTAGCAGTTGTTTTTAGTAACCGTAAATGTGTCTGGGTATACAAATAGGTAGGTACTGAATTACCTTAGTAGGTATTTATTTCACGCGGACGAAGTCGCGGGTAACAGCTAGTAAAAAATAAATAAAAAAAAAGCTGAACAGTTGATTTGTTTGAACGTGCACTTGTGAAACTACTGGACCAATTTCAACGATTTTGATAATTTGTTTCACCGTTGGATTTGTAGGTTTTTTAAAAATATTATAGAGTGATGAGACGAGCAGGACATGTGCTTGATGGTAAGCAACATGCCTGCCACATAACAGCACAGTGACACGCAGCTATTGGAACACGAAGGGTCCAAATCATTACCTAACACTGCACTGCGCTCGTCACCCAGAGATTTAGGATGTTATATCTCTAAGCCCTGTAATTTCTCTGAAAACATTGCCCTTCGAACCGGGACACAGTAATGTTTGCACATTACTGGTTTGCTGTAGAATAACTGGCAAAGGTGTGGAACTACCCCAGGCGGACTCTGCCAAGAGCCCTACCACTACTAGGTAATCTCTCAGTGCTATCGGCTATAAGTATGTATAATATGTACCACGGCCGAGCCGAAGCGGACCGCTAGTATCTCCTAACTAACAATAGTAATGTCATTTATGTTTCCATGTCATATCAGTATTAATGTACAATTGTAAATCTTTGCTATGTATTTTATAATACCATGCAAAATTATGTTAATTAAACTATTTCCATATTAATTAAATTAATTTATGGATCGCTAATATGAAAGACTAGCTGAGCCCCGCGGTTTCACCCGCGTCTATTTGAGGAAAATCCCTACTAAAGTATCCATTGTTTTAAAAAGCTATGTAAAGGAACTGAGGAAAGGAGGAAAGGATAAAGGTTTCTTTATCCAATAAAGGAACGCTAGGTAAAATAACTGGGATCTACTAAAATGTGTATAGTACAGGTATTTTAAAGTACTTAAAAGTACTGTGTATACGATATTTTTAGTTTTCTTTTCTTGCGATAGAAGAACAAATTGGTTATCTCTGTGACTGATGCTCTTGATAGTGCAATATAGGTATACCAAGTTGTCCGTATGAAAATCAGTCTCGGCGTGAATCGATTCCTTGGTGTTTAAATTTGTTTGCTGTAACTGTACTACTGCGTCATTGGAACCAAATGCAGTGGCATTTGGTTCCAATGACGCGTCAGAAACCGGCGACGCTGATTTCCGTTCTCGGGAAATCATATCTCTAGGTGCGGTGCCGGACCGCCCTAAACGACCGACACCCCAGACCCTCAAGTGGAAACAGGATTTGAGTCAAGTGCAGCTCTAGGATCGCTCCCGTGTCCACTTTCGCCTCATTAGATGAGTGAGGTCATGGCGTGCTCTCGCTCCTCCGACTCATACAATCTTTCACTGTTCAGCATCTTGGGTAAGATAGTCGAGAGCGAGAGGTTCACCCTCACGACCGCGGCTAGAGATGGCCGCAGTTCCGCCTCTACTACATCATCACCTACTACTAGTACACTACTACATCACCTCGAGGACCCTCTTCTGGAAGACAACGCTAAGAAACATCACTGGATCACGTGACCACAATCAAGTGGTATATGATTTTGTTGCAGAGTTGTTTTAAAACTACGGATATTTCCTAAAGCATTCATTAAAATCAAATAATGTTAAGGGAAATTTTGCTCAAAATTATGTAATAATGTATTTATTCAGATAAATATTAACATCATGTATTTGAAAATTCCTATGCAAACAATGCATTCTTCTTCTTCTTTTTTCTTATGGCTTCCATTCGGTGATAGGTATTACCGCAATTTTATTACAACTAAAACATTGAGAGTATCGTAAATGTTCTAAATGTTCTTCATTGGAGTATGATTCTCTTCAATCAGGTTACCAATCTTCTTCAGATAACCTTGAGCTGGATTGTCGGAAAACCCCTTAGCGTAAAATTGAGGTAGCAGGATTCTTGCTTTAAGAACGAACAAATATAAACAACAATAGGTACACAAAATAGAAAAGAGACATATGAAATTCGCTAATACAAACGTACGTAAATATGCAACAATGCATTGTTGTTGAACAAATTTGATTACTTGAAATGACACAAACTTCAAATATAGACACGTCTTGTCACAGACTTCAGCAACCAAGGAGAATGTAAATTCACGGAACTAAAGCTCTCGAAGAGAAATATTTATTCCCGTTTTCGTTACATTCTTCATTCATACTCCGTACCTATTGATAGTAGCGTAATGTTATATACCCTATAGCCTTCCTCGATAAATGGACTATCCAACACAAAAAGAATCTTTTACATCTGTCCAGTACTTCCCGAGATCCTAGCGTTCAAACAAACAAACAAACTCTTCAGCTTTATAATATTAGTATAGATATATTGCTCACTGTAAGTTGCGTAACTTGAACATCCTTGTGAGTTGAATATTTGAAAAAGTGATATATTAGTTGCGACAGGGCCAGGTGTTTATGATTTTGTGAATGGCATTCTGTGTCGCAATTCATTGCTCCGGCGTTACCTAGCTGCACTCCACAGATTCATTTGTTTTTTTTTATTTATCTAATAGCGCTTCGCCCCCGCTTTGCCTGTAGTACATATAAAATATAACCTATAGATAGCACTTAGGCACATAGTGCATGGGCACAGGCATGTACATGGTGTACATTGTATATGGCCCACGGATTTTGCAGAGCATAATGATAGGATCTTTGGACGTAAATAGTAGAGCTAGGTTGCTGAGTCCGCCTGGCAAAGGGTCACACTTTTGCCGGTTATTCTACCGCCAAGCAGTGCGTGCAAACATCATTGTATTCTGGTTTGAAGGGGAATACTTCCTGTGAAATAACAGTGCATAGAGACAAGTGCAGTGCAGTGATAGGTAATGATTTGCACTATTCATATTCCTGTAGCTGTGTGACACAGTGCTGTTACGGGCAGGCATGTTGGTTACTATCAGGCAGAAGTCCTGTTCGTCCCATCAGTCTAGAGTCAATACATAAAATAAATCTGTGACTGAAAGTCACTAGTTGAAAGTAGTTGTTTTGTTAAACTATATTAATCCATGCTCCCATATAGATAGATAGATAAACTCTTCACTTATTTAGAAAACAAAACAACAAAATTTTATAACAAAGTAGCAATTGGCGACCTTATCGCTAAGAGCGATCTTTTCCTGGCATCCGCAGTATAGAAAAGGAGAAAAGAAGAATAAGAATACGGGGAAGTACAAATAATGAGTGGAAGATACTTATAATTATATAATTTGGAAAATTAACAACACTATTTATAATATATAATTAAACTATAATACCTACTCTAAAAACATACTACATATTAATAACTGTACACTCTAATACATAAATCTATACTAATATTATAAAGCTGAAGAGTTTGTTTGTTTGAACGCTAGGATCTCGGGAACTACTGGTACGAATTGAAAGATTCTTTCTTTGTTGGATAGTCCATTTATCGAGGAAGGCTATAGGCTATTTAACATTACGCTACTATCAACAGGAGCGGAGCATGAATGAAAAATATAACAAAAACGGGGGAAAATATTGCTTTTTGAGAGCTTTCGTTGCGTGATAGCTTGTGTCTAACTTAAAGTTTGCGTCATTAGAACCTAAGGTAACCGAATTTGTTCAAAATTTGAATTGGTACGACCAATTTTTGATAGATGGCGTAGCAACGCGCGCACGGATCAGCTAGTACGAATATAAAATACACTAATAGATTCATATATATCATGTTTTACCGATATAGTAAATACCATATACCCCATAATACCATATAATAGTAGATCTGGAGCAGACATCTGTTTAGTTAATTTTAACGAAATAGAAATACTTTTATCTCTAGAAAATCTTTTTTAAATTACGTCTTTCATGGATATTATAAAACACCGTTAACAAATTTGTGTGGGTGATCATGCGTGCGTGCATTTGATGTGTGTAGCTTATTGCACTTGGTTAAATTTAGACGACTGAATTTAGTCGCTAATTAAGTTAAGTGTAATAGCACTCAATAAGCTAGCCTACTGAATTCAGAAGTGAGTATTACTTGTTTCTAACTTGCTACTAAATTCATTCGACCAACTTTGCTTCTAAATGTAATTTTGAATTCAGTCACTGAATTTAGTCCAGTGTAATAAGCCTTTTAGTCTAACTAGGGTTCAAAATGTGTGTCAGTAGTACCTACTGGTCCTATTTGGACGCCGGGGCACAGAATAAATATTAGTACAGAAGCCTCACTTACCGAAAACAATTATATAAATAGCGACTCTTGCTGGGACACAACAAAGTTAAATTCATCTCGCAATACCTGTCGCGATTTTCAAATAAACATTTGCGCTCTTTCTAACGCGTAACTCTGTCCCTGCCTAGCGCGGAGGGTTGTCGACATATTTATCTAATAACAATATGCGCGGGAAACGTGTTGCGCGAGCTCTCAGCCGTGCGTCCGACAACCGACTGGCACTTGTTCCCTGGGAGGAACGGTCTAGCTGTAGGCTAAAACCGCGCGACCTTGAGCGAGTGATGATGCACTGGCCGGGGTTGAAGGTGTCGATAGCATTTATATTATATATCTACCGGATCACCTTGAAATGACGTTGTACGTCTACGAAATACTTATAGTTTTTCTTAGTCCTTGTTACACTTTTACCGGTTATTCTGTTTCCTCTTGTTTTTTTGGAAAAACCCAGTTTAAACCCGTACTACGAGTACCTATAATATGTCCACAATCATCTATATTATTTGTAACTTTTTTAAGGTGTTGTATTTGAACTATGTATAGGAATAATCCACCGATATTTGTTTATTTACTAGTAATGCCTCGTGGTTTTACCCACGTAGTTCCCGTTCCTGTTATTATGCCAGGATAAAACGTAGTCTATGTGTTCTTCCAGACTATAATCTATCTGTGTTCCAAATTTCAACCAGATCAGGTCATACGTTACGACGTGATTGACCAACAAATATCCAAACATTGACATTTATAATATTAGTAGGAAGGATGAGGATGAGGTAAATTCGATGCGTTTTGATATTAGGTATGCATCTCGGTTTCCGTAGCTTAAGTAGATTTGGATCAAGACTTTAAAAAATGTAAAGCTGTTCTGCAGCCGAAATTGCTATTTGCTAGATTCCTCCGTTCTTATTGTACCTACTAGCTGAACCCGCTACTTCGTTCGCGTACGTTGATTTTGCGACCTTATTAGTGCATTTGTAGTACTTACGTAAAAATATTTGGATGGGTGGTCATTACACAAACCGAGTGATTTGTTTTTCCACACAAAAATATATTTATTCAAGTTTAGCAACTTCATATTTTATATTTTAAGCAACATCAAACACACTCGTAGTAAGGTTGTGGAGTATCGAACATAGCCGCAGTGTTAAGTTTGTATGATTTTTATAGGATACATTATGAAGAGTCTGTAGCTGATGTGCGTGATCTGATACTTACCCACTTGTACATTTTTACAGGATGATATCCTAAGTAGTAGGTGATAGACTTATTAGCCGATGTAATATTTAAGACTCTAAACCATGTGTGTTTCAAATGTCAATCTAATTGGTAATGTCATTCTGTCGTTAATATTTGTTTCGTTAGGGCCCATGCTTATTCCGAGATGATAGGTAGTATATGAGACTATATAAACTATCTGTGTTTCAAATTTCAACCAAATCAAATCTTTACATAATATACATAATAATACTTAGTAAGATAACATTTTATTCAATTTTAGAAAAACAACGTTCTGCTTTGGTTCTGCTTCTGCACCGAAGCTTGTTGAACACTAAATTTAGTACAGTATTTGGATTGAAATAATATCTGAAGGAACAAAAACCGACTTCAATTATTATCATTTCACGTCAACTAACTAATTTCTAGTCAAGTAAAAAGTTCACTCGACTAATTTAAGAAGCTATGACTACGTCGTCCAGATAAATAGATACTGGTGAACAATTCACACACAAAACTTAGGCTTTTTCCACCGCTAATGTCCCAGCCCTACTCAAACCGGTGGTCTTACGCATGACGATGGCAAAAGACCTGACGGCATGAGTCTTTTGCCTTGGAAGTTGAGTCGGCCCCTAGTGTGGGACGCAGCTTGTGTCGATACTCTGGCACCATCACTTCTTCGAGAGACACATGGTAGGGCCAGTGCAGCGGCTAATTCAGCTTAGCGTCTCAAACGGCGGAAATATGCAACCCTCGGTAGTGGTTTTATATTTAAGCCCTTTGGGGTTGAGAGTTGAGACATCGTGCCTGTGAAGGCCGGGAGCTGACTTCATCTTCAAAAGCCTTTCCGAGAGCTTCGCCGACGCAACGCGTGACCAAAATGCTAGCGTTTATTTGGCCCAACACATATACATCGCTATTCAGCGTGGTACTGCCGCCAACATGCTGGGCACGCTTCCGACTGGTAGTGAGCTTGAACATCTTGTCATCCAGTTTTTGTTAATATTCAAAAAACCGCCTCCCTGTTTTCCATATAATATACGTACATGGTAAAAACGGGACCCTATTCGCTGTTCGTCCGTTCGTCTGTCACCAGACTGTATCTGAAGAACGGTGATAGCTAGAGAGTTGTAATTTCACAGATGATGTATTCATATTGTCGCTACAACAATAAATACTACATTACACATTTTCTAATAAATATCAGATTGTGTTTCGTACCATGAGCTGCCATTTTGTGGAAAAACATAAGACAGGTACTGTCATATTATTACATGACGATAGATGACGAATGACGGATTTGATTACTGTGTGTGTACCAGGAAAGAGCTTCGAATCCGATTCCGATAAGTCGAAACCTCCGATTACTATTAGACCTTCGTTTCCGACTTCGGCTCCGAAACTTTTAAAACGGTGGTTATAATCGGAGGTAAGGTGTATAAATATTGGAGATAATCCTTTATTGTGGTAGATAGTAAATTAAAATACAAAATCCCAACTTCCTAAATCAATTGCTCGTCAATGTTTATCGTGTCCACGTGTTTGGCAAAAAAAAATACCCAATAAAAATGTATCTCCTGCCACCACTTCTAATCCTGCCTATGCCTCCGACTTCGGTTCCGACTCCGATAAATCAAATTTTAAAACTCCGACTCCGCCTTCGAATCCGATAAAATGACCTCCGTTACATCCCAGCAGTTCTACTACGAAAACAAACTCCGAATGATCGCATCCGACCGACAGCTGAATCGGATTGTAGCCTACCACGAAAAACATTCGGATCGATACATTTCGGGTCGAAAGATATAGACTTAGGTCGGATAAGGGTCGGATCGAACGAAACGGCCGATCTGATCAACCGACCGATTGTCTTTCGTGGTCGGAAACTTCATAAGTTCGGCCGATATATCGTTTATCGAACTTCGTAGTAGACCTGCTGTTGTTTACATTGTCACAGACTACTTAGAAGTTTGTATGTACCGAACTTATTAATTCCGTTATTATTTAATTTCTATGTTATTTCCGAACCACACGACCAGTAATGCTAAAATTTTGATGAGACTATATTAGAAATGTGTTCTTTCTAACAAAATAAGAATTAACGAAATTGAACAACGCAAACATGAGTTACAACCAAAAACACATTCTGACTTTAACCCTTTTCTGCACAAAAACCGTGCAGAATTTGGGGATTAAAAGTAGACAGCTACCATCTACTTAGTATGATCTTAAATCATGTCAAGTTTCATTTGAATTGAATCAGTAGTTTCGGCGTGATGTGAGTTCCCTATACACACAGACAGACAGACAGACAGACAGACAGACAGACATGAAAGAAAAAAAATGCAGTTTCGCTATCAGTATCGACTATGGAGTGACCCAAAATTTTTTTTTCAAAATATCTTCAATGTACAGAATTCGATCCGCTACAGTTTTATTATAAGTATAGATATAGATTTGTATCTATATTGATTGGGTAAACGGGTAACTCACGTACACTCTCCTTGAAAAAGGCCGCCGGACGCGGCCGAAACTCGAGTCGGATTGACCGACCTTATTACACGTGAGTTACCCGTTTACCCAATCAATATGTGTAACAACCACGTTAATTTTAATACCATTTGTATCTATTTTACTTATTTGACAGTCATATTTTAGTTTTAACTTACGATTCTCCATATTTTTGTATTGAGAAACGGCAATTATTAATTAAAAATTATAAGGGAACACATTTATTTTATTTTATTTAAACATGTTTATTTCTTGTTTTACAAAATTTGGTTAGTTATAGTATTTCAGTAGGTAAACAAATAATTAATTAGTGTTAATAAGTTAGCTTAGATTTATATTAGTAATGTATTTGTTTTAGATGTTTATATATTAACAGGAACCCCGGTTTGGGTAAAGGTCTCCTCCAAAGATGCCCATTTTTGTCGGTCTTGTGCTATGGAGAACCACATCACGCCAGTTGATCTGTTTAGATCGTGTTCCCATCGAGCTAAGAGTCTCCCCTTCCTCCTCTTGCCTGGTGGCCCTTTCCACTTGGTAACATGAGTGGTCCATCTTTTATCAGATATTCTCGCCATATGTCCAGCCCAATTCTATTTCAGTTTCTGAGCAAAAGTCAATGCGTTAATTACTTTAGTAATGCCCCTTATTTTTGTCTGTCTTATTTTGTCTATTTTCTTTATATTTAACATGCTTCGCTCTAAACCTCTTTGACATATATTGACTTTATTCATAGCTTGTGAAGAGAATTTCCATATCTGGCTTCCATAACTTAAGCTTAGGTTTAAGGGAACACATTTACCAATCCAAAATTACACAAGAATACCAAAAACGTTTTAGTAAATGACATTATGTCATCATAACTTTTTCCTGTTTTGGATAGGATACCTTTTTTAGTGTAATAACGATTTTTAAGTATTTTATGATTCGCCCTTCACTTGATTAAGACGTAGTAGATACTTTTTAGGATTCCGTAGGGCAAAAAACGAAACCCTTATAGATTCGTCATGTCTGTCTGTCCGTCCGTATGTCACAGCCACTTTTCTAAAGTACCACTTTTCTAAAGGAAAAACAATAAATTTTGGGGGTGTCCCATACTTAGAACTGAAACTCCAAAAATGATTTTCCATTAAAACCATACGTGTCGGTTATCTATGCATAAGTCTTAAAAAATTATGTTGAGGTTTCTAATTTTATTAACTTTAACATAATTTTGAAAACTGAGTAATTGACGCGAGAAATACTACCAAAGTGGTAAAATGTGTTACTTCTAAAATTCAAATTCAAAATTCATTTATTTCAGGTGATAAAACCCATATACAATACAATTACATACAACAATTAACAGGTATCATTTTCATTAAAATCAAAAATGAAGTATGAGAATAAAAAATGAGAGAATGATAATACTAAAAAAATATAAAATGATGTACATTACAATTAGAGGATTCGATCCCGGTCGATTTTTCTAATTCCGGGATTTCGGGATTGTCTACATTTAATCCCGGATCCCGGGATAGACCCGGGACTGTATTAGTAATTCCTCCGACCGACCTCAATTTGAAATGAAGTTCAGACACACGACCAAATTTAAAATGAAGCCACCACACTTAAATCATGTAGATAAATAAAAGTAAATTTTAGGTTTTGGTTCATATTTCAAAAATCGTCACACCGATTTCTAACAAACAAAAAATAACCATCAAAATTGGTTCACAATTGGCGGAGCTATCGCGTAGGTATTATATACACCTACAAAAAAAAATTGGCATTCATAAGGACTGCCGATAGAAGGGAAAACGAATAACTCAGAATTTGATAGCTCACTTTGCAAACTACGCGTGTAAAACCGGAAGGCGTGACCGTAACCATGATCATCTATATCATCCGAGTTTTCCCAAATATTTCTTTTATTTACAAACTAGCTGAACCCGCTACTTCGTTCGCGTACGTTGATCTTGCGACCTTATTAGTACATTAGTAGTACTTACGTAAAAATATTTGGATGGGTGGCCATTACACAAACCGAGTGAATTTGTTTTTTCACACAAAAATATATTTTTTCGAGCTTAGCAACTTCATATTTTATATTTTTAGCAACATCAAACATACTCGTAGTAAGGTTGTGGAGTATCGAACTTAGCCGTAGTGTTAAGTTTGTAGGATTTTTATAGGATACATTACGAAGAGCCTGTAGCTGATGTGCGTGATCTGATACTTACCCACTTATAGATTTTTACAGGATGATAGCCTAAGTTGATAGACTTATTAGCCGATGTGATATTTTAGACTCTAAGCCATGTGTGTTTCAAATGTCAATCTAATTGGTAATGTCGTTCTGTCGTTAATATTTGTTTCGTTAGGGCCTATGCTTTTTCCGAGATGATAGGTAGTATATGAGACTATAAACTATCTGTGTTTCAATTTTAACCAAATCAAAACTTTACATAATATACATAGATAACATTTTATTCAATTTTAGAAAAACAACGATCTCCTTTGGTTACCGATGCTTGTTGAACACTAAATTTAGGACAGTATTTGGATTGAAATAATATCCGAAAGAACAAAAACCGACTTCAATTATTATTATTTCACGTCAACTAACTAACTTCTAGTCAAGTAAAAAGTTCACTCGACTAAGTTAAGAAGCTATGACTACGTCGTCCAGATAAATAGATACTGGTGAACAATTCACACACAAAATTTGGCTTTTTCCACCGCCAATGTCCCAGCCATACTCAAACCGGAGTGGTCTTACGCGTGACGATGGCAAAAGACCTGACGGCATGACTTTTGTGCCTTGGAAGTTAAGTCGGCCCCTAGTGTCGGTCCTCTTACGCAGCTTGCGTCGATAGGTACTCTGGCACCATCACGTCTTCCAGAGACACATAGTAGGGCCAGTGCAGCGGCTAATTCAGCTGAGCATCTCAAACGGCGGAAATATGAAACCCTCGGTAGTGGTTTATATTTAAGCCTTTTGGGGTTGAGACATCGTGCATATGGGGGGCCGGGAGCTCACCTCATCTTCAAAAGCCTTTCTGAGCGCTTGGCCGACGCAACGCGTAACTAAAGTGCTGGCGTTTATTTGGCCCAACGCATAAACATTGCCATTCATCGTGGAGACTTCGCTGTCCGTCCGTTCGTCCATCCGTCTGTCACCAGACTGTATTTCAAGAACGGTGATAGCTAGACAGTTGTAATTTTCACAGATGATGTATTTATATTGCCGCCACAACAACATAAAATAAATATTTAAGGGGGCTCCCATAGAACAAACTAAACAAAATAGTTTTTTTTACCGTTTCTTGCTGGATACTAATAATGGTGACAGGTATACGCTTTAACTGTTCACAGAATATTTCGTTTCATGTTCTCTTTAAATAATTAATAAAAATGAATGATTAAGGGGGCTCCCATACAACAAAAGAACTTTTCGCCGTTTATTTGCTAATGGTACGGAATCCTTCGTGCGCGAGTCCCACTCGTGCTTGGCCGATTTTTTTTGTACCTAATTTAGAATTTATGTCAGGTACCTAGGTTACTAACCAACGTGATTTTATTCGCTACAAAATTTAGTAAGTAAAGTATAGCATTAGTAGTAATAGCATTCAGTAACCTAACATACTAAATTCAGAAGCAAGGATTGCATCCACAAACACCAAATTTGACTTTGTCACAGACTTTGGTTGTTACACCTTTGACATTACACATTTTCTAATAAATCTCAAATCGTGTTTCGTACCATGAGCTGCCATCTGTAGTTAATGTGGAATAACATTAGAAAGGTATTGTAATATTATTACCTGACGATAGATGACGGATATCGGATTTGAGCGCGGTGTGTGTACCAGGGATGAGCTTCGACACCGACTCCGATAAGTCGGAACTTCCGATTACTATTACACCTTCGGTTCCGACTTCGGCTCCGAAGCTTTTAAAACGGAGGTTATAATCGGAGGTAAGATGTATAAATATTGCAGATAACCCCTTATTGTGGTGGATAGTAAATGGAAATACAAAATCCCAACTTCCTAAATCAATTGCTCATCAATGTTTATCGTCTACGCGTGTTAGCAAAAAAAAAATTATACCAAATAAAAATGTCTCCCCTGCCACCACTTCCGACTTCGGTTCCCATTCCGATAAATCAAATTTAAGAACTCCGACTTCGCCTTCGGTTCCGATAAATTGACATTCCTGCGTTACATCCCTGATGTTTACACTGTCACAGAATACTTTGAAGTTAGTATGTACCGAACTTATTATTACCGTTATTATTTAATTTCTATGTAATTTCCGAACCACACGACCAATGTTAAAATTTTGATGGGACTATACTAAAAATGTGTTCTTTCTAACAAAAAAAGAATTCACGAAATTAAACAACGCGAACATAAGTTACAACCAAATACACATTCTGACTTTCACCCCTTTCTGGGAGAAAACCGTGCAGAATTTGGGGATTAAAAGTTACCATCTCCTTAGTATGATCTTAAATCATGTCAAGTTTCATTCGAATTGAGTCTGTAGTTTCGGCGTGATGAGAGTTCCCTATACAGAAAGACAGACAGACAGACAGACATGAAAGAAAAAAATGCAGTTTCGTCATCAGTATCGACTATGGAGTTCCCCCAAAATTTTTTTTTCAAAATTTCTTCGATGTACAGAATTCGACCCGCTACAGTTTTATTATAAGTATAGATAGATATAGATATAGAAGATAGATGATACTGGCTGCTACGGAACCCTTCATGAGCGAGTCCGACTCGCACTTGGCTGCTTTTATTTATGTACATTGCATGGTCTCGGGTCTTCTTTCACATGAGAAATGTCCACAATACTGGCCTAGTGCGGGTTGGCAAATGTAATTTTTTTTCAATTTATGTAGGTATCTTTTGGAAGATGCTGGTTTCGTCACGATGTTTTCCTGTAATATGAAATTGTTATATTTGTATTAAAAAGCTAGTCGAAGTTATGACAAACATTTACATCTGTACATTTGGCTACATTTAGCCGACTGAATTAAGTCACTACTGAATTCAGTGAAGTGTAATAATATTCAGGAAGCTAGCACGCTAAGTATACTAAGCATACTAGGGGTCCGGTAAAAGGCAGGTCTCGTTGAAGAATGCGGGAGTATCCTGACCTCATGACGTATACAACAAAAAAATCTTATTTTCTCATAAATATCAAGTACCTAATAAGATTCTCAATGGAGAATGTTCACTAATTTTGAATGTTAGCTTTGTGGATTCTTCGTTCAAAATAAATAATAATAATAAATAAATATTGGTGCACAATTCACACACAACACCTTCTGACCCCAAACTAAGCAAAGCTTGTATGATGGCGGCCAGATAGCTGATATAATAATTATATAGTTTTAAATACATACTTATTTTACATAGAAACACCCAGATACAGTGCAAACATTTGAATTCATCACACAAGTATTTGCACTGGGTGGGAATCGAACCCACGACCCTCGGCTTCGCAGGCAGAACCACTACCAACTAAGTCACGAGGCCTGTCAAGTAACAAGTACTCGTGAAAGAATTATTTCAGTACGTTAATTAGTTTCCAAGATATATCATTTTAAAGTGGGCGGTCCGCGTTCTATGCGCGTGACGTCATACCACAACACTCGCGTAGTACGTTCACAACTGGAAGCGATGAAACAAAACAAATTACTGTGCAAGTAAAGAACTGCTAGCTACTACAGCTGGCAACTTTCAAATACGCGGAGTGGAGAGTTGTGTAATGACGTCACACGCGGTAGATATTTTTGCAACATTTGAATGCTTTTAAAATTACACCTACTTAGTATTTTTTATAAAACAAAAACTAGTGTATCTGAATTATAGAGAAGCTTTACTATAACCAAGTTTCAAGTGATTTTACATATCTATTAACTTTTCCCATTATTAAATAATAAATATATATTGGTGGACAATTCACACATAACACCCTCTGACCCCAAACTAAGCAAAGTTTGTACTATGACGGCCTGATAGCTGATGTGATACTTATATAGTCGTAAATATATCCTTATTATACATAGAAACACCCAGCCACAGTACAAATATTTAAATTCATCACACAATAATTATAGTTGCAAAAATAATAATTGATTATTTCAATAAAATCGGTATAAGCGTTATACAGTTATATTTTGAATTTCCCAAACTATGTAGGTGTAGAGCACACCTATTATTATTTTATTATTATATTTATTATTTACTAGTATTTTGGATCTACTATCCGATAAACTATCCGTTCATACATCAATATATTTAGTCAAATCTTAAGTTAAATGTACATAATAATATGTCTCACATACATAAATCCTATAATAATACATCTCTAAATAAACGTCTAAATAAGAAAATCAATCAATCATGTCACATACTTACTACTTAACTACTAATATTTTAGTGGAACTAATTTGGATGAACATTATTTAAAAATTCGTTCACATTGACAGCATGCTCAGAAGTAATAACGCAAAAAGATGCATAGAACGATCAATTTGTAACACCTGGTCTCTTTCATCATATTCGCTGTCAAATTATCCTACAAGGAATTGGTATCTATACTAATATTATAAAGAGGAAATATTTGTTTGTTTGTTTGTTTGTTTGTAATGAATAGGCTCCGAAACTACTGGACCGATTTCAAAAATTCTTTCACCTTT